>OZ007497.1:69705311-71077811 GCA_963931805.1 Microdon myrmicae
TTGTTTTGTTTATTTTGCGAGCGGGGGAGCGAGTTTGTTGAATTTGCTGACGCAGTGTCAGTTATTTGGTTATTATATTTGTTATTACCGCCTGGCTCCTTAGGGTTCCTCTTTATATGGTTACTATTTAACCTGAAGGTTTTGACTTTATCTTGGGCTTGCTCCTGTTTCCCTTTATGGTATTTGTTTTCAGGTACCTTTTTCTCAACAGTTGAGAATTTGATCGGTACACTAAATACCGTTGGGTTCATTTCCGTTCGAGGAAATGTGATGCACCGTTTGGGGCCTTCCACATTGCAATTTCTCGACAGGAAGTCATTTCCAAGTAGTCCGTCCTCTGGTAGATCGGGCATACTGCTCACTACTTGAAATTTGCATGGGAGTTTAGGCCTACCATTCAGTTGAAAGTTCACCTTGCAACTTCCCAAGGTTCGGACACTTCCAAACGGCATTTGTAAGGTGCAAGCTTCTCGCCGATTAATCTTAACGGCTGAATCCTTGAGGCTACTTTTGCTGATCAGACTTATCTCGGCGCCGGTGTCCACTACTAGAGTAGTGTTATTCTTAACACCTACATCTATAGGTAGCTGGACAGTTGGGACGCTGGTTATTGTTGAGCATGGAGTCCTAATGTGATAACTCCTTTTTTCCACCAAGGGTTTTGACTTACTCTTTCTTGTTGGTCGTGAAGGAGGGGAGTTTGTTGGAGCTTGGCATTGAACTCGCGCTTTCCTTGTCAATTTTCGTTGACAGGATCCTAGACTGTGGCCGTGTTGACCACAGAAGTCGCAAATCTGCCTTATATGCAAAATCCTTTTTCCCTCCCTTAATCGCCAGCAATCACGGATATCGTGATTTACTTGCTGACAGTGTGCGCAAAAGGGTGTGTTTTTCCTTTTCACACAATCCTCGTAGGTATGCCCCCTTTGGTGGCAGTAACTGCAAGTTACTTTGATGATGGAGGCATTTTGTGCTATTGCTCGCCCGGCCTGTGGTATTGGTTCTTGCTGTTGCGGAGTTTCCTGCGTGATAGGTTGAATGTGTGGTAACCCTTCTACATTTGGAGTATTCGGTATTGTTTGTGGGAGTGGTTCCGATGTAATGGGGAAAGGAGGATTTACCGAATCCTGCGGAAAGTTAGATGGAAGCTGAGGCTGCTGAATTTGTTCCAACTCCAACGTCCTTTGCATCAGAATGTCAAGAGGTACCTCACCCATCAACAATAAAAATTGTCGATGGTATGGATTTACCAACCCTTGTTTATATACATTCCTAGCGAAGTCGTTCAGTTGTACTTTTACACCCTCAGCGTGCTCGGTACTATATTTCTGTTCCGCCGCTTTCTTACACTCCGATAGTGTTTTCTTCAGCCGTAGCTGGAACAATATGACCGATTCTGCAGGATTCTGCCGAGTAGCTAACAATTTGTTGACCAATTCTTGGTAACTTTCTACTGGCAGATAAACTTTTCTTAGTAAGTCTTCGGCTTCCTGAAAGGATGATAACGGAGTGGACGCGAACAGTGCAGATGCTTCCCCTCGTAATCTAGTTGGAAAGATTTCTAAAAACACGTTGTGCTCTTCCACGCGGAGACAATTTAAGGCCCTCCTACAACAATCTAAAAATGTATGGAGTTCGGCACCTAAATGTGGATTACGTTCCCCTGAGAAGGTGGGAATTAGCTGTGTTAACAGCTTCGCTACCTTTGTATAGTCGACAGTCATTTTTGTTTAACTTGGTTTGGAATAAAGAGAAAAAGGGAGAAAAATAGTCTGAAGATTGACAATTTAAATCCGTAATGCCGCTGAAAAAGGAAATAGGGAATGCTATGGGGACGAGGACTATCACTGCTCCGAAGGTGTTTGCAATGTTTAATATTTAAAATCGAGTGGCATTGTATAAATGTATTGAGAGATGTGGGAGTTTGTCCCGTGAGAGGGGTAAGAGTTAAGTCAGGGTCGTTGAAGTCCAATTTCCTCCTACTTACCTTGTCTATTTTCCCTAACCGTTCGGTTCCGCTTCGGAGTCGCCTTGGCGAATTAGGTGAGAGGTATTTCGAATTTGGGCTTTCTTCGCCTTCCATAAACAGTAGGGGTTGTTGGGTATATTAATGGTGAAAGAATTAAGGGTGTTCTTTGGGAAAGTTACTTTGGAGGTGTTTGCAAATGTTAATTTTGTGTTGGTTTAATGTGAAAATACTTCCCAATTATTCAAAATTTTTGTACCGCGACTGAGGAGTATGCACAAACATATGGACAAATATATGGACAAATATATGGACAAATATATGGACAAATATATAGACAGATGCTAAGATATAAGATATATTTACTAATATGGTGACAAGTGGTTTTGTTAAATCTACCTATAGAAATGTAAATACTTCCCTATTATTGGGAAATTTCGTTTAAACGACCGCGAATATGGACAAATGTGGACACAGATTTTACAACCAATTATAGATTTTTATTTTAATTCACTAGAAACATATGAGCAAATTTAGACACGGACCTCAAAGATAAAAATTTGGTAATAAGCGTTTTTGTTAATTATATATATATATGTGGGAAAACTTCCCAAAAAATACGGTAATTCAAAATGGACACAATAAGTACTATAGCTTTTATACACTGAAACAGAATGACAATCGAATCTGTTGTATTTTCCCTTTTTAGTTTATAAACCTATTGTATCTGGCAATGAGCTGTTAATGTTCTGTTTCGAAATCTTTAATTGTTAAGATTTAAATTAAATTGAAAATTAGATTAAATGATTTAAAATGAATTTAATTAAATAATTTCAGTGATATTAATTACATTTATTGTTACAATTAGTTACATGACTTATTTTTTAATTTTTATGTCACACGACAGAGCATGTACCAATATAGGGGGCAAATTTTAAAAGTTATTACAGATGTAGATTTTTTTTTTTTTTTTTTTTTTTTTTTTTTTTTTTTTGGTAAGAATCAATAACGACTATATAAGTGAAATAATTTAAAAATAAGAGAAAAGAAAAGAGAAAAAATGGTCACTTATCTGTAGTTGTTTCTGCTTTGGTTGATGGTGTTGAAACTGCTACTGTTGTCCGCTGCTTCTCCCCGTTGGTATGAGGTGTTGCAATCCTTCTCCGCTGTTGATTTTTATGGCGATTTATTTGTGGAGTCACTGATTTTTGTTTAATTTGTTCTTTTATTTTAATTTCAACTGTTCGAGTGTGTTTTTTGTGTGTGTGTGTGTTTGGGTGTTTTTCACTGATTTATTGTGTTTAAAATGTTGTTTTTTGTTAATTTGTGTTACTTTTATTTCACTTATTTTGTGTGGGAGCTTTGTCGTTCTTTTCGACACAAGGCTTTTCAAGCTCTTATGAGATGTTAATCTCGGGCTTCCTTGGGCTCACCGGCTGCGCCATTTGTTGATAAATCTTTAGTCACTCCTTTCAACAACCACATACACTTTAAGTAAAACAACTCTTTTCTTAATTATATGTTTATTTGTGTAGCACTTATTTAATGTATTCCTTTCGTATTCATGGCAGATCTCGTCAGATGATTTGTTGTATTAAAGAAATCTAACAGATAACATAATCAATAACTACCGTATATTTATATTTCTTTGTTTTTTTATTATTATTAAATATATTACACAGACACACTGATACCCGGACACGTTAATGCGTTATACAGATGATGATTTCAACTAAACTATTTCTTATACTCCTCTAGGGAGATGTATCAGATTATTTTAAAAAGAATAAATTGAAATGAAGAACCACGTTGAAAACAATTTGCTAATTTAAACCGACACCTCGGCGTACGCGAACTCTTTCCCTATGTCCGTTCCGGACGAAATCTTACAACCAACTCCGCTCTATCTCGATCGTTTGATCGGAAGGAAATCTTTTTTCCACGTTACCTAAAAGCAACGTGTTATTTTCCTTTTTTTTTTTTGTTTTCTCGTTGGCCTCACATAAAATCCTTTGTATCCGGATCTCTGTTGTGAGCCATCGATCTTTTGTTTGATCCTTCGGTAATTTTCCTAGGATCGACAATTACCATAGGTCATTAAACATTACTTGGGTTTTTTAGTAATGTTTCGGACTGGTATTTACCACGAGTGTTTTTGGTAATTACTTTTTAATGGACAACGGTGCCAAAGATATTTTGCACATCTTAATGCTATTGTTGTCCATCAATCCTATTTACATGCACCGCTCTTTTTCCGTTTAGGAAACGTATCCTTAGAATGGATTAAAGGAAACGGTGTCGCCATTGAGTATTGTTTTCAGATGTATGTCTGGACTCTATGGTTATATTTTCTTAGCTGATTGGTACATTAATCAATCTGCCTGGGATTCACTATATGTGATCCGAAATTGATTGGGGCTTCGCCCGGTATGAATGTTTGGGGGGGTGGTTTTGGTACGTAACACTATCAATTATTTGTTCTATTTCTAGTTCGAGTCGCATGATCTTGTGATTAATTTTGCTGGATATTTCATCGTAGTAAGAGGTCAAGATGATAGTTCTGTTTAGATTATCCTCTCTTATATTGACCCTGTTAATTTCGTCAATGACTTCGTTGACCTTTTTCAATGTAACGTTTGCGTTCTTTACGCTTTCCAGTACCTGTTTATTTAAGTGACTCATTATCTTTATGTTCTCTTCCATGCCGTTCTTAATTCTGTGCTCGTTTTCCAAAACACTGTGAATCGCTGTCGAATAGTATTCAGCATCCTCATTATCCATTGTACCAAACAAAACCTTAAAGCCCGAACCTATCACATTTGCCAGCCCTCTTTTTGTCCTTTTCGATTTTCCCACTATACCAGAGATTATATTGATTCTATGATCTGCCTTAGTTACTTCTTGTTCTGCTAAAATTTGGAATTGTCTACATTCTGTTTTGGTTTGTATGCAAAGTTTGTCTATTGAGTTAATCATATTTCTAATATTTAAACTTGTTTGCTCTAGAATAGTTATGTCTAAGTGTGCAACCAGCGTCAATTTGCTGTTCATCTCTTTTCCATCTCCGATATAGTTGAAATACAGTCCCGAATGTTCCCGCAGGCTCCGCACGTCCACGTTTCCCGCATTTATTGTGCAGATGCACGAGATCCTGCAAAGTAAGGTTTGACGTTAGCTTTATTGAATCTCTGTTGTTTGTTCCGAAGTTGTATCACCAAATGATTTTGATGAACCTCGAGGACAGTAAACGGTCCCTTATATGTACTTCGGAGTTTGCCTTTCACTTCATTTTTTATTAAGACCCTTTGACCAACTCTATACTCGATTGGCCTTCCTATTTTCTTGTCATACCTCAACTTGGATCTCTTCCTACATTCTCGGACATTTCCTTTAACATTCCCTCGTGTCTCGAAGAGGTTGGCCCTAAGCTCGTCGATATAGTCGAAAACCGTTTTTTCGTTATGGGTGTCCACAGCGCTAGGTCGGTTGGCCTCGTTACCAAAAACTATCTCATAGGGCGTGTAGCCCGTCGCATTATGAACTGTACTGTTGTAACAAAATCCAGCATACGGCATTCGTTTGTGCCAATCCTCTATCTGGTCCAATTCCCTTCCTATGGATCTCAAGTATTCCAGTAGTCGACAATGGGCTCGCTCCACGCTACCGTTAGCCTGTGGGTAAGCAACACTGGTTGTTATATGTTCCATTCCCAACATGTCACAAAACTCTTTAAAGAGTTCATTGCAGAACTCTAGGCCATTATCGGAGAGAATCAATTTAGGCATACCGAAGTTCATTATCCACTCTTCCATCAGGGCTCGCGCCACTGTTTGCATTTCCTTGTTCTTCAAGGGTATGAACTTAATAAACTTCGACAAGTCATCCTGGATTGTTAATCCGAATTTGTAGCCCTCGTCCGTCTCCTGGAACGGTCCTATGATGTCAATCATAATTTTCTCCAATGCCCTATCGGCTGAACTAACTATTTTCATAGGATTTCTGGTCGGTGCCCGGTTAACTTTTTCCGTCTGGCAATGGGGACAGTTCCTGACAAAATTCTGGATGTCCTTCTGCATCCCCCTCCATCCATACCTTCTTTTTATCCTAGCGTAGGTTGCCTTTTGCCCTGTGTGGTCGCCCATCAAGCCTTCATGGTATTCCCTCATAATTGCCAACCTTTTGTCTGTGTCAATCACTTCTTCCCTGCCGCCCGACGCTCCACTCTGCGTGCTCGAACTTTCATCGTCAGCAGCGAGTTCAGCTACGACACCTGAACCGATCTCATCGCTGGGCCCGATGCCGATGTCACCGTTGTCGACATTCTCCTGTTCCCTTTCGACAATCCTAACATTCCGGCTGAGTTCGTCGGCAACCACATTTTCCTTACCTTTCTTATAGGTTATAACGTAGTCGAATTCCTCAAGCTTGAGGCGCCATCTCACAAGCCGACTGCCAGGATCCTTAACGTGGAACAGCCATGTCAATGGTCTGTGATCTGTCTGAATGACGAACTTAGTCCCATAAATATATGGACGAAACTGTTTCGTAGCCCAAACGATAGCCAAGCATTCCTTCTCTGTCGTGCTATAATTGGTCTCGGCCTTATTAAGCGTCCTACTGGCGAAATGTATTGGTAGATCCTTACCGTTGTGCTCCTGACTTAAGACAGCACCTATGCCGCCATTAGACGCGTCGGTAGTCACCATGAAGGTCTTCCGGAAATCCGGATACTGCAAGATGGGATGGCTTGTGATAATTCGTTTCAATGCGTCAAAGGACTGTTGCTGCTCTGTATCCCATTTAAACTCCACGTCCTTCTTTAAAAGTTTATTCAGTGGCCCGGCCACCTGACTGAAGTTCTTTATAAACTTTCTATAATATCCTATCATTCCTAGGAATGATTTTACACCTTTGGGGTTCCTGGGTTCCTCCATCCGCAGGATGCTCTCGATCTTCCCTGGATTCGGTCTAACACCTCTGTCCGTAATGACATGCCCCAAGTAGGAGACCTCCTTCCGCAGAAATTCACATTTATCGGGCTGCAGTTTGAGATTCGCCTTCCTAAGTTGCTCGAACACCTCGATGAGCTTCTTATTGTGCTCCGACAGGCTTTGTCCATAGACGACGATGTCGTCCAAATAGACGAAGCATTTGATTCCCTGCAATCCAGCCAAGACGGTGTTCATCAGCCTCTGAAAGCAGGCAGGAGCGTTTTTCAATCCAAATGGCATTCTGGTATATTCGAAGTGACCATAAGGTGTGCTGAAGGCCGTCTTCTCAATGTCCTCCTCATCCATTGGGATTTGATGAAATCCGGACGTTAAGTCCAAAGTGGAAAAGTATTTAGCTTTTCCTAATTGATCGAGGATTTCGCCTATGTTAGGCAAGGGGTAGTTGTCCGCAATCGTTATCTCGTTTAACTTACGGTAGTCGATAACCATACGCCACTTTCTTTTGCCGCTCGCATCGGCCTTTTTCGGCACCACCCACAACGGGGAGCTCCATGGTGAGCTACTGTCACACACGATCCCCTCGTCCTTAAGCTTCTTAATTTGCTCGCGGACCTCTTCTTCATGGACCTTGGGGTACCTATAAGTTTTTGTAAAGATGGGCTCTGAGAAGTCCCTCGTTCTAATCTTATGCTTAATGATGGGAGTTGTTGACAACTTTTCACCCTCGACGCTAAATATGTCACTGAATTCCCGAACAATCTCCAGGAGTCTCTCTTTTTCCTCCTTATTTAGGTGATCGGTTCGCACGTTCCCTGAAACCTTCTTGGCTCTTTTTCCTGCGACGTTAAAGTCACTCAGATTTGAACCCCTGACGGATACTCCCTTCAAGTCAAATGGCTTATCTGTAGTGTTCAAAACTGAAACCAGACATTGGCCATTCCTATTCCTGGCGATGCAACTGGGGACAACAATACCTTCGGCAATTTCCTGTCTAGGTATTATTATTTCTTCGTCTAAGTTTCCTTGGACTTGGACTTTCCTAAAAACCTCGGATCTGGCCATGACAGATCGTAATTCATTGAGATACCTTAGCGGTATCTCACCAAAATGTCCCGCTATTACATCATTCTTATAGTCGATCGTGAAACCGCCCTCTCATAGGAAATGGTTTCCGATCAATCCATCATAATCTCCCAAAGGGGTGTTTGCGACCACGTGGAACTCCATCATATCCGTCCTGATGCTGCCATTATTTTGGCCGAATTCAACTCTCTGCTTAACCACTCCTAATGTGGCACACATTCTGCCACCTATCCCACTAAATCTCAAAACCCTTCCGACATCCACCTCATCTTTGTAGACACAATTTGCTTTGATGAGTGATATTTCAGCCCCCGTATCTATCATGAACCTCCTTACGTCACCGTTGATCACACCCAAAATGTGGGGACTCTCCGATTTATCCGAGACTCTGACCTGCATGAGTGCCCCATACTTCATGCAGCCTATTGAAAATTTCTTTCCTTGAAGTCCACCTTGCTCGGGCCCAAAGGTGGTTTTTCATTCTGCCTAAAGGGGTTCCCACCGAATTTATTACTCCGCCCCAAGGAGTTCCCAGCGGGTCGACCGTCCTGTTTTCTCGGAAGTCTACAATTCCTTGCGATGTGACCCAACCTGCCACAATTATAACATTTAATCTGCTGGAAGTTAACCTTTGCCAAATTTTTTCGAGGTATAATCCTTTTGCGTATTCGATCTGAACAGGTTAATGCGCTGTTCCTCTTCACAAGCGAACCTGCTTGCCTCCGCAAGACTTCTGGGTCTCTGCGTCACAACATACATCGATAATCGCTCCTGGAGACCATTCACAAAGACTGAAAGGCTCTCATTCTGAATATATTCGATTTGGCCTTCCCGGTGTTCGCGTTTTACGCCGGAGAGCTTACTGTGCAGCTGTAGTGCGCTGTGAGGTTCCCTAAACACCGTTATTAGTTCCCTTTTTAATGCCTGCCAGTCGGTGATCTCTTTGTTCATCAGAATCGTTGTGGCATTGCCACGAACTTTGGTTTTGATATACTTGAAGAGTACATCTTTCTGCGCATCAGATATATATATATATATATATATATATATATATATATATATATATATATATATATATATATATATATATATATATATGTAAGGTTCATGTCGATTTGTCATACATTGTTGTTTGCTATATTTTCTTTTTATATTAGAATATATTGTTCGAGATTCCTTTTCCGTTGTGCTTTGCCGAAACAAGTTACAATTCTCTGCGGTGCCTGTATTTTAGGAATTGTTGCGGCGTCAATCTGTTATATATATATAACTTCCCACAGGGGAAGCAAATTCTTACAATTCATAAGTTTCTTCAACGCTTGCTTGTTAACTTTGCTTATCTACACTTTCATTTATATTCAACAGGTGTACTTACAGTTTCTCAGGTGGGCTTCCGTATGTGGGTCTAACGTTGGTTCCGTGGACGGCGTCACTGCGGATGAGCGCACCAGATCAGTAGGCAGGAAATCGTCTTCCAGCTATCATGACCGTTGATGCCGAATCTGCCAATACCAATACTACTCGTTCCATGGGAACAACACTGGTCAGGGGAAAATAAAACTTCTTTTGTTCCTCAGATCTTTGGGTTACCACCGTTTATTTTAAATACAGCTGACTCCGACATTATATTCAACACTGATACATTTCATTGCATAACTTAACCGATTTCAGCATTTAAATTAACATTATTTCAATCCACTTCAAAATTAACTCGCTTTAAAAATTTAAAATTAACACTACTGTGCTACGCTGATTACAAAAATCTTTTCATTATTCGCCGGTCCTCGTCTTATCTTTCTCTCTACGGAAAAAAAACGTCAGCACCTCTTGCAAGAACAAAAAAGCACTAACAACGGAAAAACAAAGAAAAAACTGTCATTCAAAAACGCAACCGAGGGCAATAAAATTGTCTCTGCCGTTAGTATCTCCTTCTCCGCCACCCCCCTGGCCCCCTCACTCCCGTACCCTGGCGGAATAACTAAGCGAAAAGGGTTGGTTTTCAGACTCGGTCGGTTTGTGCACCAGCTGTCCTTGCTTTACACCAATAGTTGAATTTGCATTTTGAAAAACGTTGTATTTGAAATGTATTTATTTAGCTTAATATATAAATAGTTGTTTTAACTTCGTCACGGCAAGGGCGGCGGGGGAGTTACCACGTAACAAATGGAAGCGACGTCAGTTCCTTACTTCCGCGATTATTTTGCCGTTTTTATTTTTTATTTTTACAGAATAAAAGAACAATTACGCGCCACTTCAAATTTGCAAGGATTCAAATGACTACAAAATTACACAATTTACGACAAGCGTCGACAACAAAAATCGTCATTTAGTGACCGATGACAATTGAAACATAACCAAAGATAACTACAAAAACCGACGCTATCGGAATTTTTGAAAAAGTTCTAAATCGTTGATGTGTCTTTGTTCTTGTTCTATCTCATTTCCGCAGTTTACCCGTGCATTATCGTAAACACTCGAGAAATCACGAGTGTCACCATTCAGAGAATGAACTCTGTAATTTTATGGTGGCGTTAAATATTGGGTTGAAACATTGGAATTTAAAGTTGACGTATTTTAGATACGTCGCTAACCCACATTTTATGCAATACATTATTTACAGCTTGCTGGACTTGAATGATGTAAACTTAAACAAGTATTTCCAACAAATACTATTTCCAAATTATTTATAGGATATTTATTGCGCAGTGCTTGAAAAACATTCTATAGGAAAGGACTTCTTTACCATCCTAAAATCCACTCTCACACAAGGAATGTATTAGTACTTATGAATATGTCAATCATTTTCAATCCAGAGTATGTATAAGAAGACAATTAATCACCTGATTATTGATACTGGGCGGGATATGTGGAGAACTATTATTGATTGTTACTTTAAATTGATTGATTAAGAACCCTAAATAGTAAACATTTATATATACTGCATACAACACATTAGCTTGTCATTACATTCTCTAGATAAATTACACGTTTGTCCTTAATTACACCGAGCAGATTCACGACGGTACTTCTCAAAAATGTAACTAATTTGAGTTTCCCGGACAACTACGCGTTACAACATCCATTATAACTTTCGTGTACTCAACTATGTGCGGCGGACAAAGTTATTTGATGTCCTTATCATACATGAGATGGTATAGGTTGTACCATTATGACAAAATTCCTTGGAAACTTGTCAAAGTTATTTTCTTATCAGTGAAAATGAGATATAATTTGGCATAGCAAGCGACAATTTCCTGCTTCTAGTAGTTAGATTCACTTGAAAGTACTTTATTATTACCTAACATATTTTCGGTGGGCAGCTCCACCCACCGCCAAGCGCTCACTTCTGAATATTATACTCAGGAACGGTATCTTGGGGACAGTAACTTCAGTAGTTGTAAGTTAACAGATGGAACTACAGTAATATGAATCAAATTTAGTGAACTAGTCTACGATGTCTACAAATATGTAATCAAAGACGTCTACCGAAAAAAAAAATTGAGCTAAGTCCTTTTTTACCTCAACAGTTGTTGTCTTGCCTCCCAAACGAAAACTTGCAAACATCACTGGCATAAGTGTATGTTCATTAATTTCTTGAACACGCAGGATGAGGGCTTCGTTATTATAGTTGTGCTCGTTAGGCCACGTCATTTATCCTAGGGCCACACTTTACACGCCACCACCCGATTCTAATCTCAGAAATTTATTCCTTAAAGTGAACGTTTGTCATTTAGGATTCATGCGAATTCGGGGAAAGGAGCAAAAATAAATGAGAGCTCGCAACCACCAAAAGACTGGGCCACAAGCCACATACTACATGATGAAACAAAGGAGTCCTGCTGCCCAGAGTACAAGGATATAAGCTTGTCTGTGTTAAAGAAAATAAAATGTCTGCAGTAAGTTTCGGTTCCCTTTTTCACTGTTGGAAGGGTAATGATGAGTGTACGCAATACTCTGACGAATTTTCATACAAAACCGCATCTAATCAGGAAGGAAAGAGCTGGGAAGAGCTTTACCACCGGCTTGGGGACAAGCCAAGAGAACAAGGTTACGACAAAGGCGACCACGGAACCAAGATTCTGGGATCTCACTCTATTTACTTGGCGGAAAATACTAATGGGCGTGATTTATATCGCAGGATTAACTGCAACACAAGGGAACTTAACACCAAATGTGTCCGTATTATCAACGTTGGTCTGAGATCAACATCGAGTTGGGTAGTAACGGTCTTCGTTACGGATCTCATCTCAAACTGACTATGTTCCCTGATCCATGATAAAGCAAAGCAATTCGGTAAACTGGGTAATTTAATTTGCATTCCAGGGATGTATATGCCCGTTTAAGTGTACTGAAAGTCTGATTGCAGATTACTCCAACTGTTTTCGGGTACGCGTATCTATTTCCTTATTTATCTTAAAAATATATATAAACGTCTTAATTCCAGTTTTGAATTTATTTACAATAATTCTTATCCTAAGTGTTAAGGATCCGAAGTTTTCTGATATTCGGGACGGTTTTATTTTACTAGTCAAATATAAGTGGAATAGGACGGCTGTTTTTGAAATTGTGGAAATCGCCTCTGGGTGCACAATACCTTCTCAATCCAAATCAGTGCGATGTCGTCAAAAAATATGTTCGGTTTTTATGTGGTAAAGAGATGTAAGCAAAAATTCTTTTGTTAATGATATAGTATTACGGATCTTACTCTACATCTCATTGTGAGATGGTATTGGTCTTTTGTGATGGTCCGTTGCAATGACACCACAATTCGTTGGTGAATGTAATAATTTCAGCTTAAGGGCTAGTTTCTGCCCTGTGCATCTAAAAAATCAGCAATCCCGACATCAAGCGAAACCCACGTAATAACTACCTTGTTAAAAGTTAGTGCCTTGGTCATCTTCCATTACGGCTTTGCCTCACGCGAGGTGTGTTCAAAAAGTTATGGAAATATTGAATTTCACATGCTTTATTGATTACAATTTTGGTTATTTTGTTGATTGTGCATCTTCCAGACGTATTTTGATATTTACAACTACTTTGAATATATAGTTTAATTTTCACGTTGAAATGGTTTTACGTATATAAGATAATGCTTCGTCCTATAGTGGAACTGTGGGGGTAGAAGTTCGTATGCCAACGTATGGCACGTATTCACTTTAATCCCCGACACTTGTTCCTCCGAAAGTCGATCACGAAAGGAAAATAAAACACAATGATTTTGTCGGTGATTTGTTTATTTATTGTTAACTTACGGACTGGTGAAATTTGGTTTTAACAAATGGATTGATATTATAATTGTTATTTTCGCGTGTTGTTTAATAAAACACTAATTGACATTATAGTGGCCACTACGACAATTGCATGAGTTCAGTCTTGAAGTTCGTTTACATTTAACACCAAGTTCGGTTAGAATTGCTTAAAATCGAAATGATACACGTGTGGCTAATAACAATATAAATTTTGTCCAAAAAAACAAACAATAGGGTCAAAACTATCTGCCCGTTCTTTTATTCCATAAAACATTTGTTAATTTACGCGAATTAGGTATCAACACAAGAATTAAGCTGCACAGTAGTTCACATCTATTGCTTAGTATATTTCTACAAAGGTACTAACTCCACGAATTCTTTCCGCGCTGCTTTTGACGACTTTTGATGCAGGTTAACACTCGACGGAGGTAAAGGAACGCGACCTGACTGCGTTGGTTGGTGAATTTCGACTCATTCAACGGCCTAGCGTGTGTACGCTGCTGTGGTTGGATAGTGACAGCCTTAATTAGGAGTGAAAATGGGGATTTCTGTATTCGCACAGCTATTAGCCAATCATCACCGCGCTCTTTTCATGTATCTTCTCATTCGCATGCCTCAGTGAGGTGGATAATACTCGCGCATCATTCGACAGTCGCTGGACATGCGAAGAATAAAGATAACAAAAGAAAGAGCGCAATAACTTCGGGGTTGGCTTAGCTTGTGCACCGGTATCAAATGAAGTTTCTGAGAATGAGCTACTGCCCTAGTGTTACGGCTGTGGTGATCTCAGAGTGCATTGAACCATAGGGAGGCAGAATTATTAAGGAGAGGAAAATGTTGTTTGCGCTATTCACCTGTAAAATGAGATCGTTGATCCCAAGCGAATGGATGATCTGAAGAAAAGCCGAAATGACGCCAAATTGGCTAGGGTAATTTATCATGAAAACTAATTAGATATTTTGATAAATTCTCCAGCGGTTTCGCTATGATGCGACGGCGTCGTTTGGTTCGACTTGTTGTTGCTACCGACATGATGTGATTTCCGATGGAAATCTCATGTGCCAGCAAAAATGGAGTTGCCGTATGGCAAAAAGATAGCTGAATTCAATTATGCATTATCTGCATAGAAGAATGAATTCAGCTATGCGTCCATTTGCAAAACATGGTATTTCAGGTGAATACCATGAACGGTGGAAAAGGGGTTGATATGACGCGGTGTTAGCGGTCGAAATTAGGTTAGGATTGTGGGCTGGTTCTCCATGTGATATAGAGAATGTGGGGGTTCTCTTAACTTAATTACCGTCATCAATACACAGGGACAACGTATGTTGCCTATCCTTATCACGTTCGCTGCTTCATCAAACAGGCCACGTGGCCAAACATTTGACAGCCGTTTCCCTTAAGCAGAAAGTGTGAAAACTCTAGTAGTTTGCCCCACAAGTTCTGAGAAAGGAACCCCAGCCCCCTTTGAGTGCCAATTGTGATACATGTGCCCCTCTCCGTTGTGTTCCATGCCTGCGCAACTACTTCGTGACATGTGGTTGCGAAACCAAAATTGCCAAAACTGTTGTTTTTAGTGAATGGGGGAACAAAATTAGCCAAAAGCGGGAGCTGGGCGGATCACCCCAAACATTTGCTATTGCTGCAAAACCTTGGCAAAAACAATATAATTATCCGAAGTCCAACGTCTGAAGAAACATGTTTTTGGCGGTTCCTTTGAACGCCACTGCTTACCTTCCCATTAACCATCCAGGTAACTGCTCCCTAGAGCACCAAAACACATAGAAGCATATACTTTCCTTTGCATAGTTGTACTATTAATTCCCAAAACCCTGTAAATTCGCTATATTCCCTGATGCAAAGGCCATCGGCAGCAAACAGACATGTTCCGCATAAACAACTTGGTTGCATCACCAAGCAACCAACATGAACCGAACCAGTTCATTGCACATGTCTCCGATCGAATTTCATCAGCAATGGTAAGCATCGTCCACAAGTAAGAGCAATGTGGTTGCGTCATCAAGCTACCAACATTGCTCGAACCATATCAATGAGATATTCCCTTGCCCGTCAGCCGCACATGCGCGGGAGATGTTTCATCTTTTTTATACATGGCCACATCGGTCGGTCATCCGACCGACAAATACATTAAGGCATACGGCTGGCCGCCAAGGAAGTCAACTTCTCCCAAATGGAAAATTACCATCGAGAATTCGACTGCCTGGAGATGCCACCAAGATGTGCACGATCAGCATAAATGCTTTACGCAGTCGCTGATCGTGTAAAGACCTAAATCTCGATGTCGAGTTAATCGCACCAGCTGCAACCATGCCAGCTAATGCACCCCTTATGGAATTATTATATACACGGTCCGCTTCAGCATGCACAGCATGAAAGTGCGAAGTAACCGCATGTGTATGTGTGCACATCCTTTCGGTAATCATCTTCTAAGATCATCCCCTTTTAGGTCGACAGCAAAAGATGAAATTTTATTTTCGGAAATTTAATTAATCGCCATACGGATTCCGTGGAGGCAGGTGTAACAGGTTTGCTGTCAAAAATTTGTTGTATGATGATGAAGTGGGTGTTTCCACCAAGACACCTCGGCTAGGGTGCCAAAGTGATTTTTCTGAATATTAAATTAAGTCGTACCTTTTTTTTTTTTGAGTGTTGGTGCTGGGGGCCAATACTGCTTCCCTCTCAGGTTGACGCTGTGCATCCGCTGCCGTCGTCGCCTGGTAACGCTGGGGCCGTGTCTGCGGAGACTCCTTTCTATCTGGCCCTGATTAGGACGTCAATTATTAACCGGTACTGCAATTAGTAGGGGAACAACGGTGGCTCGAACGTGCACTTCAAGGGCCAGTCTCCTTTTTCCGTCCTGGGAACGGTGCACAAATGGGAAATTCAGCGGCCGTAACTGTGGTAACTCAAACAGACAGCCAGAAACTTGTCGGACCACCCTCAGGATTTGGATGCGTCCGAATATCTTCTTTATTCTTGGATACTAAATGGAGTTCCAACACAACAGTAAACACCTTCTTCAATACGTTTCGCAATTTTTTATTATTATCAGTTAATTTATTTAACAATCGTGGAGTATGTACTTTCAACAATAAACAAAAAAGAAAACAAGAGGTGATCGCATCTCCGTGACCTTCTGCATCGAATTTTTCTCTTTTCGTACTATTTTAAATCCGTGTCACCTTTTTTTTTGGTCTGATTCCTTTTTTCGCCATTTTCCAACTGTCACCCTACTCCTTCCTTTTCCCTCTCTCGCTCCTCTTCTCTACAATTCGATCTCGACTCCCCACAATTCGATCTCAACGGCGATCGACCTCGAAAACTAACGCAAGTCCACACCGTCGAAAAGGAATCGGGTTTAGACCGAACATCAAACTACGCTACTCGGCCGGAACTCAACTGCACGCAATCAGTCTCTGGTATTACCATTTTAATTTCAAACGTTGCTTTAATAATTTTGGACTTATTTCGTGTGCAACCGAGCCGGCCGGAACAACAAACAAAAGAGTTGCTCACGCAACACAAGTCGTGCCTCCACGTTAAATAATAAAAGTCAGAAAACAGCTACCATTGAAGTGAGAGTGCCGGTCATCGGTATTTCCTAAATTTATATCAAAAGTTTAACTCTGTTTATTATGAAAATAAAAGTGTACCGACGATAGTTTGTAACTAATGTTAATTCTACTTAAGACTGTATTTCCTAAATTTATATCAAAATTTTTTATAAAGAAGTCTTCCCTAGTTCCGGTTATGGTTTATTTACTACATAATAACAATAAAGAATATCCTTTGAATGTGAGCCGGTGTTTAATTTCTTGTTTTGGTTGACGGCGAGTGACGAAGATTCTCTATTAAGCTTGTGACGGATGAGTTTCTCTTCGGTGTTGGTAAAAGATATACGATATTGGTGACTTATCAGTGAACAAGACACACGCAACCTTCGATGCGAAAAACAAGTGACAATAGTGAAAGATCCGAACCAAAAGACATACCACATGTTTCATTTCATTTTTTCCTTGGGTCGGACATTTTGGTAAGATTTAAGAAAATTTCAAGTCAACAATATACAGATATTGGTCTGCCTCTCTGAGAACTGACACTGTTCTTGAAGCGCCCCAAATCGGTTCGAAATTGCAACAAAATGAAAAGTACCTCTTCCACACAAAACCTCCCATCTCCAAATACTCACTCCTCTCGCGCCTCTCATGCCACTATTAATTGGATTCACTTATGGCGAATTTCCACTTGTTGATTAGTCTGTTTTTAATCAATATCCCATATATATATGAATATCTATAAAAATTCATAAAATCTAAAATGCAAACAGACAAGGACAACTATATACTGAATTACGTGGGAACGACACAATAACATTAAGGTATACGGAACTACTTTTCTTTGTTGACAATGAGTAAACATAGGGGTAGTGGAATATAATACCAACGTATATCAATTAGGAATCGCATGACAAACATTCAGTAAATGTTTTAACGTGTTACAATAAGCAAGAAGTAAGAGAGAGGTAAGAAAAACTCCATCGATCTCCACGATCGAAGAAGAAGAAATATCACATGCCGACTATCGTCCAGGACAGATGTTTCTTTATTAAATACAAAGTCAGTCGTCGGTATTAAAAATTTCGAAGTAAACCGCCATATTCGCACGGGTGTTTTAAAGATATAAAGAGATTGAGACAACCTTAGGCGTTAGTGGGACCAGCATACATTCAATATTGCATAAACATTTGACTGTCAAAAAAATTTGTTCGCGTCGGATCCCACACAATTTGTCAATCGCCCAAAAAAAGGCTTGTGTCAATTGGTCGAAAGAAATGCTCAAAAAATACGGTCGCGGTGCTTCGAAACACGTCTATGACATCGTGACAGGTGATGAATCGTGGATTTACGCGTATGAGCCCGAAAGTAAACAGCAGTCGACTGTCTGGGTGTTTCAAGATGAGCCAAATCCAACAAAAGTTGTTCGCGCACGAAGCACTTCGAAGCAAATGGTCGCCTGTTTTTTCGGAAAAACTGGACATGTCGCAACCGTACCACTAGAACAACGCAGAACAGTCAATTCTGAGTGGTACACAACCATTTGTTTGCCAGTTGTCTTCCAAGAAATCAGGAAAACCAACCGCCGAAGACGGATCACTCTTCACCAGGACAATGCGAGCTCTCACACATCGGCTGCGACAACTGCATTTTTGAGCACCCAAAACATCGATTTGATGGGTCATCCGCCGTATAGTCCTGACTTGGCACCAAATGACTTCTTTTTATTCCCGTACGTAAAAAACAAACTGAGAGGTCAACGTTTTTCGACACCTGAAGAAGCGGTTGCTGCATTCAGAATGCATGTGTTGGAGATACCTCAATCAGAGTGGCAAAAGTGCTTCGACAATTGGTTCAAACGCATGCAAAAGTGTATAGATCTTTACGGGGAATATTTTGAAAAACAATAAAGTGATTTTCGATGATCAATATTTGTTTTTGTCCTTTAATCCCGAAATATAAAAGGCAACCCTCGTATTTCTGTTAAAATGGAGTTCATATAATAAGACTTTAACTGAAATAAAAAATGTGTTGCTTTAATAATCTTATACTAAGTTAAGACATTATGTATGTAAATTAAGATTGGGTTTTATTTAATGCTGTGTTGTAAGCGCATAAAGTGTGCGGTAGTGCGTTGTACTTATTGTATAACAGAAGTAACTGCAGTTTTAGTGAACCAGTTTTCTTTGTTTTTGGTAGGTGTCGCAGCCTGGCTTGACTCAACATCGGTTTATCATCATAACAATTTAATCTCTTTCAACATCATAAATAATTTAGTCTAAATATTATTATTTATTGGCCTGTAAGGACCCGGAAGTTCATGACCTCACCGACTCGGCTTCGCCATCGTTCTGGGCACTCTCCTTCCACGCTTGACCATTCGATCCGATCTCCTCAAGGTCAAACCTAACATTGTCCTCCCATCTCCGTCGCGGCCGTCCTACCGGACTCTTTCCCGTTGGTCTACCGTCAAGAATTCTATGCACGGTCCTATCCGATCGTTCTATCTATTGCCAATCACTAGAAGATGATCGGAGTCGCAATCTGCTCCTCTATATGGTCTTACGTCAAGGATATTCGAGTGGTGTCTTTTGTCTATGAGGAAGTGGTCTATTTGCTTACGCGTTACGCCGTCGGGTGATATCCATGTGGCTTTATGAATTTCCTTGTGCTTGAACATCGTGCTTTTTACTAACAGATCTTTTGACGCTGCGAACGTGATAATTCGAATTCCATTATCATTTGAAACGTCGTGTAGGCTTTCTTTACCTATAGTTGGTTGGAAGATATCTTCCTTTCCAATTTTCGCATTGAGGTCCCCGAGGAGGATTTTAACATCGAATGATGAGATCCCATGAAATACATCCGCTAGGGTCTCGTAGAACGTGTCCTTCGTTTCTTCGTCCGCAGATTCTGTTGGGGCGTGTACGTTTATAAATACATAATTGTACGATCGGCCCTGTATTTTTAGCACAGACATTCGGTCATTAAAAAATGTCACATCTTTTACATGGGGCGTAATCTTCTTGCTTATGATGAAGCCGGTTCCGGGGTTATGTGTATCGGTACCTCCACACACCGGTGTAAATCCGTTGGTTTCGATTACTTGATGTGGGAGTCGGACTTCCTGAGGTGCGACGATGTCCATTTTATATTGTTTCGTGTTTTCTACGACCGTCTGTATCGGGCCTGGTTTATATAACGTTCGAATATTCCACGTGCCGACGCGTATATCCCGCTTTTTACGTTTTTCCCTACGTCTTCTTTTTGCCGAGTCGGTGTTTTCCTGATGATTTGTTCCCTTATGGTAGTGTTGGCTCATCGCACCTACGCCTACCGGGTTTTTTGTGTATTTAGTCTAAATATTATAAGTTAATTTTATTCTATAGTTTTTGTTATAATAATTGCATGTTTGGCAGCACTGTTTTGTTTTCGTTACTGCCAGTTTTGTTAGTTGTTTTTAATTGTCATGTAAATATGTAAATTAATCAGTTTTTCGTTCGTTTGTCAACATTAGTATTGTTATTATTCGTTATTCGTTGTTCGTTGTCAGCGTTAGTTTTCGTTCGTTGTCAATTAGATTATTGTGAATTCATTTCGTTAACGAACAAAAAAGTGTTTTCGTTGTGAATTCGAATATATCCTTGATCGAATATTTATAAATAAAGTGTCGTCATTTTGAGTACGAACAAATAAAAACATTTCGTGTCGTTATTTCGAATCACTCGTTTTCCATAGAAATAATATTGTAGAAACGCACGGTAAATGAACCGGGCGTAAACATTAGGAAAGTGGAAATTTTCAAAAAATACATCTGAACCGATCCATGCCGACCGATGAATGCCGAACTTTTACCCACTAAAACCACCTTATAGCGTATTGCGACGATAGGGAAGAACTTGTGATTCGAACTGACGCTATGACGGTTAGAATCACCAAAAATGTAACCAATGCTCAACACATCCGGCCACTACCGCGTGTACGAATTCGATTTCTACACTCAAGTACACTCAACTGATTTGGAATTGTTATGTTATGGCTATGGGACACGGCTCTGATGCTTTGCTTGTTCGAATTTCCTTTCTGTGTTATTCCATATTTCCTTGCATATTGTGTGTATCTGTTAGAAACGCCACAACCTTCCTTTAGCACATATTTCCGTTGCTCCCGCGGAACCTTCTTTTTATATATTCCATCGCGACCCGAGGCAGACTTTGTTTGTTACTCCGCTCAACGCGTGGCAACTGTGGCATTATTCCACATAAAATATTATTTGTTGCGGATCATGCTTATTTTGAATTTTGAAATTTTTTTTTTCATCTGTCTCATATACCTCTCCATTATCCTACGCGCGGTCTCAAATTCCACTCCCTTGGCGATTTCTGTTCTGGCACAGTACAAGCAATATGGACGATTGGCATGCTTATAATTGTGCAAGTATTGTCTAAAGCATTTGTGGCGGTGCCGCCAAACCCCACGGTACACTTACCTAAAAACCCCCATTACCTCATCCCAAGACGCATAAGTTTTCGCCAATGCAATTGCATTAGGCACCTGAAAATGCTTCACGCATTAATTAGATCAAATCCCTGTAAAGAGAACTTACCTTTTCATGCATCTCTTCGCATACAATTCCTGTAAGATTTCTTTCTTACCTTATCAGGAATCTCAAATTAATTCGGCACCTTCGGTGTCAAGCAAATATCCCTAGACGAATTCCTGTAAACAAAAGGATTTGAATTACATATAATGTAACCTTCACCAGGGGCCATAAACATTGTGCTGTCTATTTTTCAGCTTCGTCATGTGTATGAGAAATCACTTAACGTACACATTGGCCGGTGACCTTTTTCTCCCAGCAATAATATACCAGCAGCTGCATTCAATTAGCACAATAGAGGCTGAAGCCTATTTCGCTAACTCACACCATGAGTAAACAAAAGACCGCTGTTCTTCATCAGGCATTCTGGCGATACGCAAATGATCCAATACCTACTCTTACTAGCGATGCCATAAACATTATTTCCCAGTAACTTAGCTAAAAACAATTAGCAAATTAGCACATCGTGTCGTCGTCTCTGTGTTTAGCTGCGACGCAAATGTTCCAACAAAGATCCCATTAGCATCCGACGATTTCGGTTTTATTTGCTTTACCGAAATCGTATTTCGTGAATGCACTTATGCCCTTTCTTTGTTTCAGATTCGTATCATGGCTTCGACCCATGAAAAGAACCGACGTAGACATATACATGTGTACAAAGACGATCTCCTCTATGAGATCCCGTTATCACCACCGTAAAAGTGAATGCACCCAAATTTCCCTTGGACAACGATTGAATATCGTTGGGTCAAATTACATCCCTTGACCACGCTGGTCACGCGTCACTCCCGCTCTCCGCCGACTGCGGTTTAAGTATCCGGTCTCCGTTGCCATTCTCTCTTCCTGGAGAACTCTATTCGTGTCCGCATTCGTCGCCAGTCCTCTTGCGACGCTAATGCGTCAACCTCATGTAAAGCAACGGTTTCTTTAGCTGCAACGTGAAGTGGTTTCCTTCCAGTCATAACATATATGGCTTCTTCAGACACCGACCGGAAGGCGCAACATCCTCTTAATGGTGAGAGCTTATGTGTTTTACTCTCTTCATGTACGACTTTGACTGTGCTATTCCTGTCCATATATGACGTGCATACATTATAATGGAGGCGTTGACTCTGGTTATCAACTTTCTTATGCAGGGTCGGTGTTCCCCAACCTTGCGTAGCAGTCTCGCTAACGCATTGCATACTCTTGCCCTTTTCACTTATTTTCCGCAGGTGTTTCTTGTAAGTCAACTTTTGTCGAGGGTAACTCCAAGATATTTTATAGAGAGACTAGATCTTAGGGTATGTCCTTCTATTTCCAAATCAAGGTATACAACGTTCTTGCGGTTGTTTATTAAAACTGCTTCCGTCGTATGTGCGGCTTTTATCATCCCGGTCATATCTAGCCAGCATCGAATACTCTGGATTGTATGGAAATAAATATTCTCCAGGTCATCTAGGTGTTTAGCTATCGCCAAATCATCTAGATAACCAATGAATCTTAGTGATTTTGGTACAATACATTAACTCGAAGCTTAGCATCATACATTATATTCCACAACAATGAGTCCAATATAGACCCTTGAGGTACACCCGCTATCATTTTATACCTTCGTGGTACCCTATTGCTGTCATAGAGCAGCGATCTATCCGCCACATAGCTTGCTATTATACGCACCAATTGGGATGACGCTTGTAGATCGCACAAGTCTCCTAGTACCTGATTCCAGCTCGCCTAGTTAAACGGATTTTTAACGCCTAAGGTCATCATGGCGCAGTATTTTTTTGTGCCTCTTAGCCACTGTGCTCCGGATATCGCGTTGCGAGAGATGTCACACGCAACAGATGGGGCCTTGCCGGTTGATTTATCTTTCCGGAACACATATTGTCATTCCCAGAGCCTTCGGTGAATTGTTCCAGGCGAGTGGCCATTATTATCTCAAGCAGTATTCCGGTTGTGTCCAGCATGAATAAGAGGCGATATGATGCGGCGCTTCTGATGGCTTGTTTTTTCTCGGTATAGGCACAAGCCGCTGTTTTTTCCATCGTTGAGGAAAGTGTCATGTTTCGAGAAAGATGGTAAAGAGATTGCTTGAAGATTTCCGGCTTTTTTGTTGAAGCAGTTACCAAAGTGTTGGGAATTCCATCTAGTCCCGCGACCTTATTATTTTTAACGACCATTGGGACCAATGGTGACTTTTCGATGGTCACTCGAGATATTGCTCTTTCAGAGCCAGTTGTGTCTTCACACTGCGGGAGCAGATCATGGTCATGTTAGTTTTTCATGACTATCTTGTAGGTGCTACCCCATGCGTTGTTATATAATTCGACCCTTAGGGCCCAAAACACGTCATATTTACTTTGATAATATTTCTCAACTCCTTCCGTTTGTAAACGAATTTCATATGTAGCTGTGTGTTACGGTTTCTTACTCTTTGTTGCAAACGTCGTAACCTGTTGCACTCTACTCGTACTCGGGGGATTTCTGTGCTCCACCTGTACACTGGTTTGGGCACCCACGCTGGTTGTCTTTGTTGTGACATAACAGCATCGCACGCGTTAAATAACAACTTCATAGCTTTTCCAGTCTACCTGTTGGCATCGGGCTCTGCGTCGGGTTGTTCGATTGGGTCTCCCAATATATTATCCAGCAGCTCCGCATAAATGTCCTTTTCTTTAAAAATGGACACAGCACAGAAATGAGACACAAGTATGGTTATTGTAGTTAATGTCTTTTTATTTAAAACACGGTAACATGTAAGCAATGTAGAAGAAAATCTATTTGACGGTAATATTTTATTAAATTTGTTTTCTTGTCTAAGTTTGACGGCATTCTAAACTTGATAATAATTACAAATTCACTGAACTGTAGCAACACACGCGATTCTTTGGTGATGTACTTCTTCAAGTTCTTTCAGAATCGTCTAATACGTTGTAACCAATTTCACTTCATTAATAATTGTCTTTATTGAAAATTGAATTATTGATAATTGGCTTAATTGAAAATTGACTTTATTGACTCTCACGTAAACTTGCACTCGTAATGCGTGGGTGTACACACCCCGTGGTTAAAACTCGACTATTATTAACGCTCGCGGGTGTGAGTACCAGCGGTGGTTAAAAGACAACTCCCCAGTTGGTGGTTGAAACGCGACTCATTGTGAAAACTCTCCCAGCTAAGGGTGAGTTTCGTGGTGGCGAGAGAAAATTTCTCTCTCTGGTGAATAGGGATCCGGCTGTCTCGGTGTAGATCCTAGTGTGAGTTGATGACCCTGGTACTGCGGCCAAGGATAAACGAAAAATAACAAAGCGAAAATTAACCAAGGGCATCATGAGCGAAGAGCGTTCAGCTGAGTAAACAAACTATATCTCATTAGGGAAGCATTTGGGGCTAATGGATGATTTGAAATACTTACACAATGGGAATTGTGTATAGTATCTATTGCCGGCGGGAAGAAACGAATTTTTTTTGTTTGCCTGTTGTGTATGCTGAAGAATTTGGTTTTTGACGGCTACACGTGAGATGCCGGCGATGGCTTGTCGGTTGGACAAGAGATCGTGGGTCGGGTATATTGCAGCTGAATAAACAAGCTGCCCGACGTTGATTTTGTCGTTGGAAGAAAAGGTTAGCTAGATATGTGTATGCCTAAAATATTGTTGTGCACATGTGGGGCAGGCATTTGCCCGCGAGAGGAATCGATAAGATTCCCTGATTACGATGGTTACATTACATGTGAACCGAAATGTTTTCAGGGAAATTGCTGATGCGTTGATGCATGGAGAATGCCCCTGTGGGTGAAATATTTGCGGGTGCTAATGCCATTGCATTAACGAAAAACAATGGGTTTTTATAGCTTCAGGATAGGAAGCTTTGGGGTAATTGCTATAGAATTGTGGGTGGTTCTTTGCGTGAGTCTAGAGAACCCTCACTGCACCCCCCCCCACCCCCCCCCCCCTAGTGACGCAGTCACGATACAAGTAGGGGTGTGTAGGTGGTTGGTGGGGTGCTGGGAGGATGGCTGAACGCTTGGAGGACAAGGTGGCCCTGCTTGCTTCGGGGGGTTCGGTGGTTAGTTGATGGAACTGTTGTGTTGACGAGTTCCATGGGCACAGCTGGACTTAGGTATGTAATGAGAGTGGACCTGGTTGTTACCGCGGCGATGCCGGCAGGGGCAAATGGTGTGCGTTGGGGTCCACTGACCTGTTGTCGCATGGACCAACGGGTGTATCGTTCGAGTAGGTCGGCGCCTATCGGGGGTTGGCCTTACGGCTGCGTGCGGGGAGGGGCAGGTAGAGGCGTTGTGGGCAATTTACTGTTGTTGACAGTGTCTGCGAACAGGTTGTATCTTCGTAATAGTCATATCCTATTAGGGGCTCGCTGACATCGGTTCTGCAAAGTGCCAGGAGGTCGGGTGGAGGAGACCCGACCGTCAGGCAATTTATGAGGGTGTCGACGACAGAACACGCTATTTCAGAGTCCTTTGATGCTCAGGCAAGTTATGAAGGTGTCGACGACGGAACTCTCTATTTCAGAGTCCTTTGACCCTCGGGCAACTCATGAGGATGTCGACGACGGAACTCGCTATTTCAGAGTCCTTTGGCCCCCAGGCAACTCATGGAGAGATGCCGGCCGGTCGCGCTTGGGTGGCGGTAGGCGACCTAGTGAGGGGGTGGTTCATGTTGGGTGGTTGGATGTGTCCAATCGCAGGATGCCCTATCGTTTATTGCGCGCGCCTAAGCTGTTAAAAGATGCGCCTGGTACGTGAGGTGGCGTAGTTGGGCGAGTTTTGCCTAGGTGTTGCCGCTTGCACTGATTGCGAAACTTGGGGACCGTCAACGGTCCCAAGGAGGAAGGTCCTTGTCCTTACGTCTGGGTAAGGGGTTAGAGCCGGGCGTCCCACTGAATGTTTGCTACGCGTAGTAGCTGGAGACTAGTGAGGAGCCGGCATTGTGGGAGTTGGATGGAGCCGAGAGGAGTCGAACACTGTCAAAAAGGGGCTGGACATGTCGACCGGAGTCGAAGGGGTTGTATGGAGTCGAAAAGAGGCGGGTGGAGTCGAATGGAGTTGCGAATATTGCCGAAAAGTGATTGTGTGGTGAATGCCCTTGTGAATGAAATGTTTACAGGTGCTAATACCATTGCATTAGCGAAAAACAGTGGGGTTTTTGTAGCTTCAGGACAGGAAGCTTTGGCGTAATTGGGATGGAATTGTAGGTTATTCTTTGCGCAAGGCTAGAAAACCCCCCCCCCCCCCCCCAAGCTGACTAAAAAGATATTGATTTTAAATCGGTCTCTCTCGTTTATAAAGGTGTCCCCAACCTCATAATAAGGTAGTGTGACGGTTCCTTTGAACGCCACTGCTTACCTTCCCATTAAACATCCAGGTAAATGCTCCCCACAGCATCAAAACACATAAAAGCATATACTTACCTTTGTATAGTTGTACTATTAATTCCTAAAACCCTGTAAATTCGCAATATTCGCGAAACAGACATGTTACGTATAAGCAACTTGGTTGCATCACCAAGCAACCAACATGAACCGAAACAGTTCATTGCACATGTTTCCGATCGAATTCCATCAGCAATGGTAGGCATCGTCCACAAGTAAGAGCAATTTGGCTGCACCATCAAGCAACCAACATTGCCCGAACCATATCAATAAGATATACCCTTACGCGCTAGCCGCACAAGTGCAGGAGATGTTTCATCTATTCCTTTTGTATACATGCCCACATCGGCCGGTCATCCGATCGACAAATACATTAATGCATACGGCTGATCGGCCAAGGAATTCGAGTTCTCATAAATGGAAAATTACCATCGATAATTCGACTACGTGGAGATGCCGCCAAGATGTGCGCGATCCGCATAAATGTTTTACGCAGTCGCTGATCGTGTAAACACCTAAATCTCTATGTCGATATAATTGCACCAGCTGCAACCATGCCAGCTAATGCTCCCCTGATGGAATTATAATATCTACGGTCCACATACTTGTGGACACACACACCATGATCAACCGAGGCAAACGTCGAATATGTTTCGCGCCCCTTGTGCTGATGCAAGGCAAATCATCCCCTTTTAGGTCGACAGCAAAAGATGAAATTTTATATTCGGAAATTTAATTAATCGCGATACGGATTCCGTTGAGGTAAGTCGGGCCTCCACGTTAAATAATAAAAGTCTGAACGCAGTTGCGAACGTTTTTTTTTTGGTAATGAAACATTTAACTACCGTGCACCACCACAATAACTACCGTGCACCACCACAATTTAAGTGTGCACTATTCAATTATTTAATTCTAATATTAATTATAATAACTACAGTGCACCCTTACAATTTAGGTGTGAACTATTCAATTATTTAATTCTAATATTAAATGTAATAACTACAGCGCACTTTTAGAATTTAAATGTGAACTATTCAATTATTTAATCCTAACATTAATCATAGTAACTATAGTATCAATCGAAGAATATTGTGTCAGTTTATTTTAAGTTTTAAATAAAGAAGCGAAGAATATGAAAAGGAATTGGCGATGTTTTCGTATTTATCCTAGGGAAGACTCCTAGTGACAATATAGAGAAAACCAAATGCCATAATTGGTGAAAATCTTCGGGCAACCCCATAGTGGGATTGAAGTAGAACCAGTACCAACGACGGCACACATACTTCCTACCCCCACAGTAGCACTACACATAAAACTGCTGAGGCTCCCAGAAGTGCCTGGACTTTACTGTTGGTCTTGACGTTTTCCCATTTTACCGCCCAGGTGTTGAAATCTCCAGTCATTATAAGGGAGTTTTTGCTCTGGCTTCTTCTGCATAAACTAGCCTATTTTGTTGCCAGTTTACTTAAAATTCTTTCTTTCATTCAAAAGTTGGGCTCTTCCTGATTAAAATAAAGCTCTCAAAATTTCTCAGATTACACGATCCCTTGGTAATATTGTGACGATTCCAACAGATTTCACATGAGCTTAGCATATATAACTTGGGAATTATTGCATACACCCCGCCGTGTTCTGGCGTGTCGGTGCTTTGTAACTTTTTCCAGCATGTGTTCAGGTAATATTCCTTGCTGTTTCGCAAACCATCACATTAAAGTGGACGATATTACGGCGTATTCTTTTTTAAAATTAGTTTTGGACACGAGTTCAGTGAAATCACATCCCCATATTTGAAATACATAACGCTTACGACTATCCCAAAACTACTTTGATCGACCAACGAGCCTACACCCGTATAAATACTACTACTAATGGGGTATCACATTTATCCATCAAATTAGGGATAGTTTGCTTTTGATTTAAATTATATTTTTTAATTAATAATATTCGGCGGATCTTGTCATTGCAATGTCAAAAAGGTAAGCGTGTATTAATCGATCCAAAGGAATTTGGCTGATTTTCTATTGATAAAGAAGTATACGATTAAGTTTGAGGCAGACGACTATATCCAAAAACTTGTCTTCATAGAATTCATATATTCATAAACAGAAGGACTCAAAATTGGCTTAATCTCTAAAATAAGCGACAGATTCAAACATAAAAATGAAAGGGTGTAAAAGTTACAAGCGTTTACATGTATTATATGCCCACAGATCTAGGGATATTTGACCTTTCACAAACAACACTATTCCGTAGAGAGTAGTTTTCTCTCGTCCAAAAGTAGAAACACCTTTGTAAAATATTCAGCGCCAGTTTGACAAATGAAATACGTTTGTGTCAAAAACTTCTTTGAACAGTATCATTCAGTCTTCATTCAGACATAATATCCCTCCTTTTTGCATTAATCACGCCCTACGCCTACTAATGCCACCACATCGTACACCCTTCTTGTGGATTTCGATTACCATAGAACACTCATCATTTTGACCTCCAGTCATGCTACAGTCGTAGTCCTTCTCTCATGACTATAGCACAGATATTCATCTCACGCAAAGGCCACTTCAACAAGATTTAGGAAACACCAAAAACTTAAATGCATAAGAAGCCACAACGACCGCAATTTGTTCTCCGCTCGAAATGTATTGTACCAACAATATCCTCAAGGCGTTAGCAACCCAGAATCGTATTCAACCCTTCCCACGCGATAAAAACCGAAAATTTCAATCAAAATGCCTTGCTCAGTTCAGCTAAGCTTTAAGTTGGCAGGGAAACCGGAAAACAGGAAAAGTCCTCCCAAAAGCAAACAACACAACAGCACGACAACACCACAAAAAGGATATTTATTCCTTCGTTACACAATAACACATGTTGAATGGTGACCACATTTCCTATGAGTACCAGATACCTTAGCTACCCGGTATTGTGCTGTGTGTATTGAATGGAATAAGCTTGGAAGTTTTTGTGGCATGGTGGCACATTTAAGATCTCTATAGACGGCGTGAGAGTGCGATTGGGATTAATATGGAAACAGATGAAAAGGACACAGCACACCAACGCAGACGTTTATTTTGAATGAAAACAGCCAAGAAGTTTTCAATTTGCAAATACTCTGCCGATAACACTTGCGGAATATCTGTCCCAGATGAGGGTGTAAGTTCACGGGCGAAGTTCAGAATACGGCAAGCGATAAAAAAAGGAATTAAAAAAAAAGAAGAAAAAAAAACAAATAATAATTTCACATACTTTATACCGCGCGAAAAGGAATCTTCTGACTCGGATTATTGTTTTGCTTGTGTATTCCTTGTTATTGCTGTGTTTCCATTGAGGCGTAAGGACATTCCGTTTTGGAAGCCAATTCCCTCGTAAGTCCTTGTATAAAACATCAGTGTCAGTCGTTTGAGACCTTTTATGATAATCTCCGTAATCCAACACGATGCCGAGACGGTACAACTGCCTTATTCACGAATAAGGAACCGAAACTTGGTATCAAAGCAAGGGCAGACAGAACGAGGCTACACTCCTCGTTTGTTTCCGTTGTTTGGACAGAAGGCTTTCACAAGATAACAACGGTTGTGATGGGCTTGAGAGGGCAGACAACGACGTAGGAGATTTCAAAACTTGGCCCGTTTCACCGGTCGATTGTTGTGTTATCGCATTTTTACCTCCTGTTACTGGCAATTCACTCCGTGTAACGCAAATAAAAAATCGTTTGCTATATTAAATACATTGACTTGATGTAGAAAAGCGCCAAAAGGGCAACAATGTGAGGTCGTGCGAATGTACGACACAAGCGGATTTCGGTTTTAATCTTTATTGGTTCACTTAAGGAGTTCACACGAGAAACAAATGTTACAGGTTTTCAGAAAACTCAAAAAGGACAGATCACGTTAGCGCGCACACGTACCAGTTGTTATAAATTCTTATTTGATACTCACTCCACATTCTCAACCGTTTGGAAAGGTTTGATGTTTTCATAAAATGCTGGTATTACACACATGCTGGTATAAAGTAATAGGACATAGGCTGTGTTATGTAATGATCAGTGAAGGCACATAATAACACAATTGCTCCGTACTAATAATACGAGTGTTTCTGAGGGTATTGAAAGCTTGAATATGGACATCATCTTGCAATCTTTTTCACTAAGTTTTCATATATAATATCATGTGAACAAATGGTAAGAATAACGTGAGTGTTGCTAATTGAGGGATATGAGCTCATCCAAAGAAGATTTTGAATTGCTTGTATTTGTTTATTCATTTTCCAAACCGTTCCTATACTCCGCCACTGATTATTTGTCAATTATAATTCTATGGTAAGTTATCAAAACAATCTTGATACAAACGAAAGCGTTTGATACATTTTATTTGAATACGAAAACCGATTCCAACTTACTTGCCTTCTTGCCTTTAGTGGATATAACACATTTGCGTAAGGTAAGTTAACTTTCCATCTAGTCTTAGTAGTGTATTTTAATGGGTTTTCATGGGCTCGTAACAAACCGAGACATGGCTATTTAACTCGTTGGGCACAGTCACTAATAGTATCGAAAATCATGTGCTATTGAAGAATTTCCACTGTTTATACGAGTAGAGTTATTGCTTGTCCTATGGAAACTAAACCGAGTGATATGTAGAGTCAGTTGATGTCATCACAATAATTCCTAAGGTCGGTAAAATGGTTCGAATAAATACCTGATCTCCTTTCGGGGTGTTACTGATGGACTTGTCGGGAAGGCTGGAACAGGTGATATGTTTGTAGCGGTTCATCCCACAAAACTCCTCTGTTTAATTGGAGGTGTCCATACTGGGACTGTGGGCAATTCCGCCTCAACACAGCGTGCCAATTCCCAGGAAAATGCAACAAGAAATAAGTTCGTCAATTCATGGAAACGCGTTTTCGCGGTTTTTTGTCTGTCTCTGGCGGAGGTGTTCCGCCGAACACTATCCACAAATCAAAGACGGAGCGAATACAGTTACAAATGAAACACAACGAAATGTTTTTTTTTTTAATTTTGTTTTTTTTTTTAATTCTTGTTTAATTTTTTTTCGCTTTCAAATTGTTGCAAACCCTCAAGGATTTGCACTTGAACACCCGTTGCGATTCTATAAGAACTATTTAAATGTCAACCACTTAAAACCATAATTCAAACCAAAATACCAAACGAGCGTTTTCAAGATTCTGATGGCACAGTACCACTCAGGAAACTTCTGCAAACTAATATTTTTTTTACTTTTTGTTTACAATTTCGAATCATTTCACTAAACCACGAGTTCGTTCGTCACTGGATGTTACTTTTAAGCGACACCAAATAAGTTCGCAACGGCACTATAAACAACTCCCGGAAGCTCGGTCTTAACACCACAGTACATAAAATTCAACTTTATTGTCCAGATTCTCAATGTAGACTAGATTACAATTTCCTTCTGGGAATGATTCTACTCACCCCATCGTTCCCTTTTGCGATTTTCTCTTAATCGAGAATCTCTCCGCCAGGGAAGATCGGACTCACACACACAGACGCAGAGGTAGCTGCCTGTGTGGCCGTAGTGTGACGGTTCCCCAAACCGCACGGCCCACTTACCTGAAAAACCCCCATAACTTCATCCCAGTCTGCATAGGTTTTCGCTAATGCAATCGCATTAGCACCTTAAATGCTTCACGCATCAAATAGATAAAATTTATTTAACTAAAAGTCCCTGTAAAGAATCCTTACCTTTCATGCATCTCTTCGCATACAAATTCTTTCTTAACTTATCAGGGATCCCAAAACCAATTCGGCACCTTCGGTGGCAGGCAAATCCCCCTAGACGAATTCCTGAAAACAAAATGATTTAGTTTACATACAATGTAACCATCATAACAGGGATCATAAACATTTATTTTCTATTTCCCATCCTCACCAAGTGTATCATAAATCACCATACATACACATTAGCTGGCGACCTACACCCAAGGGACCAAAACAAATATACGCATCTCGCGTCTCTTGGCACCAATTAAATCCTACAGCATAAGCAAATGCAAATAGGAATTCAATACCTACCCTTGTGGCGGCTCTTGCGAACGCCACTACTTACCTGCTCATCTACCACCAGGTAACCCCTTTTCATAAACGTCCTGTTTCAATAAAGCGTGTACCAACCTGCATTGGTTATTCCTATAACCACGAAAAACCTGTAAGCACAATGTCTGCTGATACGAAAATTATATCAGCAATAACAGACATTCCCTACATGGGCATATATAAACCTGAAAAGAATGACTTACCTGCCCATAACGACCAACCACCGCTGCAATGCTTAACTGCGCTGAAGTAAAACACCATCAGCAACACAAGCGTTACTGTAGGAAGGGCAAATTGGTCGCACATCTAGCAACCAACATAACATTAGTTCCTACCAACGAAATGTCTCCTAAGAAGTCGGCTACAATGCCACAAGAGATATTTCTTCCTTTTGGTTCTTTCAGGCAATGCCCACATCGGTCGCTAAATCAAGCCACACGAAATGGAAACTCGCACCTGGCAGCAAAAAGGCATCGAGAACTCGCCAGTGTAAATACACACACGACGGTTCGACCTTTGTTGATGCCAACAACAACATGTGCACGATCAGCAATCATGCTACACGTAGTCGTTGATCGTGTAAACATTTTAACCCTTTTCAGGATGACTTGCCCCAGCTGCGAAGATTGTTTATTTTCATTTTATCTTCATGTTCATGGTTCGCATGCTGGACGACACACGCGATGAGCAACCAAAGGGGATCATCGTGTGTGTGCGTTCCAACCCTTCTTTGGTGGTACACCAATGCGAAATGGTAAATTACCAAATATGGTCATCGAGGCGATGGATGGAATTTTGCTATTCTGTCGCTTCGGTGGCGATACTTAATCGCGTTTGGGATTCCGTGAGGGCAGGTCGTGTCCTCACGTTAATTAATAAAACATAAGGTATGCTAGTTACGGTCGAAGAGTGCAGACACCGATCACCGAGAAACACCTTGTTCCGCTACTTTTGAGCGTTAAATACAGTTAACACAGTGCAGTTTTGATCTGTAAAATACATTTAACACCGCGCTGCTTTTGATCGTTAAATACAGTTAACACCGTGCGCCTTTGATCGTTAAATACAGTTAACACAGTGCAGTTTTGATCTGTAAATACATTTAACACCGTGCGCCTTTGGTCGTTAAATACGGTTGACACAGTGCAGTTTTGATCTGTAAATACATTCAACACCGCGCAACTTTAGATCGTTAAATACAGTTAACACAGTGCAGTTTGATCTGTAAATAAATTTAACACCGCGCACTTTTGATCGTTGAATACAGTTAACTCAGTGCACTTTTGAACTGTAAACACATTTTACACAGTGCAGTTTTGATCTGTAAACACATTTAATATAAAACATTAAATACTGTAAGTTATTAAATACAATACATTTAATATAAAACATTGAATACTGTAAGTTATTAAATACAATACATTTAAATAAAACATTGATTACTGTAAGTCATTAAAAATAATACATTTAATATAAAACATTGAATACTGTAAGTTATTAAATCATCATCATCATCGGCACTACAACCTGGAACCGGTCTTGGCCTTATTTAGCAAGTTGTTAAATTTTCCATAATGATTTGTTTTTTTTTTCGGGCAAGGTCATTAGTCTTGCGCCAGAGGCTCCCCGACGAGGAGTCGAACCCCGGTCTCCCGCGTGACAGGCGGGTATACTAACCAGTATACTATTGAGGAGCAACTTATTAAATACAATACATTTAATATAAAACATTGAATACTGTAAGTTATTAATACAATACATTTAATATAAAACATTGAATACTGTAAGTCATTGAATATAATAGATTTAAATTTAAAACATTAAATACTGTAAGTTATTAAATACAATACATTTAATATAAAACATTGAATACTGTAAGTCATTAAATATAATACATTTAAATTTAAAACATTAAATACTGTAAGTTATTAAATACAATACATTTAATATAAAACATTGGATACTGTAAGTTATTAAATACAATACATTTAATATAAAACATCGAATACTGTAAGTCATTAAATATAATACATTTAAATATAAAACATGGAATACTGTAAGTTATTAAATAAAATACATTTAAATTTAAAACATTGAATACTGTAAGTCATTAAATATAATACATTTAAATTTAATACATTGAATACTGTGAGTTATTATATATAATACCCTAAATATAATACATTGAATGCTGTTTACTATTGGGATTAATACTTGGAAGTACGCTTTCAAGAACTACCATTGTTACGAATTTAATAAGTGTAGTAAAAAAAACAATAAGGATATCGAATCCGACACGATTGTTTTCCGAACCGGTAAGACAGTGGTAAACCAGCTTAGACTGACAATAGCGAGATTGGGACTTCTTGGTCAACCTGTGTCGGACTGGCACCCTACCAAGACCGCTACCAAAAATCCCATACCCTTACCAGTGGTGCCATAAACACCATTTCCCGGTAATCTAGCTAAAACCCATTAGTTAATTTCCACATTACATTGCCGCCTATTTATTTAGCCGCAATGCACATCTCAGACAAAGACCTAAGCCTTCCCTTTGTCTTCTTATATTTTGGGATCTGCTTCTCATCAGCAGCGGCATGAGCAAACAAAAACCGTTAGCATCCAAGAAGATTCGGTTTGTTTGCTTTACCGAACTCACATCTCATGGATACACCCTTTTCGACGCTTCAGTTTCGTTGTCATGGTTTGTCCCATGAAAGATCCCATGTACACACATACATGTGTACTACCAACGATCTTCACGGCCCCTTTGTCCTTACCGCCTGTCTGTTTCGTTTATCCATCGTTTTCGCGCGTGTGTTGAATATTATGATCCTCACGATCAACCATGCACACATACTACCATGATCTCAATTACGAAATCTGGTTTTCTGTTCCACAAAGAGAGACTTTACGTTTCTACCACCACACCAGAAACTCACGCCATTAGCGAGTCGGCTCTGCAAGAGCGGTTTATCACAGAGTCCAATTACATCCGCCGACCACCGCGGTCGTGCCGCTCCCGCTCCCCAGTGCGCACGGGGACGCGATAATATACGGAATCATTGGCGTAGTGAATTTTATTCATCATCATTTAAGTTAAACGGTGGTTTATCGATTTTTTTTTCGATTCCGGAGGATTTTGTTAAAAATTACATTTCATTGACTGGACCAAAAGAAATACATTATATAAATTAGTGTTAATATTAATTTGCATCAAGTCCCATAGTGTCAACAAAAGTAGTGGTTTTTATTGAGAGAATAAAACTAAACAAAAATGAAATCAGTGTGATGAAGTTTCCGGCAGCGGTTTCTGGGTGTTGGTTATTAATGTGTTTTCCTTCCGGGCGGTGTCGTGCAGTTTTCGTTCGGTGTTTTGGTGGCGAGAGTTTTATGGTGGAGGAGGAAGGTGAACCGAGCGCCCATGCCTGGCACAATACACTTCCTCCCCACAGTAGATTCTTCTGTCGAATCTCTTTTGTGTATATTCGGGTGTGTGGTTTATTCTTCTTGGCGATTTTGGGATCGTGGTAATTATCGTTAGTTGTGATAATCGTATTTGCTTTGCCCTATGGGAACAGCGTTTTAGTTTATTGCTGTTTCTCCGCAATGGCCTTTGTTTAGGCGAAGTTGACGCTATCAGGCGCAGCTTTGCCAACCACTTGTATTTATCCAGCTAATGGATCGGTACACAATTTCTATACTGGGCCGTGTTGTTGTTGCTGTTGAATAACGCATTTATTGTACAATAATTTAACAAATGTTGACTTAGGTCTAAAATGCTAAATCCTATTTTACAATCTTTTCTTATTCTTAAAATAATTTACTGGCTCTACACGAGCACTCTAAATTACACGATACAATTTTGTGTAATGCCTTTCGGCGTACAATAATATTTTTCTATTTTTATATATTTCCTATTACCCGAATATTTTAGAAGAAGAAGTTCTCTCTCTGTATTTTTTTTTTAATGATAATATAAGGTGAACAAGTTTACAAAAAAAAATAATAACAAACATATAAACAAAAATATTAACATAAAGAAATTTTAAAACGAAAAGGAATCTAAATGAAAAATGGAAATGAAAAGGAAGAATAAATAAATATGAAAAGGGAAATGAGGAATGGGAAGGGAAGGCGTAGCGTCTGAAGATCTTACTATATTTGGGGATATTAAATCCTTTCTTCATTGTCAATTCACCACCAGTTGGGATGGGATCGGTCATTCATAGATTTATCTCGATCGCCTCTTGCCATGCTAAGGTGCAAGTGAGCTGCAGCATTTGATATATCACTGTTATATAGAACGCGTTGGCACCACGAAAAGCGTGGTAAATAATAGGGACTCCGTGCTTGTTTTGGATAAGACCTTTTCTATACAAGAGAGGGAACGCTTCTGGTGGGATAAACCCATTTTGGAGTGTATTCTCCAGGTACACGTCATCGGCGTAGTATGCTCCCGAGATAAGATTATTTTCGCTGGACATTGCCCTTGCAATATGACCACGAATAATTTTGATAATGAAATTTTCTATCCTATTCAGTCCTGATTTGTCATACAGTGTCTTATTAGGATAGAATTTCCTGTGTTGAGACTCAAGTGTTCTCTGTAATCCGAAGCAGGAACGCCAGCACTGCCTCTCGAACATGCGAAACTTTTCCATGTAGGATGGGGAAACGTTAGACCATACCGGGCAACCGTACACTAATGTTGGACGAATAAGTGCTGAGTAGGAAATTATTTGAGCTTTGTGATCTAGGAGACTATTTCGAAACAGACTTCTTGTCATTGCATATGCACTTTTAGCTGCGGAGAGGGCAGCTGCTATGTGCTTATCAAAGTATAGGTATATATCCATCCAAATACCAAGGTACCTGACAACAGTTTTCATTTGCAGCGGAAGATTATTGCTACGTACAATGGAAGAGTTTTTCCAATTATGCCTTGTATCTCTTGAAGCTGTAGAAAGAGATGTTCTGAAAAGGATGGTTTCTGTTTTTTGGAAGTTAATTTTCAATTTCCAATCGTCACAAAAGCGTTTGATTTTATTGAAGTCGTCTTAAAGAAGTCTGTTAATGGCATCGATTTTTTTTTTCTGATCTGTACACTACAATATCGTCGGCATATGCAATAGCATGATTAAGAGACCCAACTAGATCACTAGTATAAATATTGAAGCGAATGGGAGAATTCACGGCTCCCTGCTGTAAGATATTTTTAATATGGAAAGTTTTATTGGAGATTTTGTCCCCACATTTTACCACAAATTGCTTATCCATTATCATATCGTAAATGATGTATAACAGATATTCGGGCAAACCTAGATTTGATAGCTTATATACAAGTCCTTCTAACCATACGGTATCGAAGGCCTTTTCAAAGTCAACCAAACATACGCCTGTGCATTGTCGTTTTGCCTTGTTCCACTGTATAGCGGAAACAAGTTTTGTAGCTGCATGAACTGTGTCGTGCCCCGCTCTAAAGCCAAACTGATTGTTCGGAATGATGTCGTTTTTATCACACCAGTTTATCAATGCCTTATTTATGATTTTCTCGAATATTTTGCTAATGTTTGGAAGCAGACTAATCGAGGGAGGGTTAGCGGGATTGCTCCTGTGCCTCCCCTTTTTGAGGATGGGATGGACTACTGCTATTTTCGAACGTCTTGGGAAGTATGCATTATTTAGAGCTTTATTGAACAAGGTAGTGCACATTTTCTCCGCTTCCGGAGGCAGATGTGTGGGGTAGAAGTTAGGATGCCGAACATGGGCACTAGATTCACTAATCCCCCAGCCCTTCGCTGAACAAATTGCACTCCGAAACGTGGGAGGAAACAAAATAAACACAAACAGGTATGAATTGAAATCGTTTTTTTTTAATATTTTTCTAATTTGGCTTGAGTTACAGTTGTTCCTTGGTTCCGAAGTAACGATGATTAACTTAGATTTATTTTTAAATAAATTAACGTTTAGTTTGTTTTAGATTTATATTACACTTGTATTTCGCCGCCACTGAGAATCCAACGACCTCGACTCCTGTCTAGTGCGCACGCTGCGGTGTTGTTTATCGCGAATTTAAATTTGGGGCCGAGCGGCGGTGTAACTACCCGCGATGATGAACGACAAGCGACTCTGAATGCAGCGTAACGTGTGTACGCTGCTGTGGTTGGATAGTGACTGACCAAATTAGGGGTGAAATATGGGCAATTGGATTTGCATGACCAACAACCAATCGAGATCATCCTTACATCTGTGCTCTCGCATTCTCTCCGCCTATCGAGGTAGAAAAACGCTTCAGTTAATTCAATAGTCTACAGACAAGAGAGAACGAGAAAACCACAACACAAAGTGCAATGATTTCGATGTGGAATTAGCTTTAGCATGTATGTCGCAATGCTATTCTGAAACTGACCTAGTGACCCAATCAGGATATTATGATGATCTCTGAGTACGTTGGACTCTGGTAAGGGGAAATGAGATGAGTATGGAAGTTGGTTTGTAGCTATTCACCTGTTAAAAGAGATCATTGATCCCAAGTGAATAGAGTGGCTGAGGGAAGTCATAAGTGACGCTTAATCGGCTAGGGAAATATTATCGTGTGAACCAAATTCGAAGAATTTGGAATTTCCCCAGCCGATACATGATTATGTAACCGCGTCGTTTGGTTGTTGCTAACCAAAATGACTTTGAAATTTCCGGTGGAAATCTCATGGGTTAATGGAATAGTGTTGCCGTATGGCAAGAAAACACTGAATGCAAATGTTCATTAACCGAATAGATTAATGACTTCCGGCCAGTCTTTTTTAAAGAGATTTATCTATTGCAGGTGAAATCGCCGGTGGTAGGAATTGGGATTGGGTTGACGCGCTGTTAGCGGTCGAAATAAAGCTGACATTGGGGTTGGAATTGTGGATTGGTTTTCCATGTAATATAGAGAAACCCCACAGATTTTTAGGAGCTGTATTCGGAATACCATCTGTTCCACAGGATTTCTTGTTTTTAATGGATCTAAGGCTGTCCATGAGTTCATTCTTATTCACAAATATATTTGCGTGCAAATTTCTAAGCGGCGCATCCGCTCTATTGTTTTCACTGAAGATGGTGAAACTTTTGTTTTCGGAATGCCAACTTTACCGTTCATTGTGCAGTGAAATATGGTTTTGGATAGCTCTGCTTTCGATATCGAGGTTAGAATGAATGGATTCATTCACTTTGTGTACTGCCTAGAAACAGGCGCCAACGGAGTTCGCTTTCTCTTGCGGATCCTCGGCTACTATTCGTTCTTCGTTGGAATTGATTTGTTCCGGGGTGAGTCTTGCGTTCAGCAATATTTGACAATTCTCGGGAGTCCTCGGGACTCGACGGCGGGAATGTCATTATGATATTTTCTTCTAAATACTTTATTTTTATTTGTTTGCGGAAACATATTCCCATCACTGGGTTTAATGGAGTGAAATTTCCGTTTCCATTCCTCATTAATTACTGATCTGTAGTTGTCACGGATCAGCTTTTGAACGTTTTTAATCAATGACTTAATTGTCTTTATTTCTTGGCTATAAGGATCTCTGAACTGTCTGTAGAGCAGTTTGAGCTGGGAGAGCAGAGCGCATTTTTATCTATACAGGGCATCAATAGTTGAGTTTATGTATCTATTAAAATTCTCCTCCATGTGCGCCGCTTTTGGAATGGAACGGTGCATTGTTTTGATGACAATGTTGTCCATCGTTGAGAGATAATGGTATATTTCCTCATGTCGGAAGTTTCTATTCGTCGGAGGATCTACGACATTGGAGCGTAGTTCTCTTTTTATTATGCGATCAAAGCGCGACCAATGTGCTTTTCGGAAAACGAACGAATGTATCTGGTCGTACTGCTCAAGTATTGCATGTTCGTTTGGAACATGTAAAACGGCGCCGAGGCCGTAATGGTCACTATCATACCCGATTGTGCGAAGGCAATTTCGAGTATTTAGGTCCGTGCCTAATAATTGTAGTCTCTCGTCCATCATAAGTATGTCCAGAAAGGAGTTTCCTCTTGGATAAGATGGTGTACTTGTAGCGTACAATTCTAGTTTATATTCTGTTGCATTTGCTTCCCACCAGTTGAATAGTGCATTACCTCTTGTGTTCAGCGTGATATCACCCCAAGCACAGTGTTTGGAGTCGAAATCTCCCGCCAGAACAAAATAATTGTTTTCCGAGTGTAACTTGAGATTACGAAAAAGGGTATCCAGTTCGCCGATAAATTGCGAATACTGAGGAGCTTCAGGTGCATAAACGGATACGACGTATAGATAGATGCCTTTGACTTTTCAAAGGTATATCTATAATGCAAGCTTTCAGCAGCTGAAATTTGTGTACAGCTGTGCTGTAAACGACCTTGTGGTGAAGGCCTTTCTTAATTAAGACAGCAACTCCACCTCCTTGTGTGGCGTGTGGACAATCTCGTCTAATGACTTTATAGTTTTTGTAGCTTGGTTTCGCTAGCTATAAGCACATCAGGGTATTCGGCTTCAAGCAGGTTACCGAGATTATCCCTCCTTTCCACGTGATTAGTGTATTCACATTCACAGCAATAATTTTTAGTGTTAAATTAGTTGAATAGTTCATTGTGGTATGTTGGGTTGTCTAAGAACAAGGACGAATAAATAATATCTATTCGGGCCGCTTGTTCAGTCAGATTTTTTTTTTTTTTTTAAATCCAGCAATCTGTCCTTGTATGGCTTATGTCTGAATTTGCCTTTGGAGCGGGCGCTTTTATGACGTTGCGTGAAAGTTCCGCCGCCGTTGTATTAATTGGATTACTAGCCATTTCAGAAAATGATATGCTAGGTGCGGAAGATTTTGTGACATTACTTCCCTGTGCCGCGAAGTCTAAGTTTAATGGACTAACGGCAATTTGAGCGAATGATACACTAGGTGCAACGAAGTTATTATAAGAACGAACCTTCATTCGTTTCTCTTCTTTAAGTTGTGTTTTTTTTTAAATTCCAACTTGGCTTTTAGTTGTTGGAATTTCGGACACCCTTTAAAGTTGGCCGGGAGACCTGTATTTTTGCACAGGACGCAAGATAGTTTGCTCCTATCGTGAACATGTTCTTTACCTAAGGGGTATTCTCCTACTGTATGATTGTTTTGGCAGTTTACACATCTAAATTCCATACAGCAGTTAGATGCAACGTGGCCGAATCGTTGGCACCGCATGCACTGCAACACACGGTCAACTTTCCTTATTCTTTCCCAAATTACTGTTTGGTGGAAAATAACTTTAATATTCCTAAGTGCATCGACTTTGCTGTTGGGACTTAGGGAGACAATGAAGAACGGCAACTTGCGGTTGCGACTTCGGCAGAGAGAGGTGGAGAATGGCTTCGTATCAATAAATTTTAAACTGTCATTTTCGACAGTTTGTAGTTCCGAGAGGAGTTCTTCGGAGGAAAAAGAAGGATCAGCTCCTTTAAGTAACATGGAGATAGATTCCCCCGATTTAGGTGTGTACGTGCGATACTCACTACTTGCTTCCCTTAGAGCAGATTTAATTTTATGATAGTCATCTAAACTATCACATAAAAAACTTATTTTATTGTTACTTCAATTTTTCGTTTTGAAATGTCTGCACGTTAACTTACCCAATTTAATTAGGTCCTTAGCATCCATAACGCTAACTATGATGGGAGGCACTTTCTCCTTCTTATTGGCTGCTGCTTGTTGTTTTCCCAGCAGTTGTTGCTGCTGCTGATGCTGTTGCGGTTGCTTCTGCTGCTGTTGTTGCTTCTGCTCTTGCTGTTGTTGTATTCCAGAATACTACCCTTATTAAATTTAACACTGAATCTCCTAACACATCCTTAAAAACTTCACTTAACATATATTACATTCTCACTTAATACATACCATTCATAAACATTCACAATATTACCAGTTACAGCACACTTAATAACCTGCACCTTTTTATTTATTGAAAACATAGCAACTTGGATTTTCGTCCGAATTGAATGTGAAAAGTCACAGAAGAAAAAACAGAATAGAGAAAAAATTCAGTTCATAAAGAGTTTTGAGATTGTAAGTTGATAAAGTTCGTTCGGATTAAGTTGAACGTTTTAAACAAATCTTAGAAATGTATAAGAAATCAATATACATATATATAAAGTATACTTCGTCTTGACCTGTGAAAATAAATGGGTTTTCCAGTTAGTAAATTTCTGGTTGCAACCATCGAAAAAACATACGTATGACAAAGATACAGAAAAAAATTGAATCGAGACGGAGTTTGATTTCAATAACAAATGAAAAAAAGGTGAACGTCAAAGTGAAAAGTGAAAATAAAATGAAACCAGATGAAAATAATGAAAAGAGTTAAATTTTAAACATTTTAATTAAAACTTTCATATGTATACAAATTTAAATAAAACCAGAAAAAAGTTAATATGGAGTGAAAATTGGATCTAGTCATCACTAATTCAGTGCGTTGCAACCGGTTTTGTCGGAGTGATATAGAAAATATTAATAAATCTTCGCCAGTGAAAACGGACTTCAACACTGGTGGCAGCGGTGGGATCTTCTGTGAATACCAACTCTAGGTTTGCTACACTTAGGTAGTTTGAACAATTCTTCTGATAAGGGACTCCATCGAAATCAACTATAACAGTGAGGTTGACACCAGAGGTTATAAGCGGTGGGATACAACCAAAGGATCCCAAATAAAAAGAAGAAAATAAGAAGAAAAAAAAAAACAAGAAAAAAAAATTTTTTTAAACAAAACAAAATTTAAAACAACAAAAAAAAAATGTTTATAAGAAGAAGAAAAAAGTAAACATAAAACAACGAAAAACAAAGTAAACAAAAAATTAAAGAGAAATAACCAAATAAGAAGAAGAAAAAAAATTTTTCAAGAAGAAAAGAGAAAAAAAAAAACAGGAGAAATAACCAAACCAAAATAAGAAGAAACAAAAAAAAAACCAGACAAAACTACGAAAAAAAACATAAAACAACGAAGAAAAAAAACATAAAACAACGAAAAAAAAATCCAGCAAAAGACCAGGATATTCAACTTCTAGGGCGTGAAGTCTGCCTGGCAAGAATAACAAAATAATATAAAATATAGAAAGGAACACAAAGAGGAACTCTACGACACAACAAAGAAGAAAAAAAAGGACAACAATAAGAAATTCAACAAGACTTCTATCAACATCTAGAGTAGTAAGAATTTTTTTTAATATTTTGTTTTTTCTCTCTTCCTTTTTTTTTTTGTAGGAATATTTTACTTGGATTTTTTTCCTTTTTCAAAAAAAAAAAGTGTTTTCTCGATAGAAATTTTGAAAATTCTCTTTTCAGTTTTTTTTCGACGACATTTCCGTTTCTTTTCCTTCTCGTCGAAAATTTTCTTTCTTTTCAGTTTTGGGTCCAAACCATATCGTTTCCATATATATATATATTGAATAATAACATAAAGGCCATTTTTTCATAAACCATATTTTTAAGAATTGATAACAAATTTTCGCCATACTTTAATTCAAATTTTCAATATTACGAGTCCATATTACACGAGACAGGCGGCTAGGCAGGGGGAACAACAATTCCACTATCAACAGATACTCAGTAAAACCCCTGAAATGGCTCTGTCTGTCGGAATTTCTGATGTTTTCAGAATCGTCCCCACCTTTGACGGGAAACCCTGCGACTTAGGTAAATTTATTTCCGGGGGAGACGTTTTATTTAGATCCATAAAGAAGGCAGACCCGGATATATACGAGACATTTTTAGAGCTAGTCAAAAATAGACTAGAGGGTCATGCTTACGATCTGATTAGGTATAGCCAAATCGCTAAGTGGGAGGATTTAAAAGAAAAATTAGAATCGGAATATAAAGAGGAGCAATCTCGGTCGACGGCACACAATGAGTTGATTTCTCTGAAACAACGCTACAGAGAAACCGTCCGGGAATACGGCGATAGAGTCGCGAATGCTCTAAGGACTTTAAACTCTGCCACGTGTGAAATAACAGCAGACGCTGTGGTTAGGGAATATTTAATAGAAGAAAACATAAAATTGGCCGTACAAACATTTGAGGATGGACTAAACAACGAACAGCTAAAGATACTAGCTAAAGTCCATGGGGGAAACAATTTAAAACAGTCGATTGCACATGCAGTGTCACATGCGGCTCGAATGGACAACTCTCCCAGGTCATATCAATACAATGAAAAACCTACATTCAATAGTATAGTCTGCCAAACCTGTGGTAAGCCAGGGCATACACAGGACACATGTTATCGGAACATGCAATCCAACTTTTTTCCGAATAGACAACCCATAAAAAGGGAATATAACATTGTATGCAATTTCTGTGGACGGAATAATCACACAGAGAATGAGTGTAGATACAGGATATCTAGGAATGGATCAGCTTCAACAAATTACCAACATGGTACAACAACGCGTAACCCATTCCGAAATAATCCTACAAACTCTGAAAATCGTTTTGGTGAAAATTCTAGGACCACCAATAGACAAAACGATCGGCAAAATGTTCACTTTTCTCGGGTGCAAGAGTCGGAAAACGAGGCCTGACGCCAACCAAAATTGATGGAAGACAGACCAAAGTTTTCTGTTTACAGCATTAGATCTTTGGAAATAGATAACGACCATTTTAATGAAGCTCCTAGCCAAATTTACCCTGAGCCCACATACTCCTATAAACCAAGCCATATAAACGAAGATAACCCTGTCCCTAATATAAAGACTCCGATTCATACTCCCATTCTGGAAAACAATTCAGCAACACAGACTGAAAATTCGAAATTTTCAGCAGTATTAAAGACTGAAATCGCTAATAGCTCAGATATCCCTATTGACAACGCAGACACTCCAGCAACCAAGACTGAAAACTCAGCAGTATTAAAGACTGAAAATTCGGATCCTGCAGAAAATATACAAACAGAAATCCCGAATATTTCGGCTATCCCAATAGACAAACCCGGCACTTCAGCAACAAAGACTGAACATTCAGCAGTGTTAAAGACTGAAAACCCAATAGTTGCAATAAAAGTCGAAACCCAAGTCAGTTCAGCAGCTAATACTGATGAACAAATCTTTTCAGCAGCAAAGACTGACGGATTAAATGTTTCTACAGCAGATATAACTGAAGAAATAGTTCAAACAGCAAATAGGACTGGGAACCAAGATGTTCTAACAGCTAATAAGTCTGAAGAACTATTCGAATCAGTAAATGAGACTGAGAAACTAAACGATCCATCAGCAGTGAGTAAGACTGAAAAGGTAGACGTTCCGACAGAAGTTAAAGCTATAGAAAATGATGACAATGAGCCGAAAACACAAAATATTTTAAACAACGAAAACAAACACAAACACTTACTCAAACACGAAATAATAAAAAATGAAAATAATAATTTAACTAAAATAGGTATTGTAAAGAGTAACTATATAAATACATTACAAGTCTTTTTTTTCAACAAAAAAAATTTATTCCAATGCAAAATACAAAAAAATAAAAGGTTACACCGTCATTTAAATTATTTAAGATCATTTTTCAAGAAGATTTTTGGTAATAATCATCTTTATTCAATCATCATAGTAATAGGCCCAGAAAGGTTTTGGAAACTTTTCCATAAATTTAAGGAAAAGATAAACACATAACAAATGGCCTTTGTTTTATTATTCAATATATATGAAATAATCTAACAATTGTAGGAAATGACGGAAATGAAAAAAAAAAAAAAAAAAAAAAAAAAAAAAAAAGTTAATGAGGGGGACGAAAGAAAGAAAATTTTAGAGGTAATATATATTGGAAATTTTAGAATTTATATATATTCGAACGAAAAAGGAAAGAAAGGAAATTTTAGAGGTGATATATGTATTGGAAATTTTGGAATTAATATATATATTCGAACGGAAATGAGAATTTTGAATATTAATATTATGTAATTAATATAATAAGTAATAATAACTTTTGGATTAGAAAACAAAAGGTTCCAAGGAGAAATATTTAAATTTAGTTAGGTAATATGTAATGTAAATAGACTATTTTGACTATTTTTCTAGTGTTAAGAACTTTTTGATTATTGAAAAAATTTAGTTAATATATAATGTAAATAGATTATTTTTCTAGTATTAAGAACTTTTTGATTATTGTAACCTTTGATGAAAGATTAATTTTGAAAACCTTTGTAATGTAATTGAACGAAAATCCAAGTTTTTAATTAATCTTAATTTAATATATAGTTACTAGAAAATTATTCTCTTCAAGGATAATTTTCTTTCTCGAAGAAGGGTGGGATGTTGTATTCCAGAATACTACCCTTATTAAATTTAACACTGAATCTCCTAACACATCCTTAAAAACTTCACTTAACATATATTACATTCTCACTTAATACATACCATTCATAAACATTCACAATATTACCAGTTACAGCACACTTAATAACCTGCACCTTTTTATTTATTGAAAACATAGCAACTTGGATTTTCGTCCGAATTGAATGTGAAAAGTCACAGAAGAAAAAACAGAATAGAGAAAAAATTCAGTTCATAAAGAGCAGTTGAGATTGGAAGTTAGTAGAGTTTAGTTCTGGCTGTTGGAAGAAGAAGTTTAGTTTGAGAGTTCTAGTTGGAGATTACAGTGGAAGAATTGTTTGAGTTAGCAATTGAATTGTAAGTTTTAGTGTGAGTTTTGTTATTTAAAAAAAAAGGAGAAGCTGTAATAAAAATAAACAAAGTAACACACAATAAAAGAAAAGAAACTATAGAAACCGCCCACATAAGCAAACGATTTTACAATTCAAAAACGGACAACTTTATATCAAGAATTGAAATCAAACAAAACATGAATTGATGAAAGAAGATTAAATAAAGGAATACTAAAAGGTCCCCGCTCTTCCCTCAACCGAGGAAGCACGGCGTCCGGACCTCAACACTGTTGAGTGTGGCTTTCCGATAGGGCTTCTTTAATTTGTCGCTCCAAATCGTTCTTCTTTTTGGAGAGCTCCTCTTTCTTTTGATATAACTCCGCAATCTATTGAGCACGTTCGACTTCTATGTCACTCATTTCTCTATTGCTGGTTTGGTGGTCTTATGGCGTTTTTATGGTCTCGGTAAGTGCCGTGTCGACACTGGCTCACCAAGACGACCCCACTGCTCTGCCGTTCGTCGTATCGTGACTACTTTGTTCGCCGTGTCTTGTCACTGTTGATAAAAACTTCGGGTACGTGCGTCTATTGTCTTTATTCCTTCGGTGAAACTTACTCTAGGTTAACATAGGTCTTTAGAATGTTAATAATTACAAACAATTCTTATTTTCCACTGTGGTGCACTGTCTTTTATTTAATAATCTTATGTCGTACTAAATGTATTAATATTTGTGTAACTTATTTTAGTTAGTAAAACATACAATCTTACCAATTACAAATAATCTTATGTTTCACAGGTGCACTGTATTTTATTTAATAATTTTATGTCGTATAAAGAGTAGTAACACTTGTGTAACTTACTTCACTTAGAAAAACATACAACCTTGATAATTACAAATGGTCTTATGTTTGACTGGTGCACTGTATTTTAATTAATAATTTTATGTCGTATAAAATGTAGTAACACTTGTGTAACTTCCTTTTGGTTGGCACAGGGATGTGGATGGAACTTGGGAGGAATTCCGTAACTAATTTTAGTTAGCCACTCCAAAAACTTTGGAAATGTGGCACCGTGGTAAGTACGCGATTTGCACTCGGGATGTAATGAGCTACTTTCGGTGTGCACGGTCGTAACCTCTTAGAACGAATTACACGAGATGTTTCTCCGCGCAAAGTTGTTGTATATGTTAATATATTATATATATTTCTCCGTCGTGGGCCGACGGTTTTGTTGGCGTTAATAAATATAAATATAAATGTGACTAACTGTTTGTCCCGTTGAGATGGCGTTGGAGGTACTCCTTGGTATACTTCCTACCTGTTTTGGTCTCCGTCCTGACTGGTTCTAGGCGTAAGTGGTCCTTTAACGCATGGTCCCAGCTCCGGGGAAATTCTGTAAATGATCCGGCATTCGGCTCCTTTGGGAGAGATGCAGTTTCGTTCCGCTGGGTCAGTATGCGCCGGTGATGATGCACAAGAGAGGCCACACAAAACAACGGAAATCACGTTAACGTCAATTAAGGAAAACACTTTTGATGATTTAATTATTAACATATGTTTATTTGGAATATTCGCTACTTAATTATTGCACCGGATGTGTAACACTTATTTAATGTATTTTCACGACAGATCCCGTCAGATGGTTTGTTGTATTAAAGAAATACACTGATACCCGGACAAGTTAATGCATTATACAGATGATGATTTCAACTAAACTATTTCTTATACTCCTCCAGGGAGATGCATGTGATTATTTTAAAAAGATTAAATTGAAATAAAGAACCAAGTTGAAAATAATTTACTAATTTAAACCGACACCTCGGCGTACGCGCACTGTTTCCCTATGTCCGTTCCGGACGAAATCTTCCAACCAACTCTCTTCCTTTTTCGATCGTTTGATCGCAGGAACACCTTTTTCTTCTTTACACAAGGAAACTTGTTAGGTTTCTTGGGCGATGATGGCACGCATTATCCTTTGTCTTCGAATTTCTTTTATTGCCCGCGCATCATTTGTCTGATCCCGAGGTGTTTTACCTTGGATCGACACCCGTCTGGAATCCCTAAAAGTATTGTTATTTTATTGGTGCCCAGACTTGGCAATTTATTTTTCTCTGAACATTCGGAGCCAAAGATATTTTTGTATCTTATGGGTCTGTTGTTCAGCGAGTGTTTTTACGATCGCCGTCCTTTGTTCCGTATAGGAAATGTTTCCTTGAATAGGATTTTAAACGGACGGTGTCGCCGTGAATTTTATGGTTTTTTTGCCAACTTTGCTTATGAGTTGGCCATGTGGTCCGCAGATTTGGGTCCAGGAGAATTTCCGTGTTGAACATCTGGTTTGTGGGGTAGAAGTATGTTGTGCGGGCGTACTGCACTGGTTCACTTCACATCCCCATCATTCACTAAATGTTCCACCGAATACAACGCACAAACACGAACCTCAGCAACGCACCGCCCTCCAGGAGGAAAATTAAATACCGATGAAAGGAATCACACTGCACATAGTTTCTGGATTATTTTTATTGTTCACTTGTTGTAATTTGGTTTGTTTGTTGTTTTGATTTAGCAATACATGAACGTAATTATGGTATAATGAAGCCGATTATGGATATAATTAATTTAGAGCAATTATTAAAACATGATCAAAGTTGCAAATTTATAGTTAATTGTATAGAAAATAGATAAATTGTTTATTGTTTGTCTTTTACATTATTGTATGATTTAATCTGTATAACTACTTGTTTTGTTATCTAATCGCCCAGCATCTTTTAAAAACCACAAAGTACTACACCACACTAACTTCTTCAAAGGAAAACACTCGACTCGGATGAAACTGGTTTCGCACCGTACCCGGCGGAGGTACGGTGAACGGCGAGCGACCCGACCGCCACGGAGATTGAATTACGACTCAAACGATATCCTCTCCACTAAGGATATCGTTTTTTACCTACCACCAGGGAAACGTAAAGTCTCTCATGGTGGTATAGGTGGGATCGTTGAGATCAATGCTATTCACACGTGCAGAGGAACAGCGAAACAGGCAAGGACAAAAGAAAAGGCGACCAAATGGTTCGCTCTTTAATGAGGGTCATGTTTATACAATGCCTCGTCGCTATTTTCGACGTTAGGAGAAAAAGGTGCTAAAAGCAAATTGGATGTTTATGGCATCTCTGGCTGCAATAGAAACCGGGTTCATATTTGCATTAGGAAATGCTGGAGAATTTGGTTTCAGCGTATATTGCGCTAATTATATGCAGCTGCTTGGGTTGTTTGTTGATAAGACAAACAAAAAAAGGTTGCCAGGCAATGTATATGAAAAGGTATATGGCGCGGCTGGGGAAAATAGACGGCGCGATATTTATGGTATTTGTCTGGTACCGAATTGGTTCAGAATACCAAATAAGCAAACAAAGAAATCTTATGAAAAATTGTATGCGAAGGGATGCATGAAGGTAAGTTTTCTTTATAGGGAATTTAGGGTTATAATAATTGGGTCTGTTTGATGCGTGAAGCATCTAAGATGCTAATGCGAATTGCATTAGCGAAAGCTGGTGCAGACCCGGGTTATGGTTATGGGGGTTTTTTCAGGAAGGCGAGCCGTGGGATCTGCCGGAATCGCCACAGGTTCATTTATCACGTTTTGGGTTTTTATGGAATTCAATATGGATAAATTGCACGTGTAGTTCAATTTCTTTGATATTGAATTATTGAATTTGATATAGGCAAATGGAACGTTTAGTTCAATTTGATTGATATCAATTTTGGTATTGGCCCGTTTAGTGTATGGGGCATGCTAGGGCTTGGGGAGTGCTTCATCCTTTTAGTGGATGGTTTTGCGTTTACGGCAATTCATTGGTGGAGGGTGACTCCAAAGAAGTATATAAAAGAGGTATATATTTATGGATGGGTGGTTTTGGGCGTAACAAGGTGTCCGTATCCGCGTTCACGGTCGTAGCTTGCTCCGGACGATTAACGAGCCGTGCTAAAGGATGCTATCCCGTAGTATTTGCTGTTCTATTTTTAGTTACAAGCGGTGGCTATCTCCTGGGGCATCCCACGAGAGATTTTCGTTAATTCCATAAGACGCGACTTGTTCTCTCTGTGTCCAAAACGCTATTGATTATTGCCACCGAAGCGACAGAATACCAACATTCCATCCATCGCCTCGATGACCATATTTGGTAATTTTTCTTTTCGAATTGGTGTGCCACCACAGAAGGGTTGAAACGCACACACACGATGATCCCCTTTGGTTGCTCATCGCGTGTGTCGCCCAGCATGCGAACCATGGACATGATATTAAACAAAATAAACAACCTTCGCAGCTGGGGCAAGTCATCCTGAAAAGGGTAAAAATGTTTACACGATCAGCGACTGTGTAAAGCATTATTGCTGATCGTGTACATCAGATTTCCATAATAGGAAATGTTTATCCGATCAGAACTGTGTGTAACATTCATGCTGATCGAGCGCGCGTTGCTGGCGTCCACTTATATGAATCGCTATGCACGTGTATGAGAAAAATTCTTTCCTCTTGTGTGCTTGGACAACGCCAAGGATTTATGTCGGCTACGTAATGTTGTACCGAGTTGTATTTCAGGGGCTTTTTTTTTTGTACTTTTGGGCAGTGTTGCCTTTGTAGTACATGGTGCGATTTGCACTACTGTGCCCTTGTAGGCAATGTCTGTTGTTGCTGATGTATTTTTGGTATCAGCAGACATTGTGCTCCACAGATTTTTGGTGGTTATTGGTATAACCAATGCAGGTAAGTTCTTGCTTTATTGAGTGGTGTTACCTGATAGTCGATGGGCAGGTAAGTAGTGGCGTTCACAAGGACCGCCACAGTCTTCTGTTGTCAGTTCTTTGAATTTATTCCCTTCTCCGGAATAATGTGGCTATACTGGGTCGTGTCCTTTGATCGTCGTGCAGACGCAGGGAAAACGTTCGGGACTTGGGGCCCACGTATCTATGGATACGTGGGGCTGTTGACAACAGTATGGATGTCACCTTCGGTCAGGTGAAAAGGTGGATTTTGGGGACATGGGTCTGTGGGCGCGTGAAGTTTAGTTATAGGTGAGTATGTTCCTTGGTGGAACGAAGGTATCTCAGCCTACGGTGATTTTTGCTGTTCGTGGAACCGCCACAGCGTCGGATCGAAAGCAGCAGCAAATTAATTCTCGGGAAGACGAAGAGTGAAGCAAGTACATCGATTCCTCTGAAGACGCTTCGTAGCTGCACACACAACGTCGGTGCCGTTGGTATAAAAGGCGTAGAAAAGTTGTAAAACGCTCGAGTTCTTCAAAGTGCAGATTATTAACCGCCAAAGACGTAATCACCGTTTCCTACCGCACTTAAGACCTACTGGCCGTATATGATTTCTATTTCACCAAACCTCCATCCAAGTAGTTAGAGATCTTTGAACTATCCTTAGATACCGGCCCACTCTTTTTATTTTTCACATATCCTGAGACAGAGACCAACATCCACATGGATGGGGGTGATTCTGGTTATCGCAAGATGACCAGAAGCCAGAGACAAGAGGAAGGGCACATTTGTTCTTATTTCGTTTAAATCGGCCTCCCGCCACCATGTTTTTCAGCTTTGTTGGAGAGTATACAAGTTTTCATCAGAGAAAACATTTTTATAACATATGCTTCGGCCCTACGAGCTATCGCTGCGTCCCACGATAGCCTGTTAGGCTAATGACTTTCTTCACAGGTATCAATCCAATTTCATTTTATAATAATCATTTTATAAAACTCTCGTTATATAATGCATATGCCTCTATTTGGTTCCTACACACGCCATCAGTTTAGATTGCTTTCGTAATGTCGTAACATATTCCCGCAAAATGTTCCGCAATATATTTTATAATTTGTAAACAGTTGATGCAAATTGTGTAACAAACGTGCAATGATATCTTATTCTACTTTGTCGTAGAATATAGGTTTTTTGGCCGTCGTCCGAAAAACTTTTCCTTCATAAAGTATTGAATAAAAATATTCATAATTCGTTTTTTGGAAATGTTCCTAGTATGATTGATTAATTCTGTCTTACCAGCTGTCCTTCTTCGTGTTACAGTCATCTGTGGGGTAGTCACGTACTAAAAATTGGTTCAGAATACGTTTTTCTTCCCCACCCATGATTCAGATACCATTTCGGAAGCTTTGACTATTTCCCTCGTGTTCTCAAAACTTCGAGTGGCATTTTCACTTACACTCAACAGTTTATTTGTCATGACTTTTTGAACTTTTATCGGAATGCGGTAGATGCTTAAATTTCTATGAGAGAAAGATGAAAGCACAGCCATGCACGTGTCCTTTAAGAAGATTACTTCATTATCCGCTATCCATTTACAAACGCGCTTTGGGTTTCACAGTGAAAACATCGTGGATTAGTTTTCAAAGTGACGCACATTTACGACAAGAATTTGTCGAAATTGTTAAAGAAGGAGCTTAACAGAAAATATGCGTTTGATATAAGAGAGGAAGAAATTTGAAAGAATTTATTTGATCAAGGTAGGTTGCAAAACTCTTCTAGGTTAACATGTGGATAAGATCTTTGCGCAATTTGAGAATGTCGTCACTTTGCGGTCCCTTTCTAAACGTATGCCGGCGAGAAAATCATGCCGCATAATTTAACAACTATGTTTTATTATAAAAACATATTATTAAGATATATTTTGTGCGCCCATTTGTACCGGTTTTATGGGACTCTGCCACATTTTTGGATAACTTGAAATTACTGATGTGCCATTATTTTACATAGGTTTGCTATTTATTGTATTTCTATTAAAATGTGTATTCATGCATGAATCTGCTCCATTTTTTATCTCTAGCACATGTCATAAGTTGCATCACACGGCATGTATTGAATGTGGAAAAAGAGTTCATCCTCTTTAGTTTAGAATATAAAAATATTTCTGAAGAAAAAAAAAAAACGTAGCGAGGGTCTTCAAAATAGGCAGGACAATGGAGGAGTCTCCACAACCACGAATTGGCAGAGCATACCGCAAACCTACAATAGTGATAGTAATCAGGTCGCCGGGCATGTGGCGCGAATGGGTAACGATAGGACCGTGCGTATAATTCTTGACGGTAGACCAACGGGAAAGAGACCAACAGGACGGTCGCGACGGAGATGGGAGGACAATGGTAGGTTTGACCTTGAGGAGATCAGATCGGCTAGTCAAACGTGAAAGGAGAGTGCACAGGACAGGGAACGATGGCGAAGTCGAGTCGCTGAGGTCATGAACTTCCGGGTTCCTACAGGCTAATAAATAGTAATAGTAATAGTAATAGATTTCTGTATCATTTAAAAATGTTTTTATAAAGACATATTAGATACGAAGTCAAGTGTGGGTTGCTGTTATGTAACAAACTAACAAAAGTAATCATTCGTAGCAATTAGCAATGGTTTTGTTATAGAGTACAACTTAGGCTATTAATTGTAACCGAATTGTCGCCAGTGAAATTCTCAGGTTATTTCAGCGATTCATAATTCATTACACCCTTTTAATACCACCAGAGGCACAACATGATATCAGAAGCACATGTATTTTGTTTTGAGATACCAGTTTATCTGCCATCCCACATGGTTCCTCCGGTTCTATTGGTACCAATGCGGTTTTGACCGCCTCCATCCGGAAACTGAATTGAGCAAGTTGTCAATCGCAACTCTGAGAGAAAATATGGAAACTGGATTTTTTGATTAATTTGGATATCAAAGATGTTCAGTGTGACTTGTGGCTGACATATTGTTGAGGAGAGAAAGGTTGTTTAACATATAAATTTTTATATGTGTTCGCAGTTGGTGCTTAGGTTCGAATTTACTAAATAAATGAAAACTGACCGGAAAAAATTGCGAAAGTAAGGAAGGAACCGAAGGTGCCCCACTAAGTAGGAAAGAAATAGTGGAATGTGGAATTTCTCTCACTTAACTAGAAACAAGAGTCCACTTTAACAGTTGTAAATTGTGTGTGTGTAAGTAGGAACGAAATAGTGGAATGTGCAATTTATTTTAAATAACTAGAATCAAGAGTCCACACAGTTTTAAAGTGTGTGGCGAACTAAAATAGTAGTCCGGTTTTTGAAGAAAGACAAAAGAGGTTGGCGGGAGACAGCTCGTAGAGGACGAAGACTCTCAGTATGTCAGTTGTAGATACATGGAATGGATAAGGGAATTTATGACCAGCTTTCGGGCGATTGACCGAACAAGCTGAAATAGGAGGCCGTTCTGGTTCTCATGATAGGCTCCTAGTGAGATACGATTACACCACGCTTTAGCTTCCGCGACATGTTTTCGACAAATTTTTGACTATGGTTCGGAAAGTAAAAGATGACTTGCCGAAAGGTATCATGTTACATTTGTCCTTTTTTTAATGAAAAAAACTTCAACTAAAAAGACAAACAGCAAATCGTTGTGGTGTGTTGTGCTTGTTCAAGCGGCTGCAGACGGGTTACATTTGCGTTCGAGATAACAGAACCGAATCAAAAAATCGGAGTAGGGCAAATTGATAAAGGAGTACGTCAAATATATCTTCGAGGATAATTCACGGTTCAGTGTTTAGTAATGTCTATATGTGACACATATATAGGCCACATTTCTACTTTAGGGGTTTGCGGCAGCAGCTAGAAAAAGAGATAACAATATACTTCGACTTTCTATTAATAAATTGTTCCATCGTCCGCGCGTGTTTCATGCCCAAGATCTCAATGAACTACAGACGAATCAACATGACTAAAAGGACATTAGTTTCATTACTTCTAAACACCATGTAAAAGGAAACTACGCATAAGTAAAGTGTGAAAGTAAATGGGCTAAAATAGCGACAGGACTCAAAAAGGGACAATCCATTAAATGGATAAGCGCTCCAATTCCTTCGGGAATCACAACAAAAAATCAGCCAGGGTAAGTACTGCACTGTTTTTTTTTTTCTACTTAATCTACCAGCGGATTCAAACGCGAGATTTCTAGTTTGCTAAAGTGAAATATACATAACAACGTGGATAGTATTTGACCACAAAGTGTTTTACACGTCTTTAATGTCTACTGTTCCCTAACCGATGATCGTGTGGGGGTTGTAGTTTGGTGCCAAGGCAGGGGCACGTGTGGGGGTAAAGAAGTATTTGTGCCAGACACGGGCGCGCGGTTCACTTCTTCCCCAACGATTCCGTAAATCTTCAATAAAAGGCACTGGTGTTCCTTGTTATAACAGTTTTGTTTATTTTTCTTAATTTTGAATAGCTTTTATCCGACACGGGTTGACTAAAGGAAGTGTGGCGATTCCGCCAGATCCCACGGCTCGCCTTCCTGAAAAAACCCCCATAACCATAACCCGGGTCTGCACCAGCTTTCGCTAATGCAATTCGCATTAGCATCTTAGATGCTTCACGCATCAAACAGACCCAATTATTTTAACCCTAAAATCCCTATAAAGAAAACTTACCTTCATGCATCCCTTCGCATACAATTTTTCATAAGATTTCTTTGTTAGCTTATTTGGTATTCTGAACCAATTCGGTACCAGACAAATACCATAAATATCGCGCCGTCTATTTTCCCAGACGCGCCATATACCTTTTCATATACATTGCCTGGCAACCTTTTTTGTTTGTCTTAGCAACAAACAACCCAAGCAGCTGCATATAATTAGCGCAATAGACGCTGAAACCAAATTCTCCAGCATTTCCTAATGCAAATATGAACCCGGTTTCTATTGCAGCCAGAGATGCCATAAACATTCAATTTGCTTTTAGCACCTTTTTCTCCTAACGTCGAAAATAGCGACGAGGCATCGTGTAAACAATGACCCGCATTACCAACGGGCATTTGGTCATTTTTCCCTATTGTCTTTGCCGCCTGCCTGTTTCGTCGTTCCACTGCACGTGTGAAACGCATCTATCTGAACGATCCCACACATACCACCATGACCTTTATTACGAGATCTGGTTTTCTTGTTCCCATAAGAGAGACTCTACGTTACACTTGTGGGAGATAAAACATATCCTTGGCAAGGATATATTCACACCCTTAAGAGAAGAGTTTTTCTCTCTCTTCATTCTTTTCCTTAGCGAAATCATCTCTGCATGAGATGACGATCGTTTGAGTCTGATTCCATCCGTCGACCACGCTGGTCGCACGGGTCACTCCCGCTCTCCGCGCCTCCAGCGGAGAAGCCTAAACAGTAACACGCGAATATATCCCGGAGTCGTGTGTGTTTTATTTTGCAACTCTAGGAAGTTTTAGTTTATTTTTCCACGTAAATTTATCCGTGAATCTATGAAATAACGTAAATTTATTGATCCCAAATTGTTTATTATTGAAAACTTATAGTGCGGCAAAAAAAATCGGTATACAATAGTCTCTTTGATAAAACAATATCCATAAGTTTATACGAAGTGTTCAATAGCTTTTGTGAAAACGCATAAATTATACAAAAATGTAAAAGACAAACAATAAACAAGTCATAAATTTCATTAACTGTTTGATTTTCAAAATTTAAAAGTAAATTAAATTCAAAACTAGACGCATTTCATTGCTAAAGCGTGTTTCCTGTGCTGCTGCCCAATAAAACGTTTTCAAAAAGAAAGGTAATCCCCCAACATTCGTTTCTTTCGGTGAACAGTTTTCCTAGTGCTTGGCGGAACATTTGCGGAACTATTAGTAATTATGATGGAGGAGGAAGTTAATCAGCGCCGTACGCCGGTGCACCATACTTCCTCCCCACAGAAGCACTTGACAACCAAAAGAGAACATACTTCTGCTTTCTCATTGCCACGTTCGTCGATGTGTGGTGGATTACATCGGTAAATTGATGATGGAAGAGAGCGGGAGAATGAGAGAACAGAAACTCGATGTATAATTACTTGGGGTAGATTTGGTTGTATGTGCATGCATCAATGTAGTTCTGAGCGGAACCCATTGATCTAATTCGGTAATATGGTGAGCTTAGAGTTCATTGATCTGTACGAAGACAGAACTGTGGCGGAGGGGGAAATTAAGCTGGTGCTATTCACCTGCAAAAAGAGAGCATTGATCCCCAGCGAATGAAGTGCCCGGAAACATGGAAAGGACGCTGACTTGGCTAGGGAAATCTGATCATGGGAACTAACTTGAATGCTTTAATAATTTCCCCAGCGGTCGCAAGATTAAGCTACCGCAGTTTGATCAGACTATGCCGTTGCTAACCGACATGATGCGATTTCCTGTGGAAATCTCATGGGTTAGCGAAATGGGGTTGCCGTATGGCAAAAAGATAGCTAAACTCAATTATGCATTATCTGCATAGGATAATGAGTTTAGTTATGCGTCCGTTTAACATGTGTTACAGGTGTAATAGCTTATAAGGGGAATGGGTAGGAATGACGCACTGAAAGCGTTCGAAAGAAGGTATGGAATTGTGGGTTGGTTCTCCATGTGGTATAGAGAACCCCCACACACGGATTCACTTTTATCCCCGATACTTGTTCCGCCGAACACACTTCGCCGAAAATATCCAATGTCAGAGAAAAGACGAATAAAAGCCCCTGGTTAATTTTTGATATTCTGTTTCTTTAATGAGTTTGGTGATATTCTATTTTACACAGGTTTATTTGGATAAAGCATTTAATTTCACGCACAGAGTGATTCTCGTTCGCGCAATTTATTATAAATGGATCGGTTTACTTAATTCGTTCCTTGGATTTTAACTTAGATTCGTTAGAGAAATGGTATATCTCTACACGGACAATGATTTACTCGACTATAGCACGGGCAGACACACTTGACTAACTATTTAAGCGGCGGCGTGACCTTAGCGCATTGTGGTTGAATAACGACTGATTGGAATGAGGGATAATTGGGTAATTTTCACGTTTGCACATTGATCAGCCAATGGTAATCGCGCTCTCTTGTGCATCTTCCAATTCTCTACGCTCATCGAGGTGGATAAGTACTTGCGTATTCGTTCGACGGCGATGGGCGTAGAAAGGATGAAGAAATCAAAACGGAAAGCACAATAACACAGGGTTGATCTGAGTTAGTGTGGGTGTATTAATGCAGCTGATCCACTGACCTAGTGCGGTGACTGTGGTGATCTCAGAGTGCATTGAACTATGGAAATACAGAATTGTGAAGGAGAGGAAAATGTAGTTTGCGCTATTCACTTATAAAAAGGGATCATTCATCCCCAGCGAATAGAGTGTCTGGGGAGAGTCAATAGGACCCCGCCGGTGCTTGGGAAATAATCAGCGTGAGAATGAGACTCAAGGACCCTGAAATAACCCCAGCGGTTTTGCTATGATGCAACAGCGTCGTTTGGTTAGATTTAGTTGTTGCTAACCAATATGACGTTCAGATTTCCGGTAGAAAGCTCATAGGGTTAATGATATGGAGTTGCCGTATGGCAAAAGGGAGCTGAATTCAATTCTGCATTATCTGCATAGAATAATGAATTCAGCTATGCTTTGTTTTACACGTAAACTAGCTGAACGGTGGGATAGGGGATAATGTGAGGCGCTGTAGGCGGTCGAAATTAGGTTGAAATTGTGGTTTGGTTCTCCAAGTAGTATAGAGCACCCCCACAATCGATCTACGACATTCGAACATTTCCAACTGGATATAAAGCAACCACTCAGTATGTAAAATTATTATTCCTGGTGATTTCAGTCCAGATAAATTTGACTGGTTAGAATATTCTCACAGAAGAGCGGAAGCGGAACGAATAGAGATTAGGTTCAATGTCTGCCGTTATCTGACTCAATTAGTAGAATAATCTACACAAAAATCTGATAATCAATGTGATTTTGCAAATATTTGGATATATTTATTTATTTAAATTTATATTGGACCTTGTGATCAATTTATGTAACCACGGCAAGTATGAACATTTATGCAGCTAACTGGGACAATTTGCGGGATTTCTTGACATTATTTCCATGAACAATGAAGTTGAAGAACTTGCTATAATAAAGGTTGCGCAGAGCCAGTCACTGAAATTGTTCTTCATGGTATCGAATTTTTAATTTCATATGAAGCAAGAAGAACCATCAGAGCAAGGGGAGTGAGCTAGTTCGCAGTGAGGAACTGATCACGCATTGCTTTTACACAAAATTACATTAAAAAAAAAAATTAAAAAAAAAACAAAAAAAAAAAATTGGTAAGTTTAGGTAAGTTAAGTAAGTTAAATTTTAGGAAAAAAAAAAGACAAAGTATTTCAAATTTTTCTTTGCCTTTCAAATAATTATAAGTACTGCCACAAAATTCTGTCGCCGAAAGGCAAATTATATAATGGTTAGGTAATGTTTAGCTTAGAGCGTCTGCGAAGGACCAGTAAGTTATTATATAAAATAATTATGCTAGAATTTAAGCATTTTTTGTCTAGCTTTTAGTTTAGAAACTAAGAATATAAATAGAAAAATAAAATATTTAAAAAATGAAAAACTGATCACGCACAATGCTGGTTTACTATGGGAGCGTGTGCTGTATGGGGTCACTAATTATAGGGCTTATAGAGGGAATCGACCCCACACATAAAGAGTTGAAAAATGAAGCACTAACGCATCAGACTAAAAGCCATGTAGACCGTGTCCACTTAAGTTGCCAAAACCGCAGAATACGGTGAAAAAAAAAACGAAACCCCAGGGATATTTATATTCCCAGAAACATGGCGCTTGTAGATGAGGCAATATTGTCTTGAGACGACTTCGAAGACTCTGTTCCAGTATTTAGACAGATAATATCGCGCGTGGAATCATCACCATCATCGGCACTACAACCGGGAACCGGTATTGGCCTTATTTACCAAGTACTGAGGCTTGTTAAATTTTCCATAATGATTTGTTTTTTCCGGGCAAGGTCATTAAGTCTTGCGCCAGAGGCTCCCCGACGGGTAATAGAACCCCGTTCTCCCGCGTGACAGGCGGGTATACTAACCACTATACTATCGTGGAACCCATCGCGCGTAGAATGGAATACCATAAAAAATATGTTGGGAGGTTGTTTGATTCCTATATATACTTTTACCGTGGTAGTGGAGAAAGGGATTCGACCGCAGGCTTGAAAAGTTTAACACCAGAGTGCTGTATACACAACAATCACGTATTGATATATACATATATATATATATATATATATATATATATATATATATATATATATATATATATACATATATATATGTGTATACGACACACTTGACAACTTTTTTTTGAACAAAACGCAAACCATTTGAGGTATTTCAAAAACTTTATTATCGTCTTGAAGTACAATCAAAACATTTATGAATGAAACTCGACTTCGTTCATATGGCCACCTCGGGCACGTTTACAGTGGTCGATTTGTTGGACCCAATTTTCGATGACTCGGACACACATTTCGGCCGAAACGGCGGCTATTTCGCGTTCAATGTGGGCTCTGAGCTCTTCGAACGTCGTCGGCTTCTTGGCATATACCAATGACTTGACGTAGCCCCAAAGAAAATAGTCCAGAGACGGCCAACCTTCTGTCCCATTTCTTGAGGTAACACGCACATTAAACTTACTCTTCAATAAATCGATTGTATCGTGTGCTGTGTGGCTTGTGGCACCGTCCTGTTGAAACCACATGTCGCCGAAGTTCATATCTTCCAATTCGACCCAAAAATAATCGGTAATCATGGTGCGATAACGGTGGCCATTCACAGTAACGTGACGATCGTTATCGTCGACGAAAAAATATGGCCCAATGACGCCGCCGTCATACAAACTGCACCAAACAGTTATTTTTTTTGGATGGAGTGGTGATTCATGAAGCACATTTGGATTTTCACCCGACCAATAACGCATGTTTTGCTTAATGACGAATCCATTGAGCCAAAAATGAGCTTCGTCACTGAAGATGATTTTGCGATGAAATTCATCATCTTGGCGGATCTTTTCCAGAGCCCAATCGGAGAACGTACGTCGCTTCAAATGGTCCATCGGCTTCAATTCTTGAGTCAGCTTGATCTTGTATGGGCGTAAACCAAGATCCTTACGCAAAATTCGCCATAAAGTGGTCTGGGCGATGGCCAATTCTTGAGAACGCCGTGGAATTGACTGATTTGGATTGTTCTCTACGGACGCTTGAACGGCAGCGATATTTTCGACACTTCGACCAACCCGTTGTCTCGCTGGCACGGCAACATCACACAATGAATATGTAGACTCAAATTTTTGCACTAAACTTGTTATTGCCCGTCTACTAGGGCGAGAATTACGACCGAAAATTGGAGTTAACGCTCTTAAAGTTGCGGTCACCGACTCCAAATTTCGCTAGTAAATTTTTATAATTTGCAGACGTTGTTCGTTCGTGTACTTCACCAGGATGAATATGTTGAGTTTACTGAATAAATTGCCAGTGACAGTTCGATGATTAGTGAAAGGGTGCGTTCACAAATTAAATTCAATGTTGTCAAGTCCCTATTGGAAACCCCGATATATATACGTTAATGAAGTATTATACCAATACATTAATATGATTGGCTAAATGAGAAAAAAGAGTTACAAGGTCCAGACACCCTTACCTTAACCATCTAATAAAGTAGATATTAACCTTGAATAAGTCTTTAACTAGGCTCCTCGATAGTATAGTGGTTAGTATACCCGCCTGTCACCCGGGAGACCGGGGTTCGATTCCCCATCGGGGAGCCTCTCGCGCAAGACTAATGACCTTGCCCAGAAAAAATAAATCATTATGGAAAATTTAACAAGCCTTAGGACTTGCTAAATAAGGCCAAGACCGCTTCCCGGTTGTAGTGCCGATGATGATGAAGTCTTTAACTAAAATACAATACAAAGCAGCACGGATTCAGATTACGGTCGCGTGTTTGCGAGGATATCTCAACTCGTCAGTCAATCTTGGATTGCTATATATATGCTCTGGTACACAACCCTTATGATTTCTTTTTGGAGTATTCTCCAAAATCTGTGGCCATGTGTCGACAAGTCACTTCTCTGTTCTTCTCCAATGTGCTTCGTTAATGCGAACTTTGTACATGCTGTATAATATAGACAGCGTATAACAGCACAGAAATGGCTTTGGTAAAATTCCTTTACACACCGCACACGCTCCACCGAAATGAAATATTTCATACTGTCTGACTTTCCAGCGACAAGGCTACCTATAGGTATTTGATTCTCGCCTTTCACTCGTTGCATTCATACAAAATGAAAAACAAATTGAAATCGATTTTAGGCACATCCCGAACATTACATTAATAGTCTAAGCTCTGTAAGTTCCTACCTAATAAGCAAATTTATTTAGATATTTTGATGTGGCGAAACTATCGATTGTTGATATCTATCTATCGACTCGAAATCGTAAAATTAGCTTTGTTGAAGCTAGAAAACCCGAATCTTTTACTCGTATAAGTGTAAACTTAATATTGAACGAAAAATGGGTAAAAGATACATGCTGTGAGGGACCATGATGTGAATAATTCAGTTGTATGGAGTGGTACGAATTGTTCACTGTTCTCTGACCTAGAAACGTTTGTTCTAAATATAAATGCCTGCCATGGAATTACCTTGTTATCCCGTAACCTCAACGGCATCGCAAACATTCAAATGAGAATTGAATGCAAAATCAGATTCTAATACACATAGACCTAATGTGAGGATATATTATGTATACCAGTATTCCAGTCACATCACTGTTCAATCCAACCACTTATATTTAGGTGCAATGTATCCCAATGTGAACCCGACACCATGGCTAAGACTCATAAATTGGGTCAATTATTCTCGGTTATCCTTAATCCATAATAACATTTTTGCAGCTCTCAACCGATAAATAAATCCCAGAAACTGTGGAGATGCCCAGTTAACATGTCCACAAGGAAAAAAGTTCATTTTGCACCTAGGTTCAGAAATGTTCTATGTATAACATCATCGCAATGAAGTGGCCTCGTCGAGGTATCTCTCACGAGGTTGAGTGGTCGACTCTCGGCCTTAAAAGCAACCAATACACCTTTCCCAAGCCATCTACAAAATCTGCATACCTTATTGATGTGACAGTGTAGAATAAAAATTTACCAAGAATGATAATTAAAATGTGAAGGAAGAAAATGAATGCAAAAACTGAATGAAATTCTAGAAAAGAGGAATAAAATATTTCTCATTATGTCTTCACACTTTATCTTTAAGGGATTTTCTCCCTGTTACAGGATTCAACCGATGCTGTGACCAATTCCAATTCAAATTCATTGCATCGTTTATCAAGCTCTTTCAGGCAAACTTGATATTTTGCTTATGGGCTTAATTAACTTCATTTCTTGAAAACCCATTTAACAGAGATTTTTGTAACCATCTTCAGGGAACAATTAGTGTATAATCATCTTAACAACCAATGGAATATTGAACCGTTGGCCAACAGCACATATTAGCTATTCAATCGTCTTCACATTTCTTTCACAAAAAGAACACATGCATGAAAGCTGAGAATCCGAAGTTTCTTTCTTTTGTGGGAAAGGCGTTCGAGTGACTAAGGACACGTTTGTCATTTAATTGGGGACTTTAAGAGAAAAAGAAGATTACTTTTTATTTTTGCGGGACAGCAGTTAAGTGATGTCAATTTTTTTTCTGAATTCCTTTCTGACACAATAGTTAGCTTAAACATGACCGCTAATTAGCTTAATTAGGTTGACAGTAAAATTGCATTTATATTCAAAGAAGAATCACTCCACGGATGGGTAAGGACCACACAATGCGACCATTTACTTGATTTATGAATATGGTGTTCGGTGTGTTGTTTAATGAGCATTTTTTTTGCACAGGAACGCCAATAGCAACACTTTTTTATTTATAAAATGTTGTCAATCACTTATTATTTTCCTTTCCCCTTCTTTTCGTTTAGTTGTCTGAGTTTACTTAAGAAGTGAACATTTTTATTGGGTCAATCGGTTATTAATATTATGGCAGAGGCGCTATCGTTTTAAAAAGAACACAAGGCAAGAACATTTTAAATAAAGGTTCGGTCGTCGCAGCTGAGCCTCTTTTTTAAACTAAATTGTGGGGTCAAAATTATTAATCTATAAAAATTGAGATAATTTTAAAATAAAATATTATAATGCTTTCTGGAATAATTTTTTTTTAATTTGCATTGTGACAATACTAGAAAGGACATACTATCATCATGAAGAACACATCACAAAAGAGTGTCGAAAAATAAACCATCAGAGTCAAGTAATTAAAAAGCGTGTCAATATTCATTTTAATTGGTGGGCTGAAACATACTCATATACGTCGTGGTTGGGTGTGTTGATGGTTTGATTCAGACACATTTTTCATTCATTTTCATTTCATTTTTAAAACATTTTTTTTATTTTCTTTTTATCTTCTTAGTTTCTAAATTACATGCTAGACAAAAAATGCTTAAATTCTAGCTTAATTATCTTATATTATAACTTACTGGTCCTTCGCAGACGCTCTAAGCTAAACATTACATAACTATAGTATAATTTGCCTTTCGGCGACAGAACTTTATTTGTAGCAGTACTTATAATTATTTAAATGACAAAGAAAAATTTTGAAAACTTTGTGTCGACATTTTTTTATTTTTTTCTTAAAATTTAACCAAAATTTTTTTTTTTTTATATAATTTAATTTAAAAGAACTTAACTTAACTTAAATTTTATACTACCCTAATTCTAGAAAAGCTAAGTCTATGTAAGCTGGCTGATAATACTGTTATTCTATACCGACTTTGGTATCCAGGTCTCTATATGCCATCCAACCACCAGAACTGTTAACGCTGTCCAATACTATCGTCCCGGTCTCTGTGGGAGATAGCCCTACTGAAGCGCAAGAGCTCTCCTTCGGTACGCGTGACTTCCCGTCCGTAGCACAATCGCCCGTCTACGGATGATCTACTTACATGATAGATCAGTTTATTTCCGGATTTATCCGGAATATGTATAAGCACATTCATGTCCGAATCAAGGAACGCCTCTGGTGGAACAAAACCGTTGCGACGCACATTCTCATACTACACTGTATTTGGATAATAAGCCCCTGAAATTAGGTCATTGCACTAGCTTATTGCTCTTGAAATATGTCCTCTGATTAGTTTGATCATAAAATTATCCACCCTATTTATGCAGGCTTCATTATATAAAGTCTCATTTGAGTAGTACCTTTTGTATTCCGACATAATCTGAGGCATGTTCTCAGACACTTCCTTTCGAACACCCGAATCTTTTCCATCAAATTTGGACCTATGTTAAACCATACTGGACAACCATATATGAGCATTGGCCTGATTAGCGTCATGTAGCATATGACTTTAACCCCGCTGTCAAGTTGGCTACTGTGAAATAGCCGCCTTGTCATAGCAAACGTTTTTATAGCCTTGACCAGAGGAGCCTCTACATGTCTGTTAAAATACAGATATTGATCTAGCCAGATGCCAAGGTATTTAACTAAACTTTTGATTTCCAGTTTATATCCATGCTGTCCCACGATAACTAGCTTTCGCCAGTTTTTTCTTGTGTCGTTCGTGGCTTTATATAATGGGGTTCTAAATAGGATGGCTTCACATTTCTGGAAGTTGATCCTAAGTTTCCAGTCATCGCAATAGCGCTGCACGTTGTTGAAGTCTCTCTGTAGTAAACTATTTATCATCTCAGTACTCAGTGAAAGTACTGTGGGGAAGAAGTATGTACCAGCATGGGTACTTGATTCACTTCCTCCTCCATCCTAATTGTACACGAGAAATCGTCACCAAGGCACGAAACAAAAAAATACACACAGGTAGTAGTCGACAGAAATAAGAACGCACAGGATATGAATAGCTGTCAATAATTTTTATTGGTATTAACACAAAGGAAAGTTCTTAATTAATTTTTATTTTTGTTACACTTTCGATCGAACACCGGACTGGAAATGATAAATTAAATACAAGTTCATCGTTTGGCTCAAATAAAAACTACAACACCAATTACTCTGGGTATCTGCGTCTCTCCGCCGCGAGCGGAGAGCGGATGTCAGCAACGACCACGGCGGCCGGCGGATGGAAATCGACTTAACGATAATTATCTCGTGCCGAGATCACTCGCTAATCTTGATGATGGTGGTACTGTGGGTTGTTTTTCGCTAGAGGCGTTATCACGAACGCAGGTTGAACGAAAACACCACAACACCAAATAGCACCTCAAGTTTTTTTGCAAAGAAAACGAAGTAAAACCAAACAAGCACACAAGTTGATCCTCGAAGGTGGTAAAGGAAAACAAAATGAAACACTTTATTGTCATCTATCGGCAACTAAACATTCACTTAATTAGATCGAGACAGTTTAGGAATTGTTTTGACACGAGAGCTAATCGTTTGTCTATATTAATATTTAAAATCCGCGGAACACATCATTAAAACTATACATCCACAGGACTCGCGAACGACAACTCTGGCGCACTAAAAGAAACTCGGCTCCAGGGCACGTGTGTGCGGTTGGGTGGTAGCAATCTGACTCCCAGAAACCATCCATATCTGCCAGATTCACGGTGTGGATTACATTGGTGTGGGAGGATTCTATATGTGTCCGTATGGGACATGTACGTTGCCCTTCAGCCTGTATATCGACAATCGACGAAAATGCACCTAAATAAACATGGGCTGGTGCAATGAATTGGTATTATAGAGATATGCGATGGCGAAAAATCGCCGAAGGGAGAAATAGGTTTCTGTGTCTTAAATAAACAGAAACGCTATTTCGAGGGCCATAAATCTTTGATGACCTGCGCCTGAGAACGAAATAGGTTTTTGCTTCAAGATACACAAAAACGCTATTTCAAGGGTCACGATGATACGCACATCGTGTTTACTTAGGCGTTCATGCTAATGCCATTGTAGGCTATAGAGTTTTCGTGGCGATAAGCAAACCGATGGTTTGCTCGCCTATGACCTAGGCTATGGTAGCTTTTGTTTGTTTTACAGGCCGGAGCATCGTTAGCATGATCTGAGTTATGATTGTCTAACGTCAATCATATTAGTGTCCAAATCCCATGATCGGTAGATAACCGACAAAGGAAATTGGTCGCAAGTGTTGCGAACCTTGGGACTGGGGCAATAAATGGATATGAACCGTAGCAAGAAACCATCGGCTTCGGCTATGTCAACAATTACGCTGGCCAGCTAGTATTTATCTATTATAATTGCTGACAAGCCGAGCCGATGGAGATATGGTACGGTTCATAAACGGAAAAATTCAATGTGATGCATGCCTTAATGAGATTTAACTTTCAGGTGAAAGAGAATGAAGGGTAGCTTACGCTGCCCAAAATTGCAGGTAGGTATGGAGGGTTTGGACGGTGGTTCATTTAAGAGGATGGGCGGTTCTTTGGGAATGTATTAAAGAACCGCTACAGTACGTGTGCATGGTCCTTTCATGGATGAAAAACGAACCTAGAACAAGGAAAGGGAATAAAGAGCATTCATGGGATACGATTTCGGCAAAGCACACAAAACCGAAATCGTCGGATGCATGTGCGTCGCAGCTAAACAAAGAGAGAACGTTTTAGCTAGGTTACTGGGAAATGGTGTTTACGGCATCGCTAGTGAGGGTACGTATTGAATTCCTATTTCCATTGTTTATGCAGTAGGATTTAATTGATGCCAAGGGACGCGGGATGCGTATTTGCGTTGGTTTGCACATTGTGCGAGTCAGAGGATTTTATTGCTGGGAGAAAAGGTCGGCTGGAATGGCTACATGATATGTGAACCGGGGTTTTTCTTTTCAGGATAATTTATGATAAGGAAACTAAGAACTCTTACAGAGGATTTGTAAGCGAAGGAATGCTTGAAAAGGTAAGAATTTTTTTGCAGAAGCTCTACGATTATAGCTTTGCTCCAATTAATGCGTGTAGCATTTTCAGGTGCCTAATGCGATTGCATTGGCAAAAACATAGGCGTCTAGGGATGAGGCAATGGGGGTTTTTAAGGTAAATGTATCGTCGGGTTTGGCGGAACCAATACAGTACCACTCCCTGTTTGAAGCCATTCTTGATACTATACGTTTTATTAGAGGTCACATTACCACTTTTGACCACGAACCTCCTGTCCTTTAACATATCGTAAAGTACTTATAGTAAAGGCTTATGTATGCCATGTCTGATCAGCTTATAATACAACCCTTCGACTCATACGGTATCAAAGGCCAAGCCGATCATACAGGCACCTGTGCATTGGTTCTTACATTTATTCCATTGTATGTCGGAGACCATTTTAGCTGCGGTGTGTGTGGTTTCATGACCCGCCTTAAAGCCAAACTGGTTATTTGGAATAATGTTGTTGTCGTCTACCCATTTTAGCAGAGCTTTGTTAATGATTTTTTCATGTACTTTACTGATGCTTGGGAGTAAACTTTTCGAACGCATGTTCATTGGGTTTGTAGAGTCCATGCGCTTTTTTGGGATGGGCTGAATAATAGCTGTTTTCCAGCGCGCGGGATAATATGCATTATTCAACGCGTTGTTAAACAGGACTATGTATACATCGATTGACATTGGGGGCTGGTTCTTGAGTACGATGTTAGGTACTCTGTCTATTCCCACTGACTTTTTGCTTCTTAATGAGTCTGGATACTCTGGATTCCTTCCCTTGTGATAAAAAGGCTATTAGCCCCACCATTGGCATTAATGTCAATTGACAGATTATCGTCATTGAATTCGGTAAAACCCGGATTCTCCGATTGCCAACGTGAAATTTCATTTCGGAGGTGGTGGTGATTCGGTAGAACTCTGTCGTCCAGGTCTTGATTTCGCCGAATGCTTTCATTCACTTTGTACATTTCCTGAAAGACAGTTCCCACTGTGTTCACCTTTTCCAAAGGATCTTCGACCACGAAGAGCTCACTATTGAAGATAGCGTTCTCTGTATCTATGCCAATGTTGGTTAGCAGCTGCTTGTTTACATCAGTACGTGGAGACACATTTTTCATTTCGACGTGTAAGAATGCGGCTTCCAAGAATACTTAAATTTTGTACTCGTATTGTGTCAATTAAGTGAATAGTAAAAGATCGACTAAATAAAGTGTACGTACCCTTTAATTAAATCCGTAAAACTAAAGTTGGAATAGTGAAAGATTGATTAAACTAAAGTTTGAACAGTACAAGATTGACACAACGAAGGTGTATGCAACTATCAATTAATATCGTAAAAATAAAGTTAATAAAGGCAAATAGGTGTTTAATTTCAAAGGGGATTTAAAGTGAGTGAAAAAGGAAATTCTTACACACTTCACTCACCTAAATTGGATGTTGTAGTTCCAGGGAAAATGACCAAAATTCAGGCAGCACATGTAGTACATAGCGAAGTTTGTTACCTTCCTTTCCAACTCATAAATTGATTTACCTGAACATATCTAGCAAAACAATAAAGGAGGGCAACTTACGATTGGGAGCATTTGAAATCCAGGTTGAGAATGGTTTCGACATTTTGTACAGCAATTATTCCTGGAGTTCTTAAAGGGAGTGTAGTGGGATAAAAAAAAACCCTTGTTCTGAAAAGAAAAATCTCTTTTGAGATTTTTTGATGTCGTGGTCACATCCATACTTCCGTGAGTATTGATGAGAGAAGTCTACAGGGAGGGAACCTATAATAGTCTTGAAAATCTAGATTACTATAGATTTCCTCCTTTGAGAAGCTTGGAATTATTTTCCCGTGATTGGGAGATGTTGGTATAATACCTTCTAATTTCCTGGTATAGCCTTAATTTTGTGGTAATGTCCCATGTGTATGAAGTGGATCAATATTAGCTGGCTACAGTTAATTTATCATGGTTAAGCACAGGTCTATTAAATTGTTGGTTTTCTTATTTACCATAATCTTAGTGCACCACCCGTATTCTCTATAGGAAACAAATTAACGATGCAATTTAACAATCTAGGCAAAACCTATTTGGTTGGGAACTACAGCAAGAATAAAGTACGCTGTCCTTCTTCAGGATATAATTGCGTACTCCATCCTTACCCACAATACCGCAGCACTTTATGCACTTTTTTTCTATCAGTGCTCTCGTTGGCATCCTAGCGTTGGCGGTGTTATACTGGATGATTTATGGCACCCCGTTTGCTGTATTTGCCGTTTCTTTAGTAACCTAGCCAATCTTGCGTCCATTGCCCAGCATTTCAATGAAATCCTAATTGTCGCTATCCCTGATGTGAATCTGTAGTCGCTTCCTCCTGGGTAATTTGTCATGTTCTCTCTTTCTTTTGGATTCTGTGGCCCGACATCTCTCATCTGAATATGCTTAGACTAAGGGAAAGTCTTTAGCATAAGATGAGAAATGTGACTGGTACTCATGTTGCTCGGTGTTCTTTGAGGCATCATCCATCCTTGAAAATGAGATTCAAGCGTTCCTATCACACCTCCGTTCCACGATGTTTATTGTACCAACGTGAACCATCGTTCTGAGGTGAACGATCTTCGCAATGACGTGTTGGTTTTATTGTTTGGTATTCATACTGACTCAATGTGTGCAGTCCTTGTTGTGACATTGTTCTCATTGCAGTGATGAATAAACAATTCCACCAGAAATATATCCGCTCGCATGAAAGCCTTTTGGGGTTGCATCTGCTACATTCTCCATATAAGTGTACCTATGAAAATGTGAGTGGCTCTCAGGAAGTTCGCACACTTGGGTATTTTTGTTGCCTTTTATTTCTGTCCCATTCTAATTCTTGGCCTTTGCTTGAGTTTTGTGCATTCCGCAAAGATTTCGACCATTTTTTATATTCCAATTTTGTGGAGTCTTTAGCGTTATATTGGTTTATCATGTACACACACACTTCTGATAAAACATTATTAACCAGAGATGGCGTATGTACAACTCATTTGTAACCTATCGAAAATTTAAAGGTGAAGTTGTTTACTGAAAGCTTAAATGTTTAGTCGAGGAAAGAGTATTTAGGTTCTGATTCGATATGTCTACTTAAAAGTTATGCAAAACCTTGTAATGAAAACGTATAAACTGCTGGGTACATAGGTCTTAAGCGGCGGAGACCAGCACCATGATTTTACAAATTCTGTAAGAAGAGATGCCAAAGCATGAATATTATTACATTGCGTCCCACGATTGCGTATTTTGGTTGACGATTGATTGCCTCTGTTTATCTGACCGTCTCAAATTGACTTATAGTGTGAACATGTGTGCACACTATTGACTGTCTGCTTTTCCAGGCAAATGCGGGTTTATGTTTTGCATGACGAATAAAATATATCATACCAGGGTATCCGAACACACAGGGCAAAGTCTCTGCTTTCAATCCGGCGAAGGCCAGGACGATCCTTGGCCCTGCTCAATCCAAGCGGACATGCAGTCTCCACGTGACACGCCTGGATAGCTACTTTGGCACCCTCCAAGTTATGAACCAATGCATGCAGCGACATCCTGAGAACGGGAAAACAAATTTTATGGACAATTTAACAAGTCTCGGATAAGGACCGGATACCGGTGGAGAAACTTGCTAAATAAGGCCAAGACCGGATCCCGGTTGTAGTGCCGATGATGATGATGATGATGATGATGAATGCGTCCATAAAACAAGAGCCAGGTATCTAAATTTCCTCAGATCCTATATTATAAACCCTCCCCAATATTCAGTCTCCAAGTCTTCATCTACTCGAGTTTCCGCCCAGTCTCAGTCGTCAGATGAGTATATCATTTCTAGTACCACACTATATTCCTTGGCATTGCCTTCACCTCTTTCATCGCGACTTCTCATCCTTCTCGACCTACATTTGATTCCTATATACCCGCCTCAGCGAAGTTCAAATCCCACTAAATGTCGTTACGCACTTTTCAAACTTAGAGATAGAAAGACATATGACAATATTCGTATCTTTCTGGCGTATCTTCATGACAAATCGTATTCCGTCTGCTTTGAAGGTAAAACTAGAACTCGCGTCATGACTCTATTCAACCCGAGGGTTTACCCAACAACGTTCCCATGCTCCAAAATATGTCTAAATTCCACGAAATATTCATTTGGTCTTTTGAAAAAGTGTCGAAAGTTCTACCCACTTTCTCCCACTATATTCACTCTAAAAGAATTTCACATCTCCAAGGGAGATTCCTAAACTTCCACCCGCCTTCCCCCCAATCCACCCCAATACTCCTTTTACTTTCTACTAACATAATGTAAGGGGCCTTCCCTCAAAAACTCACTCCGTTCTTCAAAAATCTCAGACTGTATGTTCCAACATATACACCTATGGGTAGAAACGTATATGTGCCGTCGTTGGCACCGGTTCTACTCCTATCCCAAGAAGTTACCCCATGGGTTGTCATCAATGTGGGACAAAAGTTCCGCTTTCGGCTTTGTTATAACTGGAGCTGACGATCACCTTGTGGAATGCACTTGCCGTGGATGCCATTCTAAAGTTCGAAACATTTTACTTCTGTAAACGATCGCTGCCTTGAGACACACTGAGTTTATTGGGCATCTTGTCGATGGTTCTTTCTATATCACTATAATCGCGACTATCGTAATGCCATGAAACGACACATCATTAATAACGATTAATGGTATCGAAAGATAATTTCATCTTTCGTTTATCGACACAAGGGGATGATTCTCCTTGTATCGGTCCCAACACAAGGGTGCGAGACACACACACGATGATCGCTTCTGCTGCTCATCGTGTGTGTCCACAAGTATGCGGTATGCAAATAATTCGATACAGGGGTTGAAGTGTTTGTACGATATTTGTAAAGTGTTTATGCTGATCGTGCACATGTTGGTGGCATCTCCACGTAGTCGAATTCTCGATGGTAATTTTCCATTTTGAGAACTCGACTTGCTTGGGCGATCAACCATATAACGTCATGTATTTGTCGGTCGGATGACTGAACGATGTAGGCATGTATGCAAAAGGAAAAGATAAAACATTTGCTGCAGGTGTGCGGCTGGCCCGTAAGAGTATATCTCGTTGATATAGTTCGAGCAGGTTGCTTTCGTTGCTAGGTGATGCAACCAAATTGCCTTTAATGTGTGGAAGATACCTGTTACATGCGGGAAATCGATCCGAGACATGTTTAATGGATTGGTTCGGTTCATGTTGGTTGCGTGGTAATGCAACCAAATTGCCCATAAGGAACATGCCTGTTTGGTGCTGATGGATTTAGCATCAGCAAATATTGAGCTTTTATTGCGTTTCAAGGATTTATGGTACGACCATGAACAGGTAAGTACTTGCTTACCAGGTTTCTGTATGCTCTAGGCGGGAGTTTCTACTTGTTAATGGAAAGATGATTGGTGGCGTTCAAGAGAACCGCGACACACCCTATGTGAAAATAATTAAGTTTTCAGCATGAATAAAGCGTCAACCTCATCATCCCTTTGTACAATCAATCACAGGCTTCGTTCTTCACACAATAAAAGTAACAAGACGCGAGTCACTTTCGTTCGGAAGCGTACGGTATAGGACCATTCTAATTTTGTCGGATGTTATATTCAGTTTACCGAACTTTACAATTAACTAGCAAAACTACTTAATCGATAGACGAACTAATCTAACAAAATACCTCAATGCTTTCCTTTCAATTCGCTTCGCCTCCTATCCGATGGCTATCCCACGTCACTTCTTAATCGGAAACCTCCACTGCTCCACATATTCTCGCTAATCCTTTTGCCACTCACTTCAAACAATCCTTCACCAATGACTCCTTTGTCTCCGACACTTCTTACTTCGATTGTTTACCATACTTCTCCCCCGGGTCACGTTTACCCCATTCCCTTGATCTCCACTCGATTGAAAACAAATTGTTTCAATTCAACGACCAATCCACGTCGGCCCCGATGGTTTATCCGTCATTTTCCTTAAAAAATGTTCATCTATTCTTTCAGTTCTCCTTTTCAAAATTTTGTATTTATTTCTGTCTCAAAGGGATTCCCAATCATTTGAAAAACCTATGAAGGAGGGCTGTCACGAACTATCGCCCTATTGCTAAGTTTTCCATATACCCAAGTTTTTTGAAAACTCTCTGTACGAAACGTTAAACTTTCACTACAAATTGTAATTTCTCCTAGACAAGACAGTTGTCTTATTGGCAGGTCAAGAACCACCAACTTCGTCGAATTTACATATTTCACACTGTCAGTCTTAGAGTGTGGCAATAATGTCAGCATTGTTACAGCCGATCTCAGCAAGGCATTCGACAAAATTTCTCCTAAACTAATACTTTTCAAATTGTCCACCCCCGGTTTTGAACATATTCCATTAAAATGGATTTCTAAAACATGAAAGATATACTGTACAGTGCTCGTTTCAGATCGGCGATTGGTATACTCTTCCCGGCGACCTCCGGATTCGCTTCGGCCACCTACTTTTTATACTAATCACAAACGACATAGACAAGTACATTAGCACCCCTATGTGTCTGTCTATACTGACGACACAAAATTATATTAGACTATAATGTCATCACTTGATTCTGCACTCCTTCAGTTATATCTTGACAACTTCTCCGTGGGAACGTATAACATTTTCACAAAAGAATGCACACATTCTGCTCTTCCTCCCTCTTCCCTTTTTAATGAAATCCTCAGCAGCGACCAATCGGCCCGCGATCTTGGTATTTTTTGTGATAGGACACTTAAGGCACGGAAACCACAGTAGACGTTTAAAAAAATCGATATTTTTTATTGCTTTAGTCATTAGTGTATATATTCAAAAATATGATCAAAACTTTTCAAGGAGAAATTTGTAGTCTTTCATACCTTACGGATGTGAACCGGACCGCGTTATTGTTTACCGCCAGTGCGGAGAGCTTTTTTAAATGCCTTTGATATGTATTTTTTTCTTAAATGGCGTGCCGTGTCACACGAATAATAAATATTTGATCATCGCAAACGAGAGTTTTTATTGTTTGTTTTTGAATTACCTATTAGTTGGACCTGTTTTTGGGGAAACATTTTAAATATACTTTTTTCAAGGAAAAGCAAAGTGAAAAAATGACAAAAAAAAAGAATGTTTTTCTAATGCCTCTTTATTATTCAATTTTTTATTAAGCGGTTTCAACTAATAACTAAGTACCTATGCATTGTACCTAAACTTTGTAAATAGCTTCCAGGTGAATTTTGCGACCAGACTGCACGCCGATACTAAACTCTAACGACAGACCATCACCACCAACAGCAGCCTATAGCTCGCACGATTGTAAAACTCTTCAAAATATTGCATTATGCAGTTCAAGATATAAATAAAACGACCTGCCCCAATCACTTTTCATCATTGGGTAATATGGGTCATCATTTAATTTCCTCTCACATTGGCGAGATGATCCTTGAACCCATCTCATCCCTTGAGTTTGTAAAACGGTGATCTAAAGAATTATCCAACCTACTATATCACTTTTCTCTATATTTGCTTTGTCCATCCCATGCTCGAATATGTAGTCAAGGTACCCGGAGACCTATAGCGTTTGGAATGATAATGAAGAACGTGTGATTCGAACTGACGCTATGACAGTTAGAATCACCAAAAATTGAACTAAAGCGCAACTCATCAGGCCACCGCCGTGTGTACGAATTCGATTTCTAAACTCAAATATATTCGACTGATGTGGATTTGTTATGTTATCGCTATGGTATACGCCTCTGATGCATTTTCTTATTCGATTTTCGTTCGGTGTTCTTCAATATTTGCTTGTGTATTGTGTGTGGATCCGTTAGACACGCCACAGAGCCACTTTCGCAAAATAGGAGCATTCGACACCGTTTCCTACGCTTCACTCTCCGTGGTTTGGGAAAAGTGACTTATCTTCCCGCCTTACACCAACCGTGTCAAATTAATTAACCCGAAGAGATTATAATGACATTCCATGTCTGCGAGTTTCGCGGACTGCCGAGAATTTCCAAGCTCTGCTGAACGCAGGACTTACCCTCTAACACATCAACTCTAACGACCAGTTCATGATTGTCGAGGATCCGCAAAAAAAGTGAACTCAGTTGGTGCTTGTTTCGAAGCAGTGTGTAGATTAAACGAATCGGGTCATTCTAATCTTGACCTGGAAAATAGGGCTTTCCAAAAACATATTTCGCTACACAATGAACTTAACAATTTGCGTCTCTTAAGTCGAAGTTTCACTATCTTTAGTGAAAATAATAGAGCGGCTTCCCCGCTTAGAGATCTAAACACTAGCATATTTGTACACAAGGATGAACTGACGGACATTCTTAGATCGATTAAGAACAAAAAATCTTGTGGAAAAGATAGTATTCCAAACATTGTTCTAAAGCATTTCCCTCTTGAAATAGTGAAGGTTTACACTATTTTGTTCAATAACGCTCTAAATAATGCATATTATACAACCCAATGGAAATCTGCAATAGTCCATCCCATCCCCAAAAAGGGCAAGGACAGGAGCAATCCAGCCAATCTTCGCTCGATTAGTTTGCTTCCGAACATCAGCAAGGTATTCGAGAAAATTATAAATAAAGCATTGACTAACTGGTGTGAGGAAAATGGTATTATTATTCCGGCCAACCAGTTTGGTTTCCTATCGCAATTTATGCAGCGGCAAAACTTATTTCCCACATACAGTGCACAAGGCGAAGCGACAATCCACAGGGGCCTGTTTGGTTGACTTTGAAAAGGCTTTCGACACCGTATGGTTAGAAGGGCTGGTATATAAGTCATCAAATTTAGGTATATCCGAATATTTATTATATACCTTGGTATCTGGCTTGATCAGTATCTTTACTTTGACAGGTATAGAGCAGCTAAAAACGCATATGTGTAATATTTTTGAGTGCACCACCGTGCTTCCGGCTTCCCGGGAAGAGTGGGCTACCTTTGTTGTCCTCCTGACCTACACTTTCCGCGCACTATCGACCATGTTGCCGCACGATTACACTGATGTTCTGAATTAAATGTCACCAAAGAGTTTGCTGCTGAGCAGTTACTAAAACAACACTTCCGTTTCTGTAACAAACTGATTTTATTTTTGGTTTAAATATACTGATTTACATTAAACTTATCTTATTTTTGATGAGGTCTTCTCCTCACGCGCTACGGACTGACTCTAACAAGCGACTCCAGTCAAGTCACTTTTCCAACTCCGTAAATTCAAAACCTCAAATATCTCTTTATCTTCTTTCGAAGGTCAAGACGCATCGCCACTTATCGTTTGATCCTTTATTGGGGTTTTTATTTGTATTAGCCATCTGTCTAATGCAAACAAGAATTTTCGTGCATTTCAAATAGGTAGCACAAGATCCGTGGAAATTGGTTGTCAGTTTAGGATTTGGGAATCCGTGTCTATTAGCTAGTCATAGAATATCTGGTGTGTGAAAATGTTTATGATTGCAAGAATTGTGTGTCGGCGTATCGAATAGATATGCCTTTGTTTGGAGACATGCACTTTTAGGTTTTGTATCTTGTAGGTTTTTTAGGTGCTAATTGCTTTTAGCATACCTGGGAAAATAATGCATTATGCTGTTTGATTTTAGGAAATTGAATCGAACAAATGCATTAAAATGAATAAATAAATGTGAATTCAATAAATGAGAATTTTAACCTTTAGTTCGATTTGGTTACAACGTTATGTTGGGAATATCAAATAGATTTTCTTATAGGTGGGAGGAAAATGTAATGTGGGAGAAAAAAGGTAGGGCTTCTTGGAGCACTCTTGTGGCGGTTCCGTCAACCCCACGGTTCGCTTTCCTGAAAAAAACCCCATAACTTTCACCCAATCTCCTAATTTCGCTAATGCAATCGCATTAGCACCTTAAATGCTTCACGCATTAAAGCGATCAAATCTGTAATCTAAAAATCGCCTGGAAAAGAAAACTTACCTTTCATGCATCTCTTCGCATACAAATCTCCGTAAGATTTCTTTCTTAACTTAGGTAGAACCTCCATTATTACAACCTGACTCCCACTGTTTCCCGCCAAAGCATTTGCATTGGCACCTGAAGACATTTTCCTTTTTCAAGGAAATTTAATGCATACAACGCATTATCTAAAATTCTTAAATTAGTTCCTTAATGTGCATACGAGGGTTGCCTTTTATATTTCGGGATTAGAGAACAAAAACAAATATTGATCATCGAAAATCACTTTATTGTTTTTCAAAATATTCCCCATGAAGATCTATACACGTTTGCATGCGTTGGAACCAATTGTCAAAGCACTTTTGCCACTCTGATTGAGGTATCTCCAACACATGCATTCTGAATGCAGCAACCGCTTCTTCAGGTGTCGAAAAACGTTGACCTCTCAGTTTGTTTTTTACGTACGGGAATAAAAAGAAGTCATTCGGTGCCAAGTCAGGACTATACGGCGGATGACCCATCAAATCGATGTTTTGGGTGCTCAAAAATGCAGTTGTTGCAGCCGATGTGTGAGAGCTCGCATTGTCGTGGTGAAAAGTGATCCGTCTTCGGCGGTTGGTTTTCCTGATTTCTTGGAAGACAACTGGCAAACAAATGGTTGTATACCACTCAGAATTGACTGTTCTGCGTTGTTCTAGTGGTACGGTTGCGACATGTCCAGTTTTTCCGAAAAAACAGGCGACCATTTCCTTGGAAATGCGTCGTGCGCGAACAACTTTTGTTGGATTTGGCTCATCTTGAAACACCCAGACAGTCGACTGCTGTTTACTTTCGGGCTCATACGCGTAAATCCACGATTCATCACCTGCCACAATGTCATAGACGTGTTTCGAAGCACCGCGATCGTATTTTTTGAGCATTTCTTTCGACCAATTGACACGAGCCTTTTTTTGGGCGATTGACAAATTGTGTGGGATCCAAGCGAACAAATTTTTTTGACAGTCAAATGTTTATGCAATATTGAATGTATGCTGGTCCCACTAACGCCTAAGGTTGTCTCAATCTCACCATAGGTCACATGACGATCTTCGAATATCAGTTCGCGCACAGTTGGCATCTAAGACTGTTATGATGCCCTCGTCCCACATTTGCTTTTAGCAGATCTCTTTGATGCATTAGGTCGCTTCTTTCTTTGTATGTATCCCTTGTCTAGGTTTCGTTTCGCTTTCGACCTGCAAGCGTTATGTAAACAACACAGATCTGAACGATCACACACATACCACCATGATCTCCATTACGAGATCTGGTTGCTGTTCCACCAATAGAGACTACGTTTCTCTGGTGGTAGGTAATAACGATATCCTTAGTGGAGAGGATATCTACCACCACACCACAAACTTACCCCAAAACGAAGGTTTTATCGCTGAGTCGAATTTCATCTGCAGACCACGCTGGTCGCCCGAGCTCCCGACCCCCGTCGCGCGGTGGAGGAGCGTAGATATACACAGTCGAGTCGCAAAGTGTCTTGAGACGTTATTTTCTAAAGTCCTCATTCCTGTTAATTGAAATTGATTTGCGAAATTTCGCTTTGGAAATCAAAACAAAATCAAGTGCTCGTGGAAACGTAGTTTAAGTGAAGTATAAAAATATTAAACATATTCAATTAAAGAAAGTTTTCTTGTGTCCGAAATAACTAAAATAAGTATCAATCTAAATAAAATAAAGAAAAATAATTGTGAAATATAAAAACCTGTCACAATAAATAAAAAGTGTGTTTTGCTTTTTACTTCGTCCTGGTGAACTCCTTGTGGTCGGTGTGTTGCGGAGTTGTTTCTTTTTTTGACGAACAGTTGCTGCAGCGGAACCTTCTTTTAGTGACGGTGAAGACGAGGTAGAACTGTCGCCCATGCTGGCGTCGCGATCTCGTACCCCACAGTCTGCTGGACCCTAAGGTGAAAATAATTTCATACTCAACATTCATCCGACCAATATTGGTGTATGGCTGTCCGGCATGGTACAACATATCCCCATTCTACATGGGAAAGTTTCGGGTGTTCGAGAGGCAGTGTTTGCGTTCTTGTCTCTGAATGCATAGAACCCCAGAGTCCCAGTATAAGAAATATTATCCCAATAAAGTCCTGTATGACAAATCAGGACTAAACAGAGTAGATAACTTCATTATCAAGATTATCCGTTGTCACACAACAAGGGCAATGTGCACTGAAAATGATCTCATTTCGGGACCATTCTATCCCAATGGTATGTATGTGGAGAGTACTCTCCAGAATTGGTTAATTCCCCCAGAAGCGTTTCCTTTCTTGGATAAAAAAGAACTTATCCAAGACAAACATGGAGTCCTTATTGTTTACCACACTTTCCCTGGTGCCTGGGATAAACGAATTCTCAATGATAACGATACCTCTAATTTTCCAGATCGCCTGCGTTTCAGTATGGTGATCGGTGAAAGAGATAAATCAATAAAAGGTCGATCTCATCCCAACTGGTGGTGGATCAGTGATGAAGAATGAAGATAGGACTATACGTCCCAAAACATAGTATGACTCTCGGCGCACCGCTTTCCTACCCCTATCCCCAATTCCCGATAATTTTGTTTTAATTTTTTTTTTAATTTTTTTTTTATTTGAATTTTTTGTTAATTTTTTTATTTTTATTTGTATTCCTTGTTTATGTTTGTACGTTTTGTTATGATTTTATTTTTTTTATTTTTGTCAACCACCTATATATGTAATCAAAAAAAAAATTATAAATCACACATGATATAGAAAGAACAGAATACATTTTAAAAAGGAAAACATATCAATTATTGTGACATGTTATAAACACACTAGTTATTGTACGCCGAAAGGCATAAGAAAACTGATAATGTATAATTTAGAGTGCTTGCGAAGAGCCAATAAGTTAGTGTAAGAATGATATTTGTAAAATAGAAGTTAACATTTAGTCTCAAGTAAAATCTGTAATTGAATTGTTAAATAAATATGGAGATAAAACAAAAGAAAAAAAAACGCAAGATTTACTACATTATTATTGATTCAAGTTTATTAATTTGTTGGCCTTCCTAAGCGTCCGACACAAACTTAGAGACTAATCCTGGAATCCAAAATCCATCGCCGTATTATACAAATTTCCACTGAAATTTGTATGTGAGAAAATGGTGAAAAGGATGGGAAATCAATTTTTAGAATATAAGCCAGATTTAGAATATATGACAATGCATATACATGGAGATAAGGATTGTAGGAATTTTGATATATTTATAGAAATTGTGTGTATACAAACCAAATCGACACTTGGTTTATTATCAGGTGATTACTGGACATACAATTCATATGAAGATATCCATTGTGATGTTTGGATTTTACGAATATCGGGAAATTGAATAATTGAACATTTGGTTCAGTTCGTCTAACATTAGGTTGGATGTTAGTTTGGGGATATGGATGCATGATATACTAGGTGGATGTGTATAGGGATATTGATAAAATGAAATATGCGTGTGTGCGGGGGGGGGGGGTAGGGCTTCGTGGAGCACTACAATACACCAAATTGACAGTATGATCTTATTTTCGTGTGGTTCAGGTCTTGAAGTAGTTTGTGCTCATACGACAAGCTTGGATCAAACTTTTTTTCGATTGATGTTATCGTAGACAACCCATTTTTCGTCACCAATGTTAATTCGCTTCCAAAAAGGATCAATTTCATTAATTTTGACATGTAAATTGCACATGTTGATGCGTTGTGTTAAATGAATTTCCTTCAATTCATGTGGAACCCAAATATTGAACTTCTGAACGAACCTAACACAATTTATATAATTTTGAATTGTGTGCGATAGATTTAATCCTCTGCAAGCTCCCGCACAGATATATGATAAATCGATCCGATTTGATTATGGCTTTGATTTAGTCATCACCCAGTTGAGTTGGCCGGCCAAAGAGTTGGTCATCCCTGGAACGAAATCTATCAAACCAATTTCAATCCTGTCCCCCTTTTAAAGCTGTATGGTAAACATTACGTAAGTTGTACGGTAAAAATTACGTAAGTTTTTAGGAACTTGTTCTGCGTTCTTTCCCTTACGGAAATAAAAAAAGCAAAATATGTGTGTGACGACAATTGCAAAGAAGTCTCAAATTGGACATTCTTCCGAGTGCATTGGTTATCATTTCTGAGGACAGCAATAAAACTGACATGTTTGATTTTTATTTTTTAAGGTTAACTGATAATGTTCATATTTTTCCTGCCAGCGCATTTTCCTTGCAAGTTACTTCAGTTCCAATTTAGCTGTTCAAGAAACTGCCGCTCAACTATTGTCATTCAGTTCTTCCTTACTAATACTCCCCAAAACAGTGCGTAGACTTCCTCATTTATCATAGTTTTGATGGTACATATTGCCACGTAACTGGGTACGAGCTTCAATTACCGAATACATATTTGTAGTTATATTCAACCTAGACTTAAATCAACACCACAATACTTTAAATATCTGGATCAATATATGAGATGGTTATTGAAATTTGAGCCATATTTCCTATAGTCACCCCTTAAATCAATATCCCACATTCATACCATTGGCCATTGGCAAACATCGTCACCTTCGAACACAAAGGACTTTTGTTATTCCATCTTAGAAATTAAATCATAGATTACCTGTCTAAGAAATATATTTCCATCATATCACATCAAAGGTTTTAATCTGCTGACAAAGGTTTGCATTGTGACTCCCCTGATTGTCTGAATATTTTCTTCAGAAGTGTAAATCTATTACTGGGTAGCCGCCCCTTTCCATTCAGGATCTACTCCGATCCTGCACAAATAAATTCAAAATTACATTAAAGAGAACTTAAAAACAAACAAAAAACTGAGTTATTTTCGATTTGAGTGTGGGTGTTTTAACATCGGTTGCTGCTACGTTTAAAGTGAAGTTTTAAATGATTTAAACAGTAACTATTAAAAAAGGAAGCAAACTGAAGGCACACAGGAGTTACGTGGTAACATCGGGAATGTTCAAAGACTATTTGGAAAGTCACACTGCAAAATGTTGGTTAAGAATTCCTTGATGTTCGTTTGATGTTGGTTTTTATTTGAATTTGGTTAATGGTATTGTGGGTATTTCCATTAGGGCGTCGACACGGACGCAGGTACAACGAAAACACCACCGCTGTTTCAACAAGAGAATTCGACTGGCGACACAGGAAGGTTAGTCCAACAACGAAAGGAAACTCAGGAACGATCGTTTTGTAATTTTTTATTGTTTTCCTTTAATCGATACACAAACACTGAAAAACGCGATTCCGAAGGAATTTGCGTCGGTCTACATACGCGACAAAAACGTGTAAATTATCGAACGACTTCGTCGGATTAAATCTGAATAACTATTTGTTTTGTTATCCTACTGACCAGCGTCTTTAAAAAAACCACAAGGTATTACACCGCACAACGTCATCAAGGGACAACACTCGACTCGAGATGCAATCTGACTAACTCCATTGGAAGTCATCAAAAGGAAAGGAACCCTGAAAGAAACTGGAAAGGAGGCGGAGTTACACGATTAACTTGAAGTAGTTAATCGTGATTGGACCTGACGGAATAGACATACATTACGCATGTGTGCGTATGCCATGCATACGATCGTTCGGCGACCGTGGATGGAGGGCAACATCGCTAGTGCATTTTCTAAGAATGCAAACACTAGCATGTGGGGTGTGAAAAACTGAAACCGATAATTTGGTCATCCTAATGGAAGGCCATAAATCTTCATTTCGGTTGCCGATGATTACATTGCAACGAACATAGGGTGCAGCCGTTGCCAGATGTTGAAAGTAAACATTTTCTGGCTGCATCCTGGTCGTCGCGCGATTACGGTCTCTGAACATGGGGACCGCTAATTGGAAGCCAGCGATTGCTGGTAAACAGGGACATGTTTGATTTGCGTCAACAGAAACCTTGTCGGCGGTAGTAAATCAATAGGGGCAATAGCCGTATGCATGTTATGCCGGGGGTAAACAAATACAACGAGTCACAAGGAACTCTTGTTGATTGTTGTTTCCATAGCTTAAGGCTATGGAAACGAGATGCCCTGGCAGAATGTATGCCTAAAGATAAGATTTCAGATGCCATGGCAATGTGATGATTTTGCCATGGACTTATGTTCTTTTCAGGAAATGATGTACGCCTCGGGGGTGACTTTTCGATGCCACGGTAAGGTGATAAGCTTTGCCGTGGGCTTAATGTTTTTTAGGGAATATGGTCTGGCCGAGGGTGAGTCTTCGATGCCACGGCAAGGTGATAAGCTTTGCCGTGGGTTTAATGTTCTTTTAGGAAATAATGTCTGACCGAGGGTGAGTTTTCGATGCCACGGCAAGGTGATAAGCTTTGCCGTGGATTTAATGGTTTCAGTGGTGATGCTGGAGAAAAAGGGGTCTGGAAGGAAATCCCCTACAATGGTAAGCTGCCTAACAGAATTCAAAACGGTTATCCGATTGGGTAACCGTATTAATTCCGAGAATTTGGCTGAGGGTAAATGCCATAGCAAGGTTACGCAAGCTTGCTGAAGTTCGACCGAGAGGTAAGTCGTTCGCCTGGAATAGTGGGGATCGAGCGATGTATGGCTCTTCGGGCCCTGAAAAGCCCCACATCACTCCCTCCCCAGTGACGTAGTCACGAAACAGGTAAGGCAGGTTAGGGGGTGGTTAGTTGGTTATGGGCGCGCGTATGAGCGCGAGTACGGGGAGGTTGTGCTGGTGGAGTAGGAGCGGTGTCAGTAGAAGGAAGTAATTCTGGGGCGGAAGCTTCCAGAAAACAGGGCTTAAGCCTTTCGACGCTGACCGTGGATCGCTTGCCTCTAATGTCGATCTCGAAGACGCGGTCACTGATGCGGCGGAAGACTTTGAATGGGCCATCATAAGGTGGGTCGAGGGGTTTTTTGACCTTATCCACCCTGACAAAGACGTGCGTGCAGCTGTGCAGTTCAGGGTGGACGAAAAGTTTTTTGGAGCCGTGCCTGGTTACAGGGGTTGCCCTAACCTTACGTAGCAGGTCACGGAGATGTCCCAATTCGCGAAGTTGGTCACGCGGTGTTTCGCCATTCAGGAAAAGTTCTCCTGGAAGAAGGAGGTTGGTACCATAGGTAAGCTCTGCTGCCGAAGCACCTAGGTCCTCCTTAATGCTTGTCCTCAGGCCGAGGAGGACGGTTGGTAGGGCGTCAAACCATTGTGTGTCATTATGACACATGAGTGAGGCTTTTAGAGATCTGTGCCAGCGCTCTATCATCCCATTTGATTGCGGGTGGTAGGCGGTGGTACGACTTCTTTGGCAGCCGAGAAGATTTGTTAGCTGCCTAAAAATTGTCGCCTCAAATTGTGGACCTCGGTCCGAAGTAATGGTGGTTGGTACACCGAAACGTGTGACCCAAGTTGAGTAAAAAGCCTTGGCGACTGATTCGGCAGTAACTGCCCGGAGAGGTGTCGCTTCTGGCCATCGCGTGCAGCGATCCATCATAGTGAGGATATAAGAAAATCCTCTTGATGGAGTAAGCGGTCCCACTATGTCTATGTGGACATGGGCGAAGCGTGCCGTGGGAAGCTTGAATTGCGCTGGCTCCAGTACATTATGTCGCGCTACTTTGCAGCGTTGGCACTGGAGACAAGCACGGGCCCAACCGGTGAGGTCTTTGTTCATCCGGGGCCAAATAAATTTGCGACGGACAGCAGCGGCTGTTGCTCGGCCGCTGGGGTGGGCAGGGTTGTGGTAAACCTGGAACACGCCCCTACGAAGTTTCTCGGGAATGTAAGGTCTAGCGGTTCCAGTGGAGACATCACACCAGATTTCGCCCAAAGGGTCGCGAAGGGTAATTTTCTTAAGCTCTAGTGCCGTATCGGCAGTTAGGAGGGACTTGAGCTGTTCGTCCTCCTCTTGAGCTAGGGCAAGGTCAGTGTTATTCAAGGCGGTACGCAAATGAATCGTATCGATTCGAGAAAGGGCGTCCGCCGTGACATTCTGTTTACCGGAGATATGCCTGATCTCCGTAGAATATTGCCCAATGAGGTCTAATTGACGCTCTTGTCGGGGGGAGGCATTTCCCGACTTCTTCCGGAACGCATAGACCAATGGCTTGTGGTCTGTTAAAATTGAGAGCGAACGTCCTTCTATCATATGACGGAAGTACTTAACAGCGCTGTAGATCGCGAGTAATTCGCGGTCGTAGGCGCTGTAACGTCGCTCAGTGGGACTCAGTTTCCTTGAAAAGAAACCCAGTGGTTCCGGACGGCCTTCAATGTCCTGTTCAAGGACGGCTCCGATTGCGGTATCCGATGCGTCGCATTGGATAGAAAGTGCCGCTCCCTCGAGAGGGTATCGGAGTAAGGTGGCATTTGCCAATTGTTCCTTGGACAGTTGGAATGCTCGATCTGAGACTTCTGTCCAATTAATGGGGCGCTTATCATTGCGCTTAGCTCCTTTCAAAAATTCATTTAAGGGAGCTTGAATCTGAGCGGCATTCTTCAGGGTTGGGCGGTAAAAGTTAAGCATGCCCAAAAATCGACGCAGCTCACTCACGTTAGTAGGCCGGGGGTACTTCATGAGGGCCTCCACACGGTCTGGAAGTGGGCGAATGCCCTGGTTGTCAACGACATAACCCAGATAGGTGATTTGCTCCTTGGCGTATTGACACTTATCTGGGTTGATGACAAGACCGAATTCGCGGAGGCGCTCTAGGACCTGACGTAAGTGGCGTTTATGTTCGGCGAGGTCTTTGGAGGCGATGAGAATGTCATCAAGGTATGCATGGCAGCAATTAAGACCTCGTAAAGCCGTGTCGATATACCGCTGGAATGTCTGTGCGGCATTCCTGAGGCCGAAAGTCATCACTTTGAACTCGAAGAGTCCGAAAGGTGTAATGACTGCGGTCTTGGGGATGTCTTCAGGTGCCACCGGAATTTGGTGGTATGCCCTGGTGAGATCCAGGGTTGTGAAGACATTGCACCCTCGTAACTTGTACGAAAAATCGTAGAGGTGTGCAATTGGGTATCTGTCCGGGACAGTTGCTGCGTTCAACAGCCTATAATCGCCACATGGGCGCCACTCACCAGAACGTTTCTTCACTAAGTGAAGTGGGCTTGCCCAGGGACTGTCCGACGGTTGGCAGATACCTAGTTCGATCATATGCTCGAACTCCGCGCGCGCCGCACGTAATTTTTCCGGAGCCAGTCGACGTGGACGCTGGCTCACCGGGGGACCACGTGTTTCTATATGATGAAACACCGTGGCTTTATGTCGGCGCTGGTTAGGCAGAGGAATTGTTGTACTCACAAATTCCTGTACCATAACCTGGAATGGGTCTATGCACTCTGTGGCCCCTGAAGTTGCCGCTGGTGATGCCGTCATGGGCAAGGGGGGTGCGGTTGGAGCCACAAGTCTGTTATGGGTCGAATCGACCAACAGATTATGTGCGCCTAATAGGTCGGAACCTATCAGGGGTTCGTTTACGTCCGCAATGACGAAACGCCAAGTGATCGGACGACAAAGACCCAATTGAAGTGTCAGCTTTTTACGTCCGTACGTAAGTATCGGCGTATTATTTGCAGCTGACAATTTAAGTGCGGCTGGCACGCGGTTACGCGGAGCAAACGATCGCGGGAGGACTGAAATATCGGCGCCGGTATCGACAGTAAAAGCGATATTCAGTTTCGAATCCCGGATGGTTAAGCGGCTTATCGTAGGGGTGCCGGCCGATTGCGCGAGGGTGTCGGTCGGCAAAATTAGTTTAAAGAGCGCCTTTGGTTGGTGGAAGGTTGTGTCCAACCACAAGGCGCTTTGCAGTTAAATGCGCGATCACCATATCGTTGGTGATTGGCGCACCAAGGTAGAGTAACGGCATTATCTGGTATATTCTGCCTATTGGCATTGCCGTTACGGGGAGGTCGAGCCGGAGCTCGCTGGGAGTTGGCCCGGTGAGGGCCATTTTGAGAGGAATTGGCCCTCTGTGGGGCGTTTTGAGGCATATAGGTCCTCTGAGGGGCAGTTTGGTAGGAATTCTGCCGATTGAGAGGACGGCTCGGCATGGCTCGGTTCTGGGCGCTTCGAGGATTGTTCCTCACCTCCGCGCGCAATTGCGTTATCTCGCGGAGGAGTGAGGTTTGAAGCGCCCGAAGGTCAGCAGTGGTTAATTGAGGTGGCGAATTTCTTTGGTTAGGGTTGGGGCCTGCCACTGGATTCCCCTGAGGGAAATTGGTTGAGGCGGGCCCTCTAAAAGGTAATTGGGTTTGAGGAGGATGGGGAGTTGAGACCAATTCATGGGCTGAGAAAGGCAGACGAGGGTGCCGTGCAGGCCGGGCGGCGTGTTGAGAAACCGCCGCTACCTGGTACGCTGGAGGCTCAGAATACTGATCTGAGCTTTCCATAATTGCGTCCGCAATTTTGGATAAATAGCCCAAACTCTGATTGGGTTGGGCTATAAGTGCCGAACGGGCATGTTGGGGAAGACACCTCAAAAAGTGAGGCTTTATTAGGTCGTCCCCAATCCTGGTCCCCGCTATAGAGCGTAAATGGGTCAGGAAAAGAGATGGTCTCATCCCAGAAAGGTTGGTTACAGCGGCTAAACGTTGTTGCCGCATACTTCCTGGCTCGTCCAATGCGTCGAGCAGAGCTTCACGCATGTTGCTATATGGGTTGCGGCCGGCCGACCTTATTATGTGGGCAACATGCGGTCGCTGAGTGCGGTCAAGCACTTTCAACAGCTCGACTGCACGAAGTTGTTCGTCGTGCAAAGCTGAGGCCTGGAAGATGCGGTCTGCCACTGCAAACCAAAGGTCTGGGTCCTCCTCATCGAAGGGGGGAAGTCCTATATTAGGGTGACGAGTCCCATTCCCGAGGCTGGAAGCATCGTGGAATTCTTGGGACTCTGTAGGTCTTTGGGGTTGTTGTGAGGTGCTGGCACCAGTTGTGGGCATTAAAATGCCGGAATTTGCCAAAGGGCAGATACCAGGGGCGTTGGAAGAGGTTGGGAGAGCGTTTGGGGGAGTAGGTTGGGGTCGGTTCACGACGCTGGGGGCAACGGGTGGTGCCAGAGGAGTAGATTGTCCGGGCAAGTCTAGGTCAGCATCGACTTGCTCGGTGGGGAAATCGACGCTGGAGGCGTCGTGAAACTCCAGGGGCTCGGGTTGTTCTTGGGCCTTTTGGGCAGCGCTATTTCGTGTGACAACCATAGTGTTTTGTACGAAACAGGACTGAAATCAACGGAGTAGGAGGGAATCAAAATATTCACCACGGAGGACGCAGAAATGGACGTAAGAGAACGCGAAACGGTTGCAAGGACGTCGCCAACGAGTCAAAGGGAGTTGCAGGAAGTTGAGAGAACTGTCGAACGTCCCAAAACAAAGGTTTTCACAAATCAAAATAGGTCAAGCGTAGGTCGGAGGTGGAGTCAAAAGATAATCGTGCCGAGTCGAGTGGAGTTGAATGTGTTGGTGCTTGTTTGTACCCAGAAGGGGCTTATTAAATTTATTCAATTCCGGATCATTTCTATTTAATGTAAAATGTTTTTTAATTTTATAACGAAATTGGAAGCTGACTAGATTAAAAATTTCAATTTGCAAATAGGTTTTAAATCGCGATAATTTGGTCGGTTTGTCGGGTGTGAGTTCGTGAAATTCCAAATATCTACTCGGTTTAAGCTAAATGAAAAGGTGAGTAACCGAGTTTCTGTGTTGTGTGTCTAAAAGTGTGCGAGTGTATGTTTATTTAACGCATAATGCTGCTTGATGTTTCAATACACCCTGAAGGGGTTTACAAAATTTATTATTTTTAATTGTAGCAGGAAAACAAAAAGAATAGTTGTTGCGTCCTTATATGCGTTATTAGTTTTCAGCCCAACAGATATATTTTTATTGTATTTTTGGGGTAGCTTAATTTTCGCTTATAGATGTAATAAATCAATAGGATGAAGTCAATAATTAACTGGTAAAACTGGTAAAACAAAGAAAAAGACTTCAATTGAGTAAACTAACAAGGATGTACCATTTCAAATATTTTATCCTAGAACACCATAAATTTGCTTATTGAATATTACTAAAAAAAAACTTGAAAATTCGCATTGTAACAATTGTTTCAATCGTTTTTGACTTTAATTTTAATGTAAAAAAAAAAAAAAAAAATTATTGATTAAATTTGCAACGGATTAAATAATGAGGAAATTTATTTGAAGAAGAAAAAAAATTTTGTCAGTTATTATTTTCTTGTTTGCGATGTATTTCTATGTAAATTGGTCCATTACTTCTATTCGATATGGTGTATACGAATGTGAATTATTACAATTTTTGGTTTTTTTTTAAATATAAATACGTGTAATTGCGTTTTAGTTTAAAGTTTTCGTCAGTATACTTCTGTATGTTACTTTAAATAGTTTAACTTATTTATTTCGACTTTGCATTGCCTTCTTAATATATGTCTTATTTTTATTCTTTTGATTGTTTTTCAATTAAAGGAAATGAAAAATTTTATTATTAGAATTAACATGTTTAACTGACTACTATATTTACTTTTATCAAAATAATGCCGTACCTCGCACGGTCAATTATGTAGCATTTTTGCCCGTTATCATATATTGCAAATCGATTTAGTTGAATGGGTTAAACTCAGGTTTTATTAGTGTGCGAACAAAAGTACATTAGGTGTCTGCGTTAAATTAGATATTGCGACTTCGCCCTTGTGGGGGTTTTGCCTTTCAACAATGAGATGTAAATTCAGAATCAAAATTCGATCTAAATTATGTTATATATTTTACACGTCTATTAATTTTCCGTTATCTATAATTTCAGTTAAATTTTTGAAGATTTGATATCTATTCTATTATTAAGATTTGTCAAACATTTTTAGCTTACATAAATAGGTTTTTGTTTTTAATTCACATTTACCAAATTTACATGGAGAAAAACGAAAATAAGAACAAGGAAGATACCTGTTGTTGTTAACTTGTGATGTCGTGTTGGGAGGTGTTTCTCATCCGATGATGTTGGGAGCACTCGCACTGCACTAGTTGAGGTGGTGTTGCTCTGCTGATGGTGATGTTATGCCAGGTGCTGTTGTTGGGCTGGCGTTGGGGCGTACCCTTTTATTGTTTTAATTTTTGCGAAAAGTCACCGGATTTGCCAGAGCTATAATATGGCAGTTATACGTCGACGTTCGAAAGGGTAGCGTGTTTACGCTAGGTGTCACCAATGCAAACGATTAAAGTTTGAAACACGAAGGTTGCGCGATTTTAATTTTCACTTTAAAGTCACTAAGTAGCACGTACAACGTATGCTCGGCGCGTGTTCGCGAGTCGCGGTCACCAATGTGGGTATTTCCATTAGGGCGTCGACACGGACGCAGGTACAACGAAAACACCACCGCTGTTTCAACAAGAGAATTCGACTGGCGACACAGGAAGGTTAGTCCAACAACGAAAGGAAACTCAGGAACGATCGTTTTGTAATTTTTTATTGTTTTCCTTTAATCGATACACAAACACTGAAAAACGCGATTCCGAAGGAATTTGCGTCGGTCTACATACGCGACAAAAACGTGTAAATTATCGAACGACTTCGTCGGATTAAATCTGAATAACTATTTGTTTTGTTATCCTACTGACCAGCGTCTTTAAAAAAACCACAAGGTATTACACCGCACAACGTCATCAAGGGACAACACTCGACTCGAGATGCAATCTGACTAACTCCATTGGAAGTCATCAAAAGGAAAGGAACCCTGAAAGAAACTGGAAAGGAGGCGGAGTTACACGATTAACTTGAAGTAGTTAATCGTGATTGGACCTGACGGAATAGACATACATTACGCATGTGTGCGTATGCCATGCATACGATCGTTCGGCGACCGTGGATGGAGGGCAACATCGCTAGTGCATTTTCTAAGAATGCAAACACTAGCATGTGGGGTGTGAAAAACTGAAACCGATAATTTGGTCATCCTAATGGAAGGCCATAAATCTTCATTTCGGTTGCCGATGATTACATTGCAACGAACATAGGGTGCAGCCGTTGCCAGATGTTGAAAGTAAACATTTTCTGGCTGCATCCTGGTCGTCGCGCGATTACGGTCTCTGAACATGGGGACCGCTAATTGGAAGCCAGCGATTGCTGGTAAACAGGGACATGTTTGATTTGCGTCAACAGAAACCTTGTCGGCGGTAGTAAATCAATAGGGGCAATAGCCGTATGCATGTTATGCCGGGGGTAAACAAATACAACGAGTCACAAGGAACTCTTGTTGATTGTTGTTTCCATAGCTTAAGGCTATGGAAACGAGATGCCCTGGCAGAATGTATGCCTAAAGATAAGATTTCAGATGCCATGGCAATGTGATGATTTTGCCATGGACTTATGTTCTTTTCAGGAAATGATGTACGCCTCGGGGGTGACTTTTCGATGCCACGGTAAGGTGATAAGCTTTGCCGTGGGCTTAATGTTTTTTAGGGAATATGGTCTGGCCGAGGGTGAGTCTTCGATGCCACGGCAAGGTGATAAGCTTTGCCGTGGGTTTAATGTTCTTTTAGGAAATAATGTCTGACCGAGGGTGAGTTTTCGATGCCACGGCAAGGTGATAAGCTTTGCCGTGGATTTAATGGTTTCAGTGGTGATGCTGGAGAAAAAGGGGTCTGGAAGGAAATCCCCTACAATGGTAAGCTGCCTAACAGAATTCAAAACGGTTATCCGATTGGGTAACCGTATTAATTCCGGCGATTTGGCTGAGGGTAAATGCCATAGCAAGGTTACGCAACCTTGCTGAAGTTCGACCGAGAGGTAAGTCGTTCGCCTGGAATAGTGGGGATCGAGCGATGTATGGCTCTTCGGGCCCTGAAAAGCCCCACAGTATCGGTAGTTTAACCGTGTTTACCTGAGACCCATTTCTCTTGTTTTGTTTTTGCGGCTTTTTTCGCTGGTTTGTTTTCTCTACAGCCTGAGCGTTAGAAAATGATAAAATGGAGTTTAGAATGGTTGTTGTTGTTTAGATAAGGGGCATAAGGCATATTCGGAATATCTCTTGCGTTTCAATTTCAATGGAGCGCAAAACAATAGGAATAAGGATATTTAACGGAACTCTTAGTGAGAGATGTTTATTATTCATACGTAGAATTGAATGTCTGTCTAGGGTTCAACATAAAATCAAATTGGAAGTCTTAGATATCCACGTGTAAATGAGAGATCTTTTATTTCGTAATAATATTTTCAAAAAAAAAAGTCTGTGACCGCACATTTTACAATTCAGAGATTTGATAAGTTATATCTTACAACTGAAACATTATCTTGGATAAAGAAAAGAAAAATATGTATAATTAATAATTAAAAGAATAAATCGAAGGAAAATACGAAAAAGAAAAACCTTCATTTAAAAAAAAAAAAAATAAAAAAATAAAAAAAAAAATAAATAAAACCAATAATAAATAATATAAAATGTAAATATTTACATGAAATTATGACAAATTAAGCAAGAAGCTGGGTTATGAGAGGATTTTCAGAACTTTCACAGCTGATGTTAAAGTTATATACTAGTTTACGAATTCTTTCAGAAATCAATTCAACATCCGCCCCTCCGTGGAGACTTAAGGTTGAATAGTGCCAAGGGAGGTCTAGCATCATTTTCAAAACTTTGTTTTGTGATACCTGTAACCCATACTGGTATGTTGTTTAGATTTCTTCGTGGTTGTGTTCAGTATTTTGTTCAAAAACCGCTTTGCTGTTTGCTTGGTACTTCTTAAATATCGAATACAGTAACATATATCAGTAACAAATACAGTAACATATATATTGAAATTGCGCTGCACATTTAATGTTATTCAATGTAGGGTACCTGATTGATAATGGTGATGAAGTATTCTTCAGTGTATTGTTTTTTTTTTTTTTTTTTTTAACGACGCAGACAAAAGGAATTTTAGGAAAGCCTTAAGCTCCCCGAGGCAACTTCGCCCATCCATGTCCACCTTGTTGGAGCACTACTGCCACCGAGAGAATATCCCTATGATTTCACGGTAATAAATCTCTTTACACGAACAGTTACAGCTTAGAGTGCCGCAAAGCGTGTTATTTAATCGGGGTTGCAAGTTTCGGAGTTTCATCAAGGCTCACTTCTGATAGGGGATTCCAGCATATTTAATTCTGTTGCACAAAAGTCGAGCAACGGATTATCATGTAATAGCGAATGGAATCCTCGAAGGTTGGGACAGATCATTAAAGGCCTGAATAACGTGTCATAACGATATGGTATGGCTAGACCCTTTACCAACGGTTCTCCTGAGCTTAAAAACTAGCATTCAAGAACGGTTGGAAGCGTATTTACGTCTGGTTCTAATTTGTTTTTTTCCGCGGGAATTCTTTGTGGATAGTGAGTTATCTCATAACTCATTACAGTACGTTGCTAATTTACGCGAACTCATGCTGTGGTGGATTTACTATGGCCAAACTTCATGTTTTGCTTAAATTACACTTTGAACACACCTTGCGTAAAAATGTTTCTTAATCAACCCTGTAGCTTAGTTACTATACATAAGTTTTGCCCTCGCAGTTTAGCTGGTCAGTAAAAAGTTAAAATTCAAGTAATTCATATGAAAACGTTTCGCAATAGACACATGGAACTTCGCCCTCTACAAAAAATTAGATAAAAACAAATTACATTTTCTGAAGAAAAACTCGATTCATAATTTCGAGACATATTATAATATTATCAAGAAAACCATTTGAGAGGAATAAATCCGTACACAAATTGTGAGTCATCTCAGTTCCACCTAGCAGTCATGGTGATAACATCGATACGCAGAATATGCAGCGCTTATATTCTAATTGTTTTACTGAAAGACACCCCCGTATACCCAATGACTTTCATTGCTCGTGTTTGCATCCCCTCAAGAATATTGTTGGACTGAATTATTTTTTCTATCTCATAAGAAATCGTATATCCTTGGCCACACTTTTGCAACCAAAAAATGTGGTCGCTCTAATAAAGAGCGTAATTAATTCTAATTAGAAGAATTGATACATCATCCATGGTATCTCTGGCAGCGATTTCTTTTTGGTGAAAAGCGGCAATGATGGTTTCAGAGATATTGAATTCTTCTTGGTGAGGTTATCTGTTACATATCCATAACAGAAACATGGCATGAATATAAAACAAGCATAACAAAACGAATATATCTCTATAATGTCGTTTGAATGCAATTATATTTTAAATGCCTAAATTACCTATTAACAGGTAGACATTCTTGTAACTACCTGAGGCACAATCTATTAATATTGTAATGTTAGATTTTAAGTAAAAACACAATTATAAATTAGTCTGAAGATAGATTCGAAAGAGGGAAGATCCTCTATAATAAAGATAAATAAACGGAAAGATCGCGTTCGTTTTCTTTTATACAAAGGTTGTTGCTAACGAAAGATCGTTGGCTCCAAACTATAACTGGTATCTTCATGGGAATATCTTATCGAAGTCGGAATTCTATAGGTTAGGTATAATGTAATGATTGATAATGGTATTCAAAGGGAATGACTGAGCATGTTCGAATAGGTACGATCATATGCCATCATTGGCAAATGAGTGAATTAGAAAATAAATAGTGGGCATGCGTGAGTGTGAGTGTGGATACCTTGTGAGGCATTGGACGCGCATTCTCGTCATTTTTGGGAGTTATTTGAGGTATCTTTCTTCACCTCCTATCCAAATAAATGCGCTCTCAAATCACAGTGTTCTATTAGCCAAGTTGTCGTTAACTAAATGTATAATTACTGAAAAGCGGCAAAACAACTAATCTGGGTGTACAAGAAGGTGTCTGGGACTGACTGAATAACTTTTCAAGGCACTTAATACCATAATTATTTTTCCTTAATGCTGATGTGGGTGTGTCAGTTGATGTAATTACAGGTACTATTCGTCTTCTACAACAGTGCCGAGCATAAAACTTAGCCCAAATGTGTGGTTAGATTTTATGTTAATAATTCTGTTATAACAATGGACTAAGCTTGTGGTAATACAAATCAAATAATAAAGGAAAGGGGAAAGTAATTAAAAAGGACAAAAAGTGTCTCCATTTTCTACATTGAAAAGGCAAAACTCCTTCAGGAACAGAAAGTGAACATATAATAAAATACATTTCTGGCAGTAGGAATTTCTCCCTTGCGAGAATGCAACGTCCACAAAAATGTACCTACATTTCAATTATCTAAGGTGAGTTTTAGGCGATGTTATGGCGGATGGCATCTTTTAGTCCTGATACTTTAGACAGGAAACACACAAACTTATCCTTTAACCAGTCGGCTGTGGCGATGTCTTTGCAGAGCGCGTACTTATGTATGGCGAGAATCTAGCCATGACGGATATAATCAAACAGAGAGTTAGGTCCACAGCAGAAATATCAGGTCAAAAAGACGATTTCATTTTGTAACACTGTTTTTTACTAATGTATATTTACATAGTCGCTTAAGACAAGTATATACTATATATATAAGATGAAAAAGTGAAGTAAAAATATATAAGTTATACACGAAAACAAGGAACGAGACATAGTACGGTATCCTATATAGTTCGTTAAATCAACCTGTGGCGTTTCTAATGGATACACATACAGTACACAAGCAAATAGTAAAGAACACCGAAGGAAATTCGAATAATCAGAGCATCAGAGCCGTATACCATAGCGATACCATAACAATTCCACATCAGTTGAGTGTACTTGAGTTTAGAAATCGAACTCGTACACGCCGGAGTAGCCTGATGCTTCAATGCTCCGCTTCTCCGTGCTTTTTTTTTTGTGTTTTTGATACAGCTCAACCGCCTTAACTCTAAGTCGCACCGCGGCAGTTTCTCCGTGTGTTCAAGTTACCATATTCACTATTCTTACTTAACGCAACAACACCGACGTGATCTGTGTACAAATAGCATACACGCTCCCATAGTAAAACAGGACTTTACTACTACGGTCCCAATTTCTGTACAGAGCACCGGCTCACTCGCGTTTCTAGCAGATACATAACGCAATGCACGACCAAATAGTGAAGAACACCGAAAGAAAATCGGAAAATAAATAAAGCATCAGCCATATATACCAAGCAATAACATAACAATTCCACATCAGTTGAGTGTACTTGAGTTTAGAAATCGAATTCGTACACGCAGCAGTGGCCTAATGTGTTGAGCATTGGTTCAATTTTTGAATCACACACCCATCACTATCCGCGCAAATGGTATAACTTATGACCCCGGCGTGATCTGTACACACAGTACATACTTTCCAAAGTTACTGAGGAGGGAGTAGTGTGACGTTTCTAACACATACACATACAGTACACAAGCCCATAGTGCAGAACACCGAAGGAAATTCGAATAAGCAAATCATCAGAGCCGTATACCATAGCGATAACATAACAATTCCAAATCAGTTGAGTGTACTTGAGTTTAGAGCCCGAATTCGTACGCGTGGCAGTAACCTGATACGTCAATGCTTCGCTTCTCGCCCATTCCTCTGTGTGTTCAATTCACCATCTTCACTATCCTTGCTTGACGTTATAATCCCACTAATTAACCAGATAGGGATAACATAAGTTAGAGGAAAGTGAAAACCGGAAGGCGAGCACCGCACGCCATAGGCATAAATATATCCGTCATCTAAGACTGAAGTTGCGGATTAAACGGCATTATGTAGACTACAACTATTACAACTATACCAATTTTGTACCTTATTTAATTGTGTATCATATTAATATATATATAATTATCAATATAAATAATATCTACATCATAGCAATAAAAAAATAAAATATAATACAAATATAAGGTTACAATCTACTGAACAGTTGGCAACTAGACATGCAAGGAAGCAGATGCAGGACTCACGGTGGATTTTTGTGCGACTATATCCTTCTATTTTTAATTCAAATTGTAACATTTATATTACTAATTTTTATTTATTTATTTTTTTTTATTTTTTTATTAGACTTCTCTCGGAAGAGGCGAACCTATAGCGTCGAGTGGGCGCCCCGAGATGCCATCAAATAAATGTTGCAGTTCTTTTTGAACAGTTGCAGGTTGTAATGCTCCGGGAACACCCGCGTGGGAAGGCACTTCCACAGCTTCCCCGCTCTGTAACGGAACGAGTTCTGATACAGGGATGTTCGCGCTGTCGGGAGATGAACCACAAACGGGTGCGATCTATCGGATTGTCTTGTGGAGCGCATATAGACCGAATTGCGTGGAACAATATCACGAATCTCCGAAGAGCAGCACCCGTGATAATATCTGTAAAACAGACAGAGGTCGGCCACGCGTCTTCGATGTGATAGCGACTGTAGTCCCGACGTCAGCGCCGAGTCTCCGATCAGGCGGATCGCTCGTCTTTGTACGCTCTCAAGTAGGTCGAGGGTATGTTTAGGAGCCGAGCTCCAAACATGAGAGCAATATTCGAGCGCAGGTCTAATTTGAGATTTATATAGGAGAAGAAGTTGGGCCGGAGGCTGATCTGGCGATACCCGATACGTGTTTATGCCATGATACACTCCCACAGACCGTGACGCCGAGCAATTTCAAACTTTCCCCAGCTTCGAGGGCCCAGCCTCTCATCATCAGCTGTGGAACCGATGATCCAGTTTTCTTTGTGAATGTTGTATACTGGGTCTTCGTTGCGTTGAAGTCGACAAGATTGGCCTTTCCCCACTGCAGAACTTTATCTAGATCCTGGTTGAGAGAGTCAATCTGTCTACATCTCAGCTGGTGCGACGGTGATGCACTAATCGGCCGATCACTCGAAAAGGAGGAAACAAGCGTACTATCATCCGCAAAACTGAACACTTTGTTATCCGTTGTCTCCAACAAATCGTTTATGTGAAGCAAGAACAAGGTTGGAGCTAAAATAGAACCCTGGGGCACCCCCGAATTAACAGGATACAGATCCGAACACTCGCCGTCCACAACAACCCGGATCGATCGATTCTCGAGGAAGCCCCTCGTCCAGTCGCAAAGCTGTTGGGAAAGTCCACGAAGTTTGCTCAGCAATGCCCCGTGCCAGACGCGGTCAAAAGCCTTGGAGATATCTAATGCGACCGCCCTTGACTCACCATGCCGTTCAATCGCAGATGTCCATATATCGGTAATAAGTGTCAAAAGGTCTCCTGTGGACCGCCTGCCACGGAATCCGTATTGACGATCATTCAGAAGACCGTTGCACTCCAAATACTTAACCAACTCTGTATTGATGACTTTTTCCATTACCTTAGATAAAATCGACAGTAATGCTATCGGACGGTAATTTTGTGACACTTTTTTCCCGTCTTTGGGATTGGCTGAACTCAAGCGATTTTCCAACACGCAGGAAAGACCCTCCGTGCATAAAATAAGCGGAAGAGTCTGGTAAGAACCGGCGATAGTTCTGGAGCACAGTTCTTAAGGACTATTGCAGATATTCCGTCCGGGCCGGCTGCCTTCCTACAATCCAGTTCACGTAGAATGCGTTGAATAGTGCGCGGACGAAATCGCACATTCTGCATGGAAGACTGTACCGGCGAGATCACAGGTGGCTCCAAAAGGCCGGGATCGAGGTTTGAATTCGCGGAAAATAAATTCGCGAACACATTATCATTATCCTTTGGATTCGTGACTAACGTCCCGCTGTCTGTCACCAACGGAGGGAAAGAGGAGGAAGCAAAGTTACTGCTGACAGCCTTTGCCATTGACCAGAAGGAGCGCGAACCAGTTGGGCACCGAAGGAGCTTATTGATCACCCTGTCGTTGTGAGTCTTCTTCGCGGCATCAATCGCCTGGTTGCACGCGTTTCTGATTCTAACGAAATTCGTTCTGTTAACATCGGTGGGATTGGAGCGCCATTGCTTAAAAGCTCTATTTTTTGCCGCTGTAATCAGCTCGCATTTTTTGTCAAACCAAGGTTTATTAGACGAACTTCGTTTGATGGAATGTGGAATATACATCTCCATCCCCAGGAGAATAATCTCTGATACCGACTTCGCGCAAACGTTAACATCGGAGTTTCCGAAGCACGCCTCCGACCATGGAAAGGATGCGAAGAATTCTCGCATGTCGTCCCAGTTAGCAGCCCCATACTTCCATACATGGCGAAGCTGCCTAGGCCAGTTACTCGCTTGGTATGCAAGTGCTTGCGGGACAGATACCAAGCAGTGATCTGAGTTTCCCAGTGGCGCAGATACCTCTACGGTATAAATACTCGGTTCGGATGCCAAAAACAGTTCCAGGGTGTTCGCATAATCGCCTCGGGCATCCGGTACTCGCGTTGGCTCCCCCACGAGTTGAGTCAAGTTGTGGCTTACAGCAAACATCTCCGCCAGCCTCCCAGCCTCGTCGGTTCTGTTAGAATGTAACAACCAGTCGGAATTGTGCACATTAAAATCGCCAAGGATAATAATTTCAGAAGCTGGGTGGTTGATCTGTATCCAGTCGACGGTATATGAAAGATGTTCGAAAAATGTCGCCGGTCGATCGTCATTCGGGGAGCGGTAAAGACAACAAAGAAATTTAACGGAATTCCTCAGCACGACCCTCAACCACATGATGTCCATATTATTGGGCTCCAACGCCTCCATCCTCTGGCAAGCCAGATCGGACAGTGCGAAGACGCAGACTCCGCCCTTAAAACGGAATCTCGAATGTAAGTCGTATCCTGAGCAACGAAGATATGTCGAATCAGTTGACGAATCGACCTGGGTCTCAGTTAGGGCAAGGATATCAGGTTTCGTTGTTTGCAAATATTGGTGGACGGCGTTTACATTAGTATTGTTGAAACCGATGCCCCTGATGTTACAAAATGCCGTCACCAGTCGAGCGTGGGCCGAGCCTCGAGAGCTAGCCCGGTTATGCGATGACGAACCACTTAAAGTTCGATTATTTGTCATAATATCTGCATGATGTTCCCCCTGACATAGTCCCCCCCGGAGATCCGAATGGGAGACTAGTTTACCTCCGGAATTATTTATATCAGAAGGTACCATCATGACTTATCTCATGACTTGTAAGTCCGGGCCATCAGCCACACATCCGAAACACCGTCGAAGATTTCTCTCGGCGATATCGCGGAATGTACAGCGTGACGGGGTGGTATCTCACCTTGGGACCGACTACCACCTAACCAACCTTTTCTCGAACCGGTCCATCAGCCAAGGTCCGAAAGATGGCCAGGGATTTCTCCCGACCATTTCACGGAGCCTATAGCTTGATGGGGTGGTATTTCACCGGGCGCACAGGGCGTTGGAACCCCGGCTACCACTCGGCCTTTAGTCGCCTCTTACGACAAGCTGGCCTAGCTGTGAGTATATTCTAACGCCCTACTCACAGGGTATTATTTTTAACTCTTATTTTTTATTTTGTAATTCTTTTTTTTTTATTTTTTGAATTCATTTTTTTTACTCTTTAATTCTTGTTTGTTTGTTCTTTTAATTTTTATTTGCTTGTATATTTGTTTTTTTTTTGTTTTTATTTGAATTTTCATAAATTTTTCTTGAATTTGTTATTTCTAAGTTTGTACTCTATTTTTTTTCTTTAGTTCTTGTTTCTTTGTTCTTTATTTTAATTTGTTTGTTTATAACTTTTTAATCTAAAATTTTTGTTTGACTCTTCTTGAATTGTTCTTGAATTTGGGATTTTAACTAATTATTTTTCCCCTTATTTCTTGTATAACCACCATCATTCCACTCTCTGCTTGAGTGACGAACTCAATTATTGCACTGCTCCACACTAAATCATACTAAATGTGATGAGTTCATCACACCCCACCTGAACCTCTACTCGCCCAATTTATCGTATGAATTTGTGACAAGCATCCCGATGTCTATCACTAATGAGGGGAAAGAGGAGGAAGTGAAGTTATTGCTGACAGCCTATCCCATTGACTAGAAGGGACGGGAACGAGTTGGATACTAAAGGAGTTTACTGATCACTCTGTCGTTGTAGGCCGTTTTCGCGGTATCAATCGCCTGGTTGCACGCGTTTCCGATTCTAACAAAATTCGTTCTGTTAACATCGGTGGGATTAGAGCACCATTGTTTAAGAGTTCTATTCTCATTTTTCATCAAACGAAGGTTTATCAGATGAATGTCGTGTGATGGAATGCATTCTCCATGCCGAGAAGAATAATATATATGACCGACACCGCGCATGCGTTAACATTGGAGTCTCTAAAGCATACCTCCAGCCGCGGAAAGGACGATAAGAAATCCCGCAAATCGTCCTAGTTAGCAGCCCTCCAAACATGGCGAAGCTGCTTAGATCAGTTATTCCTTTGAAATGCAAGTGGCTTTGCGACCAATACCTCAGCTAGTCTCCCAGCCTCGTCGGTTCTGTTAGAATGTACTAACCAGTCGAAGTTGACTACACTAAAATTGCGAAGGAAACCAATTTCAGAAGCTGGGTGGTTGATCTGTATCTAGTCGACGACACGTGAAACATGTTCAAAATGTGGCGCCGGTCGATCGTCATTCGGTGAGCAGTAAAGACGACAAATAAATTTAAAAGAATTCCCCAGTACAACCATCAACTACATGATGCCCAGTTATTGGGTTCGAACACCTCCATCTTTTGGCAAGCCAGATCGGACCGCGTGAAGGCGCATACACCACCCTTAAAACGGAATCTCGAATGCAAGTCTTATCTTAAGCATCGAAGACATGTCGAATCAGTTGACGAATCGACCTGGGTCTCAGTTAGGACAAGGATATCAGGTTTCGCTATGTGAATTTTTCCATATTTACAAATTCACTGAGAGCGTTCACTACTGTTGGCTTTTAAACACGTAAGAAACAACGTAGCGTATTCAAACCTGAAACTTAATCTTTCTAAGGTTGGTATTCTACCACAGTCATTATGTTTTAATAATTACCGCCATTTATGTGTCAGGCCGCTGATGTTCGCGTTTTTGTTGATTACTGTGTTCTTTATTTTATTTATAATATAGCATCGGCACATGCGCATAGAATCGGAAATTGTTCACTGTTCACAATATAGGGTGATCGACTTTATAAAAATGATTCACTACAAATCTTCATAAAGTCTTACTTTATTCTAGTGTTCACTAGCTCAGAACTATTCACAACAAAATTCGCATAATCCTCTGGCGATGAAGGCCGGCAACTCCTTCCGGTACACGAAAAGCATCGTACCAATTTCACTTTAAAAGGAAACTTAACAGATTTATCGGCTTAATGACCAAAAGCACTAGGCGCTAACTCGCACTCTGAACTCGAGTATCCTGACCGAGGTTAAAACTGATTCCATGTAACGCGGCGAGAGATGAAAATTAACGTTAAAAAGGCGCGGCCGTCCGCTATGGAGATTGACATCTGACTCCGTGGGCGAATAAAATCTGAGTCGTCGATGCAATCCACATCCGTCAGATTCAACGGTGGTGGATCACATCGATGTAAGAGGAGCGAACCGGATCAGCTTAGCGACGGCCAATGGCGATTGAGAAAGGGGTTAATTGGGAGGATTTCCCAAATGATGCATAGGTCACGTACGATGTCCCTTAGCCTGCACATCGACAACGAACGATACTGCACCCGTTCAAACAAATGGACGAGCAACAAGGGGCTGCAGGCATTGTGTTTATGTAATGCCGTTGTAGGCGATACATTCTTTGGTGACGATATGTCGCCCGAAGTTTTGGGGTTTGTTTGATTTAGCCGTATGGCTCTGGTGTTCTAGAAAGGAAGATATTTTGTTGACATTAAGTCAACAGAAATCTTGCCGACGATGGCAACGGGTCAGGCTGGATGGCTATCTTATTTGGGTTAATATGCTGGTACATGGATATGGTGGTGAGGAATTTGCCACCCATGGGAACCATGGACCAGCGTTGGTAAGCAAAACAAACACAGTGCGGTATTGTGTGTTTACTTTGATATCCAGTAGGGCCGTCGTAGAGCATGAACGTGGGTATGATTGCCCAAACAACGATCCTATTCATGACCAAATCCCATGATCGGTTGATAGTCGATAATGGGAAACGGGTTGCAGCTATTGCGAACCTAAAGATATGGGGACAATATTTAATTACCGAATGGTAGGGAAACTATCGGCTGCAGTTGTGTCAACAAATACGTTGGTCGACGTGTCTTCTGGACCAACGGATCGTTGTTTGAGCGATCGACCGATGGTCCAGCCGATAAGGCAAGGATGGGCATGTCATGCACGTGTGTGAGAAAGTACTTCTCAGCAATACGCATTGACATGTTCGGGAATCAATGTCGGTTACATGAAGAGTAATCGAATTCGATTTCGGAAACATGGTGTGTTGGATGCAAGCATGCCCCGGGGTGAAAGTTTGATGACACGGTAAGATGGTAATCTTGCCGTGGGCTTATGTTTTCAGGTGGAACGTGATGTAGAGTAGCTTACAATGCTCATTTGCAGGTAAGTAGAAGGCAGGTAATTAACGGGAATGGGTGGTTCTTTGGAAGTGGGTTAAAGAACCCCCATGTGGTGGCCCCATGTTTCATCCATTGTAATATATCGACTGTGACTAAACGCGGCACCTAATTTGAACACCTTCTCTTTGACAAATGTTTATTCAAGATGGTAAATCCTCTGCTTATTGATATCTTCAACGCCTCTGCCATCTCATGCAACTTCAGTTTACGATCGGCCAAAACGTTTTTCTGAAAATCATAAGGATTTATTAGTGATGCCATCTATATGCTAGGCCGGGACTTATTGAGTGATGTGTCAACTCTCAGGAAGTGATGGTTTCATGAACCCATCTCAAATTATTTATACTTTTTATTTGTCATTTCGCATTAACCCCTAAGCACATTAAAATTTGGGAATATATTTTAGTTCTCACCAAAATATTAAATGATAACACTAATTTACGCTTGACGGATATTGTCGTCAAACACGCTCAACTGGTTAAAGTGGATCATATTTTACTCCAGTACTAACTAAAAATCCCTTTTCCACTGATGAATTTTGAATGAATCCAAAAATACTCCATAACTGCTTCCTGTTTAAAATTTGTATGTATCTTTTATTATATGTCGGGCAAGATCTGCTCCAACTGAGTTCATATGCGGAATGCTACTTACGTTGTAACTCAGCCCGCCTTATACAGCATCGTAACGCTATGTCTGTTGATGTAGCACAAGCTTTTTCACTTTTTTGACAACATTCTGATGCAATTGCATACCATTCGGTTTGTATTTCACTTGCATCCGACGTTTTTGAATGCTTTGTTTTATTAATGTACGAATATACCTACATTAGTTTAGTTCCATTGCCGCAAAGTGGTGGTGATTCCTCATTCTGGAGAGCCTCTTGCACTTCCAAATGATATGAAGTGTGATGTCATTGTTAAGGATTTAAATGCTTTCCTCAAGCTTGTAGTATGGAAACTCACGATTCTGATGTTTCAACAAGAATGTTTTGGTGATCAGATTGAAGTATTATTTAGCTGCACTGTCGTCGTATTTTTGTCAGAAGAGATGTGCTGCGGGGGTAACCCGTAATATTAAGGCGCTTGCAGCAAGCAGAACTCAGCTTCCCACCGTTCGTTTGTCTTTTATGTGTTTCTTTGTTTTCCTTTTGCACACCATTTTTCTAATGGTCCGTCTCGAAGACAATTGTCTTCAGACGACTTTAACTAGCACGCAACTTTAAGCATGGTCATATGTTTTGCTACCATTACAACTTCCACCATTCCACACCCAAAACCATCAACATCCCCTTGCCCTGTCGTATCTGTCTTTCCGCGCTGGTGTTCACACCTAAACGTATCCAAAACTTCCGTTTGCGTTTTTTATTAAAAAATGGTTGTCAGGGAAACCGATGATAAATCCCTCTACGTACTAACCAACTTATTACCTTTGTCCTGATAGTTGCTGTTCGACTGCTTACAATTCTGTTGTAAAATAAAATTGTACACAATATCTAAAGAGTAACATCAAAATATTTCTGGTGGTTCTAGTTTACACCATCTACAATTTATAGGGTTTCCTCACTGAACAGTACCATGGTATGGTGGACCTGGTAAAAATATTTCTCGAGCGCACATGTGATGGTCTGTTGCGGTTTCAAATTACGCCGCCGTTAAAAATTTAAAGTGTTATACCACAATTTTATATCACTGTCAAATTGCGGAATACACTTTTCGAATGGAACTCGGAAAGCACAGACAAAGCCACGCCAAGCATCTAGAATTACCCAAAAATTCAGCCGCTGTTGGTTGTGGTGGGATTAGCGGCTAAACAACTCAGTTGGCTTCGGCCATTTAATGTAAACATGTGTAATTCAACAAAACTAATAAAAATATATTCAATGAAAGTTTCGTGTAATGTAATAAAGTACAAGCTAAACACTATACAAACAATGAGTTCTATTTATATTAATGTGTCGAAGGTATAGAAAGTCGCGAAGGGTGTGAATAAAGTTCCCGGCAGCGTTAACGATCGAGTTTGTCTCTCAATGTTCACGGAATGTCATCCAGAGTAAGAGTCGATAGGACATGACATAAGCACCTTAGTCTACCGATCATCACTGAAAACTTCTAAACGGGTCAGAGTTGACTACTGTTGAATACGGTCCTAAAATCAGATGTCCTGCACGGATCTAGAACGAGATGCCATGTAATAAGGAGGAGAAAATAGCAATGTCAATCCTCACACCGCAAAAACAATCTACGTCACAAGCGGCAATAGGGGTGACAAACAGCGATTCCAAAAGAGGAAAGAAAAGAATAGGTTGGGAGCCGTGCCCCCCTAAACAAAGATGCTGGATGACGCATTGCCGATGGTGTATGGTTCCAACAAGCGCCAGGGAAACGCCTTTTGGAAACTGCGTCAATAAAGCCGTAAATGTTGTGACGGTCGTTTCTTTTTCTCCAACAGGATGACGCAGCAAAGTTAAAAACTTTAAACATTTCTATGTTGAATTAATGAACTTCAGTATGTTACTGACAAGCAATCGATTCGATTAGCCCAATTCTGACGGTATTTTATGCAAAACAACGCAGACCTCTATTTCTTCTTTTTTGTGTACGTGCACTATATGTATGATTTTAAGTTATTCATGTGGAAACTGTCGATTTCGATGGTTATTTACTCAATATGGTAATCGTAGAATGTTGGATAGTCTTAAATGGCTATTCATGTTGAACAGAACACTTTTAAGGTGTTTTCTAACCAGGTTCATCTTAACTAGATGGGAGATTTACAGTATGGTGATAAACCGGTGATCCCTGTATAAAGAGATAAACAAACGAGTGTATCTGAAGGTGCTTTCATTAAAAGCACAGCTATTTATACCGGGACTACTAAAAGGCGGACGAATTCAAAGCACTAATTAGTATACAGTGCCGTTCTATATTTGCTTCCGTATCTAGTTGATGTGTGACGCCCATAAACGTTAATGTGCATTTTTAAATTGCATGGAACTTATATCGAACGCACGTAGATACTTGTGCATGCTATTTTCGTCCGCAAGGCTTTTATCTTAATTAACAACTTTTTGTCATTCACCGCTATGGATTGGGTTATTAAAATGACGGTTTATAGGAGCTACGTACTCGATTTGCCAAGCAATAAACACATAGTGACATGTAGAACACGAAATCGGTACTATATCCAACCCTTTCAATAAGTATCCTTTCGTTCAAGGTAAACATAACATTTCCAAAAATTAATCCTCTCCGAATTTGTTTACATTCGCACGAAATCGAATCAAACACGCATACTAACCACCTTTAGTGGCTGCCGTCAGATCCTATTTATCGTCACTTTGCCTTCATATCGCCTTCACGTTTCTGGTTGTTGTGTGAAACAAGCTTTATGGTGCTATTTTATAGTCGTTCTCTTGCGGAGCTCCTAATAATAAAACAAACTCGTCTCTGACTTACACGGAAATATGTAAATCTGACTATCAAGTCTACCAGTCATTGAGCTGGTACTGGTAAAATAAAACACTTTCAGTAGTTTGCGCCTTGGAATCGACTCAAAAACCTCGTTGTGCCCGCGTGTTTTGTATTGTAATTATGTGTCAACACGCGACCAGCCAAAGAAGAGTCCTCCCTTATGCCATCAGGGAGAGATGAAGTGGAGCCAAGCATGGTCTGCTATGTTGTGACCTTCTGGTTGAGGAGCTTTAATGGAAAAATGTTGATTGGCTTACGTCCTTTGATGGCTGCAATTGGCAATACATGCATTTCCCATCGACATGGTAACTACTTATCGCAGAGTAAAATGGGTGGAAGCGTGAGTCGGGATATGGGCGGTTGTAGCTAACTAGGCACGCACAACCCTTGGGAACATAACCAGAACCAAGAGAAATTAATAAAAGTGCACAGTGAAATGGAGTCTCAACCATGATGTGCTTGTGGTAGCCCGGAGGAATCAACCATTTGCCTGATTGCAGTAAAGGGACAAAATTGAATGTTATCCTCCGATATGGTTATCGTTTATATCACACTGCCAGTGGTTCTTCCTTCCGGTTTTATCTGTTGCGGTTATCGACACGCAAAACCCCAACACTGCAATTCTTCGAATGGGATGGTAACTGCGATTACCAAGTAGTGCCGCCACTGTTTCCGAAGGTAAAATTCTATTCAGGAGACCGTGTGTGTGCTGCTTGTGACAACCTGACTTGGGCCTTTTCCCAGAGAAAATCAAGGAATTGGTTCGCCTTTAAGGGAGAAGGCAGGGTATCCCCTGTAGGTGTCAGGCCATTAATGTAAACCTACATATATTCTTTCCTGAATATACAGGAAATGGCTCAGACAGTTACAACATGTAGCATGTCATTATGGTAAAGTTCAGTTTTTATCTGCTACTAAGTTGGCCAGAAAGTTTGAATTTGAAAAGTGATAGTTACTATCAAACGTTTGGATTATCAATTATTAGTTAGATATATTTCTACTTTCGGAAACTGTTGTGGAGCATACATCTGATGTAATCTGAATTTTGCAGACCTCAAACTGCAGTAATATGAGCGGATCCTTTGTTGATGTTAACATACCTCTTAAGAGGGTTGTGGTCTTACATATAAAAACACCAATGTTGGCAGACATGTGGCGGTTCTCTTGAATGCCAGCATCCATTTTTCCATTTACCGAGGTAAAAACCCCATCTAGGGCATGCTAAAGACATAAAAAACAAGTATTGTGACAGTTCCATTGAACGTCACTACTACGATAAGGTAATAGTTGCCCAAAACACATAAAGAACGTGTACTTTCCTTCCGTGTTGTACCTATCATATTAGGAATACTTAGAATCAATAATGCTAGCTGACATAAATAATGCTAGCTGACATAAATTGTATTAGCATCAATCCTCTGAAAGCAATTCACCGGTTGTATGTTACATCATCAAATTTCTGGTAAGAAATTATAAACGCAGGTTACATCCGGAAAACCCAATCGGGGCTTCCCTTATATACTTACCCTACTACGAGGGTTGCCTTTTATATTTCGGGATTAGAGAACAAAAACAAATATTGATCATCGAAAATTACTTTATTGTTTTTCAAAATATTCCCCATGAAAATCTATACACTTTTACATGCGTTTCAACCAATTGTCGAAGCACTTTTGCCACTCTGTTTGAGGTATCTCCAGCACATGCATTCTGAATGCAGCAACCGCTTCTTCAGGTGTCGAAAAACGTTGACCTCTCAGTTTGTTTTTTACGTACGGGAATAAAAAGAAGTCATTCGGTGCCAAGCCAGGACTATACGGCGGATGACCCATCAAATCGATGTTTTGAATGCTCAAAAATGCAGTTGTCGCAGCCGATGTGTGAGAGCTCGTATTGTCGTGGTGAAGAGTGATCAGTCTTCGGCGGTTGGTTTTCCTGATTTCTTGGAAGGCAACTGGCAAACAAATGGTTGTGTACCACTCAGAATTGACTGTTCTGCGTTGTTCTAGTGGTACGGTTGCGACATGTCCAGTTTTTCCGAAAAAACAGGCGACCATTTGCTTGGAAGTGCTTCGTGCGCGAACAACTTTTGTTGGATTTGGCTCATCTTGAAACACCCAGACAGTCGACTGCAGTTTACTTTCGGGCTCATACGCGTAAATCCACGATTCATCACCTGTCACGATGTCATAGACGTGTTTCGAAGCACCGCGACCGTATTTTTTGAGCATTTCTTTCGACCAATTGACACGAGTCTTTTTTTGGGCGATTGATAAATTGTGTGGGATCCTACGCGAACAAATTTTTTTGACAGTCAAATGTTTATGCAATATTGCATGTATGCTGGTCCCACTAACGCCTAAGGTTGTCTCAATCTCACGATAGGTCACATGACGATCTTCCAATATCAGTTCGCGCACAGCATCAATGGTTTTCGGAACAACAACTGATTTTGGACGACCTTCACGAAATTCATCTTGGAGTGAACTACGACCACGATTGAATTCACCATACCATCGATTAACACTGGTCCTTGATGGAGCTTCATCGCCAAAAATTGAATTAAGTTCATCCATGCACTGTTGCTGAGTTAATCCACGCCGAAAGTTGTAAAAAATAATCACACGAAAATGTTGACGATTTAATTCCATTTTTGGGCCGAGATGAATCTTTTAAGTTACTGTAAACAACACAAATAGCGCACGTATGTCAAAACGTTCTGAGTGCGTATAACCTCAAAAATGTCCAATTTTACGACAGAGCTGTCAATTGCCGGATTGCAACACTAGGGTTGCCAAATGCCGAAACATAAGAGGCAACCCTCGTACGCACCTGCGCGAAGATCATTGCATGCACCCAATACACAGCAAGTTATCCAAGCAACGAAGCTTGCTCTTTTATCTCGCGCCCAGACGTCGGTAGCAAATTCTGCAACATTTTAACATGCACACGAGTATCCTGGGTAGGCCACCATCATCGGTGCGATGACACACTCATCGTGTGTGCCTTTACGTAATGTAAACATTTCAACCCTTCGTTGGGATGCTAGTACCAGCTGCAGATCATTGCTCATGGTGTTACCCTTATGGATTTGATGATCCACGGTCCGCATACTGTGGACATACACACACACCATGAGCAACAGAAGCAAACATCATTTATGTTTCGCGCCCTATGTGCCGATGCTGAGGAGCATCTTACCATATATGGTCATCGAAGCGGTGGATGGAATTTTGGTGTTCTGTCGCTTCGATGGCTGAAACTAATCGCGTTCTAGATTCCGTGGGGGCATGTCGGGCCTCCACGTTAAACCAAATATAATCGAATGGAAATACTGTGCTTACGTTATATATTAATCAAACTATTTTAACTAAATATAATCGAAGTGGAATACTATGCCTACTTTGTAAAATATATTAATCGAACTATTTAAACTACATATAATCGAATTGAAATACTGTGCTTACGTTATATATTAATCAAACTATTCAAACTAAATTTAATCGAAGTGGAATACTGTGCCTACTTTGTAAAATATATTAATCGAACTATTTAAACTACATATAATCGAATTGAAATACTGTGCTTACGTTATATATTAATCAAACTATTTAAACTAAATTTAATCGAAGTGGAATACTGTGCCTACTTTGTAAAATATATTAATCGAACTATTTAAACTACATATAATCGAATTGAAATACTGCGCTTACGTTACATATTAATCAAACTATTTAAACTAGATATTATCGAAGTGGAATACCGTGCTTACGTCTTAAACTATTTTAAACAACAATATAAACTAAATAAATTGGAATAAAGTGCTTAAGTCATAAACCATTTTGTGCGTAATAAAACTAAGGAAAAGAAAAAAGGGGAAAAAAGTGTTTTATTCTCTTTTCGCTGATAGAACCGTATCCACGACAGTGAATTCCACAAATCGACCCTCCGCTCCATAACAACAAAGCCACAATCGCACGTTTACCTCCAAATTAGTGACAATACCGGGCGTGACACTATGGTGGTAGGAGTAGAGCCCGTGCAATAACGCACACATATATCCAACCCCATAGGCCCATATGACCAGATGATTTATGCATAATACTAACTTTCAGACGATAGGTGTAAATATTTCATGATAATTTGAGTTTTAGTTCTCAAATTACAGTGGTTTTAGTAAAACAAAACACAATGGATATAAAGGTGTTTGGTAGAACCTAGTTTGATTCTACAGATGACTTCGACAACCTTTCCTTTCGCTTATCTATTAACAAACGGCTTTATTCTCCAAAATGTTCTATATTAAATACTAATTTACATCACAGAAATTGTGGGAATGGGAGACGGAATTGGATTGAAAAGATCATGTGACTCGAGCATGGATTTTGGATACCTTGCATAAAATTATTCTCATGGATATGATCATGTGCAAATTCCGAAATCTAAAACCCTGGCTGACATTCACGTCTATCACATTATTTGTTCTGATCCTGGGAAAAGGTGATGGGAATATTAGTATTTAGGTATTGGACAGTGTGGCAGGAAAGAAAATAGAATGTTTATGCTAATGATTACAGTAGGGCGAACAAGCAAGTATGGAGGGTGATTATAACATTCTTATTTTCTTAATTATAACGTTCTTAATCCTTAACAAAAGGAATTTCGTGTGTTGTTTTTTGATAAGAAAAACTATTGTTAAGACCAAACAGCGGTTTGATAAAGGTTATGGATCAGGCAACCCAACTTTTATTGATTTGGTATGTTGAATTTAAATCTAAAACCCCTTCATGAAAACGTAAATGATTTGCACCATTAAGTGCCAAGCGATTCTCTTTCGAACGTTCACCAATTAAACAAAATAATATTGTAACAGGTCAATTGAAAAGTCCCCGGCCTTGCACATAGATGGCGGCACTAGAATTAAATCCATATGATTTTTAGTTAGCCCTAACATTCAAAAGACGCGTGTGTGTGACAGATGTCGGGTCATTAGTTTGTGAATTATAGTATTTTGAGTGAAGCAACTTCTGTTATTGTGAAAAAAATGGATAAAAAGGAATTTCGCGTTTGATAAAATATTGCTTTTTGAAGGGAAAAAATACAGTTGAAGCAAAAACTTGGCTTGATAATGAGTTTCCAGACGCCGCCCCAGGAAAATCAACCATCAAGGATTGGTATGCTAAGTTGAGACGTGGTGAAATGAGCACCGAAGACGCAGTGAACGCAGTGGACGCACAAAAGAGGTTGTTACCGACGAAAACATTAGAAAAATCCACAAAATGATTTTGAATGACCGTAAATTGAAATTGAATGAAATAGCAGGCACTCTAAAGATATCAACTGAACGTGTACATCATATCATTCACGAATATTTGGGTATGAGAAAGCTCTGTGCAAAGTGGGTGCCGCGCGAGCTCACTTTTGACCAAAAACAACGACGAGTTGATGATTAGGAGCAGTGTTTGGAGATGATCAAGCGTAATAAACCCGAGTTTTTGCGTCGATATGTGACAATGGATGAAACATGGCTCCATCATTTCACTCCGAAGTCCAATCGACCGTCATCCGAGTGGACTGCACACGATGAACTCGCCCCAAAGCGGTGAAAAACGCAACAGTCGGCTGGCAAGGTTATGGCGTCTGTATTTTGGGATGCGCGCGGAATAATTTTCATTGACTATCTTGAAAAAGGAAGGACCATCAACAGCGATTGTTACACAGCGTTATTGGGCCGTGTGAAGGACGAAATCGCCGAAAAACGACCGCATTTGAAGAAAAAGAAAGTGCTGCTTCACCAAGGCAATGCACCGTGTCACAAGTCAGGGAAAACGATGGCAAAAATCCATGAATTGGGCTTCGAATCGCTTCCACATCCACCGTAGTCTCCAGATCTGGCCCCCAGCGACTATTTCCTGTTCTCAGCTCTCAAAAGAATGCTAGCTGGGAGGAAATTTTCGTCGAATGAAGAGGTGATCGCCGAAACTGAGGCCTATTTTGAAGCAAAGGATAAATCGTACTACAAAAAAGGTATCGAAAAGTTGGAGGGTCGCTATAATCAGTGTACCACCCTCGCAGGGAATTATGTTGAATAAAAAAAAAAAAACGAATTTTGCCAAAAAAAAATGTTTTACTATGGCAGGTCGGGGACTTTTCAATTGACCTGTTATAAGGAAGTCACTCCGTAAGAATGGAAAACCTCAATAGTTATCCCTATTTTCAAACAAAACGACAGATCTGACTATGAGAACTACAGAGGAACATCATTGCTCCCAATCAGATACAAAGTACTAACAAATGCCATAGTGTCGGGTATCATAACATACTATGCAGAAAAAACACTGTGAGACTATCAGTGCGGATTCCATAGGAACCGTTCAACAAACGACCAAACGTTCACAGTAAGGCAATTGTTGGAAAAGAAGTGAGAGAACCGAGAGACGGTACACCAACGCAGAAACAACGCATGGTACAGACTTTACCATATTGTAATTCAGCTGGGAATAGCAAAAAAATATACCACATTCATTCAAATGTGCGTGAATTGTGGGGTTTCTCTATATCACATGGAGAACCAGCCTACAATCCTAACCTTAATTCGACCGCTAACAGTGCGTCAACCCAGTCCCAATTCATACCATCGGCTATTTCACCTGCAATAGATAAATCCCTAAAAGAACACTGGCCGGAAGTCATTAATCTATTCGGTTAATGCACAATTGCATTCAATGTTTTCTTGCCGTACGGCAACAGTATTGCATTAACCCATGAGATTTCCACCTGAAATTTCAAAGTCATTTTGGTTAACAACAATCAAGACTAGACCAAACGACGCGCTTACATAATCATGCATCGGCTGGGCCAATTCCAAATTCTTCGAATTTGGTTCACACGATAATATTTCCCTAGACGATTAAGCGTCACTTATGATTTCCCCCAGACCATCCATTCGCTTGGGATCAACGATCTCTTTTAACAGGTGAATAGCTACAAACCAACTTCCATTCTCATCTCTTTTCCCCTTACTAGAGTCCAACGCTGTCTGAGATCTCCGTAATTTCCTAATTGGGTCACTAGGTCAGTCTCAGAATAGCATTGCGACATACGTACTAAAGCTAATTCCACCTCGAGATCATGGCACTTTGTGTTCTGGTTCTCTCATTCTCTCTTGTCCGCTGACTATCGAATTAACCGAAGGGTTTATCCACCTCGATAGGCGGAGAGAATGAGAGAGCACAGATGTAAGGATGATCTCGATTGGTTGTTTGTCATGCAAATCCAATTGCCCAATTTCACCCCTACAGTTGTAGGTTACGTAGCTCGGGGAAAATTTTATTTCACGTTCCGTTTAACTGAGTCGCAACTCAACTATCGCCCTCAACGAAAGTTTTTTAAGTCAAATTAAATATTAAGGCGACAAGAGCGGTCGGCTGTGGAGTTATAAAACGTCAAGAAATGCGGTGATCATTTTTAATTAGAAAGCAAAGAGCCGTGTTTCGAAATTGGTATCGTCTGCGTGTAGTGTTGTGGCGACTCTAACAGATACACACACAATTCAGAAGCAAAATAGTGAAGAGCACCGAACGAAAAATCGAACAAGAAAATACATCAGAACCGTATACCATAGCGATAACAAAAATAATTCACATCAGTGGAGTGTGGTCGAGTTTAAAAATCAAATTCTAAACACGGTCAGTAGCCTGATGGGTAACGCTTAGGTACAATTTTTGGTGATTGAAACTGTCATAGCGTCAGTTCGAATCATATGTTCTTCTTCATTATTATTTCAAACGCAATAGTGTCGTAAACTAAGGGTAACAAATTAAAATTAAAAAGCGAATTAAGCTATCGTTACAAAAAGGATATTATTTAAAGTGTGTAACGATAGTTCTAAAATGAAATTAAAATATGATAACAAATTAAATTAAACAATAAGTGCGTTTGATTTAAAACAGTCTATGGATATAAAGGATATGGGAGTGAGTTAAGTTTCCACAGTATTATTTTGATGTTTTGTATTTCTCTGGTGAACAATTTTGACGGCGTAAGTGTCGGGGATAAAGTGAATCTAGTGCCCCTGTTCGGCATGATACTTTCTACCCGCACAGAATGAAAACAAAGGGAGAGTTATAATAGAAGACACCTCTCGAATCCAATTGAAATCCGCGACGGAATAAAACGTGGGGATAGCCTGTAACCATATATTTTTAATGTTGTGCTCGAGTATGTCATCGGAAAGGTACAAGGCGAGAACACAACAACATGACCGGATCAACCCCAAACGGAGTCACACTAGTGCTCGCATATGCGGATGAATCGTGAAATTATCATGCAAGCGACAGCGGAGGTGGGCGTAGAAATAAATGAAGACGAAACTAAATATATGGTTGCAGGGCAAACGGGTGGACATCAGAAAACACACATAGACATCAGGGGAAAGATATTTAAGAACCTTAAAGAGTTTAAATACCCGGAGCAATACTAACGGCCAGTAACGAATTGTAAAAGGTAATTAATAAAAGACTGCATTCCGACAACGCTGGTAGGTACGCGGTCAGCGAACTGTTACAATCGAAACTGCTGTTACGTAATATTCAGTTCTGTATTTACAGAATCATAATCATGCCGTGTCCTATACAGATACGAGACGTGGGGGTCTACAAAACGAGAAGAGTAGAGAATCAGTGCTTTCGGGAATAAAGTTTCAAGGAGTATCTTCTGTAGCAGGATAATGGAAGGAACTCCTAAATCGAGAAATGGAAGAGCTATACCCGGGACCTACAATAGTGAGAATAATCAGGACGCGGAGATTGAGATGGGGCGAGGATGTGACGAGAATGGGCAGTGACAGAATTCTTGACGGGATGCCAACGGGAAAGAGACCAGTGAGAAGACTGCGACGGAGATGGGAATACAATGTTAGGGGTGACCTTGAGGAGATCGGAGTAGGTAGCGAAATGTTGAGGGAAAGTGCACAGGACGGACAACGATGGCGCGCCGAGTCAGTGAGGCCATGAACTTCCGGGTTCCTACAGGCCAATAAATAATAACAATAATGAATCTTGTCACACCAAACCGAAAAGGTGTTAAGGTCTGTTTGGTGAAATGAAGCGGAGAACAAATGTTTATTCTTGAAATGAATTGTGCTGTTAACATTTTTACTGAAACAATTCACTAGTGCCACACAATAATTAATAAAAACGCTTTTGTTTATAGCTACGTTTAAACCTTATTCAAGACATTTCATTAACTACGACTGCCTACTTCTCACTAACACTCATTATTCTTTTCTTTAAATCACACTATTTTCCCGACTATAAGCACGTTTCGACCTCTCGAAAAAATAATATAGAAGGAGTGATAATCTGATAAAAAATAATAATAAACATAAATACGATGATATGTCTCCGATCGAATTCCATCAGCAATGGACTTGGAAGGTGCGATGTAGAAACAGATGACATATATCTTTGGTGTAGTTTTATTTTAGGAGACATATAATCGAGATTGGGTGTGGTTCCTAAAAGCATCCGCGACAACGAGGAACAATATAAAGTAATCGTGATAAAAAGTAAAGGATGAAGGGTATAATTTTTGAGTACTGGAAATCAGGTTTGTTTTTAGAGCGTCGGTTTCGAAAGGTACTATTGCAATTAGATTTAAATGAATCATGAGCGATGGGCAATATTAAGAAATGTCTACTCCCTACGGTACAGTGGGGGATGTCCGTGTTAGATGGGGTCGTGCAAGAAATATGTGGGTAGAACTTGCGTATTGAATAGAATGATGCAGCCAAATGACCGATTCCGTCCAGTATTCATGTTACCTCGTTTTTCAATCCCAGTGAAATTTGAAGGATTTTGTGGCAGTTCCTTTGAACGCCACTGTGGCGATTCCGCCAGATCCCACGGCTCGCCTTCCTGAAAAAAACCCCCATAACCATAACCCGGGTCTGCACCAGCTTTCGCTAATGCAATTCGCATTAGCATCTTAGATGCTTCACGCATCAAACAGACCCAATTATTATAACCCTAAAATCCCTATAAAGAAAACTTACCTTCATGCATCCCTTCGCATACAATTTTTCATAAGATTTCTTTGTTTGCTTATTTGGTATTCTGAACCAATTCGGTACCAGACAAATTCCATAAATATCGCGCCGTCTATTTTCCTAGCCGCGCCATATACCTTTTCATATACATTGCCTGGCAACCTTTTTTGTTTGTCTTACCAACAAACAACGCAAGCAGCTGCATATAATTAGCGCAATAGACGCTGAAACCAAATTCTCCAGCATTTCCTAATGCAAATATGAACCCGGTTTCTATTGCAGCCAGAGATGCCATAAACATCCAATTTGCTTTTAGCACCTTTTTCTCCTAACGTCGAAAATAGCGACGAGGCATCGTATAAACATGACCCTCATTAAAGAGCGAACCATTTGGTCGCTTTTTCTTTTGTCTTTGCCGCCTGCCTGTTTCGCTGTTCCACTGCACGTGTGAATAGCATTGATCTCAACGATCCCACCTATACCACCATGAGAGACTTTACGTTTCCCTGGTGGTAGTTAAAAAACGATATCCTTATTGGAGAGGATATCGTTTGAGTCGTAATTCAATCTCCGTGGCGGTCGGGTCGCTCGCCATTCACCGTACCTCCGCCGGGTACGGTACGAAACCAGTTTAATCCGAGTCGAGTGTTTTCCTTTGAAGAGGTTAGTGTGGTGTAGTACTTTGTGGTTTTTAAAAGATGCTGGGGGATTAGATAACAAAACAAGTAGTTATTCAGATTGAATCAAATGAAGCCATTCGATAAAATACATCCAATAAAAATAAAATTCATTAACTGTTTGATTTTCAAAATTTAAAGTGAACAACTGTTTTGGTGTTTCCTTTTGTGTCGGCGGAACGACGGATTTCCTTCGGTGGAATAATTAGTGACAATTGGATGGAGGAGGAAGTGAACCGTGTGCCCATGTCAGGTACAATACTTCCTCCCCACATTGGTGACCCTTAGGGTAAATTCACGCAACCTTCGATCAAAAACAGTGCCATTTTGTTTCCGGTAACTCAGAACCAGTGACTATTCGGTGCGGCAACAGTGTCAGTGACTTATTCGGTGAGCAATTGTGGCGGCAATTGCCAAAAATCAATGAATGGGCAAACATCGCCCCAACGACAGGATCACCAAGCGACGCACCAGCACCAGTTACCCCAACACATCACCAGACTAGCAGCAACACCAAACAGCCAAGGCTTTACCAACATCACCTGGCCGGGAGCAGCACTCGCCTCAACAGCAACGGCCAGGATTTGGTAAGTTCCATTTTCTCTATTCTTTGTTTTTCTGAACAGGGAAAATCTTCCCAAGCGAATGTATATTTTAACAAAGCCATTGAATTAGCACCGGACCACGAACAGGCTCTTTTGAATTCAGCGATCCTCTTGCAAGAACTTGGAGGTGACGAGTTACGCAAGGTCTCATGGGAGCGGCTATTCACAATACTGAAAAAAGATCAAAATAATGAACGAGTCTATTTCAATCTGGGAATGCTAGCAATGGACGAACATAATTTTGAAGAAGCGGAAAACAATTTCAAACGTGCTATTCACATTAAAACTGATTTCCGCAGTGCCTTGTTTAACTTAGCTCTATTGTTGGCAGACGCTAATCGCCCTCTGGACGCAGTTCCATTTCTAAATCAATTAATTCGTTATCATCCGGATCACCTAAAAGGCCTTATACTCCTTGGAGATATCTACATCAACTATATGAAAGATCTTGATGCGGCTGAGGTATGTTATCGAAGTATCATTAAATACGAACCACATACCATTCAGGGACTTCATAATTTGTGTGTGGTTTTCGTTGAACGCAAGAAGCTTGTCAAAGCACGAACCTGCCTCCAGTACGCCCATCAATTGGCTCCGAACGAGGAGTACATTTTAAAACATCTAAAAATCGTTCAGAATCGCCTCGAAAAGATTTATAAGCTACCTGATGAATCTCCAGAAAAGCAAATTGCTTTATCTGATTACGATCCAAATGAATTCAGTATGGACAGGATACAGAACACGAATACCTCCGGGACACCAGCAGCTACAGCAACGAACCGTTCCATAACCCCAAACCCTATAACGTCCTTATAGCATAATATTATTTACAAGCATAGGGAATATTAACAAATTATTGGTTTTAAATTATAATAAGTTTTATACTGCGAAATAGTTAAGCCTGAACCGTAACAGGATAATAGAATGTATTGTATTTTATATCTATCCATTGTACTTAATTCAATCGATTCGTTAGTCAAAATTTTATTAGAAAAACAGAAGTTGAATATGAAAACCAAAATAAAAAAAGTTTTTAGGAAAATGTTTTCAGGGTTTTACTGTTTTTATCGTTGTTAGTGATTCTTATTTAGACGGGAGGATATTGATATTTTATAAAAAAGTTGTATCTTTGTTATTTAATTAAAAATGAAAACTTATTGGCAGGAATAAAGTTGTAGTTATATACCGCTAGCTGGTGTTTCTAAACACCTCATGATATACATGTGAACAACTCGACTGGCTGCGATTATCCTTAACAGACACCGCTTAAAACCCTTTACAGTTTTATGTATGATGTAGTAATATTAAATTCCTTAAAACCTTTTTAATTTTTTTTTCTCCTTTCCTTTTTGTATTGTCTTCATGTAAGCTCCTTCTGAGCGAAACTTAAAATTTGTTTCCTAAAAAACATTTGTGTGCATTGACATTTGTTATTCAAAAATTAATTACCGATTTGAAGTGCAAATTACCACACACAGTCCTAATTAAGCGATTTTCATGGTAAAGGTAGACAACTGGTTCGAAACAGTTGTCCTGCCAGTCTAGGAAAATCGTTTAATAAGCTTGACTGTTAAAGGCTATAAAGGATATCGATATTTATATGAATGAACGTATGTCCGGAAATATGTTCATTTGTATGAATGCGTTTCTTTTATTTTCTTTTAAAACAAACAAACATTAATCCGAATATTAAAAATATTTTTATATTCTCCTCTTTGTTCTCCTAAATGTCTGCCTTTCTTCTGCCTTACTTAACACTTTGTATATTAAGCAAACTCCAGTTATTTAAAGAAAACAAGACCTTACATAAAACACTTAAACGCAATCGTTTTTTCCTTTTTTTTTTTAAGTACTATAAGCTCATTTTGATTTAACATGATTTTTGGATAACAAACAAATAACATTTTGTTGCACACTATATCTAAGAAATAAATTCAAATATTGGGACTTTTAATTAATATATATGAAGTTGGTTCAAGGTTATTAAGGATAACATTGACTTGTTTTATTCTTATTTAATAAATTTTTTTTTTGTTTGCTTTTATTCTTTGTTTTTAACGACGAATAATTATATACACGTTATTTGAAACTTACACCAGTAATTATCACCAACACCAACAAACAAACAAATGTTTATATCTACTAAATAGCTTAGACTTTGTCCTATATGAATATATTAGAATACCTTCAATTCAAAGAAAAACAAAACTAATGTAATAGCCCAAGTAAGTGTGTCTGTTCTCAAAACTTGTAAAACAAATATCGAAATACAATCCCATATATCGACAAGTGACACGAAATAAACATTCACACCCATTTAAAATACACTTATTGTCATATTGTCCGATTTCCTTGTTGTTCCCCTCAATTTCTGTTTTTCTTTCGTCTAGTTTAAAGTTTCGCATATTAAATATTCTGTTAATCTAATCGAATAGAAATGGTTGCTGCAATTTTATACATTTTAAAAACAAAATAACAAATATTGTAAGCCCCTTCAGGGTATTAAGTAGCGCACAACCCTTTCCAGCACGCACACGACTCCGTTTACTCACACGCGACCTCTCGACTCTTCGACTCCATTTGTCCAATCCACTCGACTCCGCTTACTACTTCTCTCGACTTTTCGACTCCTCTCGACTCCATTCATTCCTCCACAACCGACTCCTCTCTTAATAGCTCGTCTCTTACATCGGGACACAATGCCCCTTAAACACTGGACCCCACCCAACCTCACTTGACCCCACATCGGCTCAAGTTATTCCTTTAACCGGCTCCTCATCACACCCTTCGGACTCTTCGAGTTCAAAGTGATGACCTTTGGCCTTCTTTAAATACTGCCAAAGCTCGCCTCTATGCGACCCTGTCCGCCTACTCTCGTCTATATACATTTCTGCAAACCGGCCCCTTATGTAACAACAGCTACTACGCGTAGCATATAATCAATAGGACGCCCGGTTTTGTCTCGCGTGAAACACCTCACCCTTTTCTGTCTCTTTTCTGAAGGTTGGCGCTCACGCTCGCCAACCACAGCCTTCACGCAACCCCATGCATCCCTTCTCGACTCTGCTTGACCCCTAACACCTTTTTCTGTCTCCGTTCATATATTGGCGCCCATCTACGCCAAAAACAGTTATCACGCGAAACTGCTCATCAATGCTCGACCTTCTACCCGATTGCAGCAAGCCAGCTTCCCTCGTTACCACAGCTACTACGCGTAGCATCTATCAGGGCACCTGGTTTTGCCCCTTTATTTAAATTTCAGGACATTCGTCCTTAGATCTCCTACGTCTCCCAAATGTCTCAGCAACACCGGTCCTCAAATCAAACCGATACCACCGGACTGAGACATTATACCTGGTTCCCCAATCCTTTAGCCACCATGGTTCCCCTTTAGCGGCAACTAAAGGCTATACACGCCCCTCTACGCCGCCTCAAATACCTAGGTGCATAATACTTCGGAGAGTGCAGCAGTTACTCTAGGCCGCCTTGTGGTTAGACACAACCAACCATACCCCAGGAGCCCCGTAATCTAAGTCGCCCAACTTAAACGAGCGCGATTGGCCGGCCCTCCCAACAAAGCGCCGCTTGGTCGAGGTTGCGGTCGCCGTTTATCAAGCTCCGGGGTCGACACCGGAGCCGATATATCGGACCTCCCTCGATCGGTAAGCCGCGCAACTGGAGCGCCCGCCCCCTTTTTACCAGTCACAGCGGCAAACAATTTGCCATACAAACGTATGGACAAAAGACACCCGCTCTGGACTTGGTCCCTTTCTATTCCGCACACGGCAACCCGTCACTGCGGATGGGAATTACCCTGGAATAAGTTCCCCTCCATCTCGCACACACTATTTCGTCACTGCGGATGTGAGCGGATTTCCGATAGGTTCCGACCTATTCGGGCGATAAGCCTGTTGGTCCACGAGACCCATAACAGGCCGATGGACCACGCCGCACACATTTGCCCTTGATGGCATCAAGCGGTAACAACTGTGTCCATCTTATCGATAAAGGCCCAAACAGTAACCAGGAACTGGTCACCACGACAGTCCCGTAACATTACCACAGCGCATTCCGAATCCTCCCTATCATTACAGCACCCACCATCGAGCATTCCCTCGCCCCTACCTTTTTTTTCGTGACTACGTCACTGGGAGGGGAGTACTGTGGCGATTCCGCCAGATCCCACGGCTCGCCTTCCTGAAAAAAACCCCCATAACCATAACCCGGGTCTGCACCAGCTTTCGCTAATGCAATTCGCATTAGCATCTTAGATGCTTCACGCATCAAACAGACCCAATTATTATAACCCTAAAATCCCTATAAAGAAAACTTACCTTCATGCATCCCTTCGCATACAATTTTTCATAAGATTTCTTTGTTTGCTTATTTGGTATTCTGAACCAATTCGGTACCAGACAAATTCCATAAATATCGCGCCGTCTATTTTCCTAGCCGCGCCATATACCTTTTCATATACATTGCCTGGCAACCTTTTTTGTTTGTCTTACCAACAAACAACGCAAGCAGCTGCATATAATTAGCGCAATAGACGCTGAAACCAAATTCTCCAGCATTTCCTAATGCAAATATGAACCCGGTTTCTATTGCAGCCAGAGATGCCATAAACATCCAATTTGCTTTTAGCACCTTTTTCTCCTAACGTCGAAAATAGCGACGAGGCATCGTATAAACATGACCCTCATTAAAGAGCGAACCATTTGGTCGCTTTTTCTTTTGTCTTTGCCGCCTGCCTGTTTCGCTGTTCCACTGCACGTGTGAATAGCATTGATCTCAACGATCCCACCTATACCACCATGAGAGACTTTACGTTTCCCTGGTGGTAGTTAAAAAACGATATCCTTATTGGAGAGGATATCGTTTGAGTCGTAATTCAATCTCCGTGGCGGTCGGGTCGCTCGCCATTCACCGTACCTCCGCCGGGTACGGTACGAAACCAGTTTAATCCGAGTCGAGTGTTTTCCTTTGAAGAGGTTAGTGTGGTGTAGTACTTTGTGGTTTTTAAAAGATGCTGGGGGATTAGATAACAAAACAAGTAGTTATTCAGATTGAATCAAATGAAGCCATTCGATAAAATACATCCAATAAAAATAAAATTCATTAACTGTTTGATTTTCAAAATTTAAAGTGAACAACTGTTTTGGTGTTTCCTTTTGTGTCGGCGGAACGACGGATTTCCTTCGGTGGAATAATTAGTGACAATTGGATGGAGGAGGAAGTGAACCGTGTGCCCATGTCAGGTACAATACTTCCTCCCCACACCACTGCTTACCTTCCCATTAACCATCCAGGTAACTGTTCCCTAGAGCACAAAAACACATAAAAGCATATACTTACCTTTACATAGTTGTTCTATTAATTCCTAAAACCCTGTAAATTCGCTATATTCGCTGATGCAAAGGCCGTCGGCACCAAACAGACATGTTCCGTATAAGCAACTTGGTTGCATCACCAAGCAACCAACATGAACCAAACCAGTTCATTGCACATGTCTCCGATCGAATTCCATCAGCAATGGTAAGCATCGTCCACAAGTAAGAGCAATTTGGTTGGACCATCAAGCAACCGACCTTGCTCGAACCAAATCAATGAGATATTCCCTTGCGCGTCAGCCGCACACGTGCGGGAGATGTTTCATCTTTCCTTTTTTTTATACATGCCCTCATCGGTCGGTCATCCGACCGACAAGTACATTATGAAATACGGCTGACCGCCCAAGGAAGTCGAGTTCTCCTAAATGGAAAATTACCACCGAGAATTCGACTGCTTGGAGATGCCGCCAACATGTGCACGATCACCATGAATGCTATGTGTGTTCATTTAGGGAATAAACATCCTAATGCGACATAACGTTAAATTGCAACCCTTTTGGTTGCGATCTAGTTTTCAGTTGTATGGGCATATGCTGTGCGCAGTGGATTAAATGAATGCCATCGTACGATTAATTCTCACTGCCGCAGGGGTTGCTCCCGTCCTGGTGTTGTATCTGTGTGTCCGCTTTTCGTGCTGGTAAATGCCCAGCAATGGCGATCGGGTGACGGAATGTGTGTGCGCCGTCTGGTGTGGATGGTGCATCGAGGATCGTTCATTCGTGCGTTGTTATAGCACGAACGTTTTTGAAAGTTACTTTGAACGCAGCTCTGTCGATGTGCGAACGTTTTTGAAACATTTAACTACCGTGCACCTTCACAATTTAAGTGTGGACTATCCAATTATTTAATTCTAACGTTAATTATAATAACTACAGTGCACCTTTACAATTTAAGTGTGAACTATTCAATTATTTAATTCTAATTATAATAACTACTGTGTGTCCAACAAGCGTTAAACACACGCGTCAGGACCACGATGGGGTCTCCTGGCGTTTGATGCTGGAAGATCAGGAACACGATGGTGTCTCCTGGCGTGGTTGCCTTGGAAACACGGTGCTCTCTTGGCGTGCAGCGACGTTGCTTCCGTGGGCTGGAATCAATTGCTAATATTTGGTTGTCTATGGATAAAAGGTTACCTGTGAATGCAGAAATAATCCTCATCCAATGGAATGAATTACACGCCGGTTGCTTCCTTTAATAATAATAAACTTTATTTAAAAGATTGACTAGATTTTCTCTGATTGAGAAAGAACTCGACTGGGTTGTTCAGAATGTTAACGAGTTGTTGTGGCTGCGTTCAATTGCGAATTCACTGGTTGCATCCAACGAATCCGCAACAACTACTGTACACCTCCACAATTCAAGTGTGAACTATTCAATTATTTAATTCTAACATTAATTATAATAACTACAGTGCACCTTTACAATCTGAGTGTGAACTATTCAATAATTTAATCCTTACATTAATCATAATAACTATAGTATCAAGCGAAGAAATATTGTGCCAGTTTATTTTAAGTTTTAAATAAAGGAGCGAAGAAGATGAAAAGGAATTGGCGATGCTTTCGTATTAATCCTAGGGAAGACTTCTAGTGACAATCCAGAGAAAGTAGTTAGCCATAATTGGTGACAATCTTTGGGCAACCCCATAGTGGGATGGAAGTAGAACCAGTACCAACGACGGCACACATACTTTCTACCCCCACAATGTTACTGGAGAACTACAAAAAGATGATTGGCAAATGAATTTTACTCTGCCACCTTATCAACACACAGGCACATTTGTTCACTTGAGGTTGCACACTGTACATATCTACATATTCATGCGATGGGATGCACTAATGAAACCGATGTGCTGATTTTCAGAGTCACGAATCTCATTGGTGGATAAAGGTTGACTTTTTTTTTTGTTTATTTTACTTAACCCGAGAAAGGCAAATTTATAGCGTTAAATCTGTCCTTGAGATTTTTTAGTTTTCTCAACCATCAGCCAAGTTCCGAAAAAGGAGCAAGAATTTCTCCCAAGTATTTTATGACGCCTATAGCTTAATGGAATGGTGTTTCAGCGTGTGGTTGGGTATTGAGACGCAACCTTTCACCCAGTGACTAACGTTTATTCTCATTTTATCGGCCAGTGAAATAGTTGTACAGTCATAGTCAAACATAAAATTCGAACACATTTAGCATTATGTTGAGGAGACTCAAGCAAATACCCAATTAACAATTAATATTGAAAAAAATGAATGTTAACCCCCAAACCAAGGGAGTATTCGTTAAATAGAGACGTTAATTAAAGTATGTTACCTGGTATAATTGCTTATTTCGATCGAACGGTTAATTGTATGTTCCACTTGACACCGTATCAAGTCAAATCAATTATGTAATAACCCAGTTCGCCTTATTTTTTAGACCTGGAATTGTAATTGTTTCGTCCCTCTACCAACTGGTTATTTACTTATGAATTCAAAACCGTTACAATTCCAAAGTAATAAGATTTCATGTTGAACAGGGCTGCGAAAGGATTTTTATCCATCTACCATTCAGCTCTCAGACTTACATCGTAATTATTTCTGCTACGATCCTTGAACATTTCAAAGTTACACTAACTTACCCGAACAGATATGCCATTTATTTATCGTATGCTATTTATTTTGAACCTTCAGGGAACCAAATCAATCAACAAATCGATCACTTCCAAAGAATTAAGGATTCCAAAGGATTCCTCCCCGTCACTGGCAGTTTAATTATTCTCTGGGAAAAGCCATTATTCTACTTCAATTCCGATAACCTTTTCAATACTATTGAAGGACCCTTATCCCATATTCCTTATTCCGTTTTCGGTTTGTCGAGTTGTCAGGTTGTTGGATTGTTTTGGTTGTTGGTTTTACTTTACTAGCCAAAGTGAGTTGAGAGGAATTTCCAATTTTGGATTAAAATGAAGCCTTAAGGAGTTAAGCGCACCGCGTAACTGAAACTCAATTAACCACTGTTTAAACAAAGCTTTTGTTGTGATTGCACTCGTAATTAAATCCTCAGTTCGTATCGTGTGTAAACAACAATTACAAACGAAAGCATCATTTTAATCTCCACCCAACCGTTATCCACCCTCTTTTCGCCATCAGCTACACACGTCTGGATCTTCTATAAGATACAGATGTAGGTAAACAATATTGTATTCACACTCGCCTCCGGCAGTGGGAGGAATAGTCTAAGTAAATCCAATCAGTTAATGAAACCATAGACAAAACGTTAGGATTACCAAGCAAAATGGAATCTGTTTACTGGTACCACACGCGATAATCCATTCGCTCTCTATTGACATTCCAGTACCTGGTATATAAGATGCAGTTTAAGAGCGAACAAGCAAATTGGTCCAGGCACATTCGATGCCCTCGACAGTTGTTCATGGTGCGACACATATTTTCGCTTGTTCTTTGGGTAAAGGAAATATATTGGAAACCTAGTATAAGTGAATTGCAGAGGAATTAATGGCGGAAATATACAAACTTAGTATCAGGAGCTACACTACCGTATTGTTTTGACTTACGGTTTCGCTCCAAGTCAGTGTAGAGGTATGCACTTCGGTATCGTTCTCCGGTCAATTCTCATCAATCATCGTATGTAGAACTTAATTTGGGAGCTTTTATGCCACCCTATTATTCAAGCCGTGCATGTCCTTTGTTAAGTGACAGTATATTGTCCCTGCCGTTTCGCTTGGACATACTTTCGAACTTACAGTCATACTGCGACTTGAGCAGCTCAGATGATTGTATTGTTGGCACAAGTTAAAGTGAAGCATTGTGTGACACGCAAGGGTAAATTTTGAAGAGTGAAGCCGGGTTTCGCCTTTCACGAACAAATGAGTTCATTTCGGGTACTGCCTGATTGCTTATTGAAAGAAGTAGTGATGCACTGCATTTCATGGTCGTTTTAAAAGCTGGTCGAACACCTGAAACATTGTTTTTAGGTGTGTCTTTTACATGGTGGTGTGTACACCAGGCCGTATTTATTCGGCGTCAGAATAGAGTACCCGGCACATTCGCTGCATTCTTGCATTTGAGATAGCTAGTCTTTGGAACCACTGGTTCGAATATTTGTCGTTACAATTCTCTCGTATAGCAGTTTCACTGGTCTAAGAGATAGTCCTTTTACGTTTTCTACGATAGCAGAACAGTTGGTGTGACCTTTCATCTTCCAGTATATCACAGAAGTCTAGGAGACAGTGCTTACCTGACTCTAATAGGTTTGTATCTGATTTTATTGAAGTTAAAGTTTATCAATCCAAATGCAGACATACGGGCAGATTTAGCCAACCAATAGTAAAATCAAGCTCCAAGGTATGAGTAACTCAAATCTCGAATATCAGAATGATGAGAAAGAAATTGTCCGGCAACCGTTGGATACTTTGGCTATTGGATGTGGTGTGCTACACCATTTTCAGATATTGTTGTACGTGAGTTATTTAATATGAGTCTACATATTCATAGAGAGCAGAATGAACTTTGTTAATTCAGAAACAGAAAAATTATTAATACAGAGAAGAAGTTCACAATGATAAACTACGCAATAAGCAACTCGAGTTTTCTACTTGTGTTTTCATCGATTCTGGGCAATAACCGAGGTAATTAATAACACGTTTAGTTTCTCTTCGCAGGATTACTTTCAAGAATTTATTTTCCACATATTCGTCCTTGAATCACAGTCCCCTAGAGATACATGACCCAATGCAATCCTTAATGAGAAAATGTAAGGTTTCCTGTTGGTGCAATTCCGCACATCTTTCGTGGACTCCACTACAATAATAAAACTGAACCCAACCGAATGTTAACTACAATCTTTAAAAAAATCGATCGTAGAACAGGAGTAGGTTTTTGCAGGCTTTAAAGCGTATCTTATTGTATGGAAAAGAGTTCCTACCTGTTGAAAAACCGATCCCAAAGAAAGTGAAAAAGTGCCTTCATCCTTAATAATGGTCAAATTCTATTCTGTACAAGTTACTCAAAGCAAATATATGTGATTATTTTATATATTATTTTTCCCCTTTTTCCTATCTCTTATCGTCGTATTTCGTTTCTTTTTTCTTCTTCTTCTATTCGTTTCTTCTGTCACTCTCTCTTTTTTTTCTTTTCTTTTTTCATTTTAACCTAACCCCGGACATCCACGTAGTTGAGTTTTATTATTAAAACGCAAGGTTGTAGCAAACCTGACTGTACTGCATTTGACACTAGCGCAAACTTAACCCCATGTGGAGATTTATGCGGTAAATCCTTTCACCCCGTATGCATGGGTTTCGGGAAAGGAGCTTCTTCATGCATCAACGAATAGTTGCATAACTGCATTATCTTCTGCGTCGAATGTCACAACATTTCCCTGTCGCATGTGTTGCTTACAATAAAATGCTTAAAAAAGGGTTTCATCCGAACCTCCATAGAATTTAAACTATATCACGAAAAGTGGTTTACAAGAGCTCGCGAATCTAGGCCAGGTAGTAAAATCAACTGTGGATGTCACATCGGTTTTGAACTCTGCGCCAATTCCAAACCTCAAACGAGGCGAAGCTCTAATTGTTTCTAGCGCCAATTCTTTAAAAGTCCATATTGAGGATATTAATAGGACCTAAAATTAGGGCCTCGGATCCTTTGAAGGATATTAACACCATATCAAAGAATATTGATATTTTCCTCTAGAGCTTTTTCTCCTAGAAAAAATTACGCCATATACATCAAAAATGTGAACAAGATCTTAAATTAAACCTCCAATTCATTTCGTTTCCACATCTCTTCTTCGTATAAATGGTTTTTCTTCATCCGTTTAATGGCGCACTCAAATTGGGTAAATGATCAAAAGCGACATCAACACTGATACTTCCCTTAGACACAAAAGTAACTCGTAGTTTAATTCAATAGAATCCTTCTCCGAATCGTCTCATCAACATAACCTTTTGTCCCGTTACAGCCGGTCATCCAGACACCTTATCATGCCCGTTCATACGCATACCCAAAATTTGCCAAACGACCAATTCTTATTTCTAATCCCGACCGCGTTTTCGTGCTCCCCGTTATAAACCTGTACAACTCCCATCCCGATTTCACTGACGTCTCGAACAAATTTAAACCTGTCCCATACTCCCTCTTCCTTAAATATGTGGCTTCGTTAAAACATTCTCTTAATAGAAGATTAGATTAGATCTTTTAATCCAGATTGTACCCAACGCAACGTCTCAAAATCCCTAGCCCATATATCCCCGGCTCACTTCATACCACCACCTGACCTGAAAACAGAGAACAAGCATCCCAATTCTCAGATACCATTCTTTTGAAGCGTCATGTCATTCATTCTTTAACACCTTCTTTCCCAGTTCTGCCCAATGATCTCGAATCCCAAATAATTCGAGCCACACACCGCGTTCAAGCGCTATGGGAACAGCCCCCCCCCCCCCCCCTGAGGGGGGGGGGGGGGCATTACTTCTTCTTACTTATACCAAAGAATTACCAAATTCTCCCTAGGAGGGCCAAGTGTGTAAAATCACACACACACACACACCCGCACACACATGTGGCGGCGCTTTAATACATTCCCAAAGAGCCGCCCGTCCTCTTAAATGAACCACCTTCCAAACCCATATTACTTACCTGCAATTAGGGGCAGGGTAAGCTCCCCCGCAGGATCACACCTGAAAGTTAAACCTCATCAAGGCATGCACCACATTGAATTATTATATGAACCGTACCATATCTCCATCGGCTCGGCTTGTCAGCAATTATAATAGATAAATACTTACTGGCCAGCGTAATTGTTGACACAGTCGTAGCCGATGCGCTTTGCTACGGTTTATAACCATTTATTGCCCCAGTCTTGAGGTTTACAACACTTTACCATTTTCCTTTATCGGCTAACAACCGATCATGAATTTGGGCATGTATATGAACATTGTTTAGGTAACCTTATCCATGCCATACCTATGATGACCTGCCTGAAAACCTAAAGAAACATACAGTATCTCACTGTGTGCGTTTTACTTACCCGCATATTAATCAAACATACAGCCATCCAGCCTTACCCTTTGCCGCCGTTGACGAGGTTTCTGCTGACTTATGTCAACAAAATAATTTGCGTCCTTGTGCACGGGAGCCATACGGCTAGATTGGATATTGCCTACATCGGTGTTTCCAAGGAATCTTAGGCAAATACCATGACGACCCCTTGTATCATAGGCACATCATTTACATCGTGTGTGCCATCATTTGATTTGTGAAATAGAGTTTTTGTTTACTTTGAAACAAAAATCTATTTCGATCTCTGGCATACATCATCAACGATGTATGGGTACATCGTCCCCTGATGATCGTACGTCTGTTTGATCAGGTGTCCACCGATCATCGTTTTCATCGCAGGGCATTGTACTTGTCCTATACGGACACATATACAATCCTCCCCTATCGATGCAATTCGTGGCCATCGACCCTGATGGATGTGAATTGCATCAGAGAGTCACATGTCATCGTTAGAAGAGTGCACACACACTATACGCGCCTATTGGTTTTTTTTGTAAAACGGAGTCGAGTAAAAACATATCTTTTTGTCGCGTGTGTGATCCTGTGTCAAGCGTGTGTGGAAGTCCGCCCTTACGCGAGTCGTTTAAAATACCGGGTAACTCTTGTTGTCAAAGAGAACAATAATTTAAGGAACCATATATGTGAAAGAACTTGTGTGAAATAAAACAAAAAAGAAGTTATATAAATCAGTGTTTAATTTTTACCCGTTTTCGTCTTCCTTGATGAACAATTTTCAGCAATCGGTGAGTGTAATCTAAAGGTGTTTGGAGATTAAGTGAATCCGTGTCGCGCCAGACATACTAATTAAAACCCCACACACATACTCTCACACCCACCCACCCACATACACACACGCACACACACACTTATACATAATAACCCTTCCCAGCAAACTTTTCGTGTTTTTTTTTTGCACCTGAAAAACGATTGGAGGGGTTTCAGGCCAGCGAGAGCCAAAGCCGCATTCAATGAATCGCTAAAAGGAAAAGTGGAAGTAAATTTGTCACCCCATATAAAAGGACGCGAATGAGCGTTTTACACTTTTGTTGTGTAGAAGACACAGAGCAGTTTACATTGAAAATTCATCACTAGTAATTTACAAATTGAATGTGCAGCTCGCGTGATTTATAATTTCGTGGTGCGATACACATCTAGCTCATTCGTCATCATCACCATCGGCACTACAACTGGGAACCGGTCTTAGCCTTATTTAGCAAGTCCTGAGGCTTGTTAAATATTCCATGATGATTTGTTTTTTCCGGGCAAGGTCATTAGTCTTGCGCCAGATATCTAGCTCATTGTCCTGTTAAAAATCAGGGTGCTCTCGTTTGATCAAGTGTCGTCATTGTGATACGGCATTCAATACAAGCTAGTTTTATCTTTTGAATAAGTAATTTTTAGTTCGGAACTCTCTTCCGTGTTGTTCATGGTGCAAGACAATATGAAATGAAAGCATATATAAATGAAAATCCGAAAAATTTAGCTGGATGTGCTTTAGATGTATTTAACAGCATAGATTAATAATTTCGATTTGAAGTTGTTCATGTGATAAAAAGAGATTATAAAAACTAAACCACCTATCAAGAGTTTAATTGGTAAGTGGCGTGTTTGTTCGTGTGTTGTTCCAAATCGGCTCTAATTTCGAAACTTTGCAGTGAGATTTATTCAGGATTGTATTTCCCCAAAGAATCAAGCGGCAGCAACAACAACCAATCACAAAGTGTAAATAACCAAATATATTAAATTATTACACCATCATCCTCGATTTTACTTCCGTTCCAGAGCGCTCAATTAAAAGCATCCACGTTCTCTCCTCCATCCTGTGTACCTATAACCCTTACTTTCATGAATTGTGTTTGCGGTTGGTGGCGTTATTTTTTTATATTACTTATTGCAATGTAAACATTCTTTCATTCCACCAATTTATATGGTTACTCAAATCTAATAGCATTAGCTACAAACGTTTTTGGATAAAAAAGAGAATATATCTACCTTTATCAAGAAATATTTATTTACCCGGTTTCAACCGGTTATTGTAGCCAACCTTCTACTACCAATTGTCTCTATGCCATGTGTTTGAATTTATTGCTTATTCTGAAGGAAATGTAATTCCTTTTTCTTTTTTTTTTTTGGATTACTATCCATCCCATAATCTCTCATGGTGCCCAGAAAATATTTTTTTTTTCGTGTGCCATATTGTGTGGGTAGTGGACTGTAACTTATTCAAATTGAAACGATAACTGTTTTAATTCATAATTCACGTATTTATTTCAATATGTAATATTTATAAATGTATATATTTATGTAACCTCTAGTTACAGCCACAATAACACGTTTTTGAAGATTATTGCTTTGTTTGTGTTTGATAAAATTTAATTAGTTTTTGGGTTGATATATATCCTTTTATATCTATTTAGGGTATGCATAGTACAATATATTATATAAAAGTCATTATAAGTCACGGTATAGATCTAGACATTTTACATGAATTTAAGTTTATTATCAGACAACAAGGTTTTCCTGTTTCTAAAGAACATAATGCACTCTATAATCTTCAAACATGCCATTGTTGTTGTAAGCTTCTAATCGAAATCCCAAATTGTATCTCCCTCTTCTTATCTTCTTAGTGTAGGCGACTTCACCTTCCCAATTAACAGGTTAAACCTAAATTAGCCCGTAATCGAATCCAGTATTGTCGAACGATGTAATTCAAATGTCAACGGAACCCTTCTCTGTAAATACACCAACAAATGATTAAACTGTGATACGATATACAATGGCACGTCGTCACTCTTTGTTCAAATTTATTCAGATGAGAAAACACCTGCAATCCTAATCCGGATGCAGTAGCCTTTGACCAATGAGCAACACCCCATTCCCATTGTTGGTAGCATTACCAGGTGAGTCCAGTTTGGAATACGGCCCAAAGCATTATCCTGACATCCTTGCTTGTTTTTGTCCTTCTTTTATTTGTCCGATATACATGTACTCACACGTACATGTACCTAAGTGAATCAGGATTCAAAAGGTGACAAAACAGAGCCCAAAGAAGGAATGTAGATTTACTGTCGTGTACATATGACGACTATTAGATGAGCATTTGGGATTTGCTACACATTAGTAAGAGAGCTGATACCATGGCAAAGGTTTTGTGTGTCCTTTTTTATGTTGCTTTCGTAATGAGTGCTTACTTCCGTAAACATACACCAGTGACCTGTTTTCATTCTCAAGCCTTCATTACGTAATCATTTAAATCCTTGCGCAAAGTTGACTGTAAACTGGTGTCAAATCGTATACTACAGATAGGTGACCAACAAAGTCAAAATGGTCTGCTTCTTATTCTTTTCGCTTTTAGTTTATTTCGTCAGAAAGTTAATCAGATAAACAACTGACAGATGGGGATCACCCTCCATATTCTGAAACGGAAATTGTGTACCATAAATGATGTGACTATATTGGACTGTCGGTCCTTACTTCGGGGCCGTATGAAGTGGCTTTAGATGTAAACTTTAGACACCTGAACATGTATTATGTTTTAGTTCTGTGCACATGACCTAGAATTGTAAATTTGGAAAGGTCTTTAACGTGCTCTTTTAACGACAATATTTAACATAGCCACTGAAAGGCTTTGAAAAGCTTAATATCAAACATTGGTGCTTACTTTATCTTTTATGGAACTAAAGAGGATTTTCTTATCTACTATATTATCGTATTATTTCTTTTGGTACTATTCTTTAAAATCTTTATTATTGGTTGATAAATTCTTGTCATGCTGGCGTTAAGTAGAATAATAATGGAACATTTAAACTTAATATTCGAAAAAAACGAAAGCTAAACGTTATCGCCAGATGTTGGCTATTTCGGCAAATGTCAGAAGGTAAGATCGCAAGTAAAAATACAGCAAACGGTTACAAATATGGCGATCCTCGTTTAGATGCTGTTGCTAACTGGATGTCCTTCCTCGGATGTGGTAAAAGACCTATAAGGGTACAAAAAAAGCAAAATAAAATCACATATCTGGTTGTTAGTCCGATAATTAGTAGAGCTAACAAAGGCAATAAAAAAAAAGTAAATAAGTAAATAAGAAAATAAGTACATAACTAAATAAATAGATAAATAAATAAATAAATAATAAATAAATTAATTTATTAATAAATAAATAAACACTAATAATAGTAATAATAGTAATAATAATAATAATATTAATATTAATAATAATAATAATAATAACAATAATAATAATAATAATAATGATAATAATAGTAATAATAATAATAATAAATAACTAAAAAAACAATTAATTAATTAATTAATTAATTATTTAAATAAATAAATAAATAAATGAGTGATCCACATAGAAAGATATGATGAAGTCAACGCAGAAAGATACGCGACCATTCGGAAAGAGACAGTGAGACTCTTCAAACGCAAAAAACGAGAATGGGAGAAGTCTCGGATCGAAACAATCCTAGAAAATTCCAAAGCAAAGAACGTCAGAGATGTGTATGTCGCAATAAATTCAAATAGAATTGGCTACCGAGGAAGAGCCGACATAATTCGAGACAGAAACAGCTTTCTGGTCACAAAAACAAACAATATCGTGAGAAGATGGAAGCAGTACTTTCAAAACCTGCTCAGTGTACGCACCCATCAACCACAAATAAACGCACCAGACGTACATACAGTCGAGCCCCAGATCGCGGAGCCCTCTTTCAACGGCAGAGCTTCGGAAGGACGGAAGAGAGGCAACCATTCGAAAGATCCACGAGCTAATTAAAACAATATGGGATAAGGAACTCATTCCGGAAGAATGGCACACCTCAATAGTCGTCCCTATTTTCGAAAAGGAGACAGATCTGACTGCGAAAACTACAGAGGAATATTATTGCTCCCAACCACATACAAAATATTAACAAATGTCATACTGGCGAGAATCACGCCGTACGCAGAAGCAATACTGGGAGACTACCAATGCGGATTCCGTAGGAACCGGTCAACAAGCGACCAAATGTTCACAATAAGGGAACTACTGGAAAAGAAGTGGGAATACGGAGAGACAGTTCACCAACTGTTCATTGACTTCAAAAAAGCCTACGACTCAGCCTCAAGGCAAAGACTCTACCATATTGTAGTTGAGCTGGGAATCCCGAAAAAAATATGCCGCCCTCATTCAAATTTGCATCAACGAAAAAAAAGGGCGAGTTAGAATTGAAAACCACCTCTCAGAACCATTTGAAATCCGGGACGGACTAAAACAGGGAGAAGGCCTATCACAGTGCCTTTTTAACCTTGTGCTCGAGTATGTCATCAGGAAGGTACAAGACGACACCATAGCCGGATCATCCCTGAACGGAGTCATATATGGATGCTCATATGCGGATGACAGCGCCGTTTTGGGAGATAATCTAGGAACTCTACATAAAAACAGTGAAATCATCATGCAAGCGACAGAAGAGGTGGGCCTAGAAACAAATGAACACAAAACTAAATACATGATTACGGCGAGAGCAGGTGCAATTCAGGGAACACATGCTCCATGTCTATAGAACCATAATCATGCCGACGCTCTATACGGATGCGAAACGTGAGCTCTCACAAGACGGGAAGAAAACAAATTCCACGTATTCGGGAATAACGTTTTAAGGGGTATCTTTGGCGGTAAATATGACGAGGATGCAGAAAAACGGAGGAAACTCCACAACCACGAATTGGAAGAGCTATACCACAAACTTACAATACTGAGAGCAATCAAGTCGCGAAAATTAAGATGGGTCGGACATGTAGCGCGAATGGGCAACGTAGAATTCTTGACGGTACACCAACAGGAGAGAGACCGCGAGGACGGCCGTGACCGAGATGAGAGGACAATATCAGGTTGACCTTGAGGAGATCGGATCAGATGGTCAGGCGTGGAAGGAAAGCGCGCAGGACAGGGGACGATTGCGGAGTCGAGTCGATGAGGTCATGAACTTCCGGGTTCCTACAGGCCAATAAATTATTATTATTTATTAAATAAATAAGTAAATAAATAGGTATATATAAATATAGATAGATATTTAGATCATCATCATAATCGACACTACAACCGGGAACCGGTCTTGGCCTTATTTAGCAAGTCCTGAGGCTTGTTAAATTTTCCATAATGATTTGTTTTTTCCGGGCAATGTCATAAGTCTTGCGCCAGGGATAAATAGATACAAAAATGACTAAATATAACAATAATAATAACTGAATGAATAAATAAATAAATAAATATATAAATGCATCGACAAATAAATTTATATATATAAAATAATAACAATAAATAGATGAATAAATAAATAAAAAAAACACATAAATACATGGGCAAATAAATAAATAAATAAAAGTGCAAATACGACATTGGAATAAACTACTAGGCAGTTTTAATAATCTCGAAATCATTGTTAACCTAGTATTTCAAACTTTATTGTAACGTAAGTCATTTATTATATTTGTGGTTAGTTTTTGACTTTCATATTTGTGGATTTTTTCAAGTATTTATATTATCAAGACATTAACAAATATCCTTGGGTTAGTCAAGTTTTATAAGTCACTTCTCGAATACAATACGATTTAAAAGCGAATGAGATGTTTGAGGTTCCCAGTAAGAAGAGATTAGATGGTGCGGCAATACAATCTACCCATAAGTTGCTCAGATTAAAGAGCTCAATACAAACCTATTCACTAATTTACCCCGTTGCTTTTGTGGAATACATCTTATTTCGGAAAATAACCTCCTCCCATTGATCCAATTAAATGTCTTAAATCAACTTAAGTGCACCCCTAGAAAATACTCAAAGTTTTGTGCACTCTGCTTAATCCCAACTCCGTGGGTTTCATCTGCAGTTCAGGAGTCAATCGATCTTCTTCAAACTTTTCATCCACCCTTCTGTTACTCATCATCAAATGTCTGTAGAAATTAATAAACTTCTCTGAGATAATTCAAATACAATTCCTTATTTCATGTTCCGCAAAGACTTTCCGTCTGTCTGCAATCTTTTTCAGCTTAAACTAGAACGTGCGAGCAAAACTTTATTCTCCTTTACACTCAGCACTTTTCGTAATCGCACAAAACTTGCATAAAACTTTACTGTTTCCATCAGATTAATCCTTGGAGATAAAGTGGGAAAACTATTCTGGCACATGATGTTCCCCACCTACAGGCCATTGTAATTACAGGACACTCAGCTACTACGGCATAGAGAATATTCCGCCAACTATGTTAAGAAAGGGTAATTCGTTTAATGAGAGTGGTATCGATTGGAATTTGACTGCTGGCATCGAACGCAAAATGATGATTGAACTAATTGCTGAATGGAATGATTGACTGTTCAGAACTGTCAGTCAGAAGACAGGACAGCTGTCGGCAGCCGATAAATGGTAATTATTTTTCACTTTTACCCTTCTTCCAATGCCATATCTCTCGTAGATGATATCAGACATATCTGCCTGTTCGATTTTAGGTTTTATTTTTATTTATTCAATTCAGGAAGTTTGTGGTTTCTTTTTTTTAAATTTATTTATTCTTGAGAAAGCTAGAAACTTGTAAATAATTGTGAAGCTGTAATACAAGAAGATAACCTGAAATTATTAACAAAGTACAGTTTTTTACAGCAACGCCTGCACACAGGGGTTCTTGGAGTACCCTTAAATGCCAGAGCACAGTGCGGCCGACACAATTTAGGGCATACAGTCTGTTAAGTTTCGAGTACCAAATTAAAAATAGTAGAAAACTACTAAATTAAAATTAACGAAAAACGCAGAATTTTAATTCACACTGAATTCATTTGAACTGTAATGTCAATTGGAATATAATATTGTTGTCAGGAAAGACTATTAATATCCCACTCGGAACTCAAACAGTCTAAGAGAAATTGATACATATGTTTAATTGTTGTTGCTGGGCGTTGGCTTATAAAAAAATAAAGACAAAAAAAAAAAACAATGACATAAGAAAACAAAATACCGTCGTAGTGAAATAATATCTTTCAGATATTTTGACGTTATTCCAGTCCAAAGAAAATTGTATCGTCCAAGGGCCTTCCACGTATACTGTTGCCTGGCATTCGAGGATTGATTATACAATTAAATCCTCTACGACCGATTGCCCGAGACCTTCTCATAAGGTTAAACCACTCCAAAAAAGATATGCATCGTATATTGCTGAATGAACAAACTATGAATGATTGAGGCCCCACGGTTCTTTTTTGCTGACGATAAATAACATAATGTATATTATTTCTCGTTTGCTGCATATATGGTGTCGTCAATTAACCGACAATTTATGAAAGGGTTTTAGGATGCTGTCTTTTTGGTGACCACTAGTGACCCTTAAAGATCAAGCCTTCTAATTGCATTAATAGTTGATTAGTTGTCTCCATATTTGACGAGAAATGGGGCGCTCTTCTACGTGCTTCTGAGTTAGGCTGAGTTAGGGACACTAACTGTTTAAACCAAAACTCTGGATTTAATGAACCTGTGGGGCTTTTCAGGGCCCGAAGAGCCATGCATCGCTCGATCCCCACCATTCCCAGCATTGCGACTTACCTGGAAGTCAAATCTTCAGCAAGATAATACAAGCTTGCTATGGCCTTAACCGCCAGCCAAATTGCCGGAATTAATTCAGTTACCCCAAATGGATAACTGACATAAATACCTTAGGCAGCCTTCCTTTTCTTTGGGGGGTTTTTCGAAACACCTTTTTTTTTCCACGATCCATTCCTGAAAACATTAAGTCCACGGCAAGAATTATCACCTAGCCGTGGCATCGAAAATTTCACCCTCGGGCATGTATAGCACCCAGTGCATCACGTCCCCATTACTTTAGGCCATGGAAACAAAATCAACACGGAGTTTCAAATTTACTCGTTTTTTTTTGCTTGTTTGTCTATGTCGCTCCTAAGCGTGCGGCTACCAGGTCGCATCAGTTTGCCACCGTCGACAAGGTTTCGGCTGACGTAAAGCAAACATTAACCAATTACCAGCAATAGCTGGTTTTCTATTATCGGTCTCCACCGATCAGGGACCGCAAAACAAGCAACGAATTGGATGTGGCCATCAAGTGTTTACTTTTAACATCTGGCAATGGCTGCACCCTATATTCGTTGCAATACCTAAACATCGCATTCACACCACGGATTGTTTATGGTATACCAATTCCCTATTAACGGCCGCCAACCGTCGGGGGACCTGGGAAATTGCATGCCCATCAACCAAATGTTGATTTATGGCCTCTCCTAGGGTGACCAGATCTTCGGTTTGTTTTCCTTTTTCACCAGATGGTTCGGTTGCCGACAAGTATTACACAATCAATTGTGTACACAGCCGCAGGCCCATGCATTGTTTGCATACTCATTACCAGGAGATGCAATAACGACGCTAGCATCCATCCTCGTTCATCGGATGATCGTATGCGACGCATACACATACATGCAAAATGTATGCCGTATTTCCCGGTCCAATCACGATTGACTGCTACCAGTTGATCGTGTAACTCCTCCCCTTTTACGGTTTTTCTATGCGAAGTCATTCTGATGGCTGCGAAGGGAAACCAGTCAGATTTTATCCTTGGTAGGGTGCGCGGTCGAGGACAACACCAGTGGAGTTAGGATCTGCGATCGGAAACCGTTTACCTTTGTGTTTGGTTCGGTGTTATAAATTCAATCATCCAAGACAGCCACTAGAAGTTAAATACACCGTGAAGAATGTGTTGTGCGAGAATTGAATTCGAGAATATTAGTTCGGTTTTAAAGACAAAACAAATTGAGTAAAGGATTAGTAAAAGAAAAAAGGCGATTGTGAAGATAAGACCTTGCATCTTGATTTTAAATGATTAACAAAATAATAAACAATGGTGGTGAGCCTAATACCATAAGCTGTAGTGAGTGCTAACAGGAACAATAAAGAAACAAATTATACTAAACGATACCAGAGCGATTGTTTTTCTTTACTTGGATACTCCGTATGTTTTATTGCCCTTTTCTGCAAGTGCACAGTGTGTTGTGGACCTTTGAATTTCGTGAACACGTTCAGCCTGCAATCAGTGGTGTTTTGGTAGAACCCGCGTCCATGTCGACGCACTGGCCAAAATAACACCCACAAACCCATGTGGTGTTCTTTTGCCTTTCGCAAGCCCTTGTCTCCGTGAAATTGCCTAAAAATTTGGGGATGTTGTAGAAATGAGAAAGTTTTCTTACTATAAGTTTTCTTACTATAATTGCTTATTTTTTCCTTCTCCTCGTCTTGATAATCAGTTTAACATTACTGAATCTTTGATGTTCCAGTGTTACGTGCGGCTTCCACCACCTCCATCATTTAATTGTTTTTAATATAATTTGATTTTAATATGGTTTGATGGTAAGGTGGTGGAAGAATTGCACGATCCACATGTGAGTGTTCGAACTCGCCCCGATTCGAGTGTGGATCGTGGGCGAGTTCGAGTTCGAGTTTCGGAGTGGTTGTCGATGGGGAGTGAGAGAGGGACAACAGGAGGAATTTTCGATTCCGTTTCTGATGATTTTGTAAATGCGGTTTTCTGGATGCCGTTGATGACAGTTGATTTCCGAACAGTTGAGAAGCAGCAGAAAAAAGAAGAAAGAGCCCGTTCCTTTTTGTAAAGTTAAGTAAAGAAAAAGTAAAAGACAAAAAACATTGTTGTAAAGATAAAAGTTTGGAAATTAAACGTGAAACTAAGAGTAAATAAAAGTTAAAGTTGGCAATTAAATTAAAACTACAAATCTGACCAGCATGCTCGTGTTTTAATCCGTCAAAGACGGAAGCAGGAGGTGAACAACCACATTCGATTTCTCTTTAAAATCACCATTTGGCGGTGGCCGCCCTGGTCGCGAAAAGAAGAAGACCCTGAAGAAGAACCAGAGGAGGAACCACAGAACAGGTAACCCGTTCATTTTAACTATCTGAATCTTCTGTGGCGGAATCTGTCACACTTGGAAACAAACTCTTAGAGGTATAATACTGGTGAATTTTAATATTGACTTTTACTGGACTTATTCCGGTTACTCCATCCGAATCTGGATGCTGAGTGCGGGATACTGTTCCCAGATATCACATTTCTATTCCTTTATAAAGAGAAACAAATCGAGATTTGTATCTCGAAAATACACTATTTCATACAAAAATCCCGATTTTTCGAACCACAAATAACCAAGAAAATGTATTCAAAATGATTAAATACAATTAATCGTAGAAGACGGTTAGTGTTTTATTTTCTAAGAGTCGCTTCAATTGATCAGTTGGTAGTTTAATTTGTAGTTTGTAGTCTAGGGAGGTTACCGCCCCATTTATTACCTTACAACAAACTCTTACAAAAAAGTTCGTACAAACTAAACCACGAGTTACCTTAGCTAAACTTAGTCTAAAGTAGAAACTTAACTATGAGGGCAAAAGCAGGGGCAGGAAGTGGAGGCAGGTCAGAAGGAAATGTATTGGAAACGCCGTTCAGTTCTGATTGAGAGGAACGATTTAGGACGCACTGTTTGAGAAGGGAGGTAGTGTAATTAAAATCAAACATGGTCGAGTTAATATTAGCATTCTTCAGCACACGCAACAGGGGTTCATCAAAGGGGTTCTGGGGCTTTGGTATATTTTGAGGGTTTGTATTGAGTTGACTTGATTTCGCGAGGTAGGAGCAGTCGACCGTGCCGGAGAGAAGCTGAGGAATGAACAGAATTTTGGCTAGGACCCTACAAACCTCAAGGGTTTTAGGTCGATTAATTTGAGAAATTTATTATAAGCGGACAGCATCAACGGTGATTCTGCGAATATGGAACTTTTGATAAGGGGACCGTATCTGCCTTGGGAATTCTAGCAGTGTAACGACGAAAGAAAGGTAAAGGGATCGGGTCATGTAGAGGTTGGGGAATTCCTTCGACCACGAACCCGAAGGCTGAGTTGGCTTTCGGCGTCATCTCGTTAATATGTGAAAGAAAGTTAAGTTCCCTATCGCTTAGGATCCCAAGGTCATGTACACTTTGGACAATGGTTACGGGTTTTTTTTTATGAAGGACAAGACAGTGTGCTTACGAGATAAGGTTATATGTTGGCATTTAGCGACGTTAAACACGAAAAATTTTTTTATTATTATATATCATGCAGAGAAGTTGTTGAGGTCAGTTTGCAGCAGTGCAGAATCCGATGGTGACGCATGATCTTATAGAATATATAGAGACATGCAGGAATACTCGATGACTCTATCAATGTCATTAGCGGTTATTATAAATAGGAGAGAGCTTAAGGAGCTCTCTTGAACCAGCATATGGCTAGCATGGAAAGTGCTGGACACCACGGATCTGAACCGACATAATAAAGTCTGTCTTTACTACCTCGAAATATTAGCGATTGCAGATAATTGGGTATTGTTCACTTGACGTTCTAACGGCAAAGACGTTTATATCGTGCTCCTCGCCACACATTGAATACACACACACGGACACAAAAAAAAAAAACTGAAAGTAAATAAACGCGTACGCGGGTTCTCTATCAATAGTGCTAAGTGAATAGCGTAAACCACAAAAAACAAAAACGCGTAAAAAACAACAACAAAAACGTGTAAAAAACAAAACAAAAAACGTGTAAAATAATAATGTAGTGAAAGACAAAATTCTATTCAAAGCATTATCTAATAATGACATAAAAATAACATGCGAAACAGAAAATGCATACAGAGAAGTTAAAGAAAATTTACAATCCCTTAAGACGGATGTAAGAACCCAATCATACCTACCAACTAAAAAGTGAGAAACACTGAGAAATATCAGCCTTCTACAGGCGATGGGGTGGACGCATCAAAACACCAAAATCTAAGGGAATTAGCCTAATAAATGCGAGCGGCAAATTCCCCTCACGCTCCACTGGCGAAAGCAAACAGCTCAATTTGGCAATAGAAGGAGTGAATATCCCGTTTGGGAAAAATGTAGCATGCCGCTGCTAGTGAACTTTTCTAACTTACTAAAATTCAACCAACATGCTTGCATGGCCCTAAAGACAAAAAATGTCGCACACTGTTTGCCCCCGCTAGTAAGGAGCAAAAGCGTCGTTCCCACAATCCAGCTACTTTCATATAAAACCACGCTAAGACGCTTTCCCAATATGGTTCACCATGTCGCCAAGAAAGAGGAAGAAAAGATAAAACTTTGTTTTTAATATTGTTTTTACCTTATATATAACTTAAATACTAAACTAAATTTTTTTATCTATCCTAAACCTAATATCAAAACTTCGAAATGCTAAATCTATGTAAGCTTTCCGTTGCTTGTTGGGCTTTTTTTTATTATTATTATTATTACTTACCTTTTTTGCCAGTTTTATAAGGAAACAGGTTTTTAATTGCCACTCAGTCACCAAAATCTCTGGTGTCGCTTATTCGTGTCTTTTCGGTCTTTTTGGGCTACTACCCTACTGAACTGCAGGCGCTCTTCATCTGTGTGCGCCACCTGTCGATTATAACTTATTCGTTTATCTATACCCGACCGACGCACGTGATAAATCAACGGTATAGCGGATTCATTTTGTATGAGGCCGTTCATGTCAAGACTAAGAAATGCTTCTGGTGGAATAAAGCCATTGCGACGTACCACCTCATAATACATATTGTTTGGGTAATATGCACCAAAAATCAAATCGTTCTGTGAGCTCATTGATCTCGCAATATGCCCTCGGATCAGCTTGATCATAAAGTTATCCACTCTGTTTATATTGGCCCCACTGTACAACGCTTCATTGGGATAATATTTTTTGTGATCGGATTCAGGAGTCCGATGTAACTTAAGGCACGTCCTGAGGCATTGCCTCTCAAAAACCCGAATCTTTTCCATTAAGCTAGGTCCCACATTAAACCACACTGGACATCCATATATGATCATCGGTCTGATGAGAGCTATGTAGCATATGACTTTAACTCTGCTGTCAAGTTGACTACTATGAAACAGTCTTCTTGTCATAGCGTAAGCTTTCTTTGTCCTGGCTAGGGCAGCTTCCACATGTTTGTTAAAATATAGATACTGATCCAGACAGATACCTAAGTATTTGAGTACGGTTTTGGTTTCCAGTGTTTGTTGGTGTGGTCCCATAATAGCTAGCTTTCGCCAGTTTATCGTGGTGTCTCTGGTAGCTTGAGCCAGTGGTGTTCTAAAGAGGATGGTTTCATACTTCTGGATATTGATTTTGAGTTTCCAGTTGTTGCAGTATCGCTGAACATCATTGAAATCCCCTTGTAATAATCCGTTAATGATTTCAATTTTTGGTGCTGTTCTATATATTATCAGATCGTCTGCATACGCAATAGCCTGATGAAGAGACCTTATCAGGTCGCTAGTGTAAATATTAAAAAGGATCGGAGATAACACCGCTCCCTGTTGCAGACCGTTTTTTATTTGGTAAGTAATGTTGGAGGTCACATTGCCACTTTTGACGATGAATTTCCTTTCATTCAACATGTCGTATAGTATATACAGTAGTGGTTTATGAATGCCTAGTCTCATTAGCTTGTAGTATAACCCTTCTAGCCAAACGGTGTCGAAGGCCCTCTCCAAGTCAATCAAACAGGCACCTGTACACTGTTTCAGATTTTTATTCCACTGAATGTCTGAAACCAGTTTAGCTGCGGCATGTGTGGTTTCATGACCAGCTTTAAAACCAAACTGGTTATTTGGAATAATATTATTGTCCTCAACCCATTTAAGTAGAGCCTTGTTTAGAACCTTTTCGAATACTTTACTGATACTCGGTAACAAACTGATCGATCGCAGATTTTTTGGGTTTGTTCTATCTTTCCCTTTTTTTGGTAACGGTTGGATGATGGCCGTTTTCCAACGTACTGGATAGTGTGCGTTGTTCAGAGCGTTGTTAAACAATACTGCATATATGTCCATTGCGATTGGAGGAAGATGTTTTAGTACGATATTGGGTACTCCATCGATTCCAACTGATTTTTTGTTTCTTAATGATGCAAAGACGCCATGGATGTCTTCACTAGTGATCAAAAGACTGTTGGCGCTTTCGACAGTAATCTCGGCGTTTGCCGTATTTTCATTACTGAATTCGATAAAACCATGGTTTTCTGATCGCCACTGTGAAATGTCATTTCGAAGATGACGATAATTCAGTAGAACTTTATCCTCCAAGTTATGGTTGCGGCGAATTACTTCATTTGCCTTGTACAGTTCTTGAAAGACGGCCCCTACAACATTCATTTTTTCCAAGGGATCTTCAAACACAAAAACTTCATCATTTAGGATGGCGTTGTTTGTGTCTATGCCTATATTTGTGAGCATTCGTTGGCTTTCGTCAGTTCGTGGTATTTGGAGACACTGAATCTCGTTTCCATTACTCCGTCTAAATATTTTATTAATTTGCGGGAACATACTAGGCTTGTTGGATTTTACCGGCCGAACTCTGTTGTTCCAATCCAATTTTGCTGATAGCCTATAGTTGGCTTTTATCAGCTGTTGGAGATTTTTTAATCTGGACTTCAGTGATATTATCTCCTGGTCGTGCCTATGAATAAATCGTCTGTATCGTAGTTTTAGTTGCGACAGAAGTCTACTTTTTTTTTCTGTGGAGTGCGTTGATTGTGGCGTTTCGGTACATGTTTATGTTGTCCGTAGGTGTGGTTTTTGGTATTGTTTTGTCCATAGTTTGTTTTATGGTTTCGTCCACTTTTTGTATGTATTTGTCGATGTCATCGTTGGGTATGTTTCTGTTGGTAGGAGGGTTAATGTCTTTTAAGCGAATTTCTCTTGTTAAGGTTCTCGTGAAACGCGTCCATCGCATACCCCCATAGTTATAGGGTTGTGGTATCATACATTCACCGAGTTCCGCTACTTCGCTTGATGTTTTTATCACGATCGATAATGCACAATGGTCGCTGTCATACTCAATTGTGCATAGGCAGTTTATATTTTGTCTGTTAGTATGTGTATGTTTAAGGCGTGTGTCAATAAGCATAATATCGAGGAACGAGCCCCCTCTGGGGAAAGAAGGATATTCTGTAGCTAGCAGGTCAACTTTATATTCAATGTGATGTTGATCTAGCCAACTAGCTAGTTGATTTCCTCTCGTGTTGGATATGCTATTTCCCCAATTTGGGTGTTTAGCATTCAAATCGCCACCCACGATGTAATAGTTCCCTTTCGAGTAAAGTTGCAAGCATTGGAAAAGAGTCTCTAGCTCCACTATAAATAGATTTTGTTGATGTGCTTCTGGTGCGTAGGCAGATATTACATACATCCCCCTACCTTGTCGGAGGGGTATGCGGATAATGCACGCTTCAAGCACCTGGAATCTGCGTATCCCACCACTATGTATTACCTCATGTTGAAGTTCCTTTTTAACAAAGATTGCCACCCCTCCTCCTTGTGTGGAGTTGGGTCGGTCTCTTCGTATAATGTCGTAGTTTGTGTGACATAGTTTATGCCTCTGATTCAACTTAGTTTCGCTAGCCAGAAGCACGTCAGGACTTTCGTCTTGCAACAGTTTAAAAAGAGCGGCTCTTCTCTCGATTCTGATAAGTGAATTTACATTCACGACTAAAGCCTTAATTGTGCTTTCTGTTGGGGGGTTTATATTGACGGCTGGCTAGACAACTGCGAATAGACCCAGTCTAGTCTAGTGTCCTGGTCCTTTATTTGTTTTTGCATTTGTGTCATCTGCGTCTGAATAGCGAACAAGGTTGTGAGCACATCTGCTAGTGTTACTGTTTCTGGAGGCACAGTATATTTCGTCGGTACCCGAGTGTGTGTGTTGTGGCGTCTTTCTCCTACCAGCTGTTACTTAAGCATACGAGAACTGGGGTGTTACATTTAGTGCTGGTCGGCCTTGAACTATCGAGTGTTCTAATTTTCGTTGCTGTGAAAACTTTTTTGCCTGTAGTTCGCGGACTTTAGGACAGCCTCGATAATTAGCGGGGTTTCCCTCACTCTTACAAACTGCACACTTTAGAAGAGATCTGTCTTCTACCCTTTCTTTACCTAACGTGCATTGTTCTGCGCTGTGGTCCTGTCCGCATCTTACGCATCAATACTGCATTTCGCAGTTTGCTGCTGAGTGCCCGAACCTTTGGCAGCGAAGACAATGGAGTATACCTCTGCCTTTTTTCAATTTGTTCCATGTGACAATTTGATGGTTCAGGACAGTGATTTTCCTAAGTCCACCAATTTTGCTACCGGAGCCCAGCTGCACCAGGTAGAATGGTAATTTACGATTCTCCCGTCTAGTCCTAGCTGTATTGAAAGGTTTTACCGCGATAAACTCAATATCATTACAGTTAAGCTCTTGTAGCGTTTGTAATAGAACTTCTGGTTCTGTTTCAGGGTCAACGCCTTTTAGTAGAACCGTTATATTCTTTATTTCTTTCGGGGTGTACGTGTAAAATTCCGCGGTGGCCCTTTTTAGCACATTTTTCATTTTTTCGAAATCCTCAACCGAATTTGTCTGTATGGAAAACCTGTTCCCTGTCAGTCTTTGAATTGAAAAATCATCCCCAATAGAAAGCTTACATAGACTTACCAGTTCGTTACAGGCCATATCTGTAACGTTGATAGGTGGCATCTTCGCTTTCCGTTTTGCTGCCTGTTACTCTTGTTGTGGTTGTTGTAGTGTGGCCTCTTGCGGTGGACATCCTTTTTGTGGGCTAGGCTTCTGTTGTGCACATTGTTGCTGATTTTTCTGCTGCTGTTTTTTCAATATTAGCTGCTCCTTTTCAGCCAATTCCTTTTTTCTGCGACGCTTCTCTGTCTCGGTACTCGCTAAACATGCAAACATGTTATTGGTGACATGGCCGCCATTATATGGAACCGGGGGGAATGTATAGTCCTCTTCCATTTTTTGCGCCTTTTCGAACAAGTCTGTTATTGTCTCGTTTGGCTTGTTTACTTTTGTTGTCGCTCGTGTTAGTGGGGAGCTCGCCGGGCGTTTTATTAACGCTGACTTTGGTTTTATTTTTTTAATATTTTGTTTTTTGTCTGCCATTCTGCATGCTGAGGGTCAGTACACCGATCTTGTTGCATCCAAGATAGCAGGCCAGTCTTTGTTTGAAACCAGTTATTAGGTTGGCTTCACTTTGTGATTTTCACTATATATTTTAGTTCCTTTTGTTTCTTTTTTATTTTTATTTGTTATTTCTGTTTTGTTTTTCTTTTACTTCTTTGTTTTCCTTCTTTTTTTTTTTGCTAAACACGTGCTCACATACATTCTCACAGTTGGTTAGTATTAATCTGTGTTTGTTTTGACTGTCAAAACCCGTGGCTTCGTTCTGTTTTATTTCATTATATTTATATCTAATACCTTTGTTTTGACTGTTTTTATCAAGGGAATTTGTTTATTTAATTGGTCTTTGTATGTTCACTGTCATTGTGACTTTTCACACAACAAAACACGGCGCGAAAACAAAACTGTACTGTATTGGTCAGGTATTTGGTATACCTGCTAGGTCACGTGATGTGGGAAGACAATTAGAAAGTAAAACGTATGAAAGGCAGGACGAACCGCACCGTGTGAATGTTAGCTGATGAATCGCAGCATTTTGCCAACAGTAGAAAGGAGTGGCAGCGTGCTAAAGAGAAGTGCTTAGATCCTGCACGGGTATGTACTATAAATCCAGAACCGAAAAGTATTCCAACAGGCAAATGTACCTCTCCTCAGTAGTGACACCTCTGGTGATTTATGAAAGGCAAGTGGTGGTAAACGCGGTGGGGAAGTTAGCTGAGAGCGAGAAAGATGTCATATGAAACCTGTACGAATCCAATTTCAGTAATAACTGGGAAACATGAACGTACCCGTCTCCAATCGGAGCCACAAATAAGCGACTGAGTGAGAAACACTTTGCGCCTGTCACGAAATGATCCTTCCCTACATTTTATACAACGGCGGCCCTGGGGGGAAATATGTGATAGACAAGATGTAACTTAATTAAAGATATGAAGAAAAAAAGGAAGAGATAGGGAGGAGGGGAGGTTTTAGACAAGGATATGTGGGGTAAGAGTTGGCGTTGCGAAGCATAGGCGAGATCGGCTCATTAAAGCCATACGAGGTGTGAGGGCCGGTAGATGAAATAGACGAGGGTTTCCTAGGTTACAGGGATTGGTGTAGGATTGGATCATGAGAGAAGACGGTGAATGAAGAGGATGTTAGCGTGAATTCTACGCTCTTCTACGTTAATTAGTTTGAGACGACTTGTGTAAGAGGACAGGGACAGGGACAGGGTGTTGTTAAATGCTCTCAATACTGCGAATATGGGATGCATTATGTGGGGACCAGATCTGTCTGACACATTTAAGAAGAAGGCGAACAAACCCAACTCGAAGCCGCCTCTCACACCACTCCTTCCCGCCCCCCCTAGACCTTAAATCGACCTACTCTTACCCCCATCTCTCAAACTCACTCAGCAAACCATTAACTATTCTGCGAATCTGTATACCTTGTCTAAATTTAGGAACGAAATGACCTACGACAATGTCCAGCTCTATCTTTCATACCTCCACCATAAATCTGACTCTGTCTGTTATGAAGGTAAAACGAAAACTAGCGCAATGGCCTCTTATCCACCGACTTTCCTAGCTTTCGCAACCTGTTTGCTAATTTCCATAAAAATTTCGATATGACTCCTAATAAAATGCTTAAAGATCTCTCGGCATGTCGCCGGTATATCGACAACAAAATGACCTATCCCAATAATGACAAGCACTTTTGACCGCAATCAGTCGCCCTCTCGCCCCCTTCATCATATCAATACCCTCAATACGATCCCTCTACCCTCAGTACGATCCCTCTAACCGTCTACTATCAGAATGTTAGAAGTCTCCGCTCCAAAACACAATCGACTCTGGAAAAGGCACATTCCCTCCCCCTCGACATATACGTTCTGACTGAGACCAATTTTATCCTTAGTATTCATAGTCTTTAACTATTCCCTCCCTCCTTCTACGTTTTTCGCGATGACAACGTTCATAGAGAAGGCCCCAATTCCCCATGTCGTGGAGTGCTGCTTGCCACTCATAACAGACTCGCTTCGTCTCTAATTGCCATCTCTTCCTCTCCTGATCTTGTCTACGTCGCAATAAAAATCGACAAGCGCCCTATGCCCCTATTAATTATCTCACAAGTTGCAAAGAAACGTATTTTTATAAACGGTCTCACCGACTCCTGCCTCCATCAAATAAGCAATGTCCCAAATCATATGGGGAAACAACTGGAGCTCGTGTTCACAACGGACCCACACAAGTCCTCAGTTGCCCCTAGTCTACACGCCCTCTCTACCATTGATAATTATCACCCCCCAATTCTCTTATCCATATATCTTGATCATGAAACCCAGCTTTCTCTACCTCATGACAGCTTTTCCTACAACTTCCACAAAACTAAATTGTGGGGATTCTTTTAAGCTTGCCCAAAGAACCCCCCATTATTACAACCCAACTTCCATTGTTTCCCGCCAATGCAATCGTATTGGCACCTGAAAACCTTTCCTCTTCCAAGGACATTAATGCATTCAACCATTATCTGAAAATCTGTAAGAAGAATCCTCACAGCATTAACTCATTTAATGCGTTATTCAAATTTCCTGTAAAGAATTCTTCACGTCATACGGCAACATAAATCCCAAACCATTCGGCACCCTTGTCGTCGTTAAAATGCTATGTTGGACAGCTTGTTTATACAGCTGCAATAACCGAACCGCGATTCGTTACCAATCTACAAACAATTACCGCATCCCAAGCATTATCATCGGAACCGAATCCTCTAGCATATCCTAGTACAAACAAGAACTCGGTTCCTACTGCTGCCAGAGAGGCCATAAACATTTAAAACCCATTAGCACCTTTTCCTAATGGCGACACATCTATTAACGTATCTGCACCACTCATCCACGACTGTAATGGTGCCCTTATTTGTTTTCAGCACCATTTCTCCGATGAATTGCCGTCTATGATAGCCACAATGCACATCGTAAACAATGATCTTTACGATGCCTCTGTTCTTTTTCCCTCGTTTCAGGTTTCGTTTATCCGTTGCTGAAATGCATCGATAAACACGGTGATGTGTACGATCACACATACACACCACTGCATAAAGAGATCGCCGTCCATTGGTCACATCCAGTGACCACCTTAGTGGCCACACCCTTAAGAGAACATTTTCTCTTTCTCCTCCATATCTCACCCTTAATAAGGGATTGAATTCAAGTCAGAGTTCTATCGTCGAGGAGTCGTTTACCATCACCCGACCGAGCCGGTCGGTTTTTCTCCCGCTTCCCGTAGCGGTGTGGGACGCGTATATAATTCAAGCGGAGTCGAGTTAGTGCGGATTATTTTCAGAACAAACCCTTACCGTGTTGTGAATTCAAAAGACAAATTAAATCAAACCTATGGTTAAACCCTTAAACCGTGTTGTGTACTCAAAAGTTATAATAAATCGAGTGCATGTTGTACAAGTTTTAGAGTTTTAGAGTTAAGACGAACATGGTTATTCTAGATGCAATAAATAACACTAATTAATAATAACTACCACAACACATTGCATTTTATTGCTAACGATTTTTGGTGAACAATTTTCAGTGAACGTTGGGTTACATGTTACTGAGTTTAAAGTTTCTGGGTGGTATCTTTCGTCTTTTGCCTTTCGTGGACAATTTTGGTGCTCGCATCTGCTGCGATATTCGACGGAACTAATAGTGACGATGGGAGTGGAAGTGAACCCCGTGCCGTACGCCGGCACACCTACTGCCTAACCCACAAACTTCCGCCTTCTAAATGACCATCTTAGCAAAACAGCGTTTGGCTTTGATCATCTGGGGGTAGAAGTAGCTACTGCCACTCTCTATAAGGAGATTTACTATGCTCTCGCCTATTCTCGTCACATGTCATCGGTTTCACTGCCCCCTTCGTACAACCGCACACTCCGCACTCTTCGGAACAAGAGAAATAACTTCTGGAACATTTTCCTAAAAACGCATTCCTTCCAAAACTACTCCAATTATCTCGGTTCCTTTTATAGGTTTGTGGGTATTGTTTTCCGTAGGTTAAATGCCTCAGGGGCACAGGTCCACCGCTATACCCAGTTTCTGCGTTTCCAGTCGACGAAAAGAAACTCCGTATGACTCCTTTCTTTCTCCTTTATTATTCTTTAGTTAATTCAATATTTTGGGTTTATATTTACACAGTAAACGGGAAATAATTATGAAAGTTAACTGGTTGGTTTGACAATGTTTAAATTGAATTTACAGGAACGGAAGATAATTATGAAAGTTAACTTATTGGTTTGTCAATGTTTAAATTAAATTTACACGGTAACAGGAACTTATTTGATTTAAAAGTTTGTATAAAAATTCACACCGTAACAGAAATTTGATTGCTCTAAAATATTGTATTGAAAATTTTGCGATAACCGGTAGACTTCGACTTTACGCACAAGAGGACTCCTTTCAGCGATCTGACTCCAATGGACTTTTTGTTCCGTGAACTTAATGAACTATCTCATCCGCAATCACAACCAGGTTCAGATACAAATAGCGACTTATGCGGAGAAGATTTAATCTTTATTTCGCGCGGCAGCGTGACTACCGGTGATGATAAACGACAAGCGACTGGTTCTATTTAGGGTGGAAATCGTAATTTCTGCTTTTTACACATTGATCTGCCAATGGTAATCATGCTCTCTTGTGTGTTCCCCAACTCACCACACTCATCCAGGTCGAAACGTACTTGTGTATTCGTTCGACTTCGATGGGCGTAGCCAGAATGGAGAAATCAAAAGGGAAAGCACAATAACCCAGGGTGGATCTGGCTAGGTGTGTGTGCGTCAATGCCGTGTATACGGCTGGTCTACTGACCTAGTGACAATCTCTTAGGTCGTCGCACTATAGCAAGAAGGAAATACGAGAGAGAAGGCAAACATAGCTAAGGTTATTCACCAGCAAAAAGAGATCATTGATCCCAAGCGAATGGGTGATCTGGGAAAAGTCAATGGGACGCCGCATCGGCTGGGGATATAATTCCATTCTGTGGAATGTTCAATAATACCCAAGCTTACGGACTATGGCGCAACCGCGTTGCTTGGTTTGACTTGGTTGTTGCTAACCAATACGAATGGAATTTCCGATGGAAATCCCATGGTTAGCGCAATAGTGTTGCCGTATGTTGTTGATTGTAGCTAAACTCAATTATGCATTATCTGCATAGAATAATGAGTTTAGCTATGCGTCCCTTTGACATGTTTTGCAGGTAAATACCTATCAAGGAAATGGGAAGGTATTGTGGTTGGAATTGTGGGCTGTTTCTCCTATAGGATAGAGAAACCCCTAGAGTACTCCCCCGCCAGTGACATAGTCACGAAATAATGGTAGGTCGGAAGGAGTAGTTTGATGGTTGTCGGAAGGAAGTTAGATTGGAGGTGGATTGGGAGGATTTTTTGATTGCCCACGGAGACGTGCTCCGCTTCGGGTGAGTGGAGGTTGAGGTGGTTGGCGAATGTTGGCAGAGTCGGTTGCTGACTGAGGATCTGGAGCTGACGCCTCGAAGAAACAAGGTTTGAGCTCTCAACACTGACCGTGGATCGTTTTCCTCGAATACCAATCTCGAAGACACGATCGCTGATGCGGTTGGAGACTCTGAAGGGACCGTCATACGGAGGGTCCAAAGGTTTTTTAACCTTATCCACCCTGACAAAGACGTGCGTGCAGCTGTGCAGTTCAGGGTGAACGAAAAGTTTTTTTAGAACCATGCCTGGTCACGGGTGATGCTCTAACCTTACGAAGAAGGTCGCGGAGGTGGCCCACATCCTGCAACTGGTTGTGTGGCGTATCACCATCCACGAACAGTTCGCCTGGTAGTAGGAGGTTGGTGCCATAGGTGAGTTCCGCAGCGGAAGCACCTAGGTCCTCCTTAAAACTAGTCCTCAGACCGAGGAGTACGGTAGGTAGAGCGTCAAACCATTTAGTGTCGTTATGACACATGAGGGAAGCCTTGAGAGACCGATGCCAGCGTTCGATCATCCCGTTGGATTCAGGGTGATAGGCGGTCGTGCGACTTCGTTGGCAGCCGAGGAGATCCGTCAGCTGCCCGAAGATCGTTGCCTCGAATTGCGGTCCTCGATCTGTAGTAATGGTGGCAGGTACGCCGAAACGTGTGACCCAGGTCGAATAGAAGGCTTTGGCGACTGATTCAGCAGTTACTGCTCTGAGAGGAATCGCCTCTGGCCATTGCGTGTAGCGATCCATCATAGTGAGGATGTACGAAAATCCTCTCGATGGAGTAAGCGGTCCCACTATGTCAATATAGACATGGGCGAAGCGTGCCGTGGGTAGCTTAAATTGTGCCGGTTCTAATACATTATGCCGCGCTATTTTGCAGCGCTGGCATTGGAGGCAAGCGCGGGCCCAGGTGGTGAGGTCTTTGCTCATTCGGGGCCAAATGAATTTCTTACGGACGGCAGCAGCAGTCGCGCGGCCGCTGGGGTGGGATGGGTCATGGTAGACCTGGAACACGCCCCTACGAAGCTTCTCGGGAATGTAGGGCCTGGCGGTTCCAGTTGAAACATCGCACCAGATTTCGCCCAAAGGATCGCGGAGGGTGATTTTGCGTAGCTCGAGTGCTGTATCAGCAGTTAGAAGAGATTCGAGCTGGCTGTCCTCCTGTTGGGCCAGGGCTAGGTCGACGTTGTTCAGAGTGGCGCGCAAGTGAATGGTATCGATTCGAGAAAAGGCGTCCGCCGAGATGTTTTGTGGACCAGAGATATGTTTAATCTCGGTAGTGTATTGGCCGATGAGGTCGAGTTGACGTTCTTGTCGGGGGGAAGCATTTCCCGACTTTTTCCGGAACGCAAAGACCAGAGGTTTGTGGTCTGTATACACGGAGAGCGGGCGAGGAAACGTCGGAGCTCGCTTATGTTGGTTGGGCGTGGATATTGGATGAGGGCCTCCACACGGTCTGGAAGTGGGCGAATGCCCTGATCGTCAACAATGTAGCCCAGATATGTGATTTACTCTTTGGCATATTGACACTTATCTGGGTTGATGACTAGACCGAATTCGCGGAGGCGCTCGAGGACCTGTCGTAAATGGCGCTTGTGTTCCACGTGGTCTCGTGAGGCGATGAGAATGTCATCGAGATAAACATGACAGCAATTGAGACCACGTAAAGCCGAGTCGATGTATCTCTGGAATGTCTGCGCGGCATTCCTGAGACCGAAAATCATTACTCTGAACTCGAAGAGTCCGAAAGGAGTAATGACTGCCGTTTTTGGGATGTCTTCAGGTGCCACCGGGATTTGGTGGTAAGCCCTGGTGAGATCCAGGGTGGTGAAGACTTTGTACCCTCGTAATTTATAAAAAAAATCATATAGGTGTGCAATGGGGTATCTGTCGGGGACTGTTGCTGCATTCAGCAGTCTGTAATCCGCGCATGGGCGCCACTCCCCGGAACGTTTCTTAACTAAATGGAGTGGGCTTGCCCAAGGACTGTCTGATGGTTGACAGATACCTTGTGCTATCATTTCATCGAACTCGGCGCGTGCCGCGCGTAGTTTTTCTGGAGCCAGGCGACGTGCGCGTTGGCTTACTGGAGGGCCCCGTGTCTCGATGTGATGAAACACATTCGCCTTATGTCGTCGCTGGTTAGGTAGAGGAATTGTCGTATTGACAAATTCCTGTACCATAGCTTGGATAGGGTCTGTACACGGTGTGGCCCTGGGTATTACCGCTGGAGATGTCGACAAGGGCAAGGAAGGTGCGGTGTGGGCTACTAGCCTGTTGTGTGTCGAATCGACCAACAGATTGTGTTTTCCTAATAGGTCGGAACCTATTAGGGGTTCGTTAACATCAGCAATCACAAACTGGTGTGTGATTGGATGTCTGAGACCCAGATTGAGTGTCCGCTTTTTCCTTCCGTACGTGCGTATCGGAGAATTATTTGCTGCTGACAACTGTAAGGCGGTGGGCACACGGTTGCGTGGGGCGAACGATCGCGGAAGGACCGAGATATCAGCGCCGGTATCGACGGTAAAATTGATATTCAGTCTCGAGTCCCTGATCGTAAGGCGTCTTATGGATGCGTTGCCGGCCGGTTGCGCAGGGGTGTCGGTCGGCAAAATTAGTTTAAAGACTGACGCCGGTTGTTGGTTGGTCGAGTCCAACCGCAGGGTGCCCTACAATTAGTTGTACGGTCTCCGTACCGTTGGTGGTTGGCGCACCAAGCGCGTGTGACGGCATTGTTGGGCGGATTTTGCCTACTGGCAGGTTCGTCACGAGAAGGCCGTGGAGGTGGGCGACGAAAAGAAGTCCGTATGACTCCTTTCTTTCTCCTTTATTATTCTTTGGTTAATTCAATATTTTGGGTTTATATTTACACAGTAAACGGGAAATAATTATGAAAGTTAACTGGTTGGTTTGACAATGTTTAAATTGAATTTACAGGAACGGAAGATAATTATGAAAGTTAACTTATTGGTTTGTCAATGTTTAAATTAAATTTACACGGTAACAGAAACTTATTTGATTTAAAAGTTTGTATAAAAATTCACACCGTAACAGAAATTTGATTGCTCTAAAATATTGTATTGAAAATTTTGCGATAACCGGTAGACTTCGACTTTACGCACAAGAGGACTCCTTTCAGCGATCTGACTCCAATGGACTTTTTGTTCCGTGAACTTAATGAACTATCTCATCCGCAATCACAACCAGGTTCAGATACAAATAGCGACTTATGCGGAGAAGATTTAATCTTTATTTCGCGCGGCAGCGTGACTACCGGTGATGATAAACGACAAGCGACTGGTTCTATTTAGGGTGGAAATCGTAATTTCTGCTTTTTACACATTGATCTGCCAATGGTAATCATGCTCTCTTGTGTGTTCCCCAACTCACCACACTCATCCAGGTCGAAACGTACTTGTGTATTCGTTCGACTTCGATGGGCGTAGCCAGAATGGAGAAATCAAAAGGGAAAGCACAATAACCCAGGGTGGATCTGGCTAGGTGTGTGTGCGTCAATGCCGTGTATACGGCTGGTCTACTGACCTAGTGACAATCTCTTAGGTCGACGCACTATAGCAAGACAGAAATACGAGAGAGAGGGCAAACATAGCTAAGGTTATTCACCAGCAAAAAGAGATCATTGATCCCAAGCGAATGGGTGATCTGGGACAAGTCAATAGGACGCCGCATCGGCTGGGGATATAATTCCATTCTGTGGAATGTTCAATAATACGCAAGCCTATGGACTATGACGCAACCGCGTCGCTTGGTTTGACTTGGTTGTTGCTAACCAATACGAATGGAATTTCCGGTGGAAAACCCATGGTTAGCGCAATAGTGTTGCCGTATGTTGTTGATTGTAGCTAAACTCAATTATGCATTATCTGCATAGAATAATGAGTTTAGCTATGCGTCCCTTTGACATGTTTTGCAGGTAAATACCTATCAAGGAAATGGGAAGGTATTGTGGTTGGAATTGTGGGCTGTTTCTCCTATAGGATAGAGAAACCCATACAGGTTTACCTAGCTCTACAACTCTTTCTACTCCAACTACATCACAAAAACATAATCTAACTTGACCAATGGCCCCAAATCTTGTTTCCACTTTATAAATTACAAACGTAAATCCGACGCCGATCGTAACTCCCTTTCTTATGGCCCGACTACTTCAACCGACCCCCTAACTATTGCCAATCTATTCGCTTCGTTTTTCAATAAATCCTTCACAGACATCTCCTTCGAGCCTAGCCCGTCTTACTTCAAACACTTGGCCGAATTCTCCCTCGGCCGCTTCACCCCTCAAAATATTCAGCATCACGTAGTTGAGGAGAAATTAAACTTACTTAAAAACGAGTTCAGCCCTGAACCTGATGGACTCCCGGCTGTCCTTTTAAAGAAATGTTCCTCTTCTCTTTCTCTCCCGATATCAAAGATATTCAATCTATCCCTTTCACAAGGTATCTTCCCTGGTATTTGGAAATCCTCCTGTGGCGGTTCTGCCAACCCCACGGCCCCCTTACCTGAAAAACCCCCATAACTTCATCCCAGTCTGCATAGGTTTTCGCTAATGCAATCGCATTACCGCCTTAAATGCCCCACGCATCAAATAGATCAAATTTATAATCTAAAAGTCCCTGTAAAGAATCCTTACCTTTCATGCATCTCTTCACATACAAATTCCCTGTTAGAATTCTTTCCTAACTTATCAGGTATCCCAAAACCAATTCGTGCAAATCCCCCTAGACGAATTCCTGACAACAAAATGATTTGGTTTACATACAATGTAACCATTATAACAGGGATCATAAACATTGCGTCGCCTATTTCCCGTCCTCATCAAGTGTATCATAAATCACCGCTGGCGACCTAAACCCAATGGACCAAAACAAATATACGCATCTCGCGTCTCTTGCCACCAATTAAATCCTACAGCATAAGCAAATGCAAATAGGAATTCAATACCTACCCTTACCAGCGATGCCATAAACACAATTTTCCGGTAATCTAGCTAAAACCCATTAGCACATTCCTACATTGCATTGCCGCCTATTTATTTAGCCGCAATGCACATCTCAGACAAAGACTCAAAAGTTCCCTTTGTGTTCTCATATGTCGGGATCTGCTTCTCATCAGCAGCGGCATGAGCAAATAGAAAACCAATTATCATCCAAGGAGATTCGGTTTGTTTGCTTTACCGAACTCGCGTCTCATGAATACATTCTATGCCCTTTTCGTCGTTTCAGATTTGTTTTCGTGGCTTTGTCCCATGAAAGAACCGATGTACACACTGTTACGTACGTCGGCCACCACCATCATTTAATAATTTACATTTAATAATAATAATAATAATTGAATTTAATACTTTGTTTCAACATAGCATGATGGTAAGGTGGTGGAAGAATTGCATGATCCTGAAGTGAGTTTCTGAACCCACCCTGATTCGGGTGTGGATCGTGCAGTTCTTCGAGTTCGAATTTGTTTTTCGAAGTGGACGTGAATGGAGAGCGAAATGAGAGAGACAGGAGGATGTTGAGTTCGGTTTGTTTTGGTTCCGTTGTTGACTGTTCTTTTTGCATACTGTTGTTTTTTGCAACTCAGGCCCCGTTGATCGATTTTTGGGAAGAAAAAAAGAAGCCCGTGCCTGGTTTGGTTAAGATTCAAAGTAAAGTAACAGAATTGAAAATAATAAATAATCAGTTTTGTAACGTGATGTAAGAAGAAGCCCGTGCCTAGTTTGGTTAAGATTCAAAGTAAATTAAAAGAATTGAAAATAATAAATAATCAGTTTTGTAACGTGATGTAAGAAGAAGCCCGTGCCTAGTTTGGTTAAGATTCAAAGTAAATTAAAAGAATTGAAAATAATAAATAATCATTTTTGTAACGTGAATTGGTCTATAATTTGACTGCGGAACTTCGGGGATATCTGAGTGGAGTGTGCACAGTTTCCAGAACCAAGGGTCGCCTGGTACCAGCCCTGGGTAATTTCCTCGAGCAGGAACCACGACCGCCTGCTGATCCGGAGTACGAGGAGTTGAGGACCAGCGCTGGGAGAGCTGCTGAGCGAGTTCACCAAAACTACAGGTATCAATTGATTTACTATTAATTTTCTGTGGCAAAAAGAAAGAAAGACCAAATGTCACTACACTGGCGCTGCGGACAGGATTTGAGGAAGCCTGAGTCAAACTCGTAAGTGCTTGAAAAGCCCAAATCCAGGAGAAACCTGTGCATCTCAAGTCGCAGGACACATCACAGACTGACTGGACAGACCTTCCGGACGGACCGCGGCAGGTTTGCTGCTTTGGCTTAGCGGCTCAGTGAGGCGATCGGAGTTGTGTGTCTGCACAGAATAGTCGATACAGGTGCATATAGAAAAATATTGAGCTGCGAGGTCGCTGTGGATGAAGAGTGCGTCTCCAAAGGTTATGGTTTTGTTCATTTTCGAAACGGAAGAGACAGCCAACGTATCAATTGGAGTGAGATTGCGGAGTTGCAGACAGAGCTGAAACCTATTTGTATATATATGTAGTTAAGTTTTTTCTCTCTTTTCGTTATTCTTGAAAATTGATTGGTGCTTTTATTTATTTATTTATTTATTCTTATTGTTGAATGGAAAACCTGTATGTTAATGACTGCAGAATTGTTTTGGTTTTAGCCTTAAGCTGATACTTTGATGTTGTTTATTGATTGTAAATTATTGCTTTTGATTTATTTGTTTATCAACTAGTTTTTGGCTTGATCGATCTGTAAATTTTTGTTTGTTAATTATTGCTTTTGATTTATTTATTTATCAACTAGTTTTTGGCTTGATCGACCTCTAAATTTTTGTTTGGAGCAGGGATTCTGCTTTTCTTCCTTCTCGGCTGCGGGTTTGGATTTCGTTTGTTTTTTTTTTTTGTTGTGTTACAAAAGAGACCCAAAAGTGGTCATTATATTTGCATACCCCTTTCTCTCTCTCCAATTCTCGCCCACTGAGGACTGCGTTTGTCAATAGAGTAGTGTTTTTGTTTGTTTATTGTGCCCGACGGGTGTAGTGTGTGTTTCTTTATCTCGTTGCAAGACCGTTTGTTTTGTAGATTAGTGCACCGTTTTTCAGTCCCAAACATTGGCGAATTTTTAATTACGGGCTGACCTCCTCTGATGTTCCGGGTTTCCTTGTTACGCATCAGGCCCCTATAGTGATTGCGAGGGGGGAAGGTTCGTCGGCGTCTTGTTGTATATTGGGAGCGTGTTTGTTTTTGTTTTTCGCGCCCCTTCTGTTGGTGGATACTGTCGGCGACGAGGTTGTTTTTTCTTTTCTCCGCGGGGTATCCGGGATTAGCTTTGGTGTAGGTGACCTTGAGATCTAGTTAGACGGCCGGCAGATGCAGACAAGGCTGCGTCAAAGAGATGTCCGAGAGGGCACCCCTGCCCGGGCACGACCCGAGGCATTTCCCGAGCCGCCGGTTGACGAGGTGGATCCGGAGGCATTCCACGATTCGCGGGACGAGTTCGTGGACGAACGATCGCCAACGCGCCCCCCTCCCACCGTCGGTAAACGGCCTGTCGGGAGCATGGAGGACACGCCGATGCCCTCGTATTTTAAACTGGGCCCACAACCATGTCCTGTACGGACCATGCTGGGCACAGATAGGGTTTTCGACCTTGTGTCGAAGGCGGTCCCCATGTTTTCGGGACAGGAAGGACCGGATACGGCCGAGAGACTCTCTTCGTTTCTCAAGGGCTGTAGAAGGACCTTGGATGGGCTGGCGGTGGAGGAGGAACATACCTTCCTCCGGTGGCTGCCCTCTAGGCTGAGCGGCGAGGCCTATCGGATGTTCGAGGAGAGACCACCCACGACATTCCTTGAAGCGGAACAGCGTCTTAGAGAGGCCTACGAGCCCCGGGTGTCGTATGAGGAGTTGTGTGCACAACTTTCCAAAATGCGACAACTCCCTTCCGAGGATGCCACAGGCTTTGTTTCCCGAGTGAAGCGGGCCGTGGTACGGTGCGAGGAGGCAGCTGAGCGCTTTTATGGTCGCCAGGGTAGGTCCGTCTTCGCCAGCCAGCTTGAGGGCATGGCCAAACCGGTGTTGGTAAGGGGTCTGAGGGAGGAAGGACTAAAGCACTTCCTCCTCACGTTGGGTAATGTCCCTTTTCGTAGCCTGGTGGACCACCTAACCGGATTTGAGCGAGCTCGAAGGGAAATGCTGAGGCAGGACGACCTGTTTGTGGATGCGCGGCCGACAGCGTCGGAAACATTAGAGATAGGACCGGGAAGTTGCTCGACCCTTTTGGAAAGTTCATCCTCCACTTCTAGGGATTACGCCGCGGCGCCGGCGCCGGTTTTATCGAACCTAAATCCCCGGGCGGTGTCATTCGTGTTGCCGGCCGAAGAGCCTGATAGTCGTCGACGGGGGGAGGATGGTTTCGTTCGGGAGCAGTCGTGCGGACCTCTCAATTATCGACGGGATGCTGGTGCCTATGCTCCGGCCTCCTCTGGCGAGGGAGCGTGGTCAAATGCCATGCCAAGCCAGAGTGGAGAGTCGCAGAGCTTGGCTCAGGGGACGTATGTGCCACAGGATCGATCGGGTCGGGACAATCCGTTCAGGGATCCGGTTGGTCGATCGGCGCACCCCCTGGAATCCCAGACAATATGCAATTTTTGCAATCTGAGGGGTCACGTGTACGACGAGTGTCTACAAAGACGGAACACTCCCTTCTGTCGCGAGTGTTGGCGGTATGGCCACGATATAGTGGACTGCCCGGATCGCCCGACGAGGACGCGCGGACCCCAGACCACATACAGGGGTAGAGGTCAGCAGGGCGGATTCGCACGACAAGAACCGCCTTATCAGCGACCACAGTATCAGCGGAGAGCCCTACCAGAGCCGCAGCCCCCGTCTACGGGCGGCGGGCCGGGGACATCAGGCCCCAGAGTATTCAGCGTCCGGTGCTGTTGCGAGTTTTGTGGCCGACAGGGTCATAGCTTGCGCGGGTGCGAATACAGGCAAAGGTGGGAAAAACAACAGCATTCCCAGGGTTCTCCCCATAAGCGGCACGCCGGAACAGCACCTGTTGCGAGCCGAGAACAAGACACCCGTGTGGAGACTGGGGCAAGCGCGAGAAATAGGCGCAGAGGGCGTCGGAGGCGGCGTCGGCGAAATCGAAGCGCCGGTAATGATAGCGCGGAAAGTAGGGATTCTCGGAAGGTGGATGGGGATGATGGGCGACGACTGTCCGTGTCGAGCGGTGGCGGTAAGCGACCCGACTCCATGGACTCAAAATCCTCAAAGACGGATGCGAGGCATGATGCCGCATCAGGCAGCGCGGGGAGCCGGGAATGGCAGCCCCGGCGAATTGGGCCCAAAGTGGGCAGAAAGAATAGCTCCAGTTCCGCTAGTTTGGAGTCCAGTGGGACTCCCGAGCGGAATATTCCTGAACGGAGGAGCGGATCATTGTGCGAGTTTTGCGGTCGACACACTCACAAGGCGGCAGAGTGTCGACATAAGGCGAAATGGGAGAGTTCGGGAAACTCCCCAAGGTCGGGTCGGCAAGACCTACCCGACCGCACTAAAAACGAAACCCAGCTCCAACTGTTCTCAGCTTTCGCCGACTCGAGTCCCGATTGTCGCTCTCCCTCTAGACATTGGCCGTAGGAACCCTACGCGCCTAATCGTGGACACCGGCGCTGAGATCAGCCTGTTGAAGCTGAAGGCACTCCATCCTAGATATGGCATGGATGTGCATAAATCTACAACGCTCCAAGCGCTGTTTGTCAAAGGTAAGTCGAGGGGATGTTGCACTGGGAGTTTCAAGTTGCACCATGAGATTCCCTGCAGTTTCCAAATAGTAGACTCCTTGCCGGGTTTGGAGGAAGACGGATTGTTGGGGTACGACTTCCTGTCTCGGAATTGTAAGGTAGACGGGCCGGGTGGTTGTTTGGTTTTTCCCCGAACGACCGTAAATCCCGTGCCATTCTCCATTCAATTTGTCAACTATGGGACGGGAAGGGTTGAACATGTGGCAGCCAAACGGGGAGACGTGCCAAAGGGACCTGTTAAGGTCGATACTGCGGCAGGTACTCGCCCGGAGACCCTACCCATACAGGGGAGGGCTGCGAAAAGCTGTTCAACCACGTGCTACCCACGTGGTCATCCGGATGAACCCCAAACAGTGGACGTCAATAACATATAGTTATAGACCACGTTCTATATAAACGAACAAATAAGGGAAGGATAAGCCTTCCTATAACTTGGAGCCCCTGATCCTAGCTGGCCAGACTCTGGTTACCCTCCGGAATCTTAGTCCTTGTAAAGGACCTTCGTCGAGGGAGACCAACTTGAGAGTCTGACGAAAAGTCTTTAAGGCCAGGCCTAATGCTGCAGCCGCAGTCCCAGCGCAGACTGCAGAGGCAAACCCCAGTGCTGGGGGTTGGATCGCAAATATGAAAGTGCGAAAGCGCACTATAATGTCGGGTGATGGTAGGTTTTGCCGCCGAAACGGGACAAACCCCCCGATCTACCAACCCATGGACCGGGGCAAGTACCGAGTCCAAAAGAGGACTAAATCAAAATTATAGGAGCGGGACGTTTTCGCCGGCCGGGTGACAGTTTGGAGTGGTTGTACGAGAGGGGATCTCCTCGCTTTGGTGGAGGGGTCCTAACCGGATCGTGTGGGCGGTCGAGCTTTTGGTCGAACCATCGGATTGAGTGTCGGACCCGCCGCGGACGTTTGTGTTGTCGTTGGTTTTGTGGAGTGCTTGTCTGTTGTTCCCCCTCTAGGGTTAATACTTCAGTGTTATTTATTTATTTATTTTTTACTAATCCTAGTATATAAGTAGTATAATCATTACTACCATTAGCACTTAAGCATGATTTATTTATTTCCTACTAACAATGATATATAAGTAGTATAATCAGTACTAACATTAGCACTTAAGCATTATTTATTTTGTTCCACTAACCCTAATGTATAAGTAGTACTAAATATATAGAAAATCCTTACTAACCTTAACACCTAGGCATATTTATTTATTTATCTATTTATTTATTGGTTGGTTTGTTTGTTTGTTTGTTTGTTTGCTCTCCGCCGTCCACTCTCCGGCGTGACATTCCTCTCCAAAGAATGGCACGCAGTCTTGTGCGGGGGGGAGGTGTGTTACGTACGTCGGCCACCACCATCATTTAATAATTTACATTTAATAATAATAATAATAATTGAATTTAATACTTTGTTTCAACATAGTATGATGGTAAGGTGGTGGAAGAATTGCATGATCCTGAAGTGAGTTTCTGAACCCACCCTGATTCGGGTGTGGATCGTGCAGTTCTTCGAGTTCGAATTTGTTTTTCGAAGTGGACGTGAATGGAGAGCGAAATGAGAGAGACAGGAGGATGTTGAGTTCGGTTTGTTTTGGTTCCGTTGTTGACTGTTCTTTTTGCATACTGTTGTTTTTTGCAACTCAGGCCCCGTTGATCGATTTTTGGGAAGAAAAAAAGAAGCCCGTGCCTGGTTTGGTTAAGATTCAAAGTAAAGTAACAGAATTGAAAATAATAAATAATCAGTTTTGTAACGTGATGTAAGAAGAAGCCCGTGCCTAGTTTGGTTAAGATTCAAAGTAAATTAAAAGAATTGAAAATAATAAATAATCAGTTTTGTAACGTGATGTAAGAAGAAGCCCGTGCCTAGTTTGGTTAAGATTCAAAGTAAATTAAAAGAATTGAAAATAATAAATAATCATTTTTGTAACGTGAATTGGTCTATAATTTGACTGCGGAACTTCGGGGATATCTGAGTGGAGTGTGCACAGTTTCCAGATCCAAGGGTCGCCTGGTACCAGCCCTGGGTAATTTCCTCGAGCAGGAACCACGACCGCCTGCTGATCCGGAGTACGAGGAGTTGAGGACCAGCGCTGGGAGAGCTGCTGAGCGAGTTCACCAAAACTACAGGTATCAATTGATTTACTATTAATTTTCTGTGGCAAAAAGAACGAAAGACCAAATGTCACTACAACACACATACATGTGTACAACCAACGATCTTCACGGTCCCATAGTCCTTACCGCCTGTCTGCTTCGTTTATCCATCGCCTTGGCGCGTGTGTTGAATATCATGATCCTCACGATCACCCATGCACGCATACTACCATGATCTCCATTACGAGATCGGGTTTTCTGTTCCACAAAGAGAGACTTTACGTCTCTCTTGTGGCAGGTAAAACGTATCCTTAGTGGAGAATAACACTTTCTCTCTCGGGGAAACTGACCCCATTAGCGAGTCGGCTCTGCACGAGCCGCTTATCGCTGAGTCCAATTACATCCGCCGACCACCACGGTCATGTCGCTCGCGCTCCTCGTCGTGCGCCGAGGACGTGTATATCCCGGACCTGTAAAAATTGAGTCAGGTTAAGTAGATAGCAAAAATACTCAATTAAAAGTAATTTATCTAGTGACCGCGGTCCAAATACAATAGTGTAAAATTTGAAAAGAAAAAAGCAATTAAAATAATAAAAAACGGTGATCACCAATAGACAGTGCGTTTTATTTTTTATTCTCTTGTGCTGCAGTTTCCTGGATGTTATCGTTCATCCTTCCGCGTTCGATGAACAGTCTGCTGCGGTGGAACTTACGTTTTATGATGGAGGAGGAAGGTGAACCGAGTGCCCATGCCTGGCACAATATACTGCCTCCCCACACCCCTATGTCACCCCCTTACATAAAAAGTGACCTAAAAACGAAATAAGCAACTCACGCCTCATCGCCATACGTCTCATATCCCTAAACTGTTCGAAGGGATTCTTTACAACGCGTTTTATTTCCGTTGTAAATCCATCATCTCATCCAACAAGCATGATTTCCTTTCGGGTAGGTCGACCACAACCAATCTGATCGAGTTCTCATCCCATACTCTCCGTGCCTTAGAGAATGGCAACGATGTCGTTGTAATCACCACCGATTTCAGCAAGGCCTTCGACAAAATCTTCCATAATCTCATCCTTTTTAAGCTGTCCTCCCTAGATTTCGAACCCGTATTGATCAAGTGGTTATCTTCTTATCTCAAAGATCGATCCTAAGGTGTTAAATTCAGATGCTCCCTTTCCAATCCTTTTCTTCCCACGTCAGGGGTTCCCCAAGACAGTCACCTAGGTCCCCTCCTATTTATCCTTACCATCAATGACGTTGACTCCATTATCAAATACTCATCCATCTCCTTCTATGCGGACGACACCAAACTCTACAAAACGAACATTTATTCTCTTGACTCCACACTTATCCAAACTGATCTCGACAGCTTCTCAACTTGGTGCCGTAATAACTGCCTCAAACTCAACGTTTGCAAATGCCACTCCATCACCTCCTCCCGAGAACGCCCCTCTTCCCATACGTTTCTACTTCCTACTAAACCAGCAGATATCATCTGTACCCTCGATACGTGACCTCGGGATCTTATTTGATAGGGAGCTTAGCTTCATCCCGCATATTAATAACATTATTCTTAGGGCCAACTCTGCCCTTGGGTTTGTGAAACGCTGGTCTACAGAATTCTCTAATCCTTACGTTTCCCGTTCTATCTACATAGCCTCTGTCCGCCCCCTTCTTGAATACGGCAGTCAGGTCTGGTCTCCACACTACTCGTCCCATATCGGTAGAATCGAAAGCGTGCAACGTCGTTTTCTGCGTTTTGCCCTCCACGGCCTGAACTGGAAGAAGTGTCGGATTCTCCTCCCACACACAAGCCAGCTCCGCCTGATTAACCTCAACACACTTGAGGAGGGCAGAATTCATGCCGATATCCTTTTCAGCAACCATTTCGTCTCAGGCACAATCAATTGCCCAAGCTTGCTCTCCACCATCGAAAAAAAAAAAACAAAAAAAATGGGTGGCGAGAGGGCCGACTTTAGCGAGACAAGGACAGATGTGTCCTTCATCTTGTCTCTGACTTCTGGTCATCTTGCGATAACCAGAATCATCCACATCCGTGATGATGTTGGGCTCGGTCTCGCGATATCTGAAAAGAAAAGAAAAAAAGTGGGGGTATCCAAGGAGAGTGTGGACAGTGTTAGTTCAGGTGTTCTCTAACTACTTGTATAGAGGGATGGTGGGAAAGAAATCGTACAAGACCGGTAGGTCTTGGGTGGGGTAGTAAACGCAGATCACGTCTTTGGCGTCTGATAATCCACGCTTTGGTCGGTGTGTATGTTTGTGTTTGTGCCGTCTTGTACCGTGTGTTCGTGTGTGTGGTTTGTTAATAGTAGACCCTATGGGATGGGTGCAGAAACCCTCTATTATAGAGGGGAATGTTGTTGGGAAGGGTGCTTTCTTCAGTTTTGTACTGAAGAAGAAATTGTGGAGGTTTGATCCGAAGAGATCGAGAGAGAGAAGGGTCAAGAAAGCAAGAGTCCGGTTGAGTCGGTTTGTTACGAGTTTTGGGGTTTTAGATGACGTGTACACTAGGACGTCATCCGCATAGCAAATCTGGTTTACTCTATCATCCACAGGGCGAGGAATATCTGAGGTGTAGATATTAAATAATATGGGGCCTAGAATGGAGCCCTGTGGTACGCCTGCAGCGGCGTTGAAAGTTCGGGAAAGCTTTTCGTTGACTCGAACTTGGAAGGTTCTATTTAAAACGAACTCGTAGATGATACTACACAGCGTTTTACTGAGGCCAGTATTCAGTAATTTAAAAACGAGACCTTCGATCCAGGTTGTGTCAAAAGCCTTTTCAATGTCCAAGCTCACCGCAATGGTGGGTTCCTTATTAAAGAGGCGTACGCAAACGTGGTTTTGAAATATGTTGAGAGCCATAGTGGTGCTGTGCGCTCTTCTAAATCCAAATTGCAAGTCAGGTATTAGGTTCCTGACACTGATAAATTTATTTAGCTTCGCGTATATGAACTGTTCATATATTTTGCTGATGCAGGTGAGAAGTGAAATAGGACGAAAGCTTGAGGGGTGATAATTTGGTATCCCAACTTTTGCTATTGGGCAGACAACAGCATGCTTCCAAGCTTGGGGAAAATACCCCATGTTGTAGGCATGGTTGAGCAGAATGGAGAGCTTTATAAAGAATAAAGGTTCCTGTCAGTGGGGAGAGAGAGTTGGTGGAGTTTTTCGTTGAATGTAATATTGAAGTTGTCCCAATTTGTGCGCCCATAATCGGGTATGTATCTGACATGAGTCCGGGATGCTCGATAGCCGCGGATGAACATGGTCACATCGTTGTGGTCAGATACACCCGGCGATACTTGAGGAGGAGTGATTTGGGGAAGTAGGTCTTCGGACACAATAGCTCTCCACCATCGCACTCCACACTAACTATATATATTGTTTGTTTTTTTTTTTTTTTTTAATTACTACTTTTGTTTTAAATTAGTCTGTAAGGTATTCTATTTATATTAACCAAGCTTGGATTAAGCCTAATAATAAAAAAAAAATTAAATTAAAAGTAATGTAGAGCATCGGGTCACGTAAGGGTTCGAAAAGTCATTAGACCAGCGTTTCACAAAACCGAGAGCTGAATTGGCCGAGTATTAAGTCGAGGCCGAGTCGCGCAATGTGTGAGAGGAGGTTTAGCTGACTATCGCATAAGAACATAAGATGGCAAGGTCTCGGGTGGAGTTATGGGGTATTTTTATTGATTGTCTCTAGTAAGTGCCGTGTCGACACAGGTTCACTAAGACGTCGTGTGTCGTGTCGTGACCACTTTGTTTGCCGGTAATAAAAACTTCGGTTACGGCGGCGATTGTCTTTATTGTGAAACTTACTCTAGGTTACATAGACTTTTAGAACCTTCTGATTAACTTTGTACATCGTATGTTAATTGATAATTTTGTGTAACTTAAAATGGTAACTCCGTATAACTTATCTGCTAGAAAACATATAATCTTACAAATGATTAATTGATAATTTTGTGTAACATAAAAATTGGGAACACTTATGTAACTTATCTACTAGAAAACGTATAATCTTACAACTTATTTTCTGTTTAACTTTGTACACTGCATGTTAATTGTGCAACATAAAATTAGAAACACTTATGTAACTTATCCACTAGAGAACGTATAATCTACAAGTGATTTTCTGTGGTGACTTTGTACACGGTAAGTTAGTTGGTAATTTTGTGCAACAAAATTAGGAACATTTGTATCACTTCTCCTTAAATAAGTATAGGATTGTGGATGGAACTTGGGAGGTATCCCGGAAGGGGTTTCAGTTAGCCACTCTAAAAACGGAGTGTGACGCAGTGGTAGGTACACGAACTGCCTCTAGATGTAATGGACCACCTTCTGTGTTTGCGGTTGTAATTTCTTGGAACGAATTAAGCCGAGATGTTTATCCGCGCAAGGTCTTCGTATCCGCGATTAATGAGCCGCACTAAAGGATATAAATCCGAGGTATTTTACTGCCGAATTTTAAAATCACTAATAGTGGTCATCTATCTCTTGGGACATCCCACGAGAGATTGTTTGTTATTATTGAGACGCGACGTGCCTTATCGGTATCCAAAACTCAATTGATTACTGCCACCGAAGCGACAGAATACCAACATTCTATCCGTCGCCTCGATGACCATATTTGGCAATTTTACTGGTCGAGTTGGTGTGCCACCACAGAAGGGTTGAAACGGACACACACGATGACCCATTTGGTTGCTCATCGCGTGTGTCGCCCAGCATGCGAACCATGTACTTGGTATTAAACAAAATAAACAACTTTCGCAGCTGGGGCAAGTCCTCCTGAGAAGGGTTAAAATGTTTACACGATCAGTGACTGTGTATAGCATTATTTCTGATCGTGTACATCACATTTCCATAATAGGATATGTTTATTCGACCAGCACTGTGTGGTACATTCATGCTGATCGGCGCGCGCGTTGCTGGCGTCCGTTTATATGAATCGCCATGCACGTGTATGGGGAAAATTCTTTCCTCTTGTGTGCTTGGCCAACGCTTGGTGATTTTCGTCGGCTACGTAATATGTACCGAGTTATATTTTAGGGGCGTTTTACTGGTACTTGTTGATTGCGGCGATTGCAACCGGATTTGCCTTTGTGGTACATGGTGCAATTCGCACTATTATGCCTGGTGTAGGCAATGTCTGTTGTTGCTGATGTATTTTTCGTATCAGCAGACATTGTGCCCCACAGATTTTAGGTGGTTATTGGTACAACCAATGCAGGTAAGTACTTGCTCTATTGAAAACAGGATGCTTATGCAAAGGGAGTTACCTGGTGTATATGGACAGGTGAGCAGTGGCGTTCGCAAGAACCGCCACCGAGTCAACAGAGGATAAACATTCGTTGAATAAGAAGCGCTTCCGTGAAAACGTAATTGATTGGCATTTGTCAACATTAAGGGCCAGACAATTCTTCTGGCACCATAACGAAAAGTTGTTGAAGTCTATCTGGACTAGGAAAGAATCAAGCGGAGCATAAATTTGGTATCCTCGGCGTAAAGAGACACACTGGAATGCTTGATAATCATATCGATGTTTATATTGTTAATATGAATAGCAGGGGGCCTAAACAACTAGCCAGAGGGAGTTTTGAGATGAAAAAAAAAAAAAGGATTTGAGAGAACATATTTGAAAAGTACTCTGTAGAATCGATTACTTAGATCTGAAGAAATCCACTTTGTTAATATGGGATCCACGCCCAAGGAGGATCGTTTGAAAAGTATTAGTTTGTGCGAGATTTTATCGAAGGCTTTACTAAATCAATAGTGACTTCATTGCCGTTCTTTAGAGCTAAGAGTGTGTGTGGTACAGAATGCTTTCAAAAAGTTTGCCGATGTGGGAAAATTTGGGGAGAGCACGGTGGTTTGAGACATCGCCTTTGGATCCCTTTTTATGCTTGGGGTGATGAGTGTGCTTTTCCAAATATTAGAGAAATAAGAAAAGAGCAACATAACACTTAAAAAAAAGATTAGAAAGATGCGCAAAATCTGTGGGTTTCACTCCGTATTTTATTTTTATATGCTAATGAGCTATTTTAGACGATTAATTAACCGAGTGCCAACACTTCGCTTCGACGCCAAGGGATTACTGGGCATCAATATTCAAAAGCATACAAATACAATTTCGACAAAAGGGCAATGTGTTCAGAAACGCCATTGAGAATTCAGTTTTATAAAATAACGTTACTTTCATCAAAGTAGACCATTGAGTGATTGCGCTTTTCAATAAAGTTTATTGAAAGATTCCCTGTGGAGTCGGTCCACGAAATTCATATTAGCGGCGACAGATATTTCAAAGGTTGACGGTTAAGCAACTCCATACCCTTCGACAAATATAAGTATATACGTTTGTGCTATGTACGGATATGATGCTGGCAATATTGGTCAGTTTTTTGGAAAGCGGGTGGATATTGCTTTTCATTTCTTTCCATATTGACCAATCCAGTAGGAAAGCTGGCACACTAGTTGAATAAGTGAGAAAAAAGAAACATCGTTCCAAACAGATTTAGTTCAAAATAGTTTTTAAAAAAGGGAATGTGGCCGATACGCGCTAAAATTGATTTTACTCGAGAAGAGTGCCCCTCTGTGTTTTTTGGAACATAATGGAAATTGGATACCCCATCTTTGCAAATTTGATCTATCAAGGCACCTCCCAGATTATTATTATTCTGATAGATTCCTATAATAGTGAGAGTAATCAAGTCGTGAAAATTAAGATGGGCCGGAGACGTGGCGCGAATGGGCAACAATAGGACCGTACATAGAATTATTGACGGTAAGCCAACGGGAAAGAGACCGACAGGACGGCCGTGTCGAAGATGGGAGGACAATGTTAGGTTGGGCCTCGAGGAGACCGGATCGGATGGTCGAACATGGAAGACGAGCGCACGTCAAGTCGGTGAGGTCATTAACTTTCGGGTTCCTACAGACCAATAAATATAATGAATAGAATAGATAAATTCTTCTCTCCCTTCCTCACTATTTTCACAAGATGTTGCTGTCGCCCAACGTGAGTCAAACAAAAGGACTTGACCTACAAGTATCCTGAAAACCAATTCATCACATGGACAGCATTAAATATTATTCGCACAGTGCCCTTAATCCTATCCCCCGTGTATATAATGTGTGGCCGACGCTCCTTTAGCCCATTCAATTAATCTCTAAACAACCACTTAATGCATCCTTGGACTACTATACCTCCGACTATGCAGCGGAAGCTATTTATTTCATTCCATATCCACTATAAATTGCTCTCCTCCATCCTGACTATGGTTGCCGGGACAAATGGTAAATGTGTCACATTACAATCATCAGCTGAAGGACTTAATATAAACTCATGAAAGTCACTTAAAAATTTATATATAACTTACACTTATGGCTTCATACTGTTCCGCTCCGTCCGCTATACTTGTTGGTCCTATTTGCACTCAGGGCACGTGACAACAATAAAACGGGTGTAGGTGGCTCCTGTGAGTGTGTGAAGTGCACCGTATTGTATTTTGGATGGCCTATCAACTACCATTCTACATCTTGGTATTCGAATCCATTTTCCAAACACCTTAACGTGATGAGGGGGATTTTTGGTCACCTACTCAAACACGCATGTAGTGGGAGATTGGTTCTGTGTGAATTTCTTGTTGGCCCTCTTTTAGTTTGCCTTTTTGGTTAAATGAGAATTATCTTTCGAAGGAAAGCAATTAACGCGAAGGGATAATTTGTTCAAGTCGACATGAATTATTGGGCTTGAGGACGTTAAAAGGAACACTAGTCCCGTGGCTCGTGAAATTAATGGCCGCAATAAACAATGCAAAACTAAGAAACGTTTTAACCTCAACCTCCTTGGCTGACGGAGTGCAGTAACAGAATGCCCCATATTATGGAAAACTGCGTAACCATACTGGATGTAGATCCCATACCCATACCCACACTTTCAGTAGTTTTACAGCTTAGGGGTAAAAGTGCCTCTCGTGAGGGTAGACCTTCTTCGGGGCAGTTGCTCCTTGCTGTAAATGGATATGTTATTATGAGTACGAAACGGTGTTGTCTGGGACGGTATCATATTCAACTAACTAAAAAAGACGGTATTGTATGGTCTCTCTGGTATCAGGTGTACAGGCTGTAGTTAATGGGGAGTTGTAAATAAAAATGTATGGTAACGAAAGAGGCAATCTACTAAAATGCCTTTGATAGCGCAGTTGGTAGAGTGTTGAAGTGTTGATAGAATGCATCATGCCGGACAAAAAAATGCAGGGAAGTACTTAAGCGAACTATGTTCTTTTATACCCGTGTTTTGTGAAACTAATGAAAAACTGTAACAACCGCTTAGTGGGTTAGTGGATCATGCAACGATCAGTTCACTTTGTTAAATATTTGGCGTTATATCGTGATTGAACTTTATGTTTTTGAAATCGACCTCTCTGAGATAATTTCGTTGTTGCATATTATTATTGTACCGGACTACTGACAGTGCTGGAATTTGGAAGCTAGCCATAATGGAGGATGTGACAATGTTCCCTTAGATTTTTCAGCCTAATCGATGTAGAATTTTAGACTAATGCAAATTACGCATTATTTTACGCTTGTGTCCCAATTTAGGTAGTAATGAAATCAATCATGACGGGTGCACTCTGTAGTTAGAATTAAACTAATGGATATCGACATAAAACCCTCAAAGGATCAAATATTGAAATTATATAAAATATAATAAGCAATTACTCAAAATTTGTCATAAACCTTATCTCGAAAAACTGTTCCCTATGGATACAAAATGTATTTCATACATAGGACTACCAAAATCAATGTCATTTCTGCATAAAAGGGTCAATGTTTTTCCTCATGAAGAAACTTTTTTCATGTTAACCTATTGGAAGCCTATTGAAATCATTGTCGCCAAACACTGGGTAAACATTTTATAAGAAAATGACATAACAAGAAAATTGTAAAAAAAAGTGGCTTTCAATGAATGTATGCCCTAGAATAAAGCAACTCTGGTTCTAAGGTATGTTTCTCATTTTATATTTTGATAGCTCTTTGGAATAAACTACAATAGTGATTAGGACAAGATAAAAAAACGATCGTTCAATAAGTCTGTGAGGAAGAAGTATTGTGTGCAGGCGTACTGCACTGGGTTCCCTTCTTCCGCCATCATGGTTATAAGTTCCGCTGATACAAAACCAAGAGAAGAAAAACTGTTCGCCAAGACAACGAGGAAAAATTGAACACAGGATATTGCAGCACGGAAAATTAAACACTTAGGTTTGATTTATTAGTTCAAGATTCCGTTAATATGGGGAAATTTAAGTACACTTGTTTACAATAAATTGGTCCTTCTTAATCCTTATCCCGAGTTTACTTAACTGGTTAAAAAGCAGAGTGCAAAATGACGCGGCGAACAATAGCGAAACGGAAAACTGATGATTGACTAAAATCTCGAACACTCTCAACTCTGGTTATATTATATTCGCGTCCCCGTGCGCCCCGTGGAGCGGGAGTGGCACGACTGGCGTGATCGGCGGATGTAATTGGACTCCATGATTCAACCCTCGTTTGGGGTGAGTTTGGTGGTGTGGTGGTAGATATCCTCTCCACTAAGGATATGTTTTAACTTACCACCAGAGAAACGTAAAGTCTCTCTTGGTGGAATAGAAAACCAGATCTCGTAATGGAGATCATGGTGGTATGTGTGTGATCGTTTAGATCAGCGTTGTTTACTCATGCGCGAAAGCAATGGAAAAACAAAGCAGGCAGGCGGCAAGGACAAAGGAATCGGGGATATCATGGTTTATGATGTGCATCGCGGCTAAATAAATAGACGACGATGCATCGAAGAAATGGTGTTAAAAGAAAAGATGGGGCGAGGGCATCATAAAAGTCTTAGATGAGTGATGCCCTTGTGTAAATAGACGAATAGACATTGGGAAAATGTGCTAATGGGTTGCGATACTTTATACAATGAAAATTGTATATCGTATCTTGGGTCGGTGGCCGAAACGAATCACCTGCTGGCATTTGTATATGCGGGGTAATTCGTTGTAAAAAACGGATTCTAATTTGCATTGTTTATGCTTTGAATTCAATCCGGCGGCTATGTGCGAAGTCGATGATTGTTTGGATATTCAAACAACGGAGCATTTCGGGGTAAAGTGCTTGCAGCTGTATCAATAGCTGCAGTTCGTTGCGAAGCATATTAGATGGTTATACAATGACGGTTTGTATAACACCTATGCCAATTGTATATGGCATCTAAGGTGGCTCAAGTGTCGAACTCTAGTGTGAGTGTTTTCACTAAACGAGAATTCGGTTCTTGGTCGCTAATGCAGAGATGCATTGATGCCTGCCTGAATGCCCTTGTGGGAGAAATTCCTAGGTAATGCATATGTATGATTGGGATATGTGATAAATTGGAATAGAAGTCTTATGGGGAATTTTTAGATGCGAATGAATGAATGAAGGTAAGAATTCGTTTCCAAAAGCTTTTAAATAATTAAATTTGATAAACTTGATGCGTGAAGCATTTACAGGTGCTAATGCCATTGCATTAGCAAGAAATTATGAAACTTGGGTAGCAGTTATGGGGGTTCTTCGGGTAAGTAAGAGTGGAGTTTGGCGGAAGCGCCACAAGTCCTTAGAACATACAGATGGTTTGCCTTATAATAGTTATTATTACACAATAGGCAGTTTATTAATAAGCATCATTAATCACTAGACGGCTGCACGAAAAATTGGGTGTTAACAAAATCTTGGCAAGATGGATTCTGTGTTTACTCTCAGTGCAGAATAAATGCAGTAATGTGCTTGACTCTGAGGCTGTTTTGGTTGCTTTTGCTCCGAAATCCGTACAAGGTTTTGTGTTGATACCTAACAGTGGCCAAAACAGGAAAACACGACACGAAATGCTAACCGCAATTCGGAATGCACCAGGAATGGTCTAAAAAGATGAAATGAGAAATTACATTAGATAGTTAAATACATTTTATAATTCTGAAAAAAAGGAATGAATTGAAGAACATTTAACAATTAAAGTTGATTACGACAGACACACGCGATGGCTTGCAATTTCGGCGCCACTAACTTTCCGAAGCCAACTGACTTTAATTGTTAACGTGAACAACAACAAAAACCGACGCCAAGATGAACGTGGATTTTTCTCTTAGTCTCGTAGGCTCTGTTTGCACTTGAATTCGAGAACTCTACAGTGACATAAATTGAAGTATATCACTTTAAATATTAAAGGCGCTTTATTTAAAGGCATTTTAGAGAAATTCCTTATTCGTTAGTATAAAACCTTACAATTTTTACATTTGAGAACAGTGAATCAAGAAGAGAATGTTTTATTCAAATGGTAAGAAAAACAAACGGTTCCAAATGGCCCTGAACTCTATGTGACAGAAGTCGACTAATTCTCCGGAATAAAAAAAGACGCTGTCCGTCACAACGGCGATTCAGGAGGCAGACAGTTGTCGCTCCTGCTCACATACATACATACTTCCGTCAGTTTGAACGCGTGTTTGAAACATCGACAGGGACGTAAATTTGTTCAACTTTTTTCTTGTGCGGAGTTCGTATACCCATCAACTCACTTTTCTAAACACACATTTTTGTAAATATTATGCTTGTACAATTAAGTCTTTGGCCTAACTAGCTACGCTAACCCTTAATATGCCGCTTGCCGTTTTCTTATTATAACTCAGCTATTGAAATCCAGTGTGCATAAAATAAACGCATCGTGCCACAACATCACGTGCAACTGACTGTAGACAAAGAAAACAGCCATCTGGTTGTGTCTTTTTGAACGTTTTACCTTACTATCATCTAAATGTGCTCAGATTCTAAGGCCAGGATACTAGATATATAATTACAGCAGGCATAATTTTTTTTTTTTTTTTTTTTGGTTTGGGACCGGGAGGTGATAATTTCCAAAACATAGAATAATCTGCAAACTAGAAATTCCGTTCTCATGTTCTCTATTCGGCAACGACTCTGGATTAAATCCGCCCCTATATTTCAAACAATTCCTGTTTGTTCCCCAGGTACGAGGGGGCAAGGTCGAGATATTCGCTCTCTAATGTTCTTGTAGTTCTGTAGTCTGCGAAGCTTTTGCATAATGTTATGGCTGATATATTCCCATCTGTTGTTTGAAATTAACATACGCACTGTTATGTTGGTCGCATCTACTGTACCTTTGATTTGCTCTGCAAGTATATAAGCTTATACGTTTTGTCATAGTGTATCTCATTTCTGTTGCCGTTAACTAGGGCTCTGCTCTCGAATAACCGTAAATTCCACCGCTGAAATCTTATACCAGTATTCAATGGGCTTGAGATATAAGTTGTAGCTCATACGGGAGTTGCGTATAAGAGGATTGATTTGCTCGCAGGGGAAAGAAGCATTCTGCCGATGTTTAAGCCCGTCCACATTAGGCATCCGATTCTTGAGTGCTGTGTGCGTTGTCGCTGCCTTCTTTGGCACATAGCGCATGATAAAACATATGCTATAATCTTATACATCCCTTAGATGTTTTATGGTAATTTTTTTTTTTTTGTTACATAAATAAATACCCCCCGAATCATTAAACTGATTCCCGTTTTTTTTGTACCAACCATATCTCCTCTGCAATTACTGTTCGTAGCGGCGTTGCTTCAGGACACCGTTTAAAGCGGCCGATAATCGTAGGGATGTACATATATTCTCTCGACGGTGTTAGCGATCCCACTATATCGATGTGAACATGGGCGAAACTTGTCACGAGGAGATCAAACTGTGCTGGCTGCAGCACGTTGTATGCATACATTTGTAGTGAGTTCAGTAGCCATTTTCTGTCAATCGTAAAATCAATGTTTGTGGGGGGGGGGGGGGGGGGGGGGGGGGGTGCACTTCGTTGACGGTCAGCAGTTGCAGAGTTGTTTCCACCTCCTGGCATCCACGCCGAAACGGGAATGTTAATAACACGTGCCAGGGGGTTAGCGTCGGCTTGCGTGCGTTATCCGCTATGTCAGGGGGAACATCATGCAAATGTTATGGCTAATAACCGAACTTCGTCATCGCATACTCGGGCTCGTACTCGAGGCTCTGTCCACGCTGGATTGGTAATAGAATTTTGTAACATCAGGGGCATCGGTTCCACCAATACCAATGTAAACGCCGTACACGAATATTTGCAAACAGCGAAACTTTTCATCATCATCAACTGATTCGGAATATCTTCGTTGCTCAGCATACGGCTTACATTCGAAATTCCGTTTTAAGGGCGGAGTCTGCATCTTCGCACGGTCCGATCTGGCTTGCCAAAGAATGGAAGCGTTGGAACCCAATAAAATGGACATCATATGGTTGAGGATCGTGCTGAGGAATACTGTTAAATTTGTTTGTTATTTTTATCGCTCCCTGAATGACGGTCGACCAGCGATATTTATCGAACATGTTTCATGTACTGTCTACTGGGTACAGATCAACCACCCGGCTTCTGAAATTATCGTCCTCGGCGATTTCAATGTACACGATTCCGGCTAGTTTGGTACATTCTAACAGAACCGACGAGGCTGGGAGGGTGACGGAGATGTTCGCTGTTAGCCACAACTCGGATGCCCGAGGTGATTATGCGAACACACTGGATCTGTTTTTGAGGTTTCTACGCCACCGGGAAACTCAGATCACCGCTGGGTGTCGGTGGCGCAACCACTTGCATTTCAAGCGAATAACCGGCCTGGGCAGCTTCGCCATGTATGGAAGTATGGGGCTGCTAACTGGGACGATTTGCGAGATTTCTCGGGATAGAGATCTACATCGGGATAGAGATCTACATCGGGATAGAGATCTACATCGGGATAGAGATCTACATTCCGCATTCCATCAAACGAAATTCATCTGATAAGTCTTGCTTCGATAAAAAAATGCCAGCAGATCACTGCGACAAAAATACAGCTTTTAAACAAAGGGATTTCAATCCCACCGATGTTAGAAGAACGAATTTTGTTAGAATCAGAAACGCGTGCAAACAGGCGATTGATACCGCGAAGAAGGCTTACAACGACCGAGTGACCAATAAACTCCTGGATTGCCCGACTGGTTCGCGCTCCTTCTAGTCAAAGGCAAGGACTGTCAGGAGTAACTCCGCCTTCTCCTCTTTCCCTCCGTCCGTGATGGGCAGCGGAACGTTAGTCACAAATTCAAAAGATAAAACCTCGATCCCAGTCTTTTGGAGCCACCTGTGATCGCATCGGTACGGTATTCCATGCGGGGTGTGAGGTTTCGGCCGCGTACTATTATGCGTATTCTACGTGAACTGGAGTTTAGGAAGGCAACCGGCCTGGACGGAATACCAGCAATATTCCTTAAGAACTGTGCTCCAGAGCTATCGCCGGTTCATGGCCCTTTCACATTTCCTCCCTGCTGGAAAAACGCACGAGTTCAGCCAGTTCCAAAGACGGGAAAAAAGCATTACTGTCTATGTTATTTAAGGTCATGGAAAAGGTCATCAATACTGAGTTAACTAAGTATTTGGAGTGCAACGGACTTCTGAATGATCGTCAATACGGATTCCGTGGAAGGCGGTCCACGGGAGACCTTTTGAACCTTATAACTGATATATCGGCATCTGTGATTGAGGGTGGTGAGTCAAGGGGGATCGCATTGGATATCTCCAAGGCTTTTGACCGAGTCTGGCACGGGGCATTGTTGACCAAACTTCGTTCATATGTACTTTCCCAGCAGCTTTGCGACTGGACGGAGAGCTTCCTCGAGAATCGATCGATCCATGTGGTTGTCGGCGGCGAGTCTGCGGATCCTGTTAATTCGGGGGTGCTCCAAAGTTAAATGTTGGCTCCAACCTTCTTTTTGGTTCACATAATTGATTTGTTGGAGACAACGGATAACAAAGTACGCTTGTTGTCTCTTTTTCGAGTGATCGCCCGATTGGTGCATCTACGTCGCACCAGCTGAGATGTAGTCCGATTGACTCTCTGAATCGGGGTCCGGATACGGTCCTGCAATGCAGCGAAGACACAGTATATAACATTCACCAAGAAAAGTGGATCATCGGTTCCACAGCAAAAAGAAAAATAGTGGATAAGTGAAATACGGCACAGTGATCGCTGGGGCCATACTAGGAAAGAGAGGACGCAATGAGTGGAAGGGGCGGAGTCAAGGGAGATTTTCCTTTTCCGCTGAAAAGACGAAAGGGGGAAACGCCAACGATTTTAGGGCTCTCTCAGAGTTGCTTTACTTTCGGAGTCTACTTTGGATTAAGTATGAAACACTCTGCTATCGACTTTAATTCAATTAGTAAAACGCTAGACACCATTCTGGTGCGAGCAAACTTTATCAGTATCACAAACCAGGCTCAACCCTGGGCCAGAGGTAAAAATCATACAAAGGGGTTTTAATACTAACAGTTGGCATTTCAGTGGGAATGGGAATAGCAGGGCGAATGCGAGTTGTCGAAGTGGATGACCACAATGGCTGTGAATGGAAAACTGAAAATGTTGACGTTTCTCTGGCTTCGACTTTTTAGCAACCGTTTTTATTGACCCTGTTATATATTTATTTTGATAATTTATATTAGGGTAAGTAAAGGAAACAGGACTAACTTGATTTGGTTTTGAAGTGTTGCACCGTTCCTTGGTCGTTGTTGCTGGTTGTTTGTTGCCGGGGATGGTGAGTTTTGATCCGGTCCGCTGGTCCGTTGTCCCGCGACTTCGTGTTGAGGTGTTAAAGGAGAACCTTTCCTTCCGGTTGCGAAAGATTTGCTCCTTTGTTTCCTTTATTTTCTAGAATGTATGGCACGTGCGTTCTATTTCCTATCTGGTTCTCTATTTCTTATTTTTTTTTTTTTTTTGCCGTTGACGTTTTTATTTTTTATTCGGTCCCCAACGCCTTTTAAGGATGTAATCTTATACGGAGAAAAAGAAAATTAATACCGAGAGTCACACAAAGCTATACCAGACACCGCCTGTACTCTTCTCTGGTAAAAATCTGACTGACCTAGACCTCTTCTTATGGTCTCAGCAAGACCTGGTTCGAAAAGGGGACGAAAAATAAAAAGGAAATTTTTTGCTTTTGCGCACTAGTCAGCCGATGTGATTGCGCTCTATCTTGTGCGCTCTTCATTTCCCCATGCGCCTCGGGGTGGATAAACGCTGACATATTCATCGCACGCCGATGTGCGCAGAGTGGATGAAAAACGCAAAGCGAGGAGCGCAATAACTCGGGGTTAATCTAGCTTAGTGGGCGTGTGGTAATGTGGTCTCCGAGGTGTTCCACACTGAGGTATTGTGGTGTGATGATTATCCAAGAGGGCGTGTGGCTATGGAAAGGAAGAAATGCGCAGGAGAGGAAAATGTAGCTTACTCTATTCACCAGAGAAAAGAGATGTTTGACCCCCAGCGGATGGAGGAACTGGGAAAAGACAAAGTAACGCTAGGAAAATATTATCACGTGATTCAATCGAATGTTTTGATAATTTTCCCAGCGGTTCTGCCATGATACGACAACTTCGTCCGGCTGTATTTGGTTGTCGCTAACCGACATGGACTAGAGTTGCCGTATGGCAAAAGAAAAGAAAAAGGTAGCTAAACTCATTTATGCATTGTCTGCATGGAACAATGAGTTTAGCTATGCATCCTTTGTGGTAACATGATTTACAAGTGAACAGGTAAGTAGGGGGAATTGGATTGGTTTGACACGCTGTATGGCGGTCGAAATTAGCTGGAATTTAGCCGGAAATGGTGGGTGGTTCTCCATAGGTATAGAGAAACCCCCACAGACTCATTGAATGGCCCCCGTTATGGAACACGGGTCTTATTCCGAGTGATTATTTTCTGTGCGGATAGTGAAAACCAAGAAAGTAATCCGACGATAATAGACCAGTTACAACACCGCGTTCATGAAAATTTGCGATTCTGACTTGAGCAATATTAGGAAGCTGGTAGAAGATTCGTAGACAACACATTTTTAAACTCGATTATGATTGAAATTTGGTTCCTTATTAGTTTCTAAAAATTTAAATAAAACACTTCTAAGTGCCGTATTTCTTTTTTATTGCTCAGTTGTCTTGCGTTCACCTTTGTAACAAGATTAGAACTAGATTAAAGAAAGAAAATGTTGTGATTAGGTTAGTATTGTATTTCAAATTGAAGTTTGAAGATTTTGGCATGAGAAGCATACACTATTTAAATGTGTTCCCACTTTTCCCCTGAAAAATAAGTGTTCTGTATCTCTAATTATAATAGGGGACAGGTTATTTTATTTTTAATATGTTATTAGGAGAGGTGAGTCCATAGAGCTCAGGTGCTAATTAAGTAACTTAACTAAATGAGACAGTATTGCGTTTAATTTAGGATTTATTATAAACAGTATTTTCTTTTTATACATTTATTGAATAATGTTACACACTAACTATACTATCAACATTTTTCAATATAGTCGCCTGCGCGATTTACACACTTCTGCCACCGAATTAGAAGCTTTAATATCCTTTCTTCGTAGAAAGGTTTAGGGCGAGTTGTTATCCAATTGCGCATGTGCTCCTTGACTTCTTCGTTACTTTCGAACTATTTTTCTCCAAGCGATTCCTTCAAGAGTACATACAAAAAATAGTCACAGCGAGACAAGGTTGGGCTATAAGGAGAGTGTTCGAGAGTTCCCCAGCCTATTTCTTCCAATGTATCGCTTGTCAAGGACGCGGAACCTCAGAACAGTAATTTTTTTCAAGCTAAGATCATCAGTGATAATGGAGGAAATACTTCCATAGATAACGCCCGCTTCTGATGAGATTTCTCCAACAGTTGAGCGCCGAACGCGTTCAATAAGAACGGCACGGATGTTGTCTTTTGTATGAGTTTTACTTTGGATGTCGATCATGACTTTCGTTTTCGATACGTTCTCGCCCACTTTTAAATTCTCTGGCACACGTACACACATGTTTCTCAGACAGTCTATCATCACCAAACTATGCCTTCAATCGAGAAAAAATTTCCGACGGTTTAACGCCTTCATTTGTAAAAAATTTGATAATAAGCCGTTGTACAACAGACGTATGTACCTCTTGACTACAAAGTCGAGCGCGGCCGCTAGGCAACCCAGTTCCCCTAGTCTTCATAAACCAAATAACGGCCACGCACAAGACTATTTAGCTCGCAACTTGTTGCTAAGCAAAAAAGTAAAATTACCGTTTATATTTAATTCACCCCCGTATTTACCACGCTTGCTGTGGTGCCAGGCATAAAATAATTTGCCATTATAACGATATATCTAGTGTTCCAGATCGCCTCCGCAGTCAAATTACCGTATATACGAAAATATCTATTTAGACCGTTAGATTAAATACATTTTCATTTAAATTTTGATAGTATGCTGTTTTGACATTTAATAGTACTTTAAAATCTCTTTTGTACAGTGTAGAACAACTAAACTAAAGCCTTCAGAATGACTAAGTTGTCATAATTTTTCTCAGTATTTTCGTTATTGTCTCAGAAGATAAAAAAATGTTTAAAAATACATGTGTACGAGTTTACTCTGAAAGTAACGATGAATAATAATACTAAGGCTTGTTTCATTCAACCAAGCAGTTGGGATATATCACTATATTCGTAGTATACCCTTGAAATTGATTGCTTCTTTGGAAATAATTTTAATCGACATTTGTTTTTTAATGTATCAGCCATTTTTAACTAAAGTTTATTATTAAAAACGCTTTTGCTTTTTTGTCCACGAGATGGCAGTTCATTATTCAAATACTGAAATTGAAGTCCTCCATGTAAATATAAATCCTATACAGTTAATTTAATCCCTTAAACTTCAAGAGCCAGCATTCAAAATGCCATTCGTCCCTCATCATTGTTGGGTTTCACTTCCTTTTGCAATCAGTTCAAGTTCAGAAAAATCATGCGGTCTGAATGTATACTCCTGGTATTTCTCACTTCATCGCTGGTTCCAGGGTCGTTTTTAATGCGTTTAAATTTTATTCAATTGTTATGCGCACATCCTGTGATTTATCTCCCGGTTCGTCATGAAATACGAATCACATAAGAGACTCACAGGCGGGAAGTATCCTCCATCGAGAGTCAATCGAACCCGAAGTAGTCATTTACTTCATAAGTATTATTGTCCAGTAGTGTAAACTTCAGAAGATAGAATTCGATGACTTTTTCCAACACGGGTATTCAGAGGCACACACATTGTACATTTCGAGGCGAACTCACTGCTGAATCGGGATTAATACCACCCGCATAATGAGACGACAACCTATGCACGTAATTGATTTTCGCATAATTCACGCTCAAGGGATCTGCAAAGCTCTATGGTGCGGGTTGAATGTTCTAGGTGGGATTTGAAAACTCCATCAGGTCTGCTCGAGGCCGCTGCAACAACCGGAAAGCACCAGTCCGGTTCAGTTCTGATGCAATTTAACGCATCCATGTGCAAAAATTACGATTAACGAGTGCTACCAGGTTAGTGTGATGTCGCATCCTTTGGGCTATAGGATATAAGCGATTATACATTGCAGATATTTGTACGTATGCAGGTCAGCATTGAGATAGTCGTGCGTCCTTGGATATTGACAAACACATTCTGAACGTGTCCGCACTGTTGCCTTTAATTAATTATGCAAAATGCAGCAGCCTTTAATGAGAGGCGCTAAACGCGTAACATCCAACCTTGCCAATGGCTTAATTTGTATTTATCCCGCAAGGATATTTATGTACTTTTAATGAATTTAAATTTTACCAGCCTAGACTTGCACGATTGCGGTGTTATGTTTGTGCAGCAGACGGACCCCTGTTTGGTAAAGGAAGATTTGCGAGTGAACTCTGCTGTAGGATTACAGTAACATCCAATTTCCCATTAATAAAAATCAACTGGTGACGATAATGATTATACGGGCATTATGCAGAGATAGCGATTGTATTTATCTAACTTTTAGAGGTAACACTGTCATTAATATAGTAAATTGTTCATATGGATGCTTTTCAGGACATAATTTCACCTGAGCGTGAAGTTAACGCGAAGGGTGTAATTTTATTTTAATCTTTATAAGTACATTTTGTACCAATATACATATATGTGTATATGTTACAATAAAAATAATCTGTTGATTGTCCAATACATTTTTCTCACACCTCTTGTCAAACGTGCAGGTGGTTCGATTATTGAACGGTTTGTGCTTAAATGGCTTCAATTTTTCTTTGTTTAAGAAATCAAGTAAAGTTGAATATGTCACATATTCATACGTCGACTTAAGATGTGTTCATTAATTTTAATTGATTTTAAAATGCTTTGCAATTTGTCATCGTTTCTTCTGCGAAAAACATATAAGGAACTTAAATGTGGCTGAACATTAAAGACCTTGAGCATTCAATCAAAATGGGGTTGAAAAATTTAGGAGTCATACACAAAATTCGTGACGCGAATACGGTGGGTCATAATTTGAAACTACATTTGGGTAACGTGAGTAATGAGTGCTTCTCTAAGAAAGTAGAGTATGGGGTAAAAATGATTGTGCAGGCGTACTGCACCGGTTCCACTTCCATCCCATAGGTTAACAAAACTAATCGAGAGCGGTTTAGACGGTTAAACAAAGGCCACGACGTTCGATTTCAATACTTCGCTGGCCATCCTCCCGAATATCATGTTGCTGTAGTTCCGCCAACTTCCTTATTCAATAATCGCATTCGATATTGCGATCCAGCATCTTTGGAAAAACAATTAAATTTATTTTGCACACTGGTTTCGGGAGCACAATTAAATTAACAGCTTGTGTTGAACGAATGTTTTAATGGTTGTAAAGTAAAAACTGTTCGACTTGGACCAGTAGCAAATATATACATTTATATTAACCAACAATCAAAAGGTAGGTCGCATTGTGTGTATGAGGAGAACCAAGGAACCAATTAGGATCGGTGAGGACAGTGTACTTCGGGTCGGCGTTCTCCTGGCGGCAGCAGACGTGTTTCTATAATTTAAAGCACTCGAAGCAATTGTAACTGACGAATGAAACATTTAAAAACATCTTTTATTTCAGCATTTCAATAATATCACTGGAAGGTAAGACCTTCGATTGACAAAAAACAAAATTATACAAATCCTTTTCTCCGTCACTATTTATAACTATTAAACTAAATTTGAAATCATTCTCTCTCAAATAACTGAAGATTATACACTTTAATCGATTGAATGACAACACACGACATAAAAAATCAAAAACGCACTGCATGACAAGTCACTGGTCGAGCAACACTTTCACTTGGTAGTTAATTGTACACAAAATTTTGGAACTGTCTTGGGAAGTTCTTAAACCACTCGACTCCGTTTTTCGATTATTTTAACGTGGAGGCCCGACATGCCTCCACGGAATCTAGAACGCGATTAAAGATCGCCATCGAAGCAACAGAATTACGAAATATTCATTTATGACCATATAAGGGATGATCCTGATGCCGATCAACGAGAGGACGCGCACACACACAGATGAGGTTCCACCGCACACTCAAGCTGTGCATGAGCAATCGAACCGTGGGTATCAGGATTTCCTCAGGGGAACATAAACCGACATGGATGCAGCTGGTGCCAATATCCTTGCATAGGTATTGAGATGGTTGTACGCTCACTCGGACCGTGGATATTACATTTCCATAAAAGTTTTGTCGGATTGGTACCGCGTAAAAGTTGTATGCTGTTCGGGCGCACGTTGTTGGCGTCAACAGAGGGTCGAGCCGTCGTGTGACCAGTTCTCGATCCCTTTTTGCAGCCAGGTGCGAGTTACCATTTCATGTAGTTCGGTTTAGCGACCGATGTGATTGCAGCATTGAAGCCAAGCGGGAGTATCTCTTGCTTGTGTGCTGCAATTTCAGTGGGTGATATGTGCACCGTGGTGGTCGTGTCAGTTGCTTCGTGTTGCAACTGAATTGGCTTTATGTAAATGGTGTGTTTTGGGAACCGTGCTTTTAGGGGAAGCATCTGGTGGGTGCCGATGAATTTTACATCGGCAAGAATTATGCTTTAAATTGCTTAAGCGAGGTTTTCGCACAATGTACTGGTAAGTACCTATTTGCAGGTCAGAATATGCTCTACGTGGGAGTTCGAAAAATGGGGTAATTGGGAGTTTAATTGGTGGCGCTCCAGTGAGCCGCCACAAGGGTCAGGTCAATTTTCGAAAATTGTCCTACGTGTCGACCATAAGAATCATATATTAACAAAACAGGATACTCATTTGCATTCCCACGTACCCGATACAAATTTCTGAATACCATAATGGGTAGAACTCGATCAGTTTCTTCACCTTTATGCATCAATTGCGGCTTCAGCGAATTCTGATGTGACTTTATCGCTAATGCAACAAAATGACATGCTACTTTGGTGTTTCCATGCTTCAGTTGTTTTTTTTTTGTTTTTTTTTTTTGTTTTTTATTATAGTTAATTAATTGGCTAAAACAGAAATATAAAATATATAAAATATTACACTATGTTCTCAACCGATGCCACAAACGTATTTTACATATCTTTTGGAAATCTTTTTGTGGGAATATTGAACGGAACTGGAAATAAAAATTCCGAACATCGATTGGAACGACAACGTGGATATTATCAAAGGGGTTGATCTCTATCCTGTACCTATTTTTGAAGGGTTAAAGAGAAACGATATATGTGGCCTCATTGCTCAGGGTAACCACTTGGGATGAATATTGCCAGGTGCAACACCTTCAAAATAATCATGATCCGGTAAAACGAGACTTCTGAATAGCTAACATCAATCACAAGGGTGCATTACCTTTTGGAAAAATCTTAGACCCAAGAATATATTCCCACCATGCAATAGACATATATTTAAAATAAAATAACACCCCTAAAAATACCTGATCCCAATCCCAGTAGATAATATTTGGTTCGACCTAAGAGTCCCAAATATTATACACTGAACGCAACAATAGTCCCCCTAATTTCGTTTCCTCACAATGACAACTATTCCTGCATTGAAAGGGAACAAACCAAACAAGGATGTGCATGAAGATACAACAGGATGTGATCTCTTGTTGTGACACGGTGAGCGTGTGTGGTTGTCGCTCAAACAATATTTAAATTAGCTCGGTCTCTTGAAATTCAAACGTGGTGCTAGGCGGTTCGTTCGCCAATTTGTTGCAAATGACTTTGTGAGGTTGTCATTAAATTGAATTAGAACTATTTAAAATAAAATAAATTTGAATTAAATGTGAAGTTACCTTTAAATGAATTAAAACTGTTTACAACTACTTAAATTAAAATAAAATCAATCTGAATTAAATGTGAAGTTATCTTTAAATGAATTAGAACTATTTAAAATAAAATAAATCTGAATTAAATGTGAAGTTACCTTTAAATGAATTAAAACTATTTACAACTACTTAAATTAAAATAAAATCAATCTGAATTAAATGTGAAGTTATCTTTAAATGAATTAGAACTATTTAAAATAAAATAAATCTGAATTAAATGTGAAGTTACCTTTAAATGAATTAAAACTATTTACAACTATTTAAATTAAAATAAAATCAATCTGAATTAAATGTGAAGTTACCTTTAAATGAATTAGAACTATTTAAAATAAAATAAATCTGAATTAAATGTGAAGTTACCTTTAAATGAATTAAAACTATTTACAACTATTTAAATTAAAATAAAATCAATCTGAATTAAATGTGAAGTTACCTTTAAATGAATTAGAACTATTTAAAATAAAATAAATCTGAATTAAATGTGAAGTTACCATTAAATTGAATTAAAACGATTTAAAATAAAATAAATCTGAATTAAATGTGAAGTTAGAAGTTAAATGAATTAAAACTATTTAAATTGAATTACAACTAATTAAAATAAAATAAATCTGAATTAAATGTGAAGTTAGAAGTTAAATGAATTAAAACTATTTAAATTGAATTACAACTATTTAAAATAAAATAAATCTGAATTAAATATGAAGTTATCTTTAAATGAATTAGAACTATTTAAAATAAAATAAATCTGAATTAAATGTGAAGTTACCTTTAAATGAATTAAAACTATTTACAACTATTTAAATTAAAATAAAATCAATCTGAATTAAATGTGAAGTTATCTTTAAATGAATTAGAACTATTTAAAATAAAATAAATCTGAATTAAATGTGAAGTTACCTTTAAATGAATTAAAACTATTTACAACTATTTAAATTAAAATAAAATCAATCTGAATTAAATGTGAAGTTACCTTTAAATGAATTAGAACTATTTAAAATAAAATAAATCTGAATTAAATGTGAAGTTACCATTAAATTGAATTAAAACGATTTAAAATAAAATAAATCTGAATTAAATGTGAAGTTAGAAGTTAAATGAATTAAAACTATTTAAATTGAATTACAACTAATTAAAATAAAATAAATCTGAATTAAATGTGAAGTTAGAAGTTAAATGAATTAAAACTATTTAAATTGAATTACAACTAATTAAAATAAAATAAATCTGAATTAAATGTGAAGTTAGAAGTTAAATGAATTAAAACTATTTAAATTGAATTACAACTATTTAAAATAAAATAAATCTGAATTAAATGTGAAGTTGTCTTTAAATTGATTTAAAACTATTTAAAATATAATAAATCTGAATTAAATGTGGAGTTACCCTTAAATGATTTAAAACTATTTAAATTGAATTACAGCTAATTAAAATAAAATAAATCTGAATTAAATGTGAAGTTGTCTTTAAATTGAATTACAACTATTTAAAATAACATAAATCTGAATTAAATGTGAAGTTGTGTTTAAATTGAATTAAAACTATTTAAAATAAAATAAATCTGAACATTTTCACGGATCACCATATAGCCGCCCAGGAGACCAATCCGCGGTAAGTTTTGTGGAACAAAATCATCCAATTTCAATTGTTATATTAATAACGTAACGAAATCGTTACGTTGTTAAAAGGATATATAACAATTCAGAGAAAAGGTTTAAGGGTCAACAGCAATGCCATCACCTATTCAAGAGGTTTGTGGAAGAGCAAATCACGCTCAACACCAAAAACAGTGCAGGGAACAATGATCAAGTCGAAAAGCAATCACGGTGTACCCATTTCACCCTAGATCAAAATTACGCTGTTGAAGAAGGTCGCGATAAAGTAAAAAAGAAAGAGAAGTAAAAATGAAAAGAAAAACAGTCCTGGAAGAGTGAAGAAATTCCACCCTAACTAGATGTCATCAAAATCACGGCTTGGAGTACAAAACCAGAAAATTCCGGCTAATTAATAACTTTAATAAGGATAACAACAATGATAAATCGCACTACTAGTCGACATATTCAGTGCATCCTTCGAATACTACACAGCCTGAAAAGTCCCAGGATTTTTAATAAAAACAAGGGCTTTTTTTTTTGCAAAGTTATATTTACTTCTCAGCATAGATGCATTCGAGGGCGATACACTTGGTATAACGATTTTCCACCATTTCTGTAACATTTCACCGATACCTGTAAAGTGACGTAAACCAACTAACCCGGTTTATCGGTTTACTTACAAGATGTTCATACAACACGTAGGTTGATTTCCGCTGACCGAGGAATGTATTCAGCACTGTTGCTTGTTCACTCTGAAACAATGATAATGCAATGGGTTTAAAGAGGAAAGAAATAGCTAAACATGTGGTGGTTGCAGCACTTCCCCTTGAAACTTCGTCCAGATTGTAGTAATGCCAATGCCTGTGATTATTATTAACTTTATTTGACTGAACTGCAGTCGCCAAGCGCCCACGAAAAAGTGTAAGTCAATTAACCGAAATGACAGCTAATTTACTTATTCATTTGTTATTTGTGTTGCCATGACTGCCTTTCAGTAGTGCCTGCGCTGTCCGCATCTAGTGTTGCCATCGTGTGCTGCTCCGTCTCCAACAATGCCCTTTCTGTGGTACGAAAAGTTCAAACTTTCGAATTACGCCTCGGTTTCAGTGATGACTTCCTATTCGATCCGACTCTTTTATAGTCTCGCAAACTAATTTTTCACTATTGAACAACTCACAAAATGCGAATTAATCAATTCCATAGCTTGAACAACATTATTTTTCATTTGAAAACAGAACAAAATGCAATGGCGTAAATGTTTCTTATCTTATCTTATCCATCTCTTATACAACTGATGCACATGGAATGACATCTTGTAAATGGCTAAAACCTAGTCATAAAAACAGCAATCATCATCATCATCGGCACTACAACCGGGAGCCGGTCTTGGCCTTATTTAGCAAGTCCTGAGGCTTGTTAAATTTTCCATAATGATTTCTTTTTTTCTGGGCAAGGTCATTAGTCTTGCGCCAGAGGCTCCCCGACGGGGAATCGAACCCCGGTCTCCCGGGTGACAGGCGGGTATACTAACCACTATACTATCGAGGAGCAAAAACAGCAATGACTAAGCTATAAATGGTGAGCGAAGTATGTTCTTAATACGATCAACTTCAGAGCCCAGTTTATATTTGCACATCCATTATATCCGAAAGAACAACGAAACCTGTCAAAGCAGATTTGCTCGATTTATTACAAATTGAAGTGTTTTTTTTGTTTTGTTTTATATCCACATTTATTTAACAATTCAATTACATATTTTACTTAAGACTAATTGTTAGCTTCTATTTTACAAATATTATTCTTACATTAACTTACTGTCTCTTCGCAAGCAGTCTAAACTATACATTATCATTTTTCGTATGCCCTTCGGCGTACAATAACTGTTTTTATATAATAACATGTCACAATAATTGACATGTTTTCTATATCATGTATTAATTGTAATTTTATTTTTTTAAATTACTGTTTACCTCACACATCGTTCCATTTTCTCATTTATTGGGTTGTACATGAAATGTCTGATTTAATAGTAAACATTTAAAAGCCATTATTATTATTCCGTAATATTTTATTCAATCAAAATTGGATTCGTTGGCATCTATAACATTCTTCCCACGTGATACAAGGTCAAATACTCCTTTTTCGTAGAAGTGCTGACTTTTCGATGCAATGAAATCTTCAAAGTCTTTTATGACCTCAGCTCGGTTCCGGAAGATCTTCGGCCGGCTAAATGAATCCAGATTGGGGAAAAGATGGTAGTCGGTTGGGGTGTGGGTTCCTGGTTCACTTACTTCCCACCTTTCTATTTCCCGCACCTATTAGATAGCCGCGTTCTTTGGAACCGAATAAGATTAATTGTTGTGTAGAATCGTAGAAAAGTGTGCCCCTACAAATACCGCTTTTCCTTGTCTCTCCACCGTCTGCTGACAATGTTAATACGAGTGAAAGGGAACAATGAGCGCAGATGCGTCGTCCACGAACAATGGACTACGACAATGCACCACCGACGAAGGGAAGAAGGAATAAAACATGCCGGGTAATCGAATATAGGTTTTCTTTTATTTTTGTTTAACACATGTAGTCCTTAATTGTTCCGTTCATTTAACTTAACACAAATACTTTGGTTTTAATGCTGATGCACTCAGACGACAACCACTGACCCTTTTCGCAGATTAAATTCGAATTTTTATGTCCGGTCCCGGTGGTGGTTGAATCTCGACTGACTAATGAATGGAAGGAATCCATTCATCGCGTCGTCGCGGTTGGGTCATAGCAGAAATAAAATTACTGCCACTTGCTAGGAATTTCGAGAAGCGTTTGTGGCGTTTCTAGCAGATACACACACGACTAGTAAAGAACAACACCACCAAAAGCACATCCATTAAAGCCGTATACCATAGCAATAATATACCATTACCACATTAGTCGAATGTATTTGGGTTTAGAAATCAAATTCACATACACGGCAGTGGCCTGATGGGTAAGAGCTTTGGTTCTATCTTTTAGTGATTATAACCGTGATAGCGTCGGTTCGAATCACTCGCCCTTCACTATCGTCGCAAACGCTATAACTGGTGACCCCGACGTGATCTGTACGACATAATACACCCATCCACACACAGAACTTTACTTTACTTGCAATCATACGACTTCTACACAGAGCAACGGCCCACTGGCCTGCTCTGACATTCTCTCATTGGAATTGCTTGGGTGCTGTTGAATTGTATTCTGTTGCGGGTTTTGGAGTGTGTTTATTGCAAAGTTAGGAATGTATGCTATTGCGGATTTTGCATGGGGAGTTGGGTTGAGGTGACGCACTGTTAACGATCAAGGTTGGTTAGAATTCCCCACAGGGGAAATATCAGGAGAGTACGGCGGATGAGGACGAATTTCAAATCGCAACTGCAACCGTTTTTGCACGGTTACTTGTGAGGTATGGTATTAGCATTCTCATGCGAAAGGATCGAGCCGGTTGGTTTTCAGCCAATTTGACGTGCAATATGTCGATTTCCTCATAATATTTGATAGCGTTTATCGATTCTCCTGTTTGAAGAAAAATAAAAGTATATGTCCACCAAATTGTCACCATAACCTTTTTCGGGTGATGATCGTGATTGGGAGTGTGTTTTGGTTTTTAACCTGCATCCAATCACGGCCCAGGTCTTTTACGGTTATTATACAGAATCCACTTTTCATCACAGGTTACCGTTCGGTGCAAAAACGGTTCAGTTTAGTTTCTTAATTTAAGCGGTGTGCAGATTTCCAGCTGCCGTCGTTTTTGGGACTCGTTCAGTTCATGAGATACCCACTTATCGAGTTTCTTTACCTTTCCTATGAGAGAAAGGTGTCGACTTATTGTCATTGGGGATACTCCCATGCTTTGTGCAATCTCTCGCACCGATTTCGTTGGGTCCACTTCAACCGTTGGTTTTAAAACATCGTCGTCAACTAACGGTTCCGAGTGTTCACTTGACGTTCGTACGGCAAAGATGTTTTAAATCGCGCTCCTGGCCACACATTGAATACACACACAATAAAAAAAAAACCAAACAAAACTGAAAGCAAATAAACGCGTACGCGGGTTCTCTATCAATAGTGCTAAGTGAATAGTGTAAATCACAAAAAAAAAGTGCAAAAAACAACAACGAAAAAATAAAACAAAAAAAGGTGAAAAATATTATTAATGGATACTACATCATTCAACCACCAAAATATCCAGCTAAGTAATACGAATAACGGAAACATTATGACGTATGAACAGCTAGCAGGAGCATACCAAGAACAAGCAGCTATGTGTCAACAACAACAAGCGATGATAAATCAAATGCTCCACAAAATCAACACAATGGAAAACCAAATGCAATCGCAGGTTTGTGCCACTATCCCTTTGCCAACAGAATACCATACAGATGAAGAAGAGCTGGAAAGGGAAACCTCTACAGTTTATAAGAAAAGAAAAACTGACAACGGTCATAAACAAATTACAATACCAGCTGTAAACAATATGACGTCAGTTCGTGATTCAACAAATGCGGTTACAAAAGAAAGGAAAATTCCTCTGGCACCACCAATCAATGTGAGAAATATAAGGGATTTTAATGCATTTAGAAAGGCCATTTTGTCTGTAGTGAAAGACAAAATTCAATTTAAAGCATTATCTAATAATGATATAAAAATAACCGCGAAACAGAAAGCAGTTAAAGAGAAATTACCATCCCCTAAGACGGATGTAAGAACCCAAGATTTAGAGTATCATACCTACCAACTAAAAAGCTAGAAACTATTCAGATTCGTAATCAGAGGACTTCCAGCTTCAATGTCCATAGATATGATTGCAAACGAATTATGCTCACTAAACCATAAAGTGGTAAAGGTAACAAACATCAGGGAAAGCACCACTTAAAATAATGGAGAAAAAATCTTTAAAGCCTTTCCTTTGTTTTATGTCGATATAGTTCAAAAAGAGAATAATAAATCAGTTTATGAAATCCAAGAATTATTATGGTGCAAAGTATCGATTGAACCACCCAAAAAGGTCAGATCGATACCTCAATGTAATAATTGCCAACAGCTTGGTCATACCAAAAATTTCTGCAACTATAATTCAAGATGTGTTAAGTGTGCTGGGCCTCACCACGCAACCCATAGCTCGAAACAACGCAACAGTATAGCAACATGTGCGCTTTGCCACGAGAATAGCCATCCAGCTAGTTACAAGGGATGCTCAATGTATCAAAAAAACTAAAAGCACAGCATCCAAACTACAGTCACTCAAAGACTGCAATCCAAAAATACAGAGCGAGCAGGGCCAACCACAACCGGTACTAACAACACACAAATGAACAACAAACCAAATGAGAAAACAGATAATAAAAGCAGACAACAACCTGTCATGGGTACCATCATGGATATGATGAATATGCTCAGTGTATTCCAGGACGACATCAAAAAAAGCATCAACCAGCTAGCAGAAAGGGTAGGTAAACTTGAAAATTTTCAAAAACTACCGACCAAGAAATCCAAGAAATAAACACAACGAATAATCGGCTCCTAAGAATAATCACTTGAAACGCAAATGGGCTCAACCAAAGGGCTCAAGAATTAGAAATATTTATAAGAGAGCGTTTTGGACTACGCATCCCAGCGACGGTGCCCGTAGAGGTACAGCTCTGATAATAAAACAAAATATACATCACTTCCAACAAGAAGAAATAAAAGAAACTTTTATTCAAGCCTCCATTGTCACTATCAACCTTAATGGAGCTGATTTAAATGTAGGTGCTGTATATTGCCCACCTAGACACACAATCTCAAAACAACAGTTCACGGATATCTTCAAGAAGCTCGGACCAAGGTTTATAATTGGTGGAGATTTCAATGTCAAGCACACTGCCCAAGGTTGATTACTCCAGGCAAGGGAAAAGAATTGCTTACAGCCATCAAAGAAGCAAAGTGCGAATTTCATTCTTCTTGTTCACCAACATACTGGCCTACTGATAGCAACAAAACTCCTGACCTGATCGATTTCTTTATTTCGAAAGGAGTGTCATCAATTATATTGAAACGGATAGTTTAGTTGATTTAACGTCTGACCACACTCCAGTACTACTAAAACTGAATGCAGCTGTTCCCAGAAAGAACAGAAAACTAAATCTTACAAACAAATATACAGATTGGGAAAAATTCCGAACAGAGCTTGACAATCAGATTGAATTAAACGTTAAATTTCAAGATTGTGAAGAATTGGAACAACAAGTACAACAATTTATCGAAATATTGAAAAGCGCAGCCGCAACAGCAACTCCGGTGCCAAGTGATAAACCAGAACCAGCAACCACATACCCTATTGAGATTAGAGATCTAATCAAAGACAGGTGCAAAGCTAGACGAACCTGGCACAGATCCAGACACCCTAACGATAAAAAAGTATTCAACAAGGTGAGCAATCTAGTTAACAAATTAATTAAAGACCATAAACAGAGTTGTATAGATGAGTATCTAAGTGAACTAAGTCCGTCAGCGAATACGGATTACTCTATCTGGAAGGCAACACATAAATTTAAACGTCCCCCCATCCAAGTGCCACCTATAAAAGATACGCAGGGACAGTGGGTACGCAGAACTGAAGATAAAGTTGAAATATTTGCACAACACCTGGCCTCAGTGTTCAAACCACACAACATCCACAATAGTATTGATCCTTCACCCAGGTATCAAACTGAGCAAACAATCAAACCACTGACCCCAATGGAGATTGCCCAAGAAATAAAAAAAAAACAAAAGTTTGAACCACAAAAAAGCATCAGGCATCGATGAAATATCACCTGGCGTGTAGAAGGAATTACCTCGAAAAACAGTCATTATGCTCACGTATCTGTTTAATGCTTGCTTTCGACTAAGATACATTCCAAATTCATTCAAAACAGCCCAGATAATAATGCTCAAGAAACCAGTGAAACCAGCAGAAGAAGTAACGTCTTATAGACCTGTGGCGGTTTTAATAACGCTACCGCTCGTTTTTCCTAGGTACAACACCTAACTCCCCCTAGGGCATTACAGAAAGCATACAAACCTGGAAAGCATTTACTTACCTTTCTATGGTTACTACCGAAATAGCTGAAATTCAGAAACCTATAATTTCCGCTGATGTAAAATACATCAGCAACAACGGACTTTCGCCACAAGGGCATAGTCGTGGGAAACGCACCATGTTCCTTAAAGGCAATACGGTTACAAAAACAGCAATCAACATTGCCCGAACCGTGTCCAAGAAATGCCTCCTAATGTGTCTACCACATACCACAGGAGATATTTCTTCCTTTTTGTTGTCGCCTATACCCACATCGATCGACCACCCGATCGACAAGCGAATTTATTGGCACCAGTGAAATGCCCCTGAAATACAACTCGGTACAACATCACGTAGCCGACATAATTCCTTGACGTTGTCCATGCACACAAGACGAAAGCATTTTTCGCACACACGTGCATGGCAATTCATACCAGACGACGCCGGCAACGCGCTCCCGATCAGCGTGAATGTTCCACACAGTGCTGGTCGGATAAACATATCCTTTTATGGAAATGTAATGTACACGATCGGCAATAATGCTTTACGCACGGGTTGATCGTGTAAGCACTTCAACCCCTTTTTTTCGTTGAGATACTCGCACCTGCTGCGAACTTTTAGATGGGATCTATGCTATGTCTGCATACTTGCGGACACACACGATGAGCAGCAAAAGCAATCATCGTGTGTGTATTTCAGCCCCTTTTTTGTGTTGAACAAAACGCAAAAGGGATATCTTACCTTATATGGCCATCGAAGCGATGATTGAATATGTGGTATTCTATCGCTTTGATGAACTTGGTTTAATCGCGATTTGGATTCCGCGAGGGTAGGTTGAGCCCTCACGTTAATAATACATACCTCGTGCGGCGTCCCAAGGGATTAATTCAGTTAGTCGTAAATTGTGGTTAATTAAGTTCGGTAAAGAGCCACTAGCGCTGAGTTACATAAGGTGCGTTTGATAATTTGATAATTTAATATTGTGTCCTGAAACTGTACCTCGAAAACGAATGTGAACATTTAATTTGATAATTTAATAATTTAATATTGTGTCCTGAAATTGTACCTCAAAACCGAATGTGAACATTTAGTTTAATTATTTAACATTGCGACCTGAAACTGTATTTCAAAACCGAAAGTGAACATTTAATTTGATAATTTAGTATTGTGTCCTGAACTTGTACCTCAAAACCAAATGTGAACATTTAATTTAATAATTTAATATTGTAAATAAAGTGAGGGCAAATATAAAATAAGACGGCGTTTTAATTCGGGGAGTCAGGGACGGGTGCCCCCGTGGCACCCGGTACATTGCCATACCACGTATATCACCACAGACCCATATCGCAATTGCCGTCCATTTCAAAACTATTTGAGAAAATACTCCTCAAGGGACTCAAGCCACTCATCAATATTCAAGACTTTCAATTCGGCTTTAGGAATAATCAATCAACTATTGAACAGGTTCACCGCGTGACCACAGCAATAGAAAAGGCTTTTGAAGAAAAGAAATATTGCCCAGCCATCTTTCTTGATGTCTCTCAAGCATTCGACAGAGTATGGCATGAAGGTCTTATATATAAAATGAGTAAACTGTTTCCAGCAAACTATTGCCATCTACTCGAATCATACTTGTCTGATAGAACGTTCAAAGTAACACACGAAGGAGCTCACTCTAGTTTCTATCCAATAGAAGCAGGCGTACCACAAGGATGTGCCCTGCTACCTTTCCTCTACTTACTATACACAGCAAACGTCCCAACAACCAAGAACACATTCACAGGCACCTTTGCAAATGATACAGTTATAATATCAGCTGACGATAATAAAAAAAAGCTACACAACAATTGCAAGAAGCACTCAACGAAATTAGCCAATGGACCACTGATTGGAAAATTAAACTCAACGAGATGAAATCTATTCACGTAACATTTACATTGCGACGATCAGATAACAATATTTCTACATATCTCAACGGAGTTCCAGTTCCCAAAGCAGATTCAGCGAAATATCTCGGTATACATCTAGATAACAGGCTAAACTGGAGACATTATGTGAAAGAAAAAGCTGAGCAAATAAAGCTGAAACGTAGACAGATGTATTGGTTAATCGGGAATCACTCTCAGCTCAATATCTATTGTAAAAGAATGATCTATCAATCTATCATCAAGCCGATCTGGATATATGGAATCCAATTATGGGACTGTACAAAGCAATCCAATAGAGATATAATTCAACGAAGCCAGAATAAATTCCTTCGCATTATCACGAATGCCTACCGTTTTGTGACAAATCAGGAAATTCACGATGACCTAGAGATCAAATGGATTTATGAAGTTATCCAAGAAAAAGCTGTCAAACACGAAAGACGCCTACATAATCATACCAACGTAGAAGCCATTCAGCTCTTGGATATTACGCACGAATTGAGACGGCTAAACGGACGAAACCTCATGAATTAATACGTTAAAATCTAACATACTAAAATCGAGTTGGGAGCTGAACACTGGTCCAGTAAACCCTTACACGCTCTACTTAATTAAACTAAATTAAGTATACTCTAAGCCTAGTATTAAATTAAATTGTTAAGATTGTACTATTCATATCCAATAAAGGATGTTATTAAAAAAAAAAAAAAAAAAAACTAAAGTTTCCGACTTCCCGCGTGGTTCATTTTCGAGGCTGAAATCTCCCGAACGGAACTATCCAAACCAACGCCATATAGTGCGTTAGTTTACCGCTACATCGTCAAATGTATCATTAATGATTTTCATTGCCAATGACGCATTATGCCCAATTTTAAATTCATAAAGGAAGAGGGTTCGAATTTGAACTGCCGACAGTATCGTAAACAATTCCTAGAAAACATATAACTTTACTTGTACCGAACCTTAAAACGCTTGCACGTCAAGCACACGTACCACTTTATTTTATAAAAAAAAAAATTAACATTCTGGCACAGATGTTGACTAGAGAACAAATTATTTCCAACTGCTCAAAAATCATTTCATGTGGAACAACCCAATATATCGTATTCTGATTGATGAATACAATCCCGATGCTACTTATTCTCGGGCTCAACCTACAAGTCAAGTTGTTCATAACTGTAATTAAGCATTTTTTGACCAACTCACCCTTGAATGGAAGGCTAAATTTATTATCGATTTCGGAACTCTGCATGAAACCTTTCAGACAAGGCCACATCTACAATATCCTTGAAAGTGTCGTTAATAAACAAAAGACAGGAACAGAAAAAAGAACAAATTACAAAAGATATCTGATTTATTATATTTTTTCCTTGCTGAAGTTTTATCTAGAAAAATGTCTAGTTCACAAATTATTTCTCTCACCCCTCTGACATATCCCGTAAAAAAGGATACCTTTCATGTGAAAATATAAAGGACAGCGTTAGTTAAAAGCAACGTGCAATCTTGGTGCAACCCACCTTAATGTGTTATGTATATCGACGTGAAGTGTGTCGTGCGTTGGACTTGTGCACTTGGTGTAGTTCACCCGCAAGGTGGCCACAGAACGACTCTATCTAAAAATGAAAACGTTCCATACAGTTGTGCCTACACGAAATTGGAATACACTATGCAACACCACAAACAGTGGCATTATTGTGGCAGTATGAAGTAGAGTAGTTGTTAGCGAGCTCTTGCCTGAGAACAATTGTTCAGGTCAGACACGGTTAGAGTTAGCTAACCAGCTGACAGTGGGTGAGCACGAAGGATGAAAAATCCCGACATTCATGAGGTGTGCTTCAGTGTAATAATGGTGAATCAACGAACTGGAGCATATGAGGTTGAAGGTGTGTAGGGTCAAAGATAGAATATGCGGTGGGTTACTTGGTAAGTAATTGCGAATATTTTACCTTACTCGGTGACCACCCAACACTATTTGTGCGATCGGCATAGCCACACAACAAATAGTTGCCGATTGTGGTAAATAGTCGCAGTTATATTAGCAGATACAATTGCATGGAATGGTACAATTTACAAGTTATTGCACCGGAATAAAGGAACTTTTTGCCTATTTGGACAATGTAGTGCTCCTCCACACTCATTTCATTTGGTTCTGTTCTCGAAAAGTGTGTACAATAGATCGTTTTTTTTAACGATTACAAACTAACTCTATTTAAATGAATAGTTTATGCACATATATCGTATGCCAAGGGCCGTCTTTCGATCAATAAGACGGAGGAAAAAAAATTTGTTACATTTTTTTTTGTACTTGCTTGACGATAAAAAGTCATAAATTTCATTTGGATACTTGCATCTGACAAGTTTGTACTTTTTTATATATTCATGTCATGTTAACAGATATTCGTCTGTCATGTTAACATTTATTGCAAAGCAGACAAATGTGAAATTTCCGAGAAAAATCTATATACATGGGTGGGCTGAAAAGTTTCCGACCTAACAGAGATAAAACACATTTTTTCTTAAAATTTATTTTTATTTTCTATATAGTCTCCTTGTATCTCAACACACTTCTCCCAGCGATGCTCCTATCTCTCTAACCCGTCCAAATAGTAGTTGGCGCCTTTCGTTGGAAAATAACCGTGCACGATGGTGATTGCCTCCTCATTTGACGCAAATCTCTGTCCTCCGAGCGCAGTTTTCAGATTAGGGAAGAAAAGAAGGCACTTGGGGCGGCTAGATTTGGCGAGTAAGGCGGATGGTCAAGAAGTTCAAACCGTAATTCGTGGATTTTCGTCATGGTAATCGCTGAGGTGTGAGACGGCCCGTTGTCTTGGTGAAACAGAATTTTCTTTTTCTGTACATGTGCCCGTTTTTTTCGCAATTTCTGCCTTCAGTTGGTCAAGTCATGATGGGCAGTATGCTCCTGTAATGGTTTTTCCTTTTTGAAGGTAATCGATTAAGATAACTCCATGACTATCCCAAAAAACAATCGCCATCACTTTCCCAGCCGAAAAATTTTTTTTTTTTTTTTTGGAGCCGATTCCCCCTTTGCTCTCCACTGTATTGACTGTATTTTTGTTTTTAGGTGTATTTTGTTTTAATATGTTGAAGAAATGAATGCTGCACGCCCATTTGAAGATGTGGCGCTTCCGCCAAACCCCACGGCCCACTTACCTAAAAAACCCCCATATCCGCAACCCAACTCACATTGTCTCTCGCCAATGCAATTGCATCGGCACCTGAAAATATTTCCTTTTCCAAGGACATTAATGCATACAAGCATTACATAAAGTTCCTAAAAAGAATTGCATCTACAAGGGCATTCGTACATTATCAATCCATCTCTGCATTAGCGACCCAAAAACCGAATTTCCAATTAGTGTAGATATTCACACTATAGTTCGATCCTGCCGTCGCCGTGGATGCCATACATAGTTGACACAGATGGTATACACAACCGTCATTGTGTATCCATCTAAATTACTTTCCGAAGACTTGCAACTATTGATTCAGATGCAAGCACTTCTCGCGGAAATATTTCTCTGTTTGAATTTTCAAACAATCACCGACGTCACATTTTGCCATCGGATCGGATTCAATAGCATAAACATATTCGAACAAAAGAACCGATTCTCCCAGTCGGCAGAGAGACTATATACGATCTCTATTGTATGAATTATCGCAATCCCTTTTAGCATCTAATGAGTGGCTGCTATTTAGACAGCTGACCCTTATTACCGAAAGATGCCTTAGGTCGTTTCCCCCGTTGTTCTTTTTTTCCTCGATTCAGGTTTAATTTACCCTTAGCTAAACGCATCGATAAACACGGTGATGTGTACAAACACACACATACACTACCGTGTCCCAGAGATCGCCTTCCATTGGTTACTGGTCAAAGGAAATTTCATTTCTTTTTCACCACCAAAAACTCAACCCAAGCGATTAAATATCTTCGAGTCGTTTTACATCCGTTGACCATGCTGGTCACACGCCGCTCCCGCTCTCCGTCACTGCGGAGACGCGTACAAGTAAGGTCGAGTCGAGAAAGCACGTTTTTATTAAAAGGAAGATAAAAGTCCTCATTTGTGTTAAATGAAATCGATTTACGAAATTTCGCTTTGTAATTTGTAAACGTAGTCTAAGTGAAGTATTAAAACTCTCAAATTAATAACGAACGCGAAATAAAATAAAGAACATTTACTTCAGCAGGATAACCGTGTTTTGGATTTTCCGACAACAGTTCCTGGGGCATTCATTATTTTGCTTGTGCTTTTTTTCGGTCTGTGGCAGACACTTTTAGAATTGGTGGAGACGAAGAGAATCAGCGCCGTACGCCGGTGCACAGTGCTTAGCTCCCCATACTTGAAACGTTTCCTTTTGCAAGGACATTAATGCATACAACGCGTTAGATAAGATTCCTGGAAATAATTCTATAAAGTGCATATGGCATCATGAATCCTAAGCCAGTCGGCACCCTTTGGCTGTGTTAAAATCCCACGTCGGAGAGCTTGTTTTTACAGATGACATAAACCATATTTCTACGCATGTAAACATGCATAGGATTTAACTGATTGTTTGTTTTCCCACTAACAAACAATCTTCAATTTCTTTCCCTGCCGCAACTAATTACCCGGCATATACAAATGTAAGCAAGGGATTCGTTTTGGCCACCGACCTAAGATACGATATACAATTTCCATTGTATAAAGTATCGCATCCCATTAGCACCTTTTTTCTTAACGCCTATCATAGCGACGTTGCACAGCATAGACATAGATCGTGAATCTCTTTTGTCTTTGCCGCCTGCCTGTTTCGGTGTTCTACTACCTTGAAACCCGTGGAAATACCATCGATCTGTTCGATCGCGCACACACACCACTGCACTGAAAGAGTGGATATCTGTGGCGCCCACACCCTTAAGAGACACGTTTTTCTCTCTTTTTCCTTTTCTTAACCCTAACCTAGGATGGAATTCATGTCAGCGTTCTATCCTCAGAGACCCTATTACAACCACCGTTCGCGACGGTCGGTTCCCTCTGTTACGTCTCCAGCGCCGTGCTTCCTCTTTCGAGGGAAGAGCATGGGTGTTATAAGATCTTTTCTTATTTGAAATAATTATCGTTTCTATTTATTAAAATAGTTATAAAGTTTTATTTATTTTTATATTTTATTTGAACTCAGCTATCTCAAGCTGAGCTCTAAACTGTACTACTTGTACAGTATAAATTTTCCTGTCTGTATAGAACATTTTGTTCCAACTAACTGTGTCATATAAAATGAACAAAAGAATCCAGAAGGCTCTGTTTATAATTTTGAATAAACTTTGAACGAAAATCAAAGTGGCTATGTTTTGAAATGAAAAATGTGCTTGTTATGAAATGGGGCATGTTTTTAAATGTGATGTAAGTGACTGGATATAGAATATTGTGTCTGTTTATTTATGAATTGCATTAAATGAGAATGTAAGATATGAGCGGATGTAGTTTTAAAGGTTGTGTTAGAAAGGACATGAGATTAGTGTTAAAGCGAATAGGGGTAGTATTCTGGAATACAACACTTCCCGCTCCCCGGTCCGCACGGGGATGCAGATATTTCAAAGTAGAGAGTCGGGTTCATATACTCAAATGTCGAGAGTCGCAACCTATAACTTCAAAAATGTATTCATTTGTATCATATGTAAACCAAATTGTTTCGTTTTCAGGAATTCGTCTAGGGAAAATGCGTATGATAAGATTGGGATTAGCCTGGCAACCGAAGGTGCCGAATTGGATTTGGGATTTATGAAGTTTGGACAGAATTCTTGTAGGTACTTTTGAATTCGAATTAATGAATGGAGGTAAGAATTCTCTTCCAGGAGCTTTTAGCTAAACACATTAGATACTTGATGCGCGAAGCATTTACAGGGGCTAATGCGATTGCATTAGCGGAAAACTATGAAGGTTTGGTTGTAGTTACGGGGGTTCTTCGGGTTAGTAGACAGTGAGGTTTGGCGGAACCGCCACAAGACTATAATGTCACCACTCGATTCTGCATTACTTCAATCAGACCTTGACAACTTCTCGGTTTGATGTCACAAAAACTGCTTACAGCTTAATATCACTAACTGTCAATCTATAACTTTCTCATGAAAACGCAAATCAACATATGATAGCCAAAGCCGCACCATCGTTTAATCGCGATCTCGGTATTTTAGGTAATAAAGTAGTTTTTTTTCCTTTCACATATTGACGAGATGATTCTTAAGGCCAACTGACTATTACGTTTCATTTGTCGGCCGACTGCTCGAATATGCTAGTCAGGCATGGTTCCCCTATCAGCAGATACACATTCCCAGAATCGAGAGCATTCAACGTGGTATCTTACGTTGCGCTCTCCGTGGATTAGGATGGGAAAACCCTCTGGTGGTTGTGGGAGTCCTACCTCGTAATCTATCGAAACCTTTACGACGGAGGCTGTGCGAGTCCTACCAAGCCAGTCTATCAACACAACAACACCGGTGATTGTGTGACCTCTGGCTCGTAATCGTACCGAACAGATGACGGGAAGCCGAGCCTGATGCAACAGATCAAGGGACTTGCAGCGTTTAAGCTATACGAAACTGGTTCGGTCGTAACCAAAAATGTAGCATAATACACCATGAACTATTAACTAGCCAAACGGTTGATTCGAATTTATATTGCTAATAATTTTTCAGAGACCTTAACAGGGATGATTTGCTTGTTCTGAAAATAGGGCTGTGGAAACCAAATTTTTTTTTGTTCAAAAAGAAGGTGATTGAAAAAGAGATTAAATGAAATTGCTCTTGATATCTTTTTTATTACTTCCTTTACACTAGTATTTAAAATTACTGAGGTCTGTGCACGAGACTGAAAAAAAAAAACGACGAACAACCGCTACTGCCGACAATCCACAGTCACCTTGTTCACTGATATTAATAGACTAGCTTCGGCAGCTTACCTGGGGGCCCTCTCTACCCACACGATCACCCATTCTTGATTGCACACTCATCCTCATTTTTCCATTTCCCCGCCCATTAAGGTGAATAAACTCTTGCGAATTTACCCAACAGTCAATGAACTCGGGGAGAATGGGAAAACTGCAACGAAGAGCACGACGATTTCAGGGCTGATTTGCTTTCGTATTCGAAGAAAGCCAAACGAATTGGTGACCGCATAACCCCGTTTCGTATTTGAGTTGCTCTCGGAGTGCAAAACCAAGAATGCACTCCGAGAAGAGGAAATGAGTTGGGTTGAAAAGTATATTTTTCATACTTTTCACCTGACTCTGGGTTTTAGATCCCCAGCGAATAGCCGTGTCTGGGGCAGTTCAAAGGACGCCGCGGTGGCTTGGGATAATATCGGCGTAGGAAAAAACTAAAGGAATTCGCGATAACCCAAGCCGTTTCTCTATGTAGCACCGGCGTCGCTTACCCACGCTTTGCTGTTGCTAACCAGGCATGAGATTTTTGATTTCCGATAGGGAATTTGAAACGCTGCCATATGGCTTGGAAAATCTGAATTCGGTGATGCATTATCTGCATGAAAGGATGAATTCAGGTTATGCATCCTTTACTTAATATTATGACCTTTGGAAGGGTACATTTTACATGTGGTATAGGTCGATGGGCTCCTCGATAGTATAGTGGATAGTATACCCGCCTGTCACCCGGGAGACCGGGGTTCGATTCCTCGTCGGGGAGCCCCTGGCGCAAGACTAATGACCTTGCTCAGACAAAATAAATCATTATGGAAAATTTAACAAGCCTCAGGACTTGCTAAATAAGGCCAAGACCGGTTCCCGGTTGTAGTGCCGATGATGATGATGATAGGTCGATGAAAGGGATTGAGGTTGGCGTTGTGCGCGGTCTGCGGGCGAAATTGTGGTTGTAATGGTGGGCTGGTTCTCAGCGTAATATAGAGAACCCCCACAAGTCAACGGGACTGGTTCTTCTAGACATCGAAAAAGCCTTTAATACGGTATGGCATGATGCCCTGATTTATAACCTACTAAAACTTAAGCTGCCAATACCGCTTATCAAAATTCTCCAGAGCTTTCTTCGTTCGAGAAAATATGTAATGAGTATAGGAACCGACAAATCTTCTACTCACCAAATCCACTATGGTGTACCCCAAGGGCCGGTCCTTGGTCCCATATTATTCACATTGTTTGTCGCAGATTTACCATGGCTAGGTGAAAACATTCGGGTAGCTTTGTTACCCGATGATACTGCTATTTTCTCTTGGGGTGCCTTATTCACTAATGTCTACAACTCTTTGCAAGCAGCTCTTGACAAACTAGCAGTATATTACAGGAAATGGAAAATAAAAATAAATGGTAATAAAACACAAGCTGTCTGGTTTTCGAGATGTAGGAAACACTGCTACCTACCAAATGGCACTAAACTCAGTATGTGTGCAGTTCATATTGATTGGTCCGAAGACTGTAGATATCTAGGTATTATTCTAGATAAAAAACTTATCTTTCAAAAACACATCACTACCACAATTGACAAAATAAACAAAGTCGTAAGAGTTATGTATCCATTAGTGTGTAGAAAGTCAAAGCTTAGCATCGAATATAAAATTATAATTTTTAAAACCATTTTTGAAGCTATACTCCTGTAAGGCGCCGCTGTATGGTGTAATTGTGCTGGCGCACACAAAATAAAATTGCAAAGGTGTCAAAATAAATTATTGAAAATGTTGCTGAATTTGCCATGGCATTATTCGACACATGAACTACATGAAAACGCTAACGTTAAACCGGTAGAGTTCCTTATTGACAAAATCAATCGAAAATTCTTCGTCAATTGTTCTTTTTCTGACAGTGTTCTCGTTTCCCGTCTTGCGTTATCCTAAATCACTACATATGTATTCTGTCTATGAAAATTATATCGAGGTCATTATTACATAAAATAACCGGAAACCTGGGGAATATTAGTCTTAAGATTCAAATAAGGGCTTTTTCTTGTAGTTTTCCCTAAGTCATTTATTATTTATTATTCATTAAAATTGTGCTATTTTCATTATATAGATTTAAGATTATAGTTGTAAAGGAATTGCTGTCCTAAAACTCTTAAATACTAGTTGTAAAATATAAATGTACCATATTATCTACCTAATAAAATTGAATTGAAAAAAAAATGAAAAATTACTTAATTATTATTAAATTAAAATTAATAAAATTAAATTACGTTGATTGTTTACATTTATTCTTGAGTAAATGTCTGTTCCAAAACTAAACTACACCCAAAATACCGGTAACGCAACCATATTTGCAAACTCAGGCCAATGACGTTATAGCCCAATTTATCAAAATGTAGAATGATCAATCAAATTAAGTTTGTGGGCGATACAAAACATGAGATGCACCCGCTGTTCATATAAGACAACTACGACAAACAAACACCTCCTCTAAGAAAAATCGATGTACTTAGATTTAAATACGTAGTCTCAGACCACAAAATTACAATCAGCGAATGCATTCATCAATTGTTTAAATAAAAAATTACACTGATGTGAAAAGATTTAATTAAAATAACAAAACAGTTTAAAATAACAAAACAGTTTAAGTCTGAGACTTGTTAAATTTTCCATAATAATTTATTTTTCCAGGCAAGGTTATTAGCTTTGCCCCAAAACAGTTTAATAGTGCACATAAATGTTGAGTGAAATTTCATTGGATATTAAGCATTTGAAGAATGAATTAAAACTCCTGTAAAACAAGGTTGATAATAACGAAGAGTAGCGAAAAATAGGCGTTACTTGATCATACATATTTCATGTGTCCATTTTGTCTATTGCTTTACCAACTTTTCTGTAGATTTCAAACAGTATTTCCAAGTTTTGAATAATAAATGAGGATTCGAATTTCTACAGTCCCATAGCTTTCAAACCGAACTGATTTAGTTCGGATGAACCTGACAAAGTTCGGTTAGATGTCGAATTAATACGGGATTCCTAAATTATTAACTACTGATTACTTATAAACCAGCTGGACCTGTCAAGTGGTATGTTTGATAACAAAACCGTCATCATTTTCGAAATATGTCACTTGCGATTTATTTTGAACTTTACGTTCTGTGGCCATGTCAAGTTTTGAAACCTTCGTCAATTTGAAGGGTTCAATATCGAATAACATTACCATCCTTTTTGAGTTTCCGGTGTTCCTTTCTAATCATCCCTTAAAACAGAATTAGTCAAGTAGATTTTTTATTATACTTTAAAAATAACTAATTCAATCTTTGGGCCTTTTTTATCGCGGTGTCGTAAGTAGAATCCTTGTCAACGCGATTCTTGTTCCTAGTGGGGAAATTTTCCCAGTAACAAATATCCTACCTTCATGGTCCCAATGGTGTCTCATTAATAAATCATGTCACTCGCAGTATAAAACTCACAAGACATTTCTTCTCATTTAGAATCAATTCGCGGTAGGCTTAATTAAACCACCACACAGACGGCATTAACAATGTCTCAAGAGTCCTCAGAGCAATGTAAGTACAGTTGACGATACGGCAGGGTTCCAACAAAAAACGAGAACATTCAACTCCATGCTCGTGTGCACAACGCGTTTAAATAGTTAATTTTAGGGCAAGACATCTAAACGCTCTGGACCAAACGTACCGCTATACACATAATGGTCGTAAAGTTCCTTTAGCAGCCTTAACCGAGACTTTCGAGAACCCATTGAAAAGCTGAAGGATACTCCCTCTGAGAATCCCTTTATGTTATGACGTTCAATGTGACTAAAAGTGCGACGGGTAATCGGAGGCCATAAATTTGTTTGGTAGAGTGGATCCAACCAACCAACTTCTTCAATTTACACAATGAAAAAATAATTTAACACAGCCATGGAATACAAACAGTAAACTTGTCCAAAAAGAAACGAAAAAAATTAATAAAAAAAAACCTTGCTCAGGAGGTTTCGAAAATGGAAAGACGATGTACAAGGATCTGAAAATTAAATATTTACAAAACGACGAAGCTTCTTGACGCGTTCCACCCACCGCGCATATACTATCCCGCTTAGGCTTCACTTATTTCGCCCTCAACACGAAGTTTATGACACCAAATCGCACTTCATTATGCCATCGTTTTGATTTGCCCGTTTTCTTCGGTCATGCCGCATCTTTTCACTCACCGGGAACGGTGTTCTTTGAGGCACAACCACTCCTGCCCGTGTCATCGCATCATTCACTTTGTATTACGATAAACCGACTCCTTGTATTTTCTCAGAACATTTTCCAGGTAGTTAAAAGTGGACACTGACAAACACGGAAAACGATCCAAAAGGGAGCTTGGGCCTACAGATGCCCCGTTTCCTTCTTTTAACTCGCCTTATAATATTCTAAATCTGAAAGCTACAGCTAGTTTTCGTCGATGGCGTAACATGGTTTTGTGGCCATGCATTTGATATGAATGTGACACCAGAAAGAAGTATCCATTCATTACAGAGGGCCAATGAGTGGGGTGATACAACCATCCTATAATCATGTCAACCAAATACTATAATGAAAAGAAAAGTAAAATAAAACGACAAAGAAAAGAATATGCTGAGAAAACACTTAGATACCATGGAACTGGGTACACCTTTTCATTATTTAAGCTTAGACCACCCGCTGCGGATGTCAGAAACAGACCTGGCAAACAATTCTACGTTTTCTTTATCCGTGGGGTATCCGGGTAGGGTATCCATGTTGGATAAGGCTGGCAGGATTCATAAGGGATGCCTGAATAATTCATATCGTCTGAATTTGAAAATTTATGCGAATCTTGCCCTTCCTGCGGCAATAATCTTGGTTTGTCTTTAGAGCTCCAAGAATCTAAACCAAGAGGGGGTGTATGTATCTGTATGTACCTCTTATAGTCCGTTGCAAAATAAAAAGACGAGGGCTTGGCTACTGAATTGCCAGCAACGGTAAAATGTACATAAATTAAAATACACACCGTACGATGAGGAGACCAAATAAAATATGTCACCAAACCAAAACGTGGCGATGCAAAGAAAAGGAGACAAGGTAGTAATATTCCCCGTCACGAAACCCTGTCGAACGTATAGAACGCATTACCTAAACGCTCCAGAGAGTACATGAATTTTTCATTATTCCTATTCGTCGATTGTGGGTTCTTCTTCCCTGCACAACCTTGGCATCGCTTGTGAAGGCATACTTAGTAAATACTGAAGGACAGTTTGCATAATAAAAAGGTGACGGGCAAATGATATTGTATAAAAAGAGTTCGTCCTTTGGCTGCAACTGACCATTCATTTGAATGGTGTTTACTCTTTCTTATTCCCCTTATTTGAGCAAGCGTGTTTTTATGGTTCATGCCTTTTAAATAAAGTGAGATTAATTTCAGGATGTCATATTAGTTTAAATGCTCTCAAAGCTATTTATCTGTTGTGCTTTTCTGAGCTCTGGGTGGTTTTAATTGGCTTAGATGTTTAGCTCCAGCGAGCTTCCGATCAAACACATCCAGTTCTAGAAAATATTTCAAAGATGCGTTCCTCCTTCTCATTGCAGTTTTCAATTTGTTTGGGAAGTGAAAAAACTCTTCAACACAAAGAAGCATACACAGGTACATTAAAAAAGGATACGCAGGCACATGTCACAATGTCGATTTATCGTCTGATATACGTACAAATATTTTACAAATAGCCCCCTATTCATTTTACATGTGCTTAAACACCTAGAAAACTATATAACCGAGGGATTCCTGACATACTAACTTTGTACAATACTAAAAACAGAAACCCACATATATATTAGGTGTACAACGTTGCTTCCGGCGTTTTGCAATAGATGGCTGTAGCGGTAAGTGGTAGTTGAAATAAATAGATCATAGATGTCATACAATAAGCTTAGGTATTTGTAAATATAACGCCATCGAAATATTAGTCGATTTGTGTCTGCATCATAAATTTATTCTCGATTAAACATGTCAGCTTACGAGCCAAATTCTCGTCATTTGCGGGAGGTTTTAATTTTCTGCTTTAATATGAAGAAATCTGCGGCTGAGGCTCATCGAATGCTCTCAAATACCTATGGTGAGGCCGCTATTAGTGAAAGAACGTGCCGAGAGCGGTTTCAACGCTTCAAGAACGGCGATTTTAACGTCGAAGACCAGCATGGCGGTGGAAGAGAGAAGGTTTTCGAAGATGCAGAATTGGAGGCATCACTTGATCAAGACTCGTGTCAAACGCAACAAGAATTGGCAGGATCATTGAGAGTGACGCAACAAGGCATTTCAAAACACCTGAAAGTCATGGGAATGATACAGAAACAAGGAAATTGGGTGCCGTACGAGTTGAAGCCGAGAGATGTTGAACGGCGTTTGTGTGTTTGTGAACAGCTGCTTGGAAGGCAAAAACGGAAGGGATTTCTGCATCGCATTGTGACTGGGGAAGAAAAACGGGTTCATTACGATAATCCCAAGCGCAGAAAATCATGGGGATATCCCGGCCATGCTTCCACATCGACGGCCAAACCGAATATCCACCATTCCAAGGTCGTGCTCAGTATTTGGTGGGACCGGCTCGGCGTAGTGTATTATGAGTTGTTAAAACCGACTGAAACAATCACAGGCGATCGTTATCGAACGCAATTAATGCGTTTGAGCCGAGCATTGAAAGACAAACGGCCGCAATACAAGGAGAGACATGATAAAGTGATTTTACAGCACGACAATGCTCGACCCCATGTTGCGAAAGTGGTCAAGACATACTTGGAAACTTTGAAATGGGAAGTCCTACCCCACCCGCCGTATTCTCCAGACGTTGCTCCCTCGGCCTATCACTTGTTTCGATCAATGGCACACGGCCTGGCTGACCAGCACTTCCAGTCTTATGAAGAAGTAAAAAATTGGATCGATTCTTGGATCGATTCAAAAGATGACCAGTTTTATCAACGCGGGATTCGTATGCTGCCCGAAAGATGGGAGAAAGTAGTGGCCAGCGATGGACAATATTTTGAATCATAAATGTATGGGTACTGTCTTGTAAGTGCCGGCCTGACACAGGTTCACTCCCTAGTTCGTCACTGTTTTGCTGAATGGTGTGGGTAAGATTTATTCACTTAAGTCTCTAGTGGTGTTCTGATTCGTCAATAATGAAAACACCATCGGTTCATCTTCGTCTTATGTATTTCTTCGTTTATTTTTAATATCCAATATAATAGAACTAAAGTAAAGACAATTACAAAAATAAGGTGACTCTACTGTTCAAAATTTTCACAATATAGGATCAGTTAAGCACTGAGTTTATTTAACAAAAACTGATTCAACGTCGTACAGAGGTAGCTTCAATACTTTGTGTGCACAGTGTCTATTATTATACAAATGATTTTAAACAGCAAAGGTTTCGCAATTAAAGATCGGTGAAGCACTGAATTACTTAACAAAACTGATTTAACGTAGTACAGAGGTAGCTTCAATTCTTTGTGTGCACTGCGGTAATCACCAGCCAACTAACTCTCGCCTCGACGGATGTGCACTTGTCCCTTAAGGGTTGATTTGGCACACTAACACATCAACAAACATCTCTCCGCAGGCCAGTTCATGCGGAGATCATTACTCTTCCTTCCTACATGTCTCACACAGCCAAGGATGTGATCACACCGTTGCCTTGGGCTGTGTAAGTCATCACAAGGGGGCGATACACCATGATGCTGCCAGTTGGTATGCCATCGCTGAGTCCGGCATCAACGTTGGTCGCCACCCCGTACCCTTACCTATGTGTACTTTGCTCATATATACGGTGGTGGGCGCTATGTGTGTGGTTCGACCATGGATACGTATTTGATTATGAGCGGTCGCCCGTATAGCCCATTCGCGCGACTTGATGTGTCCTTTTATGGGCATGCGTTGTATCTCGCAAGCTTGTGCAACAAAACGATATGTTCCTTGACGGTTCCGAGTTTTCGGATCGCTACATGTTATCTTCATTGGGGCGTCCTGCAGGTGTCCTACACATGCTTATTTATTATTTTTCACGCGTTTGCAACTACGTTGCCCGTTGAATTGGTGTGAATGTACTTGTATTTGTTGATGTCGCCTGCATGTTATATGATGGTGAGTTTGACAGCCTCGAATAGAATTGCAATCAACTTGCAAGGGGAACTGGAAAAGGCGACCGCCGTATTGTCTTGAAGTACGCACCTGTTAATGCTGCTTTTTTTTTACAGATTAAACGTATGCCCCTTGGTTACACCTGTGTACCCCGTCTAATGTGGCTTTTGCTAAATTATTTTTTTAGGTATAGTGGTTCTGAGGTGGAGGATTAATCGGTGGGGTTCTGCCTGAACCGCCACACAATTATGCTGTTATCGCTCTATAAATTGCCACAGTAATATATGATGGTGAGTTTGCCAGCCTCGAATAGGATTGCAATTAACTTGCAAGGGGAACTGGAAAAGGCGACCGCCGAATTGTCTTGAAGTACGCACATGTAAATGTGGCTTTTTTTTACAGGTTAAACGTATGCCCCTTGGTTACCTGTGTACCCCGTCCAATGTGGCTCTGCCAAATCATTTTTCAGGTATAGTGGTTCTGAGGTGGAGGATCAATCGGTGGCGTTTTACCTGAACCGCCACAAATGTATAACCAGTTTTTTACAATAAAGCTCGAATTTCGGAAAAAAAAACGGCGGAAGCAAAGTTGTACGCCTAAAAAATTTTTTTTTATTAAATGGATCCGTATCTTACATATAACAAACAATAAGGATTACTCGTTCACCAAACGCCAAAAATTGTAAAAATTTCCTTACGTCAAGGGACCCGCTTGATCCACCGTTCGGGTGTCAGAGAACAATTCAACAACAATGTCGATGTTATGGTTGGATTTGGAAATTGAAAGATATTTTGCACTGCCTTCGTAGTTAAAGCGGAAAAAAATTCTGCGGACGCAAGATTTGAAATCAGTTACTGGATGATATAAAGCAGAGAAGAATATTTACAGGCTGTACGTTAGAGCTACAGGAAGTTGATACTATATTATATGAGCAATTTTTTTCCTCACCATCTCTAAATATTTAAATAATACTGTCACAATGCGGCCCTTATATGATTCAGGCAAGCTTATAAGGCTAACAAAAGCTTGGTATTTTTTTTTTTAATTATTAGATTTCTCTCGGGAGAGGCGAACCTATAGCGCTGAGTGGTCGCCCCGAGATGCCACAAAATAACGGTTGCAGTTCTTTTTGAACAGTTGCAGGTTGTAACACTCCGGGAACACTCGCGCGGGAAGGGAGTTTGTGCGGGTTCTCTATATTACATGGAGAACCAAGCCACAATTTCAACCACAATTTCCGCCTTATTTCGACCGCTTTCAGCTCGTCACATCAACCCCTATTCCAGCGTTCAGGCTATTCACCTGAAATATCATGTTTTCCCCAAAGACGCATAGCTAAACTCATTATCCTATGCAGATAATGCATAATTGAGTTTAGCTACCATTTTTGCCATACGGCAACTTCATTACTCTAACCATGAGATTTCCACCGGAAATTCCATTCGTGTTGGTTAGCAACAACCAAGTCGAATCAAACGATGCGGTTGCATCATCATTCATTGGCTTGGGTAATTGCCGCATTCCTTAGCGTTTTTCCCACAGTACCATTTCCCTACCCGATGTAGTGTCCTATCGATTTTCATCAGATCATCCATTCGCTTGGGATCAATGATCTCTTTTGGAAGGTGAATAGCACCAGCTGAAGTTTCCTCTCCTCCACAATTCTGTTTCCATACGGTTCAATGCCCTCTGAGGTCACCACAGCCGTAACACTGGGTCAGTAAGTCATGCTCAGTAGCTGCACTCGATACCAGCACACACAACCAAGCCACCCTGAGATCACAGTGCATCGAGTTTCTGTTCTCTCATTCTACCACGTTCGTCGATTATCAATTAACGGACGGTACCACACTTCGACGAGCGTGATGCTGAGAGAGCAGAGCCGTGGTTGTCCTGTGTGCAAAATGAAATACAGAATTTCACCCCTAAGTAGAGTCAGTCGCTATCCAACCGTCACAGTGATAAGTCACGCCGCCGCGCTAAACTTTAATTTAATCATTCGTCAAATGACAGTCGAGATTCAATGCAGAACATTTTATCCTTCGCGTAAAGTTTTATGTTTGCCACGCAAAGTCGGTTTAAGTCGGTTTAATTGTCCTCCCGAAAATAGTTAAATTTGATCACTTTATTTGTGCACGTGGAATCCTTGAATGATAGATAAAGAATAAATTCAAACGTGTAAATTGTAAATCAAACGAGAACAATAAAAAATGAAAGTGCAGCGGAACAACCTCTGAGTCTTTTCTCTAATTGCATTTCCCAGGGTTTTTGTGGGTATTTACCGGAGCAACATCGTGGGGAAGAAAGTGAACCACACGCCCGTGTCTGGCGCAAATACTGCTTACCCCCCACAAGTTCCACAACCTCCCCGCTCTGTAATGGAACAAGTTCTGATGCAGGGATGTTCGCGCCGTCGGGAAATGAATCGCAAACTGGTGCGATCCGTCGGACTGTCTTGTGGAGGGCATATATACCGAATTGCGCGGAACAATACGACGAATCTCCGCAGAACAGTACCCTTGATAATATCTGCAAAACGGACAGAGGTCGACAACGCGCCTTCGATGTGATAGCGGCTGAAGTCCCGACGTCAGGTCTGAGTCCCCGATCAGGCGCATCGCTCGTCTCTCTATGCTCTCAAGTAGATCGAGGGTATATTTAGGAGCCGATCTCCAAACATGAGAACAATATTTGGGTGCGGGTCTAATTTCGGATTTATACAGGAGAAGAAGTTGGGCCGGAGTTAAATATTTCTTGGCTCTAAAAAGATAGCTCAGTTTTCCTGAGGCTGGCCTGGGTATGATCAACACCTGTTTATATGCCACGATACATTCCCACTGACCATGACGCCGAGCAATTTCAAGCTTTCCTCAAATTCGAGGGCCTGGCCATTCATCATCAGCTATGGAACTGATGATCCACTTTTCTTTGTGAATGTTGTATATTGTGTCTTCGCTGCATTGAAGTGTACGAGGTTGCCCCTTCCCCACTGCAGGACTTTATCTAGATCCTGATTGAGAGAGTCAAACTGTCTACATCTCAGCTGATCCGACGGAGATGCCCCAATCGACCGCTCATTCGAAAAAGAGAAAACAAGCGTACTATCATCCGCAAAACTGAACACATTGTTATCCGTCGACTCCAACAAATGATTTATGTGAAACAAAAACAAGGTTGGAGCCAAAATAGAACCTTGAGGCAACCCGGAATCAACAGGATACAGATCTGAAGACTCGCCGTCGACAACAACACCGATCGATCGATATTCGAGGAAGCTCTTCTTCCAGTCGCAAAGCTGTAGGGAAAGTCCATATGAACGAAGTTTGCTCAGCAATCCCCTGTGCCATATGCAGTCAAAAGCTGTGGAGATATCCAATGCGACCGCTCTTGACTCACCATGCCGCTCAATCGCAGATGTCCATATATCGGTCCTAAGGGTCAAAACGTCTCTTGTGGTCCGCCTGGCACGGAATCCGTATTGCCTCCAAATACTTAATTAAATCGGTATTGATAACTTTTCAATCACCTTAAATAACATAGACAGTAATGTTATCGGACGGTAATTTTGTGGGAGACACTTGTGGCGGTCCCACCAAACCCCACTGTCAACTTACCGTAAAACCTCCATAACATTCAGCCAATTTCCTAACTTCACTAATGCAATCGCATTAGTACCTGAAAACGCTTCACGCATTATATAGATCAAATCTATAATCTTAAAGTCCCTGAAAAAGAAAATTTACCTTTCCATGCATCTCTTCGCATACAATTCCCCGTAAGATTTCTATCTTACCTTATCAGGAATCTCAAACCAATTCGGCACCTTTGTTGCCAAGCAAATCTCCTTAGACGAATTCCTGAAAACAAATGATTTGAATTACATACTATGTAACCTTCACCAGGGACCATTGCGCTGTCTATTTTTCAGCTTCGCCATGTGTATGATAAATCTCTTAACGTACACATTGGCCGGCGACCTTTTTCCCAGCAATAAAATACCAGCAGCTGCATTCAGTTAACGCAATCGACGCTAAAACCAATTTCCATACTCGCACCATGTGCAAACAAAAGCAAATACACGCATCTAGCGTCTAGTGCCATAAAACGAATTTCTTCGCATGTGATCATGTATACAATTCGATCCCTTTAGCATCACCAGCGATACACATTTCCCATTGTGTAAATAGAAAAACCATATGCACTTCTTCCTAATGGCGATACATTTACTTACGAATACCATTGCACTGAAAGAGTGGATTTCCTTGGTGGTCACACCCTTAAGAGAAAAGTATGTCTCTCTTTTCTCTGGTTTTCTTAACCCTAACCTAGGATGGAATTCATGTCAGAATTCTAGCCTCGAGGAGTCCTTTACCTACCGCTGACCGCCGCGGTCACGGGCCACTCCCGCCCTCCGTCACCGCGGAGACGCGTAATTACATACCCGAATGTACCCGGAGTCGCGAAAGTAACACCCCCTCGAGTGCATTATTGAATCGTGCGAGTCGCCTGTGCGGATAAAAATTATACTTCATTGCCCGGACCAAAAGAAACAGGTTATCTAAATCAGTGTTAACAAAAGTAGTCGTTAAATAAAGAAACAAACAATAAATTAATTTAAAGTGGTGATCACCAAACAACACTACTGTTTTATTTCTCTCGGCCTACTTCCTGTGTTGGTGTTCCCTTTGCTTCGGCGGAATCGTGTAGTGCTCGTCGGAACAATTAATTATGATGGAGGAGGAAGTGAATCTAGTGCCCGTGACTGGTACCATACTTCCCCTCCACACACTTTTTTCCCGTCTTTGGGATTGGCTGCACTCGAGCGATTTTCCAGCAGGCTGGAAAGGTCCTCGATGCATAAGATAAGCGGAAGGGTATGCCAAGAACCGGCGATAGTTCTGGGACACAGTTCTTAGGGACTATTGCTGCTATTCCGTCCAGGCCGGTTGCCTCCCTACAGTCCAGTTCACGTAGAATGATTTGAATAGTACCCGGGCGACATCTCATATCCCGCATAGAAGACCGTATCGGCGCGATCACAGGTGGCTCTAAAAGATCGGTATCGACGTTTGTATTCGCGGAAAATAAATTCGCGAATATATCAGCTTCATGCTGTGAATTTGTGACTAACGTCCCGTCGCCTGTCACAAACGGGAGGAAAGAGGAGGAAGCGAAGTTACTGCTGACAGCCCTTGCCATTGACCAGAAGGAACGCGAAACAGTCGCGTACTGAGGAGTTTATTGGTCACTCTGTCGTTGTGAGCCTTCTTTGCGCTACCAATCGCCTGGTTGCACGCGTTTCGGATTCCAACAAAATTCGTTCTGTTAACATCGGTGCGATTGGAGCGCCATTGCTTAAAAACTCTATTTTTTGCCGATGTAATCTGCTCACATTTTTTGTCAAACCTCGGTTTATCAGATGAACTTCGTTTGATGGAAAGTGGAGTGTATATCTCCATCTCGAGAAGAGTAATCTCTGTGACCGACTCCGCGCAAGCGTTAACATCGGATTCTCCGAAGCACACCTCCGGTCACGGAAAGGATGCGAAGAAATCTCGCAAATCGTCCCAGTCAGCAACCCTATTCCTCTATACATGGCATAGCTGCCCAGGCCTGTCATTCGCTTGAAATGAAAGTACTTGCACGACAGATATCAAGCAGTGACCTAAGTACTCGGTTCGGATGTCAAAAACAGAACCAGGGTGTTCGCATAATCACCCCGGGCATCCGCCACTCTCGTGGGTTGCTCCACAAGTAGAGTCAAGTTGTGGCTAACAGCGAACATCTGCGTCACCCTCCCAACCCCGTCGGTTCTGTTAGAATGTACCAACTAGCCGGAATCGTGTACATTAAAATCGCGGAGGACGATAAATTCAGAAGCCGGGTGGTTGATCTGTATCCAGTCGACAGTACGTGAAACATGTTCGAAAAATATCGCTGGTCGATCGTCATTCACGGAGCGGTTAAAATAACAAAGAAATTTAACAGAATTCCTCAACACGCCCATCAACCATATGATGTCCATGTTATTGGGTTCCAACGCCTCCATTCTTTGGCAAGCCAGATCGGACCGCGCGAAGACGCAGACTCCGCCCTTAAAACGGAATTTCGAATGTAAGTCGTATCCCGAGGAACGAAGATATGCCGAATCATTTGATGAAACTTCCTTGGTCTCAGTTAAGGGAAAGGACATCAAGTTTCGCTGTTTGCAAATATTCGTGACGGCGTTTACATTCGTATTGGTGAAACCGATGCCCCTGATGTTACAAAATGCTGTTACCAATTCTGCGTCGACAGAGCCTCGAGTACCAGCCCGATTATGCGATGACGAAGTTCGGTTATTTTCCATAACATTTGCATGATGGTCCCCCTGACACAAACCTATGGTTGTATCTTATTTCCTAACCTACTGTTCCCTTGCGGAACTCTTAAGCGTGAAAATTTGTCTTTCGACATTACGATTGTTTTGTTTACGTGAATTTTAATGAACTTAATTGGTTACAAAGAAAATGAAGAACAGAAAAAACTTTGTTTTTGTTATTGTTTTTACCTTATATCTAACTTAAATACTAAACTAACTAAAACTTTTGTTTCCTTTTCTTGTTTTTTTTTAAACTTAACTCTATCCTAAACCTAACATCGAAACTCAATCTTCGGAGTGCTAAATCTATGTAAGCTTACCATAGCTTTTCTTTTTTTAATATCATCATTATTATTAAAAAAAAATTTTTTTTCTTGTTTTTTGTTGCCAGTTTTATATGGAAACAGGTTTTTAATTGCCACTCATCCACCAAACTTAGTAGTCATCTTGTACCTTTCTGATGACATACTCGAGGACAAGGTTAAAAAGATATGGTGAATTGCCATCCCACTGTTTTAGTCCGTCCCGGATTTCAGATGGTTCTGAGAGGTGGTTTTCTATTCTAACTCGCCCTTTGTTTTCGTTCATGCAGATTTGAATGAGGGCGGCATATTTTTTCGGGATTCCCAGCTCAATTACAATATGGTAGAGTCTTTGTCTTGTGACTGAGTCGTAGGCTTTTCTCGTGAACGGTCTCTCCATATTCCCACTTCTTTTCCAGCAGTTGCCTTATTGTGAACATTTGGTCGCTTGTTCACCGGTTCCTACGGAATCCGCATTGGTAGTCTCCCAATATTTCTTCTGGGTACGGTGTGATTCTCGCCAGTATGATATTTGTTAATATTTTGTATGAGGTTGAGAGATATGATATTCCTCTGTAATTTTCGCAGTCATATCTGTCACCTTTTTTAAAAATGGGGACGACTATTGAGGTTTTCCATTCTTCCGGAATGACTTCCTTATCCCATATTATTTTAATCAGTTAGTGGATCTTTTGATTGGTTGCCTCTCCTCCATTCTTCACAAGCTCTGCCGACATGCAGTCGACTCCGGGAGCCTTGTTGTTTTTCAATCGATTTATTGCGTCTACAACTTAGTCGAAAGAGAGGTTTGGGATCTGAGGCTCGGTTGTGTGTACGTCTGGTGCGTTTGAGCAGGTTTTCAAAGTACTGCTTCCATCTTGTCACGATATTTTTTGTTTCTGTCACCAGACTGCCGTTTGTGTCTCGGATTATTTGGGCTCTCTCTCGGTGGCCATTTCTAATTGAATTTATGCCGGCATACATGTGGTGATTTCCCTGTCTTTCGTTATGTGCCGTCAATGGAACAGGTTCACGAAAATTCCACTCATACCAGTTCACCGTACGATTAGTAGCTAAACTCTGCCACTCGCCATTAACAAGAAAAAGGAAATGAAACACAACTGCCTACATTAAATGAATGGTCTTTATTGTTGGTAACTTCCTTCAGTTGCAAATTAACCACTATCCATAGTTTTGCTACACTTCTTGATATAATATTGAATTCGAATACGGAATAAACACTCGAGTTAAACATAAAAGGTTAAATTATACTTCTGCAACACTTCTTGATATAATATTGAATTGGACTATAGACTATTTACATGAGTTAACATAAAGGTTAAATTATAGTTCTGCAACACTTCTTAATATTAATTTGAATTTGAGTATAGACTATATACATGAGTCAACATAAAGGTTACATTACTTTTCACAATTTCCAAAATCTCTGACGCGACCGTATGCTGTGGCGGTTAAAACTCGACTCCTTGCAGTTTCCTTAACGTGGAGGCCCCGACTTGCCTCCACGGAATCCAGAACGCGATTGATTATTGCCACCGAAGCGGCAGAATACCAAAATTCCATCCTTCGCTTCGGTGACCATATATGGGATGATCTTAGAAGATGATCATCGAGAGGATGTGCACACACACAGGTGCGGTTACCTCGCACGCTCATACTGTGCATGAGCAGGCGGACCGTGGATACAACAATCTCCTAAAGGAACATAAGCTGGCATGGTTGCAGCTGGTGCCATTATCTCGACATAGAGATTTTGTTGCTTACACGATCAGCGACTGCGTAAAGCATTTATGCTGATTGTGCACGTCTTGGTGGCATCTCCACGTAGTCGAATTCTCGATGGAAATTTTCCATTTAGGAGAACTCGAATTCCTTGGGCGGTCAGCCGTATGCCATCATGTATTTGTCGGTCGGATGGCCGATCGATCTAGGCATGTATACAACGGAAAAAGATACAACATTTCCTGCACCTGGGCGGTTGACGCGTAAGGATATATCTTGGTGGTATGGTTTTGGTTAATGTTGGTTGCTTGATGGTGCAACCAAATTGCTTTTAAGACACATGATGCGTTTAATGCAGCCATGCCCTTGTGGAAAAACACTTATTTGTTGCTGATGGATTTTTCATCAGCGCAATTATAGTTCTAAAGCATTTCTGAAGATATTAGTACAACTATGGAAGGTAAGTACATGTTTTTCATGTGTTTAAGGAAACTGTTTCCTAATCATAGGTTGTACGGTAAGTAGTGGCGTTCAATGGAACTGCAACAATACTTGTTTTATATCGTTATGAATGCTCTAGGTTGGAAGTTTTTACCTGGTTAATGGGAAGATGAGTAGTGGCGTTCAAGGGAACCGCCACTTACATACCTCTGATGTTCTTTGCTCTGGCATTTTCTAGGATTTTTCTGATCCGAGTCTTTTCCCATTCTCGTTTTTTTGCGTTTGAAGAGTCTCGTTGTCTCTTTCCGAATTGTCGCGTATCTTGAAACAAAAGCGTGCGTCCTGATTGGCATGATGATCTGAATAAAAAAAACAGATTGAATTCTTAATCAGTGAAGGTGTTGTAAACGTCCCTTCCTCGAAGAAATAAAAAAAAAAAATTGGCAAAATGGCAACTGTTTGAACAACATTTTAATTTTACTCATTATTTTTTTCCGATTATTAATTTGTTTTTTAAAAAGCTTGGTAGGGACTGTGGGGGTGCGATGAGGATGTACCAACGTATGGCACCGGTTCACTATCGCCTACTAGAAGATGTGCTGCGAAACTGTCATCCGCGGGGAGCAGGCACCAAGGTAAAGGATGAATGAAAGGCACCGAATGATTTCCACGTTAACTTTCTTGATTTGTTCGATATTCTACACAGCATGATATATTACGCCATTACCGCACTTTACAAGTCAGTAGCACTTAGGCATATGGGGTACAATGAGTAACTTAATACACTAGCCTCCGCGAAGGAAGTCACCGATCTCCGCTGATTCCCGACTTTTCTCTACCCACTGAGTTACGAGGCTGCGGCGGCGTATTATATTGTTCATTGTCGTTATATCGATTTAAGATTATAGTTGTAAAGGAATTGCTATCCTAAATCTCTTAAGTACTAGTTGTAATATAAATAATAAATAAATAGTTGTAATATAAATAATAAATAATAAATGAATAAATAAATAAAATATACCATAAATGTAATTATCTACTAAATAAAAAAAAAAATGTTGATTAAGTTTTCCGTGGCCGCGATAATTCACTTTATAACTCCCGCTCGCGTGTACTCTCCCGAGGTTGAATTCGTTATTTTTACTTCCTTTCCTTTGCTTAATACAGTGGGGCGGACTCCCTACTCGACTCGGGGTGATGGGAATGCGATGTGCCCTCGGCGGTGGTCGTGACTCGGCTTACTTTTGCACACGGAGGCGGCGTGCCCCGTGTGGCCGCGGGGGTTACAGAGTAACCTCGACGCGCGCGTGGCGGTAGTTGAATGGCGACTGGTGATGAAATCGAAAATCCATTGCGTTGTGGCAGTTGCGTCGTAAACTCATTGCCACTTCCTAAGAATTTAGTGGAAGAGTTGCTATGCCTGCACAGGAATTTAGTTCCAGCGAATCCTTGCCGTGTGTAATGATGTTTTTTTCACACACCTTTCAACAACCACACACACACTTTATACACTTTCGTATAATCACCACACACCCTTTAAGTAAAACACTTTTTATTCTTTATATAATCTAGTCTTTATTAATAAACGATTTTACTTGGTTTTGTATGTTGTGTATTTACAACTTAGTTTAATTCACCACTGTTTGTACAAACTATTAGTTTATATATAGAAATAATACACACACACCGGAACGCTCCTAAAATTAGTTAAACCCGAAGCAATACTCTTACTTAGCGCACTCAATACATAACCACTCGAAAACCAAAACTCTGAACGGACCGTTCTCGTCCAGATTCCAAAACCAACTCCTTGTTATCTCACCGTCTCGGTCGAGATTCCAAAATTCAACCCGCCAACGAAGACCTGTTTTTTCTTCATCCTGAAGGTCGAAGGATATGGCATTTCTTTCTTTATCTTTCCCGGCTTGGATTCAAACGCGGAAACACAAAGGGAAAAATCAACAGAGGATCGTGCACATTTATAATCCTCTATTTTGATATGCGCTAAACGAATGTGTAATTCGTTTTATGATGCCTGTTGTTTGTTCTAGCCGACTCGGTAAGGATCCCTTTTGTAAGGATACGTTAGGGAATACAAATAGAGAATTGTGCTAATGAGCATTTCTGATTCTCTATGTTGTTTACTTTAGCCGAATGGGCAAGGATCTTTTAAGTGGGGAATCGATACAAAGGCGAATATTTTCCTTTTGTTTGTTTTAACTTAATTTTGTTAAAACGAAAACTGGCGTTGGTTGTTTTAATTGTTTTAGATAACCATTTTTCTGAGGTCTCGTAAAATTGCTGGCGCGCAATTTTTTATGATACTCAATGGTTTTGTTTGAAGGACGGCATCTGGCGTGCACATTTGGCTCTTAGGGGTTTTTGTGGTGAACCTTTGGTTCAATGATTATATTTCCCAGTTTTTTATGTGAGCAAATTGAACGTTTAGTTCAATTTGCTTGGAGTTTAATTGATTAGCGCAAATCGAACGTTTAGTTCGATTTGCTTGCTATCAATTTATGCGGGACGAGGTGTATGGGGTAATGCTTTGATTTAGCATTATGTCACATCCTTTAAGTGGATGTTTTTGGCGTGTATCGCCGTTAGTGGTGGAGACTAGCTCCAAAGGAATAGGTATTATGGGATGGGTGGTTGTGGCCGTAACAATCCTCCCCCCTTTATAAAATGAGTATTATTCTTTGAAGAGGAAATAATACTCCTTGGTCGCCTATAGGAGCGTGAGTGGTGTAGTGTGGCGGTTACAAAATTTTATTTATCTTTTGTCCCTTTAATCTTTTATCTGTGCATTTAATGTATTTCATTTTGTTAAATTGAGTTTGGACTATTTTTCCTTGTGGTTTACAAGTTATTTTGCATATTTTAATTTAATCAATTTAAGTTCATTTATAGGTATACTTTTGTACGGGTATGTATTTCTTATATTAATATAGTAGTATTTGTTTTATATTAGTTGTAATCTTGAAAACATGTTTTTTTTTCTTCTTTTTTTTTTTTTAAATTCTAAATATAACATAAATCAGAAAATGAACTTATTGTTTCACAAGTTCATTAAAAAAGTTTATATTTTCTGCTTCCGATTAGTTAAATGTATTTTGTAATTCCTAAACATATGTGTTTCGTATGTTAGTTTATAGTCTTTGGTTTCTTGTCTTCTATTTTATTGTAGTATTTATAATGGTTAAGTTTTATTATAATTCGCCGTATAATAGAGAATGTTTACATTGATGAATATATAGATATTGCCATTAGTATCCAGTACATGTGTATCTAGATTTCCAAATCTTTTCATCTTCTCATTTAAAAAGGTAAAATCTCTTATAATATTTTCTGTATTTTGGACATATAAATTACATGTTTTATTATTTTTTCTTTAATTTATTCGCTTACACATTCTAAGTTTGATGAGTTGATCACGCGGATCTTGTTATTAATATTAATTTTCTTGTTTCGTATACATCTATTATAATTTTTTCGTCTTACTCCTGAAATAAAAAAATTTTTTGATTAAAGCTTTATAGCTTCTTTTTGTCTTCTCTTTTATTCTATTTAGTTTACATTTGTTTTTATGCCCCTTTTTGTATTTTGAATTTTACTTATTTCTCTTTCTTGTGGAAAACTTAGCATAATATTAATAACTTTTTACATTACTTCTGTCATCTATTTTTGTCCATATCGTTCTTTCTATTTACGTACCGTTATTACTTTTGATTTAGTTAATCGACAAACGCATCTTCGATTTGCAGAACACCCTGGGAATAATAATTGTTTCGGATTGATAGAGGGCAGGAAGTTGGATTTGTTAAGGATGGGGTTTTAAAAGTACGGTTTTAACCTATTATTGTGAACTACCACTGATCTTCGGCCCATTTTAATGACCGTATTGACTGGGCCCTTTATAGCTATGACCGGGAAGGGTCCCTTCCAAATAGATGCCAACTTGCCCTTACGATTTTTGTTTTTTATTAGGACCTGGTCCCCCACGTGGAATGTGTGCGATCTGATTTGGTGGTCATAGTAGGCTTTAGATTTATTTTTGCTTGCTACCTGGTTGTTTTTTGCTATTGTATAGTTTTTTTGTAATTTATATCTCAGGAGATGGTAGTAGCTTTCGTGGTTATAAATAGGTTCTGGTTCACGTTTCAGGTTGGAGGGGACTTCTGGACAGAACCCGTATAGACAGTCCATTGGGGTTAATTTGGTGCTATCGTGGGTGCTGGTGTTATATACGAATGTGGCTGTTCGTAAATATTGGTCCCAAGTATTCGGGCTTTCATCGACCACTGTCCGTAAATATTCTACCAACGGCCTATGGGCTCTTTCTAATGCTCCGTTAGACTGCGGATGGTATGCTGTTGTTTGCAGTTTCTTTATTCGGAGGAGCTTGCATAGTTTTTTGAACAGATCGCTAAGGAAGTTCGATCCCTGGTCTGTCACTATTTGTTTGGGGATACCATACCTTGAGATGATTTGGTCAAAAACCGTTTCGGCTACTGTCTCTGCTTCTGCATTCGGCAGGGCATAGCAGTCCATCATCTTTGTCAGGTTATCTTGGAAAGACAATATATATTGGTTCCCTGAGTTCGATTTTTCTAAAGGTCCCACGATATCCAAATATACCTTATCAAAAGGCTTCTCGGCTACATCAGTTATAACCATTGGCATCCGAAGCTGGGGGTTTGCTTTCATCATTTGGCATTTTTTACACTTCTTGATATATCGTCTGATATCTCTTAACATGTAACGCCATTGATATTTCTTACGGATGCGGTTATATGTCTTTTTAACACCCTGGTGTCCTCCAAAAGGGGAGTCGTGGAAGTCCTTTAGAATGGTTAGGATTTCTTCAGGTTTGGTGATAATTTCGGGGTTGCCTTCGGTCTTAACCCGAGGCTTATCTTCGTCTGAATCACCACTGGTGTCGCTTTGCCTCGCACTTTCTGTGTCTTCCGAGGCTTCTTCCTTTTTGTTTTGTTCCCTTTCCACCCGTTTTTGTGCCCGGGTTACCACGTTACATTTGATAGGTGGTGGGTTGTCAGGGTTTGGGGCGGGGCTTTCATTTGGTTGCTTGAGATTTGTTGGTGGCTCAAGGTTTTCATAAGGTATACGACTGAGCGCGTCTGCATTTGTATTGTACTTACCAGGTTTATATTCGATTTTATAATCATACCCGGCTAGTTTACGGTGGAAACGTGTTAGTCGGCTGGTGGGGTCCTTAAGGTTAAATTCTCCTTTCAGGGGCTTGTGGTCAGTGTATACTGTGAATTTCCTGCCCTGTAGGTAACACCTAAAGTTTTTTATCGCCCACACGACGGCTAGTAATTCCCTCTCGATTGTGGAATAATTTCGCTCCGCTTTGTTTAGTGTGCGGCTAGCGTATGCTATTGGTTGGTCTTTTCCTACGAGGCCCTGTGAAAGGACCGCTCCAAGTGCTTCGCCACTAGCATCCGTTGTTAGGTTAAATTCCTTCGAGAAATCTGGGTAAATTAATAGTGGTGGTGTCACCAGCCGTTCCTTAATTGTTGCAAATGCCTCTTGGCACTTCTCGGTCCACTTGAATTTTACGTCTTTACGTGTTAGATTGGTAAGTGGTCGGACTATTTTCGAGAATTGGGGTATAAACTTCCTATAGTAATTAGCCATCCCCAAAAATGATTGTACTTGTCTGACTGTTCTTGGTACAGGGAAGTTATGTACACTGGCCGTAGTATATGGGTTTGGAAGGGCTCCCTTTTCCGAGCATACGTGTCCCAAATACACTACTTCCTTTTGTAGGAAGCAACATTTTTCCGGTTGTAGTCGGAGATTGTGTTGCCTTAACCTATCGAGGACTCGCCTTAGCTTGTTGTTGTGGTCGTCGAGGTTTTTCCCATATATTACTATGTCATCCAGGTATACGAAACATTCTAGTCCCTGAAGGCCTGTGAGTACATAGTTCATCAGCCGCTGAAAGGTGGCCGGTGCTCCTTTTAACCCGAATGGCATACGTTTGAATTCGTAGTGTCCGTAATTCGTGCTGAACGCGGTTTTTTCTCTATCCTTAGGATGTACCGGTACTTGGTGATACCCGCTTGCTAGATCCAAGGTGGAAAAATACCTGGAGTGGCCCAATTGGTCTAGAATATCTTCGATCCTAGGTAATGGGAACGCATCTCCTATCGTTTTCTCGTTCAACTTCCGGAAATCCACTACTACTCGCCATCTTTTTTCTCCATCTGGTCCTGGCTTTTTTGGTACTACCAGGAGAGGGGAATTCCATGGGCTTTTGCTCGTCTGGATTATTTCGTTTGCCAGCATTTCCTCCAATTGTTCGTTAATTACCTGCCTCTGTGTTTCGGGCAGCCTGTACATACGTTGGTTTATTGGGGACTGGTCTTGAATGAGTGGTATCCTATGCGATATTGCTCGAGTATTGGGGAGTTTATCTCCCTTTAAGTAGAATATGTCTGCATATTCCTTACATAGTTCGAGGATACAACACCTCTCCTCTTGACTCAGTGTATCACTTAATCTGAGTTCATCCTCCAGCTTCTGTTCTCGAGCTGTTGGGGGTTTTTCCTTCGCGGGAAATTTCCATATGTGTTGTATGTTCCAACATTTTTTTGTTGTACATCCTTTTGCTCCATTTTTGGGAAAAGGTGTCTTTGGTGTTTTAACAACATCCAGCTTTGATACCTGTTTTAAAGGTATTATTTTATAGTTTCCTAATGGGGTTAGGTTCAGTTTGCAGGAAGTGGTTTTAAATGGTCGGGTCCCTGTGTTTAGGATGCCTATAGCCACTGTGTCTCCTGCCGGTAAAATTGTTTCCGCTAGGAAGACTCCCTCCTGTATTTCTTGTTTTTCGCTGACCATTGCTTTTCTTAAAGTTACTGGTATTCGAATTATTTTTCGTGTCCGTGCAGGAATGTAAATTTGTTCGGGGAATTTGATTTCCACGGTCTCTGCCCTTTTTTGGGTATTTCGTGGTGTACGGTGTCGGCCTTTTATGGATTTTTCTCTAGAGACGCTGTTAATGGTCTTATTAGATTTTGCGACCACTGATGTTAGTTGATCTCTGTTTTTAAATGGGACTACCTTTTCTTCCTCGTTGTTGGAGGTGGGTGGGAATACCAACTGCTGATTTGGACCTTCTACGTTACAGTATTTTGAAAGGAAATCGTTTCCTAGTAGACCGTCTTCAAGAAGATCGGGCATATTGCTCACTACTTGGAATTTACAGGGGATATTGTTTTTCAACTTGAAATTTCCCTGACAACTTCCTAGGGTTTTACCTTTACCGAACGGAGTTTCCAAAATACATGTTTCGTTGGTATTTATGGGGATGTTGGGTCGCTTGATTTTTGATTCTTTAATCAAGCTTACCTCAGCGCCTGTATCCACCACTAGCTGTGCCTTACCGTCTGTGCTTATATCTAGCGGAAGATGTACTATTGGGCAGGCCGTTGTCGGCGTCTGAGGTTGCACCCTTTGTTTATTTATTGGCTGGGTCGGGCCTGGGGATTTTGGCTCGCCCATGGATCGTTTCCCGAACAGTGTGCTTGGTCCCTTGATTCCCATCTTACCTTTTGTTGGCATTCATTCACGCCGTGGCCCGGTTGCCCACAAAATTCACAATTCTGGGTTATTCGCAGTACCCGGGGGCCCTGTGGAGGTTCTAATCTATTTCGTGTGCGATTGTCCCTATTAATAGTTGGGTTGAAGTTTTCGCTACGATTCTTTAACCGTCGACAGTCACGGATTTCGTGATTTGCCTGTTGGCAATGTGTGCAAAAAGGAGTATTTTTCCTTTTATTGCAGTCAGCGTACGTGTGTCCTATCTTTTTGCAGTAACTGCAAGTTAATCGTGTATTGGGTGTAGGACGTCCTCCTGACCACTGCGTTGGTGTTGATCCCTTTGTTGCTTCATATTTGGGCTGTTGGGATTGTCCTATTTCTTCCCTTTTATAAGGGGTTCTCCATGGAGTTGGTTGCATGTATGGGACCATTCTTGTTTCCTGTATCGGTTGTGTGGGGGTTTTTGACCGTTCAGTATAATCAGAAACATTTGGATTTTGGGTTGGAATTGAGTGTTGGAGTGGTTGGGTTATCATGTTATTTGGCTCATAAGGGGGCTCTATTGGGGATTGAGGTTGCTGTACTTGTTCCAGTTCCAGCGTCTTTTCCATCAGCGTATCGATAGGTACATCTCCCATCAACAATAAGAATTGTCGATGGTACGGATTGATCAATCCTTTTTTATAGGTGTCTTTCGCAAAGTCATCTAGTTGTGATTTTACAATTTCAGACTTTGCGAGTCCGTATTTTTGTTCTGCGGCTTTCTTGCATTCCAATAACGATTTCTTCAATCGCAATTGGAACAGGATAGCTGCCTCTGTTGGATTCTGCCGGATAGTTAGCAGTTTATTTACCAGATCTTGGTACTTTTCCGCTGGTAGGTAGATTTTTCTTAATAATCCCTCGGCCTCCTGAAAAGATGAGAGCGGAGTGGACGCGAACCACGTAGAAGCTTCCCCACGTAATCTAGTAGGCAGGAGTTGTAAGAAGATTGGATGTTCTTCTGTTTGGAGACAGTTCAACGTCCTTTTGCAGCAATCTAGAAACGTTTCTAGTTCCGCGCCTATGTGTGGGTGTCGTTCTCCTGAGAAGATGGGGATTAGTTGCGCTGACAACTTCACCACCTTCGTATAGTCGACCGACATAATTTCGACTTTCAACTCGTGCGTCCGCGAATCCGTTATAGCTTGTTGTTCCGCGGAGGGGTTACGGGTTTGTTCCGTGGGAGTTGTAGGGGTTGATTTCGTGAGAGGTTTAAGAGTTTGGTCTGTGAGAGGTGTAAGGGTTGAGTCGGGATTGCTAAAATCCAATTTCCTCCTACTTATCTTGTCTCTTTTCCCTAATCGTTCGGTTCCGCTTCGGAGTCGCCTTGGCGAGTTAGGTGAGACGTATTCCGAATCTTGGCTTTCTTCGCCTTCCATAAACAGTAGGGGTGGTTGGGTATATTAATGGGAGAAAGGGTTAAGGGTGTTCTTTGGGAAAGTTACTTTGGAGGTGTTTGCAAATGGTAATTTTGTGTTGGTTTAGAGTGAAAATACTTCCCAATTAAAAAAAAATTTCACTAAAACGACCGCGAAGTGTGGAGAAATATGGACACAGATTTAAAAACCAATTATAGATTTTTATTTTTTTTTTTTTTTTTGATATCTTATTATCTTGAAGTGAAACTACTTCCCAAAAAGTACGATCACCCAATGTGGACAAAATAGATACGACAGATATATGAACTATAACAGAGTGATAATCGTTTTTGTGGTATTATTCTTTGTGGATGAATTAGGTTATTGTTAGTTCACTTTAAAAAGAGATTATAATTAAATACCACGTAAATGAAATTTTAATATGTGTGAAATGTAACTTATTATTTAGTTTCTTTTAATATAAATATTAGGGAAGAGCAAAATACTTGGTGACTTAACTTTAGTTCATTTCTGCTGTAGTTGTCACTGATATGGTTGTGTATATATATATTTAAGAGTGGAAATGCTTCCCGCTTATCTTTTAATTTATTATGTCACAGGACAAATATAAGAGAACACATTTTTCAAGTAAAAGCGGATTTTAGATTTCTGAATATTGATTAAACCCTGTCTCTAACGAACTAATTAGTTTATATCCCCTAGGAATCTTTGAACATTTATCTTTATTTTAATAATTTCTTTACTTTTGAATCTTTACATTTTGATTATTCTCTAGAAATTCACATTAGCTAATTTTAAAAAGCTTCTTCTTTTTAATAAAATTCTCTCCCTTTTTTTTTTCTCACTAATTCAATGGAAAAATAATATTTTCAAAAAAGAAGAACGAAAACATACCAAAATTCCAGAAGTTTATCTTTAAATTGTTGTCCTCTTTGTGGTCCAGTCCTGATGGCGATGTTACTGGTTTCCTTCTGTGGCTGATGGTGCTGCTACTGTTGTCGTGTGATTCTCCCAGTTAGTATGTTGATTTTTTGTTGATTTTAAATAGTCCGCTTTCTGTCCGTTGGTATCTGTGCTTTTTATTGTAATTTTAGACTGTTCGTGTTGGTTGTTTATGTTATTATTTATTGATTTTTAAGTTTGATCGTTTTTTTGTTTCACTGTGTCTTTTCGTGTTTTATATGTTTCTATTAGTGTCTCTTATTATGGTGGTTCCTTTTTGTGGACAGTGTTTTGTTTAGGTGTTGATTTTTGTTAATTTGTCTGTGGTTTTAATTAATTTGTTCGGTGAACTTTTTGTTTTGTCACTTGTATTTAGTTTAATTTGGGGTTTTTGTTTACGTTTTGTCTTTGGTGGTACACTTCATTTTAAGTTGTTTTGTTGGTGTTGTCTATTTTAATTTGTTCTTTTGTTTGGGAGCTTTGTCGACAAGGCTTTTCAAGCTCTTATGAGACGGTAGTCTCGGGCTTCCTTGCGCTCACCGGCTGCGCCATTTGTAATGAAGTTTTTTTTTCACACCTTTCAACAACCACACACACACTTTATACACCTTCGTATAATCACCACACACCCTTTACGTAAAACACTTTTTATTCTTTATATAATCTAGTCTTTATTAATAAACGATTTTACTTGGTTTTGTATGTTGTGTATTTACAACTTAGTTTAATTCACCACTGTTTGTACAAACTATTAGTTTATATATAGAAATAATACACACACACCGGAACGCTCCTAAAATTAGTTAAACCCGAAGCAATACTCTTACTTAGCACACTCAATACATAACCACTCGAAAACCAAAACTCTGAACGGACCGTTCTCGTCCAGATTCCAAAACCAACTCCTTGTTATCTCACCGTCTCGGTCGAGATTCCAAAATTCAACCCGCCAACGAAGACCTGTTTTTTCTTCATCCTGAAGGTCGAAGGATATGGCATTTCTTTCTTTATCTTTCCCGGCTTGGATTCAAACGCGGAAACACAAAGGGAAAAATCAACAGAGGATCGTGCACATTTATAATCCTCTATTTTGATATGCGCTAAACGAATGTGTAATTCGTTTTATGATGCCTGTTGTTTGTTCTAGCCGACTCGGTAAGGATCCCTTTTGTAAGGATACGTTAGGGAATACAAATAGAGAATTGTGCTAATGAGCATTTCTGATTCTCTATGTTGTTTACTTTAGCCGAATGGGCAAGGATCTTTTAAGTGGGGAATCGATACAAAGGCGAATATTTTCCTTTTGTTTGTTTTAACTTAATTTTGTTAAAACGAAAACTGGCGTTGGTTGTTTTAATTGTTTTAGATAACCATTTTTCTGAGGTCTCGTAAAATTGCTGGCGCGCAATTTTTTATGATACTCAATGGTTTTGTTTGAAGGACGGCATCTGGCGTGCACATTTGGCTCTTAGGGGTTTTTGTGGTGAACCTTTGGTTCAATGATTATATTTCCCAGTTTTTTATGTGAGCAAATTGAACGTTTAGTTCAATTTGCTTGGAGTTTAATTGATTAGCGCAAATCGAACGTTTAGTTCGATTTGCTTGCTATCAATTTATGCGGGACGAGGTGTATGGGGTAATGCTTTGATTTAGCATTATGTCACATCCTTTAAGTGGATGTTTTTGGCGTGTATCGCCGTTAGTGGTGGAGACTAGCTCCAAAGGAATAGGTATTATGGGATGGGTGGTTGTGGCCGTAACACGTGTAAGCTAAGTTGGATTCGTTGGTTGTGTATACCAGGTAATTGAAATCGCTTGGTTGCAAGCAAGGAATATCGTTTAGATAGAATTTTAACCGAAGTCATTTCGCGGAAATGTATGCCGCTTGGTATACTGGTGAATGTTCCGTTGTGGATTTGAATATGCGTTTGTTACGGCATATGAATTTCGAGGAAGTTAAGATTGCTTGGTCACTAAGGGGTGGTATGAGTTAAGTATGGAATTGACCGAAGCAATTTTGGGAAAATGAATGTGGGGATGATTAGAATATATTCTGTTGAATTATATTCTGTTGAGAGTTTGGAAAATGGTTTTTATTGCGGATTGGGAGATGGGTTCTTGGTAAGTATGGGATGTATGCAAATGCAGATTTTGCACGGGGAGTTGGATTAAAGTGACGCTGTTACGTACGTCGGCCACCACCATCATTTAATAATTTACACTTAATAATAATAATAATAATTGAATTGAATACTTTGTTTCAACATAGTATGATGGTAAGGTGGTGGAAGAATTGCATGATCCTGAAGTGAGTTTCTGAACCCACCCTGAGCTCGAAGGGAAATGCTGAGGCAGGACGACCTGTTTGTGGATGCGCGGCACGGAATCGCCGAGCGAGCGTCGGAAACACGAGAGTTAGGACCGGGAAGTTGCTCGACCCTTTTGGAAAATTCATCCTCCACTTTTAGGGATTGTACCGCGGCGCCGGCGCCGGTGTTATCGAATTTGGATCCCCGGGCGGTGTCATTCGTGTTGCCGGCCGAAGAGCCTGATAGTCGTCGGCGGGGGGAGGATGATTTCGTTCGGGAGCAGTCGTGCGGGCCTCTCAGTTATAGACGGGATGCTGGTGCCTATGCTCCGGCCTCCTCTGGCGAGGGAGCGTGGTCAAATACCGTGCCTTCCTCGAGTCGGAGTGAAGGGTCGCAGGGTTTGGCTCGAGGGGCGTATGTGCCGGGAGATCGATCGAGTCGGGACAATCCGGTCCGGGATTCGGTTGGTCGATCGGCTCGCCCCCTGGAATCCCAGACAATATGCAGTTTCTGCAATCTGAGGGGTCACGTGTACGACGAGTGTCTACAAAGACGAAACACTCCCTTCTGTCGCGAGTGTTGGCGGTATGGCCACGATATAGTGGACTGCCCGGATCGTCCGACGAGGACGCGCGGTCCCCAGACCACATACAGGGGTAGTGGTCAGCAGGGCGGATTCGCACGGCAGAAACCGCCTTATCAGCGACCACAGTTTCAGCGGAGAGCCCTACCAGAGCCGCAGCCCCCGTCTACGGGCGGCGGGCCGGCGACATCAGGCCCCAGAGTATTCAGCGTCCGGTGCTGTTGCGAGTTTTGTGGCCGACAGGGTCATAGCTTGCGCGGGTGCGAATACAGGCAAAGGTGGGAAAAACAACAGCATTCCCAGGGTTCTCCCCATAAGCGGCACGCCGGAACAGCACCTGTTGCGAGCCGAGAACAAGACACCCGTGTGGAGACTGGGGCAAGCGCGAGAAATAGGCGCAGAGGGCGTCGGAGGCAGCGTCGGCGAAATCGAAGCGCCGGTAATGGTAGCGCGGAGAGTAGGGATTCTCGGAAGGTGGATGGAGATGATGGGCGACGACTGTCCGTGTCGAGCGGTGGCGGTAGGCGACCCGACTCCATGGACTCAAAATCCTCAAAGACGGATGCGAGGCATGATGCCGCATCAGGCAGCGCGGGGAGCCGGGAATGGCAGCCCCGGCGCATTGGGCCCAAAGTGGGCAGAAAGAATAGCTCCAGTTCCGCTAGTTCGGAGTCCAGTGGGACTCCCGAGCGGAATATTCCTGAACGGAGGAGCGGAACATTGTGCGAGTTTTGCGGTCGACACACTCACAAGGCGGCAGAGTGTCGACATAAAGCAAAATGGGAGAGTTCGGGAAACTCCCCAAGGTCGGGTCGGCAAGATCCTACCCGACCGCACTAAAAACGAAAACCAGCTCCAGCTGTTCTCAGCTTTCGCCGACTCGAGTCCCGATTGTCGCTCTCCCTCTAGACATTGGCCGTAGCAACCCTACGCGCCTAATCGTGGACACCGGCGCTGAGATCAGCCTGTTGAAGCTGAAGGCACTCCATCCTAGATATGGCATGGATGTGCATAAATCTACAACGCTCCAAGCGCTGTTTGTCAAAGGTAAGTCGAGGGGTTGCTGCACTGGGAATTTCAAGTTGCACCATGAGATTCCCTGCAGTTTCCAAATAGTAGACTCCTTGCCGGGTTTGGAGGAAGACGGATTGTTGGGGTACGACTTCCTGTCTCGGAATTGTAAGGTAGACGGGCCGGGTGGTTGTTTGGTTTTTCCCCGAACGACCGTAAATCCCGTGCCATTCTCCATTCAATTTGTCAACTATGGGACGGGAAGGGTTGAGCGTGTGGCAGCCAAACGGGGAGACGTGCCAAAGGGACCTGTTAAGGTCGATACTGCGGCAGGTACTCGCCCGGAGACCCTACCCATACAGGGGAGGGCTGCGAAAAGCTGTTCAACCACGTGCTACCCACGAGGTCATCCGGATGAACCCCGAACAGCGGACGTTGGTAATATAGTTATAGACAACGTTCTATATAAACGAACAAATAAGGGAAGGATAAGCCTTCCTATAACTTGGAGCCCCTGATCCTAGCTGGCCAGACTCTGGTTACCCTCCGGAATCTTCGTCCTTGTAAAGGACCTTCGTCGAGGGATACCAACTTGAGAGTCTGACGAAAAGTCTTTAAGGCCAGGCCTAATGCTGCAGGCGCAGTCCCAGCGAAGACTGCAGAGGCAAACCCCAGTGCTGGGGGTTGGATCGCATATATGAAAGTGCGAAAGCGCACTATAATGTCGGGTGATGGTAGGTTTTGCCGTCGAAACGGGACAGACCCCCCGATCTACCAACCCATGGACCGAGGCAAGTACCGAGTCCAAAGGAGGAGGATTAAAGTAAATATATAGGAGCGGGACGCTTTTGCCGGCCGGGTGACATTTCGGAGGTTGAACGAGAGGGGATCGCCTCGCCTTAGCGAGGTGGTCCTAACCGGATCGTGTGGGCGGTCGAGCTGTTGGTCGAACCATCGGATGGAGTGTCGGACCCGCCGTGGACGTGTGTGTTGTCATTGTTTCTGTGGAGCGCTAGTCTGTTGTTCCCCCCTCTTATATTAATAACTACGTGTTAGTTAATTTATTTATTTATTTATTTATTTGTACTAACCCTCATATACAAGTAGTATAATCCCTACTAACATTAGCACTTAAGCATGTGGATTGGTTAATTTATTTATTTATTTATTTATTTGTACTAACCCTCATATATAAGTAGTATAATCCCTACTAACATTAGCACTTAAGCATGTAGATTAGTTAATTTATTTATTTATTTATTTATTTGTACTAACCCTCATATATAAGTAGTATAATCCCTACTAACATTAGCACTTAAGCATGTAGACTAATTTATTTATTTAGTTATTTATTTATTTGTTGATTGGTCTGCTGTCTGTTTGTTTGTTTGCTCTCCGCCGTCCACTCTCCGGCGTGACATTCCTCTCCCAAGAATGCCACGCAGTCTTGTGCGGGGGGGAGGTGTGTTACGTACGTCGGCCACCACCATCATTTAATAATTTACACTTAATAATAATAATAATAATTGAATTGAATACTTTGTTTCAACATAGTATGATGGTAAGGTGGTGGAAGAATTGCATGATCCTGAAGTGAGTTTCTGAACCCACCCTGATTCGGGTGTGGATCGTGCAGTTCTTCGAGTTCGAATTTGTTTTTCGAAGTGGACGTGAATGGAGAGCGAAATGAGGGAGACAGGAGGATGTAAGAATTCGGTTTGTTGTGGTCCCGTTGTTGACAGTTGTCGACAGAACGATAAGAAGAATACGGTTCGGTGTTCCGTGGGCTGAAGAGGAAGAGAATATAGAAGAAGAGCCGGTTCCCTTTGATTTTTTGTTCCTTTTTTGTCTTAAGAACGTAAAATGAATAATAGTAATGATTGTAAAGAAAACAAAAGAGAAAAACTAGACTGGAAATAAAAAATTATAAAGCACTAAAAGTGTTCGTGGACAAAAAGTTCTTCTTATTTGATTTAAAAGTGGAAACGCAAGTGAAAAAGGGATCGAACTGGCCAGTCGCAGCCATATCGAAGGCTCCAAAAATCCAACGATTGGTAGCCCCAATTGTCCCTCAAAGGAAACGAAGACGTCTTGCAGTGAGGAAGAAACGTTAAGCGACACCCAAGGAGGTTGCGACTGAAGAAATTTCTGCTAAAGTGTTGGCCCAAAAGAAGAAGAACCTGGACTGAGTCGGATGGAAGCTGCTGCACCGACCTCCAACTCTCCCCGGCAAAGTACTTGAAAACGGCAGGAAACTCAAGGTAACCAAACTATTACTACTTTAATAAAATCTTGCGTGGCTGTATATGCTACAACGCGCTGTTAGCGGTCAAGATTGGTTGGCATTGTGGGTTGGTTCTCCATGTGCTATAGAGAACCCCCACACGACTTTAGAGCGTTATATCAAGAAGGTGTATACCGAATTTCAAGTCAATCGGTTCATTAGAACTTGAGACAACGTGTCAATAGATTTGAAAAGAGTTGTCTCCAGAAAAACGCGTTTAAAAATTTCGGGGTATAGTAGCTTCAAGTGACATGATATTACGTTACACTTGCATTTTGTTAGTCGGCAATTCCTAGTCCATACGCCTGGTCCATACAATACCCTTATAATTTATTTCAAAGTCATTTTTCCGAGACAAAGGGTCTGTATTGAGGGACGTCGTGCGGGCAGGTTGTTGGGGAGTATGAACCGTCTATTGTTCGATTCGTTCCGCAGGACCAATATAGTTGCCGCGTCACTAAAGCTGCTGTAACTTCGCCAATTATTGGAATTTTAAAATTTCCTTTGGACAGCGTATTCTTAAAAATATAAACTGTAAGAAAATATGTTTAAAAAAGATAATTTTTTTCAAAATTCTAGACCGGACTACCCCTTAAATGACGACTTTGAATTTGTATTAAAGACACTCAACGTTTTTCGAAACAACAAGTAGGCAGCAGTGCTGCTTCTCACCGTCGGTTTACATACCGCAGTTCGGCAGCTTTCCTCCATTCTCGGCTCTCGTTGTATTCATCGGGTCGGCAGCGGTTCGGCGTCTTTGGTTCAACCATTCCCTGCTCAAGGTACCGCAGCAGTTCTTCCCCGGTGTTCCGTAACATTGACGAAGAATGGTGATCATTTTAAGTTATCATAATAGTTGTTTAGATCATCCTATAACCATCTTACTGTTATCCTTATCTTTTTTCTTTTTTTTTCCTTCAATTAAGCTGTTAAGGTTAAGGTGGTACTCATAGTAATATGAAGCGCCTAAGAGTGAAAAAACTTCTAACAAATATTTGTATTGTTTTGAAATAATTAATAATGCGCTCACATATGGAATTAAAAATTCTATTACATAATTAAATTGATTTGATTTGTGGTAGCACTTCCATATTAGCAGCTAGTTACGGGCATCAGTTTTCATGTACTGCAAACCATCGTTTTCAATTCTACCTAAGTTATTATAATCTTCAGTAAGCAAAGCACAAGAAAACGAAAAATACACTAAAAATATCACATTTCACTGTAACACCTAAATTACCCAACAAATTTTAATAAACGTCTTCATTAACGAGTTCTTTTAAAATAATTGAAAAACTTTTCACCAAACCATTAAACCATATACACTCTATGTGGTAACCGATCCATTAAATACGCCAAACCAAAATTTAAATATGCAATTAAACATTGCCATCAGGCGAATTATAACTGGATTTACAAAAAGGAGCGAACAACCATATCAACACCACCACCAAACAAACTTCTTTACGCCCTAGCCATCTCCCGAGTCAACTTCTAGCAAATCTTGTGTCGACTCAAACGAAAATTTGTCAGAACCCCACTCTCAAAAGGCTCTTGTCGAAAATTGCCTCCGTTCAACAAAAAAAACTTTCCCAAGTAATTGCGGTAACTTGTGAAAACCAATTTAACGAAACAAAGTTTGACATGGAATATGAGTAGAGAACAGGAAAAATGGGAGAAAACGTAAGGACAAGGAAACGGAAAGAAAAAATCCGGAGAAAAAGAAATCAAACAACGGAGAATTTTACAAAACTGACGAAACTGATCCAAGGCACAAAAGTCCATGTTCATATTTCCAAATTAAATCATTCCCCAAAATGCATAGCTCCTTGCGAGGAAATATCCCTCGGCTGACGGACCATAGCACCAAAGGGAGAAGAATTTGATCACTTTGGGTTAGTAAGAATTGGAAAGTCCTTGCCGCAGAGGTTTTCCTTATTTTCTATCCCTGTTTATACCAAAACACGTTACTGAGATATGCACATCGTTCACCAACGTAAACTGCTACAGTTAATTTTCTTCTTTTTTTTTTGTTGCTATTTTTTGTATTTGTATCAACTAGGAATATAGAAGTAAAAAAAAAAATATTACTGGGGATATCCTTTCACGTCCTAGTTTTTTGTTGAAATGTGAAACTAGAAAACAAACAGGAAAAAAAAAAAATCAAAGATATACAAAACTTTTCTTTTGTGTTGTTGCAGGACTCAACAGAGGCCTATCTATGACGGAAGTGCGGATTCCAAAGCACATAATGCGCTCTGAGGATGCAGTCCTGGCATGCAAATACGACTTGGACGGGGAATCTTTGTATTCCGTGAAGTGGTACAAGGACGGATACGAATTCTATCGATATGTCCCACGAGACATGCCACCAGCGCAAGTGTTTCCACTCCCTGGCGTGGATATCGATGTAAGTTTCTCTTAATCAGTGTGAAACATCTGAATACTCGTTTTGCTTTTTGTGTTTTTTGTTTGCTTTTCTTTTTCTCGGTCAGTGTTCTAGACTTCCCCAGATTTTCTGGATATCCGTCGATCTACGGTATGGCAATTTTGCAATTGTGAAATGAACTCCTCTTAGGACGTCGACAGCGGTTGGTTTTTGAACTTCCTCTGAATGAACGTGATTTTTCGAAGAACATTGGAGAATTAAATAAAATATGCTTTGCGGAGCTTATAAGTTCAGTCGAAGGTCCTAGACAATGGCCACAAGAAAATACATTAAAATGAGGCATCGCTCGAAGATATCATATTACTTCTGCAATCTGAGGCTGTGAGATTGCAAACTGGTGCTGCGATGTTGGACCGGCGATTTTGGTTCTCTGGTCACGTACAGTCTTTAACTACCGCACTTGCAGTTTGGGTCGATGGTGTCGTATGTGTGCTCCAATTTTGGGTAACTGCAGTCAAGTTTAAGTTATCATCCGGTTCGTCATTTGTGCCAAGTTCTTCTCCTTTTTGTCTTACAAGAAAACGTCATTAATTTTATATTTCTTTTAGTGTTTGGAGGAATGAAGTTAACGTTTTATTTTTGGAATGAAGGGATATATGTGGTTCATGACTTCTGCTTGCGCACGGAAGAAACCGGTGTGAAAGTCTCAATGGATAGACCAAGTTAAGAGCATGAATGTTAGACCATTGCAGACAACTGTGTCTGCCGATGGTGTAATTATTATTTCTCTCTCTTACATTTCAAATGTTTCGAAAACAAACTTTTTTTATTAGATAAGTTCGATGTGATCTATAAATATTTTATTATTGGCATTGTGATCAATAGTGAATTTGTTATTGGCATTGTGAGTAATTTTGAAAAACGCTGACAATCTGAGCTAATCTGAAGGCGGATTAATGTCATAAGAAACTACTTTACCACAAATTAAGAAAATCGCAAAGATTTTATTTCACCCTGATATTGTCAGCCCACAATATTTTGCTTGGAAAAAGATATGGTTAAATGGTAAAGCTCTTATAGATAACTCTGATCTTAAATCCCACCTGGTTCATTCGTTTTCTGATAAGTGCCAAAAATCTTTCTGTGAGCATGAAACGGCAAGGAACAAAATAAATAAAAATTTGTTATTGAAATTTTATTCTTCATTTAAAAGAACCAATTTCATCATCATCATCGGCACTACAACCGGGATCTGGTCTTGGCCTTATTTAACAAATCTCTCCACCGGTCCCGATTTCGAACCGATATCATCCAGTTTGGCACTCCCAAGCTCTGGGCGTCCTGGTCTACGCCATCCCTCCATCGCAGACAAGGTCTGCCGCGCTGTCTCCTTCCATACATCCTGCCACAAAGGACTTTCCGGGCAGGCTCCTCTTCGCTCATTCGAGCTAGGTATCCTGCCCACCGGAGTCTACCGAGCTTGACTTTTCTTACAATATGAGCTTCAAGGTAGATTGCGTACAACTCATGGTTGTAGCGTCTCCGGAATCGTCCTCCCTCACATACGCGGCCAACAATTCTCCAAAAGACCTTTCTCTCGAACGCGGCCAAGAGTTCAGAGTTCCTTTTATTAAGCACCCAGGTCCCGGATCCATACATGAGTACTGGTAAGACCATGATCTTGTACAGTAGTAGCTTGGACGTTCTGGATAAATTTCGGGATTTAAAGAGCATTGATAGACCATAGTAGGCTTTGTTGGATTTGATCAGCCGTTCGCATATTTCTTCTTCCATATTGTTATCGGCTGATACCATTGACCCAAGGTAGTTAAGGGATTGCACTACTTCAAATTCGTTCTCCACTACCCTGATAGAAGTTGCCACCATGTACTTAGTTTTTCCCTCATTAATGTGCACTCCCAGTTTTTGTGCCGCCTGCTCGCTCTGGGTGAAGTAATTCTGTACAGCCGATTCAGTTCTACCGATGATGTCGATGTCATCTGTGTAGGCAAGTATCTGGCTGGACTTGGTGACAATAGTCCCTCTTGTTGTAACGCCAGAGTCACGGATTGCTTTCTCCAACGCCAGGTTGAAGAGGACCCAGGCCAGACCGTCCCCTTGTCGGAGTCCATTAAAGATGTTTATTGGTTTGGACAGCAATCCCGCTATTTTTACTTGACTAGTTACGTTGGTCATGGTCAACCTATAAAGTCGTATCAATTTGTTTGGAATGCCGAAGTCTCTCATGGCATTATATAGTTGTACCCTGGCTATGCTGTCGTAGGCGGCCTTAAAGTCCATAAACGGGTGATATAATGGAATCTTAAATTCCTGACATTTTTCCATCGCCTGCCTAAGGGTGAATATCTGATCAATTGCTGATTTGCCTGGAATGACGCCACACTGATATTGACCAATGATGGCTTTAGCGTATGGGGCTATCCGATCTTGTAGGATAGTGGAGAGTATCTTATAGGCGGTACTCAGCAATGTTATACCCCTATAGTTGCTGCACAGTGTGATATCGCCTTTCTTATGTATGGGGCAAATTATACCGCGACGCCACTCTTCCTGCATCTCCTCTTGCTCCCATACGTGCACCACGATCTCACGAATTGTGTGATGTAACTCTGTCCCTCCTTGTGTGATCAGCTCAGCTGGTATGCCATCAGCTCCAGGGGCCCTATTTGATTTCAGCTGTCTTATGGCTTTTAATGTTTCCTCAATGCTTGGCTGCGGCAGTATTTGGTCTTGATCTTGCATTGGTGGAGCCTCCAATTCTTCTGTGAGCAGACCATTTAGCAATTCATTGAAGTGCACTTCCCATCGCTCCAGAATGCCTTCAGGATCGGTGATCAGACTACCCTCTTTATCCTTGCAGTAAGTGCCGCGTGGTGTGTACCGCTTCATGCTGCGGATTATTTGGTAGAACTTCCGCGCCTGTTGCGGACCTCACTCTCTACTTTTCTCTATTTCACAGACAAGGTTTTTTTTTCAGGCACTTTTCTTTTGTCTGTGAAGTCTTTTTTCAGATCTTCTGAGCTCTTTGTATTTGTCCTCGCGCACCCGCGTCCTATGAGACTGCTGCATTGCCCGGTATGCAGCATTCTTACCTTCAGTCGCTAGTTTGCACTTATCATCAAACCAGTCGCTCCGATCTCTACGACTACTGCCTAAGATGGAGTTGGCAGTACTAATGACAGTATTATTCAGGCGTGTCCATTTCTCTTCTACGCCCGGAATTCTGGCCCCAGGACTTACTCTCCCTCCGTCGAGCTCTTCGAGGGCGAGACTTAACGCATGACCAAAGGTGTTACTGGTATTTTCATTGCGTAAGGCGGCCGTGTTGATTCGAAACTGATCGGCGGACCTAATACGTCTACGTAAGGCAATCCGCGCTCGGAAACCTGTTCCAATAAGATAGTGATCCGAGTCGACGTTGGCACCTCGGTACGTTCGTACCGTCATCAGGCTCGAGCAGTAGCGGCGATCTATCAACACGTGGTCAATTTGGTTGTGAGTGGCTCCATCAGGTGATAGCCATGTGACTTTGTGGATATCTTTACGCGGAAACCTGTTACTCGCAACGACTAAGTTTTTCGATGCTGCCAATTCGATGACTCGTAGTCCATTGTCATTAGTGCCTGAAAACAGCCTCCCAACCTATTTTCGCATGCAAATCACCAAGAACGATTTTCACATCGTATATTGGGCAGGCATTGGGGGCCCGTTCGACGTCCTCGTAGTATTGTTCTTTTTCGTCGTCAGGGGACTCCTCTGTAGGTCCGTGAACTTTTATGAGGCTTATGTTCTTAAACGTGCCTCGCACGCGAAGAATGCATAGCCTTTCATTTATTGCATTAAAGCCGATGATGGCAGGCTTGAGTTTTTGGCTGACTAGAAAGCCTACCCTGAGCACATGGTGTTTTGCGTGACAGCTGTAATACATGTCATACTCTTTTCTTTGAATAACACCACTCCCCGTTCATCTTATTTCTGCAATGCTGTTATGTCAGCCTTACATTCGGGCAGGGCATCGGCTAGCTGCTGTGCAGCTCGAGCTCTGTATAGTGAGTGTACGTTCCATGTAAAAATTATTAAATCATTTAGCCATTTTCGTTTCCGTGGTCGTCGTTGTGTATCCGGTCCACATCCGACGCTTGTGAAATTTGCCATAATTCATTTTTACGGGCCTGGTTATTAGCCTTGCGGCAACCTTTCTCAGGATGTCGCTGCATGCATTGGTTCACTACTTGGCAGGTGTCAAAGTAGCTATCCAGGGGTGTCACGCGGAGACTGCATGTCAACTTGGATTGAACAGGGTCAAGGATCGTCCTGGCCCTCGCCGGGTTGAAAGCAATCAGAGACTTTGCCCTCTATGTTCGCACCCATCCCCCCAAAGAATCAATTTACGAAATAGTAAATATACGAATCTCCTCTTCCATGAAAAAAAAAAACAACCGCCGCTTAAGGTGATATTGAAGACAATCAGCAAATCCAATACGAAACTAAAGTGTGGGATCTAATGCGGAATGAAGATGCACGACTTAATCTGAATATCTAGATCGACTTATGCTTCAATCAACACAGCCTCGACTCTATAGATACTGCAATTTGATGCGCTTTTTTTTTCAGCTCATTACAAAACGGCAATAGTCTCCGACTATAGATATGAGGCACCAACGGTGACCAAATTGCAATTATCGCCCGAAAGCACTTTTACACAAACTATGTGAAATTTTGAGATACGTTTACATGCGACAGCAACGTGCCAGTTGAAGATGAGGCGGATAAAGAGAGGATACCTTGAAATACTTGGTCTAAGATTCGCGGCTGAAGTTAATTTTTAACGTGCACCGATGCACTCTCTTTGAGTGGCGGGTATTACATGGCCATGTTTAGAGAGGTGGAATGTTTTAATCAAATTTAGTTAAATATCATTGCTAATTTTACTTTTTTGCTTAGCAACAATTTGCGATCTAAATAATCTTGTGCGTGGCTGTTGTTTGGTTTATGAAGTGAAGGGGAACCGACTTGGCTAGCGGTCGTCCTCGACTTTGTAGTCAGTAGAGCCATGAGGGACATTTTGGTGATGATTCACTGTCTCAGAATCGTATGTATACGTGGGTCAATGGATTTAAAAGTGGGTAAGAACGTATCGAAAACGAAAGTCATTATCGACACCCAAGGAGAAGTCGTACAGATGACAATATCCGTGCCGTTCGAGACCTTGCTGCAAGTTATCATGGCTTAACTTTTGGAGAAATCTCATCAGAAGAGATGCTGATACCCACAGCTATAGAAGTGTTCAATCTGTTATCACTGATGGTCTTAGTTTCAAACAAATTACTGCTCGATGGGTTCCGAAGTTATTGACCGTAAATCAAAAACAGGTCAGGTCGGAGATCAGCGGAAGACTTCTGGATCGATTTCGACAAGAAGGGGAGGTTTTTTTTGAAGCGCCTCATAACATGTGATGAGACGTGGGTACATCATTATACTCGCGAGACGCAAATAGTAAGTTAGGAGTGGCGAAGGAAGGATGAAGGCTGCCCAGCGAATACCAAAACCCGTCACTCATTGAGGTGGTCATCGCCGAAGATGGTGAATGCGGGAGGAAACAGTTCCAGGTTATGATTGGTGTGGATTAATTTTGTTTCGCTTAAAGGGAAAATGTCAACAGGTAGGGTGTTTGAGCGAGGACTTCTTACGTTTTTTTTTTTTTTTTCTCAGGAGAGGCGAACGTATAGCACCGCCATGTCGCCCCGAGATTCCAACAAAATAACTGTCGCAGTTCTTATTGAATAGTTGCAGGGTGTTTTGGCGGTTTATGTCAAATTCGTCGAAGTGTTCCGCCGAACACTGTACGCACACCAGGAAGAACACACCTAGCGGAAACGGCACAAATAAAACACGAAAAACTGTTTTTTTCTTATTTATACGGTGACCTTTTATTAATTCAAAAAAAACTTATTTTTGCACTGATCGTGGTGAATACACAAGTTAATTATTTTGCAATTAAGCACACGTACGACTCGACGTTCTCGAACAATTCGATTCCCTACTTCATTCGGTTATCTCTTCGTTAGAGATCCTCGCGGTTCGACGATCAAAATCTCTGTCCCCTCCTTGACGATTCAAATCTCTCTTGCAACCTATCGGATACTCTTTTTCCAGTATCTGTGTGTTTTGTATCTGCAGTTGTGCAGACACAATTTCCTGTAAGGAGAAAATTCTCACGCATACATGTGGAAGCTTCACCGTCGTGGTTGACGGTGGATTCTATTCCCACGCTGCTTGGTTAGGTCGACCATCTGGTGTTGACGATCGCCTGGATGTCTAGTCCGCTGGTATCTATTGGATTTGAAATCCAAGAGAGTTTTTCACATGGTGTGAAAAACAAACATTCCGCTGATGCATTTCTGCTTGGCGGACAGTGGCAACGGCGCAATGCTGTGCCGTATTTATTTATTGCAGCTGGCCTTCGTAAAACTCCAAACAAAGTATTGTTTGGAGTTACGTGGTGCTTGGTTTTTCGCGCCATCTGGGTGTTTACGAGGCTAAGGAATGCGCTCCTTTGTTTGCGGTGAATATTTGGGTGATCTAATGTTTAGATCAACCGCACCACGTCCGTTGGTCGGTTAATTGTTTTAATTGTAATTCCCTGCATCTCGTGCAGATGTTCAGGGTTGCCGACTTGTGGTGCTGGCATTCACTTAGCTTGCGATTGCACACGTCGAAGGATGCATGGATGTTTCTCCTTGTTTCAGGTCGTAGGTTTTAGTTCTGGAGCGTTTAGCTCGGTATTAGAGGCTTTGGGGACGTTAAGTTCCTTGCCTTCTGGTGTCGACTCAACGTTGGGTTACTGGCGGCCCCCGCTGGGCTTGGGATCGCGTCTGTGGACGTGATGTTGTCCAGGTAAGTGCGTTACCTCAAGTTGGTCTGGACTTTTTCCTGTGGGGAATTTGTACGTTCGCCACAGTGTAACGCTCTGGGAACACTCGCTCCGGGAGGTAGCTCCACAGCTTTCCCGCCCTGTAACGGGACGAGTTCTGATACAGGGAGGTTTGCAACGTCTGCAGATGAATCGCAAATTGGTGCGATCTGTGCGATTGTCGTGTGAGCGCATATAAACCGAATTGTGCAGAACAACACCGGTGATAATATCTGTACAACAGACAGAGGTTGGCTACGCGCCTTCGATCTGATAGCGACTGTATTCCCGACGTCAGGTGGGTCGCTCGTCTCTGTATGCTCTCAAGTAGACCGAGTGTATGTTCGAAAACAGAGCTCAAAACATGAGAGCAATATTCGAGCGCGGGACGTGGTAAATAATAGGGGTGAGGGAGTTATACTGTCAGTTTCCGGAGAAGGCGGGGGGGGGGGGGGGGGTTAGGGGCGGAAAAGCTTGTTGAGGCCGGCATTATTACGTCGAAGATGTGATAACGTTCTGGAGTGAACGAAGTGGCCCAAAGCTTTAAGGGATAAATTGAAAACGACGTGGAATTTTGCTTTGTGCAATTTTTGTTGGTGTTTGTGGAGACTGGGAACATCAGTGGGTAAACATTCCTGCTGAATAGAGAGTTTGACACTGGTTTTGGTTTTGCCTTTTTAGTAGACAGAATCAGATTTGAGGTGGGGATACGCTAGAAAGAGACGAATATTTTCATATGTCTTTCCGCCTCTGAGTTTGGACAATGAGTATCGGCAATCAGATGATTCGAAGGTAACCTGTGTGATTTTAACTGAGAGAGGGAAGACGGTGTCAAAAATGGGTTGGAAATGAGGGTTTTGGGAGGGGTGCCCCCGTCGGGATGGGGGGGGGGGGGGGGGGGTAAGTTGCTAGAATTATTTGGGGCGGTATATAGTTGGGTGAAGGTGGTTGAGGAAAAGGATTTGGAAAATGGCTGGTGTGATGATCAATAGAATGGTGCTCTGATGAAATTGAGATATTCGTGTGATGTTATTCATTCGTCATTGAATTTTCACTGAAATAAGTCACTCTTTTAATTTGCTTGAAGTATTATATAAAAAAGTAATTAGCTGTGTAAAATAAATTTTATATAAAATGTTATAAGTGCACCTATTATCATCATCATCGGCTAACTGATTGCTAGCGTCTGCAGTTGTTTCACTGACAGCTAGTTCTTGGAATTGGTTTCCAGCCTCTGAGTACTGGGCACCATGGGTGTTGTCTTCGTTGTCGCTGTTGACAATCATCATCACCATCATCATTATCATCGGCCCTACAACCGAGAACGGCGGGGGTGGGGGGGGGGGGGGGGGTGATGAGGTGCTGTAATCTGTTAATGCTGTGGACCTCTGGACTAGTAATTGCTAGTATCCGAGTCGTCCTCCTCGAGAGTCAGCCTGTGATTATTTTCAAAGGTCCCTTCGATAATGTTTGGCCAACAACAATACCATTGTGGATGATTGACCCAGTTATAAGGGCAGTGCCACATATATTTTTAATATTTTCATAAACGCTCTGTCCCTTCTGAATACCTTCCATTCTGTCTTACATTTGATGGATGCGCCAGTTTTTGGATTCCCCGTGCTATCAGTGTACCAATATTTTCAACGATGGCTCGCAATAATGTTTCCCTTTGCGTAGAGCGGTGACGACATTTCATTCTACGGGGGTTTTTACGCTCCCGGATGATACGAAGAGTGAAGCCGTCATAGGGAATCTTATAAATATTTTCCAATCTGCACTTTGGGTCGTTAGTCCTCGAGGTCTTAACCAGAATCTCATGAACCCGATTTGCTGTATAATTAATTTTCGCCGTTATGTTCCTGTCAGTAGGCAATGCGGGTTGGTGCAGTTTTTCGTTAAATGTGGTGTTAAAATTGTCCCAATATGTGCGTCCATAATCGGGTTTGTATCCGGTATGAGCCCGGATGTTCAATAGATGCAAATGAACGTTTTCATAGAGTTGTGGTCAGAAACACCTGCCGATACTTGGCGGGAGTGATTTGGGGAAGTAAGTCTTTGAACACAAACAAAATGTCCAGAATTGAGTTCCCACGGGTTCCAACCGTGACGGCGGCTATTTCAAATAGAGGGTACGAGAATATTCGGCGTACCATACTTTGTACGAAGTAGGTATGAATTGTAAATAACAAACAAAATGCATGATTTTCACAGCTGACTGACTGACAGACACGTACACACGAATACGCAATAATTGTGGAGAACATACACAGAACGTCCGCACAATGGTACTGTTTTTTTTTTTTTTTTTTTTTTTTCTTATATTAAATCGGTGACTCTTCATAAACATTTAATATTATACATTTTTTATTACTCACGAGGCCTTCGGTGTAATAATGCGTTTTTTTTTCAATACTTTATTATAAGTTATACATTTTAAAATGTTAATGTATTCTTTTCTTATATAGCTACATATCACATAATTCAACTTTGTCGAATATATGTTGCCCGTACTACTATTTGACATTGGGCCTTCATGTTCGCAATTATAATACGTCATAAGCTATGACTTGTGGCTAACCTAGCATATCCACCAAAAACTCAGTCGGTGCAAGGAGTAATAAAGATTAATTGCGTTGCCTACCTAATATTAATTACACTCATTACAATAATCTTCCAGTTCTTCGTTTTCGCTTACTTAATGAGAATTTATATTCACGCATAAGTCTTCATTATAACTGAGTTAGTTGCATTCGTTAGTCACCATCCAAAAATCTCCTGAGCGAACATGAGTTGGATTTAGTGCATATACATTTATGTGCATTTTTTCCTGTTCCTCTTTTTCAAATAATCTGAATGGAAGAACAAAGCCAAAAAAACAGACACTCTGGACAACACATAAGTTTGAAAGTTAGGAGGCTTTGAACGCCCCTAATTTTAACTTCTACAGCTTAACACATCGCTTCACTTGCGGCCCAGGAGCGATTGCTGAAATATTTACAGCTCCCGCCCCACCAAAACAACCATTTCAGAGCAGACTTAATGGCCAGAGGGAATAAACCACACAATAAACTCTCCTTAAAAGGACAGTTGTGTGCAGTAAGTGTTCTATTCAGAACCTTCTAAAATAAAACAACAGCTAAAATTTAAGATCGAACGTAGATTCGTATGCTAGGTGAAAAAATAACGCACGTGGATAACTTTGCCATTGTATACTCCGTAAACTGTTAAGGATATACTATGTAATTTAATAAGTAGCCATACGTGACTTCAGTCTGAGTACGTGACTAGGAGAGTTATCCTTCAACTTAAAAAAGTAGATTTTCGATAAACTATACTTCGTCCCTGGAGCGGGAGTGTGGATAACTGGCTAACTGAATTTAAAAGAGTAAAGTTAAGTTAAACTGTATGTTGAGCTGAAGAGGAATTCTGAAAGCTCGTGTTTCAAACCGTATAATGACATTTATAAATTTATAAATGTAGTCGCAGTGTCAGCTGGGGTCATCTAGTCAAGCGGCATTAACTGCTTTATATAATAGTTACTAGAGAACTGTACCATAATATAATTTTCGAAAATGTACTTGATTTTTAAGTAATGGTTTTAAATATATATATAAATACCCCATCACAACCTCGACTGCGCGTACGGAGGTTCATAACTCTGGGCTTTTGTGGAACAGAGCTACAATTAGTTCTTGTATGACTGTTAGGTAACTGGAAATCAGTTTGCGAATGTCATGCTCCCCATTTGTGTATTTTATAGAACGGATATTCAGAAAGGATATAAGATTTATTATAAAACATATTATAGGCGGAAGAAAAACAGGGTGAAAGATTTATCGGTGTACATTGGGTTTAGTCGCATGAACATTAAATGGATGAGAAAAATAGTTCTTTTCTTTTGTTTACATGATCGGTACAAAAAGACATTTTGAGGCAACCGCAAATATCGAAACTCAGAGTGAACTAGTTAACGAAAGGAATTTTAATTGGCGAGGGCAGAACCCTCATATATTTAGCTTAATACAAGTATGGGACGGGAGGGAGGAATTGGTGGTTAGGAAGGCGTAATTAGGGGACGGAGCTTGAGAGCGGAAGTACGAAGGTTAAAGTCGATAGAGCTTGACCTTAAGTTAGTATTTCGCAGCTTTCTGGAGATAGGCTTGTGGGGCTTTTCAGGGCCCGAAGAGCCATGCATCGCTCGATCCCCACTATTCCAGGCGAACGACTTACCTCTCGGTCGAACTTCAGCAAGGTTGCGTAACCTTGCTACGGCATTTACCCCCAGCCAAATCGCTGGAATTAATACGGTTACCCAATCGGATAACTGTTTTGAATTTCTGTTAGGCAGCTTACCTATTCTGTGGGGGGTTTTTCCTTCTAAACCCCTTTTTCACCAACACCATTCCTAAAAAACATTAAGTCCACGGCAAAGCTTATCACCTTGCCGTGGCATCGAAAATTCACCCCGAGGCGTACATTATTTCCTAAAAAAAACATTAAGCCCACGGCAAAGCTTATCACCTTACCGTGGCATCGAAAATTCACCCCCGAGGCGTACATCATTTCCTAAAAAAAGCATAAGTCCACGGCAAAATCATCACATTGCCGTGGCATTTGAAATCCTATCTTTAGGCATACGTTCTGCCAGGGCAGCTTGTTTCCATAGCCTTATGCTATGGAAACAACATCAACAAAGAGTTCCTTGTTGACTCGTTTATTTGTTTGCCCATGGCACTTCTCGCATGCGGCTATTTGGTCCCATTGATTTGCTACCGCCGACAAGGTTTCTGCTGACGCAAACCAAACATGTCCCTGATTACCAGCAATCGCTGGCTTCCAATTATCGGTCCCCACGTTCAGAGACCGCAATCAAGCAACGATCAAGATGCAGCCAGAAAATGTTTACTTTCAACATCTGGCAATGGCTGCACCCTATGTTCGTTGCAATGTTTAATCATCGGTAACCGAAATGATGATTTATGGCCTCCCATTAGGATGACCAAATCTTTGGTTTGGGCCTTTCACAGCCCCTCAATTGGTCCCGACTCCCTATTCTCCTCAAGCTCAATTACCTCTTAGAAGGCCCGCCTCAACCAATTTCCCTCAGGGGAATCCAGAGGCAGGCCCCAACGTATTTAACCAGAGAGGTCCGCCACCACAATTAACCCCCGCTGACCTTCGGGCGCTCCAAACCTCACTCCTCCGCGAGATAACTCAATTGCGTGCGGAGGTGAGGAACAATCCTCGAAGCGCCCAAAATCGAGCCATGCCGAGCCGTCCTATTAATCGGCAAAATTACTCTCAAAATGCCCCACAGAGGGCCAATCCCACCCAAAATGGCCCTCACCGGGCCAATTCCCAGCGAGCTCCGGCTCGACCTCCCCGTAACGGCAATACTAATAGGCAGAATATACCTGATAATGCCGTTACTCTGCCTTGGTGCGCCAATCACCAACGATATGGTGATCGCGCATTTAACTGCAAAGCGCCTTGTGGTTGGACACAACCTTCCACCAACCAAAGGCGCTCTTTAAACTAATTTTGCCGACCGACACCCTCGCGCAATCGGCCGGCACCCATACGATAAGTCGCCTAACCATCCGGGATTCAAAACTGAATATCGCTTTTACTGTCGATACCGGCGCCGATATTTCAGTCCTCCCGCGATCGTTTGCCCCGCGTAACCGCGTGCCAGCCGCACTTAAATTGTCAGCTGCAAATAATACGCCGATACTTACGTACGGACGTAAAAAGCTGACACTCCAATTGGGTCTTTGTCGTCCGATCACTTGGCGTTTCGTCATTGCGGACGTAAATGAACCCCTGATAGGTTCCGACCTATTAGGTGCACATAATCTGTTGGTCGATTCGACCCATAACAGACTAGTGGCTCCAACCGCACCCCCCTTGCCCATGACGGCATCACCAGCGGCAACTTCAGGGGCCACAGAGTGCATAGACCCATTCCAGGTTATGGTACAGGAATTTGTGAGTACAACAATTCCTCTACCTAACCAACGCCGACATAAAGCCACGGTGTTTCATCATATAGAAACACGTGGTCCCCCGGTGAGCCAGCGTCCACGTCGACTGGCTCCGGAAAAATTACGTGCGGCGCGCGCGGAGTTCGAGCATATGATCGAACTAGGTATCTGCCAACCGTCGGACAGTCCCTGGGCAAGCCCACTCCACTTAGTGAAGAAACGTTCTGGTGAGTGGCGCCCATGTGGCGATTACAGGCTGTTGAACGCAGCAACTGTCCCGGACAGATACCCAATTGCACACCTCTACGATTTTTCGTACAAGTTACGAGGGTGCAATGTCTTCACTACCCTGGATCTCACCAGGGCATACCACCAAATTCCGGTGGCACCTGAAGACATCCCCAAGACCGCAGTCATTACACCTTTCGGACTCTTCGAGTTCAAAGTGATGACTTTCGGCCTCAGGAATGCCGCACAGACATTCCAGCGATATATCAACACGGCTTTACGTGGTCTTAATTGCTGCCATGCTTGTCTTGATGACATTCTCATCGCCTCCAAAGACCACGCCGAACATAAACGCCACTTACGTCAGGTCCTAGAGCGCCTCCGTGAATTCGGTCTTGTCATCAACCCAGATAAGTGTCAATACGCCAAGGAGCAAATCACCTATCTGGGTTATGTCGTTGACAACCAGGGCATTCGCCCACTACCGGACCGTGTGGAAGCCCTCATGAAGTATCCCAGGCCTACTAACGTGAGTGAGCTGCGTCGATTTCTGGGCATGCTTAATTTCTACCGTCCAACCCTGAAGAATGCTGCCCAGATTCAAGCTCCGCTCAATGAATTCTTAAAAGGAGCTAAGCGCAATGATAAGCGCCCCATTAATTGGACAGAAGTCTCTGATAGAGCATTCCAACTGTCCAAGGAACAATTGGCAAATGCCACCTTACTCCGATACCCTCTCGAGGGAGCGGCACTTTCTATCCAATGCGACGCATCGGATACCGCAATCGGAGCTGTCCTTGAACAGGACATTGAAGGCCGCCCGAAACCACTTGGTTTCTTTTCAAGGAAGCTGAGTCCCACTGAGCGACGTTACAGCGCCTACGACCGTGAATTGCTCGCGATCTACAGCGCTGTTAAGTACTTCCGTCATATGATAGAAGGTCGCTCACTCTCTATCTTAACAGACCATAAGCCATTGGTCTATGCGTTCCGGAAGAAGTCGGGAAACGCCTCCCCCTGACAAGAGCGTCAATTAGACCTCATTGGGCAATATTCTACGGAGATCAGGCATATCTCCGGTAAACAGAACGTCACGGCGGACGCCCTTTCTCGAATCGATACGATTCATTTGCGTACCGCCTTGAATAACACTGACCTTGCCCTAGCTCAAGAGGAGGAACAGCTCAAGTCCCTCCTAACTGCCGATACGGCACTAGAGCTTAAGAAAATTACCCTTCGCGACCCTTTGGGCGAAATCTGGTGTGATGTCTCCACTGGAACCGCTAGACCTTACATTCCCGAGAAACTTCGTAAGGGCGTGTTCCAGGTTTACCACAACCCAGCCCACCCCAGCGGCCGAGCAACAGCCGCTGCTGTCCGTCGCAAATTCATTTGGCCCCGGATGAACAAAGACCTCACCGGTTGGGCCCGTGCTTGTCTCCAGTGCCAACGCTGCAAGGTAGCGCGACATAATGTACTGGAGCCAGCGCAATTCAAGCTTCCCACGGCACGCTTCGCCCATGTCCACATAGACATAGTGGGACCGCTTACTCCATCAAGAGGATTTTCTTATATCCTCACTATGATGGATCGCTGCACGCGATGGCCAGAGGCGACACCTCTCCGGGCAGTTACTGCCGAATCAGTCGCCAAGGCCTTTTATTCAACTTGGGTCACACGCTTCGGTGTACCAACCACCATAACTTCGGACCGAGGTCCACAATTTGAGGCGACAATTTTTAGGCAGCTAACAAATCTTCTCGGCTGCCAAGAAGTCGTACCACCGCCTACCACCCGCAATCAAATGGGATGATAGAGCGCTGGCACAGATCTCTAAAAGCCTCACTCATGTGTCATAATGACACACAATGGTTTGACGCCCTACCAACCGTCCTCCTCGGCCTGAGGACAAGTATTAAGGAGGACCTGGGTGCTTCGGCAGCAGAGCTTACCTACGGTACCAACCTCCTTCTTCCAGGAGAACCTTTCCTGAATGGCGAAACACCGCGTGACCAACTTCGTGAATTGGGACATCTCCGTGACCTGCTACGTAAGGTTAGGGCAACCCCTGTAACCAGGCACGGCTCCAAAAAACTTTTCGTCCACCCTGAACTGCACAGCTGCACGCACGTCTTTGTCAGGGTGGATAAGGTCAAAAAACCCCTCGACCCACCTTATGATGGCCCATTCAAAGTCTTCCGCCGCATCAGTGACCGCGTCTTCGAGATCGACATTAGAGGCAAGCGATCCACGGTCAGCGTCGAAAGGCTTAAGCCCTGTTTTCTGGAAGCTTCCGCTCCAGAATCACCTCCATCTACTGACACCGCTCCTACTCCACCAGCACAACCTCCCCGTACTCGCGCTCACACGCGCGCCCATAACCAACTTACCACCCCCTAAACTGCCTTACCTGTTTCGTGACTACGTCACTGGGGAGGGAGTGATGTGGGGCTTTTCAGGGCCCGAAGAGCCATGCATCGCTCGATCCCCACTATTCCAGGCGAACGACTTACCTCTCGGTCGAACTTCAGCAAGGTTGCGTAACCTTGCTACGGCATTTACCCCCAGCCAAATCGCTGGAATTAATACGGTTACCCAATCGGATAACTGTTTTGAATTTCTGTTAGGCAGCTTACCTATTCTGTGGGGGGTTTTTCCTTCTAAACCCCTTTTTCACCAACACCATTCCTAAAAAACATTAAGTCCACGGCAAAGCGTATCACCTTGCCGTGGCATCGAAAATTCACCCCCGAGGCGTACATTATTTCCTAAAAAAAACATTAAGCCCACGGCAAAGCTTATCACCTTACCGTGGCATCGAAAATTCACCCCCGAGGCGTACATCATTTCCTAAAAAAAGCATAAGTCCACGGCAAAATCATCACATTGCCGTGGCATTTGAAATCCTATCTTTAGGCATACGTTCTGCCAGGGCAGCTTGTTTCCATAGCCTTATGCTATGGAAACAACATCAACAAAGAGTTCCTTGTTGACTCGTTTATTTGTTTGCCCATGGCACTTCTCGCATGCGGCTATTTGGTCCCATTGATTTGCCACCGCCGACAAGGTTTCTGCTGACGCAAACCAAACATGTCCCTGATTACCAGCAATCGCTGGCTTCCAATTATCGGTCCCCACGTTCAGAGACCGCAATCAAGCAACGATCAAGATGCAGCCAGAAAATGTTTACTTTCAACATCTGGCAATGGCTGCACCCTATGTTCGTTGCAATGTTTAATCATCGGTAACCGAAATGATGATTTATGGCCTCCCATTAGGATGACCAAATCTTTGGTTTGGGTCTTTCGCACCCCAGATGCTAGTGTTTACATTCTTGGAAAATGCACTAGCGATGTTGCCCTCCATCCACGGTCGCCGAACGATCGTATGCATGGCATACGCACACATGCGTAATGTATGCCTATTCCGTCCGGTCCAATCACGATTAACTACCTCGAGTTAATCGTGTAACTCCGCCTCCTTTCAGTTTCACTGAGGTTCCCTTTTTTTAATGATTTCTAGTCAGTCAGATTTTAGTCATTTGAGCAGAGGGACGTCACCAAAAATTCTTAATCTGGTCATTACGAGAGTAGATGTGCGTCGATAAACTCGCGAGTGGAAAGTCAATTTTAGTTGCAAAATTCGGTATTCCTAAGAAAAGTTCGTATGTTAAATTTCCCAAGTAGCATTTTATTGAATTAATGTAATGTGAAACAATGAAGAAATATTTTAAACTAATTTAACAAAATTCGGACATACGTGCTCAAATGGAATAAAAATTTAAGAAAATCCAGTGCGGTGTAATAAAACGAATGTGAACTTTGAATGGAGATTTGTGTTTTATTCCTCGAACGATCGTTGGGTGTAAAAGGAAATAAGTGTCCGTGTTTTGGCATCCTGTCCTTTACCCCACAGGCTCATTAGAGCCGTATGAGGCATGGTGCGGGTAAATAGAATAAGCGAGAATTACGCTCATTTCGAGGGTTGGTGCAGGCATACTCAACATGACCTTTAGAGTAGACGGAGGATGAATAGAATATCAGCTTGAGTACGACGTTCTTCTAGTGTTTGGAAGCTAATTACATTGAGGCGGCTATTATAGGAGTGCAGACGAGGGTTTTCCCGTCTCAGTCTAAGGAGGGCAAAGCGTAAGAAGCATCGTTGAATACTTTCAATTGTACTTTGGCGGTTTTGTACTTGAGGATTGGAAATGTGCTCCGCCGAACACTATTCCAAATGAAAAACGAATCTGGAGCAGACACTGTTAACAATAAGCCACCGCGGCGAATTTGCCACGAAGTAAACGCTGTACAAATGTTTTGTTCTTAATTTTGCGCTCTATTGAATTCACATAGATATCGGTTAGAGTACATATTTTCGGGAGTTTCTACTTTACAAACATTTATTTTATTTGTGGTGTTACACTGTTCACCGAGTTATTGGTTTTCTCAATTAACACTATTCAAAAGTTACGGATTTGTCAATGAAAGTAGTTAATGATTTGTTCGGTTAACACTATTCGAAAGCTACCGATTGTTCAATGCAAGTAGTTATTGATTTGTTCTTTTTTTATTCTCCGTGTGTTGTGACACGCTGCTAAACCGCAAGCTCTTAGGCAAGGGATGTCACCTCAACGAATTCAAAACGGCACTCTCCCACGTACAACTCTAGTACACACGGTCTTTGCACCACCGTACGTATATTATTACCTTCCCGGTTAGATTCTCGATTTTGACTTGCCTCTATAATGACGCCTGAAGGACTGCTTACTTCACCCTCGCAAGGGAAAATCTTCCCAGCGCATCTCTGCCATAACTTCCCACCCTGTCTGCTAACAGAATTTCCCACCGTTAGCTGCATTACCCATAGTTTCTGTAAAAGGAAAAATCGTTCCTCAAGATCATTATCATTATCATCACCATTAGTTGCTGGTGATCGGGATATTGCCCCTTTGTCTGTTGATCGGATGCCGCCGCTTATTCTCAGATCATTCTCTGGTTTGTTTGTACTGCACACCTGGCATGCGGACAAAGGGTTTCATGCAATTCGGATGGGTACACGGAACTATGGGATGTAATGCTTGTTTGCCTTTCACTCATAAACATCTATCGGGGATAGTGTTAAGAGTTTATGGTTGCTTTACTGCTAATCAGCAGCGCAACGATTCCTTTTGTTTGCACAAGTGTGCCTTAGCATTAAGGTCATGCCAGGGATTTCGGTGCTAATTTCCATTAGCCACCAGTATAGGCATCCGTTGTTCGGTTTATTTACCGACAATGGTATTTCTTTGGAAACATCGCGTTGGTGTTTAGGATGAGAGATTGGTGACCTGTATGCGATGCTTTGCTGCATTGGCGCATTGCTTAGATGCGATGCTTTGCTGCCCTTTTGAAATTGTTTTTGCATACGATGTATGGATGCGTTGAACTCGATATTGTTGATAAGCTTTTGAACGTTAAGTTCCTTGGTTTTTGATATCGGGTTCGACGTTGTTGCAATTTCCTATAACCTTTCTTACAGGTATGGTAATGACTATTGGGACACTTGTCTGTGGGCACGTGTGCTGCGAAAGGTGAGTAAAGTTCCTTGGTGGCAAGGATACTCCAACCTGTAGTAAGTTGGTACGGTTCGTAGAACCGCTACAGTACATATGTGAATTATGTGATGAGGTGACCAGACCTGATTGGCATATTCCAGAAGTGGGTGGACAACGGTAATGTAGAGGGATCAGGTCACATAGGGGTGGGGAAATTTCTTCGATCAACGTTTGACACAAGTGAGAGCAGAATTAGCCATAAGAATTATGTCGTCGATAAAGAAGGTACGATGTATCCTTGAACGGAGTGATATTTATATAGAAGGATCAAATAGAACATTCCATAATTCAGTGATTGAAAAAAAAAAAAACGGTTTTCTGTATTTAACCGTAGGTTTAAAATTAATTTTTAACATGATCTAATACGCACTCTCTGATTGACGGATATGACCAAAATTATTTGGAGAGGTGGAGTGAAGTCACATCAAATTCAGTTTACTGACGATAACGAAAATACATGCTAAAAAGACATAAGAAAGGAGAAAAGACGGTGGAGTGACTTAAGAGTGCCCATTTATGTTTATGGTAGACATATTTAAACTTAGTAATGTTATTGAATTAAAATGTTTTTGATTGGACTCATACGATAAATTAAATTAAACCGAAAAAGGGTCATCTTACATTTTATTATCAGCCGGGTTCTAATACTGTTAAATCTGCAGCAGTAAAAATTGCGAACGTCTTATATGTTCGTTCTCCGCATTGTGTTCTTAGTACATATGATACTACCGATTCCGCGCCTCCTTCGACTCCAAGGACACTCACCTGGCTTTTTCTCTTCTTGGGGTTGCAGGAAATTCAGCGACACATTCTCATTTTTACACCGTACAATTGCTAAAAAAGCACATGCCACCGATTTCCATGGTTTTTTTCGGTATGTACGAAATATTAAAAAGATACATCTGGATCGATCTAGATGCATGTCCGATTTTACCGACTCTCTTCTTGTTCCCGGCGTAACTTTCTTTTTACATATTCCATCGCGGGGCGGTCCATTGTTTACCGGTTAATTCCCCCGTCGCAACTACTGCATTGTGTAAGACCATGCTTTTTTACCTTCCCATGTATTCTGCTACTCCTGTTACACGCAATGCCTACCCTCCCCTAACACTCGCCCTTTTGGGGCTACCCCCCATTAACAGGATTCACCTTCACGTGAAGTAAAAGTGCATTAGATACAAAATGCATACACGGGCGAAACATTGACTCCAGATACCACATCTGGGAAAAATCTATGATGGCACAAAGAAAATAATGTGCTACTCAAAACAGAGAACAATTCCATGGTAACGAAGCAATAAGGTATACAAATATATTTGCCATCGTTGACCATAAATGAACACTTGTGTAAATACAAGGCTCGAAGAATTGTATCACACGCATCCATACAATCAGGTCTCGCAGATTAAAAACATTTTCAAGGTTAGATAAACAAAATATGTACTCCGAAGATCTATTGTGCGTGTAAACAATGGATGCATCCTTCGGTCTTGCACGATCGAAGGAGAGATAATAAGGCGTCTGTTTGCGAACGTCGCCCGGTTTGGACATTTTATTGGGAAGTCTGATTCAAACCATCGTCCTAAACGGATGTAATTAAAAACACCGACCGTGCTGAAAATTAAAATAAAACTCGTGAATATTACCCGTCAGCGAAGACGGAAAAAAAGTCAAAAACTAACGAGTCGTCGTGGTTGTGTGTCGTGTCGGGTGTTTGATTAGTGCGTATTGTATTCACTGCCCAATTTAAATGGGTTAAAAACAAATTTCGTTTTTAAATAAAGTGTGAATTAAATTTAAAAAGTGAATTAAATTAAGGGGCTCCTCGATAGTATAGTGGTTAGTATACCCGCCTGTCACCCGGGAGACCGGGGTTCGATTCCCCGTCGGGGAGCCTCTGGCGCAAGACTAATGACCTTGCCCAGAAAAAATAAATCATTATGGAAAATTTAACAAGCCTTAGGACTTGCTAAATAAGGCCAAGACCGGTCCCCGGTTGTAGTGCCGATGATGATGATGATGATGATGATGAATTAAATTAAGACTAGTTTCCTTGTTTTAATTACGTGTGTTTTGATTCTCTATGTGTGTCTGTGTAAAGTGCAAGTGCAAATCGTTAACACTCCTATCGAAACAACTCTCCGTCTCACATGTCTCTCCAATACCATTCGTGCTGTCTCAAATCTCATGTACTCTGTGAGAACGTGTTCTGCATTTTCTATTTTGCATTCACAGTACAAGCAGTATGGGTGATTCACGTGGTTATGTTTGTGCAAGTATTGGCGAAAGCATCCATGTTCTGATATCAGCTGAGTCAGGTAGTAGTTCACCTGACCATGTTTTCTTCCTTTCCAGGTTTCTATATCAGGTGTCATGGTATGGACCCGTCTAAGTTACCATTGCTTGGGCTGGAGTTCTTTATTTGCATCTGCGTTTACCGGCGATCCTCTTGTGAGGCTAGTGCGTCAACGCTATGCAAAACATCGATTTCTTTAGCTGAAATGGTTTCCTTGCAGCCATGAAATTTGCGTAACCTTCTGATATCGCCCGGAAGGCACCACATACTCTGAATGATGGCAGTCTATGTACTGAGTTCACTTCCCTCACCTACGACATATACTGTGCGGCTCCTTCCCATATGTGAGCTGCGTACATTATTACACTGAATGTGTTGGTGCTGGTTATCAACTTAAGTATGTGCTGCCGGTGTCCTAGAACATTGGATAGCAGTATCGTTAACATATTGCATAGTCGTGCCGTTTTCATTCGTTTTCCGCAGGTCTTCCTTGAAGGTCGTTGTTGTCGAGGGTAACATCAAGATCTATTATAAACGGTACTTTTTTGCTTAACAACAAGTTGCGAGTTAAATAATCTTGTGCGTGGGTGTTGTTTGGTTTATGACGAGTAGGGGAACCGGCTTGCCTAGCGGTCGCTCTCGACTTTGTTATCAGTACAGCCATGAGCGCGAAAGAGGTACATACGTCAGTTGCGCAACGGATTATTATAAAATTTTTAACAAATGAGGGCGTTAAACCCTCGGCAATTTTTATCGATTAAAACCACAGTTTGGTGATGATGCACTATCTCAGAATCATGTGTATACGTGGGCCAGAGAATTTAAAAGTGGGCGAGAACATATTGAAAACGAAAGTCATGATCGACAAGTCATATAAGTAACAACATCCGTGAAAGAGCTTATTGAACGTGATCGCCCCTTAACTGTTGGAGAAATCTCATCAGAAGTGGGTATCAGCTATAGAAAAATCCGCATATCAAACAAAAGACGAGGTATGCCCATTTCCGATGTCATCTTTCTTCATGACAACTCCAGGCCTCACACGGCCTCCTTGACAAGGCGTACATTGGAAGAAATGGGCTGGGAAACTCTCGAACACCCTCCTTATACCCCAAACTTGTCTCCTTGTGACTATTTTTTGTTCGCACTTTTGAAGGAATCACTTGGAAGGAAAAGATTCGAAAGTAATGAAGAAGTCGTGGAGCATTTGCGCAATTGGCTAACAACTCGCCCTAAATCTTTCTACGAACAAAGGATATTAAAGCTTCCAAATCCATGGAAATATTGGAAACTGTTGATAGTATAGTTAGTGTGTAGCATTATTCTATAAATGTATAAAAGGAAATATTTGATTCACCTCGTATTTTATAGGGAGACTAGATCAGATGATGTGACCTTCTATTTCCATATCAAGTTGTTCAACTGTCTTGCGGCTGCCTCCGTCTTATGTGTGGGTAGTTTAAGTCCGGCCACATCAAGACAGCATTTGATGTTGTGGGTTCTATAGTAACGAATATTCTTCAGGTGATCTAGATGTTTAGCCACGGCCAGTATCGCCAAATCATCTACATAACCCATGATTCTTACTCCTCCTGGTACATTGACTCTGGACACACCATTACACATAATTTTCCATATCGGTGGGCCCAGTACAGCCCCCTGTGGTACATCCGCTGTTGTTTTATGTTCCTGCGGTTTCTTATTGGTGCCATGAAGTTGTGGTCTATTAGAGAGGTTGTTTGCTATTATATTCACCAAGTAGTGCTGGACTTGTAAATCGCTCAATGTGCCCTGTTTTTCGCGTTGCGGGTGATGTCTAATACAACAAAAAGTACTTTACCGGTTGATATACCTTTCCGGAACCCATTCTGTTATTCAGAAAGTCCAGTTTGTCCTCGGTGAAATGTCCCAGGCGACTGACAGTTACCCACCAGCGTGCACAACGGGAGATAGGACGACAGTGCTTCTGGTTCTTTGGCTCCTTTTGGTTTAAGCACAAGGGGGGCTGTTGTCTTCAATTTTGAGGAAAATGTCCTATTTGTCGGCAGTGGTGAAGAGGCTACCGAAAGTTTCCGGCTTTTTGTGAAAGCAGTCTTTACCGCAGCGTTGGGTGTTACTGTTTTTAATGAACCATGTAGCCATGAGCACCCCTTCGACGGTCGCCAGGCGTATTCGCCTTTCATGGATTTCCACTCTTATTGTGCTCTAGAGTGGTAAGAGATCAGTACCAATTCTGGCCATGTCACTTTTGCAGCTATTGCTGTTCTATAGGACATTAGTTTGCATACATTTAAACCTATGCGCCGGAAACCAGTATCCAACTAAACCTTAGACTATTCATCATGGTTCGCTATATAGTTTCCTTCTTAGCTTTTTATCGCTTGCTTTGGGATCGCGTTCATTTTGGGTAACGCTGTGGTTTTCGCAGGCAAAATTTCCTTGACATTAGTAACCTCATTTCAGTCGCGAAACTCGACTTGACTGTTTTCACACTGGCGTCTTTCTGTAGCACTTTTTGTACTTTTGGTTTTAGTATTTCAGTGGTAGCCTCTTGTCGGGATTTCAATTCTAGCAACAAGTCTTTTCTGATGTCTTTCGAAATTTTCTCCCTATATTTCCGAGTTTACTTAGTTCGGGGCTCGCCTTCATGAACGTCAGCATATCCGCATATTTCTTTTCTCCCGTGTTGGATATTATTTGTGCGCCAGGGCCACTTTTTTTTATTGCGAGCTTTTTGGTTTCTTTTTTAGGAGGCTCTTCACCCATGCATTTGGCAGCTGTTTTCTTTCGTTTTTGGGAAGTTGTGCACCATAAGTCACACTTGATTTGCTCCGATATGTTGTCCTTATTTATAGGCGTTTTTTGTTGTCTGGTTCGGTTTTCAAGGTTTTATTACTTTCTTAGATAGCTGCTTTGAACTATTTTGCTTGTCCTTGTCGTAAAGGCACCTAGTAGGTAATGCTCTCTAGTAGATAGCATTCTGGAATTAGACGATTGCTGTAATTTGCTCACAGTTTCAACAAAATTTACAGTAGTTAGTGTTCCTGAAACACACCAGAGCTGTACTCAGCACTGTATCTGAGTTCATCAATGTTAATGCTCTCGCGCATACTTTCCGGCGACAATAAGGTGCAGTGAAATGCAAGTAAACGCAGATCAAACCTATTACCATGTGTGCATCATGGCTTGTGCTCTTACTGTTTGGTTTATGGGAAACAGATTAACATGTAATAAAAACATATTTGAGTTGGTTAATGTTTATTTAGATTCCAGTTGAAACTAAAGGAAGGAAGTGCAGCACGTTGTCAAGATCTATGGGTAGAAAAGTATATGTGCAGTCGTTGGCACCGGTTCTACTTCTATCCCAATAACTTACCCCATGGGTTGTCATCAATGTGGGGTAAAAGTTACGCTTTCGGCTTTGTTATCACTGGAGCTGGCTATCACCTCGTGGAATGCACTCGCCATGGATGCCATTCTAAAGTTGTAACATTTTACTTCTGTAAACGATCTCTGCCTCGAGACATACTGATTTTATTGGCCATCTTATCGATGATCCTTTCTATATCACTATAATCGCGACTATCGTAATGCAATGAAATGGCACATCATTAATAAAGGCGGATCAATTAGCGAAGAAGCAGCAAAAGGATAAACGTCAAAGAATTTCAACGGCGAGCAATGCACTTCCCGATTAGGTCAATTCTAAAACCAGTCGAATGAGTTTTAAACTAATTTATTTATTTCATTCGGTATTATTACTAAAACACAAATCGGATAACTCAAGTCTAGGGTCAGATTTGGTTGATTTAAAATTGTTGATGATGCACATTATCTATCGTCTTTAATTTCCGTTCTCGCGCACCATCGTCCTCAATAGTACTTTGTTCGGATCGTCTTTTCGTTTATTGTATACAACATTTTGGAACTGTCTTGAGATGTTCTTAAGCACAACCCTTTCGTTGGCGCGAGACAAATTAACAAAATAAAATAATACATTGCGTAGACGTTATCGGACGCGCAACAACACTAGCGTCTTCACTTCACCCTCGACTCACGTTTTTCGTTTTACTTGGAGGCCCGACTTCCCTCCACGAATCTGTTGAACGATTAAGGATATCGAAAGATAATTTCATCTTTCGTTTGTCGACACAAGGGGATGCTTCTCCTTGTATTGGTCACAGCACAAGAGCGCGAGACACACACACACGATGATCGCTTCTGCTGCTCACCACGTGTGTCCACAAGTATGCGGACCGTGGGTTAACCGAATCCACAAGGCTGCAGCTGGTGCAAATATTTCGATATAGGGGTTGAAGTGTTTGCACGATCTGCGACTGCGTAAAGCATTTATGCTGATCGTGCACATGTTGGTGGCATCTCCACGTAGTGGAATTTTCGATGGTAATTTTCCTCGAACTGGACTTGCTTGGGCGATCAGCCATATGCCTTCATGTATTTGTTGGTCGGGTGACCGATCGATGTAGGCATGTATGCAAAAGGAAAAGATAAAATATTTCCTGCATGTGTGCAGCTGGCGCGTAAAGGTATATCTCCTGGATATTGTTCGTGCAATGCTGGTTGCTAGATGGCGCAACCAAGTTGCTCTTACGTGTGGAAGATGCCTATTACGTGGTGGAAATCGAACCGAGGCATGTTCAATGGATTGGTTCGGTTCATGTTGGTAGCGTGGTGATGCAACCAAGTTGCCCATAAGAAAACTGCCTTTTTGGTGCTGATGAATTAAGCATCAGCAAATATTGTACTTTTATGGGTTTTAAGGCTTTATGGTTCAACTATAAACAGGTGAGTACTTGCTTTCCAAGTTTGTATGCCCTAGGTGGAAGTTTTTACATGGGGTAATGGGAAGATGATTGGTGGCATTCAAGGGAACCGCCACAGATCTATAGTGGAATTGATCAACAACCCTCTTTGCTCATTCCAGACGAAAGGAAACCAGTTCCCTGCAGGCCTCTGGTGTAGTGATGGATCTATACAGGACAATGTGCGGTAACTTTTTCTTATCGGGTGGGTTTTGTTTTTGTAAGAATGCTTTTACCATGAGTACATTCGTGACGTTTAGGCGCAGTGATGTTCCCAAGAAGTTAAATGTGCTATAGAACTTCAATTTATTTTAGTATTGCCTCTCCTAAGGAATATTTATGGAGAAAGTGGAAACAACACGACTTCCACCGGTCGTGTTTTTTTAGTATTTCTTTTCATTTGCTTTACAAAATTGTACATCGTGGCAGGTTGGATGGGCTAAAGTATTTCATGAATTTCTTAATAAACCCCATCGATTTGTCTATGTTTTTCAGAAATGCAATTAGAAGTCAAGAACTGAGAGTTCAGAGTTTGGCGGTCCAAGTGTGGTTATTCGGCAGTGGGTCAGCGTTTGCATTCTTCTTTAAGTACAAGATATAGAATTGAGTTTTTGAGGCATTGAATTTTGCGCAGTTAATAATTCCGTCTGGTATATCTTGTTTAGGTCGAAATTCCATGACTTGGACATCCTCGGCAAATGGGGGAATTGTGTTATGAATAATGGACAAGAGGTCGTTTATGGAAATGAGGGGTATAGTTGGTGTGGTAACGGAGCCCGGCGAAACATCAGTGTTAATTTGATGAATGACAGATTTCACACCATCCATGATTCTACAATGAAAAATTGTTAATATACAGTATAACATTTAATTTATATAACTTTATATGTTTTATTTGATAGGATCAACATTTTATGTTATTTTTTCTATTTATTTATTTATATTATTAAAAGTTTTCGCCCCCTGCAAATTGCCGCTTGTCACTTTAAAACGTACTAATAGAAGACGCATCTGAGTCGTGCGGATTTCTATATTTTGTTCCTATATATCGAATCACTTTCCTAATTTGTTCCCATTCAATCCGACAGTTCGTTTTTAAATTCTATCTTACGCATTAACTAACCAAGGCAAACATCCATTTATAAACTAGACGAAAATGACATTCATTTGGTCGGCAGTCAGAAATGTAAACATTTTGTATTTGTTTTATTATTTGCAGTTAGTCGGTTCAGCCTGTGACAATAAAACAATGATGGGCTTTCTGCATGACTTTCGTATAGTCTGGGGGTTTTTATTTCCCAGGGAAAATTTGTTATAGAATATATAGATATATATATTTAATAAGTTTCATATATTCCCAAAAAACCTGATCTACGGATTTTTCTTGTCCATTATATATTTTTAGTTATTTAATTCAACCGATAGCGTTGTAGTTCTGAAGGAAGTAACTTTATTATCAACTGGACGCTATAGATGCGAAATATCTGGAGAAGCACCATCGTTCCAAACAGTCTCCGGCCATGAAGATGTCGTAGTAGTTGGTAAGTCTACGAATAAATAACACTTGTTTTCTATTTTATGATGTAATTATTTTCCCTATACCCGAACTAACTAAGAACCAAATTATTCTCCATTATGATTATTTGAAAAAAAATTAGCTACATGACAATGCTCTCAACAAGATTAAAACGAATCCTCTGCATAGCTAATCATATTCTTTGAAACCTGCCACTTTATTTAGTTACCCTCTAATGTCCTGTTCGTGAAACTCGTTGAAGAATTTTCAAAGACAAATAATGAGGTGCCTTTAAAATATTTTCATTAATGCGGAAGGAGTAGGCTTCAGAGGTGGTATAATTTATGATGTGTCCTTACAAAGCAAAAGCTCCGGAATGGGATGATATCAGTGGCGCGGTTCTTAGGAGGGATTTCAGGATTAGTGCATTATTCGGGAATATTAATAAATAGGATTCTACGAGTTTGATCACGTATTCATTTGTGTGATATAGTTTGTTAGCTTCTACAAGGATTCAGAATCGCATGCTGATGATAAATAGTCGGCGCGGATTAAGGATGTGCTAAGATTATGACAGGTATTTCGAGTTATTTAGGAGCTGCTTGAACCTTTTTTATTTTGAGTTTGGGATTTTAGGGGTGTAAAATTTATATCCTTTTTACGTGTGCATTTTAGTCCAGAAGTAGTCGGGGACATCGATGTCGCGCTATTTATACCATAATCTGATTACAATATAAATTAGATCACTTATTCTCTTTTTATACTTTATTTTAAAGAATATACAAAAAACTACTCTTATTATACCACGTATTTGGAGTATGTTAGTCCCGGTGGTTTTGTTGCGGCCGGAGGCCACCAAACAAGAATATATGAGGAGTCCGGCGATGTTGTTTGGACTGGGGTTCCCACGTAATGTGGAAATAAAACATGATTGTATTCACCGTAGTGTGTGGAATACCAATAGCCGCTTGTGGCATATACTTGTGGCTGTTGTTGTGGTTGTTAGGGATGCCACTGTTTTTGTTGAATGTGGATTTTTTTAATTTCCTTCTTTGTATAACTTTGATGGGACTCCTGGGTCGAACAACAGATTCCAGGGTCTCGCGAAAAATAAATTTGTGCTTAATCTCTGAGGATTAATTTCTTTAGGTTGTTGGTGTTCCTCTTAGTGAGAGAATTGAGTTTACAACGTATTTATACAATTCCTCCTTGGATGCTGGGGTGGCTAACCACTATTTAAACTTCGCTCACGACTAAATTCTCACAAACAGAATACTCTGTCAAAATCGCAGCTGCTTTTTATTATCTCTTTATCAACTTGATCTAAGGTCCGGCTCCTTATTAGTAAAATTGATACCAAGTCAATAATGTTGAGTAACATTGAAGATGGAATCCACACATGCGACACTCCCCCTTAGTCATGTACATCCTCTTTTGCATGAGGAACACATTTTCATTGTCGTGGTAAACAAATATTTGAACAGGATGTTGCGGTTGTGGAGATTAGATGTTTGCCACATATTAATTGCTTTTATCTATTAAGGAGATGAGTCCTTTGTTTTGAAATGGGTTGGTTACTTTGTAACAGTTTTATTCAAGCCGTTGAAATCCAAATTTGAAAGGTAATGTTGCTATTTTTCACATAACTTCCTTCAGAGGTGTATTCGGTAAGGTGTTTAGGACACATGGACTATGTATGGCTTCAATTGATGAAGCAAGTGGATAAGTAATAAATTCTGGTCAAGAACTTAATAAAATCGAAGACTTTCCTAAGGTAAAAGTCTTTTCCGTTTTCGTATAGAAAGAATTTGTTTCTACATGAAGCTTACCTCAGTTATATATAAACATCAAATATTTTTTCGTATTCCAAGTGGATGAACAGTTCCGCAACCCATTAAAAAGAAGTAAGAGCTTTAAATAGAGCCCTTTTAAGGTACGGCCAGAATATTTCATATCAACTATTAGATAAATGCAAAAGTTCTTACCTATGTTGGTAACGTAGCTTCTGACATCTTGCACCGCTGCCCACATAATTCAAGTATGCTAATACTGGATGTCGTTTGAAAAGTGATAATCTTTAATCTTAACCTCGAAGATGAACATCACTCTAGAAGGCCCAGTGACCTCGACTGTGATATTATATCAGGTTTTATTGAAAGCAACTCAATAGTTTCACCGGAGAAGATAGCGAAAGAATTTAACGTTGACAGCTGAACCATATTTCGACACATAAAGCAGATGGGTAACACGTCAATTATTAGAAGAAAAAATGATGTTTCTGAGTACCTGGCTGACTTTCAAACAGACAACTTGTCTCACAGTTTTGCTCGTGCTAGTTATCTTAATCAACCGTTATTTTCACAATAATTTTCACAATTTAATTATCATTATCTTGTTTTCTTTGCCTCGTTTTCCGCATACAAAAATTTGAACAAGTGTTATAACCGTTAAGTTATGGCCCCTGGGCCACGTGTATTAAATAAAATCAAGCGCAAACGGTTGCGTTACGACCCCGTTATTGGAGGCCAAACACCTCCCGATAAACTTTCAAAAGTGAACAATAAAGTTCTAGAAAAATCTAAAATGGGTTCAAACACTAACTTTTTTCAACCACTTCAAAGTCTGATGGAAGACTCTCCTGAAATGGATCCGACCAAAGAAACCGTTCCGCCAATTGTGGTATTAAAAACAACTAGTGCTCAAGTGCGTGATATTTTGAGCAACATTAAGATAGACAAATACTTAATCAAAAACATTTCGCTTGGGCAAAAAATATGTGCCCCAACAATGGACATTTATAATAAAATCAGAACCGAACTCTTACGGTTAAAATGTGAGTTTTTCACCCACTCACGTAAGGAAAATCGTCCATTAAGGGTAGTGTTATCCGGGCTAGACTTAATAAGCAACGATATAGTGAAAAATGAGTTAATTGCACTCGGGATTAAGTGCCTAGATGTTAAAACCATCACATTAAATCCGTCAACAAAAGCCCTGTACAAACACTACTTGAACATCGTCTACATTCAACGCGGTACAGTTAAATTAAACGAACTAAAACGGAACTACTCCACCTTGTTCAAAACCATCGTTCGCTGGGACTTTAAAAAACATAATCCAGGTAAGGTCACACAATGTCACAATTGCCAGCTTTATGGTCACGGCTCGATGCATTGTCATATAAATAGCTTCTGTGCAATATGTTCGGGAAACCATAAAACATCCGACTGCAAAACAAATGAGGTCATCAAGTGTGCAAATTGTAGTGGGCCACATAAATCCACCGATCCAGAATGCATAAGCCGAAAGCAGTACATAGACATTCGCCGCAAATTATCCCCACGCGGACGTGGTACAGGAAATACAACCTTCCTACAGCCTCCGAGTGACAAACAGCAGACAGTGCCCGACCGATTATCCATTGATAATTTTCCTCCACTACCCCGATCTGTGCGTCAACCTTCACTTCCTTCATCCACCTGGGCTTCTGGCCTCCATCAAACCCAGCAACCTTCCAATAGTGATACGACATACACGAAGAAAAATCCGTCAGAAACATTAACTAATGATAACCTGTTCTCATTTAGCGAGATAAACTCTCTTCTTAATGAAGTTGTAACCAAGCTTAGTGCTTGTCAAACCAAAGCTGACCAATTTAACGTCATTACTTCATTAGCTATTAAGTACATATACTCGGAAAAAACATGTTAAGAAATTCTCTTAACATCATAACTTGGAATGCGAGAAGCATCAAAAACAAAAAGCATGAATTTTTTAGTTTCTTGATAAATTTTAATATTGACATTGCACTTGTTTCAGAAACCTGGCTCAAACAAGACATTTCTTTCTCACATCAAAATTACATTTGTTATCGCCTAGACAGGGTACATGCTAGTGGTGGAGGTGTCGCCATTGTTGTGAAAAAATGTATAGAACATTCCTTGCGTCCTTCATTGCGCCTTAAGTTAATTGAGGAAATTAGTATAGAGGTAACATTAAGTGACAATTCCAAGGTGAGTCTTTTTTCGGTCTATTTCCCTGGAGGAAATAGAAACCTAGAGAAATCTACTTACTTTAAGCGGGATCTGCAAAAATTGTATAGAGTCAACACTCGAAACAAGGGAATTATTGGTGGTGATCTAAACTGCAGACATCAGTCGTGGAATTGTCTTAGGGCAAACAGCTGGGGTAACATTTTACTAGATGTTGCTGAATCCAGCCCAAGTTTTTCCATACTTTCTCCACTTCTTCCCACCTATATCCCAGCGAGTGCTAACAAGAACCCCTCAACTCTTGATCTATATATCACTAATATTCCAAATTACTGCACAGTACCATTAACTCTAAATGCGTTAAGTTCAGACCACCTTCCGATCAGCCTCACAGTGAATCATACAGTAGTTGTAAATCGTACCAGTTTATACCACAACTATTCCGCCGCCAACTGGAATTGTTATAAATCATATATAAACACGAACTTGGTTCTAGGTGATACCAGCCTAAATTCTATAACCTGCAGCGAGCACATTGATATCCTATGCAACAATTTTGTTTCTATTATCAATAGAGCGGCCGATCTTGTGATACCTAAATGTTCCACTGCTCCAGTTGATAAGGCACCGCTTCCTGAAAATATCTTACATCTGATTAGGCTACGAAACTCTGAAAGAAGAAAATGGCTGCGTTATAGAATCGATTGTTTTCTAGTTAATGTTAAAGTCTTAAATAATATCATTAAAAACGAAATCTCAACATATAGGAACAAGTGTTGGAATAAACACCTTTCCTCTCTTGACAAAGCAAGCAAACCGTTCTGGAAAATATCAAAAATTATGAAAAAGAGAGGGTGCAGTATTCCTCCGTTTAAAGTTCACGACAAGTTGTTTATTTCTTCAGTGGAGAAATCGAACCTACTTGCTAACACGTTTAGTAAGAGCCACTCCATATCTATGCATCTAAGCGACGCGTATACTGAAGCTGAAGTTGCTAACACTATCTATGTACTTTCTCAAACACCAGCTCAAAGCACTTACGCAACTAATATCAGCAAAGTTAAAGAATTGATAAAAAAATCGAAATCAAAAAAGGCCGCGGGTCTCGATAATATTAACAACAAATTAATCAAAGCACTTCCACCTGCTGCAAGTAACTATTTAACATTCATTTTCAACGCTTGTCTTAAGAATTGTTATTTTCCGGACTGTTGGAAAACAGCAAAAGTAATACCTATCCCGAAACCCGGCAAACCGAAGAACAGCCCCGAAAGCTACAGACCTATTAGCCTACTTAGCTGTCTAAGTAAGCTCTTAGAAAAAATCATTAAGGAAAGGATTGATCGTTTTGTGGAAGACAATAACATCTTACCAAACTTTCAGTTCGGTTTCCGTAGTGGTCACAGCACAATCCACCAAGTCTTGCGCATTAAAAACCACATAGCTGGTAAATTCATCGACAAGGAGTCAATGGGACTAGTTCTTCTAGACATCGAAAAAGCTTTTGATACGGTATGGCACGATGCCTTGATTTATAAGCTACTAAAACTTAAGCTGCCAATACCGCTTATCAAAATTATCCAGAGCTTTCTTCGTTCGAGAAAATATGTTGTGAGTTTAGGAACCGACATATCCTCTACTCACCAAATCCACCATGGTGTACCCCAGGGCTCGGTCCTTGGTCCCATATCATTTACATTGTTTGTCGCAGATTTACCATGTTTAGGTGAAAACATTCAGGTAGCTATGTTTGCCGATGATACGGCCATTTTCTCTTCGGGTGCCTTATTCACTAATGTCTGCAACTCTTTGCAAGCAGCCCTTGACAAGCTAGCAGTATATTACAGGAAATGGAAAATAAAAATAAATGGTAATAAAACACAAGCTGTCTGGTTTTCGAGATGTAGGAAACACTGTTACCTACCAAATGGCACTAAACTCAGTATGTGTGCAGTTGATATTGATTGGTCCGAAGAGTGTAGATATCTAGGTATTATTCTAGATAAAAAACTCATCTTTCAAAAACACATCACTACCACAATTGACAAAATAAACAAAGTCGTAAGAGTTATGTATCCATTAGTGTGTAGAAAATCAAAGCTTAGCATCGAAAATAAAATTATAATATTTAAAACCATTTTTCAAGCTATACTCCTGTACGGTCTATGAAAATTATATCGAGGTCATTACTACATAAAATAACCGGAAGCTCGTGCAATATTAGTCTTAAGATTCAAATAAGGGTTTTTTATTGTAGTTTTCCCTTAATTTATTATTTGTTATTCATTAAAATTGTGCTATTGTCGTTATATAGATTTAAGATTATAGTTGTAAAGGAATTGCTATCCTAAATCTCTTAAGTACTAGTTGTAAAATATACCATAAATGTAATTATCTACTAAATAAAAATTGAATTGAAATTGAATGATGTTTCTTTACCAGGGCGTTTAAAAAAAAGAGTGGTTTTTGGACTGAATGAATGAATGAAAAGTATAACCTATAAATCAACGTCCAACCCTAGCGGACATGGAATCAAGGGCATGAAATGGAGGAACCTATCGTCAATGCCCCCTTGCATATGATGAAGTGATGCTGTCTGATTAGCGAGATTGTAAAGCAATAATTTATTTTGAGCTGCTACTGCAGGCAAAATAATTAATGGGGATATGTATTGTTATCAATTAGCCAAAAAGGGCTAATCAATCAAAGATCTCTTCTTCTCAAAGAAATCTTCAGTATTTGACAAATGCAAAGTAATCATATCTTATCACGATTACGCAAAACCGCTTATTGTCAAACTAACAAATAGACACCCTGTGAAAATTTAAGGAGTTCTGCTACACTGTCCGTACGCCCTGGATCTGGCGTCATCGGAATTTAATGCTTCTAGAGACGTCGAAAACTGGCTCGTCAGCTCCTTTGCAAAAAATCACGGGAATTTTGAGAACAAGGTATCCATAAGCTGGTTGTACATTGTAAAAAACCATGAAAATTACAAATTTTATTTTTTCGTTAAAAAAATGTAATCCACGTTTGGGTTAAAAAGTAGGCAAAACTGTTGAACTCAATTAATTTGTCAAAATAAGATGTGCGAAAAACGATTTGAGTTCTTTCTATCGAAACTTTATGTTATCATATTTATGTAAACTTCATGTACGATAAGCGACGGTAGACAATAGTAATGATGTGAACATTCAAAAGATAAAAGTTGAATATTTTGAGTACGCATTCAATTTGCGGGCTACTGTTTCCCACTGCATTTTAGTTTAAAATGAACCAAATCGGTCGATTCCAAGCCGTTCACAGGAACTAAAAATTATAGACATAAAAAGTGGTGGGATGGAATACGCGTAATTTTCACAGTTTTAAATTCGTAATAGCTACAATTTTTGTACGAATGTTCTTAATCTAGTCCTTTATTTTTCTAACAGTTTTAATTTTTGAACCACATGGTGATATCATCGTATTTGACCAGACGCCCTCTGCCTCCTGTGCAATAAATTGTAGGGGTGGGAATTTCTTTACCTCTTTATCCCCTTTTGTGGCCGCGTTAGTGTTTAAAAATCGTACAGTTAGCCAATGAATTATATAGTATTAACTGTGCAACTAAATTCTCGTTGTGATTTTATGAAAACGCAACTTTATTGTGAAAACTGGTTACAAATACGAGGTTGGCCTTAAAAGTGTCCGACCTAACAAAGATACAAGACATTTTTTCTTAAAATTTATTTCTATTTTTCTACATAGTCTCCTTGTAACTCTACACACTTCTCCCAGCTATGTGTTGTTATTAGTTATTGGCCTCGCTCCCAGGTAGCTTGTCGCCTAATCCTGAATAGGATGAGGGATCTCTATTGACCGCTCATGAGGGGAAACGTTGTGGTCGCCGCCGTGCTTCCTCAAACCTGAGGAAAGAGTAGCGACCGATCGTTGCGATTCTAGTGCCGCAAACTTCTGAGGGCAACTGCAAGCGGCTTCTGCTGGCTTCCGTGGGGCAAGTGGTCTTCAGCATCAGCGACAATCTGTGAAGAAAATCGAAAGGGGCGAAGGCCACAGCTCTACTCATCAGTCAAGAATAAAACTCCGTTTTATATCTAAACCGTATAGGTCTTCTTTATTCTTTTCGTTCTGCTTTGTTCAGGATTTACTATCCTGTTGGTCTCCTTTAGCACTTCCTACAAGGACCATGTACATCTATCAACTGCTCTCGGAGATCGCGATGCATCTTCCTTATAAATGAAAACAAATCGAGATTTTGTATCTTGGAACGAACGTTTCAGATGGAAGATCTCGATTTCGGGTGTGGTGTTCAATGTGTTCATTAGGGTAATGGTTCGGTTTTATGAGTTCGCATACAACTATTATGCATAATCAAGATATGCATTGGAATTTGGGTTTTTTTTTTTTTGTTATCCCTCTGTCTTATGCAGATAAGAGTTTGCGTGTTCTTCGGATGGGTAACACAAGATCCGTGGGAATTAGGTATTGGTTTTTGAATTGGTGCATTTACAAGTCAAAAACATCAGGCATGTGAAGATATGCATTAGGATGTTTATGATTGCTCGAATTGTGTGTCGGCGGAAAATAGATATGCCTTGGTTTACACACATGCACGTTTTGGGTTTTGGATCTTTTAGGAATATGAATTGAATTGAATTTAATGTTTGAGAGTTTGAACGTTTAGTTCGAATTGGTTGACATTGAATTCAATGTTGATTTGGGTGTAGGGATTTATATGTGGGGGAAGGATGTTGTTTCTATGTGGTAAGGAAATTGTAGGACTTTCCGGAGCACTACAGAGGGTCCTATCTCTCTATCCAGTCCAAACAGTTCTCGGCGTTTTTCTCTGCAAAATAACTCTACACGAAGGTGATTGCCTCCTCATTTGACGAAAATATCTGTCCTCCGAGCGCAATCTTTAGATTAGGGAACAAAAAGAAGGCACTTGGGGCGGCTAGATTTGGCGAGTAAGGCGGATGATCAAGCAGTTCAACCCGTAATTCGCGGATTTTTGCCATGGCAACCGATGATGTGTGAGACGGCGCGTTGTCTTGGTGAAACAGGATTTTCTTTTTCTGCAAGTGGCCGTTTTACCGCAATTTTTGCCTTCAGTTGGGCAAGTAATGATGCGTAGTATGCTCCTGTATTGGTTTTTCCTTTTTGAACATAATGGATTAAGATAACTCCATGACTATCCCAAAAAACAGCCGCCATCACTTTCCCAGCCGAAAAAAAAAAACAGTTTTTGCTTTTTTTGGAGCCGATTTCCCCTTTGTAGCCCACTGTGTTGACCGTATTTTTGTTTCGGACGTATAATAATGTATCCGAGTTACATCGATAGTAATTAATCGGTGTCGAAACTCGTATTTATTGCGCCTAAATTACGCCTACAGAGCGTAGTAAATGTTCATTCGACCACGTTTTTGGTCTAACGTGAGCAAACATACAACGCACCCAACGCGCGGACAGCTTTCTCATCCCTAAATCTCGATTTAATATGTGACTAACACCTTCTTTGGACATTTTCGTAGCCTATGCTATCTCTCCCACTTTAATTCTGTGGTCGTTTAGCACCATTTGCTGAACTTTAGCGATGTTATCGCAGTTTTGGACTTCCCGAACGTTCACCGTCTCCCAAGTTCTCACGGCCACGTTTAAATTCAGCGGCCCAAAATTTCACTGTGGTAAATGATGGTTCCCATACAAAGAGTCCAACTAATCTTTGATTTGCGTAGGCGTATTGCCTTTCAGAAACCAAAATGTAATGACAGCTCGATACCCAATTTTGTCCATTTTCACAAAAACACACATCGACTCACCCAAACAACTGTCAAATAAAAACGACGCGTTCAAAATGGCAGAAATGTTGGTGTGTACTTGTCAAGAGATGTACAACTACATTCACTAGTTTTTATTGACGAGCGGTGGTATCTTCACGGAAACTTTTCAGACCACGCATGTATATCATTCGAAGTACTGCCCATCACTAGCTACAACTGTTTTTTTGTCTCTCTGGCACAGCTGGAATACCGTTACGGTAAAATTGTTAACCTTTTGAGGCTATTCACGAATCAAGCCATTTGATGTCTTCATATGAGCAGAACTGCTGACCACCCAGACCATGTGCGGTCGAACAGAACAAGTAATAATCGGACGTAGCAATATCTGGAGAATATGGCGGATGGGGTAGGACTTTTTGATTGTTTCCAGGTAGATTTTATCGAGTGTGGCAACGTGATGCCGAGCGTTGTCATGCTGTGGAATTACTTTTTCGTACCTCTGGTCGTATTATGGCTGTCGACACCGTTACTCAGTGATGGTTTCGGTCGGTTTCAACAGCTCATAATAAATAACACCGACCTGGTCCCACAAAATACACAGTATAACCTTCGCATAACCTTCGGCCGAGCTGAGGACGTAGAAGCGTGAGCGGGCAGTCCCCATGACCTTATTTTCTCTAAGAAAAAAGAAAACCCTTCCTCTATGCCACTGGAACAGTCGTTCACAGCCGAAAAAACGACGCTCAACGTCACTTGGCTTCAAATCATAATGAATCCAAGTGCCTTGCTTTTAAATCATTCCCAACCGCTTGGATATCGCTTGGTGGGTAACTCCTAATGCTGACGAAAGCTTTTGTTGCGTTTGTCGTGGATCGTCATCGAGCAATGCCCCCAATTCACCGTCTTCGAGGTTTTTGGCCTTCACGCGGACGGTCGTCACCATCAAAACCAGCGTCTTTGAAGCGACGGAACCAATCACGACACGTTGTTTCACTTAGAGCGACATCTCCATAAACTTGACCTCGCGATGCGCTCCAGCCGCCATTTTCCTCGAATGAAAGAAGAATACATTTAGCACAAAATCAGACATTTTCACACAACCATATGTTTTACCATATATCTAAGATTGGTTCACGACGTTTTGTCGAAATCGACCAACACTTATTGCTGGAGTCATCTATTGACAAGCCGGGCACTTAATAATTTCCAAGAATGCAGTTTAAAACCATTGATCACGAAGAGCTACTAATTTATATAAAATATGAGAAATCTCAATATCATTGTCGAATTTCTTTCTTGGAACTTTCAGAACGATAAGGAAGAATACAACTACCTATTTCGAGGAGTAGCATCCTCGTGCTACACCAGATAAACCACAACGTTCTCTTCTCTGACATATTTTGAAATTTGAAATTTCCATCCACAATCACATTGACTTGCATAACCACTGCAAATCCTACTTGTAGATGGTGCTCATTCTATTTCGGTTCAAGTGCGGCCTTCGTATAATGTTTCGGCAAGTATATCATTCTTCACTTATATGTAGATTCAGTTCGTCGTAGTCCCAGGATAACTCGTCTCCCTGCATTAAGTTGATTGCGGTCAAATGACTGAACTGGCGGAATCATCTCCAGAGGACTGCCACTACCACGTTTTGATAATATAATATGCACGGCTGATGTCAGTAAGTGTAAGTGCTCTTGTATGTAAACACTAGACCAGAAATGTTGTATAAGACTTTCAGCGACACAGCAAATTTCCACAGCCCATCACTATCATGTAAGGATAATCCATTGCTAATTCCCTTAAATGAATTTATCCACAAGGAAAGGCGGTCGCTTTCAAGTAAAGGACTTCTTTGAAGAAACGTTATCTATCTGGTTATAAGCAGTTTCCAGTTCGTATGCGTTTGAAAATTGTGTTCGTGACTTAAGATTATATGCACCAATTCATCGAAATTTAGGATTTCTATTATTGCGGACATCCTGAAGTAGTTAAAGGATTCCAAACTGAAGTGTATGCCTCATTCAGGTAGAGCAGAACTAGATTTACCGATCATTTTCAAATTTATAAAGAATATTCTGCAACGTTAGTAAAATTTACTAATCATTCAGAACCTTTTGACTACTAAATATTTGATAGTTGGCCTTCCAATATTTTTCAATAACACATCAGACATCGAACGGTTGTAATGTGAAAGAAAAGGAATTGACGTTAATTTTTGTAGCTTTTATTTTGTAGTCTGTTTTGAAGTCTGTGGTGAGAAGCAGTCCATCCAGTCGCTAATGTGATTTTTTGACTGTGTGTGGGATTGTTTCGGTAAGAGAGAAAAAGCAAACTGTTTCCTAATTCAGAAACGCTCCAGGAAAACACGTCGTTTCGACTTGGCTCTCCTGATCGAATGATTGTGTACTTGTTGGACGGAGGTCATTTGACTTGACAAAGGTTGGCAGATCTGACGATATCTGCAAACGCTGTATTAGCGGCATCCTCCTAGAACGGTATTGTGTTTCCTTTCATATTTTTAAAGGCTAGTTTTTCTTCGCGTGCTAAGCCTATTTTCATTGAATTGGCCAAGAGGTTGATAAAACGAAAATTCCACTAGTCACAAACTTCTATTTTAACGAATGCTACAGAGCCGCTGGGATAAACAGGATAAACCGTGAACTTTTAAAATATTTGGAAACAAAACACCTCTATGACGAGCCGCAGTATGAGATTCGTGTTCACGAAATACTTAACTGCGTACCTTACCGAAAAGTGATGCTACTTCATCCGATGTTTCGCTGAAAGCAAAGAAGTAGCTTTGAAGATCTCAAAGCGTCCGTCAGAACCATAGTCCTGTTGCTGATCATTCTTTCTTGGAGAGGTGGAGACACACTATTCATGTAAGGAAAAAGAAGTCAATTATTTTTATAATTATTTTAGGGTTTATTTAATATAGTTCAGAGTCTCAGATTGCGGTCAATTATGCACTGTTTTATCCTATTACGTTTTTCCATTTAAAAATAACATTGTACTGCCTCTCCTATGGATGATATAATACAAGAATTCTCAATTATATTGTATGTTAGTCGATTTGAGAATGCCATCGAAACATATAAAAACAGATCAAATAATAAGAACAGATATAATAATAAATAGGTTTGCAACTGATCTATGACTATTTCTATTTCGAGGAAAATGTCATATTAAGCATATATGTCATGTAAGCAAATATGGGTTTACATTTTCGGATAATTCGAAATTCATACAGGAAAAAAAGAACCTAGAAAAACGCGTTAAAGTGAAAATGTTCTTCAGACATTAATCAATGATACGGAAAATTCTGGTCGCAACATTACACGCTATAGTTTTTTACTTCTTATTTACTGGCTCTGGACATACATTGTTGGAACAATTAAAAAACACAACAACAACAACAACAACAACAACACCAACAACAACAACAATATATATATATATATATATATATATATATATATATATATATATATATATATATATATATATATATAACAACTACCAGTTGGTTTTTTAACTGCTAGGAATCGTGAGACACTCTACTAGATTTGCTTTAAAGAAAAGGCAACCATGGTTTCTTATTGTCCAGAAAAGGTAGAATTATCAAATTATTAAGTACCACGCGCAGCAATCAAATTTTTAAGACCAATACCTAAAAAAAAAAGAAATAATGAGATAAATATTACGTGCCCTTTGCTTTTGGTATAACCGAAGCTTTGGTCGTTACGTAATAAAAGGAACATGCCGTGGGCTACTTTCCTCCGTACTTGCACTTCTGTGACACCATCGGTACTTATATCCACTTCGTCTATTTATAGATCCCGCCACCGAACCAAGCTTTAACTTTGTCTTCACAAAAGATCCCATTAATCCCTCAATTGCACTTAGCCCTCACACCCTCACAAAACAACTAACAATCACCACCGCTTATCTCATCTTTTTATCATAGCTCCCCAGCCCACTCCTCTCCTGACTATTTTTCTATTACTTACGCAAAGCTAGTATCCACCTTATAAATGAGTATGTTAGCAAAATCAAGTTTTGCTTTGGCGATCTAGCGGTGGAAGACATAGGGCGTCTGTGGCGGTGCCGCCAAACCCCAGGGTACACTTACCTAAAAACCCCCATTACCTCATCCCAAGACGCATACGTTTTCGCCAATGCAATAGCATTAGGCTCCTGAAAATGCTTCACCCATTAAAGAGATCAAATCTATGATCTTTAAGTCTCTGTAAAGAAAACTTACCTTTCATGCATTCCCTTCGCATACCAATTCTCTGTAAGATTTCTTTCTTACCTTGTCAGGAATCTCAATCAATTCGGCACCTTCCGTGCTAAGCAAATCCCCCTAGACGAATTCCTGAAAACAAGATGATTTGGTTTACATATAATGTAACCATCATAACAGGGACCATACACATTGCGTCGCCTATTTCCCGTCCTCACCAAGTGTATCATAAATCACCAAATATACACATTGGCTGGCGACCTCTTTAACCAACGATAAATGGTCCAACGCAGCTACATGTAATTAGCACCATAGACGTTGAGACCAATTCCCTGTAAATAAGCTAGAACCAATTAGCACCATGTGCATGGGCATTGCGGCTACCGTTACAGCTGCAATGTATAGCTTAGGCGGCGATCTTTTCGATCCCTTTGTCTTTACCGCCTGTCTGCTTCGTTTACCCATTGCCCCCCACACAGATCTAAAAGATCGCACACATACCACCATGACCTTCATTACAAGATCTGGTTTCCTATTCCACCAAGAGAGACTTTACGTTTCTCTGGTGGTAGGTAAAAACGATATCCGTATTGGAGAGGATATCTACCACGACACCATAAACTCACCCCAATAAGCGAATCATCTCTGCAAGAGACGATTATCGCTGAGTCGTTTTACATCTTTTGACCACGCTGGTCACACGCGATATATTCAGGAGTCGCGGTAAGTGCGGCCAGGAGTTATTGCGGCGGAAGTCAAATTTAACAGTGCCATCTTCCTTTTTTTTTTGGGACGTTCCCAATGGTCTTTTTCCTTATATATATCAAGATCCGGACACCTCATAAAAAAAAATAGAACTCATTTTTGTGCGTTGCATTCGGTTTGTATTCGGTGGAACATTTAGTGAATGATGGGGATCTGAAGTGAATCAGCGCCGTACGCCGGTGCAGCCTACTTCCTCCCCACACGTCTCATTATATGTTCATTATTCTAGACATAAACAAACCGTTCTCTTCGAAATAAGAGGAATAAAATGTGCTACATTTCCACATACTCGCCACGACTACTCCAATTATATCGGTTTCTTTCATCATTTCATCGAACTTTATAACTCCCTTGACCGCAGTTATCTTATTAAAACGCAAAACACTTTAATTAATCACCCCAACATTTTTTTCCGCTTTTGCAGTTGCAAACGCGAATCAGACGAATATTCTACCCCTCATTCTTATAACTCGACTATTTCAACCGACTGACAAACCATTGCCAATCTTCTTGTTTCGTTCTTTAAACAACCCTTCACAGACGACTCTTTTGAGTCTGCCCCTTCCTACTTCAAAGACCCACCAGATTTCAATATTGGCCCTTACATTTCTCAACTTATTCAACAAACCAAGTTAATCCATCTTAAAGATGAGTTTAGTCCCGTCCCAGACGGTCCCTCTGCTGTGTTTTTAAAACTGCTACCCGCTTTCTCTCCCGCTCTCAATGTTCACAGGGTGTATTCTTGAACATTTGGAAATCTACTTTTATCACCACCATACATAAAAAAGGGACCTAAATACGGTGTTTCTAACTATCGCCCCACCGCTAAACTTCAACCACATTTCAAAAAATTGGAATTGGAAAACTTTTCCAAGAAACCTATATGAAGCGTTATGTTTACGTTGTAAACCACCACCAATCTACTAGAATTTTCACTCCACACTTTCCGTGCCCTAGAGTACGATAACGAAGTCGATGTTTTCACAACTGACTTCAGTAAGGCCTTCGTTAAGATTTTGGAAGAATACGTATTCTTTAAGTTATCCTCCCCTGACTTCGAATCAGTAATGAGAAAGTTGATCTCCCCATATTTGAGTAACGGGCTCTAAAGAGTAGGTATCAGATCTGTTCTTTCTTGCCATTTCTGATATCCCTCAGGGCAGGATCCTCCCTCTTTCCTATAACAATAAACGGCGTAGATATAATGATCAAGTATTTGTGTATCTCTCTTTACGTCAACGATAATAATTTTTTCAAAACCATCTGTTCTCAGCTCAATTCGTCCCTTCTCCAGACAGACCTTGACAGCTTTTTGGTTTGGTGTTAGAAGAATGATTTGGAATTTATTGTTGACAAATATCCAACAATTACGTTTTCACGGAAGCTCATCCCTTCCCCTCGGGACCCTCACTCCTTGCCCACCCAATACCTGCCCTCTGCTCATTCGATTCTCGACCTGGAAGAGATATGGTCAGTCACGGGAGACGGTCATAAAGTTCCACATTGATAAACTAAAAGACCTTCACAAAAGGGATGAATCCTAGAAAATCGGAGGGGTGAGAAAAAATAAACAAATGGAACGAGATGGGCATTAATCAGGGGTACAACGAAACAAACAGGCCAAGAGGTATTAGGATTTAAGAGAATAATAAAGTCCAAAATTGGTTTGATGATGAGTGTCGGGCGTAGATCGAACAACGTACACGCCTCAGAGTGATCCACTTAGAAAGTTGTGATGAAGTCAACGCAGAAAGATACGCGATGATTCGGAATCAGATAAGGAGACTTTTCAGGCGAAAAAACGCCAATGGGAAAAGACTCGGATCGATAAAAATCCAAGAAAATGCGAGAGCAATGAACGTCAGAAGTATGTATGCCGGCATGAATTCGATTACAAATGTCTTTCAAGAGAGAGCCAACATAATTCAAGAGGAAGATGGTTCCCTAGTCATGGAAAAAAATATAGTGACAATGTGGAAGCAGTGCTTTGAAAACCATCTTAATGTGTGCATAAATCAACCACAAATAAATGTACCAGAAGTACACACAGCCGAGTCACCGATCATAGAATCCTCCTTCGATGAAATTGTAGGCGGAGTAAATCGATTGAAAAACAACAAGTCTTACGGACTGCATACCGACAGAGCTTATGAACCACTGAGGAAAAACATCTGCTCGGACGGTTCACGAATTAATCAAAATAAATACGATAAGGAAGTCACTCCGGAAGAATGAAAAACTTCAATACTCATCCCTATTTTCAAAAAAAAAAAAACGACGACAGATCTGACTGTGAGACCCACAGAAGATGGGAAGTGCGATTCCTATATTGGGAGTCTGATGCAAAAAGAAGTACAGCTGCCTGTCTAGTAGATATAGAGAAAGATTTCGACACAGTTTGGATCGACGGAGTAATATATAAACTCATCCAACACGAATGTTCCCCACATCAAATAAGGATGATCACGTAAATAATCTACGACAAAAAATTCGTCGTAACTGACAGGAAATCTACAACGACATGAGGTTTTAATATCATAAATGGTCTACTGTAGGGCATAGTCACTGCACCGTAACTTTTAATATATACACATGTGCTAAGAGAATTGGCAAATTCAATATCTTTTGCTGACGTGGTTACGCTATACGCAAGCGGTGCAAAAATCGAGGAAATTCAAAGAAAACTCCAGAACAAATTCGACAGGTTCCAAGAATTTTGCGCCGATTGGAAAGTTAGCATTAACTATGCAAAATGTGAAACCATACTGTTCCGCATCCGAATTGGAAGAATTTCAAAATAATTAATGCGGATGGCATTCGGATCGAGTCAAAGAATGTTGTTAAATATCTGGGTGTTCATTTGGGGAAATTTTTGTACTACAGCGAGCACATACGAGAGTGGGCTGAAAAGTTGCCGACCTAACAAAGATATCGGGTGGGCCATACATTTTTTCAAATGGCACACTTGATTTATTACAAACCGTTCGTCGCTTCATTCAATTTTAGTCACTGTGCAGCACTTCACGGGACAATAGCGTGCTTTTTGTGTAAAACAATTTTACAAAAACAACAATTCCTGCGTTACAGAACGATGCCTGTTTAGAATTGAATACGGATTACGCCATGTAAGTGGGTGTCCAATTGTTAGTTTAATCAAAGATTGAGTCCAGAAGTACCAGTACACGGGATCGACAACGAATATTAAACAAACAGGGTGGCCACGTTCAAGAAGAAGCGATGAGAACATTCGGGATGTTCAAATTTCCGTACATGTATCACCGGGTTTTCCAAAGTTTGCGTAGTCGATTGCAGGAGTGCCAACGACGAGACGGGGCACACTGAAATTTATTAAATAAAAATTTAAATAAAGGTTTATAACGTAATTAATGATCAACAAAATAACATTTGTAGTTTTATTTCTATTCATGTTTCAAATGTGCAAAAATGTATCATCATCATCATCGGCACTACAACCGGGATCCGGTCTTGGCCTTATTTAACAAATCTCTCCACCGGTCCCGATTTCGAGCCGATGTCATCCAGTTTAGCACTCCCAGGCTCTGGGCGTCCTGGTCTACGCCATCCCTCCATCGCAGGCAAGGTCTGCCGCGCTGTCTCCTTCCATACAACCTGCCACAAAGGACTTTCCGGGCAGGCTCCTCTTCGCTCATTCGAGCTAGGTGTCCCGCCCACCGGAGTCTACCGAGCTTGATTTTTCTTACAATATGAGCTTCAAGGTAGATTGCGTACAACTCATGGTTGTAGCGTCTCCGGAATCGTCCTCCCTCACATACGGGGCCAACAATTCTCCTTAAGACCTTTCTCTCGAACGCGGCCAAGAGTTCAGAGTGCCTTTTATTAAACACCCAGGTCTCGGATCCATACATGAGTACTGGTAAGACCATGGTCTTGTACAGTAGTAGCTTGGATGTTCTGGATAAATTTCGGGATTTAAAGAGCCTTGATAGACCATAGTAGGCTTTGTTGGATTTAATCAGCCGTTCGCGTATTTCTTCTTCCATATTGTTATCGGCTGATACTATTGACCCAATGTAGTTAAAGGATTGCACTACTTCAAATTCGTGCTCCACTACCCTGATAGTTTGACCAACGTTAGGTCTTCTCTTCGCAGAAGTTGCCACCATGTACTTGGCTTTTCCCTCAATAATGCGCAGTCCCAGTTTTTGTGCCGCCTGCTCGATCTGGGTGAAGGATTCCTGTACCGCCGATTCGGTTCTACCGATGATGTCGATGTCATCTGCGTAGGCAAGTATCTGGCTGGACTTGGTGACAATAGTCCCTCTTGTTGTAACGCCGGAGTCACGGATTGCTTTCTCTAACGCCAGGTTGAAGAGGAGGCAGGCCAGACCGTCCCCTTGTCGGAGAGCAATCCCGCTACTTTTACTTGACTAGTTACGTTGGTCATGGTCAACCTACAAAGTCGTATCAATTTATTTGGAATGCCGAAGTCTCTCATGGCATTATATAGTTCTACCCTGGCTATGCTGTCGTAGGCGGCCTTGAAGTCTATAAACAGATGATATAGTGGAATCTTAAATTCCAGACATTTTTCCATCGCCTGCCTAAGGGTGAATATCTGATCAATTGCTGATTTGCCTGGGATGAAGCCACACTGATATTGACCAATGATGGCTTTAGCGTATGGGGCTATCCGATCTTGTAGGATAGTGGAGTGTATCTTATAGGCGGTACTCAGCAATGTTATACCCCTATAGTTGCTGCACAGTGTGATATCTCCCTTCTTATGTATGGGGCAAATTATACCACGACGCCAATCTTCCGGCATCTCCTCTTGCTCCCATACGTGCACCACGATCTCATGAATTGCGTGGTGTAACGCTGTCCCTCCTTGTTTGATCAGCTCAGCTGGTATGCCAACAGCTCCAGGGGCTTTATTTGATTTTAGCTGTCTAATGGCTTTTAGTGTTTCCTCAATGCTTGGTGGCGGCAGCATTTGGTCCTGGTCTTGCATTGGTGGAGCCTCCAATTCTTCTGTGAGCTGACCATTTACCAATTCATTAAAGTGCACTTCCCATCGCTCCAGAATGCCTTCAGGATCGGTGATCAGACTACCCTCTTTATCCTTGCAGTAAGTGCCGCGTGGTGTGTACCGCGTCATACTGCGGATTATTTGGTAGAACTTCCGCGCCTGGTGCGGACTTCGCTCTCTACTTTTCTCTATTTCACAGACAAGCTTTTTTTCCCAGGCACTTTTCTTTTGTCTGTGAAGTCTTTTTTCAGTTCTTCTGAGCTCTTTGTATTTCTCCTCGCGTACCCGCGTCCTATGAGACTGCTGCATTGCCCGGTATGCAGCATTCTTACGTTCAGTCGCTAGTTTGCACTCATCATCAAACCAGTCGTTCCGATCTCTACGACTACTGCCTAAGATGGAGTTGGCAGTACTAATGACAGTATTCTTAAGGCGTGTCCATTTCTCTTCTACGCCCGGCATTCTGGCCCCAGGACTTACTCTCCCTCCGTCGAGCTCTTCGAGGGCGAGTCTTAACGCATGACCAAAGGTGTTGCTGGTGTTCTCGTTGCGTAAGGCAGCCGTGTTGATTCGAACCTGATCCGTGGATGCAATACGTCTCCGTAAGGCAATCCGCGCTCGGAAAACTGTACCAACAAGATAGTGATCCGAGTCGACGTTGGCACCTCGGTACATTCGTACCGTCATCAGGCTCGAAGAGTGGCGGCGATCTATCAACACGTGGTCAATTTGGTTGCGAGTGGCTCCATCAGGTGATACCCAGGTGGCTTTGTGGATATCTTTACGCGGAAACCTGGTACTCGCAACGACCAAGTTTTTCGATGCTGCCAGTTCGATGACTCGTAGTCCATTGTCATTAGTGTTCTCATGCAAACTATGAGAACCTGCGTAGTGCCTGAAAACCGGCTCCCGAACTATTTTCGCATTCAAATCCCCAAGAACGATTTTCATATCGTATCTTGGGTAGGCATTGAGGGCCCGTTCGACGTTCTCATAGTATTCTTCTTTTTCGTCGTCAGGGGACTCCTCTGTAGGTCCGTGAACGTTTATGAGGCTTATGTTCTTAAATTTGCCTCGCACGCGAAGAGTGCATAGCCTTTCATTTATTGCATTAAAGCCGATGATGGCAGGCTTCAGTTTTTGGCTGACTAGAAAGCCTACCCCGAGCACATGGTGTTTTTCGTGACAGCTGTAATAAATGTCATACTCTTTTCTTTGAAAAACACCACTCCCCGTCCATCTTATTTCTTGTAATGCTGTTATGTCAGCCTTATATTCGGACAGGGCATCATCTAGTTGCTGTGCAGCTCGAGCTCTGTATAGTGAGCGTATGTTCCATGAAAAAATCCTTAAATCATTTAGCCGTTTTCGTTTCCGTGGTCGTCGTCGTGTATCCGGTCCATATCCGAGGCTTGTTAAATTTGCCATAATAATTCATTTTTACGGGCCTGGTTATTAGCCTTGCGCCAACCTTTCTCAGGATGTCGCTGCATGCATTGGTTCACTACTTGGCGGGTGTCAAAGTAGCTATCCAGGGGTGTCACGTGGAGACTGCATGTCAACTTGGATTGAACAGGGACAAGGATCGTCCTGGCCTTCGCCGGGTTGAAGGCAATCAGAGACTTTGCCCTGTATGTTCGCACCCATCCCCCACAAAAATGTATAGCCCACCCTATACAAGAATTTTTAATTTATTTTTAGTTTTCTACATAGTCTTCTTGTAACTCTACACACTTTTCCCAGCGATGCTCCCATCCCTCTAACCAGTCCAAATAGTACTCGGCGTTTTTATCTGCAAAATAACTGTTCACGATGGTGATTGCTTTCTCATTTGACAAAAATATCTGTCCTCCGAGCGCAATTTTTAGATTAGGGAACAAAAAGAAGTCACTTGGGTCTAGATCTGGTGGTAAGCAGTTCAAACCGTAATTCGTGGATTTTCACCATGGCAACCGCTGAGGTGTGAGACGGCGCGTTGCCTTGGTGAAACAGGATTTTCTTTTTCTGCAAATGTGGACATTTTGTTGGACAAGTAACGATGCGTAGTATGCTCCTGTAATGGTTTTTCCTTTTTGAAGATAATGGATTAAGATAACTCCATGACTATCCCAAAAAACAGTCGCCATCACATTCCCAGCCAAAAAATAAAAAAAACAGTTTTTGCTTTTTTTGGAGCCGATTTCCCGTTTGTAGTCAACTGTGTTGGCCGTATTTTTGTTTCGGGCGTATAATAATGTATCCGAGTTACATCGATAGTAATTAATCGGTGTCAAAACTCGTATTTATTGCGCCTAAACTACGCCTACAGATCGTTGTAAATGTTCATTCGAACACGTTTTTGGTCTAACGTGAGCAAACACACAACGCACACAACGCGCGGACAGCTTTCTTATTCCTAAATATTGATTTAATATGTGACAAACACATTCTTTGGCGCAAGACTAACCTTGCCCGGAAAAAAACAAATCATTATGGAAAATTTAATAAACCTCAGGACTTGCTAAATAAGGCCAAGACCGGTTCCCAGTTGTAGTGACGATGATGATTATGAATGAAACACGTTTTTTTTGGACATTTTCATAGTTTCTGCTATTTCTCTCTTTACTTTAATTCGGCCGTCGTCTAGCACCATTTGGTGAACTTTAGCGATGTTATCGTCAGTTGTTGCAGTTTTTGGATATCCCGAACGTTCAACGTCTCCCAAGCTCTCACGGCCACGTTTAAATTTACCTGCCCAAAATGTCATTGTGGCAAATGAAGGTTCCCATACACAGAGTCGAACTCATCAATGATTTGCGTAGGCGTATTGCCTTTCAAAAACAAAAATTTAATGACAGCTCGATACGCAATTTTTTCCATTTTCACAAAAACCCTCACATCGACTCACCCCATCGACTGTCAAATAAAAACTACGCCTCCAAAATGGCAGAAATGTTGGTGAGTAACTGTCAAAAGATGCACAACTATATTCACTAGCTTTTATTGACGAGTGCTTATTGACTCATCTTCACGTTGAGGTTAGGAACTTTTTAGTCCATCTCGTATATCCCTTATGTCAATGACCGAGTACCCGGGTACCCATTTCGTCGCAATTTCACGATTGCTCGGCCTAGTAGACCAATTTCGGTCCCATGTCTTAGATCATCTCCATTCAAACGTTTCTGAATGATAATTACGAAATTTCAATGAAAAAAAAATTTGTTTTCTACTTTCAAATTGACATTTTAAAAAAATGTATTCTGAGCCACGACTGGGTACCCATTTAAAAAGCATTGAGAATGATGAAGAATGATACAAAATTGAATGTTTAATAGTTAATTAATAATTAATTATTGATGATTAACTATTTAATTAACTAATAATTAATGAAAACCAAGAAAAATGCATTTAAATTAACAAACAAATTTATTCAGAAGGACTTCTGTGACATGCATTACATTCAACCAACGTAGTTGCGTGTTCGTCTCCGTTCGTATCATTGTCATCTTCGCTTTCAGAATCGTCAATCGCTGCTTCAGTTGTATCATTTTCGTCCGCGCAATATTCTTCGTTATCAGATACCTCGTTTTCATTTCGCTCGTCAGGAATCCAATCATCGTCATCACTATCAGAAAAGTTTATGCTCTCGTCGTCAGATTCACCACATACGCTTTTCAAGTAGGCATCTCGTTGTGCATTACATAATCTAAAAACAAAAATACAACAACAAAATTATTTAATATTATTAAATACATTAACAGTATTAATTTTAATATTATTACCTGTTGAATTGAGCACGTGTCAACAAAGTCGTCATTTTGAAGATGCTCAGATGCACAAAGGATGCTGACTGAACCACGCTTTCTCTAATGTCGGATTCGAATGGTTTCACCATAAACTCGCAAGTTATAAATAGAAAGTTGACCGTACAAGTTATTCGTCAACCGAATACTCGAGTTCCCTCTAGCAGGTATAACTGAATCTGTTACACACCTGCCGATCCTGACCTTGCTCTGCGCCAATTTCAATAGGCCTTTTGTAGCCGCAGATAGTCAAAATTCTTTATATTTATAAAAAATAATTATATAAAATATTCACAATATATTTGTTTCTGATAAACAAATTAAAATCTATTGCAAAATATTTGTTTTAACATTGTTAAAACAATGTTTCTATATGTGGGTACCCGGGTACCCGGTCATTGACTACTGTCGGTAAAGTTGGTCATTGACATAAGGGATATATGTATTTATATATCGACTACATGGGTTGAACAGTCCCCGGAATATTAATGACAATAAGCGTTTTTTGGGCAAAGTTATATTTATACCTCAATATAGTTGCCTTCGAGGGCGATACACTTGGTATTGCGTTTTTCCAAGCGACTGTCTATTGGACTCAGGCGCATGGTAATGGACCCTCGTTTCATCAACATGCTGGTGTTTTTTGTCGACGGTCAGCAAACACAGCACCAATTGCGTCGATAGCTTTTTCACCTCCGAAAGATCGCGGAAAATGTATCCCGCCCATTCTTTTAATATGCTTACGGCCCCATTTAACTCGCGCAATTTCACTTTACAATTACTCAAAACGATTCGATGCAATTGCTTTACAATTTACGCATTCGTAACCTCTTTTTTTTACGGCCCACTTTAAATACACAAAATCACCGATAAACTGTTGTTCTCACAGAAGCAGATGTAAAATACAATTTCTGCAACCATTGCATTATTTGTTCAGAAGTTTTTCCCATCAGAAAACAATGTTTGATCAAGGTACGATATCCATGTCTTTCTATTTTTTTACGAAGGCGAAAGTGGCGGGATTCAAACGACTATAGCTTGTAAACAAATAAACGAAGTGATAGGAAACTGCAACCATAAACAAGTGACAGATGAGCATCTGGAAATGAATCATGTTAATATTCTAGTGGCGTAACCTATAGAAAAAAAAAACCTTGGGACTTTTCAGTCAGTGAAATATATATACATATATATATATATATATATATATATATATATATATCGGGTTTTCCAATAGGGACTTGACAACTTTTTTTTTAAATAAAGATATTTCAAAAACTTTATTACCCACTTGAAGTACAACCAAAACATTTATGAATTGAACTCGACTTCGTTCATATGTCCACCGCGGGGACGTTTGCAGCGGTCGATTCGTTGGATCCAATTTTCGATGACCCGGCCACACATTTCGGCCGAAACAGCCACTGTTCCGCGTTCAATGTTGGCTCTGAGCTCTTCCAACGACGTCGTCGGAAGTTGTGGCACCGTCCTGTTGAAACCACATGTCGCCCAAGCCCATATCTTCCAATTCGGGCCAAAAATAGTCGGTAATCATGGCGCGATAACGATGGCCATTCACAGTAACGTGACGCCGCCGGCATGCAAACCGCAGCAAACAGTTATTTTTTGTGGATGAAGTGGTGATTCATGAAGCACATGTGGATTTTCATCCGAGAAATAACGCATGATTTGCTTATTGACGAACCCATTGAGCCAAAAATGAGCTTCGTCACTGAAAATGATTTTCCGATGAAATTCATCATTTTGGCGCATCTTTTCCAGAGTCCAATCGGAGAACGTACGTCGCTTCAAGTGGTCCATCGCCTTCAATTCTTGAGTCAGTTTGATGTTGTATGGGTGAAAACAAAGATCCTTACGCAAAATTCGCCATAAAGTGATCTGGGCGATGGCCAATTCTTGAGAACGCCGTGGAATTGACTGATTTGTATTGTTCTCTACGGACGCTTGAACGGCAGCGATATTTTCGACACTTCGACTAACCCGTTGTCTCACTTGCACGGCAACATCACACAACGAATATGTAGACTCAAATTTTTGCACTAAACTTGTTATTGCCTGTCTACTAGGGCGAGAATTACAACCGCAAATTGGAGATCGACCTTAGATCCTGGAGCACATAAAGCTGACGCTCTGTACGCACCTACGTTCCCACAGCAAAAGAAAGAAATAAACTTAGATTTGCTTGTGGGTCTGTAACATTTAAAAATTTAAAAAACAAATAACAATTTCAAAAAATCAAAAATAAAACAAATCAAACAAAATTTTTAATTTTCAAAAAAATCAAAAATAAAAACCAAACAAAATTTTTAAGTTTTAAAAATCAAAAATAAAAATTAAACAAAACTTTAAATTTCAAAAAATCGAAAATAAAAATCAAACAAAATTTTTAATTTTCAAAAATCAAACAAAATTTTAAATTTCAAAAAATCAAAATAAAAATCAAACAAAATTTTTAATTTTCAAAAATCAACAAAATCAAGAAACGAACACCAGGTAAGAGAGAAATGCTTCCTCTCCTAACCGGACAATCCCATGGACAGACTAGGTATTACCTAAATCATGGATCTATCTATCTAACGACAGTACCAGTGTACAATGGTTCACAGGATCCTACAGTAGCTATGGAACTTGAGAAGTTCGTAGATACCTGTAAGAGGACCCTGAGATGTTTGTCCGAAAGGGACGAGAGGAAGTTCATGCAGTGGTTGCCCATGCAATTATGTGGGAAAGCCTATAGAATATATCATGAGGCAACCCCAGTGCTGTTCTGTGAGTATGGACAACAACTCCGGAACACGCTGTTACCACAGTCTTCGTACGAAGAAGAAGCTCTCCGAGATGCGACAATTCCGAGCAGCGAACATCACAGGTTTCGTTTCCAGAATGCAACAGGCTGTGGTGCTCTGCAAGGAAGCTGCCACGCGCTCATACGGATATATATATATATATATATATATATATATATATATATATATATATATATATATATATATATATATGTATATATATATGGTGGTGTTCTTCGACATTAATCGTTAAGAAAAAAATTATTTGAGGAAAAATAAGACTTAAAAATATACTGGCAGATTTGCCGCGGTGTATTACACAAAAGAAATACTATATTTTTAAATAAAAAAAGCGAGAATTAATTTTCGATTTGCCTGGATAAAATAATAGAAACAAATTCGTTTTTTTGTTGGTGTTTTGTGAAGAATTAATTTACAGTCAAAGTGTTTCATATCCTTTTAATACTTGGTTGTTGCACCTTTGTTTTAAGGACTGGTTCGCATCTTTGTCCCATGGAATTGACTAGTTTGGTACAAGTCACAGGTGGTATAGAGTAACATTCATTTCCTATTTTGGGTCCAAAGTTCTTCCCTATTTTTGGCTTTGCAGTCTCCGATCTTGCGCTTAGGAATGCCCCATAGGTGTTCTATTGGGTTGAGATCAGGTGACTGCGATGGCCACTCCATAACATGGACTTTGTTTTGAAGAAACCATACTTAAGCCAATTTTGAGGTGTGCTTGGGGTCATTCTCCTGCATAAACTACCATTTAATAGGCATGCCCTCTTCAGAAAATGGTAGCATAACGTTGTTTAAGATTTCTACATAATCTTTAGCACATATTTTGTCCTTTATAAGAAAAATTGGACCAACACCAGACTCTGAAAAGCACCTCCAAATCATTGAATTGCCTCCATCGTGTTTCATCGTCTTTTTCGTATACTTTGGATCGAATTCTGATTACACTGGTCGTCTGACGTACACTTTTCCATCGGAACCAAACAAATTAATCTTGGTTTCATCCGACCATAAGATGTTATTCCAATTCGCACGGTGGGGGTGTTTTTTGACAAAAACGAGTTTCTGCTTTATATTTTTCTGGCTCAAGTATGGAACTTTTCTGGGACTTCTTCCAGGAAGACCCGCTTCTGTTTCTAATTGTACGACTCGTACAAGGCACGTTGAAGTCATTTTTTAATTCCGTTGAAGAAAAAGACGGTTTGTTCTTGGATAGTCGGATTGGCAGTTTGTCGAATCGTGAGCTTGTTTTTCTTTTTCTACCCCTGGTTTCTTTGGCGGAAATATTATTGCGTATTGTAGGTTGACACTGGGGCGAACGTTTTTTGTCCTTCGGTTGAAGGTTTTGTTGCAGCGTTCCGCCGAACCCTGCTAACACCCAAGGAAATCCACAGAGCGAAACAGCACAATGAAACACGGAATAAATCGTTTTTCTATTTGTAAACTTTATTGAATTATTAAATTTTAATACGTTAAACACTTGGAAGCACGGTAAGCTTTTATTAGAATTAGAATGCACGGATAAATAATTAACATACGTATTTTTATAAACCATATAACCAAAGTCACATAAAACGCAGCAGTTATTTATTTTAGTTCAACTTTATTCAGCACAACATACTAACTACTTCACACACCGGATTTCGCTACGCCGCAACACACGACTTGAAATACATCCGAGTTACATTGAAAAGCGATTCTTTACATTATCATTTTCACGCGTTATGCCGATGACCTTCTCGTTGAGGTTTCTCAATGTCCGACCTCCTCGGTGGGGTTCGCTGTCCTCCTACTCGATATAGTTTCTTGTCCCGGTGACGATCAAATTTAGACTGCCTCTACACTACCCACAAGCATCTTGATCCAGATCGTATCTGCATCTTCCCCAGAGACAATTTCCCACTCTGTCCATTAACAGAATCGTCAATGTCTCTGTTATCAGCATGTTAACACATCCCCCGGGATATTTTGTAGTTTCCTGAAAGGGGAAAGTCATTCTTTGCATACATCATTATTATCGCCAGCATTTCATCCCCACGGCCTTCTGTTTGCACCGAACATCTGGCACCCAGACCGGAGATATTCGGCGTGGGTACAGCCCGTGGGTCTTATTTGAACTTGGTACCCGGAATCGAAATCCATTAGATCTTCATAATGGTACGAAATTCTAGCGTGGCCGTGGGACCGGAGTATTGCCCTTTGTTGGCTTAACTCCTCATAAATCATCGGATATCTCGTTGAGATATTATCGATTGCGATAGGTCGTGGCTGCCTTCTGTTGTTCAACGGATTTGGGTGGTCCTTACATTAGATTACCCACACGTGCATCTGTTGATCGGCTCATTCTTTGATGATAGCAATTCTTTTGTTTGCCGATAGATTTGGTGGTCTTTGTGGCAGACCACCCGCACGTGCATCCGTTGGTCGGCTATTTTGCTGGCGATAACAAATCCTTGTAACATCGTGTAGATGTTCAGGATTTTCGATTGTGCAGTGCTGGAGTGCGGCGCATTTCGGTCTTTGAGGATCGGATGCATAAATGTTCTCCTTTGTTTCATGTATGCTTTATTCGAACTGTTGAGCTTGACATTGAAAGCTTTGGGACGTTCAGTTCCTTGCTTTTTAGTGTCGGGCTCAACGTTGGCCAAATGTTTCAGTGCCCTAAGGTGGGATTTTGGGACACGCGTCTGTGGCGCGCGTGCAACATTTTCAGGGTAGGTATTTCCTTGGCGCAAGACATGACTTTGCCCGGAAAAAACAAATCATTATGGAAAATTTAACAATAGGACTTGCTAAATAAGGCCAAGACCGGTTCCTGGTTGTAATGCCGATGATGATGATAATTTCCTTGAAGGTTTGGAACCTTACCTGGGTAAAATTGTGCGTTCATAGAACGCTACATTTCCTTTTTGGAACTTGAATGAAGAGCTGTGAATATTTTTTACTTGGAGCACTTCATTAGCTTAGCTATTTCATCCATTGTTTTCCCATCATTTCTTAATTTTTTTATCAATTCACGATCGGAACTAGTGAAATGTACTCCATGACCGTTTTTCACAAAATTTTATTTTTATTTATTAATTTTTTTTTTTTTTTTTTTTTTTTTTTTTTTTTTTTTTTTTTTATCTCAAACAAACAGTAAAACACAAGTCTAACAAATTTACGAAGATTTCAATAAAGATGAACTAGTAGTTTACTTCACAATCACGATTGAAGACTGTGGGGATGGTTTGTTTCTATTATTTTTATATCCCTTTAGCTTGCATTTTTTACTACTAGGCAAAAACAAAAAACCGATAAGAGCAAATTGATGCACTTTATCAAAGTACTGTTAGGTACGGTTCGGGTATAGATTTGGTGTCGAAGAAAAACCAAATTGTACGCAGTCACTGATTGTTGATCGTTATCTAAACCTTTGTTGCTATTATTTTTTCCACCACTACATATATATATATATATATATATATATATACATATATATATATATATTTATATATATATACATATTTATATATATATATATATATATATATATACATATATATATATATATATATATATATATATATATACACATATATATATAATGTTGCTATTATTTTTTCCACCACTACATATATATATATATATATATACATATATATATATATATATATATATATATATATATATATATATATATATATATATATACATATATATACATACATATATATATATATATATATATATATATATATATATATATATATATATATATAGAAGGGGGCACAAAATTAATCGTCCAATTTTATTTTTGAATTACTTTTTTACTAAAAAAAAAAAAAATGATTTTGATTGATGGGAATCTTTATTTGGACCTTTACATTTTTTTCTAGTTCACAGATGTCAAATATGAAGTCTAGTTCACAAATGTTAAATATGATTGACATACAACGTCATTTGCAAAAATTATAACATCTTCCGACAGGGTGATTAATTGTGCGCCACCTTGTATATATATGACAATAGCTGTCATATTATGGACAATACTTAAAATTTTCTAGGACAACCTGTGGGTGTTCCGAAATTATGGAGCAACCTAAATAGCTCGAAAACGGTACAACTTTTATTATGGACAAGTTTTGTTGTGTCAAGCTAGGTTGTGAGGTACGGGTGGTGTGCCCCTCTGTATATTCAATTATGGTGGTAAAAGTGGCTGGGTAGCTGCGTTGCCCAGATTCCTCTTCCGCCACCACTAGTATTGCACCTCAATTCCTCGAAGGTAGGAACGAACTCCTAGTAAAGAAATACGCAAGGTCTATTGTCGAAACCAACAAAAAAACTTTTATTTCTGGTTATTAATTTATCACACTAAAGGTCCAAATCTGGTTTGTCTGTGTGGGTTAGATACCCGGTGTACATAACTTAGATTAAATTAATGGCTCGCATTAATTGTTAGTCCAAGTTCGACATAATATAATAATTAAAATTAAAATAAACATTCAACTTCTATGATATAAACGATTAAAATTAAATAAACATTCAAATTCTATTGTGGTTTATAGTTGATACACAATGTATACAATTCGGGGTAAACTAACGCTCCCAATATTATTAATTCAGGTTTAAGGTTTAACACATGATATAAACGATTAAAATTAAACAAATATTCAATACTATTGTGGTTTATAGTTGATACACAATGTATACAATTCGATGTGCGCTTGTCCCTTAAGGGTTGATTTGGCACACCAACACATCAACAGGCATCTCTCCGCAGGCCAGTTCATGCGGAGATCATTACTCTTCCTTCCTACATGTCTCACACAGCCAAGGATGTGATCACACCGTTGCCTTGGGCTGTGTAAATCATCACAAGGGGGTGACACACCATGGTGCTGCCAATTGCAATGCCATCGCTGAGTCCGACATCAACGTTGGTCGCCACACCGTACCCTTGCCTGTGTGTACTCTGTTCATATATACATAGTGGTGGGCGCTATGTGTGTGGTTCGACCATGGATACGTATTTGCATCATGAGCGGTCGCCCGTATGGCCCATTCGCGCGACTTGGTGTGTCCTTTTATGGGCATGTGTTGTATCTCGCATGGCTAGGTTCGCCTGCTTGGTATTTCTTGTGATGTGTCGCAAGCTTGTGCAACAAAACGATATGTTCGTTGACGGTTCCGAGTTTTCGGATCGTTACATGTTATCTTCATTGGGGCGTCCTGCAGGTGTCCTACACTTGCTTATTTATTATTTTTCACGCGTTTGCAACTACGTTGCCCATTGAATTGATGTGAATGTACTTGTATTTGTTGATGTCGCCTGCATGTTATATGGTGGTGAGTTTGACAGCCTCGAATAGAATTGCAATCAACTTGCAAGGGGAACTGGAAAAGGCGACGCCGTATTGTCTTGAAGTACGCACCTGTTAATGTGGCTTTTTTTTACAGATTAAACGTATGCCCCTTGGTTACACCTGTGTACCCCGTCTAATGTGGCTTTTGCTAAATTATTTTTTTAGGTATAGTGGTTCTGAGGTGGAGGATTAATCGGTGGGGTTCTGCCTGAACCGCCACACAATTATGCTGTTATCGCTCTATAATTTGCCACAGTAATATTATTAACTTAAGAGAAAATTATCGTTCCCACGACGCGTGTATTTGTACGTTTAACCCACCTGTTCAATTGAATAAAACAGTAAGTAATGCAAATACGTTTTTCGATAGACAAAAAAGAAAATAAAAACCAAAAAAAAAAAAATTAAATAAATAAACCAAATATAACGAGTAGAAGGTAAAAGCTTACAAGAAAACAACCGGAATTAAAATTATTAATTTAAAAACATATATTAAACAAATTGAAACAAACAAAACTAGTATGATAAAATAAATTAATAACATTTTTATTATTTCGGTAGTGATAGAATCCATACACCGTGTTAATTATCATTGCCATATCATACCGCTGTCACGAGATTTTCCTACAATACCGAAAACACTCTATTCAGTACGATTTGCAGTAAAAGTTACCCTCTGAAAATTAAAAGTTCTACTCATTAATTCTTATTATAGCAACAATACTGGCGGAAAATGCTAAAACAAAACACAAGCCGGACATGAGGCGAAGAATATACAAAAAACTAGTGAAGCATGTTTATAGAACAAGACTTTTCAAATGTAGAATAAGGAACCTGTTACAAGGAGAAGGGAAAATATTAACGAGCAGCATCGTTTAAGAGCTCCATCGGTCCTACGATCCTTTTTCGGTTGTCAGTTTAGTGTCCGGCTTTCAACACTCCGTTGGTAGTAAATTATTTTAAACTTTCTACAGTAGCATGTCTACAATTTGAGTCGCAATGGATGCCTAATTGCAATTCATCTATTGCCACCGATGGATGGGTCTGTATTCCTTCTTGAAACTGCAGCCAGTGTCCTGTTCCTCATGTCTTCCAACTTTTAATGAAAATCCAAAAAAGAAAGACAAAGTCTTGAACTCATTACGATGTGTATTTGAGAGGTGCTTAAGTTGTTTTATGTAGCCAGTTTTTCATTTTTTCTTCTTGTTTTATTTTTCCTTGGTTTAAAAATTTATTTGCATTTGGAAAAGCGTTTCCCTTCAAAGAACACCCAGTTGACGTCGAGAATTTGTATTTTGCATTTAACGACAGTCGAACATCCTTTGATCCCATGTATTCCTTCTGAGTTTCAAGGCAACATACACCATGCCATTTAATTGCTCATTACAGAAGCGGCACGAAGAAAAAATACAAAGAAATATAAAAACGGAAAACGGGTTCCCCAGTGCCTTAAATGAAGATTTATTTATTCAATTAAAATCTCTGACTGGAGCCCAATTGCCGTCATGCAGTTTATAACAGAAGGAGATACGTGCGTGACTGACAGTGCAGGAAGGCAAACGCCTTTAAGAAAAATTGCCAGGCATTTTTTATAAGGCTTCATTTTAATGTAAGCCCGAATCCTTGGCATAATTTTCGGACAAAATATGTGCCAAACACAGCACACTGCCTTACATTACGTAGTCTCGTTTCGTTGTCGTTTATTCTTGTCAATGAACTGTACAGTCTGAGCGACAGAAACAAAGCCCAAGGACCAGAATAAGTTCAAAGCTTATGTGGATATTTAAACTAATAAGAGCTCTAAGTATAAGGCGTTATCCATGATAGTTAAAATACGAAAGGTACACTGAACTTTAATTACAAACATATCGGTGAATATGCTTACATTTATTTTTGTGACCACTATCAATAAGAGTATGTACGCGGCCTTTGCTAGTTGTCCTTGCTTTTTAACTGGTTTGTGCATGTGCCCTATATAATTATGCCCTATTTCAAAAAACAGAAATGAAAAGAATTTAATTAAATAAAAGACAAACCCGAGTAACAACTACAAGGACCTCAAACCATGGCAACAAAACAACAAGGCAACTACACAACATAAACAACACAGGACTATAGCAAGTCATTGACGCACAGCACACAACGAAATTTTATTGTAGCTTCCCTTTATTGCAAGTCCTTCTGCTTGTTTCATTGTTTTGCTCTTGATGTTTTTGGTGTCATTTTTTCTCAGCAAAATGAAAAGCAGCCTGATGTAAAAGATTTCTTAACTTTTAAGTTGATTCCTTGGGAAATTTATGGCGGGTGAATTAAATTAATGCTGCCGTAAATTTGAAGATATCGCGTTGCCGCCAGGGCAATGGATGTGCAGTTGATGTGTTTTCCTTATTTTTTTTTCCTTGCCTGTCGGTTTTTACATTTTGGGCGAAGAAGTGATTCATCTTGGGGAAGACATCGCTCTTCCAGGGATTAACTAATTAATTTAGTCGTTAAAATTAAGCCGGGCTGTCTCATTTGAATTGTTTCGTTATATATGATTTCATTTCCTTATAATTTATCTGCACTTTTTTTAAGCTTTCTATTTGAGTCCCTTCAGTATCAATGGAGCCATTTCATTTTACAGCACCAGGAGATGGAAACATGCATAGCAATTGCTGTGGAACTTAAAGAATTAAACTAATTAAACAGAAATCAGTAATGGGTTTGAAAAATATGAAAAACTGTGAAAATATTTATAAAATATTATGGTAATATGCTGAGTCCCGCGCGTTGTGTAAATTTAATAACGTGCGAGATACAGTGCCACCGATTAATTCCCCTTTGAGTGCAATTTTGAAAATTATTTTATGAGAAGTGTACGAGAACCCAATTTGGAGACAATTTTTGAGAGGCCGTTAAAAGAGTCTGTTGCGACGAATATGTACTATGCAGGTAACGCATCTACACAATTGGTCTAAATGCCATTTTTTCTAAGTAAACGATCGATAAGAGATAACAGCTTAGATAATATATAGTTTAAGCAAAATTAATAATAAGGCAAAGATAGCCTCTTGTCCCTCGGATCAGAGAATTGTCCAGTCCATATTAATGTAATTTTGATAAAAGAGCTGGATGCCAAACTCTGTTGTAGGCTTTCGAAATATCCAGTGCAACAACCTCGCTTTCTCCGAAATAGTGGATGGAATGGCTCCACTTTTCGGTAAGGTAATCTCCTTTGGACCATTTGCTACGAAAGCCATATTGGGGGTCATTGGGGAGGTCATTTGCTTCCGGATATTTCGAAAGTTGAGGATGAATCAATGATCCCATTATGCTATGGGTCGATAAGAAGAGAGGGGCAATTTGTCGCCCTTTTTGGGAATTGGCTGATTGTTTGCTGACTTCCATCTATTTGGGAAGCGACCAGTAGAATAAGATAAATGGAAGAGTTTCCGTAGTTGTTTAGTGAGTGAAGAGGAACATCTCTTTAAGAAAATGGGGGGAATGCCATCCGGACCAGCGGGTTTAGCCCCTAGGGTGGGTCGGCAACAGTACGCGTTAGGAAGGGTAGCTGGCTCATACTGTGCTACTAATGCTCAAGTTGAGGCGGAAATACTCGTATATGATATTATGCAGCAAGTAGATTCGCTTTCTCTATTGCACTGGTGAATGGTTTGTTATCGACTATTAGCAATGGAATGGATACGAAAATAAGTTTTGGATGTTTTTCACAAATGCCCAGAAGTTTCTACTACCTGTGGGAGTATATAGTGTTTAGTCCCACTCTCTGGTCATCTAAGAACTTGAATAAGAACGCGTTGAATATGCGCATTGCAGTCATTTCTAGCTCTCCTGAATCTTTTTCGATTTTCCTCGGTATTGTTTGATTTATACAAACGGAAGCTCAACTCTTTAGCCTTAATGGCTTCTCTGCACCCGGAATCGAACCGCACTGTTCACTTGGGTTTGGTACTCTTTTACTCTGCGTGGAATAAAGGTTCGCATGTCAAACAGTATCGTGTCCGTCAATGTGTCCGCTATAGAGTCAACATCATTATTGAGGAACAATACCGTCCAATTTAACTTCCCAAAAAAGTCGTTCAGACCTTCCCAGTGGCTTTATAAAAGAACCATATTGTTATTTTGGGAGCTTTCTCGTTAGCGTTACTGTTGGTTAGAGCAAGTTTAGCTGACACGACACAGTGGTCTGAAGTGCCTAACAGCGAATAATTTTCAATTGTGTATTTGTTTGGGTGGGAATTGAAAACAGGTCCCGTGTGTACGCGGAATGATCATCTATATCTGGTACCCGTGTTGGCTTATTGACGTGTGGCGGGGAAGTATAGTGCGCCGGCGTACGACGCTGATTCACTTCCTTCCGCCATCGCCACTATGAATTCCACCGTACACTGTCCACCAAGAAGAAACAAAAAAAGGAAAACAATTGTGGCTTGTTTGGTAGTCCAACTGATCTTTTATTTAATTTTGTGATGCATCTATATAAAAGTTATTAAACTGGTAACCGAATCTTAAATTTGTGTTTTGAGTTCGCTGGCGTATTACTCTTCACTGACCATATGACGATATTGCCTACACTTGTGTATTTGTAATTAATCACTTAATTCGTACCTGTTATTAGTGGCTCTAAAGGGTATTACTCTCGACTAAACTTGACACTCGGGGGCGTGCACACCCCCGTGTGATCGCGGCGGTTACCAGACGACTTCCGATGTGCGTGCACTGAAGCTTGTGATGAGACTCTGCGATAATCATCTCGTGCAGAGATGATTCACTTAGTAAGGAAAATTCTGGTGCATTCGTTTTCACTGTGGTGATAACCGGATCCCGTAGAGGAGATCGCCATGGTACACATGTATATGTGTACGTCGGTTCCTTTCATGGCTCGAAACCATGAAGGGGCATAATATGCATCCAGGAGTTGTGTGTTCGTTGAAACAAACAAATCGAATTTTGTGGGATGCTAATGGGTTCCTGTTTGTTCAGTGCCGCTAGTCATGAGAAACAGATCCAGAAATATAAGAAGACAAGGGGATTGAGTAGATCATTGTCTAAGCTATGCATTGCAGCTGTAACGATAGCCGCAATACCCATGCACATGGTTTTAGCGTATTCACAGGGAATTGGTGTTCATAGCATCATTGGCAAGGGTAAGTATACCATACCTATTTGCATTTGCCCATGCTGTATGATTTAATTTATGGTTTAAGACGCGAGATGCGTATATTTGTTTTGGTCACTGTTATGATGGTTACAATGTATGTAAACCAAATCATTTTTTTCTCGGGATTTCGTCGAGGGGAATTTGTCTGGCAACGTAGATGCCGAAATTGGTTCGGAATTCCTGATAAGCTAATAAAGAAATCTTACAGAGAATTTATACGTAGAGAATGCATGAAAGGTAAGTTTTCTTTACAGGGACTTCAAGATCATAGATTTGATCTCTTTAATGCGTGAAGCATTTTCAGGTGCCTAATGCTATTGCATTGGCGAAAACGTATGCGTCTTGGGATGAGGTAATGGGGTTTTTAGGTAAGTTTACCGTGGGGTTTGGCGGCTCCGCCACAGACGAGTTGAGTTAAGTTATTTCAATCAGCAAAGAAGTGGACATACTTACTTTCAGGTGTTGTCTGTCCGGAGGAACGAAGCCACTGAGTGATATCCACATTGAAATCACCCGCAATCACGATTTCAGTATGCGGATATAGGGTCAAGGTCCTATCTATAGAATTAGACTGTGCATCAAATTCGTTAAAGGATGCGTTTCTATCCAAGTTTGGGCTTCTATAAAGAAAGCAGTAATGAATGATATGCCTAGGAATGTGAAGTTGTAGCACTGAGGAATTAAATTCTGGATTGGAGCAGAGCCCATATTGTGGTAGAAACTGATAAACAATATCACTTCGTATGTATGTGGCTAGACCACGTTGTGGAAAGAACAAAGGGGCTTCGTTGTAACCGGGTATAGTAAAATCAGAAATATCTGAATTAGTTATTACCTGAATCTCGCTAAGTGCAAGGATTGTTGGTTTTTGGTTAGAGACGTGGGCAGACACAGGGGAGGAATTGCATCTTATGCGAATGGTGCAAAGATCGAAATGAAATTCCCGTTCCAGTGAAATGGCTTGATACAGAAAACCAATAACGCCTCCGGAAAGGATGCAATTTGGACCCGGCGATAGATAAAAGAAAGCAACCCCTACCGGTGTTATGACCCTGCAGTAGGTGCCCTACTAGAACCAGGCCACACCCGTTCCCTAACGAATATTACGCCACTCAAACACCAACAAGTCTCCGAAGATTATAAATCAATCGGGACTATCGATGCCTGAGGGACGCAAACAGAGGTGCGAAAAAGAGGAAAAATAGACAAGGAAAGGAAATGTATGAGTTTTTCCCACACTGTACACTTCCACACAATTGTCACACTACGGTGTGAATCCCATAGATATCACTGCACTACACTCGGACGAGTTTGTGAAGATCCGTTTGTTTACTTATGATCCCACAGTAAGACGACGCGCAAACCCATAATGTAATTGGGTATCTTGTGTTTACTTAAGATAACCTAAACGGATTTCCCAATTGATCCGATGGTACGGATCATGAGGCAGAAACGCAAGTGCTGACTCGTCGGCGGTTAGTTACCATAGCAAGGTTTTAAGAGTGGACATTTTGCTGTGTAACAATTATTACAGTTGCGAGTGTTCTCCTCTGCAGTGCTGGACCATGGGCGGCGATCATGTGTCTAATTCTCAACCCGTCCACATCCATGCAAGCCATTGACAGTGTTTGATCCTCCACTTTGCAGTCAATTTTTGCACAATTTTAAGTGACTTACGCCTGCAAAACAAGAAATTTAATGACAATTAGTGAACCTATCCCTACCAACATACTATAGAAGCGGCCGCCCACACCGTCCGAGCTTATACGTTCTGAAATAAAAGTCTCGTTTATATCTGCTTCACTCTTGTGGGCATGAAGTAATTTATTTCTTATTTAAAATATTTTTAGTCTACTTTACCTTTCATTTTATATATTTTATTACTTCTTTTGATTCCTTTTCTGCATATATTCTAATGTCAATCTGCTGATAATATGAATGAATTGTACAATTTTAACACACCATAAGTATTGTACATTACCAGTCACGAATAACTTACCACACAGACTGAATCCTAAAGGAAAAAACACAATCCAGCTATTCAGACCAGGATCGATGGCAAACAGTCTCAGAGCCGGCACATCAAAATAAAACCGGACTTTATCATAATAGAATCCCCAAGAAGTCTGCCATACGTGGACATTGTTCGCAACCTAAACGGGGACCCCAAGCTCGAAACAGTTGGGAAAGCTGTATCCAGAATTCGGAGAACCCAGAAAGGTGGTCTTGTGGCGGTTCCGTCAAACCCCACAGCCCACTTACCTAAAAAAAAACCCATAACTTCCACCCAATCTCATAACTTCACTAATGCAATCGCATTAGCATCTTAAATGCTCCACGCATTAACCTAAAAGTCCCTGTAAAAGGAAACTTACCTTTCATGCATCCCTTCGCATACAATTTCCCGTAAGATTTCTTGCTCAGCTTATCAGGAATTCCAAACCAATTTGGCACCAATTGCCAGGCAGATTCCCCTAGACGAATTCCTAATAACAAAGGATTTGGATTACATACTTTGTAACCTTCACCAGGGACCATAAACATTGCGCTGTCTATTGTTCAGCTTCGCCATGTGTATGATAAATCTCAACGTACACATTGGCTGGCGACCAACACCCAAGAAACCAAAACAAATATACACATCTCGCATCTCTTGGCACCAATTAAATCCTACAGCATAGGCAAATGCAAATAGGTATGGTATACTTACCCTTGGCAGCGATGCAATAAACACCAATTCCCTGTAAGTAAGCTAGAATCAATTAGCAGCATGTGCATGGGCATTGCTGCTATCGTTACAGCTGCAATGCATAGCTTAGACAATGATCTACCCGATCCCTTTGTCTTCTTATATTTCGGGATCTCCTCCTCATCAGCAGCGGTATAAGCAAACACAGATTCAATTAGCATCTGACGAGTTTCGGTTTTGTTTGCTCTGTTTTCAGATTTGTTTCCATGGCCTTGTGTATACAAAAAAACCAATGTGATCTTCATTCACACATACATGTGTACCATTATAGATCTTCGCTAGGAAATCAGGTTACTTTCCCCCAAAGAGAGACTTTACGTTTCTCTGGGAAGACAAAAGTAGGAGAGCCAGTTTCACTGGCAGAATTTCCTTAGCCAGCGAACTGAATCATCAAGTCGTATTCCAATCACCAGACGAGCAGGTCGATTCGTCTATCAACCTCCATAGCGGTACACGGGGCGCGCACATCCCTGCGTGTGTTGCCATTAAAGTCAAGTTTCATCCCCCGAACGGTTTACCCGGATCGCGCGAGTCGAGAGTCGCGTTCTAGTAACAACAAAATGTATTCGGTGTCGTCCCTTACAAATAATATTTAAACCATATATGAAAGTTGCATCAAATCGTATTTCAACTTGTGTATTTGTGTCACCGTCATCAAACAGTGTAAAATAAATTAAAAATGAAAGAACCTTTTAAATCTGTAACGGTGTGTTTTATTTTTCTATTGTTCCCTTGGTGATCGTTGTTTGGATGTTCAGTGACTGCTGCGTTGTCTCTTTGATCTTTTTCGTACAGTGTTCGGCGGAACTATTGGTGATGGGAAGTGAAGTGTATCGAGTGCCCTTGACCGGTACAATACTTCCTCCCCACAGTCTGCTCCTCCAGTTGAAAAAAAAATGCAGCAACGCGGCAGAATACATAGTCCCCATTAGTGAAGTGCATCGAACTTCAACTGAGTTCACAGATGTAGATGAGATCTACATAAAGATAAAAGTGAAAAATATGGAATCCATGTCACTGGCTTCATCATCTTCATAAGTTCATAAGGACTTTGTGAAAAATACCCCTACATTGGCCACTAACCCATAATAGCGGAATTTGATGGAAGTAATAAAACATCAACGTACAAACAGGTCTTAAATCGGTGGATACGGCGTTCGATGAAGGTTCATTTGTAAGGTACTGCAACCTAATGATCGAAAGAAGTACGGCGCAAATGGTCCAGCCGTTAGTAGAGGTAGTGAACATAGTGTGTGACGTAGCAATGCTCGGACGGATAACCCAGAATGGAAGAAAACTATTCTACTGGTGGATGAACGAAATTAACGCATTCAGATACCCAATGGTTACAGTTCCGTCGTAGCAGAGATCAAGAGGAAAATGTGAGTTCCAAGAAAACCTTGATAAATTAAAAAAGTGTAGGCCGGACTAAATACGGCTATAAGAAATATCAAGGTGAGGTGCTTAAAAATATTTGTCCAGAGGCAGACACAATCCACTGGGGCACTGCCTACAAAATGGTTATGCCAAAACTGAAGCACATGATTTGTCCGAACATGCTGCATTCAATAGTAGAACATCTCCTTCGTTTGAAACCCAGCAGAGAGTGGAAAGTTGTAGTAAACTCTGACGTCGAAACCACACCACCGCTGTCGATAAAAGATATACAGAGGGCATGTAAAGAAGAGGCTACAAACAACCATCCCGGTCTGATAGGATCCCAAAATTACTATGTTGTTAATTCCAAACAACGATGCAGACACGCATCGAAGAATAAATATATCCCGATGCGTGGAAAATTCAATACCGTGTAACCTTGGCGAAAGGAGAGAATAATTCACTAGATAGTCCATCGTCCTATCATCTCTGGGTAATAGGGAAATCCTGGAGAAGGTTGTATATGGTAGATTAGTTGCCGTAGCGAAAAACAACGAGTACTTTCTTTAGTTCGATCAGCTGATTGCCTAACAGAAGAGCCCTTAGGCTTAGTAACCACACCCCACCCATCATCGTAAAAGTCGTTACAAGCTACTTCACTAATTGAAATTTGACGTATGATGCGGACGAGCGCAGAAAAACGAATAATATCTAGGTAGGAGTTCCTCAAGTGGAATACCTGGTCCACTCCGGTGAAATATTATTAGGTTGGACCACTTGAAATACCGGCTTTTCGCTTATAAGAAGTTTTCGAGTGAACATGCGTGCCAGATAGTTAAATTTTCTTTTTTTTATCAAGTAAAGTGGTACGTGTGCCTGCCGTGTGAGAATTTTAGGGTTCGTTACAAGTACGGTTATTTTTTTTTCAGGAATTGTTTAGTATGCTGTCGGAAGTTCAAATTCAAACCCTCTTCCTTTATGAATCTAAAATGGGACATAATGCGTCATTGGCAATGAAAAACATTAATGACTCAATTGAGGATGTAGCGGTAAACGAACGCACTATATGACGTTGGTTTGGAAAGTTGCATTCGGGAGATTTCACCCTCGAAAATGAACGTGGGAAGCGGGAAACGTTAGTTGACGACGATGTTTTAAGAGCCACGGTGGATGCGGACGCAACGAAATTAGTGCGGGAGATTACACAAAGCATGGGAGTATCCCTCATGACAATAAGTCGACACCTTTGTCTCATAGGAAAGGTAAAGAAACTCGATAAGTGGGTACCCCATGAACTGAACGAGTCCCAAAAAATACGGCGCCTGGAAATCTGCGCATCGCTTAGATTAAGAAATCAAACTGAACCATTTTTGCACCGGATAGTCACCTGCGATCAAAAGAGACCCATAAACCTGGGCAGTGGTTGGATGCAGGTGGAAAACCAAAACACACCCCCAAGCCCGATCTTCACCCAAAAACCGTTATGGTGACGATTTTGTGGACATCGAAAGGACCAATTCATATTTCATATCTTCAACCAGCAGAAACGATAAATGCTAACAAATATTGTGAGGCAATCGGCTTATTGCATGGCAAATTGGCTGAAAACCAACCTGCGTTGGTCAAGAGGCACGGCCCGATCCTTTTGTGTGAGAATGGTAGACCTCATAACTCACAAGTAACGGTGCAAAAACTGTTGCTGTTGGGATTTGAAATTCTTCCACATCTACCGTACTCTCGACATTTCCCAAACGGACTTGTGGGGAGGAAGTATGTGCGCCAGCGTACGACGCTGATTCACTTCGCAACCCTATCACAAATACGGCTGAATACAAAAACACGAGCACCGAGAGAACAACAATGAAGAAAACACACCAAGGAACTGCAGCATGGAAAATTAAACACTTGTTTGAATTTGTAAAAAAGGTTCTTTTTTTATTTTTAATATTAGTTACAGAAATTCTGGAAAACAACTTAAACTTTAAACGTACACGTATTGCTGACTTAAGGTCTTTGTTATCACTTATGGCACGCACATCGGGGAATAAAAATCACTCGACTTTAAAATATGCATCCTCGCATGACACGGGGAGCGGGAGAAAAAAAAACCTACCATCGCGATCGGTAGTTGGAATGAGACGCAGTGATTCAACCTTCGTTTGGGGTGAGTTTGGTGGTGTGGTGAAAAGGAAATAAAATTTCCTTTGACCAGTGACGAATGGAAGGCGATCTCTGGCACGCGGTGGTGTGCGTGCGTGATCGTACCCATCACCGTGTTTATCGATGCATTTAGCAAAGGATAAGCGAAATCTGAAACGAGGAAAATAAGAACAAAGGGATCGAATAGATCATTGTTTACACTGTGCGTTGTGGGTATCATAGACGGCAATTTATCGGCGAAATGGTTTTGAAAACAAATAAGGGCATCATTACAGTCGTGGATGAGTGGTGCAGATGCGTTAATAGATGCGTCGCCAGTAGGAAAAGGTGCTAATGGGTTTTAATGTGTATGGCCTCTCAGACTGCAGTAGGAACCGAGTTCTTGTGTGTACTACGAAATGCTAGAGGATTCGGTTCCGATGATAATGCTTGGGATGCGGTAATTGTTTGTCGATTGGACAAACGGATCTCGGGTCGGTTTATTGCAGCTGTATAAAGAAGCTGTCCGATATAGCATTTTACGATGACAAGGGTGCCGAATGGTTTGGGATTTACGATGTCGTATGATGTGAAGAATTCTTTACAGGAAATTTGAATAACGCATTAAATGCGTGAATGGTGTGAGAATTCTATTTAGGGATTTTCTGATAATGCGTTGGATGCTTTAAATGTCCTTGAGAAAGGAAATGTTTCAGGTATGCTGGTGATTGGGATGCAAATATGGGTTGTGACTATGGCGGGTTTTTCAGATGAGCTTTAAGAACCCCCACAAACTGTTATCTTTTCCGGAATCTGGATTCATTTTGCCGACAGAAGCTCTTTCGGAACCGACCAGAGGTGATAAAAGCCTTTGAAGATTTCATTGCCTCAAAAAATCAGCACTTCTACGAAAAGAAATATTTGACTTTGTATCAAGTTGGAAGAATATCATAGATGCCAACGGTTCCAATTTTGATTGAATACAAATTTACGGAAAAATGTTTTTAAATGTTTACTATAAAATCGGACATTTCATGTGGTACAACTCACTACATACGACGCAGTTTTAAAAATAAAATTACGACGAACAAGGGAAATTATTGACTTCACAGACGTCATAGCAGTGGTAACAATTGCTAAACATATAAAGGAGGCAGAAACGCCCACTAATGAGGCAATTTGACTATTAAAGAATGGTTACAATCCGCCTGACTAAAACTCACCGACCCTAAACCTGGAAGCAGTACTAATAACTAGACTAAAGTGTGCTAGGAATATGCTAACTTCCACATCGGAAATCAGAATATGCGATCAAAGGAAGCGGGTAAGTACTTGAGAGTCACGCTCGACAAAAGACTAAGATATAAGCCTCAGAGCATGGGAGTAAGAAAACCACGATCGTTTAGGGTCTATCCTTTTTGTCAGGGTACCGTGGGTATCGAAAATATCTGTTTTGTACACGACAGTTCACCTGTCGGTCCACAATGCGAACACCAAGAAGACGATGTTAAACATAATATTTTTGTAGGCAGTCACTTTACACAATTGAGAAACAATCTCGAGGGACCAAGTCACTTCGTTAACTATATAATGCGGTAAGGTATCGAAAATACCTGTTTTGTGCACGACAGTTCACCTGTCGGTCCACAATGCGAACACCATCAAGATCATGCTAGACATACCATTTTTGTAGGCAGTCGCTTTGCTCGATGGAGAAACAATCTCGAGGGACCAAGTCACTTCGTTAACAATATAATGCGGTAAGACGAGTGTTGGACCGAAATCTGTACTATAGTAAACCTAGTACAGAATAAGCTGCGCGAAATCGAAAAAGGAAGATAAGAAGTCGCAAAAAGCAATAGGACACCAGACTAAAGAGCTAAGCAGCCCTGCAGTCGAAAACCCTGAGTCACTCCTGCGGGGTGAGTGGTCGGAGATGTGAGGGTTGTTTTTACTATGTAGTTGGAGTATTGTGACATACTGTATAAGTGTGTGAACCGTGCCTGCGGTGTCTTTGCAAGATTAAACATCCTTAGCGCAACATTAAAAAAATATTTATAAAAAACACTGCATTCAGACTTTCGATAAATAAAACACAATTTAAGATTAGCGTCGTCAAAGAATAACATTTCGCATAACTTTAAAATGATATTTTATTTATTCATTTATATATTTATGTATAATTATTTCTTTTTTTTTTTTATTAACTGCTAAATTTATACATCGATGGTTTCACGATAATATTTTTTTATAATGCACGGTCCCATCGTTGCCCATTCCCGCTACATGTCCGGCCCATCTTAATCTTCGCGACCTGATTTTCACTATTGTAAGTTTGTGGTATAGCTCTTCCAATTCGTGTTTGTGGATTTTCCTCCATTGTACTGCCTCTTCATCATAATTACCGCCAAAGATAGGTACGTGCATAGAATTATTGAGAGTAGATCAACGGGAAAGAGACCGACAGGATGGCCGCAACGGAGATGGGAGGATAATGTTAGGTTTGACCTTGAGGAGATCGGATAGAATGGTCAATCGTGGAAGAAGAGTGCACAGGACAGGAAACGATGGCGGGGTTGAGTCGGCGAGGTCATGAACTTCCGGGTTTCCTACAGGCCAATAAATAGTAGTAGTAGTAGTAATGTTCTAACATGTACACGTATATATTTTATTTCTCTATTTATTGACTTTAAATATAACTATACCACAAATGAAGGTAATGACCTCTAAACTGAACTTCTTTCTGTCACATCATCATATTCATCATCGGCACTACATTCGGGGTCCGGTCTTGGCCTTATTTAGCAAGTCTCGAGGCTTGTTAAATTTTCCAAAATAATTTATTTTTACGGGCAAGGTTATTTGCCTTGCGCCATATTCTTTCTGTCACCGTGCCCCAAAAAATTGTTATCGTCCAGTTTAAATTAAAATACTGGTTCATATTTATCACAGTGGAGAGATTGTCTATTAGGCTCAGCATAAGGGCTAGCATGACCCTGTCTGGTGAATTTCTATTAACGTTCATACACTATGATTGAAACTTGCAGTCATAAACTACATAAACTAATTTAAGCATTCCTTGTTTGTTTCTCTAAGATGCACCTTGTTCAATGCTATACCCGTTAATTGGAACAATTAAATTTTTATTAGCTAATCATAAACCCATTCTCTATCTACCCTTGAGCAGTATAATCGCATGAACACGACACGCAAAATATACGCACGCACGGGTTGCTAGGAAAAATTTAATCAATTTGAAACCGTCCAACACACCCATGTCGTAAAACAATAAGCTCATAGTATGCCCCTTTTGTAAGGCTGCAGATCCCACATCTATTATATCTATATATCTGGGTAGGCAATTCCACACCCATGTCGGATGTTGTACACAATAACAACAATTAGACGACAGTAGTCCTTTGAACTTGTCCTCTGTTGGATACTAAATTATTTATTTTACAGTTACACCAAAACGTGGTCCACAAATCACTGGCGGACAGCCACGCTACCAGATTGGAGACATTGTCCGGGTGAATTGCACTTCAGGCCCATCTAAACCAGTATGTCAGCTAAGTTGGCTCATAAATGGTATCCATGCCAATCGATCATTCCTTCGGCCATATGACAACATTATTGTCGGACGTGAGGGATTAGAGGTGGCAAGACTTGGTCTGGAGTTCCGTGTACGTGGATGACATTTCAAACATGGCGACATGAAGCTTAAGGTAAGTGCTAACTTCTCTACTCAACTAGTAGAGCTATAACATATGTCTCTAATTGGGTAGAATCACTAAAAGAGGGCGACGTACATGTCACCGGTCTAAACCGCTCCAATAAGCTGTAAAAATATTATATGATGCTGCCCTTTTATAACGAGTAATGAGTTAGAAGTTGTTTAAGTGAAGTTAGTTGCACTAGTCTCGTTTACTGACTTTCATGTTTCCGAAGACTCAGTCGTGACCTTTTGAGCTTTGGACAACATTATTGATTTTACGTGACTATCCTTGATGAATCACATATCGTGTCATTGCAGTGTGTGGCAAAGATATCATCAGTATACTGGCAAAGCAACGAAGAGAGTGTCGAGAGCGATAAACACCAGAGGATACCAGTTCTCGAGTCAAGGGAGACAGTTGTGTCCAAATCTCGTCTTCTCGACAAGGCAGTCGAAGGTATATTCCTTGTTATCTGATATAATCAATTGCAAGTCATATGTATCGATTTATTTTTTTCCCCAGATAATATAATTAAAGACAAAGCAGGTCGCCCCAAAGGCGATGGACGTACCAACAGCAGCAGCAGCAGTGACAACAATACGAAAAATGGTGCCAACAGCAACGACTATATGTACAGGGGTGATTGCAGCAAAGATCCCGTGTGTTTTATTTCACATGCCCTATCAATCCTGATAATATTTACATACTATGATGTTATGTCTTATCGACTAATCACCCTTGGTAACAGATAACAGTAGATTCGCAGTGATGCTTTTCGCTCAAAATAGTTACACGATACAAGGCAAGTAAAGATGTGTCAATTGAATTGAATTTAAAATCTCATACGAACACAAAGAACAGGTATCCTTTAGGTGTTTATGTGTTGTGCACTGGTTCACTGACGTTGGCCTCGATGTTAAATATACAAACACGATTAGATGTTATACATGGCGACGACTATTTTAGGAAGTGTCCGATTTTTTGTTCTCTATAATCCTCGCGTTTAGTTTTTATTAGTAACCTATCGCGGAAGAGTGCTTTGTAGTGATCCTTTTGTAAATAACAGATTATTCATAATGACTGTCAATTCAGTCGTATACATCATTTGCGATGTTCCGACACACAATGTCAAAAATGTGATTGTGTTTTGAGGAAATGCACATCGACGGTATACGCTGCTAAGTAATTTATGTATGTTGTTAACATTAAACTATTATTACTAGGGAAAGTTCAAGGGAACCCCTAAAGTGGGTTGGGTTAACCTGGAATTAGATTATTCATTACAACGGATTGCTCTTTTTAAGTAGTTCTATTTAATTGAAAGGCAGCAGACATAAAAATGGATCATACATTGAAAATTAAGGCTGATTCGTCCTGTGTAGTAATGAGGTAATTACTAGAATTATAGCTCACCGGCAATTGTTCATATATGACTTAAATAAAACACTCCGTATTACCATAGTCAGATATGAAACATGTATGTTATGATTAATAAAGAAGGAAATTCAGTACTACTAGAGGTAAATGCGACCAGCTACAGAAAAAATACACAAAAAAAAAAAAAAAAAAAAACAAAAACGCCTTCCCAATTTGGGAGATTGAAAAATGCTAAAAAGCGACGGTTCTTAACAACATTACATCTGTTTTATTTGTGAAAGTTCGATATTTAGAAAAGGACAACAGTTACTGGGATAACTCCTTGTCAAGAAAGGTTCGCTTGCAGTCATATTTTAAGAGTATTAGAAGTTTGCGTTGCTAGTGAACTTTTTCAAAGACACATCCTTCATCAACTGTCATTTTAACTAAATAACACCACTCTCGTAATTATCTGGGTTTAAAAAAATATTGAGTTATAGGGGTGCTGTGCACTGTTCCAAATTTAAATTCAAAATTTTGTATTGATTTCCTGGCTCTTTCCTGAAATTAATAATTTGCGTTTCGGATAAAAATTGTTCATAGTTTTAATATTTTGTTGATGCTAGTGATGCTAGAGTGTGATGTGTTGGTTTGCCAGTTTTAGCTTTGGGTTTCGCAGATACTACGTTTTAAAGGGAATTGGTTGCGGAAAAAAATGCGTCTACTTTGTTGTACGCCTCTGCATTAATAATGGTATTAATATCTAGCCCCAGACCCCAGAGCCGTCTCTCAACGAAGTTGTAGACGCAATAAAGAGATTGAAAAACAACAAGGCTCCCGGAGTCGACTGCATACCGGCAGAGCTTGTGAAGCATGGAGGAGAGGCAACCGCTCGAAAGATCCACCAGCTCGTCCAAACAATATGGGATAAGGAAGTCACTACGGAAGAATGGAAAACCTCAATAGTTATCCCCATTTTCAAAAAAGGCGACAGATCTGACTACGAAAACTACAGAGGAATATCATTGCTCTCAACCGCATACAAAATATTAACAAATGTCATTCTGGCGAGAATCACATCGTACGCAGAAGAGATACTGGGAGACTACCAATGCGGATTCCGTAGGAACCGGTCAACAAGCGACCAAAGGTTCACAATAAGACAACTGCTGGAAAAGAAGTGGGAATACAGAGAGACGGTTCACCAACTGTTCGTTGACTTCAAAAAAGCCTACGACTCAGTCGCAAAGCAGAGACTCTACCATATTCTAGTTGAGGTGGGAGTCCCAAAAAAATATGCCGCCCTCATTCAAATTTGCATGAACGAAAACAAAGGGCGAGTCAGAATAGAAAACCACGTCTCAGAATCATTTGAAATCCGCAACGGACTAAAACAGAGGATTGGCCTCTCACCGTGTCTTTTTAACCTTGTGCTCGAGTATGTTATCAGAAAGGTACAAGACGACAACATCGCCGGATCATCCCTGAACGGGGTCACACAAGTGCTCGCATATGCGGAAGACATCGCCGTTCTGGGCGATAATCTATAAACTGTTAGTAAAAACTGTGAAATCATCATGCAAGCGGCAGAAGAGGTGGACCTAGAAATAAATGAAGACAAAACAAAATACATGAATACGGTGAGAGAAGGTGGACCTCAGAGAACACATATAAACGTCAGAGGTAAGATATTTGAAAAAGTTAAAGAATTAAAATATCTGGGAACGATACTGACGGCTAGTAACGAAATGTCGAAGGAAATTAACAAGAGACTGCATTCCGGCAACGCTAGTTGGCACGCAGTCAGTAAACTGCTGAAATCCAGACTGCTATCACGTAACATATAGCTCCGTGTCTATAGAACCATAATCATGCCGATTGTTCTATATGGATGCGAAACATGGGGTCACACGAAAGGGGAAAAACACAAATTCCGCGTATTCGAGAATAAAATTTTGAGGTGTATCTTTGGAGGTAAATATTACGACGAGGCAGGACAATGGAGGAAACTCCATAACCACGAATTTGAAGAGCTATATCGCAAACCTACAATAGTGAGAGTAATCAAGTCGCGAAGATTAAGATGGGCCGGACACGTGGTCCGAATGGGGAACGATAGGACCGTGCATAGAATTCTTGATGGTAGTACAACGGGAAAGAGACCGGTAGGACTGCCTCGGCGGAGATGGGAGGACAATGTTATGTTTGACCTTGAGGAGATCGGATCGAATGGTTAAGCGTGGAAGGAGAGTGCCCAGGACAGGAAACGATGGGGAAGCCGAGTCGGTGAGGTCATGAACTTCCGGGTTCCTACAGGCCAATAAATAGTAATAATAATAATAATAATAATTAATATCTATGTCGCATTTCTAAAGAGTGAGCCTATGTGTTGATGTCTCTGACTCGAAGGACCAATTGTTGTTGGTGCCTGTCTTATATATTCCGGCATCCCTTTCCCCTTTTCCGTATTGTGGATTGCATAACAATTCATGCCCTGCCCAAACGATTGGCTTTCTAGATCAAAACATTCAATGTGTTTAAAAATGCATTTGTTAGCGCTAATCTGGCAGATGTCTTTTAAGTCTGAATTTAAGTGAACTGAACTTGGTCAACCTTAGTTGAACCCACTCGACGTTATTTGAACAGAGTCAGTTGAATTCGAATGCCCTTCGCTGGAATAACCAAATAACCAAATATGTAGAAACTGCTCGAATATCAGTAGAAGCATACAAAAAATTTATATATATATATATATATATATATATATATATATGTATATATATATATATATATATATATATATATATATATATATATATATATATATATATATATATATATCTATTTGGGGAAGTTTGGCTTGGGAGACGAGGACAAGAATGTCCGTCATCATGCCTCTGATTTCTGGTTGTCTTGCGGTAACCAGAATCACCAACATCCGTGAAAATGTTAGCAGCCTCGGTTTCGCGATATCTTATAAAAAGTGGCGAGTTATCTATGGATCATCACTACTGTGTTGATACAGGCATTCTCTAACAACTTGAATGGGGGGATGGTATTAATAAAATCGTACAAAAGCAGTCGGTCTTGCGTTTTGTAGTAAACGCAGATTACATCTTGGCGTTTAATTATCTGCGTTTTGGTCGGTGTATATACTTGTGCTATGTTGTACAGTGTGTGTATAATAGAGGGTCAGCAGTAGAGGCTAAGGGATGGGTCCAGGAATCCCTTGTTAAAGAGGGAAATGTCTTTGGGAATGGTGCTTTCTTCAGTTTTGCTCTGAAGGAGGTGTGGTGGTCGGATTTGAAGAGATCGAAGCAAAGAACGGTCAAGAATGCAAGAGTTGGGTTCTCGCTGTTCTGAGTCTTTTCGATGCACTTGTATGCTGACTATAGCAAGTACTTGTCGATAAGGGTTATGAAACCATCGTCATATAGGTGAGAGTTGAGGTAATGGCGACCGTTAGGTGACCTAGAGTAGTTGGTGCATCTCCTAAGGAGTGTTATTTCGAATCTTCCAAGCCTTTCCTTTTGCGGTGAAGGTATGCGAGACCATATTGCGAAAGTGTACAATATTCCAAACTGCATCAGCTGCTAATAGCAAAGAAGTTTGACTTTGATGTCAACATTGTTACTTCACTTCAAGATGTTTAGCAGTTGCCTAGACAGGCCGGCGGCTCTTTGAGTGATGTGAGCCACATTTTTGATGGAATTCATGGGGTATAGATGATCTCAAGATTGTTGCCAACATAGTTTGCACAACAACATTAACATAAATAAAATGGTACTCACGTGGCTGTTTGCAGAATGATGTTTTCCTTTTTGTTCGGCCTTTGGGAATTGCTGTTTGCTATACCTCTAGTGATTCTGTGGCGGTTCCGCCAAACCCCACGGCCCACTTACCCGAAAAACCCCAATAACTGCTACCCAACTTCCTTAAGTTCGATAATGCATTCACATTAGCACCTTAAATGTTTCACGGATCAAATTGATCAAGTTTATTTATCTAAAAGTCCCTGTAAAGAATCCTCACCTTTCATGCATCTCTGCGCATACAAATTCCCTGTAAGAATTCTACCCTAACTTATCAGGAATCCCAAAACCAATTCGGTACCTTTGGTGCCAGGCAAATCCCCTTCGACGAATTCCTGAAAACAAAATGATTTGGTTTACATACAATGTAACCATCATAACAGGGACCATAAACATTGCATCGCCATACATACACATTGGCTGGCGAGCTACATCAAAGGGAACAAAACAAATATACGCATCTCGCGTCTGTTGACACTAATTAAATCCTACAGCATAAGCAAATGCAAATAGGAATTCAATATCCTGCCCTTACCAGCGACGCCTTAAACACCATTTCCCGGTAATCTAGCTAAAACTCATTAGCACATTTCCACATTGCATTGCCGCCTATTTATTTAGCCGGAATGCACATCTCAGACAAAGACCCAAACGTTCCCTTTTTCTTCTCATATTTCGGGATCTGCTTCTCACCAGCATAAGCAAACTCACATCCAATTAGCATCCAATGAGATTCGGCTTATTTGCTTAGCCGAACTCACATCTCATGGGTGCACATTTTCCCTTTCTTTGTTTTAGATTCGTTCCCGTGGCTTTGTCCCATAAACGAACAAATGTACACACATACATGTGTACCACCATGATCTTTATTACGAGATCTGGTTTTCTATTCCACAAAGAGAGACTTTACGTTTTCTGGTGGTAAGTAAAAACAAATCCTTAGTGGAGAGGATATCCACCACCACACCACAAATTCACCCCATTAGCGAGTCGGCTCTGCACGAGCCGATAAGCGCAGAGTCCAATTACATCCGCTGACCACCACGGTCGTGCCGCTCCCGCTACCCGGTGCGCGTGGGGACGCGATAATGTACAGAGTCGTTGGCGTGAAGAGTTGTGATCGGGTTGTCGTAATTAAAATTAGTCCGTTAATTGGTGCAGATGTCGGGAATATGCATGTACAGAGTCGTTGGCGTAAGAGTCGTGATCGATTTGTCGTAATTAAAATTAGTCCGTTGGTGCGGATGTCGGGAATATGCATATAAGACGGATCAAGTTGTAATAACCCAACTTGTGGTAGCGGGTCGTTACAGATCAAAAGTACCCTTATAACGTATCGTGTGTGCAATTACAAAATTCACCGTGTCTACTGTGTGCGTGAAATAAAACAAATTATAACGAACCAACTGGTGAGTTTCATTTCTCCAGGGTGTGATGTTTTCTCTGCTCTCGTGGCAAACAAATTGCAGCGGAATTCCAAGGAACGATCGGCGAATGAAATGTGAAAGGTTAGTGGGACGAAATAGAACTCGTACCCATGCCGGTCCCACGACATCGTTCCCCACAATTCCAATTGATGAATAAAAAAAGTTCATAAATAGGTTTGAAACGCTGTTTTTATTTTATTATTTTACGTTGTCTCCGGTTTTGGTTTTAATATATTTTTGAACTTAGAATAAAACGACGGTATACTGTTATTATTTTTACACTAGTTTGTTTATTACCTTGTTTTATTATAGTATCTTTTAGTTTGTCCTGTTTCCATTTACACTAGATTTTTTAATATTTAAATTCAATTCATTTTACTTTGTTCTATTTCTAATTACACTAGATTGTTTATTATTTTGTTTTAGATTCTTTTCCGCGGTTTCACTCTCATTTACAATAGATTCTCCATTATTTACACTAGATGATTTTTCATCACTTTCTTTTAATTTCTATTGCTTTACATCGATTTTTTTTTATTTCATTTAAATTTTTTTTTCTACAATTTCCACGATAGCTTTTTAAAATAGAAGAAAACTCTGCATCGCACGATGTTTGTTACGTATTACACACAACTGACTTGCGCCACGGACACTTTTCAATACCACACTCCGAGACGAACAACCAACAACAACTGACTAACAGCAGGTTCTCTACCCGTTGGCGCCCCTACATACCGACCGCCCATTCCCGATCGCACACGCATCCTCAATTTTTTGCATTTCCCCGCCCACAAAATGCGAATAAACTCCGCAAGTTTACTCAACAGTCAATGAACCCAGGGAGAATGGGAAAATTGCAAAGGAGAGGAGTTTGGTTAGGGGTTGATTTGGTTTCGCTTGCAACGGAAAACGAAATTGAAAGGACGACCGCGTGACCTCGTTTAGAAGCTTGGATTATTTTCGAAATGTAGAACCACAAGTGCGTTCCGTGAACGGGAAATGGTGAGGGTTGAAAAGTATACGCACGCATACATATCACCGGTTAAAAACGAATCCCAAGCTTCATCATCATCATCTTCATCATCGTAACTACAACCGGGAACCGGTCTTATTTAGCAAGTCCTGAGGCTTGTTAAATTATTGAGCGAGGAATATCTGATGTGAAGATATTAAACAGGATGACTGGACGACCGAATTGGTAGATGATACTACACAGCGTTCTATAGCGTTTGAAATAATAGTGAAGAAGAACGTGTGACTCGAACTGACGCTATGACAGTTTGAATCACCAAAAATTGAACCTAAGCGTTACCCATCAGGCTACTGGCCGATTTTTCGAATTTGATTTTTAAACTCGACTATCCCCACTGATGTGAATTATTTTTGTTATCGCTATGGTATACGGCTCTGATGTATTTTCTTATTCGATTTTTCGTTCGGTGCTCTTCACTATTTTGCTTGTGAATTGTGAGTGTATCTGTTAGAGTCGCAACAGTTCTACTGAGACCGCGTCGTATCAAATGCCTTTTCAATGTTCAGGCTCACCACAATGGGGGGTTCTTTATTAAGGATACACACGCTGACGTGGTTTTGAAATACATTAGGAGCCATAGTGGTGCTGTGCGCCTTCCTAAACCCAATTTGGAAATGTGATATTAAGTTCCTGGTGCTGATAAAAATGTTCAGCCCCTCATATATTAATTTTTCATATAATGTGTGTGATATAGAAGCTCGGTTTTTTGTTGTTATTAATATATATATATATTAATAAATTCAACTTTATTGGAAAAGATACTTATAGCAATCGAAGTGATATTGCTTGATGAGAAACTTTGTTCTGCAATCTCGTTATGAGATTGACATGGATTTTCATCCAGTTAAACTTGAAGTTTTTCGTCGTAAATTCTCTTTAATGGACCTGGACGTAGAGCGCCTCAAAACAAAAATTTCCTTTCACGTAATCCTGAAAACCACATTTTTATTATTGACTAACTCACAGAATGTTCACCCAAATTCGAATTAATCAATTCCATAACTTGATCAGCATTTTTTTTTTGTTTTCATTTGGAAATAGAATAAAATGCAATGCTGTAAATTCTTCTTATCGACATCCATCTCTTATACAACTAATGCACATGGAATATCAGCTTATAAATGACTAAAACTTAGTCATAAAAACAACAATGACTAAGTTAGATATATTCAAAATTGAGAGCGAATTAGATGGGTTCAAGTATGTTTGTAATGCAACCAATTTCAGAACCAAGTTCCTACTTGCCTACTATTTTGCCGACGCAAGTGAGCAGTTGATGGGTGGAAACTTGAGGGGTGTAGTGTTAGTTATTCCACAAACAATAGCAAGATTCCAAGTATGGGGAAAGTATCCCATAGGCAGAGTTGAAAAGAATGAAAATATTTAAAATAATAATGCTGAAACCCTTCACAATGAGTAGTACGACATGTTATCGATACCAGATGACTTCTTTGGATATCGATATTTGAGCAGGTTTTAAAAGGTATTTGGGGTGGTGAAACCGTGTCCGTTATCACGTGTTTTGTCGAAATATGCAGTGTTATTATTATTATTTATTATTTATTGGCCTGTAGGAACCCGGAAGTTCATGACCTCACCGACTCGGCTTCGCCATCGTTCCCTGTCCTGGGCACTCTCCTTCCACGCTTGACCATTCGATCCGGTCTCCTCAAGGTCAAACCTAACATTGTCCTCCCATCTCCATCGCGGCCGTCCTACCGGTCTCTTCCCCGTTGGTCTACCGTCAAGAATTCTATGCACGGTCCTATCGTTCCCCATTCGCGCCACGTGTCCGGCCCATCTTAATCTTCGCTACTTGATTACTCTCACTATTGTAGGTTTGCCAAGTATGCAGTGTTATCGGTGTTAAATACAACTATCTGCTCACTGAAGTTTTGTAATTTGTTGAGGACTTCTGAATTAATGATTACATTAGTATTCGGGTTTCAATCTCCAAGAGAGGGTCTATAATTATTTCAAAGGTCTCTCGGATGATGTTTGCGTTTTTGGTGCCATTATTGACATACCTTTATGTATAATTAGATCAGTAATATGTGTTATATATCTTTTAAAAGTTTTCGTAATCGTTCTGATCAAACTCAATACCTTGCTGTTTATTTTGCAATTGTCGACCGTAATGGATTCTCTTATCAGTATACTACATAATATTGTGAATAATTGCTATTTATTGGCCTGTAGGAACCTGGAAGTTCATGGCCTTGCCGACTCGACCCCGCCATCGTTCCCTGTCCTGTGCACTCTCCTTCCACGCTTGACCAGCCGATCCGATCTCCTCAAGGTCAAACCTTATATTGTCCTCCCATCTCCGGCACGCCCTGTCGGAATCTTTCCCGTTGGTCTACCGTCAAGAATTTTACGCACGTTTCTATCGTTGCCCATTCGCACCACATGTCCGGCCCGTCTTAATCTTCACGACTTGATTATATTCACTATTGTAGGTTTGCGGTATAGCTTTTGCAATTCATGGTTGTGGAGTTTCCTCCATTGTCCTGCCTCCTCCATATTTACTTCCAAAGATATGCGTTAAAAATATTATGAATAATGATCGCAATATCGACTCCCTTTTCGTAAACCGATGTCTCATTATGCAGAGCCTTTATGCTCCGGGAATTTGATAAATGTTGTCAAGTTTGTACTCTGGAACGTGAGTCTCCAAGGTTCCAACCAGGACTTCTTTTACGACGTATATCAGCACTGTTTATCTCTACCGTGGTTAGGTTTCTATCAGTAGGAATAGAGAGATTGTGGGGTTTTTCATTCAACGTAGTATTGAAATTGTCCCAATTGGTGCTACTATAGTCAGGTATATATCTGATATGCGCCGACGATGCGTATGAAAATGACCACAGCATCCTGTTCAGAAAGCCCCGTCGACGCTTGGGGAGAAGTGATTTGAGGTAACATTTTTTTTGATACGATGACGAAGTTGAGGATTGAGTTGCCTTCTGTGTCAATGTTTGGAGCAATTATTTCGAAATTAAGGATGTGAGAATTTCGAATGTACCAAAATTGCCGTTTAGGCAAGGGACAACACCGTTCCAGTGGATATGTCTGATGTTAAAATTTCCATGTGGCGATGTAATCGGGTTTAGTGGTGCTATGATTGGTCTTATATGAGTTATATGCAGAATGTATATTCACTTTACCATTGTCAGCTAGATGCAACTCAACTCCAGAAACCTCTATGGAGTTGAAATTTGGCAGATCAATAGCTTTGTAGTAGAGTGAGTACGCAACGTTCCAGCTCCGTTATTGGTCCCATCGAAAGTGAGGGTTCGATTTCTTCGAATCGTTGAATAAGTTTGGAATACGGGAGGATGACATGGATGTAGGCTAATTCCGGTTACCAAAAACATGTCTGTTCAGTTAACCTTTATGAAGTCAAACACTATCACACGCTTTGACAATGAAACAAAGGCGTTGAGATTTATAAGGATACATTTAATTTTGGGATCCATTTTGAACCGTATGTCTTACATATCCCGTGACTGAATTCGCCATGCAATCACGTTTTCCTTTTATAGTTCTGTGGCTCTGGCTTCTGTCATTTACCAAGACATGCTGTGGTTTATTGTGTCTTCCAGGAATTGACGGTTTGGAGGTTGTTGCACTCTCCGAAGAATTGAATGCTGCGCCACTAATACTATGATTATTTTTAGAGGTACCGATGCTGTTTTGCTAACGTATCAATATTGTAAATGATAGATCGCAATATTGGCGTTTTTGACAAACTTCCAAGGTCTCTCCAATGATGTTTTATGAATCTATATTCTTCACATGAATCTTAAAGCGAATGCAACACGAGAACCTATTTAAGTAGATTCTACGCCGACGAATTGCTTTGAAATGTTGATGTATTGTAGATAGCGGAATATAGATGATATTCGATAAAAAGGGGCTGATGCCGAGACGGCAAGTTGAGTTGTGTTCAAAGGTCCACTTCGCCGGTGCATTGGCCCCAGTTCATGGGATACACATATTTTTCTTATTTTTAATACGCGTGTAGAAGGGAATCTGACGCACTTCAAAGTCAATACTAGAATGCGGATGTAATAGGGACAACAAGTATTGAATGTACATTGAACTTTAATATCTCAACATTCAAATGAGTCGTCTCTAACAGATACATGATACATAAACCATAGTGAGGAACAGCATCAACAGAAAATCGATGAATTGACCCATAAGAGGTACATACCACAGCAATTAGCGTAAGATTTTCACTTCAGTAGAGAGTAGTTGGTAATGATAGTCTATTTCCTACCAGCAGTGGGGTGTAGTACCTATCTTCTTCCTGTGAAATTCCCCACCACAATAAATAGATGTCTAGGCAGAGCATTTCACAGCCAAAATAAATAAATATTTAAAGTGCTTCTACTTCCCTGGCACTGACGTTCGTAGTGAGTATACCTCCTACCCACGTTGTGAAAAATGTCTTTATGTTCCAACAGGGGCCGTCTCTCGACATTCACAACGGGGGCAGTGTCGAGGTATTTTGTTCTTGCAGTTCTTATAGATTGTGAACCTGATAAGATCCCATCCATTTCAATACTCTAATGTTAATTTTATATATTGTTCCCTTGATTTGCTCTGTGAGCATACTACCCATACTCCTCGCGACATCTGCTCCGGGTTATACGAGGGTGAATAAAAAATAAACGGTTTTACTTTTTTGTTTAGCAACAAGCTGGGAGCTAGATAATTTCGTGCGTGGCAATTGTTTGGTTTATGAAGAGTAAGGGCACCAGTTTGGCCAGCGGTCGCCATCGACTTTGTAGTCAGTACATCCATGAGCGAGAAAGAGGTACATACGTCTGTTGCGCAACGGATTATTATAAAATATTTAACAAATAAAGCTGTTAAACTCTCTGAAATTTTTTTCGATTGAAAGCACAGTTTGGTGATGATACACTGTCTAAGAATCGTGCGTATACGTGGGCCTGAGTATTTAAAAGTGGGCGAGAACGTATCGAAAACGAAAGTAAGGATCGACGCCTAAGGACAAGTCACACAGATGACAGCATCCGCGCCGTTCGGCAGCTTATTGAAAGTGATCGCCCATTCGAGATCTCATCCTTTTTCATGACAACGCCAGGCCTCACACTGAGTCATTGACACGGGATACATTGTAAAAATTGGCTGGGAAACTCCGGAACACCGTCCTTGTAGCCTAGAATTGTCTCCGTGTGACTATTTTTAGTTCGCATGATTGAAGGAATCACTTGGAGGGTCAAAATTCGCAAGTAAGGAAGAAGTCGAGGAGCAAGTGCGCAATTGGCTAACAACTCGCCCTAAATATTTCTAAGAACAAAAAAAAAAAAAAAAACAAAGGTACGAGGGTTGCCCCTTATGTTTCGGGATTTGGCAACCCTAGTGTTGCAATCCGGCAATTGACAGCTCTGTCGTAAAGTTGGACATTTTTGAGGTTATACGCACTCAGAACGTTTTGACATACGAGCACTATTTGTGTTGTTTACAGTAACTTAAAAGATTCATCTCGGCCCAAAAATGGAATTAAATCGTCAACATTTTCGTGCGATTATTTGTTACAACTTTCGGCGTGGATCAACTCAGCAACAGTGCACGGATGAACTTAATTCAATTTTTGGCGATGAAGCTCCATCAAGGACCAGTGTTTATCGATGGTATGGTGAATTCAATCGTGGTCGTAGTTCACTCCAAGATGAATTTCGTGAAGCTCGTCCAAAATCAGTTGTTGTTCCGAAAACCATTGATGCTGTGCGCGAACTGATATTGGAAGATCGTCATGTGACCTATCGTGAGATTGAGACAACCGTAGGCGTTAGTGGGACCAGCATACATTCAATATTGCATAAACATTTGACTGTCAAAAAAATTTGTTCGCGTTGGATCCCACACAATTTGTCAATCGCCCAAAAAAAGGCTCGTGTCAATTGGTCGAAAGAAATGCTCAAAAAATACGGTCGCGGTGCTTCGAAACACGTCTATGACATCGTGACAGGTGATGAATCGTGGATTTACGCGTATGAGCCCGAAAGTAAACAGCAGTCGACTGTCTGGGTGTTTCAAGATGAGCCAAATCCAACAAAAGCTGTTCGCGCACGAAGCACTTCCAAGCAAATTGTCGCCTGTTTTTTCGAAAAAACTGGACATGTCGCAACCGTACCACTAGAACAACGCAGAACAGTCAATTCTCAGTGGTACACAACCATTTGTTTGCCAGTTGTCTTCCAAGAAATCAGGAAAACCAACCGCCGAAGACGGATCACTCTTCACCACGACAATGCGAGCTCTCACACATCGGCTGCGACAACTGCATTTTTGAGCACCCAAAACATCGATTTGATGGGTCATCCGCCGTATAGTCCTGTCTTGGCACCGAATGACTTGTTTTTATTCCCGTACGTAAAAAACAAACTGAGAGGTCAACGTTTTTCGACACCTGAAGAAGCGGTTGCTGCATTCAGAATGCATGTGTTGGAGATACCTCAATCAGAGTGGCAAAAGTGCTTCGACAATTGGTTCAAACGCATGCAAAAGTGTATAGATCTTCATGGGGAATATTTTGAAAAACAATGAAGTGATTTTCGATGATCAATATTTGTTTTTGTTCTCTAATGCCGAAATATAAAAGGCAACCCCTATGTAGATCACACAGGAGACTATACTGACAAATTTTGATAGTACAGTTAGTGTGTAACATTATCCAATAAATGTATAAAAATAAATTACCGTTTATATTAGATTGAGACTCGTAATGTGACGCGCGTTGTGTTTTATACATACCCCCTGTAGAACGGGAAGTGGGCCCTTGTGTTGGACTTTGTGTAAATATTGTCCAAATCCTCCGTGTCCTGTGAGGTGTCATGAGGTATGTCCGCCTCTCCGTGGTAGCTGGGTTCCATTTATGTTGCCAGTGACTAAGGCTCTCCTCTCGAACAAAGCCGTGATTTCGACTTTGTATGCAGTTAAATCTCGAGTTTTAAGTTAGCGCCGCTTCCATTTCTGCTTTGTTTATACTTCTACCGGCATTTGACGCACAAGTACCTTGATGGCCAGAGTCTGGTAGGCCCTGCAGATCCTTAAGTTCAAAATACACTTGCTCTATCCTATGCGAGATCTGGCTATGAGATGATTGATCTGCTCACATAGGCTACGAATCTGCTACCCGACCATATTTAGGCCTTTCCACTGCTGCATCTGTTATTCCTACCGTTTTTGCTGCATACCTCATAAGATATATTTCGTTAAGAGCAGACTGCATGCACACATAGATAGATTCGAGAAAATCCTTTTCTACAGTCGGACACTAGATATAATTACTATTTTTTCTAGGCCAATCGTCGTAATTTATGAACACTGTATATACCTTGAAAAGGTATTGGTTCATTGTGGGTTTTGATGATTGATTTTTAATACATTACGAATCTCGTATGTGGCGTTGACGTTAGATTTTGGAAGAAAACTTGGCTAATTGGTTTTCTGGGACATAAATCGACCTTTTAGTAACGGTAGTAATATTACTAGTTCCCTTCTAGAAGTGTATTATTTGCAAATAACAAGCGATAAATAAGTAAACAGGCGACATAAATTCAGTGTGACAGTCATTTCAGCTCATCTTTGAACATTCCATTTATAGACATAAAAAGGAAGAGAACTATACTTAGGCTAAGGGGTTATGCATATATATATTTTATAAGTAACTATCCAGCTCAGTCTACTTGGTATCCACAATGTTACTTGATTATGTAAAGTATATTAGAAAAGAAAACATGCTTGTAAAATGATGGTAAACTATTTCAAGTAGGTAGTAAATCTGCATAATAAATTGTTATACCAATAAATTCTACTACTAGAAAAATTTATTTATTTAATGTGAATTAATAAATCCTAATTATGTAAATAGAAACAATCCTTAATATACTTGTCTCATAGAAAGTAAGAAAAGAATTTTAACAATCTCATATCTGACTAATGCATATCTTTGTGTACATATAGACATACATACATATACATTTCAAGGCGCAATTAAAAACTCAATTTCAGTATATAGTGCAAATTTTTTAATCTAAAAAAAAAATTGTTAAATGTTGCAGTGCATGCTATGAACTTGTCATGGTGTTAAACGCACTTAATATATATTAGTATCAATTAATATCAATCATATTCACTTTCTAACTACTTTTAGCGAATTAAATTTACTACAGTAATCTGAGAGTTGGGAAAGTTTTGTTGCAGAGGCGAAGAATTTTGTATAAAGTTGAATGAAAAGGCAAAGTATATAATAGTAAGCAAACCAACTAATTGTAGAATAAATAAAATTTATGGGTGTCTCATACAACCCGAATGTGTTTTTCTTCTATTCTGTATTGTTTGCTTCTAGGTAAGTATAGCAAATACGCTTCTCAGGTAGGTGTGAGAAAATTAAATATGAAGTAATTGTTGCCTAATAACGCACGTGAGGAGCTTCTGTAATGGGTTATCGACATTCAGGAAAGGAACGTATAATAAAGTACAAGGGTTTTTGGTCTCACATGGACCAAGGTTCATTTTTTTTTTTTTTGCAAATGCAAATTCAAAAGTGAAATACCCCTTCCACAGCCGCTAGATGAATCAGATGTCGGCATTTACGGTATACTAGTCTTTTAATCTTTTGTGAAGAGCAGCTCAGAATAGAACTTCGTTCAGACAATGTATAACTTTTTGATGTACATTGATGAACCATTGATGTACCAAAAGAATATGATCATTAGGAATGAGATTGATGTGTAAACATCTGATTTACGCTTCTCAAAGGTTTTTGACGGGATTTGGCACAAAATAATTGACATGAAACTAGAAGATTTAGGCTTACTGTGGCAATTCATGTCACCGAGACAATCATGCTTTATAGACCGTTTGAAATAAGTGCGATTATGTGTACACTTTTCTGACAATCTTTGTTGCTGCAATGAAAAGAGAAAACCGAAACAACAAACGGCGCTTCCTCTAGCGACGCCTCAGTCTCTCCTTTAGTGGACTGTATTCCGGCGCTGGCCGGCCAAACGATGTTTTCTTAATTCGACGGATTGTACCTCCAGAGCCGGACTCTTCTCTGGATTGGCAGGCGTTTGAGTCTTGCCCAGTACAAATCCTTAATCTACGCGACCAACGAAGGAGACAAGCCAACCGACCAAGGAAAATTTCAACGAAGCGAAAAAACAGGTTGCAATAATATCTGGGGAATACTTTGCTTATTTCCTATAGTTCATTTGCTGAATATTTTATTATTTATTATTCTGTTTGATCTCTTTATTCGGCTGGTCTTGAACAAGACCTTTTCATTAGGAGTTCCTTCGACGACTACTGCTGCTCCATCGAAAGTGCCCGCCTTATATAGGCCCGCAGTCGTCCCCTCCTTTGCTCGTTTCCTGGGATCTGCTTTTCTTAGTGGCTTCCCGGAATCGGTGCGCGCTGATCGTCGTGTCCCTGGAAGTGGTATGTTAGCGCTTGCCTTGCCTTTCCTGGGAATTCGTGATCCATCGCCAACAATCTTGGTCCTCTAAACTTCCTTTTATCTATAAATGATATCATCCATATAGTGAAAGAGTCAAATTCATCAATTTATATTAGTGCAACAGATAATTAAAAACCGTCATTGTCCTTTGATGGCAAGTCAACTGCGAACAGTTTTAGATTTGGCATTAAGAGATCAATACTTCAATATATTAAGAAATCTATACTTCAATTTATCAGTGTGTTTTATACCTCGCATATGTCATCTAAACATGCCATATACCCATTTAATTACATCATCTACTTCGTTTTTATATATTACATTTTTGGTGATGTTATAAAACTTTTGCACCACCCACTTTGCACAACACACACACTTATTTATAACTTTTTTTATAAATCACTCATTTGTTTCTATTAAACTTCTAGTCTTTATTCCTAACATACACATAATAGTAATCACTTATTTTTGCCGTTCTTTCCACATAAGTCATCAAACACACAAGATAAGTCACTTAACTTGGACGTTAGGTCCACATATACTTAATTCCCACTTTTCACCTTCACGCTTGTTCCGCACCACTTTACGACGGATTCCTCCAAAATTATCAAACCAACTCCACTCGCGGACGACCGTCTCGGTCAACAATTGAATATCAACTCCCTGACCGTCTCGGTCAAGAATTAAAAGCCCACTCGTCTCTAGTTTTTTCTTTTTTATTTTCCCCTTGGATGGAAATCTTTTCTTTGGTCCTGCAGATAAAAGGATATCTCCTTTTTCCTGCTTGACCCATTTTCCTTTCTTTATCTTTCCCAAATTGGGATCGATAGAGGACACATAAATGAAAAATCAAATGGAGAATCGTGCTAAAGCACATTTATGATCATTTATGTTGTTAGGCGCTTAGGCGAACGTGTAGTTCGTTTTATTGCGCCTGTTGTTTATTTTAGCCGAATGGGCAAAGATCTCTTCTGTGGGAAATCGATAGGAAACACAAAGGAAAAATCACTAGAGAATCGTGCTAATGCATATTTATGATCCTCTATGTTGTTAAGCGCTTATACGAACGTGCAGGTCGTTTTATGGTACCTGTTATTTGTTTTAACTTGGTTTGGTTAAAACGGAAACCGACGCTGATTATGTTACTGGTTTTAGGTAAGGTCTAGGGGATCATAAAATTGCTGACGCGCATTTTATGATTCTCAACGATTTTGTTTGAAGAGAGACATCTGGTCCGCACATTTGGATCTTAGCGGATTTTTGTGGCGAACCAGTGGTTCGATTATCCTGTCTAAGTTTTCAATGTGAGCAATTTGAACATTTACTTCAATTTGTTTGAAATTGAATTGATTAGAGCAAATTGAACGTTCAGTTCAATTTGTTTGGTATTGTATTAATGAGGGACCATTTGATGTATGGGGTATGTATTATGGGATGGGTGGTTGTGGCCGTAACAGTGTTATTTGAATGAGATTTTGATTGCGTCCTTATCACCACAGAACTGGAATTTCGACAATAAGACTTGAAATCAACATCAGTTGATCGTTTTTGAGATATCCAAGGTGTAGTATATTTTTATGTTACACCTTTTATTTACCACACCCACTTTAAATAAAACACTTAACAATCTCCTTTAATACTTTTATTTTAAGTATTTCAACAGTTACTTAGGATGCACACAACAAGCTCACAAAATACATTATTATATTAATCATAAATTATATTAGGGACCGCTCACAAAATACAATATTATATTAATCATAAATTAAGTTAGGGTCCGCTCACAAAACACAGTATTATATTAATCACAAATTACGTTAGGGTCCGCTCACCAAAATTCAGTATTACATTAATCATAAATTACGTTAGGGTCCGCTCACAAAATATAATATTATATTAATCACAAATTAGGTTAGGGTCCGCTTACCAAATGCAGTATTATATTAGTCACAAATTAAGTTAGGGTCCGCTCACAAAATGCACACTCAACGCGTTTCACGATTAAACTCAATTCAACATCTGTTTTTTTAAAACTCCCACCGGCACGGTCTTTAACTATAACTCTACTCGCGTCAGACTATCTCGGTCAGCAATTCAATATCAACCACACAAAACCCTTGTGTCCGTCTTGGACAACTCTCAAAACCCAACTTTTTAACGGACCGTTCTCGTCCAGATTCCAAACACAACTCCTCAAACGAAGACCTGTTTTTTTTTTCATCCCGGAGGTCGAAGGATATCTCATTTCTTTCTTTATCTTTCCCGGCTTGGGATCAAAAGCGGAAACACAAAGGGAAAAATCAACAGAGGATCGTGCGAATGCACAATTATAATCCTCTATGTTGATAGGCGCTAAACGAATGTGTAATTCGTTTTATGGTGCCTGTTGTTTGTTCTAGCCGACTCGGCAAGGATCCCTATTGTAAGAATACGATAGGGAATACAAATAGAGCATTATGCTAATGAGCATTTCTGATTCTCTATGTTGTTTATTGTAGCCGAATGGGCAAGGATCTTTTCCGTGGGGAATCGATACAAAGGCGAATATTTTCCTTTTGTTTGTTTTAACTTAATTTTGTTAAAACGGAAACTGGCGTTGGTTGTTTTAATTGTTTTAGATAACCATTTTTCTGAGGTCTCGTAAAATTGCTGGCGCGCAATTTTTTATAATACTCAGTGGTTTTGTTTGAAAGACGGCATCTGGTCCGCACATTTGCCTTTTAGGAGTTTTGTGTGGTGAACCCCTGGGTCACTGATTATATTTTCAAGTTTTTTTTACGTTTAGTTCAATTTGCTTGGAGTTTAATCGATTAGGGCAAATTGAACGTCTAGTTTGATTTGCTTGCTATCCATTTATGTGGGACCATTTGTTGTATGGGCTAATGTTTTTTATTTAGACATGTCACATCCTTTAAGTGGATGTTTTTGGCGTGTATCGCCGTTAGTGGTGGAGACTAGCTCCAAAAGGGTAATTTTTTATGGGATGGGTGGTTCTGGCCGTAACAAAGGTGACAAATTTCCATTCACTGAAGCAACAGATGAAGTGGTTAAGGGTTAATCAGTAACTTAATAATCTACACTAGAATAGAAGTTTATGCTTAGGAAGAGGGAATGGTGTATTACTCTATTTGAACTAGTTTAACATTCGCTCACTTTCATCTATTTTGGAGTTAAATAGAACAAATGGAAGAGCTTTCGTGGCAATTGAGAGAGTGAAGAAGGAACAAAAGGTGAAATACCTTCCGGGCATCGACTTTGTGCTCAACAGTATGAGTTCGAAAGTTATTCTGACAATTAGTGTGCTGTTTATGCATACTATGCGGCGGAGCCACAGTGATATTAGATAGCGTTAGTTTGATTGCGAAATATCGATAATTACGTTGATGGTAGGACTGCTACCGACTATAAGCGCAAGAATGATTTAGGTGACCGAATTTTCGATGTTTTCACAAACACTCAGAAATGTATACAACTCGGAAGAAGTTTAAGAATTTTGCAGGTCTCCTACTCTCTTCACGAAGGTTCTCCGATTTTTCGGAACAACGGGTATGTGCGTTGTTGAGAGATAATTTTGGCCAAAGCAGCTTGAAGGAAGTGAGTTTAAAAATCCGACAAATTGGTTATTGTTCTGCCACACAAAACTTTTACCCGAATGATTTAACTTCAACCAATATCAAAGCTGAACTATAACATAAGTGCCAAATTCCTCGTATATTTTTTAAATCAGAAATATGTGTCGAAACACGGTTGATTTGTCGATGATAAGTTATGTTCAACGTTCCAGGATGATGCCCATTTTTGAGGTCAAAATAATTTTTTTCCAAATTCGTAAAAATAGTGCAGGATTGTGCACAACTTCGGAGCGTGGTCTAAATAAACCTTGTGGAATACTTTTTTTGATATCAACATATGGCGAGAATGAAGGTTTTTCGTGTTCTTATTGATTACATTTTTCATACCTGAAATAAAAACAAAATTTATATTAAAGGTGCTCAAATAAAATCGTTGGTTGCCATCTTCCACATATATGTGCAGCACACCAGGATGAAAAAAAAATACCTACGAGAAGTATGTGAGAGTTTTCTCACTCATCCTACACTTTCTTATCTAGTACAGTCCGATCCCCCACTTGTAACAGCAATATATACAATGGCAGAACTTAAACAAGACCGTATTAGTCGCTAAGAAGAACATCCTCGTGATCAATTAAATGAGTTTGTCACACCATCCATAGTGAAACAAATCGTTAACAAGTTATTGGGTGGTCGATGACGAAAAGTGTAGAGCATGGTATGGACGAAGTGCTTTACATTACTTATTGACTGACGCAACGAAGCCACCGGCACACACTAGCTTTCGAAAAGAGAGGAACTTAAAAAAAACAATGAAATGTAACCGCAGGAGCTGGACACAGGGTTCACCATCAACCGTGGCATTCTCAGGGACTTGTCCATTTTCAACTCGACAGGCAGCCAAATAACACGGGAGGGGAACGAAACAAGAAATCCAGGATAGTCTCTTACTCCTAAAAATTGACTTACTGTCAACCTATAGAAATATACAAGGCCAAGATAAAACGGGTTGTTGGGGGTTTAAAAGTTAAGTTTACTTCCTTCAATTTCAAAGTGGCGAAAGTCTCCTGATTGAAAAGTAAATTGTTCGTAGATGAATCCGTAATTCAAGGAAAAGTCATCAAAATTCTCTGCAACAACCCTAAAGTAAGTAGGAGCCCACTGTTACAATTTTAAAATATAGAACAATGGGTGTACTTACAGTTTCCCGGTCACAGGGTGCTTGTGTTGATGTGGCGAACTACTCACATGGCTGCTGCGGTGCCGATCTATCTCCCTTCGTGGCTTTTATCATAGATTTTTTGTGTTATCAGAAAGTTTCTCCTTTCACTCAGGCAGGATTGTTGTGGTGATCCCGATAAGACTGAGCTCTAGGTCATTTACTCTAAAAATACACGGATTGCTTTCCGGCTTGGCAATTTGTGACCCACTACTTCAAGTTTGAGTTCTTTTCAGTTTTTACTATGGAGCGGATGGGTATTAATCTAATTAGCAGAGTGGTACCAATTAAAAATGCACAGCTTTATTTTGTTCTTTTTATTCTAATTTTTCGTTTGATTTATTATATTGTCTAACATAATACACCTAATACACTAATTAGTATGTTCCTTAAGTTAAACGTATGCTCGTCGTGCCTTGTGCTTAGTTTATTACATTTACACTAATACCGTACACTAATTCGTATGTTTGTTAAGTTAAACGTAAGCTCGTCACACATTTCACTTAGTTTATAATATTTACACTTAATATACTATTTAGTATGTTCCTTAGGATAAACGTACTCTCGTCGCGCCTTGTTATATTTATATAATTTTATACTTTTCCTTTATTTTTGTATGCACCCACGAAGATCAACATCACGACAACTTTTTAAAGCACTACACACAAGAAAAAAGTCTCTACACATTCGCGCCCTCTTATACCGATCGCCCATTCCCGATCGCACACTCATTCTCATTTTCGCATTTCCCCGCCCACTACAAGCGAATAAACTCTCGCGGATTTATTCCGAAGTCAATGAACTGAGGGAGAATGGAAAAATTGCAAATGAGAGCAGCTTGCGTTAGGGGTTGATTTAGTTTCGCTTTCAACGGAAGGCAAAACCAAAGGGTAGACTATGTATCCTCGTTTAGAGGCTTGGGTAATGCTTAGAATGCAGAATTACGATGTGCATTGCGAAAAGGGGAAATGGAGAGGGTTGAAAAGTATACTTATGGATACTTGTGGTGGTTTCCCCCGACGCCACTGCCCGCCTCACATTTTCAACGGGAACACCCCATAAGAAAGGGCATTAACCCAGGCGACGGTGCATAGTCCGAATTTATCGGGCGTGCGGTTGATGCGCTATGGACCGTGGTTTTCGTGACGCACCATGGGGGCGGAAACAACAAAAACCTGGTCGTCGCAGAGCATCAAGTTCTATAAGGAAAAAGAGTAAAATTTCCTGCAAGGATGAATAGCTTGCTTGTGCGTAGCACAACATGAACACCACGATAAAATTTGCTCAACATGCAGCACACACCGGGGAAGTTCAACCGGCGCCGACGGTCAACGGAAAATATTCCAATATTGGTTCCCGCCAACATGCACCCTTTCTCGAGTGGAGAAAAACGGTCGCATCCTTAACGAACGGATCAATCGAGATATTCGGACAAGAATATCTTCGATCCAGCACCGTCACACACAGGCAAGCTGCCCCCTTTTCATCAGCGAACACGGCGGGCAATTCGGTAGCAAAAACCAACCTACAGGCAAGTAATAACATGCTTGCCTACAAGAGAAGCAAACACAGGGAATAGCCACCTGCAGCATCTGCACGACGATCGATATGCGATCGGCGGCGATCCTGGGTGTGGTCGCGGTCGTATGAATATTCGTCGTTCCTATGGACGATACACTAGCGAAGTTTGCACGATCAACAATAATGCTTCACGTAGTAGTGATCGTGTAAACAACTCAACCCCTGTGCAAACCTGAAAATCATGTGGATTGCGATGATCCCATGTCCGCATGCTGGGGGATACGCACGTAAGCGGCAGACGCGATTAGCGTGTATGTGTTTCACCCTTTCCTTTTTTTCTTGTTCGCCTGGCAAAAAGCTAAAAGCGCACCGTATATGGTAGTCGAGGCAATGGTCTGTTTTGGGTCCTGGCGCTGTGTGTGCAAAATGAAACCAAGAAAAAGAAAAAAAGGGATTGCATATGAGGTAACCCTTGCGAGTCAGGATGAATTGAGAAGTCAGTCGTGGAGAAGAATTGAAACGTGGAGTTAACCGTCGTGGTGCGCCATATATTTAAAACAATATTTACGGTGTTGAATAACCAGTTGTTTGTGCGGTATACCAAATTAAATCGTAAAATATTAAACAAGAAAACAAATATTTAAAACAATATTTACGGTGTTGAATAACCAGTTGTTTGTGCGGTATACCAAATTAAATCGTAAAATATTAAACAAGAAAACAAATATTTAAAACAATATTTACGGTGTTGAATAACCAGTTTGTTTGTGCGGTATACCAAATTAATTTGTAAAATATTAAATAAGATTTGATAATAAAAATAAACATCTAAGGACAAGCTCACAGTGACTTTTATTTGACTTGTTTTGTGAGTGTCGTTCTACTTGAATATTATTTCATCACCACACAACTAGTGTTCGGCGGAACACATTGCCACCATCACACATAAAAACCGCCAAATACTTTTCACCGGATGTTGAAACTATTCATAAGTCAATAGCTGTACTATTTGTACATGGGAAGGAGAACATTGGCTTGGGAAAATTTTTTCATCGGAATGTGAAAATGAATTTGAGGATGTGAAAAAAATGTTTCGCCATGTGCATCCAATCACATTTGAGAAGGTCACGGAATTGGACATTAAAGTCAAAAATACTCAGTTTTCTCTACAACCTATTCGTAGTGAGTCTGCTCTCTGGAAGCTATTTCGGAATTTAACATATTTATCATATGCTTTTTTCTTGGTAAAGGCCAAAAGGCTCTGTCCCAATTCAATTCCGAAGGTGTCAATCGTTCGGACACACAGACAAAAACTGCGTCAGGTACTACAACTGTGTTGTGCCGGGAGAATGGCAGTTCGCCAGAGACGAATACAGTGTTGCCTACTCCAACGACGGCAGATAAATAGGCCGTCCTGCAAATTACTCAATCCTAAGACAAAAAAAATGAGCTCATCAAACTCGCTAAAGAAAGCAGTTTCGCTCGATACGAACAGGTAGACCTAGCAGCCAACAGGACAAGCAGCTCATGACCAGGCGTCGGCTTTGCAGACCACTTTCGAAAAGAACAAAGTAGCACTGCAACGAACAGAGAAGAGAGTGTGAAAACACCGGTCAGACAAACGGAGGCAATAGGTGAGTTCTTGAACTTATCTAAAGAAATAATAAACTTGGATGCGTCTACATTAAAGCAAAGATGACACCTCTACGGCGGGTATCCGCCAAGGATGTCTGATAACTCCCAGCTCCAAACTGCACTACTTGGAACTCCCCGACCAAGTAGTCGAATAAGGTTTTTAAAATGGAAGATTTTCGAACCTTTAACGACTAGTATCTTGTAGAACACTCAAGGAGAATGGATCTATGGGTAAGATGTGTGTGTGCCGTCGTTGGCACGGGTTCTACGCCTATCCCACGCTGTTGCTCCGTTGGTCGTCACCAATGTGGGGTAAAAGTCCCGGTATCGGCTTGTTATTGATGGAGCTGAAGATCGAATTGTGGAATGCACTGCCGTGAATTTTGTTCTACAGTTTCAAACCTTTTACTTCCGTAAACGAGCGCTGCTTCGAGGCACACTGATTTTACTGAGCATCTTGTCGATGGGCTTTTCTATATCACCCTAATCGCGTCTATCGTAATGCAATGAAACGACACATCATTACGAGTAATAAAGGCGGGTAACTGACGAAGAAGCAGCAAAAGGATAGACATCCAGGAATTCCAATCGTGAGCAATGCACTTCCCCACTGTAGTCAATTCAAATGAGTCGAATGAGATTAAAACACACTTTCATTCCGTTTACACAGCTCATCGTTGCTATACTTGTTTTTATTTCGTATAATTGTTAAAAAATATTTCACAAAGGCAGGCACTGTATTTAAATCTGATTAAATAAAGTAAACACTGTATTTCAATTTGCTTAGTTCTAGTTAGAATAGTTGTTAAAATATTTTACAAAGTCAGGCACTGATAAAGGAAACACTGTATTTCAATTTACTTATTTTCCTTAATACGCTCGTCCACCGATGGTTGTTGGGCTCAGACTTAATTTATTTAACGTGGAGTCACGACTTGCCTCCACGGAATCCGTATCGCGATTGATTCATTCACCGAAGACGACAACACAGCAAATTTCCTTCATTGCTTCGGTGACCGACAAGGGATGATTTTCCTTGCATTGGTCCAGCAAAAAGGGGTGAAACACACACACGATGATCGTTTCTGCTGCTCATGGCGTGTGTCCACGAGAATGCAGACCGTGGATCAACCGAATCCACAAGGGGAACATTAGATGGCATGGTTGTTGCTCGTGCAACTTCTTCGACGTAGAGATTTAGGTGTTTACACGATCAGCAACTGCGTACAGCATTTATGCTGATCGAGCACATCTTGGCGGCATCTCCAAATAGTCGAATTCTCGATGGTAATTTTCCATTTAGGAGAACTCGACTTCCTTGGACGGTCAGCCGCATGCCATTATGTATTTGTCGATCGGATGACTGACCGATGGGGGCATAGGTAAAAGAAAGGAAAAAAAGAAATATCTCCTGCACGTGTGCGGCAGACTCGTTAGGTGATATCTCATTGATATGGTTCGGCTAGTGTTGGTTGCTTGATGGTGTAACCAAATTGCTTTTCCTTGTGGAAAATACTTATTTGTTGCTGATGGATTTTAATGTCAGCAAGAATTATTGATTCAAAGTATTTCTGAAGATAGTTGGTACAACTATGGAAGGTAAGTCCATGTTTTTATTCGTTTGAGGAAACTGTTTCTTCATCATAGGTTGTAAGGTAAGTAGTGGCGTTCAATGGAACAGCCACAATACTAGATTTATATCGTTTTTGGCTGCCCTAGGGGGGAGTTGGGTGTTGTACCTGGAAAAGGCGAGCGGTGGCGTTATTGAAACCGCCACAGATCTCCTTGAGCTCCTCCGACAATAAAATATAGCGGTTGGAAATGTACATGGAAGAGCGCCACAGATTTATGCCAAATGAATTCCACCTCCTCTGAAATGGGATCAATCAAGGGGCACAACTAGCAATAAACAGGAATCTCAGATTTCAAATAGTCTAAACAAAACTGTCAGTCCCAAACATTTTTTTATTAAAGTGATAACTACGGTTCATAGCTCTTCTAAGACTATGTTGATAGGGTCGTGATATATCCCGGCTACCACAAACACGCAGTCCTAAGAAGACCTTGATAAACTGTAGACCTTTATTCAATAATAATACCTGTCGCCTATGTGACAACGAACGGTCTTACCTTACGGGTGTGTCGTACCTGTTTCTCTTCCTCGTTACGCTCCGTCTGCTTAGTCAACATGAAACTGTAAAAACGATCGCTTCATTCTCTGGTTACCAGGCATTGTATTTAAAAACAAATTAGCAGCAGTCCAAGGTAGAGATCGTCGAAGCTAGAAAATATAGATTCATTAGAAAAACAGACTGGGAACGATTTCGGAATAACGTACATAGGAATCTGAATGTTTTAGACTTTCTAGATAGTTTAGATTATCGCAAATCCCAACATTTCTAATAGCGAAATAGAAGTACATTTTTTCACCTTCAACTCAGTTGCAATAGAAGACAACTAAGCGCAAGTTTGGCATCATATGAGAAGGTATAAGCATCATCCAAATCTCATAACGGCGATAGAAAGAGTTGAAAAGAGCGTTACATTATTACCACAATAGAAATGTTCAGACTTATATGCATCTCTCGGCAAAGATAGCGTTACCTAAAATCATAATTGGGAATCAAGTAGCGATTTGGAATAACGAATCTTTTCAAAAACTGCTTTCCTTCATCAAACCCTGTGCCAAACTTTTTTAGTAGAGTTCAATAAAGAAAACTCTGCTTTAAAACCAGAGACTCGTGAATGTTGATCAATAGTGGACCCAAAGTTGCACAATATCTATATGTACGACTTTCTCAATGCAACACATGGAATCAACATGGCTGAAGACTCGAAAGCCTTACTATACGGCGACGATACCTTAATCTATGGACATAGTAAGACAATAACGAGAGCTTATTAAATCTTTTGCAAACACTTTAAACAAATAGATACATTCTACCGATGATCGAATATAAGAATGATTATTATATTGTTATCGCGTTGATTAAAAGTTTCGACAAAAAGATTTTTTGTCAGAAAATCTATGTGACGATGAACATACCCGATGAAACTCAAATCCATCCTTTCACCTCTCAGATAAAAGAATAGCAAAGACACTGTTACGGCTCCAACGCCGTGCTTCCTCTTTCGAGGGAAGAGCGTGGAGGTTATTATAATCTTTTCTTTTATTATTAAAACAATTATAGTTCTTATTTATTTTTATATTTTATTTTGTTTTATTTTATTGAACTCAGCTATCTCAAGCTGAGCTCTCTTCTTTCTGTTTTTTTCATATGTTCTAACTGACTGTGGCGTATAAACTGAACAAAACAATCTAGAAGTCTCTGTGACTTAGAATTTTGAATAAACTTTGAACGAAAATCAAAGTGGCCATGTTTTGAAATGAAAAATGTGCTTGTTATGAAAAGGGGCATATTTATGAAATGTGCTGTAAGTGACTGGATATAGAATATAGTGTCTGTTTATTTATGAAATGTGCTGTAAGTGACTGGATATAGAATATTGTGTCTGTTTATTTATGAATTGTATTAACTGAGAATGTAGGATATGTGAGGATGTAGTTTTAAGGGTTGTGTTTTTAAGGGTTGTGTTTGAAAGGACATGAGTTAGTGTTAAAGCGAATAAGGGTAGTATTCTGGAATACAACATCCCACCCTTCTTCGAGAAAGAAAATTATCCTTGAAGAGAATAATTTTCTGTTAACTATTGCTTAGATTAGGTTTAATTACCGACTTGGATTTTCGTTCAATTACAATGGCGTTCAAAGTTAATCTTATATCAAAAGTTACAAAAATCCAAAAGTTCTTAATACTAGAAAAATAGGTTACAATAATCTAAAAGTTTACTTATAGTCTACTTACATTATCTTTTAACTAACTTTAAATATTTCTAACTTAATATTTCCACTTGGAACCTTTTCTTTTATTATCCAACAATTTTTTTTTTCTATACATATAATTAATATTATTTCTCAAAATTCTCTTTTTCGTTCGAATCATATCCCAATATATATTTTAAAATGTATTATATCCCAGTATATAATAAAAAATTTTTTTTTCTAAAATTTTCTTTGTTTCTTCCCCTTTTTTACCTTTTTTTTTTTTTTTTTTTTTCGTTTCCGTCATTTCTTACAATTGTTTTATATATTAAATAAAAACAAAGGCCATTTGTTAAGTGTATATCTTTTCCTTAAATTTATGGAAAATTTTCCAACCGTGTTTAATTTTAAGATAATTGTTAAAAATTTGGTTATGTTGTGTGTATGGGTTATTTATTTATTCCGAAAATAGTTTTATATTATTATTGTGTAAAACTTTGAATTTATTTCCTATTTTGATTTCTGAGTTTTCATCGGATACTATGTTGTGTATTTCGTAGGGACCCTCCCATAGGGAAGCGAGCTTATTTTTTCTGGTATGGTTTTTTATGAGTACCTTGTCGCCAACTTTGAATGTTTTATGGCTTGTCCCTTTGTCATAACACGCTTTAGATTTTTCCTTTTTGTCCTGCAATATGTTTTTAGCAATCTTGTAACCGTACTGTAGGCGGGCTTTTAGTTCGTTAGCGTAGTTCTCATAGTTGTATGACGTTTGCGGATTTATGCTGATCGAATTCGGTATTCGTGCAGGAAAACCATAGAGTAATTCAAAAGGGCTAAATGCGGTGCTACTGTGCGGTGTGGTGTTATACACAAACATTGAATATGGTAGCCAAGTATCCCACGAGAGTTGGTCCTTGTTAACGTAGTGTCTGAGATATTCGGCCAACGTTCGGTGGCTACGTTCTAAGGCTCCATTTGTTTGGGGATGATAAGGTGTTGTTTGTATCTTTTTGATTTTTAGAATCTTACATATTTCTTTAAAAAGGTGGCTTAGGAAATTGGTGCCTTGGTCCGTTAATACCGCGTCGGGTATTCCGAAACGACATATGATTTTCTCCACAAAACTACGAGCTATGATGGGTGCTTCCGCATTGGGTAGCGATATAGCTTCAGTGAACTTTGTTAAGTCATCTTGGAACGTTAATATGTATTTATTACCTTCGTAACTATTTGGGAGCGGGCCAACAATATCTAGAGCTACTCGTTCGAAGGGGGTTGTACTTGTTGTTGTGATTTTCATCGGGATTTTTCTGTTTAGCGTTAGTTTGTTTCTTTGACACGAGTCGCATTTGCGGATGAATTCTTTCGTATCTTTTATGAGGGTTGGCCAAAAGTACCTTGTTTTAAGCCGTTTGATTGTGCGGGAGACTCCCTGGTGCCCTCCAAAAGGTGAATTATGGAAGTCACGAAGGATTCGAGCGATATCCTGTCGGCCTTCGATATAGATTCTTTTGTCAGAGTAAAGATACACGGTGATCTTGGTTTGTGCGAATGTTTGTATTATGGCATTTTTAAGACGGGGGTTTATTGGCTCTTGTTTTGGGATAGAAATGTCAATATGGTTTACCTTTTCTTTTTTACAATAGTTATGAATTCTGCTGAGTGTTTGTTCAAAGCTGGGTTCGGTTCCTATGTCTAGCGGCAACGTAGTAACAATATATAAAGGGGATTTAGTCGTGTTTGGGTATAATTTTATTTCGTTTGGATTCGGACGTGTATAGGTAGGGATGGTTTTAAGTATCTTTTCGGTTTGGCCTTCTTTATTGGGTAATATAAAGATCTGAATGGGTGACCGGGTTTTGGCATACTCTATGGGTTTAGAGATTTCGATTATCTTACATTCGGTATGTCGGAGAGTAATTTCCTCACTTGCGGCTACTAATGGTTCAGCGGTACCTTGACCTCTCGTTTTGCTTCTAGTGGTAACTAGTACCTTGCCTACCTCTTGTGTGTCTTGGAGGTTAATAGGGAGGCGGCTAAGTGCATCTGCGTTGGAGTTGTATTTTCCGGCCTTGTAAATAATTTGGTATTCATATTCTTCTAGCAATGTTCTCCAACGAGCCAATCTTGATGTCGGGTCCTTCAGATTTATGAGCCACTGTAGTGGTTTATGGTCTGTACATATTGTGAACCTTCGTCCGTAGATGTAGGGGCGAAATTGTTTGACGGCGTAGATTATTGCCAGTAGTTCCTTTTCTGTCGTGCTGTACCTGGATTCGGCGTCGTTAAGGGTACGGCTAGCATAACAAATAGCTTTGTCCTGGCCAATTTCTCCCTGCGATAAGACCGCGCCTATTCCAACGTCGCTAGCGTCCGTAGTTACTATAAAGTCTTGATTGAAGTCAGGGTAAGGTAATATGGGAGGTTCTATAAGTTTATTTTTTAACGTATGGAAGGCTTCATCACAGAAGGGGTCCCATTTAAATGCTTCGGTTTTCTTTAGTAACTTCGTTAGTGGCTTTGCTATGGTTGAGAAATTGTCTATGAATCGCCGGTAATATCCTATGAATCCGAGGAATGATTTTACTCCCTTGACATTCTTGGGTGTGGGATATGTTTTAGCAGCTTTAATCTTTTCGGGGTCTGGTTTAAGACCGTGTTCAGAAATTACAAGACCCAGATACATTAGCTCCTTCTTCAGAAAAGTGCATTTATCTGGTTGAAGCTTAAGGTTATTCTGACGTAAACAATTAAATATTCGTATAAGCTTTGAGTTGTGTTCTTGCAGGTTATATCCGTAAAGGACTATGTCATCGATGTATACAAAGCAGTCGAATCCTTGTAATCCCATTAAAACGTTGTTCATTAAACGTTGAAAAGTTGCGGGCGCGTTTCGTAGACCAAACGGCATACGGTTATATTCATAATGTCCATAAGAGGTACTGAAGCCGGTTTTGCACTTGTCTTCATTGTCCATTAGGATTTGATGAAATCCGCTTGCGAGGTCGAGGGTGCTAAAATAAGTTGCCCTCCCTAGTTGATCTAGTATGTCCGTGATATTTGGTAACGGATATGCATCGGCAACAGTTACTTCGTTTAACCTACGGAAATCAACCACAACTCTCCATCTCTTATTACCTTCCCTGTCAGCCTTTTTTGGTACCAAGAGCAAGGGGGAGTTCCAAGGACTAGCACTGGGTTGGATAATACCACTTTGTAGCATGTCATTCACCTGTTTGTGTATCTCGGTTTTTTGTGTGTTCGGGAGCCTGTAGGGTTTGGTAAATACGGGCGGCTTGTTCGGGTCACTAATGATTTTATGTTTCAGCGCTTCTGTGAATGAGAGGTTGTCACCTTCGAGAAAAAATAAATCATTGTATTCTCTACATATTTGAAGGATAGATCGTTTTTCTTCACAATTACAGTGGCTGAGATTGATTATTGATGTTAATTTATTTAACCTGCCTTTGATTAGGTCGTCGAATTGACTAGAGATTAGGTTGAAATCACTTAGCTTGTCCCATTTGAAGTCCACGTCTTTAGTATTCACCGTTTGTTCTGCTTCCGAAGTGTTCATCATTAACACCTTTAATTTGGAGCTCTTGGGGCTGGTTAAGGTTTCGCCCACGTATATTCCTGGCATGATTCGTTTTTTTTTTGAATGATTATATCGCCGGACATGTCCTGGTGTTTACTATTTAACGGAAAGTCTACAATTTGTTGGCTTCTGGGTTTTAAAGTGAAAGTTGCTCTTTCAGTCTTATATGCTGGAACATTTTGTACTTCAGTCTTTGCTGCTGAAACTTTGTCACCCAATCTTCTCTGTTTTCGCTTTCTATTCTGTTTAGAGTTATTACTTTTTCCTTTTGATTCGAACTGAAGGTCTGAACAGGTGGCTCGTGATTCACATACTAGCTTATTACGGAATAGGCTCGGTGACTCGTTTGTAGAGCCGTATGGCTTTCTTCGATGCTCACTATCATTACCCTTTGACATTGGAATCTTCAGGATGTGTTCCTTGAAATCGATTATACATCTATATTTAAATAAAAAATCGTTTCCTATGATTCCGTCATAAGGCAGATTTATTTGTTCGGTGAGTAGGTGGAAAGGATGATCCATGAGCATGGTATGATCCTTGGTTTTTACTTCTAGGGTACCACTTACCGTTTCCTCTCTATCTGAGTCGACCGAATACTATAGATTGAAGAGTGCCGTTCAGCATGATTCTGTTGGCGTCTGGCCTCGCTTTCCGACTCTCGCACCCGAGAAAAGTGAACATTTTGCCTATCGTTTTGTCTATTGGTGATTCTAGGATTTTCACTAAAACGATTTTCGGTGTTTGCAGGATTATTTCGGAATGGATTACGCGTTGTTGTACCTTGTTGGTAATTTGTTAAGGATGGTCCATTCCTAGATATCTTGTATCTACACTCGTTCTCTGTGTGATTATTCCGTCCACAGAAATTGCATATAATGTTATATTCTCTTTTTAATGGTTGTCTATTCGGAAAATTGTTGGACTGCATGTTCCGATAACAAGTGTCCTGAGAATGACCTGGCTTACCTCAGGTTTGGCAGACTATTCGATTAAATCTGTCATTATAGTTATACGGCCTGGGAGAGTTGTCCATTCGAGCAGCATGTGATACTACATGTGCAATAGACTGTTTTAAAGTACTTCCCCCATGGACTTTGGCTAGGATTTTCAGTTGTTCATTCTTGAGACCATCCTCAAATATTTGCACTGCCAATTTTGAGTTTTCTTCTATCAAGAATTCTCTAACCACCGCGTCTGCTGTTATTTCACACGTAGCAGAGTTCAGCGTCCTCAGAGCATTCGCAACTCTATCTCCGTATTCCCGAACGGTTTCTTTGAAGTTTTGTTTCAGGGATATCAACTCATTGTGTGCCGTTGACCGAGATTGCTCCTCTTTATATTCTGATTCAAGTTTATCCTTTAAATCCTCCCATTTAGCAATTGTGCTATACCTAATTAGATCATAGGCAGGACCCTCTAGTCTATTTTTGACTAGCTCCAAAAATGTTTCATATATCTCCGGGTCTGCCCTTTTTATAGATCTAAATAAAACGTCTCCCCCGGAAATAAATTTATCTAGGTCGCAGGGTTTTCCGTCAAAGGTAGGGACGATTCTGAAAACATCAGAAATTCCGACAGAAAGAGCCATTTCAGGGGGGTTATGGTGTATTTGTAGAGAGTGGATTTGTTCTTCCCCCTGCCTTGCCGCCTGTCTCGTGTAATACGGACTCCTAATCTTGAAAACTCTGAAATCAATGTATGGCAAAATCACTTCTTAAAAATACGGTATAAAAAAATGGCCTTTCTTTTAGTTATTCAATATATATGAAAAAGAAAGTTAATTTGGTCTCAAAGCTGTAGAGAAAGAAAATTCGGCGAAAAAGACAAAACGGAAATGTCGTCGAAATACTGGAAAGAGAATATTCGAAATAATTTCTATCGGACAAAATTGTTAGTAAAAAGGAAAAGTTAAAAGTTCCAAGGTAAAAATATTCCTACGGAAAAATGAACAGAAAAATTGATATTTCGCTAACGATTCTTACTACTAATATATGTTGATTGATGTTTTGTTCTCCTTTTTTTTTTTTTTTTTTGATTAATGTTTTGTTCTTTTTTTTCTGAGGTGTTGTCTTCTTGTGTTTTTTTTTTTTTTTTTTTTTTTTCATCTGCTGCCACTGAGGTTAATTTAGATTTCCTCTGGAACTCATCGGCAAAGGAAATTTCGAAGTTATTTCCACTCGATACATCGAATGTTCCGCCATCCAAGTCGAAAATGAGGACCTTCCTTCCCTATTTAGGGTTTTATCTTGCACTAATCTTCCTCTGGGATCGAGTCCTCCTTCGAGGATTAAGTCGTCCTTCGGGGATTGGTCTTCCTTCGAGAATTTAGTCGTCCTTCGAGGATTAAGTCGTCCTTCGGGGATTGGTCTTCCTTCGAGGTGTTGAAGTCCGGCGCCGTGCTTCCTCGGTTGAGGGAAGAGCGGGGACCTTTTATTATTCCTCTTCTTCTTTTGCTGGTCCTGTACGCACAACAATCTTATTACAACTTAAGAATTCTCCACGTATTATGATCCGCGTCCCAGGCGGACCTTCCTTTGGTGAAAGTCCAGTTACAACTGGCTGAGGTGCCATTAACAAGAAAAATCCTTTTTTAAATTCAACGGCTCTTAAAGGGTTTTAGATGATATTAAAACTCATATTATTATCACTATATTTAATATATTTATACCAACTTAGGGTTTCTTAACTCAACTTTCCAGACTCACAATTCAACTTACAATCTCAAACGAACTTTATGAACTGAACTTTTTTTCTCTATTCTGTTTTTTCTTCTGTGACTTTTCACATTCAATTCGGACGAAAATCCAAGTTGCTATGTTTTCAATAAATAAAAAGGTGCAGGTTATTAAGTGTGCTGTAACTGGTAATATTGTGAATGTTTATGAATGGTATGTATTAAGTGAGAATGTAATATATGTTAAGTGAAGTTTTTAAGGATGTGTTAGGAGATTCAGTGTTAAATTTAATAAGGGTAGTATTCTGGAATACAACATCCCACCCTTCTTCGAGAAAGAAAATTATCCTTGAAGAGAATAATTTTCTAGTAACTATATATTAAATTAAGATTAATTAAAAACTTGGATTTTCGTTCAATTACATTACAAAGGTTTTCAAAATTAATCTTTCATCAAAGGTTACAATAATCAAAAAGTTCTTAATACTAGAAAATTAATCTATTTACATTATATATTAACTAAATTTTTCCAATACTCAAAAAGTTCTTAACACTAGAAAAATAGTCCAAAATAGTCTATTTACATTATATATTAACTAAATTTAAATATTTCTCCTTGGAACCTTTTCTTTTCTTATCTAAAAACCATTATTACTTATTATATTAAATATATAATATTAATATTATTGTTTCAAAATTCTCATTTCCGTATATATATTAATTCCAAAATTTCTAATATATATATTACCAATAAAATTTTCTTTCTTTCCTTTTCCGTTCGAATATATATTAATTCCAAAATTTCCAATACATATTACCTCTAAAATTTTTTTCTTTCGTCCCCCTCATTAACGTTTTTTTAAGGTCCCCGCTCTTCCCTCAACCGAGGAAGCACGGCGCCGGACTTCAACACTGGTGGCAGCGTTTAGAGTCCTTAGAGCATTCGCGACTCTATCGCCGTATTCCCGGACGGTTTCTCTGTAGCGTTGTTTCAGAGAAATCAACTCATTGTGTGCCGTCGACCGAGATTGCTCCTCTTTATATTCCGATTCTAATTTTTCTTTTAAATCCTCCCACTTTGCGATTTGGCTATACCTAATCAGATCGTAAGCATGACCCTCTAGTCTATTTTTGACTAGATCTAAAAATGTCTCGTATATATCCGGGTCTGCCTTCTTTAGGGATCTAAATAAAACGTCTCCCCCGGAAATAAATTTACCTAAGTCGCAGGGTTTCCCGTCAAAGGTAGGGACGATTCTGAAAACATCAGAAATTCCGACAGAAAGAGCCATTTCAGGGGGTTTAATGTGTATCGGTTGATAGTGGATTTGTTCTTCCCCCTGCCTAGCCGCCTGTCTCGTGTAATATGGACTCGTAATATTGAAAATTTGAATTAAAGTATGGCGAAAATTTGTTATCAATTCTTAAAAATATGGTTTATGAAAAAATGGCCTTTATGTTATTATTCAATATATATATATGGAAACGATATGGTTTGGACCCAAAACTGAAAAGAAAGAAAATTTTCGACGAGAAGGAAAAGAAACGGAAATGTCGTCGAAAAAAACTGAAAAGAGAATTTTCAAAATTTCTATCGAGAAAACACTTTTTTTTTTTTTTTTTTGAAAAAGGAAAAAAATCGAAGTAAAATATTCCTACAAAAAAAAAAGGAAGAGAGAAAAAACAAAATATTGAAAAAAATTCTTACTACTCTAGATGTTGATAGAAGTCTTGTTGAATTTCTTATTGTTGTCCTTTGTTTTTCTTCTTTGTTGTGTCGTAGAGTTCCTCTTTGTGTTCCTTTCTATATTTTATATTATTTTGTTATTCTTGCCAGGCAGACTTCACGCCCTAGAAGTTGAATATCCTGGTCTTTTCTGCTTTCCTTTTTTTTCTTTTTATTTCGTTGTTTTATGTCGAGGTTTTTTTTTTCTTCTTATTTTGGTTTGGTTATTTCTCCTGTTTTGTTTTTTTTCTCTCTTTTCTTCTTGAAAAATTTTTTTTCTTCTTCTTATTTGGTTATTTCTCTTGTGTTCACTTTAATTTTTTTTTTTGTTTTAAATTTTTTGTTTACTTTGTTTTTCGTTGTTTTATGTTTACTTTTTTCTTCTTCTTATAAACATTTTTTTTTGTTGTTTTAAATTTTGTTTTGTTTAAAAAATTTTTTTTCTTGTTTTTTTTCTTCTTATTTTCTTGTTTTTTTTTCTTCTTATTTTCTTCTTTTTATTTGGGATCCTTTGGTTGTATCCCACCGCTGCCACCAGTGTTGAAGTCCGGCGCCGTGCTTCCTCGGTTGAGGGAAGAGCGGGGACCTTTTATTATTCCTCTTCTTCTTTTGCTGGTCCTGTACGCACAACAATCTTATTACAACTTAAGAATTCTCCACGTATTATGATCCGCGTCCCAGGCGGACCTTCCTTTGGTGAAAGTCCAGTTACAACTGGCTGAGGCGCCATTAACAAGAAAAATCCTTTTTTAAATTCAACGGCTCTTAAAGGGTTTTAGATGATATTAAAACTCATATTATTATCACTATATTTAATATATTTATACCAACTTAGGGTTTCTTAACTCAACTTTCCAGACTCACAATTCAACTTACAATCTCAAACGAACTTTATGAACTGAACTTTTTTTCTCTATTCTGTTTTTTCTTCTGTGACTTTTCACATTCAATTCGGACGAAAATCCAAGTTGCTATGTTTTCAATAAATAAAAAGGTGCAGGTTATTAAGTGTGCTGTAACTGGTAATATTGTGAATGTTTATGAATGGTATGTATTAAGTGAGAATGTAATATATGTTAAGTGAAGTTTTTAAGGATGTGTTAGGAGATTCAGTGTTAAATTTAATAAGGGTAGTATTCTGGAATACAACAGAGGATTAAGTCTTCCTTCGCGGAGTAAGTCGTCCTTCGGGGATTGGTCTTCCTTCGAGGATTAAGTCGTCCTTCGGGGATTGGTCTTCCTTCGAGAATTAGTCTTCCTTCGAGGATAGAGTCGTCCTTCGGGGAGTCCACCAGTCTTCGTGGATCGGTCTTCCTTCGAGGATTGGTCTTCCTTCGAGGATAGAGTCGTCCTTCGGGGAGTCCACCAGTCTTCGTGGATCGGTCTTCCTTCGAGGATTGGTCTTCCTTCGAGGAGTCCACTAGTCGGGAGTCCACCAGTCTTCGTGGATCCCACCGCTGCCACCAGTGTTACGTCTCCAGTCGCCGTGCTTCCTCTTTCGAGGGAAGAGCGTGGAGGTTATTATATTAATTAAAATACTTATAGTTTTTATTTAATTATATTTTATTTGATTTATTTTTATTTTATTGAACTCAGCTATCTCAAGCTGAGCTCTCTTCTTTCTCTTTTTTTTCATATAAATTTACTTGTGTATATAGAACATTTTGTTCTAACTGACTGTGGCGTATAAACTGAACAAAACAATCTAGAAGTCTCTGTGACTTAGAATTTTGAATAAACTTTGAACGAAAATCAAAGTGGCCATGTTTTGAAATGAAAAATGTGTTGTTATGAAAAGGGGCATATTTATGAAATGTGCTGTAAGTGACTGGATATAGAATATTGTGTCTGTTTATTTATGAATTGTATTAACTGAGAATGTAGGATATGTGAGGATGTAGTTTTAAGGGTTGTGTTTGAAAGGACATGAGTTAGTGTTAAAGCGAATAAGGGTAGTATTCTGGAATACAACAACACTGGTCCAATATATTATATTCTTCTGTGGAGAGGGGAAGCCAATTTTTTCTCCTCACGGGGTCATGATTTCAGTATTTCGGAATGGGGAATGGGGAATGGGGAATGATCATTACTAGTATTTTGAGATTGTGGCATTTCTAACAGATACACACACAATTCACAAGCAAATAGTGAAGAATACCATACGAAAATCGAATAAGAAAATGCATCAGAGCCGTATACCACAGCGATAACATAACAATTCATATCAGTTGAGTATACTCAAGTTTATAAATTGAATTCTACACAGCCAGTACCCTGATGTGTTACGCATTGGCTCAATTTTTGGTGATTATAACTGCCATAGCGTCAGTTCGAATCACACGTTCCTCACTATCATCCCAAACGCTATAAGATTACCTTCAAAGTCAAGAAATAAACAATATATGGTTCTTTATGGGAATGTTTCCGACACAGTTTGGTAGAAGCGGATGTCGTGAAAAGGCTTTAAAATAATATGGTTATGTCCTGTGTCCTATTAGTCTTAAAACTAATTAGAAATATATCTCCAACATTTCAGGCACCACTTTTGAAAATTCCAATGAGATTTTAGTCGAACCATCAATCGACAGTTCGGGTTGTTTTCCAGTTTGTAATTGCCATTAGTGTCAATTTGTATTGAACAGAAATGTGATTAAGTAGGTTATCAATTGAGTGCATATTATTCTAGTAAAAAACGGTAAATCAAACAGACTGGTAATTGAATTTAAATAACTTCGTCCCGTTGAATTAAGACTTTGTTCAAATACCTCATGCAATACATAATATTTTATGCTATTAGTACGAGCGACAATACCTCATTATGACCAGACGATCAGCGGCATAATTCAGTGTAGTATAAAGTCTCGCTAATGAGGGTTTTCTATCAATTAAGGATAACAGACAACAACATCAAACAGTCCCCGATAGTCGAGATATGCGGTCGTAAAGGAAGAAAGGAAATGTGTTTTTTTTTTAAATGAATGTTAAGCGAAATACTACAGCGCGGCCTCAATATACACCTCGCAGTAGACTGACCCGTAAGTCAACAGGGAAACTTTAAAGATAAACAATAACAGCAGTTCATGGTCCACAGTTTACAGTGCACATATAACGAGCATCCCTTTGGGCCACAACCCCGCCATGACATTGTACACATACTGATGCTATGTCCTTTCTGGTGCGATAATGGGCAACAAAGGCAACCGGCCTGTCTCCCCGATGCCACATAATTTCGCTTATTATATCGCTCAGTTAATTGATGTGAAAAACACCGCAAAATTATTTATTTCTTGTTTCACACATTTCAGGGCGTTTTTGTGTTTTATCATTCGTTGTAATTGCGTTTTGAGGAGCTTTTATGTTTTGTTTTAATGAAAAATATTTTTTTAATGACTATGCGACGAGAGTAGCATCAGTGACCGCAAAATGGCTGGGGAATCGGGTGCAGCACTTCCGCTGACTGTTGAAAATAATGAAATCAACAAAATTACTTAAAACAACATCTACAATGGCAACAACAAATGAGTGACATTTATAAAACAATCGATGGGTGTACGGAAGGATAACATCAGACGGAAATGATATTAAACGCGCCACCCACATTGAACCGCAACGTGGATAGTAATAATAAAAACAATATTACAGACTGTACGTATAAATCATCGAGGATAATGTTACTCGCGGAGTGGCCACTAAGGCAAGTTTGCAATTCATGCTGGAATTCCATTGGTTAGCAGAATGTACATATGTCCATAGTGTTGAGTTGGAATGCAATAAATTAAAACGCTTGCTGTTTCGGTTATGACCTTCCTTGGTGTTGGCTTATCTTACGATGGCCAATTATGCCCTAAGAGGCGACGAGTAAGTAGTCATTACCGAATAATTGTCATTATCAAATTTCAAGCTTTCTTGACTGCTTTCGATTATGAAAATCTAGAATATATATGTATATTTTTTTAACTAGAATTGCCTATTACTATTTTCCAGAAGAAAATGACATGAGAAAGAAGGTTAAAAGTAAAATCTTACCAATAGTCTGTGGATATATTAAACAAACCCTTAGCATCACATAGATGTGGGATTATTTCACAAATTTTCTTACTGTGTCCTTTTTTGTAATAAACTAAGTGTAAGAATTTTTTTTATCACGATTCTAATAAGTAGTACTTATGGTACATTGAAAATATGGCATTTTTTCATTCATATTCGGTCAATAAATACAGATAACTACTGTAAACAACTCATTTCAACCGTAATTACGGGCATAATGACATTACCTACGCTCAACGTGAAATCTAACACCAAAATGCAACTCCGCGGAATCGCGTCTGCATGGGAATCACTGTGAATGCTGAATTTGTAACATCGCTTTGTAATATACGACGATACTAATACGACGTACAGATCGTTCATCAACTTCAATTGGGAAAGTCCGAACATCTCTTGGTCATTAATTTTCCCCAATAACGGTGTTGACGCTATAGCGGACACACTCTCAGGCATGATTCTACTTGGTATGCGAACATTTATTTTACACAGGGTAAAAGGTGTCACACCCGAGAGAAATATGTGGTTCTGTGACGTAGTATTAGCAGGTGTGCCGGCACGGGAACGGGGTCACTTCTATCCCACAGTATAACACGCGCCTTTGAAACAGTTTAATTGGAAAATCCGAAAGAAAACACGAAACTGCTTTGTGTAACACTTTGTTTTTATTTATTCTTTTTTGGAACTGAAGTTAACACTAGCAATAATCCAATTGTTTATATAATTTTATTAATTAGTAAATGGTTGACTTTTTTATTATTAAATCGAGAGTATACAATTCCAACACAGTAACGCTTGGATCGCTGGCCGACTTCCGATTTGGTGGAACAAAAATGGACCACATTTGTTCTGTTCTATTATTCATTTTTAGCTTTACTTTGCCACTATGAACTTCCGTTTCTATTGGTGCTATTGGATTTTTCTCACTGGTGGCTACTTCTCGACCGACCGTGACCCGTGCAGAGTCGACCCTCGGCTGGGGTGAGTTTTCTTCTTTTACAGAAAGCGAAGTTTCTCTTTTGGGTGACCATGGTGAGAGGATTTTTTGGCGGACACAACGATTTGGTGCACACAAGGATTTTCTTAATCGACAGTACTATGTTTCTTTTCTAACGACGCGAAACTCACACAATTCGCAACTCACGTTACTTGGATTTAGACTGTTTCTCGAATTTCCTAATACCTTCAGAATGGGGTTCCTCAGTGTCTCTACTCCGGATGGATGTTATAAGTCGACTCTCCAATTCGACGGTATTCGCTAGACTAACTGTCTCTATCCTAAAAATATCCCGTTCTAATTACCTATCCTCGCATCTGCACAAGAAGATTTCTCATCCAGTCTGCCAACAGATTTTCCCCATCGTATTTGTTAACAGCCTACAATTTCTCTGGGCATCTTAAAAGGAGAATTTCCCATCGGATCTGGAAAAGGAGAAATCTTACTCGTGATCTTTATCATCATCATTAATTGCTGGTGGTCGGAATCTTTTTTCTTTTGTTTAAGGATCGGATGCCGCCGCTTATTCTCCGATCTTTCCGTGGTTTATTTGAACTGCACATCTGGAATGCAGGCAAAGGATCGCATGCACGTCGGATGGGTAAACGGCCTATGGGATGTAAGGCTTTGTTTGCCTTTCCAATCATAAACATCTATCAGGGATAGTGTTACGAGTTTATGATTGTTCGCCTGCTAATCAATGGCGCAACGAATCGTTTGTTTGCGCAAGTGTGCCTTAGCATTAGGGGATGCAAGGGATTTAGGTGCTAATTACATTTAGCTACCCGAGTATGCGTTCCTTGTCCGGTTTACTTACCGACAATGGTATTTCGTGGGAAGACATCGCGTTGGTGCTCAGGCTGACTGATCGATTTACATGCGACGCTTTCCTGCATTAGCGTATTGCATAGATACAATGCTTGCTGCCTTTTTGGATTGGTGTAAAGGATATTTTTATTACTCACTTTAAATGAAACACTCTTTCTCTATTTAATTAACTTTTATTTAAAGCGTACTTATTAGTGCTATGGTCCTTCACTTAATTAAAGTTATCCTCAAAAATTATATTTTATTAAAATCTTTTCCTCCTTACAATATACTAATTTTCAAACTTTATATTATTAAAAGGTTTTTTAGTTTCATACACTACCGTTCATTACACTCTATTCGATGGGAAACTTTATTCCCTTAAGACGTTTTAGCAGATTACATTGAAGAATTATTCCACTATACTTATTGGCAAAACTGTATATTATTAAACGGTTTAGTAGCTTATTTCACTTTTGACCAACACTCTCTATTTTCAATCAAAAACCCCGTGACCACCTTGAACAAGGGACTCGAACCAACTCCTTGTTATCTCACCGTCTCGGTCGAGATTCAAAATTCAACCCGCCAACGAAGACCTGTTTTTTCTTCATCCTGAAGGTCGAAGGATATGGCATTTCTTTCTTTATCTTTCCCGGCTTGGATTCAAACGCGGAAACACAAAGGGAAAAATCAACAGAGGATCGTGCACATTTATAATCCTCTATTTTGATATGCGCTAAACGAATGTGTAATTCGTTTTATGATGCCTGTTGTTTTTTCTAGCCGACTCGGTAAGGATCCCTTTTGTAAGGATACGTTAGGGAATACAAATAGAGAATTGTGCTAATGAGCATTTCTGATTCTCTATGTTGTTTACTTTAGCCGAATGGGCAAGGATCTTTTAAGTGGGGAATCGATACAAAGGCGAATATTTTCCTTTTGTTTGTTTTAACTTAATTTTGTTAAAACGAAAACTGGCGTTGGTTGTTTTAATTGTTTTAGATAACCATTTTTCTGAGGTCTCGTAAAATTGCTGGCGCGCAATTTTTTATGATACTCAATGGTTTTGTTTGAAGGACGGCATCTGGCGTGCACATTTGGCTCTTAGGGGTTTTTGTGGTGAACCTTTGGTTCAATGATTATATTTCCCAGTTTTTTATGTGAGCAAATTGAACGTTTAGTTCAATTTGCTTGGAGTTTAATTGATTAGCGCAAATCGAACGTTTAGTTCGATTTGCTTGCTATCAATTTATGCGGGACGAGGTGTATGGGGTAATGCTTTGATTTAGCATTATGTCACATCCTTTAAGTGGATGTTTTTGGCGTGTATCGCCGTTAGTGGTGGAGATTAGCTCCAAAAGGGTAATTTTTATGGGATGGTTGGTTGTGGTCGTAACAATCCTCCCCCCTTTATAAAATGAGTATTATTCTTTGAAGAGGAAATAATACTCCTTGGGCTCCTATAGGAACGTGAGTGGTGTAGTGTGGCGGTTACTAAATTTTATTTATCTTTTGTCCCTTTAATTTATTCTGTATATGTTTAGTTTACATTTGTTGGGACTGTAGTTTATAGGGTTACTTATTTTGTATTTGTACATCATTGTTTTGTTTATTATTTTTGTTTTAGGCATACATGGATTTAATCAACTTAAGTTCATTCGTAGGTTTTCATTGTTATATTATAAGGTTCAGCACATTTTGTTTAGGTATTATTATGTATATATTGTGTACGTATAATTATGTATATATATGTAGGTATTACTATATCTTTATATATATGTATATATTTATTACTTTTTTTTTTTTTTTTTTTTTTTTTTTTTAAATAGTTTCCGTAACTTATTATTTATTTAGAGATCTAACAAATCAAATGATTATTAATGAAATTTATTTATTTATTATTATCATTATATTTTTTTTTTTTTTTTTTTTTTTTTTTTTTTTGTAATAGTTTATTTATTTTCCTAATTTGTTTTATAGGAATAGTTTTGCTTATTCATTTAAATAGTTTTTATAATAATAGAAATTATTTGTATCTTATTTTGTATCATAATTGAATGTGCAATAATTTTCACTCCTTACAGTATTTAGTTTTAACATTAGTGGCAATAGTAGTTTGGTAATAACAGACATTATTTGCTTATTAGTTCTAACAGTAATATTATTATATGTGCAATTATTTATCTACTGGTTTTATTTTTCTAATTAGTTTAATTGTAATAGACCTTATATGCGTATTAATATTTTTGCTTATATTCTATTTAATTGTAACAGCAGCAGTGACAATAGTCAAAGAAGTTATTTACCTAATCTGTACATCTTAAGTTTTGTTAAATGTTTGTATAATAGTTTTGTTTATTTATTTTCTACTTAGTTTATTTATTTATTAAATGACTTAATACTAGTGGTTACAGTAATGGTAGTCACATAGGAGTGACTTTTATCTATAGTAGTAATTTTGTTTATATATTCTGTAATATATTAATATTTACTAAAAATTTATTTTGTTTATTTTTGTGCAAGCTATGTTAACTTGTGGGTATATTTTCATTTGTGTGTTTATCTTTTTGTTGACAAATTAATATAGTTTTACTTCTATCTTTGTCCATATTGTTTTTCGTTTTAATTCTGGCTACGTACCGTTATTACTTTTATATTTAGTTAATCGACAAACGCATCTTCGATTTGCAGAACACCCTGGGAATAATAATTGTTTCGGATTGATAGAGGGCAGGAAGTTGGATTTGTTAAGGATGGGGTTTTAAAAGTACGGTTTTAACCTATTATTGTGAACTACCACTGATCTTCGGCCTATTTTGATGGCCGTATTGCCTGGGCCCTTTATTGCTATGACTGGGAAGGGTCCCTTCCAAATAGATGTCATTTTGCCCTTACGATTTTCGTTTTTCATCAACACCTTGTTTCCCACGTGAAACGATTGTGGTTTCGTTTCACTTCCGGAGCAGGTGCTCGCCTTTAATGAACGACATTCCTCACACTGCTTTTTATGTCTCCTAATATCGGATAGCATAGCTGGCCACCAGTACCTTTGTCGTATTTTATTATACGATTTGGTGATGCTCTGATGTCCACCGGAAGGGGAATTGTGATAAACCCTGAGTAAAGTTGCAATCTCATTGGGGTTCGTAATTTTTTCGGGTGTTTCGGGCTTCTGCAATAACTTTTTGGTTTGTTTATTTTGCGAGCGGGGAAGCGAGTTTGATGGATTTGCTGGTAGAGTGTCTGTGATTCGATCAACATATGTATTATGACCAGTTGACTCTTTGGGGTTCCTCTTTTTGTAGTTACAATTTAACCTTAAAGATTTCCACTTATCTTGGGCTTGCTCTTGCTTTCCTTTATAGTATTTATTTTCAGGTACCCTTTTCTCAACCGTTGAGAATTTGATTGGCACACTAAATACTGTTGGATTCATTTCCGTTCGAGGAAATGTGATGCACTGTTTGGGGCCTTCCACATTGCAATTCTTCGACAGAAAGTCGTTTCCAAGTAGTCCGTCTTCCGGTAGATCGGGCATACTGCTCACTACTTGAAACTTGCATGGGAGTTTAGACCTACCATTCAGTTGGAAGTTCACCTTGCAGCTTCCCAAGGTTCGGAAACTTCCAAACGGCATCTGTAAGGTGCAAGCTTCTCGCCGATTAATCTTAACGTCTGATTCGTTGAGGCTACTTTTGGTGATCAGACTTATCTCAGCGCCAGTGTCCACTACTAGAGTTGTGTTTTTCTTAACACCTACATCTATTGGTAGCTGGACAGTTGGGACGCTGGTTATTTGCGAGCATGGAGTTCTAATGTGGTAACTCTTTTTTGCCACGGAGTGTTTTGGTCTACTTCTTTCTTGTTCTGAAGGGGGAGAATTTTTAGAAAATTGGCATTGAATTCGCGATTCCCATTTCAGCTTTTGCTGACAGGAACCTATGTTGTGGCCCTGCTGGCCACAGAAGTCGCAAATCTGCCTTATATGAAGAATCCTTTTTCCCTCCTTTAATCGCCAGCAATCACGGATATCGTGATTTATTCGCTGACATTGTGTACAAAAGGGTGTGTTTTTCCGTTTTACACACTCTTCATAGGTATGCCCCCGTTTCTGGCAGTAGCTACAAGTTATTTTAATGATAGGGGCATCCTGTGTAATGGGTTTTGTGTAGGGAACTGCTTTGGGTTCAGGGGAATTAGGTTTATGCTCTATAACTGGAGGCTCCACCACTGTACCTGTAATTGGGTTAAATATCTGTGGAGAAGAATGGTATATCGGTGAAGATTCCGAAGACGAGAGTGAGTTCGACTGAGTTTTTTCGAGCTCTTCCAAATCTAACGTCCTTTGCATTAGAGTGTCAAGTGGTTCTCCGTCCATTAATAATAGAAATTGACGGTAGTATGGATTTAAGAGTCCACTTCTATACACACTCCTGGCAAAGTCGTCTAGCTGTATTTTTATACCCTCGGCGGACGCGGAGCCATATCTCTTCTCCGCTGCCAGTGAGCATCTTTCCAACGTTTGCTTCAAACGTATTTGGAACAAGATGACTGCTTCCGCTGGGTTCTGTTTGGTAGCCAGTAGTTTATTGACCAAATCTTGGTAGCTTTCTACTGGCTGGTAAACTTTCCTCAGTAGATCCTCTGCTTCTTCAAAAGATGAAAACGGAGTGGACGCGAACAATGCAGATGCTTCTCCTCGCAACCTAGTAGGGAATATCTGCAGGAAAACATTGTGCTCTTCCACTGGGAGACAATTCAAAACCCTCCTACTACAATCTAAAAATGTATGGAGCTCGGCACCTAAATGTGGGTTACGTTCCCCTGAGAAGGTGGGAATTAGTTGTACTGACAACTTTGCCACTTTTGTATAGTCTACAGCCATATTTTAGATATAACTGGACTTAATTTGGGGTTAAAATGAAAAGAGCAAGGAAAAAGGCACTCTACCGATTCATAAATGAAATTAGTAAAGTTCCTGAAAGAGAAAGTAGGAGACAAGGACAACCACAACTCCAAAGGTGTTCGCAATATTTATTAATATATAGTGAATGTACCTAATTAAATTTCTGGGGGCAGTTATAATATGTTTCTTGCGTTTTATGTTTCTTGTATATGTCCGAGTGGAAATACTTCCCAATTGTTAAAAATTTCACTAAAACGACCGCGAAGTGTGGAGGAATATGGACACAGATTTTAAAACCAATTGTAGATTGTTATTTTTTTTTGATATCTTATTATCTTGAAAAAGTACGATCACCCAATGTGGACAAAATAGATACGACAGATATATGAACTATAACACAGTGATAATCGTTTTTGTGGTATTATTCTTTGTGGATGAATTAGGTTATTGTTAAACTCCAATTTCCTCCTACTAACTTTGTCTCTTTTCCCTAATCGTTCGGTTCCGCTTCGGAGTCGCCTTGGCGAGTTAGGTGAGACGTATTCCGAATCTTGGCTTTCTTCGCCTTCCATAAACAGTAGGGGTGGTTGGGTATATTAATGGGAGAAAGGGTTAAGGGTGTTCTTTGGGGAGGTTCTTTTGGAGTTGCTTTAAAATAAAAATACTTCCCAATTATTCGATTCAATTTTCATTTAAACGACCGCGAATATGGACAAATATAAGGACTGATGCAAAGATGGTGACAATTGGTTTTGTAAAATATATATAATATTATAGAAGTGGAAATACTTCCCAAATAGTACAATGACTTTATTTAATACACCAGAAATATATGGACAAATATAGACACAGACTTTAAAAGCACTTGTAGGTTTTTACTCCTTTTTATATATCTTATTTCTTGAAGTGAAAGTACTTCCCAAAGAATACGATCACACAATATGAACAATTATAGAAGTGACGGATTTTAGAATGATATGGAATTCTCTTGTGTAAAGGTTATAATTAATTTAGCTTAGAGTAATCTTGGCTGTTAAATTTTGGTAAATTATAAGTAGCTTAATGATAAGATAAAGGTATGTTGTATTCAAGTGATTAATTATAAGAGAAAAAAAAAGTAAACTATAGTTTTGACTCTATGGTCTTTTCCCTTTTTGGGTTTATTATTTAATATAAAGAGGCACGGTTTTAATTCCGTCTAATTTTGTTTTTACACTTCTTGAGGTAAGGAAAAAATTTTGAAAATTGAAAATTTAAATTACTTATCTTTTTGTTTCTGCTTTGGTTGATGGTGTTGAAACTGCTACTGTTGTCCGCTGCTTCTCCCCGTTGGTATGAGGTGTTGCATTCCTTCTCCGCTGTTGATTATCTGTCGTTTTACTTGTATTTTGTTTGTGTTAAATGTTCCTTTTACATCCACTTTCATTGTTGGCTTCTACCTTCATTTTATTATTATTGTTTTTCTTTAACTTTTTTAGTTTATTGGTGTGTTATTTGTGTTTGATTTTACTTCACTTTTTAGTTAATTTGTGTGTTTTTATAGATAGTTTTGACTAGTCTTTTGAAATTTGTTGTTACTTATTTTTGATTCACTTATGTCCTTTTTCATTTTAAAATTCCTTTTTTTTTCTTTGAAATATATTTTATTATTATATTTTTGTTATTCGATTTTTGTATGTGGTTTTAGTTAACTTTTTCGGTGAACTTTTGTTTTGTCACTTTTTATTTATTTATATTTATTTTTGTGGGAGCTTTGTCGTTCTTGTCGACACAAGGCTTTTCAAGCTCTTATGAGACGGTAGTCTCGGGCTTCCTTGCGCTCACCGGCTGCGCCATTTGTAAAGGATATTTTTATCACTCACTTTAAATGAAACACTCTTTCTCTATTTAATTAACTTTTATTTAAAGCGTACTTATTAGTGCTATGGTCCTTCACTTAATTAAAGTTATCCTCAAAAATTATATTTTATTAAAATCTTTTCCTCCTTACAATATACTAATTTTCAAACTTTATATTATTAAAAGGTTTTTTAGTTTCATACACTACCGTTCATTACACTCTATTCGATGGGAAACTTTATTCCCTTAAGACGTTTTAGCAGATTACATTGAAGAATTATTCCACTATACTTATTGGCAAAACTGTATATTATTAAACGGTTTAGTAGCTTATTTCACTTTTGACCAACACTCTCTATTTTCAATCAAAAACCCCGTGACCACCTTGAACAAGGGACTCGAACCAACTCCTTGTTATCTCACCGTCTCGGTCGAGATTCAAAATTCAACCCGCCAACGAAGACCTGTTTTTTCTTCATCCTGAAGGTCGAAGGATATGGCATTTCTTTCTTTATCTTTCCCGGCTTGGATTCAAACGCGGAAACACAAAGGGAAAAATCAACAGAGGATCGTGCACATTTATAATCCTCTATTTTGATATGCGCTAAACGAATGTGTAATTCGTTTTATGATGCCTGTTGTTTTTTCTAGCCGACTCGGTAAGGATCCCTTTTGTAAGGATACGTTAGGGAATACAAATAGAGAATTGTGCTAATGAGCATTTCTGATTCTCTATGTTGTTTACTTTAGCCGAATGGGCAAGGATCTTTTAAGTGGGGAATCGATACAAAGGCGAATATTTTCCTTTTGTTTGTTTTAACTTAATTTTGTTAAAACGAAAACTGGCGTTGGTTGTTTTAATTGTTTTAGATAACCATTTTTCTGAGGTCTCGTAAAATTGCTGGCGCGCAATTTTTTATGATACTCAATGGTTTTGTTTGAAGGACGGCATCTGGCGTGCACATTTGGCTCTTAGGGGTTTTTGTGGTGAACCTTTGGTTCAATGATTATATTTCCCAGTTTTTTATGTGAGCAAATTGAACGTTTAGTTCAATTTGCTTGGAGTTTAATTGATTAGCGCAAATCGAACGTTTAGTTCGATTTGCTTGCTATCAATTTATGCGGGACGAGGTGTATGGGGTAATGCTTTGATTTAGCATTATGTCACATCCTTTAAGTGGATGTTTTTGGCGTGTATCGCCGTTAGTGGTGGAGATTAGCTCCAAAAGGGTAATTTTTATGGGATGGTTGGTTGTGGTCGTAACATTGGTTATGCATACGATGTACGGATGCGTTGAACTTGATATTGGAAGTTTTTGAACGTTAAGTTCCTTCGTTTTTGATATGTTCCTTGGCGGAAAGGACATATAAACCTACAGTTTGTTGTGTGGTTCGTAGAATAGAGAGAGATGTGCATGCAGCTGTGTAAATAGACTGCATGCCACTAGGAAAACTGCCATTAGGAAAACTGGTGTTAAAAGCAACTTAGATACACAATGATTATTGTGCACTGTATCTGATGCCGGCGGCAAGGTTCGAATTCTTTGTGTGTATATTTACACGCTGGAGAATTCGATTTTTGGCGGCTGGACGCGAGCTGCGTAAACTGCTTTTGTCGGTTTAACAAAAGGCTGCCGTGAATGTGGATAAGCCAGGAAAATGTGCTGCGCACGTCTATGTCAGGGTACGCTGGCTGACAGGGGCTCCGATAAGGTTTTCTATATTGATGATGCTTGTATGTAAATGAAATCTTTTCAGGGGATTTTGGGTGATGCATTAAATGCATGAAAGATGCCCTTGGGGCGGGGGTTGGGGTTGGAATTGTGGGTAGTTCTTTGCGTAGCTTTAAAGAACCCCCACCGTTCAATTCTGGGTGCAGATGGGTCATTAAGGCTGGAAAGTTAAGCTTCCGGTTGTATAAATAAAATAATAGGGAGGAAAACTGGAGAACAGTTAAGGGAACTATAAATGACTGCAATGCGCATATTCAACGTGCAACATTACAGCTAAAGAAGACGCTGAAATTAGAGCTCTCAAGCCTAAGAGAATGGCAACGAAGGTGGGATTCTTCCACCAAAGGAAGATGGACCCACATCATGATACCTGATATAGGAACATGGGTGAAAAGAAAACATGGCGAGCTGAATTACTACTTGACTCAGCTAATATCAGGACATGGATGCGTCCGGCAATACTTGCAGCATGTGAATCACCCATACTGCTTGTATTGTGAAGGCAAAATAGAAAATGCGGAACACGTACTCTCAGAGTGCGTGAGATTCGAGACCGCACGAACGATTTTGGAGAGACATACGAGAGGGACAGTTACTCCGGCTGGAGTAATAGAATACATGCTTAGTTCAAAACAGGCATGGTCCGTAACCAGTGGTATTCTCTGTGAAATGACGCAGCAGTTGCGACGTGACGAGCGGAGTAACAGGTAAACTCCGGCCCGCCCAGCGACGGAATATCTAAAAGAAAGTTCCGCGGGGATCAACGGGAATATGAGCCTGGTGGGAGGTGGTTTAAGTCGGTAAAAATCCGGCATGCCCCTGGATCGGTCTAGAGGTATCTGTTGAAGATTTCCACCTTCCTACCGAAACCAAAAAAAAAAAAAAGTCTCTAGATTGACTTCCGATGGTAGCTGACGGCAATAGAATAAAATATAAACTAAAAAGTACACTAAGCAGCAATATAGGACAGTTTTAAAATATAGAAAAAGATGGTACGGTTTTGAAATAAAAACTAAACACTGACCTTTGTTGTACAGGTATCTTTTGGACAATAATAAATATATGAGGGTGATTATTCCTCATGAAATGCCCGATTTTCGCTCAGTCCGAAAAAAGAAGTTCTCAAGTGAACATCTGTGCCAGAATGTTAAATTTTCTTTTTTTATAAGGTAAAGTGGCACTTATGGCTGACGTGTGAGAATTTTAGGGCTCGTTACAAGTACAGTTTTTTTTTTCTAGGAATTGTTTACCGACAGCATGGCAGTTCAAATTCGAACCCTCTTCCTTTATGATTTTAAAATGGGTTATAATGCCTCATTGGCAATGAAAAAAATTAATGACGCATTTGAGGATGTAGCGGTAAACGAACGCACTATACGAGGTTAGTTTGGAAGTGCCGTTCGGAAGATTTTAGGTTCGAAAATGAACCACGTGGGACGCCGGAAACCTGAGTTGACGACGATGTTTTAAAAGTAACGGTGGATTCGGACCCAACGAAAGTAGTGCGGGAGGTTACACTAAGCATGGGTGTGTCCCCAATGACAATAAGTCGACACCTTTCTCTCATAGGGAAGGTAAGGAAACTCGATAAGTGAACGAATCCCAAAAAATAACGCGCCTGGAAATCTACGCATCGCTAAAGTTACGAAACCACCCTGAACCGCTTTTGCATCGGGTAGTCACATGTGAAGAGATGTGGATTCAGTATGATAACCGTAAAAGACCTAGGCAGGGGTTGGATGCAGGTGAAAAACCAAAACACACCCCCAAGCCCGATCATCACCCAAAAAAGATTATGGTGACAATTTGGTGGACATCGAAAGGACCAATCCACTTTTCATTTGTTCAACCAGGAGAATCAATATGCGCTATCACGTATTGTGAGGAAATCGACATATTGCATGCCAAATTGGCTGAAAAACAACGTGCGTTGGTCAATAGGCACGGCCTGATCCTTTTGCATGACAATGCTAGACCCATACCTCACAAGTAACGGTGCAAACACAGTTGCAATTGGGATTGGAAATTCTTCCGCATCCACCGTACTCTTCTGACATTTTCCCAACGGACTACCATCTTTTCCACAATCTGGATTAATTTTGCCGGCAGAAGGTCTTCCGGATCCGAGCTGAGGTCATAAAAGCCTTTGAAGATTTTATTGTCACAAAAAGTCAGCACTTTTACAAAAAAGGAAAATTTGACCTTCTATCACGTAGATGCCAACCGATCCTATTTTTATTGAATAAAAATTTGCGGAAAGATAATAATGGTTTTTAAATTTTTACTATAAAATCGGACATTTAATGTGGTATAATCAAATACAAACCGTGATTTCTTTTTATACATTTATTGAATAATGTTACACACTAACTATACTATACGTTTGTCAAATATAGTCTCCTGCGTGATCTACATACTTTTGCCACCAATTTGTAAGCTTTAATATCCTTGTTCGTGGAAAGATTTACGACGAGTTGTTAGCCAATTGCGCATGTGCATACGAACAAAAAATAGTAACAGGCAGACAAGTCTGGGCTATAAGTAGGGTGTTCGGAGGTTTGCCATCCCATTTCTTCCAATGTATCCCTTGTCAATGACGCAGTGTGAGGGATGGCAATTTCATGAAGTAGGATGACATCTCGAATGGGCATACCTCGTCTATTTGTGGCGACTCTAACAGATACACAGACAATTCACAAGCAAAATAGTGAAGAGCACCGAACGAAAAATCGAATAAGAAAATGCATCAGAGCCGTATACCATAGCGATAATAAAAATAATTCACATCAGTGGAGTATAGTCGAGTTTAGAAATCAAATTCTAAAATCGGGCAGTAGCCTGATGGGTAACGCTTAGGTTCAATTTTTGGTGATTCAAACTGTCATAGCGCCAGTTCGAATCACACGTTCTTCTTCACTATTATTTCAAACGCTATATACGAGGGTTGCCTCTTATGTTTCGGGGCTTGGCAACCCTAGTGTTGCAATCCGGCAATTGATAGCTCAGTTGGACATTTTTGAGGTTATACGCACTCAGAACGTTTTGACATACGAGCGCTATTTGTGTTGTTTACAGTAACTTAAAAGATTCATCTCGGCCCAAAAATGGAATTAAATCGTCAACATTTTCGTGCGATTATTTTTTACAACTTTCGGCCTGGATTAACTCAGCAACAGTGCATGGATGAACTTACTTCAATTTTTGGCGATGAAGCTCCATCAAGGACCAGTGTTTATCGATGGTATGGTGAATTCAATAGTGGTCGTAGTTCACTCCAAGATGAATTTCGTGAAGGTCGTCCAAAATCAGTTGTTGTTCCGAAACCATTGATGCTGTGCGCGAACTGATATTGGAAGATCGTCATGTGATCTATCGTGAGATTGAGACAACCTTAGGCGTTAGTGGGACCAGCATACATTCAATATTGCATAAACATTTGACTGTCAAAAAAATTTGTCCGCGTTGGATCCCACACAATTTATCAATCGCCCAAAAAAAAGGCTCGTGTCAATTGGTCGAAAGAAATGCTCAAAAAATACGGTCGCGGTGCTTCGAAACACGTCTATGACATCGTGGATTTACGCGTATGAGCCCGAAAGTAAACAGCAGTCGACAGTCTGGGTGTTTCAAGATGAGCCAAATCCAACAAAAGTTGTTCGCGTACGAAGCACTTCCAAGCAAATGGTCGCCTGTTTTTTCGGAAAAACTGGACATGTCGCAACCGTACCACTAGAACAATGCAGAACAGTCAATTCTGAGTGGTACACAACCATTTGTTTGCCAGTTGTCTTCCAAGAAATCAGGAAAACCAACCGCCGAAGACGGATCACTCTTCACCACGACAATGCGAGCTCTCACACATCGGCTGCGACAACTGTATTTTTCAGCACCCAAAACATCGATTTGAAGCGTCATCCGCCGTATAGTCCTGACTTGGCACCGAATGACTTCTTTTTATTCCCGTACGTAAAAAACAAACTGAGAGGTCAACGTTTTTCGACACCTGAAGAAGCGGTTGCTGCATTCAGAATGCATGTGTTGGAGATACCTCAATCAGAGTGGCAAAAGTGCTTCGACAATTGGTTCAAACGCATGCAAAAGTGTATAGATCTTCATGGGGAATATTTTGAAAAACAATAAAGTGATTTTCGATGATCAATATTTGTTTTTGTTCTCTAATCCCGAAAAATAAAAGGCAACCCTCGTATTGTTTCGATATGCGGTTTTTGTCATAGCTGTTATCCACTTCTGATGAAATTTCTCCACCAGATAAGCGGTGATCACTTTCAATAAGCTGCGGAAAGGCAACGATGTTTTTTTATCTGTATGACTTGTCCTTGGGCGTCGACCATGACTTTCGTTTTCGATGTCATTACTAAACTCTGCCTTAAATCGTGAAAAAATGTCCGAGGGTTTAACGGCTCATTTGTTAAAAATCTTATAATAATAACAAAAAGAAGTCGCAGATTCTATAAAACGAGGGATCTAGTCCCTAATTCGCATCCTTTTATATGAGTTGACAAATTTAGCCCCACTTCTGCGTTGCTCGTCTCCTTGAATGTGGCTCCGGCTCTAGCTGGCCTGAAACCTTGTGGGGATTAGGAGTATTGTGCCGAACACGGACACTCGGGTCACTCCTATCCCCATCCGATTGTCACTAAAGTTACGCAGAGTAAAGGAACGAAACGCCGCCACGTTTGTCCACAACCGGGAGTAAGGAAAACACTAACACGATCAACCAAGTAAAAATAATGAAAACACTCTCAGGAACAGCCGCCAGGAAAATTAAATGAAACCCACAGTTGTCTATTTGTATCCTTTTTATTGCTATTTTGGTTTGATATATGTTATGCCGGAAACTAAATTTATTTCATATTAATACTGCACTGATTTGATGGAAACTAGATGACTTCTTCTATTGGTTTATAATGTTCACAAACGGATTCACTCAATCTTAATTATCCAATGGAAACGATTTGGCAAGGAGCATTCCTCAAGTAAGTGGAATTTAACTCGGCGAGTGACACACAATACCAGAACAAGGGGACGTACCTCAGGGGATTAAACTCGCACGACTTTTGATGAACGCATCTCCGCCATGCGACGGAGAGCGGAAGTCAGCAACGACCACGGCGGCCGGCGGATGGAAATCGACTTCCTCGACGGCATATTTCGACTCTTCGCGATTGATTGTTCAAAACTCGACTTTTCACATGTGGACGTAGCGGTGGTAAAGATCTGACCCGTTGGGCGAATAAAATCTGACTCTATGTAGCTCAGTGATATTGACCCAGCCTCGATGCCTGTGATGGGTTTCAGCGCACGCCATCACAGGAGAAACAATCCTTCGGCATGCTGTGACCAATGAGAACCGAGCCGCGTCCCATTGGAAGATACTTGGAAGATATCGTTTTCAATCGGAACATGTCTTCCTATTGGAAAGAAGGACAAACGAAACGCGCATTGAAGCACGTATCGAAGAAAATATTCAGCTGTTTAAACATAAGCGTGTATAGACCGAAAAAGTTTGTGTATACCGTAATGGTATCAAAAAGGGCAGGCGCTAAGACGCGGATTTGTTTGAACAGGCAAATGCAGATACATTAGGATTGCCTGTGCAGCTGATCCGAGATAATTGGTTGCAGCTGCATAGACATCGATTTGCATGTCATGATCGTGGGATCTGGTGGTTGCTTGAGAAAAGCAAACACAGTAAGTTTGGTGTGAGAATGATTGACTTGAATGTCGATGAGGAGACTATGGAAGTTTTCGTAATGGTTGGCAATGGACATGGGTGCCCTTCAGGGGAAACAAATATGTTTTAGGAAAAATGCTCCTCAGCCATGTTCGCATGTTTTATGTCAGTTATCCAAGGGGGTAGCCGAATTGTATTTCAGGTCATAGGTTGAAGTCCATGCAATGGAAAGATTGTGTAATCTTGGTGAGGATTAATGATTTTCTTCAAAGTTATTAATTCAAAATCACTGATCGCCTGTTCTAATATTGTTATGGAATCACTTAGGTTTAAATTATTATCGTTACCTGTTGATGGCTGACATGGTGCGCTGCTGCTTTCAAAGTTGTTGATGGTGTTTAATCGGCATATCCTCGCCGTTGCTGTTGCTGTTCCCGGTGATGTCGTGTCGCCTGATGTTGTTGGCTGCGTTGGGGCGATATTTTTGCCCATTGGTTGGTTTTCGGCAATTGCCACCAAAATTGCACACTGCCTCTGCTTTTATTTGCACCGGTGGTCAGCGGTTGCGTGTCTTTTTAACACTAAAATGTTCACCATTTGTACCATTGTCAAAACGCGAATGTTCGAAGGTTGCGTATTTTTACCTTCGGCGTCACCGCTGTGGGGATTAGGAGTATTGTGCCGAACACGGACAATCGGCTCAATCCGATCCCCATCCTATTGTCACTAAAGTTACGCAGAGTAAAGGAACGAAACGCCGCCACGTATGTCCACAACCGGGGCAAGGAAAACACTAACACGATCAACCAAGTAAAAATAATGAAAACACTCTCAGGAACAGCCGCCAGGAAAATTAAATGAAACGCACAGTTGTCTATTTGTATCCTTTTATTGCTATTTTGGTTTAATATATGTTATGCCGGAAACTAAATTTATTTCATATTAATACTGCACTGATTTGATGGAAACTAGATGATTTCTTCTATTGGTTTATAATGTTCACAAAAGAATACACTCAATCTTAATTATCCAACGGAAACGATTTGGCAAGGAGCATTCCTCAAGTAAGTGGAATTTAACTCGGCGCGCGACACATAGAATAAGTGCACGTACCTCGGGGGATTAAACTCGCACGACTTTTGATGAATGCATCTCCGCCATGCGACGGAGAGCGGAAGTCAGCAACGACCACGGCGGCCGGCGGATGGAAATCGACTTCCTTGACGGCGTATTTCGATTCTACGCAATTGTCGGGAATATTGATGTCGTACGTCGGCATACATACCTTTACCCCACAACCTCTTCAAGGAATTTTCAGATACTGAAAACCTAACTGGGAAGGTTCATTGTGCATAACTATGTGTGTGTGTGTTTAGTTAAACTTGGCCCTCGTGAATTTGAGAATTCGTTGCTTTAAGAATTACAACATGTTGCGAGATAGGGGTTAGAAAATATGAGTATGTATATTTTCTCCGAAAGTTACGAGTGTTCGTAGCCGAATAGTCTGTACAGTTTGTGCACAACGGACACTTTTTGGCCTTGAAGATTTTTTTGGGTGGAGTTGTGAGTTCAAGGAAACATGTGTGGGAAAAAAATGTGTATTGAATACAAATTATTTTTGTAACGTAGGGAACGTGGTTTGGCGTAGGGAATGTAGTTTTTAATATAGAAAATGTAGGCAATTATGGATTTAGGGACGCGAGTTAGCTTAATTATCCGTGGGGAGGGGGATTTAATTATATAACAATTTCTAGCCCTTTATTAAAAATGGGATTTCGTTATTAGGAGAGGAATGAAACTCCGCGAGTGTGTTGTCAGGGGTGCATTTTGCAACATTTATTTTATATATATTAAATATTTTATTGTATGGCGCAAGGCTAATAACCTTGCCCGGAAAAACAAATTATTATGGAAAATTTAACACGCCTAGGGACTTGCTAAATAAGGCCACGACCGGATCCCGGTTGTAGTGCCAATGATGATGATATATTTTATTATAGTTTTACAAATGTGTGTGTATATATATTTTTGTTCTATTTTGATATATATTAAGTTTCAATTTAATTGTATAACACATTCTCGCCCTTTATTAAAATTGGAGTTTCATTATTAGGATATGAATGAAACTCTCTGATGTGTTGTCAGGGGTGCATTTTACAATATTTAATTTATATATATTAACTATTTTTTATAGTTTTACAAATGTAAGTGTATATGTATTTTTTTTTTACTATTTAGATATATATATATATATATATATATATATCTAAATATATATATATATATATATATATATATATATATATATATATATATATATATATATATATATCGTTTTATAGTATTTAGTTTATTTACAATATGGTAAGTTTTTACTATATATACATTTTTTGTTTGTTTAATAATTTGTGTTATATTTAGATGCGAGTGAACACACAGGGCAAAGTTTCTGATCGCTTTCAACCCGGCGAAGGCCAGGATGATCCTTGTCCCTGCTCAATCCAAGTTGACATGCAGTCTCCACGTGACACCCCTGGATAGCTACTTTGCCACCTGCCAGGAAGTGAGCCAATGCATGCAGCGACATCCTGAAAAAGGTTGGCGCAAGACTAATAACCGTGCCCGTAAAAACAAAGTATTATGAAAAATTTAACAAGTCTCGGATATGGACCGAATATACGACGAGGACTTTCCTTTATGGAGAGACCATTGTGTTTCTATTACTTCCATTGTGGTGTTCCTCTGTTCTCTCTTTTCTTCAGGTATTTTTCTGTATTACAGTGTCCGTTCTTCTGCTGTTGCAGTTAAGTTAACCATGTGTTTATTTTCCACCCTTGTTCATTTCATTTCCTTTCCGAGTTGTTGTCATTATCACCTTCTTAAATAGATAACATTTTAAAATTTGCAGACCAGAGCTGTCGCGATTTCTCTATAAGATTTCCCACATATGTTAAATGCTGAAAAACCTCCTTTCTGTTGAAAAACACCACTCAATTAATCGATCCTAAGAAGATGGAAATGTTGTCTTTTCAAGTTTCGTTTTCCATACTGTTTGCGGTAATGAAAAATGTTATTAATCCCGAAATATTATTTAGAATGTAATATAATCCTAAACGGTACCCAATAAGTGTTCTATATCCGATAATTAAATGGACATGTTTTGAGCTTTGTGATAACCATTTGTAAATCAGCAATCAAAAACACGGTGAATCAACCGCAGTCACGTTGTATGTCTCCATAGTTTTCAAACATATCTGAACAGAACACGTCACTTTTAGTTTTCATGATTTCATTTTTTATTTTAATTATGGTGAAATAACAATTTAGACATGCATTAAACACTGCGGCAAGACAAAGTATTTTTCAATTATCTACTCCGAAATGCGTTAAAACTATTTTCTAACAATCACTGAGGTTTTCAATTACAATGACACAAACATGCACCCAAATTCGACTCCACAAAATTACCGAAACTATTTAGAACGTTTTCCTTTACCACAATTTGAATAATGAACTAAGTTTACTCCCTTTGTTACGATTTTGTTGTGCCCTTTTATTTTCTATTCAAAGTTCGTTCAGACAAGTTTAATGCTTGCTATGAAAACTTCGAAAGTGGCGTAGTTTAGAGTCTTCACAGAGTTCCCCAATGACGAACCTTCAGTTTCATCGAGTTTTCCGCGAATATTGTTCAACTAAGGTCACTGCAAACTCTAGGTATTCGGGCCTCCTTTCTGTTAATACCGGAATGCCTTCGAAATGCTTCGTTTTTCTATATTATAATAAGGTGCTAGTATCGAAACAGGATATTCAGTTTGGCAGAAGAAGTGGACCGATTTGTACATTTCCGAACATTATATCGGCTGCCCAATGCACAGACTGAAATGTAATTAGATAACTTCCACGGTTCGAGATTTGGAAAAAAAGTTCAATGTGGAAAGGACAATATAATAAATTTCAATCATCAGTGCGACATCATCAAACCTAAAGAAAGCATGAATTTAGTCGGCGTCGTAGTCGTTCCGAATGGAACGCGGCATAAACAGGTGCGGGATGCATTTAACACATATTCTGTTTTTCCTTAAGATGATTAGATCCGCACTCAAATACTGCTCACAAATTTGGAGTTGTGTTTCTAAACACACCCTGATCCACTCCACAAGAATAACAATCCGCTTAATAAGTGGACGAGGGTACACGAGACCAACACTACACTCACTGCCACATCGAAGGCGTTTGGTGGACCATAATTTTTTCTATCGATTTACTTGAGAACCATTAAAACAAAAAGAGGACGCCTATCTGAGTAAATAACACTACACCTGTACTTCACAAAATTTCATATTTATGAGTATATTCCAGTATAAAAGACATTTTTTTGCGGCAATACATGAAATTACTTCATGTGCTCTGATATCAACCGCAAAGTTGCAATTTATTAATTGAGTCTATTTGGTAAGCGGAATGCAAATGATTTATATTTCATAATATGCAGTTCAAACACCGACGCCCCAAGTGGCTTTTACAAAGCAAATGATTATTTATAAATCAAAAATTTACTTTACAATTGGAAAACAATTATAGATAATTGCGTATAAATATTTTCTGCTTTATTAACTGACCCACGCTCAGCACATTCTTCATAATTTATCATTATGCCTTCACTTATCTAGGAAAGGTGACGTTCGTGAATTCGTTTTTAAAATATTCAATAAAGTACTTGCAGATATTGATTGTGGTTGTGTACAAAAGGGATAGTAAATAATGGCAGGAACTTGAATGAAAAAAAAAAAACATATGGATATCCAATACTGCGTTACTATGGATATTTGGTTTGGAAATTGGTTTAAGTTCGTTTTGTGAACACCGTCCCGAAGAGATGACGAGATATTAATGAATAAAATAATAAATCAAGTTATAGGATTTGTCGACTCTTTCCTTCCACAACTCCGTGTATACCGTCTTCCCTAGGTTGTGAGGAAACACACAGTTTGTGCTCGTAAAATTATAACAATTTTGTACAAAACTGATTTTCCATGCAACTACGTCCTTCTTTTATATGCCCGTGATGGTGTCCCTGTGTACTCTACCACGCACTGCCTCTGATGTGGCCACTGTCCTTGAAGCTAAACTCCTTCCAACTCAGCATTCCTTTACAAGACACAAGCAGGTTTTAAATTCCAAGGGAACACATACGATTATAGCCAATATCAACTCGATTACTCGTATTGGTATAGAAAAATATGCTCAATATTTTTACTGATGTGAGATGACTTGTACAAATCGAAATGCGGCAAAGTGAGTATGCGTAATACACTCACGTTCTTAATGATGTCTTTCGACCAAAATGTATGACGTTATTTAAAAAGAAATGGTTGCTTCAATTGTGCCACAGTCAGCCTAATTCCATCATACAGAATACTCGACGTTATGGTCACCTTAAATATTTATAACAAATTCCAGGGAGTGTTTTCGCTTATACGTTAGTGTATTTTAATCAAAAGGGCCCTACTCACCTCATTTAAATCTAGTCCTCTCCTCGGGGGTCTTCACGAAACTGACTTACATCTGTGGGTGTTCTCTACACCACATGGAGAACCAACCCACAATTCCATACCTTATTTCGACCGCTTTCAGCGCGTCATTTCTCCCCATTCCCCTTATAAGCTGTTCCACACGTAAATCATGCTAAACGGACGCATAGCTAAACTCATTATCCTCCGCAGATAATGCATAATTGAGTTTAGCTACTTTTTTGCCATACGGCAACCCCACTTCGCTAACCCATGAGATTTCCACCGAAAATCGCATCATGTCGGTTAGCAACGGCATAGTCTGATCAAACGACGCGGTTGCTTAATTTTGCGACCGCCGGGGAAATTATCAAAGTATTTAACTTAGTTCCCATGTTCAGATTTCTCTAGCCAAGTCAGCGTCCTTTTTAGTTTCTCCAGACACTTCATTCGCTGGGGATCAATGCTCTCTTTTCGCAGGTGAATAGCACCACCTCAATTTTCCTCTCCTCCACAGTTCTGTCTTCGTACAGATCAATGTACTCTGAGATCACCATATTCACCGAATTAGGTCAATGGGTTATTCTCAAAATACATTGATTCATGCACACCAAACCCACCCCGCGATCATCGTACATCGTGTTTCTGTTCTTTCCTTCTCAAATGTTCGCCGACTATCGAATTAACAGATGTAATTCACCACACATCTTCGGGCGTGGCAATGAGAGAGCAAAAGAATGTCTCTGTTGGGTGTTAAGTGCGAAAATTAAATTACCATCTTCATCCCTTTTCCAGACAGTCGATTTACAACCTTCAACGGAGTAAGTCGTTACCCAACGACGGCAGCGTGTGCAATGTGGGTGCACACGCTCGCGCGCGAAGCAAAGGGAAACACGTGTCTGTCGGCAATTTGAGTATCAACAACCATTCCCATTATAGAGTTAAAACGAGTTTGATTTTAAATTAGATCCATTCTAATTCCGTTCGGTCAGCAAGTTTTTATTGTTCGATTTTATAATGCACACAGTTTTAACTCGTGGAAATACCACCGTGGCGTACTCACTTAGTGTGCTGGCGTACCTTACATTCTGCTGTTTCATCTCAACCGTATTCCTGGATTATCGCACGCACGTACGGATTAACCTCACCAAACCAGAAGTGTTGTCAGACGAACGTAGTGTCCCGTTAATGAATTTAATAATATTTAATAATAAGATATTAGTTAAGTGAATTTAAGTTCAAACAAGAACACTTTTTAGTAATATTAATAGTAAGATAAAAGTTAAGTGAATTTAAATTCAAACAAAAAAATCAAGCAAAAACGTTCAACCAAACAAAAAAAGGAAGGACTAAAATAAAAACATTATACAAAACAATATACCGGTGTTTCTTTGACGATTTATGAACAGTGTTCGGCGTAAATATCGTACACCTACTTGATACCCCACACATCTCCTACTCTCTTGAAGACGGTCTTCAAAAAACGGACTTACTTAACACTATCGAGAAATTGAAAACTAATTGTGGCAGTCAAAATTAGGAGTCGTAAAAAGTTCGACTTGAACAACTAAAAGACCTCCAGAAAAGGGTTGAATATCAACGCGAACTGACGAATACGTTTAGCATCGTAGAGAATGGGAGAGGTGAGGAAGAGGAAATCAATAATGTATACACGGAATAGGCATCGATCAGAAATATGATCAAACAAAAGGTAATAGGATTTAATAACACAAATAAGTCCAAACCTTGGTTTGACACTGAGTGCAGGGCGAAGATCGAACAACGTAAACGCCTCAGAGTGATCCACTTAGAATTATATAATGAATTCAACACAGAAATATATGCGACATTTCGGAAAGAGACAACGAGACTTTTCAAATCCTCCAAAAAAAAAAAACGCGAATGGGAGAAGAATCCAATCGAAAAACTTTAAGAAAATACCAGAACAAAGAACATCAAAGGAATGTATGTCGGTATAAATTCGATTAGAGACGCGTACCGAGGGAGAACCTCAAAAAAAATATACAGTCATACATAGTAGATGCAGTAAATTGGTTGAGTCTCCCTGGCTTGACTGCACACCGGCAGAGCTAATGGACAGTGGGGGGTTTCTCTATTCTACATGAGAAACAACCCACAATTCCAACGAACATTTCCTACCTAATTTCGACCGCCTTTCAGCGCGTCAAATCAACCCCATTTCCCCCTACTTACCTGTTCACCTGCAAAGCATGTTTCCACCAAGGACACATAGCTAAACTCATTGTACCACGCAGACAATGCATAAATGAGTTTAGCTTACCTTTTTTGCCATACGGCAACTCGTGTCCATGTAGATGAGCGACAACCAAATCCAGCCGGACGAAGTTGTCGTATCATTGCAGATCCGCTTGGGAGATTTACCACCACATTCGATTGAATCACATGGTAATATTTCCCTAGCGTTACTTCGGCTTTTCTCCAGACACTTCATTCGCTGGGGATCAATGTTCTCTTTTTGCAGGTGAATATCATCAGCTCAATTCCCTCTCTTTCTCAGTTCTGTCTTCGTATGGATCAATGTACACTGAACTCACCATACTACCGAATCAGGTCAACGGGTTCCGCTCAGAACTACATTGATTCATGCACATACAACCAAATCCACCCCTAAGGTAATCGTACATCGTGTTTCTGTTCTCTTATTGTCCCACTCTCTTCGATCACAAGATTACCGATGTAACCTACCACACATCGAAGAACGTGGCAATGAGAGAGCAGAAGTATGTTCTCTTTTGGTTGTATCCAATTTCTTCCCTTTTCAAGTCAGTCGATTAACGTGTTTAATCAAAGGAGGTGGTGTCGCGAATTGCCACCGCGTGTGCATGCTTATGCACACGCTCGTCCGCGGACATCCGACACTGTGTAATAAGTAGTTTCAACCAGTACGTTGTAATTGTAATTATTAGAAATATTATCTGAGTTATGTGTTGTGTGACCGCATCGGAATGTTGTCTCTAGTGAGTATTTACAATAAATTAAAACGCTTGCTGGCAGTGCTATCTGTTATCTTTTTTATTGATTACTTTGGTGTCTTAACTCACTTATTCGAATTAGACTTCAATCGTTTATTTATCTATCCACTCGAAGGAGATGTCGTCCAATATGCGCATCGAATTCGGTACAACCAGGAAGTGGACGTGCGTCCCATAAATGTTTACAATTACACATTCTTCAATAAAGATGAACATTACCCACGGATCGATGGGAGGTATAAGGAATACGTGGCATACGTCGGCACATCCACTACTTATACCCCCACAGGACCACCGAGGAGAAGCTATCGCTTGGAACGTCCACCAATTAATCAAACAATACGGTATAAGAAATTGTGGCGTTTCTAACAGATACACACACAATACACAAGCAAATAGTGAAGAACACCGAACGAAAATCGAATAAGAAAAATGCATCAGAGCCGTTTACCATAGCGATAACAAAAATAAATCACATTAGTGGAGTATAGTCGAGTTTAGAAATGAAATTCTAAAATCGGGCAGTAGCCTGATGTGTTACGCATTGGTTCAGTTTTTGGTGATTCTAACTGTCACAGCGTCAGTTCGAATCACACGTTCTTCACTATCATCCCAAACACTATAAAGTCACTCCGGAAAAATGGAAAATGTTAATAGTCACCCCTATTTTCAAAGAGGGCGACAGATCTGACTGCGAGAACTACAGATGAACCTCATACCAAACTGTTAAAATCGAAACTGCTATCGCGTAATAAAAGCTGCATATTTATAGAACCGTTGTCATGCCGATTGTTCTTTACGAATACGAGACATTGGCGGCTACAAAACAAGAATAGAACAGATCCCGTGTATTCGAAAAAAAAGTTAAGTAATATCCACGGCTATAAGTATGATGAAGGGGGAGGATAATGGAGAAAACTCCACATCCGCAAATTGGAAGAGCTATACATCAAACCTATAATTCTGAGAAGAATCCAGCCGCAAATATTAAGATAGGCCAGGCATGAAACGAGTATGGGTAACGACAGAACCGTACGTAGAATTCTGGACGGGAGACCAAAGGATAAGAGACCGGTGGAAAAACCGCGATGGAGATGGGAGGACTATGTAAGGTGCGACCTTTAGGAGGTCAGGTCAGAGCGCGAAGCAGGGAAGGAGAGGGCACAAAGCAGGGAACAATGACAAGACTGCTTTAGTGAGGTCATGAACTATCGGCTTCCTACAGGCTAATAAATAGATAGATAGGTGCTATAGCGTTTGGGATGATAGTGAAGAACGTGTGATTCGAACTGACGCTATGACAGTTAGAATCACCAAAAATTGAACCAAAGCGTAACACATCAGGCCACCGCTGTGTGTACGAATTCGATTTCTAAACTCAAATACATTCGACTGATGTGGATTTGTTTGTTATCGCTATGCTATACGGCTCTGATGCATTTCCTTATTCGATTTTCGTTCGGTGTTCTTCAATATTTGCTTGTGTATTGTGTGTGTATCTGTTAGAAACGCCACAGTGCCTCAATAACTAGCAAAGACCAAGAAATATTGCGCAGTGCTGACACTAGACGTTAAAAGTGAATTTAACTCGGCGAACAAGTGTCAGATACTAGAAGTGTTGGGTGATCTACCAGTCACCTTATCTGGTACATTTAATAGCAAACTATCTCTTTCATAGGATACTCCTCTATAACACCGATGATGGCCCACAAGAATATATAATAACACCGTATGTACCTCAGGGGTCTGTATTGGGCCCGTTGTTATGGAATGTCATGTTCTCAGAGTCAATGTACACGAAGTAGTAAGAATAACTGGGTATAAAAATAATTGGGCAATTGCGGCCCTAGTTAGACATCTAGATGATCTGGCGAATATTTGCTCCTATAAAACCAAGAGAATGAAAGAACATTACAACGACTAGGAAACACATGATCAGATAGAGTGTTCCACATTCGTGTGGTTCGGCTAGAGAATGACTCTCTATATTTATTTGTGCTCTTCAAGTTGACTTTCTCAGATTGATGGGTATAGCGGGAAAGTGTCTGAGGAAGCGGAACACATTCAGCAAGTTCATTTGAACTACTACCGTGATAATACCTAAAGAAAAGAGAAAAGAGAATAAGTTTCACTGCTCGTTTTTGCATCCTATCGAGAACGTGTAGTCCAGTTTTGGATGCGCTTTACGAAATATGTAAGTTGAACTCCATTTTGGGACGAATATACGCCTCGTAAATAGTGGGCAGGTTGGATGGTGTGAAGTATTTTTCGCATCTCTTAAGGAACCCCATGCATTTGGCCGCACTTTTAGTAGCTTTAAATATGTGGTTGCTCCAATAAAGAGTCGAATCAATTCGAGTGCCAACGATTGATAGTTTCTTGGGTTCATCGATGCAAGTGATAAAGAGGCTGGATGCTAAACTCTGTCGAAGGCTTTTGAGATATCCAGTGCAACAACATTGGTTTCACCGAACTAGTGGATGGAAAGGCTTCACTTTTCGGTAAGGTACGCCTTCAAATCTCCTGTTGCTACGAAAGCCATATTGGCGGTCATTGAGGAGGTCATTTGATTCAACATCTTTCGAAAGTTGACGGTTAATCAGTGATTCCATTACCTTCGAGAAAATAGTAGTTAGTGGTATGGGTCGATGAGAAAAGAGGGATGATTTGTCCCCGTTGGGAATTCGCCGACTTCCATCTATTTGGGAAACGGGCAGTAGAGTAAGACAAATCGAAGAGGATCCGCAGTGATTTAGCGAGTGAAGAGGAACATCTCTTCAAGAGAATTGGGGGAATGCCATCAGGAGTACCGGATTTCTTTTCGTTTAGTTCATTGAGTGTGTGAGCGACAGTGTGCGTTCGGAAACGAACTGTGCTGATTCTGCTTAAGTTGAGGTGGAATTGAGGTGGTATCCGGCAGCCTAGAGTTGGCTGAAAAATGTGCAGCATGTAGATTCACTTTCTCTATTGCACTGGTGACTGGTCTGTCATCGACTATTAACGTTGGAATGGATGAGGAGACCGAGTTTTGGATGTTCTTCACAAATGCCCAGAAGTCTCTACTACATATGGGAGAGTGTAGTATTTTTTGTTCCACTCTCTGCTCATGCAAGAACTTTGCGCGTTGAATGTACGCAATCATTACTCAGTATTGTTTGATTAGTGCAACCGGAAGCGGTACTCTTTAGCCTTAATAACTTATCTGCACATACTTCTCTTGGGTTTGATACACTTTTCTCTGTGTGGAATAAAGGTTCACATGCCAAGTGCAATCGTGTCTGTCAATGTGTCCGCTATAGAGTCAATATCGTTATTGAAGAAAAATAAGGACCAATCTAACTTCCCAAAAAAGTCGTTCAGACCTTCCCAGTGGCTTTATAATAGAACCAAATTGTTATTTTGGGAGCTTTCTCGTTAGCGTTACTGTTGGTTAGAGCAAATTTAGCTGGCACGACACAGTGGTCTGAAGTGCCCAAGGGCGAAGAATTTTCAATTGTGTATTTGTTTGGGTGAGAAACAGGTCCAGTGTGTTGGCGGAATCAAGATTTATGTCTGGTCCCCGTGTTGGCTTGTGGCGGTTCTACCAACCACATAATCCACTATAGGTAGAGATATCATCGTTTCCACCAAAGAACACACTCACCTATAGATAAATTACACGTGCCCACAGACACGTGTCCTCAAAAGTCCTCCTTTCCACCTGAAACAAAGGTAGCATGTATCTGGGAACCAGCAACCCCACGTATCTACAGATACGTGGGTCACAAGTCCCACTAATTTTTCTACGCCTACACGGCGATCGAAGAGCAGACTCACCAACAGAAATTGTGTAACGATCCATTAGCTGGATATAAACAAACGGTTGGCACAGCTGCACAAATACCGCTTTTCCGGCGATAAGCGAATTGGAATTGAAATCCAATCCGCCGACCAAACCTTTGTCCCTACCGCAATGGGCTTCACCAAACAAAGCCTTTGCAGAGAAACAGCAATTAACTAAAACGCTGTTCCCATAGGGCAAAGCAAATATAATTATCGCAACCGAAGATAATTATTGTGGCCAAAAAGGGATCGCTGGGAATAATAAAGATACACAGATCGATTCGACAGAAGGTGTAAACTCCGGGATCCCAGGAAGATCTTCGGCCACACAGGCGGCAACATCCAACGAAAAAGCGAAACCAGAAGGGTGACCGCGTGACCCTCTTCTAAACTTAGATAATTCTTCTTGGAATGCAGAAACACAGTGCATTCCGAGAAGGGGAAATGAAAAGAAATACAAGCGAATGCTTGTACTCCTTTTGGATAGGAAGGAGTGGAACTTTTGCTTGGGGGTATTCCTCGGAATTCAAAACATCGAGTGCATTCCAAAAAAAGGAAATGGGGAGATGTGAAAAGTATCCCCTTACATACTTTTCTGGAAAATACTATTCACAAACGTATTTCTTGTTCTTTTTTGTACAGGAAGGGGAATACCTCTTGGGATCTTCTTTTGCATTAAAATGTGCGGAAGGATTTTGCGATAGACTAGACTGTTTCACTATGTACAAACAGCGTCATCCACGCATGCTCTGCTCTCTCTGTGGGGGGTTTCCGTAATGCTTGCGCAAGTGTTAGCATTTCTTAATAGAAAGTTCCGGCATAGCAACACCCCCCCCCCCCCCCCCCCCCTCCCCTGGCCAATCACCCATACTGCTCATAAGGCAAAGCCAAAACAGAAAATGAGGAACACGTGCTCACAGAGTGCGTGAGATTCGAGATTGCACGAACGGTTTTGGAGCGAGATGTGAGACCAGACGTTACACCCACCATAACTGAATACATGCTAAGTTTCAAACAAGCGTGGTCCGTGGCAAATGAGCGGAGTAACAGGTACATTCGTTCTCCCCCGGGATGGAAAATCTTAACGAATTTTCCGCGAGGATCAATGGGAATATGTGGTTGGCGGGAGGTGATTTTAGTCGGTAAAAATACGACATGCCCCTGTATCGGCCCAGAGGTATCTTTTGAAGATTTTCACCTTCATCATCATCATCATCATCATCGGCACTACAATCGGGAGCTGGTCTTGGCCTTATTTAGCAAGTCCTGAGGCTTGTTAAATTTTCCATAATGATTTGTTTTTTCCGGGCAAGGTCATTAAGCCTTGCGCCAGAGGCTTCCCGATGGGGAATCGAACCCCGGTCTCCCGCGTGACAGGCGGGTATACTAACCACTATACTATCGAGGAGCCCACATTCATAGTGCAACCAATAAAAGAAAAAGAAAAAAAAAACCCACACACACTTTCTTTCGTATAGAAGACTGCTCTATGACATCCATGAGAGACCACAGAAATATATTATAAAAGAGCAGCGGGTGTACCACAGGGGTCTGTATTGGGTCCGCTGTTGTGGAATATCGTGTATGATGTTGTTCTTAGGGTCAATGTTCCAGAAGGGGTATGAATCATTGGGTATGAACATGAGTTAGCGATCGCCGTAACTAAATATCTAGATGACCTGTATAATATTTGCTTCTATACAATTCAGAGCATGACCGGACTGAAACTAGCGCATATACGACGGAGGCAGTTTTAATACGCAACGGCAAGGAAGTTGAATACCTTTATTTGAAAAGAGGCATTGGTGCTTTAGGCAATACGTGCACAAGTATAAGCGTGTCAATCGCCCATACTACTTGTGTAGTGGCAAAATCAAAAATGCGTATGGACTCGCAGAGTGAGCGGGACTCGAGGTCGCACAAATGATATTGGAGAAACATATGAGCCGGATGTTTACTCCGATAGGAGTAACAGAATAAATACTAAATTTAAAATAGGCACGGTCCGTAACAAATGATATTCTTTGTGACATAAAGCCGCAATTGCACACACAATCTACGACAGCATATCAAACATGTTATTACACACTTTTTTCCGCGTATGCCCATCCTAAGAGTTCCTATGTTACGACAGCATACCAAACATATCTTCTCACACACTTTTTCCCAGCAGGTTTTCCGTTGGTTTTCCATGACACCTGCAGGTCCTTCAGTAGGGGTTTGATCACATAAACAAAATATTCAAGGAGCTGGTAAATAGAAAGGTGGAGGAAAATTGAAAAACGGAATTAACAAACAAATATGTTCGCATCAATTGGTCAATTAACGATGATATACAAAAATTACTCACATTTGGAATACCTAAAAATTGGTCCCAGGACAAGTGAAACACAACAAGCCATACTTATTATGCTAGCTTAACATCACAGATATTTCAAGGTTATTGTGCGATTCAGTGCTTGTTGGACAGTTCTAACAGTAATCGAGTGCAGTCGCGTAAGCAGCTTTAATGTCGTCGACATGCTGAGACGCCCACAATCACACACATATCATGTTAACTATGTTGGAACAACCACTAAAACAAATGAGTGAGTTCCTTCTGATCCACAACATTTTTAATGAATTAAATAAATTTTACAAATCGACTTTGTAAGCTCCATTCGAGCAATCGCGCATTGCAGACACAACTCCGCGCGCTATGCGCGATTTATTCCGTGCCCCACAACTCAACTTTAGATCAGTTCCATATTCCTCCTTTTATATTGTGAATTCACACAGCCACCGCGGTTAATTTGCATCATTTCTTCGGGTTGAAATTTCGGCATCCTAGACTTTTCATTTTTCCTTTAAACATACGTATTTGTCATTAAATTGCAAAATCTGCACTAATGATGGCGCCATCTTCCATCTATCCCAAACCACCGAGATACCCCGAAATAGGTCTGGTTATAAATGAGGGATTACCTCAACATTAGCTTCGACCAACTAGAGCACACTGGAGCTGCGACTGAGCGACTTGGATATTACTTACAAAAATCAGACAGGTGGCGAAAATGACTTAATCAATGGAAAAATAAATTGAACGAAGGAGATTCTGTTTTTAAAACTCAAGAGCTCGACATCTAAGGAGAAAATGAGAAAGTAAATAAATGGGATTCTATATAAAAGGCTCAGGATGTCAACGTTATACATTAAATTAAAAAAATGTTGGTGCAGATTTTGGCGACTGATGTTATCTGACGATATTTCGAAATTTTTGGGGAAATGCCAAACAACTCAAAAATAGTGCGACTTTTATTAGGGTCATGTTTTGTAATTTTCTGATAGGTTGTAAGGTAAGGTACGAGTATTACAAACTCCTACTGTGGAATTTATTACATTGGTTGTGGTTTTTCGCTCATTGTGTATTTACCAGGCTTTTTTCAAAAACTTATTTTTCTACGGATAGATAAGGTATAGGCTGTTTTCAACCATATAACATTTTAATTACACAAACTTGGTTTTTATGATGATTGCTATCGGTAAACTTCCGAGGAAGACAGTACAGATATGTCTGACACATAGGCCCACGAGGGACGGGGCACGTGGTGGTATGGCCCTTTGAAAGCTTAGCTTACCTCTCTACTCGGGTCGTAAACGACTGAGGGCATTATTTGCGGGTTGTCTAATCAGAAAACAAGCCGTCCTGTAAAAATAAATTGCTCTGATGCAAAGCCCCATCTACGTATTATAATATTCTTTTTAAAGATATGTTTTTACATACCTCAACTTACTCCAGATTTTAAATCTATGAAATAGTTCACCTTTATTTAAAGATAACCCATTTTCATCCATGTCATAAAATAAGCTTAAGTAATATCGTTTTTTATTAAGTTCCACCAACACCACATGTCAATGGAGTTGCTTTTAAATTAACTGCTCATTCTCAGTATTCTTGTACTGTCCTTTTTGTAACTTCTATAAGTCCTCAAATCAAATACACACAAGCACTCAAAGGGCCCACTCGACCCTTTGTCCATTCGACCCTTACTTACGTCAACAAGGATTTGCGAGATGTCAACAGAAAATCACTCGAGCATTACAACCGCTCCCACAAGCTGGTTACATGCTCACCCTCAGATGCATTGATGTGAAGTGACTGTTGATAAAGGGCAAATACCCTGTGCGAAAAAGTATTACATTTCAGATATGAGACGGGGTGCCATCTTTTACATGTCAGCAGATTGAATTAAAACTTACGTAATTAAAATAGTTCCCACAAAGTAAAAATGCCTTTTCGATTATCTCTCCAAAAATTTCTTATAAATTGAGTGCGAGGCTCTCATGATGGACAATGTCGCTTCTTGGTGCATTTCCAGCTTCACCACTTCTCAACCATCTTCAATTATCTCCCATCCACTTGCTTAATCGGGGCAACGGAAATAACCGAATCATATTTGCTTTGACTCTTTCATCCGATTTCAGAGGAAAATCAAGTTTGCAACAAAGCTGTGCTTAATGAAAGAATCCCACACATGCCCACGCAAATAGAAGGAGTGACGTTACGTAACATTTCGTTTGCACTAATTTCTCAACCACGTCACTGGGGAGGAACTTAAGGCGGGAATATAAAATAAAAATACAACTTCTTCTAAATTTGTTTCAGAATTAGATTAAATCCATTAAAATGTAGCTCGACAAAAATTGAGTGTGTGAGGATTGCAGTTTATAGAATACATCTTCTGGATATCCAGTTCATCCTTGCGCTACTACCAAAGGCAACGGAAAGATTGTAAATAGAAAAGGGCACGGAAAGTTGCAGCGGTCACTGGCTTTCGTATAGACGAATATGCTAAGAAATTCTCAACGATGGTCGGAATAGTAGTTGATTTTCAGTTGAACATTTTCAACTAAAGGATTTCCAAATGCCACAGTGTCCTCGACAGGAAACTGTAGAGATATCAGCAACGTTCTGGTTTATTTATTCCTAAAGCGGCTAGTTTTATATTTTTATACAAAAATTCATATCAAAGGAATTACAATTTCTACCTTCTCCATTTTGCGGTTTTGTATTTGACGACTTTGCAGTGAGTACGTGTTGTTGTTTTTTCTACCTCAGCTGTCAAAAGTCAATTTTGCAGATAGAATCACATACAACGCTCCAACAAGAAAGTTATATTTCAGGGCTAATGATGAAATGATAAACATTTATACATTGCAATTGGTTTTAATGTTTAATACAATATTATTATTATTATAATTTTTTTTTTTTTTTTAATTATTAGACTTCTCTCGGGAGAGGCGAACCTATAGCGCCGAGTGGTCGCCCCGAGATACCATCAAATAACTGTTGCAGTTCTCTTTGAACAGTTGCAGGTTGTAACGCTCCGGGAACACTCGCGTGGCAAGGGAGTTCCACAGCTTCCCCGCTCTGTAACGGAACGAGTTCTGATGCAGGGATGTTCGCGCCGTCGGGAGATGAACCACAAACGGGTGTGATCCGTCGAATTGTCTTGTGGAGCGCATATAAACCGAATTGCGTGGAACAATACCAAGAATCACCGAAGAACAGTACCCGTGATAATATCTGGAAAACAGACAGAGGTCGATTCCCCGATTAGGCGGATCGCTCGTCTCTGTATGCTCTCAAGTAGGTCGAGGGTATGTTTAGGAGCCGAGCTCCAAACATGAGAGCAATATTCGAGCACGGGTCTAATTTGGGATTTATATAGGAGAAGAAGTAGGGCCGGAGTAAAATATTTCTTGGCTCTAAAAAGATAGCTCAGCTTTCCTGAAGCTGACCTTGCGATACTCGACACGTGGTTATGCCATGATACATTCCCACAGACCGTGAGGCCGAGCAATTTCAAACTTTCCCCAGCCTCGAAGGCCCGGCAATTTAGCATCAGCTGCGGAACCGATGATCCACCTTTCTTTGTGAATGTTGTATATTGTGTCTTCGTCCTTGACCCACCATGCCGTTCAATCGCAGATGTCCACATATCGGTTATAAGTGTCAAAAGTCTCCTGTGGACCGCCTGCCACGGAATCCGTATTGACGGCCATTTAGAAGTCCGTTGCACTCCAAATACTTAACTAACTCTGTATTGATGACTTTTTCCATTACCTTAGATAAAATATACAGTAATGCTATCGGACGGTAATTTTGTGGGAGACACTTTGTTCCCGTCCTTGAGATTGGCTGAACTCGAGCGATTTTCCAGAAGGCAGGAAAGGTCCTCCGTGCATAAGATAAGCGAAAGAGTCTGCCAAGAACCAGCGATAGTTCTGGAGCACAGTTCTTAAGGACTATTGCTGGTATTTCGTCCGGGCCGGTTGCCTTACTACAATCCAGTTCACGTAAAATGCGTTGAATAGTGCGCGGACGAAATCTCAAATCCCGCATCGAACACCGTACCGGCGAGATCACAGGTGGCTCCAAAAAGGATCGAGGTTTGTATTCGCAGAAAAAAATTCGCGAACACCTTAGCATTATCCTTTGAATTCGTGACTATCGTTCTGCTGTCTGTCACCAACGGAGGGAAAGAAGAGGTTGTGAAGTTACCGCTGACAGCTTTTGCCATTGCCCAGAATCAGCGCGAACCAGCTGGGCACCGAAGGAGCTTATTGATCATCCTGTCGTTGTGAGCTTTCTTCGCGCTCTATTTTTTGGCGTTGTAATCAGCTCGCATTTTTTATCAAACCAATGATTATCAGACGAACTTCGTTTGATGGAATGTGGAATATACATCTCCTTCCCCAGAAGAATAATCTCTGATACCGACTCTGCGCATGCGTTAACATCGAAGTTTCCGAAACACATCTCGGACCATGGAAAGGATGCGAAGAAATCTCGCAAATCGTCCCAATTAGCAGCCCCATACTTCCATACATGGCGAAGCTGCCTAGGCCGGTTATTCGCTTGATATGCAAGTGCTTGCGCGGCAGATACCAAGCAGTAATCTGAGTTTCCCAGTGGCGCAGAAACCTCTACGGTATATATACTCGGTTCGGATGTCAAAAACAGATCCAGGGTGTTCGCATAATCACCTCGGCCATCCGGCACTCGCGTTGGCTCCCCGAGTTGAATCAAGTTGTGGCTTACAGCAAACATCTTCGCCAGCCGGTCGTCGGTTCTGTTAGAATGTAACAACCAGCCGGAATTGTGCACATTAAAATCGCCAAGGACAACAATTTCAGAAGTTGGGTGGTTGATCTGTATCCAGTCGATGGTATGTGAAAGATGTTCGAAAAATGTCGCCGGTCGATCGCCATTCGGGGAGCGGTAAATACAACAACGAAATTTAACGGAATTTCTCAGCACGACCCTCAACCATATGATGTCCATATTATTGGGTTCCAACGCCCCCTTCCCCTGGCAAGCCAGATCGGACCGGACGTAGACGCAGACTCCGCCCTTAAACCGGAATCTCGAATATATGTCGTATTCTGAGCAACGAAGATATGTGGAATCAGTTGACGAATCGACCTGGGTCTCAGTTAGGGCAAGGATATCCGGTTTAGTTGTTTGGAAATATTGGTGGAAGCCTTTACATTCATATTGGTGAAACCGATGCCCTTGATGTTACAAAATGCCGTCACCAGTCGAGCGTTGGCAGATCCCGTTTATGTGGTGAAGAACCTCTTAAAGTTCCATTATTTATCATTCTGCATGATGTTCCCCCTTACATAGCCCCCCCCCCCCCCCCCCCAGCGATCGAGAGATCCGAATGGGAGACTAGTTTACCTCCGGAATTCTTTATATCAGAAGGTACCATCATGACTTATCTCCGTGTCAGTCCGGGCCATCACTCACACATCCGAAACACCGTCGAAAATTTCTCTCGGCGATATCGCGGAATGTACAGCGTGACTGGGTGGTATCTCACCTTGGGACTGACTACCACCTAACCAACCTTTTCTCGAACCGGTCCATCAGCCAAGCCCCGAAAGATGGCCGGGGATTTCTCCCGACCACTTCACGGAGCTTATAGCTTGATGGGGTGGTATTTCACCGTGTGCACAGGGCGTTGGGACCCCGGCTACTACTCGGCCTTTAGTCGCCTCTTACGACAAGCTGGCCGAGCTGTGCGTATATTCTAGCGCCCTACTCACAGGGACAATATTCACCATGAAGATCACAGGAATAAGTCACGGGAGTAATATTCACCATGAAGATCAATACACTTTTGCGTGTGTTTAAATTAATTTGTATGCACTTTTCCCCCTCCGATTGAGGTAACCCCAATGCATGCCCTTTGAACGCCTCAACCTTGATGCTTTTTCGGGCGTCAAAAATCGTCAACCCCATAATTTATTAAATTTTTTTGATGTACGGGAATTAAAAGAAGTCATCCTGTAACAAGTGAGCCTATATGGTGGATGACCCACCCATTCCATGTTTTTGGGTCTCCTATAAACAATTATTTGAACCAATGTGCGAGAGCTCACATTGTCAAGATAGGGAATTATTCGTCATCGGCGGTTGGTTTTTCTTACCTCTTAAAAGACATCCGGCAATTAATGGATTGTGTACTCTTCAGAATTGACCATTTCACGTTGCCACTGTAGCCACATGGCCAAAAATCTCGAAGGAACAGGCAACCCTTTACGACAATGTGCTTCTTCCCCAACTCAACTTGGAAGACCCAACCAGTGCACAGCCGTTTTCTTTTTGTGTCATATAAACAGATCCGCGAATCTTCGCCTGTCAAAGTGTTACACACATCATGAAAGTAACAAAATTGAGTTACGTAACAAACACTTTATTGGTATTAATATTTTTGATTTTCAAGCAAACATGCGGTCGTCAAGCTACTAATTAAGTATGAATTTGAGCGTGTATATATATATATATATATTTAAGATGTAAAATTTTAATGAAAAATTACTTCAAACTAAAAAATAAATAGGTCGTAAAATTTAATTGTAAAAAGGTAATTTACATTTACTATACGTTATGATTTTGGATGTATGAAATACCTATTTTAGCTTTCTCAAATATGTTAAATTACGTACATTTCAAATGTTATGTAATGGTCCTCGTAGGATGTTGTATTGGCATGATAAGCGGAGAGGGGGATGCAAAAATGGTAAAAAAGCGGTGAGTGGTTTATTTCATAAAACATCTTAATATCGTATCGTACCTTTTGCAATCTCAGTTATGTGGTCGTTTTAGTTAAGCGCACTTAATTATAGTGTCAGTAATTGAAAGATGGTTGACTTTGATGATGTAGGTTTTGTTACATAATTAAAACCCCTCCGAATCATTAAATTGATTAGCATTCTTCTTGGCCTGCAAAACCGCCATTCTCTGATTGCCCACATAACATTTCCTACCTGAAATCAAAACTTTCATGCTGGTTAGCAACAGCAAAACATGGGTAGACGACGGTGTTTCTACATAGCGCAACAGTGTCGTCTATCACTAATTCCTTAACTGTGGACTTGTGGGGGTTCTTTTAAGTTTGCCCGAAAAACCCCCCATTATCACAACCCAACGTCCATTGTTTCCCGTAAATGCAATGCAATCGCATTGGCACCTGAAAACATTTCCTTTTCCAAGGACATTAATGCATACAACGCATTACCTAAATTCCTAAAAAGAATTTCACCAATAAGGGCATTTTTCCATGCATCAACGCATCGGCAAAATTTTCCCAACAAAGAATTCTTTTTGGAACAAACATCATATCCCTGAAAAAAAACATATCGGTTACAGTACCATGTAACCATCATAACCAGGGATAATGATCAATGCAACGCCTATGTATATGCTATGTATACTCGTACAATCAATTTCCCGACATACACATTGGCTGGCGCCCTTTCACCCAACGACAAAGCAACTCCTAGCCACTTATTGAAGCAGCTGCATACAATTAGCGCAATAGACGCCACTACCAAATTCGTCAGTACGCACCAATGCAAACAATAGAATTCGGTTCTTTCGCAGGCATTCTGGCGATGCGATAAACAATCCAAATTGTATGTTGTATCCCAAATGCATCTACCATCTAATGAGTTGCAACTTGTTTATTTAGCTGAAGTCTCAGCTGATAAATTCCTTTATGTCTTTCAATATTTTCTGGATCCGATCTCGCGGCATGAGCAAACAGAAATCAGTTAGCACCCAATGAGATACAGCTTGTTTACGTAGCCGAACTCACATCTCATTGATGCCCATTATTCCCTTTTGATTTTTCAGCTTCGTTCTCATGGCCTTGTCCCATGAAAATAACCAATGTTCACACACATGCATACCACCATGATCTTCTCTATGAGATCCGGTTACCTACCCCAAAGAGAGACTTCACGTTTCTCTTGTAATAGGAAACGCATCTCTTAATCAAGAGAGCATGCACCACTGGGCGAATTTCCCTTACTAGCGAATTCAGATCGCTGAGTCTCATTCCATCCACCGGCCGCGCAGGTCGGTTTTTCTCCCGGTCCCCGTAGCCTTGTGGGTACGCGAACGCGTACCGAGTCGGATTAATTAAATACAATATTTGCATTTAAAAGCAATTTTTCTTGTGTCCAGAGTATAAGCCATTCAAGTAGATTACCCCGACTTTTTTTTTTTTTTTGGTGCATCCTTTTCATCGTCAGTGTAATCAAAATCCGTTTTCTGTAATCTAATTAAATGTAGTGAGATTTGTCGTGAATAAAAAAGAACCTTAATAAATTCAATAAAAGTTAAGAAATAAAATTACAAAAACAAGACTAGTGTTTTTTCTCGGTTTCTCTTGTGGTGATCGTTTGTTCGGGTTTGCAACCTTCCCTCGGCGACATGCAGTGTTTCGTCAGCGACCTCTATCGTGGGGACGGAGTAGAACCCCGTGTCATACGCCGGCACTATGATTTCGTACCCCCACAGAGTCTGCGTCTTCACCCGATCAGATTTGTCTAGCCAAAGAGAAAAATCATTAGAATCCAATAACTTATACATCATTTGAATGAAAATCGCAAAGTGGGCTTCTGTGAAATTTCTGCCACTGTCACCCCCCAAATGACAATGGATCAGCAATACTTTTCCACAATTTTTAACGTACTTTCAACTTGATACGAATCAATCGCCTGGCTTCTGAGATGATCTTTCTTAGCTGTTTTAACGTACACAATTCTGGCTGATTGATACGTTCTAACAGAACCGACAAGGCTGGGAAGCTGACCGAGACGTTCGGTGTTAGCCGTAATCTGACTCAACTGCGAACACTCTGGATCTGTTTCTGACGTCCGAGCCAGACATTTATACCGGGGAAACCACTGCGGTGATTGTTAAACTCAGATTACTACTTGATACTGTGGGGAACGAAGTCGTGGTGTCGGCGTACGGCACGGGGTTCCACTTCGTCCCACGAATTGTTCGCTGGTCGGTGCACTGCTGAGAGATCGAAACCCTGGTCGCACGAGTGAAAAGTATAAAAGAAAACACCCAGGAACTGCAGCTTGGAAATAAAATACACTGAGTACTGTCTATTTATTAAAAGGTTACTTTAATCTTCTTAATTGGGGTAAAACTATTTGTATTAATTTTAACACATATAATGAACGTTCACTAAATTAAATTAGGTCTTTGTCGCATTTTAAAAGTCAATGTAGAGTTATGCTAAGTTAGGTTTAAAACGTTCACGACGGATATACACTATTTCGATTATACTTCCGGAACACGTACGCAACACAAAGCGGGCACTCCTTCGGTGGTTGAGAACAGACTCTGGGACTGCCGCGTCCCCGCGGCGCCACGGAGAGCAGGAGAAAAAACCGACCAGTGTGGCTGGATGTTAAAATACGACTCACTCGAGGCTTGGAATCTGGATCTTGCATCACCCTCGATTCGCTGGTGATGAATATCCTCTCAGCCAGGGATATGTTTACCTACCACAAGAGAAACGTAGAATGGAAAACCAAATCTCATAATGAAGATGGTGGTGTATGCATGTATGGGTGATCGTACAGATCACAGTGTTTATCGATGCATTTCAGCAAAGGATAAACGAAACCTGAAACGAGGGAAAAAGAACAAAGGGAGAAGCGACCTAAGGCATCGCTCTGTAATTAGGGTCAGCTAAATAAATAAGCTGGAACTCATTAAATGAGAAATGCATTTGGGATACCACAAACCATATGGATTGTTTATCATATCGCCAGAATACCTGCAGAAGAACAGCGTTCTTTTGTTTGCACATTGTGCGTGTTAGGGAAATTGGCTTCAGCGACGATTGTGCTAATTGAATGCAGCTGCTTGGGTTGTTTATTGTTGGGAGAAAAGGTCGCCAGCCAATATGTATGAAAAGAGATTTGTTGTACACATGACGAAGATTCGGGCGATTGATACAGGAGAGGAGATCATCGGAAAAGGCGTTGAATAAACTACATCGATCGCCGCTCGTCAACGAAAAAACAAAATTAAAAGTATTGTCCACGTACACGTGTGTGTGTGTATCTGTATCGCACAGGCAATAATAGCGACGTATGAACGTGGTGTACACGTTCAATATCACAAAAAAAAGAGGTGAGTGTGTAAGTAAGCCCGTGACTGTACGTGTTTAATAAACATATATTTAATCGTTCGATCAGGTATCTTCACACAAATAATAAATTAGTATAAAAAATCTACGAAAAACGTTTAAAAAAATACCTACAAAGATAACGAGGGGGTTGGATCCTCAACCGAATTTAACCACCAAAAGGCACTTATAAAATGGTACCGAACACCACAAAATATGTAAAATTCAAGAAAATTTGTATCCCAAAGATGCTCACTACTCTGGAGCAGAAAACAACAAAAAAGACCTGGCTTTTAAGGAGCCAGCTGAAAATAACCCTGATGAAGAGCTCGACAACATTATCCCCGAGCTTATAAAAAAAAAGATGAGCTGTTCAAAGAAGTGAAAGCAGCTCTGGAAAAAAAGGAATCTGCGGTGTTTACAACAGTGTGAACAAAAAGAAAAAAAACAGCGAATAACGAAAACAGCAGCAGCAGCAGAAGGAACAGCAACAGAAACAAGAAATCAATAGGAAGGAGAAAGTACCCCCCTCCCCACTCCTCATTGGAAATTCGGAAATTAAAAAAATGTATCTGGTCATACTGTTCAACTAGTGAGTGTTCGTTTGGAACATGAATCACAGCGCCTAGTCCGTAAGGATCACTATCGTACTCGATAGTGCGAAGACAATTTCGAGTAGTTAAGACATAATAAAACTCGGTAGTTAACATGCCAGAACTTAAAACCAAACGCATCAAAATAAAATTGGTATAATGTGTAGTGATTTAGAAGATGCTCATAAAATTAAATCAGGTTTGGGGACGGCGACTAGCGAATACTGCACGAAGGAACCTGTCCCCATGCTCCCCAAGGGAATTAAGCCTTCTTTTTCCCCGGAATAATTACTTGGTGAATTAAAAGCAGCTGAAACCGACATTTTAAAGTATAGGTATGAAACTGTTATCCATCGCGAGTTCTAGAAATCGCAACGGCAAGTTGGCTTTCTTTATCGTGTAGGACGGGACCCACCCAATCTATGCCCGATTAGTGTGCATCAGCAGCAAATTATAGATAAATCATTAATGATCTGGAGTGACGTAAATTATATCATTCCGAATAACCAGTTTAGTTTTAGATCGAAACACGACACAGTTCATGCCGCAACGACACTTGTTTCCGACGTACAATGGAATAAGGTAAAGCGAAAAATCGCAAGTGCCTGTTTGGTTGATTTGACCGTGGCTAAAAACGTATATTCTATGACAAGAAGTCTCTTTCGTAGCAGTCTTCTGGACTCCAAAGTCAAAATAACTTCATACTCGGCATTCGTCCCACCAATATTGCTGTATAGATGCCCGGTATGGTATAACATATCCAGAATAATAATCAGGATTCTTCATCCTTTCTACGCCCATCGACGTTGAACGAATACGCAAGTACTTATCCACCTCGATGAGCGTGGGGAATTGAGGGATGCACAAGAGAGCATGATTACCATTGGTTGATCGTTGTGCGAAAGCAGAAATTACCCATCTTCATCCCTAATTCAACTACCCTGGTGCACACGCTCGAGTGAGAAGTAAAAGGGAAGTGTTGTCAGACGAACGTAGTGTCTCGTTAGTCAATCGAGAAAATGAAACGCGTTGCCCTTTTAAAATAGACTGGTTACAATTACTTATTTGGCGAAGAGACGAGATATTAATTTGGCACGACCACCTTACATCTATTTGTTAAAAGTGTAAATTCGAATGAACAATAAAGAACGATAAAAAACTAATTAAACTACTCCAGTGCATTTCATTCCTTTACTTTTGGTGCTGGAACTTTTGGTGACAATAAAGGAGAAGAAATCGTTGGTGGGTGATAGAGAATCCGTGCCCCTGTCTGGCACCCCAACTTCTACCCCCATACGCTCACTGTTGCAGTCTTCAATACCGGATGTGAAGTTCCGGCCACGAGCTATGCAACGTATCCTTCGTGGACTGCATAACACTACTAGTAAAAGTCCTAATATACCCTGCGCCGGAGCTGTTGCCTGTTCATAGCACACTTTTTCTCTTATTTTATGCACATAGAACCTTTACTTCCTGCTGCAAATGGGTAGAGTTCAACCGATCCCAAAGTGTCTCTGACAAAATTACGGCGGATGCCATTACTGTCTATGTTAACCATTGTAACTGACATCTGCACATCTGGAAGTGGAAAACATGGTGAATCAAGGGCCAACTCATTTGATATCTACAAAGCTTTAAACTGCGACTGGGCCCGAGCATTACTCAGCGAGTTTCATTCATGCGGACTTTCCTCACAACTTTGTAACTGGAAGAAAATATTTTTCGAGAAATGATCAATTCGGGTTGTTGTTCTCGTATCTGTATTCTATTAACTCGGTGCGCCTTAGCGTTATATTTTGGCTCCAACCTTGTTCTTATTCCATATTAATGATTTATTAGAATCAACGGATAATAAAATATTCTGTTCTGCGGATGATAATACATTTGTTTCCTCATTTTTGGATAATCGGCCAATTACAACGCCGCACCAGTTAAGATCTAGCCAGATCGACGATCTAAATCGAGATCTGGATATAAGCCTACAAGTGGAAGGGCGCATATCGTTGATTTTAATGCTGATAAATAATGGCCAGGCCCTTTAACCTAGGGAAAGCATCATTTGCTCGCCGTCACGGTCTATGAGGAAGTAGTGTGACATGAACATCGAACATCGCCAGGCCAGTATCTAGAAAATTGAGTTTTATTTTTAGAGCCAAACATATCTTACTTCGACCCAACTTTTCCTCCTATATAAATCTCAAATTAGATCCGCGCTGCTATGTTTAGAATTCTAATCCTAGGCATATCCTCGAGTTAGTTGAGAGCATGCAGAGACGTACGAAGGTGCATGGCGGACCTTTGTCTGTTTTACAGATATAATCACGAGGACTGTTCCTTGAAAATCCGTGGTATTATTCCGCGCAATTCGGTTTATTTGCGCCCCACAGACAATCCGACGGATCCGACCAATTTGCGGCTCATACGCCGATAGCGTACACATCTCTGTACAAAAACTCGTTCCGTTACTAAACAGACAAACTTCTGGAACATTACAACTTGCATTTGTTCAAAAGGACTTCCAACAGTTAACTAATCTCATCTCGAGGCGTTGACTCGGCGCTATAGGTTCGCCTCTTCTGAGAAACGGATATATATCTTTGAAAAATTATAGACTCACACTAAATTTTTATGACTCGTTTTGCGACAAAATATTGTCAACAGGAAGATAATTAAGTTTTTGAAAACCTCCAAATTTCGGTTGTGAAAAAGCATAAACTCAGACCTTTGTTTCGGTCCTAAGCTTAGTTGTAACGCATGGCTTGGTGTAACAAAAGTTCTTGAAAGAACAGTGCAGACATTTTGAAGTGATAAAAAACAGATGATTGTTTTACGCAATGAATTTTTAAAATTTTTGTTTGCCACGCGGGAAACAATTAACCGAATGGCGCAAAGACAAATTGCCAATGGAATAAATCGTTCTCAAGGTGTAAAGGAAAATTTTCTACAAGTTGGTATTGTAAATTACGGAATAAATAAACGATCTGGGAGGCCAACTAAATTTTCGCCGACGGTAAAACGAGCCGTTCTACGTGAAATATCCAAAACAGAAGCTCCTTCGTCCCAAACGGTTCGACGTTTTAATTCTGACTACGATTCTAGCTTCATTAGAAAATGGCCAGTAACCTCAAGCAATTTGGAGTGGCGAAAGAATCACACAACCAACATAGTGAAATGTGCTCTGATGTGATCCTCAGTGATCAAAAAAAAATTTAATCTGGGCGGTCTTGACGGCTTCAGGTACTATTGGTATGATGTCAGGCAGGAAAAGAAATTTCCTAAACCCAGACCTTTAGGAGGAGGGGCAGTTATGGTGTGGGCAGCTTTCATTGGAAATCTGAAAAGAAAACGGTTTTTATTTCTGGAAGAAATTTGTACCAAAAAGTGTTGGAGGGGCATCTTCTTCCTTTAATAACCCTAACAGAGGATGAGTATGTCATATTTCAACAGGACAACGCTCATATCCATAGTGCACGAATAACAACAGCGTCGTTTCAACAGCATGGAACTAAACTTTTACGGTGGTCAGCGTAAAGTTCAGACATAAACCCGATAGAGACCCTGTAGAGGAATCTCGCAAGGGCGATAAGCAAGGGAGACAAAGGATCCTAATACGAGGGTGCCTCTTATGTTTCGGGATTTGGCAACCCTAGTGTTGCAATCCGGCAATTGACAGCTCTGTCGTAAAGTTGGACATTTTTGAGGTTATACGCACTCAGAACGTTTTGACATACGAGCGCTATTTGTGTTGTTTACAGTAACTTAAAAGATTCATCTCGGCCCAAAAATGGAATTAAATCGTCAACATTTTCGTGCGATTATTTTTTACAACTTTCGGCGTGGATTAACTCAGCAACAGTGCATGGATGAACTTAATTCAATTTTTGGCGATGAAGCTCCATTAAGAACCAGTGTTTATCGATGGTATGGTGAATTCAGTCGTGGTCGTAGTTCACTCCAAGATGAATTTCGTGAAGGTCGTCCAAAATCAGTTGTTGTTCCGAAAACCATTGATGCTGTGCGCGAACTGATATTGGAAGATCGTCATGTGACCTATCGTGAGATTGACACAACCTTAGGCGTTAGTGGGACCAGCATACATTCAATATTGCATAAACATTTGACTGTCAAAAAAATGTGTTCGCGTTGGATCCCACACAATTTGTCAATCGCCCAAAAAAAGGCTCGTGTCAATTGGTCGAAAGAAATGCTCAAAAAATACGGTCGCGGTGCTTCGAAACACGTCTACGACATCGTGACAGGTGGTGAATCGTGGATTTACGCGTATGAGCCCGAAAGTAAACAGCAGTCGACTGTCTGGGTGTTTCAAGATGAGCCAAATCCAACAAAAGTTGTTCGCGCACGAAGCACTTCCAAGCATATGGTCGCCTGTTTTTTCGGAAAAACTGGACATGTCGCAACCGTACCACTAGAACAAGGCATAACAGTCAATTCTGAGTGGTACACAACCATTTGTTTGCCAGTTGTCTTCCAAGAAATCAGGAAAACCAACCGCCGAAGACGGATCACTCTTCACCATGACAATGCGATCTCTCACACATCGGCTGCGACAACTGCATTTTTGAGCACCCAAAACATCGATTTGATGGGTCATCCGGCGTATAGTCCTGACTTGGCACCGAATGACTTCTTTTTTTTCCCGTACATAAAAAACAAACTGGGAGGTCAACGTTTTTCGACACCTGAAGAACTGGTTGCTGCATTCAGAATGCATGTGTTGGAGATACCTCAATCAGAGTGGCAAAAGTGCTTCAACAATTGGTTCAAACGCATGCAAAAGTGTATAGATCTTCATGGGGAATATTTTGTAAAATAATAAAGTGATTTTCGATGATCAATATTTGTTTTTGTTCTCTGATCCCGAAATATAAAAAGCAACTCTCGTAACATGCAAACGAAGTCACACTAGAAGGAACCATAACTCAAAATCCAAACATCAAGTCACAGAAAGAGCGGAACCATAATTTCAAGTTCCCGTAAACATAAGCAACTGACGCAGGACACCTGCAAGACACTATGTGGAAAATAACATACAGCTCACCGCCAAGCAAATAACCGCCAGCGGTTATAATGTTCCGTCGCACAAGCGTGCGGCAATCCACAGAACCGCCAAGCGATCGTTTAGCAAGATGCGCAATTATATCCATAAATGGACATGCGGCATCTTCTCAAATACACATAGCCACCGCTCATGATACGAATTCGTATCCACGGCCTGACCCACGCACCAATGGCAGCCGTAGCCTTCAGAACGAAAGCAGTGTGCTGGAGGAAGAAGTAACGACGAAGCTCAGCACACACTGCCATTGATTTGGGGATGACGGCCATATATAATGCCACATACAGCTATCGCCGTGCGATCAACATCGGCATAGCGCGTTGTTTACCTTGCATACTGCACACAGTCCAGGGCAGCGATGAGCTCGCACCATTGGCTGTGTGCAACACATGAGGGTTTGAAGATCCTCAAGAAAACCACAGCTACTATGAAAGCGGTGCCAGTGTGTCGGTGTAAGAAAGCAACCCTCAAGGAAAGTGTGATCCAGCGGATTCATTCAGTAATAGGTTGAGCTTGGCGGAAATGGAGTGATATTGGTGGAAGGAGTGGAATCGGTGCAAGGAAGCACACACACTTTTTAACCACCATAATCCCATGCAACATCGGCACACTATGAACGTTGTACATCTAATCATTTGACCTTTGAAATAGCGTTTTTGTTTACTTTGAAGCAAAAACCTATTTCGCTCTCAGGCATGTATCATCGATGATTTATGACCACATTGCCTGCAGTCCCTGATGCTCGTACATTTATTTGATTAGGTGTCGGCCGATCTTTGTCTGCATTGCAGGCAAAAAGGGTCATTGTACGCGTCCCTATGCAGCATTTGGGAAATCCTCCCATTGAACCCTTTCCTCGATCACCATTGGCCGCTGCCAAGTTGATCTGGTTCGCCCCTCCTACAACGACGTGAGCCACCACCGTTGAATTTGACGGATGTGCATCATGGAGTCAGTTTTTATTCATTAAAGGGTGCGCACCTTCACTTACGAATCTCCGCGGAGAGTCGCCGAGAGTTCCTTCTTTACTAGATCATTTCTGTTCGTGTGCGTCTTTTTGCCATGTCGTGTTTAACCAGCGTAAAAGTAATATAATTTAATTAGTTTCCTTAAACAAGTGTATCCCACTAATGTTGATCACATTTGACTCGTGCCTTAAAACTATAAGTTGTATTCGACTTAAGTGCAAGACCTGATAAATAATTAAATAAAGGAAAGTTAAATAGTTTAAACAAAGCTCCTGCGTTTTATTTTACTGCTTTTGTGTGCGATTTGGATGAATCTTGGGGAAGAACAGTGTGCGTCGCCACAAGTCAGGACATTTCTTAATGATCAGTCAGTTGTTTTGCTCAACCCGCGTCCGTGCCGACGCCCCTAGCAAAACATACCCACACCGTTTTGTGAAAATCCCTGTTCACCAAGCCCTGCTCATGCAATACCGGCAGTAAAAAGTGGTTTATCATGGCTCTGTAACGTTCTCCTCTGTAACAGTATTGCCGATGGCGTCCTCAAAAAAATACGACCCAATCATTCGTTCCGCGTGCGTCACACGCGGATTTTCGGTGCCCCAGAAACGAAGATTTTGCTTATTGACGTAACCGCTTAAGTGGAAATTCGCCCGTCGCTCATGATGATTTTCGACACAAAATTGTCTTCTTCGTTGTTGAGATTAAGGATGGCTTGACAGTAATTCACACACGACTGACCGTCAGCAGGTATTAACTGAAGCACTGCTTGCACTTTATACGGGAACATATGTAAGTCTTTCACTAAAATTCGCTGTAGGTCCGTCTAGTGATGCCCAATTGCGTGGCCCGTCGTCCGGTTGAGGTTTCTTTGTGATATCCTCAGCCGAACGACCAGTCCGGTGACGGGCACGCCCTGCATGGTCTCCTGTGGTTCCAGTCTGTTCGAGTCGAGTAGCTAAGCGCCGGAATGTTTGCCCAGTTGGCGCGACACGATTAGGAAATCGCCGTCGAAATTCACGGTGCGCTAACACCACCGACAGATTATTGGTAAAAAAAAAAAATCGACAACTATTCCACGCTCTTGGGGAGTATAGCGCTCCATTGCTAGTCTGTTTATATACTGCAGCTGTCTAGTTCAGAAATGTCAAATATGTTTGACGACGACGCGGTTTGCAAAAATTATAACATCTTCCGATTGGGTGATTAATTTTGCGCCATCATGTATATATATAATATATATATATAAATCTAAATTTTTGAGTCTAAATTGAAATTAAATTTAAAACAAACTACTTCACACGGCCCCTTAAAACATGACTGGTCCCCTTAAAACATAATATTTTTCGATAAGTATTCATAGCCGTTATTGGCTACAAAAATGGCAACCAATGTATGCAACAACAAAGTACCTAAATCAAGCATAATATGTACTTTTAAAAGTATTGCATTTAAAAACGTTCATAAATCCTTATCATTTATCACAGACTGTACTTTTAGTATTATTTTAATCAGCATACCTAACATATGTATGTGAGAGATTTCGTATTCGAGCATCGGAACAAGAAACCATCAAGTGGTGCAAGGTTTCCTGCATTCTAAGGACACAAGTACATGTACCGGAGATAAACAACAAACAACAAACTTTAGTGCCGTTGCAAACCGCGCCGGTGGTCTGGTTAAATTGACTGAGCGACCAAGGTTAACTGCTGAGCGTAGTTACGTAACTTATTTAAGGGTTTCCGGATGTGCAGAGGATCTGACTTTCGAATCATTGCTAAACTATTTTGTACAACTTCTTGTCATATTGAAAGTGTTGGTTAATGCAATCCCAGAAGAGTTTCCTTTTTGCAATGTTCGTAAAGTATACAATTGAGTTAGAAAGGAAGAGGGAGGCTTTCAAATGTGATTGCACTTATGTGAGACTTATTGAGTTAATGCTCTCTTAAAATGCGAACGTTTGTAGATATGTTTTTGAGGGTTGACTTGTTTGGCGAATGTCATATCCGAATACGAAGTATTGATATTTTTCCTTGTAGTCTTAATTTAGTAGAAGAATGTGTATGGATTGCTTATAAAGTTCTCTTTGCTGCACATGTTCAAAAATATATGTTAGCTGCTTTCTATTAAATGCCGCTTCAAAGGTCGATGTGGTAAGGAAGTTTCTATATAAACTGCACAAAATTCAAACGCCTCTTCTTATACATTCAAATTGTGCCATCTCATCGCTCGCCTAAATTGAGGCACCGTGAACTTAGGTATGTGAATATGGGCATTGTATTCGTTTAAAGATGCATTAGTTAGCCATTGCTATCAATACTCTAATCATCGAATAATTAATAACTAGAGTTAATATCTAATGTCTTCTTTCGGAGATCGGAACCTATTTCCTCTTCTTAATTATGACTCAAATTTTAAAACTTGTGAATTAAACTACAGTTAATTAAAAGAGGTAGCAAAAAAAGCTACAAACTTTTACAATATGCTCTTACTTCCGCACCAACTATCAACATCATCGGCACTATAGCCGGGATGCGGTCTTAGCTTTATTTAGCCAGTCTCTCCACCGGCATCCGGTCCATATCCGAGACTTGTGAAATTGTCCATAATCATTTGTTTTTTCAGGCAAGCTTATTAGCCTTGCGCCAACCTACTCGGCGGGTGCCAAAGTAGCTATCCAGTGGTGAGACGTGGAGACTGCATGTCGACTTGGATTGAACAGGGACAAAGACCGTCCTAGCCTTCGCCGGGTTGAGACCAGAGACTTTGTCCTGTATGTTCGATTTTCAACAAATACACAAACCATAGTGAAGAATACAATCAAAACGAAGATCGATAAATCGAATCTCCGGATCGATATGTCGTAGCAATTCACATTTCACATCAGTAAAGAGACCAGTTGAGATTAACAGTGCCAGCCCTTCACGGGATGGGCTGATGTGTTGGGGCTTTGGTTCTATTGTAGTGATCCTAAATCCCTATTCCAAGCCAATCCTCATTATTACCTATAATCCCAATATTGTTCCCATAGTGAATCATACGAGCGACAAATTAAACCTATAACGTTTGCGACGATAGTGAAGAGCGAGTGATTCGAACCGACGCTATCACGGTTAGCATCACTAAAAGATAGAACCAAAGCTCAACCCATCAGGCTACTGCCGCTTATGTGAATTCAATTTCTAAATTCAAATACATTCGACCAATGTGGAAATGGTATATTATTGCTATGGTACACGGCTTTAATGGATTTGCTTTTGGTGGTGTTCTTCTTTACTAGTCATCACTCCCTTCCCAGTAACTTTCGTTACGATCAACTTTGAGAACGACTGAGCGAAGAGCGAGCGAGAGAGCGATCGAGAGAATGTCAGAGCAGGCGAGTGAGCCGTTGCTCTGTGTAAAAGTCGTGTGATTGCAGGTAAAGCTGTGCGCGTATGGGAGTGTGTGTTATGTCGTACAGGTCACGTCGGGGTCACCAGTTATAGCATTTGCGACGATAGTGAAGAGCTAGTGATTCGAATCGACGCTATCACGGTTAGAATCAAAGCTCAACCCATCAGGCCACTGCCGCTTATGTGAATTCGTTTTCTAAATTCAAATACACTCGACTAATGTGGAAATGGTATATTATTGCTATGGTATACGGCTTTAATGGATTTGCTTTTGGTGGTGTTGTTCTTTACTAGTCGTGTGTGTATCTGCTAGAAACGCCACAAATTAAAAGTCAATTTGTCGCACATTGATTCAATTCTCAATTATCCTACCATTTATCCATAATCCCAATCATGTTTTCCAAGTGAATTATATGCACGACAAAATTAACCGAAAGTCCGTTTGTCTTACATCGAATTAATTCCCAATAACCCTAACATTATGAAATGGCTAATCCTAAATGCATTTCACAATTTCTCCTTCCCGGAATTGGTTCAACCAAATTCCCATCCACTTCCTAGAATACCATTCCAATTGAGGTACACACTAAATCATGTTTGTGCTTCTTGGAATTTTTAACTAAAATTTTTAATAAATCTCTGTCGCCACAGAGTATAAAGGGACGGCACATTTTGGATTCGAGATCGGTTCGAATCCGGAGGCCGGGTCGACGGCCACAAATAGCAACAAATAAAATAAATTAAATAAACAAATAGCACATGTGGCGGTTCCGCCAGATCATACTTCCTCCCCACACACTCACAAACAAATAAGAAAAAATCCCATTTTCATGTTGGACACCCTGCCAGGAGACTTGGAGGGAAGCCACTCAACCGAGGTAAGCCGTAACCGCAATTCAAAAATATAACCCTACATAGCCGTTAGGATTAGGGAAGCCCAAGTTAAAGACTTGTAAGTGCTCGAAAACCGCTGATCACTACAATACCTTACTTCCAATCGCACTGGGCAAGACAGACTTACCCTGCGTTCGGATCTCAGTCTGGAAGGAGGTTCCATAGACAATATGGGGGCAGACAGCCGGAACAAACCAAGCCCACGAAACTGGTGACACAGCCAGAAAAACCTTGGGTTAAGGACCAACTTGTGAGCCGCTAACCTCAAGCCTGAATGGACCCCGGATCATACCGCCCAGACTACCTCGAGGCTAGAAACCTCCCCCCCCCAGCGACGAGGACGTTGGCCTCGACTCAAACCCACTTTTTTGAAGAATAATAGGCACTTTTTTCCGGCCCAGCCGCTTTCCCACCATACAGGGAGAAGACCCCGAAAGTGTGATCATCTACGATGAGGAAGAAGGGGCCGACATTTACCTTTTACGCCAGGCCCATATGAGAACCTAGAAAACTTGAGGCGAACCCACAACTAAAAAAAAAACAGGGAAGGGAAACACGAGAAAAGGAGAGAAACTAACCAACTCCACTTAGAAGGGCGAATCAACGGAAACAGGCACGAACACTCGGAACTGTCATCGGCAACAACTGCAATCAGCCAATGTCAGCTAGCACGCCGTACACCCAACTCAACTGCACAAAAAAAAAAAATTAATAATAATAAAAAACTAAAACAACCAAATAAAATTAAACTGCCACATTTGCAGAAAGGGAAATTCTTTTTTTACCAAGACAACGTGCCGTCTCACACCTCCGCGGTTGCCATGGCGAAAATCCACGAATTACGGTGTGAAGTGCTTGACCATCCGCCTTAGTCACCAGATCTAGCCCCAAGCGACTTCTTTTTGTTCCCTAATCTAAAAATTGCGCCCGGATGACAGAGATTTTCATCTAATGAGGATGCCATCACCTTCCTGAACAGTTATTTTGCAGAGAAAAAGGCCGAGGACTATTTGAACGGATTAGAGAGATGAAAGCATCACTGGGAGAAGTGTGTAGAGCTACAAAAAGACTATGTAAAAAAATAAAAATAAATTTTAAGTAAAAATGTCTTGTATATTTGTTAGGTCGGTAACTTTTCGGGCCACGCAAGTATATCGACTTATTCTTGTTGCGTTTTATGTCAATACAGCATTCAAGTTGTCTCTGGTTATCGTCGACACGGACTACTACAAAGAGTTACAGCAGTGCACTCGTGACTTTCGCGCACCCATGTACGTTTCCGAAAAACTCACAAAATGACTACCAAGTTTTCGGACAAAACAACGCCAAAAATGTTTACTTGATAATGGAAGATAAATAAAATATCATCCCGAAGCAAGTATTTCAGCTACTCACCAACATAAAAACAACATCGTACGTGAAATGTCTCGGTGCACCCTAACATAATATTTACCTTGCCAAGTCATACTAATGAAAACAGTCACTTTCCGCACAAAATGTCCTTCAAAATGACCTCTTTCAAAACCAAGTTTCTTAGACAGCGATTTGTTGAAGCCGCCACTATGTTCCGACTCTTGCAAACGCACAAAAAGAAAAATAATTACAAGAACTCCCTTCCCTTAACACATTATTGTATGCATCCCAAGGCGGCAAGGCGGAGTGCACGTACTCCAAAATTCCACCCCTGCCTATCGAATTTGAAACTACTCGAAACTACTCCTTAATATATCCCCCGGGGAATTCATTTAGTTTTGCGGCTGTCGTGTGGCGTTCTTCCTTACTCACGCGCCGTTTGTTTGCCATTGATGGTGTCAGCTCAACCCCAAACCCCCTGTCATACATCATTCCGGGTGGATGCCCCTTGAAAGTCTAACTTCAGGCGAAAAACTTTTAACATAAATTTGTGAATAATGAATAAATTATTATACTGGGATATGTCCTCCTTGGTGTGCCTTAGTCAGCGTCATGGGGCCCTTTGAATTCGCCTCGCCTTGGTGAAGGCACTTACAAAACAAAACCCGTCCATTTTGAACTGCGGCAGCACGTTCCATCTTTGAGTTTAAAATTCAACTTGCGAAGGACTCCGCCGACATTGCATCACACTCTAGTTATGACGCGGGGCAGCGGGACATCAGCACGAGACCCATGCAGGATTATATGCATACGGCGAAGGATTCATTTAGTTGAGCTTCCATATTTTTAGTTTTGGGATGAACCCATTTCGGAAGAGCCACATACCATGTGAAAATAGCAGGGAGGTGGGTAACTAAAGTTAACTATGTAACCACTATCACAAAACAGCATGGCGGCCATGCCGGCAGGGCGATCGCAGGAACATTCCCGTAAATGAAATGCCATGCTACATTGGCATGAGGGGCGATGATAGTTTTGACTGATGTACTCGTTTCCTGGTATAAAGCGCAGCTACTGGATGAGTCGCTAACTGGTTGCTTGAAAACTCCAGCGGAGGGAGTAATTTGTAAGCGTGACGTTGTGTGACATGGTTGGATTGCATGTACATTTCATACGTTGCATTCGGTATGGGAAAGAAAGGTGGGCGTCAGGAAAGGTTACAGAGTGAAGGCTTTTGCATTTTCTAGTGATGTGTTTGCGAAAGATCCCTTTTGCATATTTTTGACTGATAAGAGCATAGCAGGGTGATTGCTTTGTTCGCACGGCGTCTTGACATCTGACAACTTAGCGACGCTAGAGGAAGGGAACGGGGGTGGTTTGTTGGTTAGACTTTGACTGCAAGTGACACAAGCCTCTATGAGCCTTGATGGCTTTCTTAAACCGAAGCCAAATGCAAAAAAAAAAAAAACCAAAAATGGGCCGGAAACAGTTATACCCATGCTGATGTTCACATAATGAAGTTCACTTAAAATAAGAAGCACATCGTTAACATAGTTTTACTCGGGGAAGTGTTGCCGCGAGTACGTAAATGATAGCAAAAAGGTGGATGTGCTTTTCGGCAAGCAGTTAAAGAATGGCAAAAGGATGAACCTAGTCATTTGATTGCTCAACCAGAGCGTTGATTCACTGGCGAATATTTTAGGCGAAAACTCTGAATTAATGTACGGAATTGTAAGTATAGGTACCGCTTGCCTTTGAGGAGGAGCAATAAACTTTCGCGTGCAAAGAAGAATTTTACCACCGCTAAAATGGCATGATAACTCTTTTAAAGTTTCGATGGTAATCATCAAATAACGATGATTGTAAGCGCCGTAAAAGCAAATCACGTCCCTAGTTGTCAATTACTTGCAAAATGACGATAGAACTTAAACATTTTTACTTGGCATAGGCAAGCCATCACGTATCCTGTAAAGCGCCGATACCCAATACACATTCGTTTGGCATTGTGTTGAAGGGATATAGGGAAATGTGTAACTGCTTTATTTGATTACCTATCTGCCTTTAATTACTTATAAAATGTAAGTACTGTTAATATGACGAGCAAATGTTTCTGTCCAAATACACAATACATGTACGAGTACAACACATGCAAGAAGGTATTATATTTTAAGGTATATTTAAATGTCAAAACATAATGAGAATGGGGGAAGGTGGAAAAGATAATGAAAAGAATTATCAGTGTACATTGGTCTTGAATGGCTGTATAAGGTAAATCTTTGCCTAATTTACGACAACTAACTGTTACCACAGCTCCTCGATAGTATAGTGGTTAGTATACCCGCCTGTCACGCGGGAGACCGGGGTTCGATTCCCCGTCGGGGAGCCCCTGGCGCAAGACTAATGACCTTGCCCGAAAAAAAAAAACAAATCATTATGGAAAATTTAACAAGCCTCAGGACTTGCTAAATAAGGTCAAGACCGGTTCCCGGTTGTAGTGCCGATGATGATGATGATGATGATAATGATAATGATGATGATGAACTGTTAGCATATGCTTAATTTCTTTATGCAAATTGAGGGATAAATCGATTGCATTTCTTTCTAAATTGTCTTATACCTCCGGAACCCGCTTTGCTTTTATGGGTCTTTGGTGTTTAATGTTACGTGGCGTGTCAATCAGGGTGCCACAGGGGCACAGGTTAACCACGTAACCCCACTGGTTCCGTCCTATATCTGACTCCACTAGATATGAAACTCTTTCTTACACAACTTATTATCCAAATAAAAGTCACACTTGGTTTAGAACGAATAGGTTCGCAATACTCCGTAGATATTTATTTTTATTATTAGTTCTTAATTAATATTTTACACTTGAGACGAGTAACAAAAGTGCGTTGTATTATTAACTTTCCATTTCGTGTATAGCACAGGAAAACTTGTTACACACACGGCAAATATTTATCTTATATATATTAGTTCTTATTTAATATTTTACACTTGAGACGAGTAACAAAAGTGCGTTGTATTATTAACTTTCAACTTCGTGTATAGCACAGGAAAACTTGTTACACACACGGCAAATATTTATCTTAAGCATATGGCGCACCACGACGGTTAACTGCCACCTTTCAACTCTTCTCAACAACTAATTTCTTAATTCATACTAGTTTACAAGGGTTACCTCATATGCAATCCCTTTTTTTTTTTTTTTTTTTTTTTCTTTCCTTCATTTTGCACACACAGCGCTAGAACCCAAAACAAATCGCGACCATTGCTTCGACTACCATATATGGTGCTCTTTTAGCTTTGGCCAGGCGAACAAGAAAAAAGGAAAGGGTGAAAACATATACACGATAATCGCGTCTGCCGCTTACGTGTGTATTCCCCAGCATGCAGACATGGGATCATCGCAATCCACATGATTTGCAGGTTCGCACAGGGGTTGAATTGTTTACACGATCACGACTGCGTGAAGCATTATTGCTGATCGTGCAAACTTCGCTGGTATATCTTCCATAGGAACGACGAATATTTATACGATCGCGACCACAACCAGGATCGCCGTAGATCGCATATCGATCGTCGTGCAAATGGTGCAGGTGGCTATTCCCTGTGTTTGCTTCTCTTGTAGGCAAGCATGTTATTACTTGTCTGTAGGTTGGTTTTTTGCTACCGAAATGCTTGCCGCGTTCGCTGATGAAAAGGGGGCAGCTTGCCTGTATGTGACGGTGCTGGATCGAAGATATTCTTGTCCGCATATCTCGATTGATCCGTTGGTTGAGGATGCGACCGTTTTCTCCACTCGAGAAAGGGTTCATGTTGAGCAAATTCTATCGAATATTCATGTTGTGCTACGCACAAACAAACTATTCATCCTTACAGGAAATTTTACTCTTCTTCCCAATAGAATTTGATGCCTTGCGACGACCAGGTTTTTGTTGTTTCCCCCCATGGTGCGGCACGAAACCCACGGTCCAAAGCGCATCAACCGCACGCCCGATAAATTCGGACTATGCACCGTCGCCTGGGTTCATGCCCCTCCTATGGGGTGCTCCCGTTGAAAATGTGAGGCGGGTAGTGGCGTCGGGGGAAACCGCCACACTTTTGTCTTAGTTCATTTTATTAAACAGTTCACGAAAATGTCGTGATTTTTTTACACTAACTCCCACACAAAAGTGGTTTTGTAAGTACCCTTAAATCTCAGAGCACAGTGCGAGCGGACGGAGATGAAAGGACGTATCGATGAAGATTCTAGGCACCGAATGTCATTATTTACAATAAAAATCAGATTATCCCCTTTGCATTGCTCAATAATTAATTTGTATCCTGTAAAGCGATGTCTTACGTAGAATCCTATTCTGAAAACCCTTATACATTATAATTATGTGAGTTAATAAAGATTTGGAGTGCAGTCAGTCGGTTATATTTTTTCTTCTGATTATAAAGGTGTAACGCGGGTTCCGAGTGGTGAAGGGTTTGACCATACTAAATTCAAGGTCATCGTACTTTAGCTCTCGCAGCATTTTCAAAAGAGTCTTCGGTTCAGTTTCAGGGTCGACGCCCTTTAATAGAACTGTAATATTTTAAGTTCTTTCGGTGTGTAAGAAAAGAATTCGGCGGTGAATCTTTTCAAGACATGTTTAATTTTAATACGGTCACCAACGTTAAATGTTTGAATCATCATCATCATCGGCACTACAACCGGAATCCGGTCTTGGCCTTATTTAACAAGTCTGAGGCTTGTTAAATTTTCCATAATAGTTTGTTTTTCCTGGCAAGTTTATTAGCCTTGGGCTAAGCTTTCTCAGGATGTCGCTACATACATTGGTTCAGTACTTGCCGGGTGCCAAAGTAGCTATCCAGAGGTGGTACATGGAGACTGCATGTCAACTTGGATTGAACAGGGACACGGATCGTAATGGCCTTCGCCGGGCTGAAAGCAATTAGAGACTCTGCCCTATATGTTCCCTCCCATCCGTCCTAAATGTTTGAATGGCATGCCCATTACCTACCAGTCTTTTAATCATAAAATTATGACTACCTACAACTAACTTATACAGACTTACCAATTCTTTACAATGGATGTCTACCGTCTTGATTGGTAGCATTTTAGCTTTTTTGCTGTTTTCCTGCTGTTGTCCTTTTGGCTGATGTGCTTCCTTTTGTTCTTCTGTCCTTTGTTTTGAAGTTGAATTTTGTGGCGGATGTTGGCCTTCTTTTGGCTTCGGCTTTCCGTGTTTGGTTTTTTGTTGTTCCAGCGTTTAAATTTTTTTTTCTCCTGCTTTCCTCTTGTCGCGCTTTGGCTATAGCTAGTTTCGCTTCTAGCTCATTAATTTTTCTTCTTCGTCCTCCGATTCAGAAGAAGCCAGACTAGCGAATGTGTTAATAGAAAAATGTGCGCCATAGTTCGTGGTAGAGAGGAATGCATTCTCTGCTTCCATTTGTTGTTGTTCTAACATGAGCTTTGGGAGTCATTATTGTGTTGCTGATTTCGCTCTCTTTGATTTTCTTTTTCGCTTTAAATTTCGATTTGGTGTACGAGGAGTGTTTTAATAGGCTTATTTTGACTTTTAATAACCTATTCTTTGTTTTTATTCCGTCGTCACTGCTGATGTCGGAACCCGCGTTACACACGCGCTAACACAACAAGCGCACACTTCCTTTCTTATTTTACTTAGGGCGCGCAATTTTTTTTCTTCGACATTCCATCGAATGTTTGCACAACACAATCTGGTTTTTTATGTTCACTTTTTATGTTGTCACATTTCATCAAGCAAACACGGGGAGCAAATCGAATCTATTGTCTTATTCAGATATTTGGTCTACCTGACTTCACTTTTAAGACCGCTCCGTTGAGAAATTTGTTAATTATCGTTTCTCGGTTGCCGACACGTCTTTACTGGATGATGGTCAATTTGGTAGTCATTTCATCCTATCTTAATTATCGAACCTGCCGCGTGTGATTTAGATCCACCGTCTCCAATCCTTTTCTTCCAACTTCAGGGCTTCCTCCGGTCAGTCATCCGGCCCCATCCTATTTAATCCAACCATTAAGGACGTAGACTCTAATATCAATCACTCCTCTATCTCACTTTACGCGGATGATAACGTAGCGATCCTAAATCCCCACTCCCATCCAAATCCGCAACTTTACCGATAATCCTATCCAAATCCCCAAAACCTCCCATAATCCGAATCCAAATTCCATATCGAATCATATGAGCGATAAATTAAACCAAAAGTTAATTTGTCGCACATTGATTCAAGTTCCCATTAACTTACAACCAAATTCCATATTGAATCATATGTGCGACAAATTAAACCAAAAGTTAATTCGTCGCACATTGATTCAATTCCCAAAATCCTGACTACTTAATTCAAAACGCATTTCATGATTTCCCTTCCAGGAACTTATCCAACTAAACCCTTAGTCAATTCCCAGAACACAATTCCAATTGAAGCACACAAAATCTTGTGTGTGCTTCTTGGAATTCTTACATTAAAAACGTTGACAAATATCAACGACAAAAATCATAAAAGGGCAGTAATTTTCAATTTCGTGATCAGTCAAGGTTCCAGAGACCAAACCGCTGGTCGTCAAACAACAACCTAAATTAAATCAGTAGAATCCAGGAGCTACGACAGATAGCCAAGTAATTTATCTAAACATCGACGATTGAAAATAACACAATAAAACTAAGCAACGAGTTGGTGGTTTCATACCAAAACCAGGTGTACCAAGGGAAACTACTAGGGCGCACCTTTGCCACCGATGTACTCGCAGGAAAAGAGCGACCCATTCGGAGGATCCGCCGATCACTGCCACAAGGAAGATAACCTGACTCCGAAATCAGTGGACCAGAGGGAACCGTCAAGAACCAACCTCGCTGTCAAGAGGCCCACAACAGCAGAGTGCCCCACCGGAAGCCCCCACGCCCACCGGAGAAAGTTGCGAGGTCACTTTTCTTACGCCGTCCACTCCAGCGGTAAACGGCCCCCAACAGGATCGTCCACAGGGACGACCAAACAACCACAACGGAGGTAAGCCATAACTCTCAATTTGAAAATATATCACCTCAACAATACCAAACTTTTCAAGGCAATCCGCTCTCCCCTAGACTCCTCACCACTCCAAACTGATCTTGACAGCTTTTCGATTTGACGCCAAAAAAAAAAAAACTGCTTTGAACTGAATATCGCCAAATGTCACGGCATTACCTTCTCTCGGAAACGCTCCTCCACTTCGCCACGCGTCTATCTCTTACTTAACCAACCGATAACATCGGTTAAATCGATTCATAACCTGGTGATCTTATGTAACAAGGAGCTCAATTTTGCCGCACATATTGACGACATAATCCTCAAGGTAAACACCACCCTTGGCTTTGTGAAACGCTGGTCGGAAGAATTCCTGAATCCCAACGTCACCCGCTCACTCTACATAACCTTTGTCCGTCCCCTTCTTGAATATGCTAGTCAGGTCTGGACCCCGTATCATTTGTCTCACATCCGCGGGATTGAGCGCGTTGAAAGTCGCTTTCTTCCGCTTTGCCCTCCGAGGGCTAAATTGGGAAAATGCTCCGATTTCACCTTCATACAAGCCGACTATCTTTAATCAACCGAAGCACGCTGGAAGAGCGCAAAATGCATGCCGACATCCTCTTCATGAGCCGTCTCCTCACAGGCCCAATCAAATGCCCAAGCCTGCTCTCCTCCATAACAGTTCACACAAACGCGTGTAACTTACGTAACCCTCGTCTCCTCTACTTGCCCGCCCATCGCTCTAACGAACCCATCTCGGGTCTGCTGCGAAGGGCCAACTTTTTCTCCACCTCCTTTGACTTCAACCTCCCCATTCGCGGTCTCAAAAGCCGTCTCCTAACATAACATACCCGCTCTAATAAAATGTTGCAAAAATGAAATGGTGGATATGAAGGGTATGTATGTAACATATAGTATTTGTTAACATTTGTACTTGTAAAATTGTTTTGAGAACTTGCTGAATACTATCTTAAAATTGCTATAAATAACGACAGCGGAAGTTCATTTTGCATTCTAAAATAACGATGTTACCTCTTTTTTCCATTTTTGTTTCCCTTGCAGCTGCATTTGCAAAGACAGAACAATTTCCGAACAAATATTTTGGAAAAGATTTTCTAAATCTCCGCCCTTAAAATCACTTGATCTCAGTACCATATAATTTCGTAGCTCAACGGAACTACAAACTAACCCAGACTAACTTCCAGGATTCAACCGCTATCTACTCTATTATCGTTGCAACAAATAATGAATGCGAATACAAAACACAACAATTGAGAATACACAACGCATTCAAGTACCAACCGTGACAAGTAATGGTAAAGCAACTAAAGTTGAGAGACCGAATCCTGACCAAATGTACCGTGGAATCCTTGTAAATTCCGAACCACCCATCTTATGTTCGATCCCTCACATTTTCCGAGGGCGGCAATGAAGGCATACTCTTATTTATCAAAGAATTCCACCAAGTGTCTAGAAAAGGGATCTCCAATGTGTGCATTGTCCTGGTTTTAGTTGCTCACGAAGCTACTCCGTAACTTTAACGTGATAAAATGAAATTAATGTGCGACCAAACTTTGTCCTGCTTGCTACTGTACAGGATGAAAAAGGGTGGTCTACACGCACGATGTCTTAAAGAAGCCACTGACGTTTCACGGTACAAACAAACGTTAAGGTGATGCAAATGCCTCCTTTCTTTCTAGTGGACAATATTTGCAGAATTTATCGCGTGTCCTGTCGCTGGACGAGAAAAATGATTGTGTGACTACAGTGCAGTCATTACTTACGTTTCGCACGCAGCCTGTCTAACATACGGCATGGTAAATATGTGCCACAACACCGACTTGTACCTTAAATAGTCGACTGCTCATCTAAAGTTATTCTAGAAGCAAATCCTTTGACTGACTTTTTAGAGTGGTCGCACTTCTACGGTTGGCCTACGGAATAAACATACAAAGGAAATGCAAATGCCTGAGTTATCCTTTAAATTTGTGCGAGCTAGTAGCGGCGTTTTAGATCGTGCCAGGCAAGTGTTCTGCCTAACTCTTCCGTCTACAAAGGGGCTGGCGTGTGTGTGAAATTCTTTCCACAAAGAGGTTAGAAACTTTTCAAATTTTAATCGCAATAAAGTTCACACAACGGTGTATCCTGTCAGACAGATTCATGGCGAAGGATTCTTGTTGCACGTTCTGGGGCGGGATTGAAAACATTTTTGGAAACCGTACATGCAACAAAAACTTTAGACACTACTCAGGACGGCTTTCACGGGATGAACTTGTTAAGACAAATGACTTGGAACAAGTAGTGTCAGGAAGGCGACATAATGGAACGTCGTATCTTTTTGCCTTATACTGCCATCATTTTTCAGGTTGCGATATGTACGAAGCAATTAAGGAGGTAAACGACCGCGTCCACTATTTTATACAGATTTTGTTGCTGTTCTGTGATGATTCTGTTGCTAATGTGTTTTATTGAGTTTGTCGTTTACTAGTTAAAGAAGTTTACTAATTAATTAACGCATATTTTTGACGGCTAACAGCAGCAACATATTCAGTAGAGGCGTGGCTTTACATTATCTGCATAGCTAGGTGTAAAGATTAAGATTTCAGGAATGTGTCTCATTATTTCCTATTGGAGGAATTCATGTACACAATATGAATGTGGAATCTACTAAAAATGTTCTACTAAGGTAATACATAAAACGATACATTACGCATTTTTCTTCTTTATGACTAACCAAACCACAAAATGACAGTTCTCGGAATAAAAATCTGTAAATTCGTTGACACTCCATACCAGCCGGCAGAGAGTTTTATTAGAGCCTTAAAATGTGTGTGGGCAGAAATATATTATAGAACATGAGAGGGCATCGTATGTTTCGGGTGTTGATATTAATCGGGATAGAGTATAAATGGTTTGCGCAATCGACCCATTCTAAAAAAAAAAAAACGGTGGATAAAGAGAAAGTCCATTTGAGTCTGCGTTATTCAAGTACGTTTAGTTTACTGCTTCGACATCCCATCGAAGGAGCGCAATTGTCCATACAGTGTGACGCTTCCGACACTGCAATTGGGGCCGTACTCGAACAAGAATGCAACCGTAAATGGGAACCGCTGGGCTTCTTCTCAAAAAATTGAACCCGACCCAGCGACGATACAGTGCCTACGACAGGGAGTTACTAGCGATTTACTGCGCAGTGAAGTACTTCCGGCACATGGTTGAACGATGCCAACTGACGAACCAAGCTGATCACAAAACATTAGTGTATGCCTTCCAGAAGAAAGTGGGAAACTCATCCCCGCGACAAGAACGGCACCTGGACTTCATCGGACAATCTAGCACCCGAATCGAATACGTTCCAGGAGCTCATAACGTAATTGCAGACGCTTTTTTGCATATCGATGCAATTAAACTCCGTGCGCAAAACGACGATGCCGACTTGGCACAAACGCAACGAGAAGACCGTCAACTCGAGTCCCAATTGTTTTGCGTAAACTCCCTTTAAATGACTCAAAAGACGAAGTCTGGTGCGATGTTTCGACAGGGGTAGCTCGCCCCTACATCCCAGAAAACCGCCGAAGGAATGTGTACGAAACATTCCATAATCCGGCTCATCCAGGCTGACGCGCAACCGCAGCAGCCGTCCGACGCAAATTCGTCTGGCCACATATGGCCAAAGACATAACGAAATGGGCACACAGTTGTTTGCAATGTCAACATTGCAAAGTCGATCGACACAACGTGCTGCAACCAGCACGGTTTAAGCTCCCCGAGGCACGTTTCGCCCACGTACATATCGACATTGTGGGACTGCTTACACCGTCGGAAGGCTACACCTACCTCCTGACGATGATCGATCGTTTCACACGGTAGCCAGAAGCAGTACCACTTCGAACAGAGAAAGTAGCCAAAGCATTCTATTCGACTTGGGTCACACGTTTTGGCGTCCCGGGTACCCTCACAGCCGACCGAGGACCACAGTTCGAGGCAGCGATTTTCAAGCAGCTGACCGATCTACTCGGCTGCCAACAAAGCCACACGACCGCGTATCATCTCCAGTCCAAAGGGATGATAGAATGTTGGCATCGCTCGCGCAAAGCCTCACTGATGTGTCATTACGACAATCAATGGCTCGACGCCCTACCAACTGTCCTCTTAGGCTTCCACACAAGCATAAAAGTAGACCTGGGAGCCTCAGCAGCAGATCTGACTTACGGAACCAATCTGCGCCCCCCAGGAGAGTTCTTCGCCGATGGAGAACCGCCACTCGAACCGTTGCCAAATACGGAAAACCTACGCAAACTCATGCGTAAGGCCAGGGCAACACCGGTCGCCAGACACGGTTCCAAGAGGATATTCGTTCACCCGGAGATGGACAGCTGCACGCACGTCTTTATCTGGGTGGACAAAGTTAGGAGATCTCTAGAACCCCCCTACGAAGGGCCATACAAGGTGCTGGGTCGAATAAACGACCGAGTTTTCTATTTTGACATCGACGGAAAACCATACACCGTCAGTGTCGAAAGACTGAAGCCGTGCCATTTAGAGCAACCGCACGACGCGGTACTGGGAGAAGCATACCAACAACTGGTGGCAGCAGCCGAAACCTGCCCCAGATGTCATTCGTCACGCTCCTCCGAAACGCAAGGCACGGCAGCCAATGAAACTCAAGCAAACCCTCGCGAAATGGTTACACGCGAGGCTACGGAAGTCCTACCCGGACCCATAACGCGGCAGCGCGCTCTCGATCAATGCGCCAGAGAAGACGCCGCGAGAATCCTCAACTTACAGAAGACCCACGGCCCAAAACCGTGCCCAATAACAACGGCCAGAAGACGCAACGGCAATTTCCTTCGCTCCCCTACCACACAAGCATCGACCAAGATGGAAGGGACCGCGCTCATAAAAGACAACAGATCGCCCCCAGGCAACACCAGCCTACTTCATATCGTGCCGTGGCGGTTCTACGAACCATACATTCCACTATTGGTCGAGCTGTCGTCGTTCCACCAAGGAACACACTCACCTATAGGTAAATTACACGTGCCCACAGTAACACGTGTCCTCAAAAGTCCTCCACCACACCTGAAACGAAGTGTCACAGACACGTGGGTCTTAAGTCCGAGCAATCGGCCTACGCCTGCACGGCGATCGAACGACACAACAAACTGGCAAACATTGCCTTACCAAGGACATTTTACGCATCGTCCTAAATTCCTCAAAATAATCATATACATCATACAGGCATCGTAAATTCGAAAACCTGATCGGTGCCCCTGTTAGCCAGCGTTACCTGCAAACGTGCAAATATTATTATTACCGTTGTATCCCGAAATCCGTTATAGCACCATTGTCTTGCGTTGCAGGCTATTAAGCAGCTACACAATGATCCTATGATGCCCCTTTGTTCCTTCCTCTTTTCTCAGTTCCGTTTTGACATGACCTTCGCCCCATGAGAAAACACTTTATCTATTAGCACACGTGCTAATAGATCAACCAGAGAGAACATTCGAGATTCAGGATCCGCGCCACGCAAACGTCGCGATAGACAGTCTAACACAGAGAACCCAACGAGGAGGGTTGATCGGCCCGACGCGGGGAAATCGAGAAAAAGAAACGTCAGTACGTCGCGTGTGTCAAAGTAACGGGTCAATGAAATAAATACGAGCGCGATTTCTGTTTTCAAAAATAGTTTCATTAGTTTATTCCTCCGTGCATTCTAATTTTAATAAAAGATTACCGTGCGTCCAAGTGTTAACATAAAGTGTAGTATACGAAACGAGGAGAATAAATTGCAAACTAAACAAATTACAAAAAAATAATAAACAATAAACCATTAAAATTAAAATTAAAATTCAAACCTATTCTCCCCGTGTTTTATTGTGTTCTCCGCTCCGTTGTGTTCTCTTTGGTAACAGTGTTCGGCGGAACACAACAGCCGTAAATATTTCTTTCGACAATAAGACCAAAATCCGCCAAAATGTCCTTCCAACACAATAGATGTACGTCTCGCAGTACATTTTTTGTTTGTATACATTGAAATTGTTTACGATCTGCGAGACCTGATTGTGTAGATGCGTGTGATACAATTGTTAGAACCTTGTATTTACACAGGTGTTTATTTATGGTCAACGATGGCAAAGATATTTTGTATGGAATTACCATGGAATTGTTATCATGAATTATCAAGCCACATTTCAATTTTGCGATATCATCCTCTACGGAATCTCTCTCAGTTTCGCAGTTTTCTCATGACAGTTCTGAAAGTCGTACTAAGCTACAAAAATGATATGGTGAACAGAAAAAACCTCTAAAATTGCATGTGGTGTAAAGGACAGGCATCACCGAATTACTCAAGACCCATCCATTAACTCATGAATAATTCCACTGATCACCCACTTGTGTTAAACAACAAAAATACTATCGAAGAAAACTACGCGAACCACAATATCCCATTGATGTTGCCAACCACTGAAGGTCAAACTCACAAAATATCGATGTTGTCCATATTTAATCACACGTTTGTTATAATACACAAAAACATGAAGTGAAAGTCATTGGGGCCAAGCAAAAGGCATTCAATCAATGCCATTGGAACATAAACTCAACATGCCGGATTTTGATCTCCAATCGGGAATTTAACTTCTCGTTGTTACAACTTGAGTTTCGTAAATAGTTCTCTATTATGTCTTCCGTGTTTTCTGTCTTTACTATGTCTTACGCCACAATGGTATTTTTGATGCCATTAGAGGGTGTCAGTCATTTAATGTCGCTTTTAGTACCATTTCCCTTTCTATTCTCTATATGTTATCAAAGTCGTTGACCAACTGGACTCACTGATTTTTTTTTTTTTTTTTTTTTACAGGTTACAGTTACAGGTTGTAACGCTCCGGGAACACTCGCGTGGGAAGGGAGTTCCACAGCTTCCCCGCTCTGTAACGGGACGAGTTCTGATGCAGGGATGTTCGCGCCGTCGGGAGATGAACCACAAACGGGTGCGATCCGTCGGATTGTCTTGTGGACCGCATATAAACCGAATTGCGTGGAACAATACCAAGAATTTCCGAAGAACAGCACCCGTGATAATATCTGTAAAACAGACAGAGGTCGGCTACGCGCCTTCGATGTGATAGCGACTGTAGTCCCGACGTCAGCGCCGAGTCCTCGATCAGGCGGATCGCTCGTCTCTGTATGCTCTCAAGTAGGTCGAGGGTATGTTTAGGAGCCGAGCTCCAAACATGAGAGCAATATTCGAGCGCGGTTCTAATTTGGGATCTATATAGGAGAAGAAGTTGGGCCGGAGTAAAATATTTCTTGGCTCTAAAAAGATAACTCAGTTTTCCTTAGGCTGACCTGGCGATACTCGACACGTGTTTATGCTATGATACACTCCCACAGACCGTGACGCCGAGCAATTTCAAACTTTCCCCAGCCTCGAGGGCCCGGCCATTCATCATCAGATGTGGAACCGATGATCCAGTTTTCTTTGTGAATGTTGTATACTGGGTCTTCGTTGCATTGAAGTAGACAAGATTGGCCTTTCCCCACTGCAGGACTTTATCCAGATCCCGATTCAGAGAGTCAATCTGTCTTCATCTCAGCTGGTGTGACGTTGATGCACCAATCGGCCGATCACTCGAAAAGGAGGAAACAAGCGTACTATCATCCGCAAAACTGAACACTTTGTTATCCGTTGTCTCCAACAAATCATTCATGTGAAGCAAGAACAAGGTTGGAGCCAAAATAGAACCTTGGGGCATCACCGAATTAACAGGATACAGATCCGAATACTCGCCGTCCACAACAACCCGGATCGATCGATTCTCGAGGAAGCTCCTCGTCCAGTCGCGAAGCTGTTGGGAAAGTCCATATGAACGAAGTTTGCTCAGCAATGCCCCGTGCCAGACGCGGTCAAGAGCCTTTGAGATATCCAATGCGACCGCCCTTGACTCACCATGCCGTTCAATCGCAGATGTCCATATATCGGTCATAAGTGTCAAAAGCTCTCCTGTGGACCGCCTGCCACGGAATCCGTATTGACGATCATTCAGAAGACCGTTGCACTCCAAATACTTAACCAACTCTGTATTGATGACTTTTTCCATTACCTTAGATAAAATAGACAGTAATGCTATCGGACGGTAAATTTGTGGGAGACATTTTTTTCCCGTCTTTGGCATTGGCTGAACTCGAGCGATTTTACAGCAGGCAGGAAAGGTCCTCCGTGCAGAAGACAAGCGAAAGAGTCTGCCAAGCACCGGGGATAGTTCTGAAGCACAGTTCTTAAGGACTATTGCTGGTATTCCGTCCGGGCTGGTTGCTTTCCTCCAATCCAGCTCACGTAGAATGCGTTGAATAGTGCGCGGACGAAATCTCACATCCCGCATGGAAGACTGTACCGGCAAGATCACAGGTGGCTCCAAAAGGCCGGGATCGAGGTTCGAATTCGCCGAAAATAAATTCGCGAACATATTAGCTTTATCCTTTGGGTTCGTGACTAACGTCCCGCTGTCTGTCACCAACGGGGGGAAAGAGGAGGGTGCGAAGTTACCGCTGACAGCCTTTGCCATTGACCAGAAGAGCGCGAACCAGTTGGGCACCGAAGGAGCTTATAGATCACCCTGTCGTTGTGAACCTTCTTCGCGGTATCAACTGCCTGGTTGCACGCGTTTCTGATTCTAACAAAATTCGTTCTGTTAACATCGGTGAGATTGGAGCGCCATTGCTTGAAAGCTCTATTTTTTGCCGCTGTAATCAGCTCGCATTTTTTGTCAAACCAAGGTTAATCAGACGAACTTCGTTTGATGGAATGTGGAATATACATCTCCACCCCCAGAAGAATAATCTCTGATACCGACACTGCGCATGCGTTAACATCGAAGTTTCCGAAACACATCTCGGACCATGGAAAGGATGCGAAGAAATCTCGCAAATCGTCCCAGTTAGCAGCGCCATACTTCCATACATGGCAAAGCTGCCTAAGCCGGTTATTCGCTTGATATGCAAGTGCTTGCGCGACAGATACCAAGCAGTGATCTGAGTTTCCCAGTGGCGCAGAAACCTCTACGGTATAAACACTCGGTTCGGGTGTCAAAAACAGATCCAGGGTGTTCGTATAATCGCCTCGCCCATCCGGCACTTGCGTTGGCTCCCCCACGAGTTGAGTCAAGTTGTGGCTTACAGCAAACATCTCCGCCAGCCTCCCAGCCTCGTTGGTTCTGTTAGAATGTAACAACCAGCCGGAATTGTGCACATTAAAATCGCCAAGGACAACAATTTCAGAAGCTGGGTGGTTGAACTGTATCCAGTCGACGGTATATGAAAGATGTTCGAAAAATGTCGCCGGCCGATCATCGTTCGGGGAGCGGTAAAGACAACAAAGAAATTTAACGGAATTCCTCAGCACGACCCTCAACCATATGATGTCCATATTATTGGGTTCCAACGCCTCCATCCTCTGGCAAGCCAGATCGGAGTGCGCGAAGACGCAGACTCCGCCCGTAAAACGGAATCTCGAATGTAAGTCGTATCCTGAGCAACGAAGATATGTCGAATCAGTTGACGAATCGACCTGGGTCTCAGTTTGTGCAAGGATATCAGGTTACGTTGTCTGCAAATATTGGTGGAGGCCGTTTACATTGGTTTTGGTGAAACCGACGCCCCTGATGTTACAAAATGCCGTCACCAGTCGAGCGTGGGCCAAGCCTCGAGAGCGTGCCCGATTATGCGATGCCGAACCTCTTAAAGTTCCATTATTTATCATGATATCTGCATGATGTTCCCCCTGACATAGTCCCCCTCGGAGATCCGCATGGGAGACTAGTTTACCTCCGGAATTCTTTATATCAGAAGGTACCATCAAGACTTATCTCATGACTTGTCAGTCCGGGCCATCAGCCACACATCCGAAACACCGTCGAAGATTTCTCTCGGCGATATCGCGGAATGTACAGCGTGACGGGGTGGTATCTCACCTTGGGACCGACTACCACCTAACCAACCTTTTCTCGAACCGGCCATCACCCAAGTTCCGAAAGACGACCAGGGATTACTCCCGACCATTTCACGGAGCCTATAGCTTGATGCGGCGGTATTTCACCGGGCGCACAGTCCGTTGGAATCCCGGCTACCACTCGGGCTTTAGTCGCCTCTTACGACAAGCTGGCCTAGCTGAGAGTATATTCTAACGCCCTACTCACAGGGCGTTGAATTAATCCAAGATCACCAAATATTTTTCGCGACAAAAAATTAACTTCAAGTGTACGGAAAAATACTGAGAATCGTTCTTCAGTTGAACCACACAATCATGCTTTTGTCTTCCTAACAACTTTTAATCATTCAACGTGAGCTAATACCTCCTTTTATAATTTACTCCGTCGTCTACCTTATGCACTGCATTTCGACTATTATGGGCATCTTTTTGGTACTTTTAAAACACATTTTTCTCTTGTTTTTTCGAGAAATGCAGACATATCGTTGTACAGTGGAAACTTTGTATCTGGTAACCCGTGAGAGATGATATTACTTTTAATAAGCGATGTCTATTGTGAAATAGTCATTATTCCGTTTAGTGTGTCGATGCCTTCAGTCCAGTTCATTGGTAACCCACAAATAGTCTCCGGCCCTTCGCTTGCTGCTCGTTGACCAAGGGTTTTCTGACATTTCTGTTCTATTGGGTATTACGTTTTTGAGCACGTTTGTATTCTGGAATGCTTTAGATATTTTTCTCTCCCTAGATTTCGAACTACACATGCCTTCTAACGTTAAAGGTTAGAAGTTCACTTTCTCGTTTTGTCAAGCTCATGTAGCCGACTCCTTTTTGATCCTTTCTGGGCATTACATCCTATGTATCTTTCTCATTTTTGGTGTAAAACAAAGTGTGAAATATAGAGGTATTAAGGGGAACCGCTCGTGCGGTTGTTTGGTTATGTCATCGCAAACGTAAAAGGCAATTTATCAAACTGGTATTGGAATCCTTCTGCCCACATACAAAAGTATTACTAGCAGACTTACGTAAGTTCACCCGCTAATTCGCATTTCTGGCTTTTCCGACGATTTTTAAAGTCTGACGGTTTTAATCATATCAATTGAATTTTATACGTTGGACGTCCCTGCAGTAATAAAGTCGTCAAAGTCACCTTAATTCTACAATTTGCTTTCAAGGTCGGACGAGACGGTTAAACTCACATCTCTAATAAAAAAACATTATATCTTCTGCCAAAGTCAGAGTGTTGTATCAGCGAACGGACATCGCCGGATTGTTCATGTCAGCGCAGTGCACCACCGTTCACTGACATTGCAAGGAAGCATTGCGGCATTAACAGGCGATAAATGGCACCTGCGACATCGTGCCAGTGGATTTAAGTCTCAGAGCGCCCGTTGCAGTTGCTTCTACTCCACTTGCAATGTACTTCTAATTTTACGGTTTTGTATCCTTGATGGGTTATAGATACGAAAGAAGTGGAAACCAAGGAGCAGAAGGAAACTCGGAGATAACTGGATAAACCGGATGCTATTGGGGACACGAGACAAATTCGTTTCCTCATTCCTTTGTTGATATTCGTGGCTTTATTTTCATTTTTCAACTTATGCCGCTGTAGGGAATTCGCTGGAGCGTTTAAAGGGCTCTTAGAGTTTAACAATAGCACAAAGAACAGGGGAACTGACGGAAGGACGCAAATAAGGATATCGGATATTAGGTGAAGTCAAGGTGATGTCTCCCTCGGGGCCATTGGCTGTCTTCTTCACCTTTTACTTAAATTAAGGATGAAATATCTTGATCTAATCGTACTAAATTAGTAAAGGGAACGAGGGTAGTGAGTGGCAAGTGTTGATTCTAGTCAGGCAAATGTGTAAAAAGACATCGCCTACGGTTGCGGATACAGGATGTCAGATAACTAAATCGCTCCGTAGATTGATTTTTATTTTAGCAAACAGGAACGGATTTACTTTTAATCCACGGAACTAAGTCCCTGCTTGTTGGTTGTCAATGTGAATTAAAAATTCATAGCGCACTCTTAAGACTTTGAAGTAAGTACGTTGCCGTTTATTTCGCTTTGACGATTTTTACTTTTTATGCATTGAATTTGAGTAAATGTTTTGGTGACTTGATAATTTTTTCAAGCAGGTAAGCTTTTAAGAAAATTCAATCGACCGTAAATCGGTGTGCGAAGCAGATAATAGCACGAAGTTAAAGGTGGGGTTTAGAAAGTATTCTGTAGAATGGCGTAGTTATATTTATGAAATTAAGAGCTTCCGATACCATGTTTCATATTTGTAGAACATTAATGAAGATTTCGCTGAGGTAAGGTCTAAATAGGAAAGGACATAGCTCATGACAATACATATTCACGTTATAATGACACGTCTTTAAATGTGAAGGATTTTATATCATTTATCTAAAAACGGGCATTAGTAATAAATTTTAATGTGTGCAGACTGTTGTCCTATTGCTTTGATTACAAAAAAAAAAAAAAAAAAAAAAAACAACTGCATTTCAAGTATTAATCAATACTATCTAGAAGAAGTGTGCAACATTTTATTGTGAACATTTATTTTTGCCAAATCATCCCCACCGATTTCAAAACGGGGTGGGAATGAAAAAAAAAAAGTTTTTAATGTAGAATCGTCCATTTTAAATCGTTTGCAACATTACTCTAAGACGTTTGAAATACGTAACAATTAAAAAGCGAGGGATGTGTACGAGAATGACATACGATGGTAAGCCGAGCCTAATGAAAAAATTCCTGAAGGGTTTCTCGCCGAAAGTTTTACTTCAATTAGTATGAAACTCTAGGAAAATATGCTTGACATTTTGTATTATTCAATTCAATTCAATTTTATTTGGTAGGTAATTACATTTATGGCATATTTTACAACTAGTACTTAAGAGATTTAGGATAGCAATTCCTTTACAACTATAATCTTAAATCTATATAATGACAATAGCACAATTTTAATGAATAACACATAATAAATTAAGGGAAAACTACAAGAAAAAACCCTTATTTGAATCTTAAGACTAATATTGCACTGGCTTCCGGTTATTTTATATAGTAATGACCTCGATATAATTTACATAGACAGAGTACATATGTAGTGATTTAGGATAACGCAAGACGGGAAACGAGAACAGTGTCAGAAAAAGAACAATTGACGAAGAAGTTTCGATTGATTTTGTCAATAAGGAACTCTACCGGTTTAACGTTAGCATTTTCATGTAGTTCATGTGTCGAATAATGCCATGGCAAATTCAGCAACATTTTCAATATTTTATTTTGACACCTTTGCAATTTTACTTTGTGTGTGCGAGCATGATTACACCATACAGGGGCTCCGTACAGGAGTATCGCTTGAAAAATGGTTTTAAATATTATGATTTTATTTTCGATGCTAAGCTTTGACTTTCTACACACTAATGGATACATAACTCTTACGACTTTGTTTATTTTGTCAATTGTGGATGTGTTTTTGAAAGATAAGTTTTTTATCTAGAATAATACTTAGATATCTACAGTCTTCGGACCAATCAATATCAATTGCACACATACTGAGTTTAGTGCCATTTGGTAGGTAGCAGTGTTTCCTACATCTCGAAAACCAGACAGCTTGTGTTTTATTACCATTTATTTTTATTTTCCATTTCCTGTAATATACTGCTAGTTTGTCAAGAGCTGCTTGCAAAGAGTTGTAGACATTAGTGAATAAGGCACCCCAAGAGAAAATGGCCGTATCATCGGCAAACATAGCTACCTGAATGTTTTCACCTAGACATGGTAAATCTGCGACAAACAATGTGAATAATATTTTCCTATACTCACAACATATTTCTCGAACGAAGAAGGCTCTGGATAATTTTGATAAGCGGCATAGACAGCTTAAGCTTCAGTAGCTTATAAATCAAGGCATCGTGCCATACCGTATCAAAGGCTTTTTCGATGCCTAGAAAGACCAGTCCCGTTGACTCCTTGTCGATGCATCTACCAGCTATGTGGTTTTTAATGCGTAAGACTTGATGGATTGTGCTGTGTCCACTACGGAAACCGAACTGAAAGTTTGGTAAGATGTTATTGTCTTCCACAAAACGATCAATCCTTTCCTTAATGATTTTTTCTAAGAGCTTACTTAGACAGCTAAGTAGACTAATAGGTCTGTAGCCTTCGGGGCTGTTCTTCGATTTGCCGGGTTTCGGGATAGGTATTACTTTTGCTGTTTTCCAACAGTCCGCAAAATAACAATTCTTAAGACAAGCGTTGAAAATGAACGTTAAATAGTTACTTGCAGCAGGTGGAAGTGCTTTGATTAATTTGTTGTTAATATTATCGAGACCAGCAGCCTTTTTTGATTTCGATTTTTTTATCAATTCTTTAACTTTGCTGATATTAGTTGCGTAAGTACTTTCAGCTGGTGTTTGAGAAAGTACATGGATAGTGTTAGCAACTTCAGCTTCAGCATAAGCGTCGCTTAGATGCATAGATATGGAGTGGTTCTTACCAAACGTGTTAGCAAGTAGGTTCGATTTCTCCACTGAAGAAATAAAAAACTTGTCGTGAAGTTTAAGCGGAGGAATACTTGACCCTCTCTTTTTCATAATTTTTGATATTTTCCAGAACGGTTTGCTAGCTTTGTCAAGAGAGAAAGCTATTTATTCCAACACTTGTTCCTATATGTTGAGATTTTGTTTTTAATGATATTATTTAAGACTTTAACATTAACTAGAAAACAATCGATTCTATAACGCAGCCATTTGCTTCTTTCTGAGTTTCGTAGCCTAATCAGATGTAAGATTTTTCAGGAAGCGGTGCCTTATCAGCTGAAGCAGTGGAACATTTAGGTATCGCAAGATCGGCCGCTCTATTGATAACAGAAACAAAATTGTTACATAGGATATCAATGTGCTCGCTGCAGGTTATAGAATTTAGGCTGGTATCACCTAGAACCAAGTTCGTGTTTTTATATGATTTATAACAATTCCAGTTGGCGGCGGAATAGTTGTGGCATAAACTGGTACGATTTACAGCTACTGTATGATTCACTGTGAGGCTGATCGGAAGGTGGTCGGAACTTACCGCATTTAGAGTTAATGGTACTGTGCAGTAATTTGGAATATTAGTGATATATAGATCAAGAGTTAAGGGGTTGTTGTTAGCGCTCGCTGGGATATAGGTGGGGAGAAGTGGATAAAGTATGGAAAAACTTGGGCTGGATTCAGTATTATCTAGTAAAATGTTACCCCAGCAGTTTGCCCTAAGACAATTCCACGACTGATGTCTGTAGTTTAGATCACCACCAATAATTCCCTTGTTTCGAGTGCTGACTCTATACAATTTTTGCATATCCCGCTTAAAGTAAGTAGAATTCTCAATGTTTCTATTTCCACCAGGAAAATAGACCAAAAAAAGACTCACCTTGGAGTTGTCACTTAATGTTACCTCTATACTAATTTCCTCAATTAACTTAAGGCGCAATGAAGGACGCAAGGAATGTTCTATACATTTTTTCACAACAATGGCGACACCTCCACCATTAGCATGTACCCTGTCTAGGCGATAACATATGTAATTTTGATGTGAGAAAGAAATGTCTTGTTTGAGCCAGGTTTCTGAAACAAGTGCAATGTCAATATTAAAATTTATCAAGAAACTAAAAAATTCATGCTTTTTGTTTTTGATGCTTCTCGCATTCCAAGTTATGATGTTAAGAGAGTTTCTTAACATGTTTTTTCCGAGTATATGTACTTAATAGCTAATGAAGTAATGACGTTAATTTGGTCAGCTTTAGTTTGACAAGCACTAAGCTTGGTTACAACTTAATTAAGAAGAGAGTTTATCGCGCTAAATGAGAACAAGTTATCATTAGTTAAAGTTTCTGACGGATTTTTCTTCGTGTGTGTCGTATCACTGTTGGAAGGTTGCTGGGTTTGATGGAGGCCAGAAGCCCAGGTGTATGAAGGAAGTGAAGGTTGACGCACAGATCGGGGTAGTGGAGGAAAATTATCAATGGATAATCGGTCGGGCAGTGGCTGCTGTTTGTCACTCGGAGGCTGTAGGAACGTTTTATTTCCTGTACCACGTCCGCGTGGGGATAATTTGCGCCGATTGTCTATGTACTGCTTTCGGCTTATGCATTCGGGATCGGTGGATTTATGTGGCCCACTACAATTTGCACACTTGACGACCTCATTCGTTTTGCAGTCGGATGTTTTATGGTTTCCCGAACAGATTGCACAGAAGCTATTTATATGACAATGCACTGTAAAGCTGGCAATTGTGACATTGTGTGACCTTACCTGGATTATGTTTTTTAAAGTCCCAGCGAACGATGGTTTTGAACAAGGTGGAGTAGTTCCGTTTTAGTTCGTTTAATTTAACAGTACCGCGTTGAATATAGACGATGTACAAGTAGTGTTTGTAACATACAGGGCTTTTGTTGATGAATTTAATGTGATGGTTTTAACATCTAGGCACTTGATCCCGAGTGCAATTAGTTCATTTTTCACTATATCGTTGCTAATCAGGTCTAATCCGGATAACACTACCTTTAATGGACGATTTTCCTTACGCGAATGGGTAAAAAACTCACATTTTAACCGTAAGAGTTCGGTTCTGATTTTGTTATATATGTCCATTGTTGGGGCACATATTTTTTGTCCAAGCGAAATGTTTTTAATTAAGTATTTGTCTATCTTAATGTTGCTCAAAATATCACGCACTTTAGCACTAGTTGTTTTTAACACCACACTTGGCGGAACGGTTTCTTTAGGAAGTTCAGCGCACTGTTCGTCATTGGTCGGATCCATTTCAGGAGAGTCTTCCATCAGACTTTGAAGTGGTTGAAAAAAGTTAGTGTTTGAACACATTTTAGATTTTTCTAGCTCTTTATTGTTCACTTTTGAAACTTTATCGGGAGGAGTTTGGCCTCCAATAACGAGGTCGTAACGCAACCGTTTGCGCTTAATATTGTTTAACACACGTGGCCCAGGGGCCATAATTTAACGGTTATAACACTTGTTCAAATTTTTGTATGCGGAAAACGAGGCAAAGAAAACAAGATAATGATAATTAAATTGTGAAAATTGTTGTGAAAATAACGGTAAGATAAATAGCACGAGCAAAACTGTGAGACAAGTTGTCTGTTTGAAAGTCAGCCAGGTACTCCTTTTGTATTATTAGTGTTAATCCGTTTAATAGAAAGGCCATGGATTTGTGATTTACTTAGTTTATTTCTGTCTTTTCGAATACTGGTGGAGCAAGCGTTTTCCAATTTGTCAAGATCTCTTTATTGGATTAGCCGGGTTTGACTACTTACCTTGTACTCGATCTGTTATTATCTGATTGGAGTACCGTACTTCCAGAACCGGACTCTGCTCTGGACCCAGTACGATCGTTGTATTATGGTCAACTCCCGAGCTGCCGCCGCTTATATTCTCTCTTGTGAGCAATTGGTATAAATATCCGATCCTTAGTCCGCCAGTCGGTAGTTGTCTGCAGCTCCGTCTCCACCACATATGTTTGAAGTAAAACGTGGTTGAAAATACTGAACCCATGCAAGTAAACAAAATGCTTTTATTAGTCAACAAGGTTACATCCACATATCCATATATTATTATTATTTTTATTATTTTTATTACGATTGCTTTACGAAGTTCGGAAGCGTTTCTCATTCACTGTTTTAGTGAGTCACGGTCGAAATTCAGTAATCTCGTAATAAACATTCCAACCGCAGATTTCATGCCTACAACTTAAATAAGGCCCATGAAATTGAAAAAGAATTGTAATAGCTTTGCTAGTATAAACTCGGCTCCGAAATTGGCTGCATTAGGAACATACTTAAACGCATCCATTTCCGTCGCAATTTTGGATATATGTTTGTATCAATCCTAAAGGCAGAAAAACATGGGTTGGTCCAGGCCAGTCATCAACACCAGTTGTAAATTCGAATATTTGTGCCAAAAAAGTATTACTCTGTGTCTGGTGGGTTTGGAAAACGGTCATTTGCTACGAGCTTCTGGAACCTGGTCAAACAGAACGTGATCAGGTCCAATGGATTGAATAAAGCGATCCTGTAGAATAAAAAAGGCCGTTTGCAGGCCAATGAAGGCGCAAAATGGTGGAGATGCATGGCAATACTCATTCATATACAGCAAAACCAGCCCAGGAACTAATCTTCTCCTTAGGTTGTGAAGTTATATAGCATGCGGGGTATTCTCCAGACTTGACTCCATATGATTAATGTTATTTGAAAGACGACCAGTTTACGAAATTTGAAGGTGAGGGCAAATGGTTTGTTAACTACTATATTTTGCTTCGAAGCCACTAAGTTGCTATCACGAAGTTTTTATTCGTACGAACCAAACCTAGAATTCCCACCGGTAGAAAATGATAAAGGCGACAGCCTTTTATTGAGCTTACTTACTGCTTTTTATCAAGGTGTAGTCCAGTGTTTGATTTGGATAGCAGCGCTACTTAAATTATATTTATGGTATTTCCATTAATTATTTGAGACAAGAATCCTTACAGTAATATGATAAGCGTGACTTGTGGATGAGACATTGAAAGAAGAGTGGAGCAATTGACAGTACAGTTCCGGTACAACGTATAATACTTAAGTAGAACCAAGAGATGAGCTGAGAAGGTTACAAGTTTAGTTCAATATTATTAAAAACGCAATAGTAATGCGATTTTCTAAGAATACGTTCTACCAAGATGCTGTGGTGCTAGAGTGATGTATAAAACCTCCCTCCCCATCCAATACAATATTTACAAGTATTCTACTATTCCTGTAGCATCATCTCCAATGGGGGCTACACTTTGGTCAAATATCTATACTTCATCCGAAATTTATGATTCATAATTGAACGAAGCAAAGTAGGATATGTAACGCTTGGAGACGTTCAACCCACCAGTGCAGTTTTGACTAACCTGATCTGTATTCACATGCGTTTTATTAATGCAAACTACCTTGCTGTGGTGGTTACTGTGCTTAGAAGACGCTAAGTCGACCAGAAACTGTCACACAGCTCGTATAGGTTATATATTGGAATACCTTAAAATATTTACACTTCGTATTTAATGTCCGAATGAGCTTTAAATTTTGCATGCATTATATATGAAAAAGACATCGACACACTTCAGTGAGTTGATGTACTGATAAATGGAGCCATTGTATTGAACTCATACATGAAACTGTGGGGTTTCTCGATTCTACATGAGAACCAACCCACAATCTCAACCACAATTTGCACCTTATTTCGACCGCTTTCAGCGCGTCATACATATCCATTTCCTTTATAGGCTATTCACCTGAAATACATGTTTTCCCCAAGGACGCATAGCTAAACTCATTATCCTATGCAGATAATGCATAATTGAGTTTAGCTACTATCTTCGCCATACGGCAACACTATTGCTCTAACCATGGGATTTCCACCGGAAATTCCATTCGTATTGGTTAGCAACAACCAAGTCAAACCAAGCGACGCGGTTGCAGCATCATCCATTGGCTTGGGTATTTACCAACATTCCATAGAATTTTTCCCATGGTATTAATTCCCTAGCGGATTCGGCGTCCTATTGACTTTTCCCAGATCACCCATTCGCTTGGGAACAATGATCTCTTTTTGCACGTGAATAGCATCAGCTAGGTTCTCCTCTCCTTCGCAGTTCTGTCTTTCCACGCTTCAATGTTTTCTGACTACGCCATAGCCGTACCACTGTGTCAGTAGGTCATGTCAGTAGCTGCATTTGATACCAACACACACAACCAAAGCTACCTCGAGATTACAGCACATCGTGTTTCTGTTCTCTAATTCTCCACGTCCGTCAATTACCAATTAACAGAAGTTACCCACACTTCGACGAGCGTGAGGTTGAGAGAGCGGAGGCGTGGTCTCTTTTGGTTGTCCTGTGTGTGAAAGGAAATACGAATTTCACCCCTGATTCGAGTTAGTCACATCTCAATCACCATAGCGTGCAGTCACACTGCCGCACTAGTCCAAATTAAATAGCAAAAATTAGAGTGAGTCGAGTATCAATCTCTTAAGCGCGCACACATCCCAGAGTCGTGCTGCTGCTACGAATTAGTTCTGTTCGGTATTTTGTCCATAGAGTAATTAAGCGATTATTAAAGTTTCCATTATAAAAATAAGTTCTGTGTAGCAAAAATAGACTGGTATCACCATCAAATCTAATTAAAACGATCTTCCGGTTAAAACCAAATAAAAAACATTATCAATAAAAGAACCCCCAGTGCGTCTTATTTATCGTCCCTTCTCTTGGTGAACAATTTTTCTGTGGACAAGTGTTAGGGAGATTAGTGAATCCGTGCCATACGCTGGCAATTATACTTTTACCCCCCACAAAATAAAAGAATCTATAGCTATGCGCAAAAGTAGCGTTTACCAGTCGGTAGTAAATTTTGAACACTTCCAAGCGTTGCTCGTTCGGAAAATTTACCATGATAAAAGTGTATACCCGGACTGACGTTTAAACACTGACAGATCTGGGAAAAAGGTTTAAGGCGACTCCGTAATAAAGTACAAATTGTGTTGTCCCTTTTGAAAAAACCTTTATATTTAGAGATCACCCTGCTCGCTTGTGTAAAGAGAAGTCACATATTTAAGGAATGATATGATGAGGCCAAACTATACGTGAAGAGCAAAAAACATTACAGTGCAGGATACGTTTAGTATAAGAATGCAAAAGTTGCACTATGACAATATAATTTTGCAGCACATGGTTCAACAACATTGACCTGATGCTTCGGGTGCTAGAGAAACCGAACTAGTAACGAAGTAAGTTTGCGCCCAGAAGAAATGCCAGAACGCGATTTCTAAAAGAATAGACATGAATCTGTGAACAATTGTGGATAAGGATTTCTTCTAAAGTGTGCAGTCTGTAAGAGTGAGGGACACCCCGCTAATTATCGAGGCTGTCCTAATTTCCGCGAACTAAAGGAAACAAGTTTTCACAGCAACGAAAAATAGAACGTCCGATAGTTCAAGCCCGACCAGCACTAAATGTAACACCCCACACGCCACAACACAACACACGGGTACCGCCGCAACATACTGTTCCTCCAGAAACAGTAACACTATCAGATGTGCTCACAACCTTGCTCGCTATTCAGACGCAGATGACACAAATGCAAAAACAAATAAAGGACCAGGACACTAGACTAGACTAGGTCTATTCGCAGTTGTCTAACCAGCCGTCAATATAAACCCCTCAACAGAAAGCACAATTAAGGCTTTAGTCGTGAATGTAAATTGACTTATCAGAATCGAGAGAATAGCCGCTCTCTTTAAACTGTTGCAAGACGAAAGTCCTGACGTGCTTCTGGCTAGCGAAACTAAGCTGAATCAGAGGCATAAACTATGTCACACAAACTACGACATTATACGAAGAGACCGACCCAACTCCACACAAGGAGGAGGGGTGACAATCTTTGTTAAAAAAGAACTTCAACATTAAGTTATATACAGTGGTGAGATGCGCAGATTTCAGGTGCTTGAAGCGTGCATTATCCGCATACCCCTCCGACAAGGTAGGGGGATGTATGTGATATCTGCCTACGCACCAGAAGCACATCAACAAAATCTATTTATAGTGGAGCTAGAGACTCTTTTCCAATGCTTACAACTTTACTCGGTGGGGACTATTACATCGTAGGTGGCGATTTGAATGCTAAACATCCAAATTGGGGAAATAGCATATCCAACACGAGAGGAAATCAACTAGCTGGTTGGCTAGATCAACATCACATTGAATATAAGGCTGACCTGCTAGCTACAGAATATCCTTCTTTCCCCAAAAGGCGGATCGTTCCTCGATATTATGCTTATTGACACACGACTTAAACATACACATACTAACAGACAAAATATAAACTGCCTACCCACAATTGAGTATGACAGCGACCATTGTGCATTATCAATCGTGATAAAAACACGAAGCGAAGTTGCGGAACTCTTTGAATGTATGATACCACAACCCTATAACTATGGGGGTATGCGATGGACGCATTTCACGAGAACCTTAACAAGAGAAATTCGCTTAAAAGATATTAACCCTCCTACCAACAGAAACATATCCAACGATGACATCGACAAATACATACAAAAAATGGACGAAACCATAAAACAAACTATGGACAAAACAATACCAAAAACTACACCTACGGACAACATGAACATGTACCGAAACGCCGCAATCAACGCACTCCACAGAAAAAAAAGTAGACTTCTGTCGCAACTAAAACTACGGTACAGACGATTTATTGATAGGCACGACCAGGAGATAATATCACTGAAGTCCAGATTAAAAAATCTCCAACAGCTGATAAAAGCCAACTATAGGCTATCAGCAAATTTGTATTGGAACAACAAAGTTCGGGCGGTAAAATCCAACAACCCCAGTATGTTCCCGCAAATTAATAAAATATTTAGACGCAGTAATGAAAACGAGATTCAGTGTCTCCAAATACCACGAACTGACGAAAACCAATGAATACTGGCAAATATAGGCATAGACACAAACAACGCCATCCTAAATGACGAAGTTTTTGTGTTTGAAGATCCCTTGGAAAAAGTGAATGTTGTAGCGGCCGTCTTTCAAGAACTGTACGAGGCAAATGAAGTAATTCGCCGCAACCATGACTTGGAGGAATTATCGTCATCTTTGAAATGACATTTCACAGTGGCGATCAGAAAACCATGGTTTTATCGAATTAAGTAATGAAAAACGGCAAACGCCGAGATCACTGTCGAAAGCGCCAACAGCCTTTTAATCACTAGTGAAGACATCCATGGCGCCTTTGGATCATTAAGAAACAAAAAATCAGTTGGAATCGATGGAGTACCCAATGTCGTACTCAAACATCTTCCTCCAATCGCAATTGACGTATATGCAGTCTTGTTTAACAACGCTCTGAACAACGCACACTATCCAGTACGTTGGAAAACGGCCACCATCCAACCGTTACCAAAAAAAGGGAAAGACAGAACAAACCCAAAAAATCTGCGATCGATCAGTCTGTTACCGAGTATCAGTAAAGTATTCGAAAAGGTTCTAAACAAGGCTCTACTTAAATGGGTTGAGGACAATAATATTTTTTCCAAATAACCAGTTTGGTTTTAAAGCTGGTCATGAAACCGCACATGCCGCAGCTAAACTGGTTTCAGACATTCAGTGGCATAAAAATCTAAAACAGTGCACAGGTGCCTGTTTGATTGACTTGGAGAGGGCCGTCGACACCGTTTGGCTAGAAGGGTTATACTACAAGGTAATGAGACAAGGCATTCATAAACCACTACTACTACATGTTGAATGAAAGGAAATTCGTCGTGAAAAGTGGCATTGTGACCTCCAACATTACTTACCAAATAAAAAACGGTCTGCAACAGGGAGCGGTGTTATCTCCGATACTTTTTAATATTTACACTAGCGACCTGATAAGGTCTCTTCATCAGGCTATTGCGTATGCAGACGATCTAATAATATATACAACAGCTCCAAAAATTGAAATCATTAACGGATTATTACAAGGGGATTTCAATAATGTTCAGCAATACTGCCACAACTGGAAACTCAAAATCAATATCCAGAAGTGTGAAACCATCCTCTTTAGAACACCACGGGCTGAAGCTACCGGGGACACCAGGAAAGACTGGCGAAAGCTAGCTATTATGGGACCACACGAACAAACACTGGAAACCAAAAATGTAGTCAAATAGTTAGGCATCTGTCTGGATCAGTATCTATATTTTAACAAACATGTGGATGCTGCGCTGGCCAGGGCAAAGAAAGCTTATGCTGTGACAAAAAGATTGTTTCATAGTAGTCACCTTGACAGCAAAGTTAAAGTTATATGCTACATGGCTCTCATCAGACCGATGATCATATATGGATGCCCAGTGTGGTTTAATGTGGGACCTAGCTTAATGGAAAAGATTCGGATTTTTGACAGACAATGCCTCAGAACGTGTCTCAACTTACATCGGACTCCTGAATCCGATCACAAAAAAATACTATCCCAATGAACCGTTCTAGTGTGGCCCCAATATAAACAGAGTGGATAACTTTATGATCAAGTTGATCAGAGAGCATCTTGCGAGATCAATGAGCTCGCAGAACGAATTAATTTTTGGTGCATATGAGGGTTGCCTTTTATATTTCGGGATTAGAGAACAAAAACAAATATTGATTATCGAAAATCACTTTATTGTTTTTCAAAATATTCCCCATGAAGATCTATACACTTTTGCATGCGTTTGAACCAATTGTCGAAGCACTTTTGCCACTCTGATTGAGGTATCTCCAACACATGCATTCTGAATGCAGCAACCGTTTCTTCAGGTGTCGAAAAACGTTGACCTCTCAGTTTGTTTTTTACGTACGGGAATAAAAAGAAGTCATTCGGTGCCAAGTCAGGACTATACGGCGGATGACCCATCAAATCGATGTTTTGGGTGCTCAAAAATGCAGTTGTCGCAGCCGATGTGTGAGAGCTCGCATTGTCGTGGTGAAGAGTGATCCGTCTTCGGCGGTTGGTTTTCCTGATTTCTTGGAAGACAACTGGCAAACAAATGGTTGTGTACCACTCAGAATTGACTGTTCTGCGTTGTTCTAGTGGTACGGTTGCGACATGTCCAGTTTTTCCGAAAAAACAGGCGACCATTTGCTTGGAAGTGCTTCGTGCGCGAACAACTTTTGTTGGATTTGGGCTCATACGCGTAAATCCACGATTCATCACCCGTCACGATGTCATAGACGTGTTTCGAAGCGCCGCGACCGTATTTTTTGAGCATTTCTTTCGACCAATTGACACGAGCCTTTTTTTGGGCGATTGACAAATTGTGTGGGATCCAACGCGAACAAATTTTTTTGACAGTCAAATGTTTCTGCAATATTGAATGTATGCTGGTCCCACTAACGCCTAAGGTTGTCTCAATCTCACGATAGGTCACACGACGATCTTCCAATATCAGTTCGCGCACAGCATCAATGGTTTTCGGAACAACAACTGATTTTGGACGACCTTCACGAAATTCATCTTGGAGTGAACTACGACCACGATTGAATTCACCATACCATCGATAAACACTGGTCCTTGATGGAGCTTCATCGCCAAAAATTGAATTAAGTTCACCCATGCACTGTTGCTGAGTTAATCCACGCCGAAAGTTGTAAAAAATAATCGCACGAAAATGTGGACGATTTAATTCCATTTTTGGGCCGAGATGAATCTTTTAAGTTACTGTAAACAACACAAATAGCGCTCGTATGTCAAAACGTTCAGAGTGCGTATAACCTCAAAAATGTCCAACTTTACAACAGAGCTGTCAATTGCCGGATTGCAACACTAGGGTTGCCAAATCCCGAAACATAAGAGGCAACCCTCGTATTACCCAAACAATATGTATTATGAGGGGGTACGTCGCAATGGCTTTATTCCACCAGAAGCATTCCTTAGTCTTGACATGAACGGCCACATACAAAATGAATCCGCTATACCGTTGATTTATCACGTGCGTCGGTCGGGTATAGATAAACGAGTAAGTTATAATCGAGAGATTGCGCACACTGATGCAGAGAGCCTGCAGTTCAGTAGGGCAGTAGCACAGAAAGACCGAAAAGACACGAATAAGCAACACCAGATATTTTGGTGGCTGAGTGGCAACTAAAAACCTGTTTTCTTATAAAACTAAAGTAACAATAATAATAATAATTTAAAAAAAAAACCCAGACATAGACTTAGCATTTCGAAGATTCAGTTTAGAATAGTTAAGTTTAAAAAAAATCGATTGTTAGTTTAGTATTTAAGTTAGATATAAGGTAAAAACAATAACAAAAACAAAGTTTTTTCTGTTCTTCATTTTCTTTGTATCCAATTAAGTTCTTTAAAATCCATGTAAACAAAATAGTCACAATGTCGAAAGACAAATTTTTATGCTTTAAGCGTATGCAGGTAACTTAGAGAGTCCGCAAGGGATCAGTAAGTTAGGAAATAAGATACCATAAGCTAGAGTTTAATCATTTTTGTCTAGCGAGTAAGTAAATTATAATAATAGGAAGAAATAAAAAATGATATTAAAAAAAAAAAAAAAAAAAAAAATTGTGGATAAGGTTAGGCCCGGAAAGGTTAGGTCCGGGAAAGGTTCGAGGAGGGGATTAAACGGGTTTAGCAAAGAACTTAGGAGTTCTTTTAAAAAGCACAACCAAAGATGAAGACAGGAGGAAATTAAAACTCGACGCTATCCTTTTTTTTCAAATCGGTATTAACATAATGCGTGAAATTAAAAAAGAAAATCGGTCAACTAGGTACTCAAATGACATTAATGGAACTCTCACATGTGTTTAAGTGAGATATATCGTAAAGGGGGAATAGATTGGATTAATTGACAAAACAAATTTCGCATTGCACCTAACAATATTTTCTGAAAGGTAATGTTATAACAATAAATATAACTATATTTGTTAGTGACGTAATATCCATATCTCCGATGGATACCATAAAACCACAGTTCTCCAATTTCTGGAAGGCACGATAAACAAGAGCGTGTCGACTTCATTAAAATATACTATACAATATAAAACCACACCAGGCTAACTTCTGGAAAATGCCACAAGCTCCATTGGTTAGCATTGTCAAAAGACGTCACAAGCCTCAACGTGTTAGTTTTACTTCATTTCTGGAAAATATCAGATGCCACAGAACTTATATTGACAGCACAAACATGACATTGGTGTCAGAGCTACGAACCTATAAAAGAAAGATGTATGGTGAGTTCAGTGGACAACTTAAATATAACGTTAACGAAAAACTCCATCAACCGTCTCTTCGTACTGATAGGAACGTAACGACGGTTGAGATTGACAATGCGCCTATCCGACCTTACGAGATTGTCGCTGACACTACGGCGAATCACGTTACAAAGTACAAAATGGTATTGATTTAGTAGATTGCCTTTGACAACTTCCCTCCTCCTTTCATCCAAGAGCGTAAAAAACTCTGCAGAATGAAATATCGTCATTGTTTTACACAAACATAGCCATTGTTGCGAACCACCATTCAATAGATTCATCGTCGTCGTCGTCATCGGCACTACAACCGGGAACCGGTCATGGCCTTATTTAGCAAGTCCTGAGGATTGTTAAATTTTCCATAATGATTTGTTTTTTCCGTGCAAGGTCTTTAGTCTTGCGCCAGATTCAATGGATTGGTATACTGATAAAACAGAGAATCCAAAACTGTAGCAGCCGACAATTAGAAGCAAAATATTCAGATGATTCAGAACGTTTATAATAACGTTAAAAATATATGCGGCAATGGTCGTATCACTATCCCAGTCAATGAGAACTGTATTATTGTCAATAATCACACCAATAAGCAAACATCATCGGAGAGACTTTCGAAAATACTCACAAGCTCAGTGTACGACAGTTACAGTTTTGGCCCACCAAATACCCTTCTAAACCAAGTTAAATTTGGAAACCCTAAGAAGCCACTTAATATCGACAGCATGCTATTGTTTGTCCAATAACCAACGTTGGCAAACCAACATAATACTCCTCTTTATACTTATATATATATATATATATATATATATATATATATATATATATATGGGGGTTCTCTATACTACATGGAGAACCAACCCACTATTTCAGCTTTATTTCGACTGCTAACAGCGTGTCAAAGCAACCCCAATTCCTCCCATCAACCTATTTACCTATAAAAGAAGCATGGCCGGGAGTAATTTATTGATTTAGTTACTGCACAACTGCATTCAGTGTTTTCTTGCCATACGGCAACCCTTCTGCATTAACCCAAGCGAATTCCACCGGGAATTCCAGTCATTTTGGTTGGCAACAACCATGTACGATCAAACGACGCAGTTACATAATCATGCAACGGCTGGGGTAATTCCAAATTCTCCTAGTTTGGTTCCCACGATAATATTACCCTAGCCAATGTAGCGTCACTTCGACTTCTTCCCAGACACGCTAGCCGCTTGGGATGAATGCAGGTTATACCACCAGTCATTATCCAGTCCTTCCCATTTTTATCTTCCTACGGTTCAATGTACTCTGAGATCACCACATTCACCGAATTAGGTCAGTGGGCTATCCTCAGAGTTGCATTGGTACATGCACACAAAAAACCCAATCCACCCCGCGATCATTGCGCACTGTGTTCCGATTCCGAATTACGAATTAACCGAAGCGTTAATCCACCTTGATGGGCGGGGAACATGAGAGAGCACAATGAAAGGTTGCTCGTTGTGCAAAATCAGAATTACCCAATCATCGCTAATTCCAACCAGTCGCTATTCAACCATCATCGCGGTCGGTCATGCCGCTTAATGAGTCGTTATCCATCCGCCATCGAGGTAGGTCACGCTACCCTGAGTTATATTCACAGCAAACATCGCTGATAATCGAATCCCACTCTTTTGAGCAAGGGTGCACCAGTCATGAGTCATCACCACGGACATCGTTAATTAATTGTATTTTAAATTTCACCATCGAAATTTTATTCAAAAGCTCTATTCCGTTCGTCTACGCATAGACTCGATCAAATTTATGAATGTCGACGCGCTGTGGTTCGGAAATAGGTGCGAGTGGTTGTTACGTGTTACTTCTAGTTTAAAATAAACCTGTAATTAAAAACCTTTAGTATCTTGTACAGAATCAAAGTAATCGACAAAGTGTGATTTAAGAACAAAAACAGTATCTGTAAATAAGACACCGAACAAAAATAAAAATTAATAAAAATTGTAAATATCAAAAATACAAACATCATTCAAGTGTTTCATTTGTTTTTCTTGGACATATGTGTGGCCACAGAACTCGGTTCGTTTTACTCAGCGAACACACGTTGGGGAGTAAGTGAAATCAGTGTCGTGCTTCGGCACACATACATCTACCCCCACATATATATAATACTTTTATCAATGACCGGAATTTAATACCCGATTTACGATTTGTATTTAGAAAAACGCACAGCACCACCATGACTCAACGTTTTCCAAGATCACGTCAGCATGCGTCTCATTAACAAAGAACCCATCATCGCGGTGAGCCTAGACATTAGAAGGCGTTCGTGATGGTGTGGATCGAAGGTCTCGTTTTTAAATTATTGATTACTAGCCTCGGTAGAACGCTGTGTAGTATCATCCACTAGTTCGTTCGAGACCGAACTGTTCAAGTTCGAATAATTGGTAAGTTATCTTGAATATTCCTCACCGCCGTATGCGTACCTCAGGACTTCGTTTTAACCTCATCTTATTTAATGTCTACACCTCAAATATTTCTTGCCATATGGAGGCTTGAACTCACAGCAACTCATCTCAAGCATCAACTGAACGAACTGTATCAATATCGCAGTCGATGGAAAATTCTACTCAATTCAACTAAAGCAGTTGCCATAATTCTAAGTAGTAAATACTCCCAATCTACCTCTCGATAATCACGGAATATTCGAATACAAATAGGATGTACTAAGATCAGACCACAGGACAGGATGCGTTGGATTAGGTAGTGAAAATATTGGAGTGTGTAGCTTTGCTGCAATCAGGTACAATACTTTCGAGTTGTTTCATGGTTTCACCTCTTTTGTCTGTACTGCTCTATTGTCGTTTCCTGGAATAGTCCATCCCCTTGCCTTTCATTAGCTATCGTTTACGAGTGCATGTTTGTTGGTGATCTCAAATGGACCACGCACGCGTTAAAATTGATCTATTGAAGATTCTATGGAAACGCGAGTCATGTTCTTAGCTGAACACGAAATGCGAAGCAGGACTAATCCCCTTTAAACTAAAACTCAAACCAGTTGTTGATCTTTTTATTTCCTGAAAATAGTATTAACCAATACCTTGATTTTTAATTTTCTTAAAATAACACTTCGCCAGTCGACTACTTCCAACAGATTTCTTCAGAACCCAATTAGAGACTGACCCACCTTCCTGTTTTCACCCTTGTTCTTTACTCGGCGTCTTCATCTGCCGATGACGACAACCCAATTCGGTCTTACATTGACTCACTCCATTTCGCGATTGCGTTGAAATGTATTGTCAGGCAGGCTACAAATATTTGGGGGCATACCAATTCAACTACCGACATTTCGCAAAGTGTTTCAAAGAACTTCATCTGCAATTAAACACTTCTCATTTCCCCAATTAATAACTGAAACGAAATGAAAAGTGTTGGCCGAATCATTTTCAGCAATTGCATTATCATTCTCGGGATTATTTGAGTTTATGCCCTGTGATGATTTTTTGTGTGATTTGAGTATGATAACGCAACGAACAATGGGGCACTTCTAATAATATTGCGTTTTCCTTTTACATAGTGCTTAGAATTTAATTGAGGTTATGGGTGATATTTTGCTCGGTTTTGTCCTTAGCACTGTTTTACTCCTACTCCCATATTCTGGTGTACTCTGTCCTCAACAACTCGTGGCGACTATTAAAAACACTCGGCGATTCCGTTCTTTGATTTAATTTTTTATATAAATAAATGTTTCGAAATGGTTTTCAATGGATGAAAGTTTATTAAAACTAGGCTTCATATACACTGTTCCTATTTATATTGTAGATTAAATGAAAGTTTACTAAAACTAGGATTCTTATACACTGTTCTTATTTAACGTTGTAGATTAAATGAAAGTTTACTAAAACTAGGATTCTTATACACTGTTCTTATTTAACGTTGTAGATTAAATGAAAGTTTATTAAAACTAGGATTCTTATACACTGTTCTTATTTAACGTTGTAGATTAAATGAAAGTTTATTAAAACTAGCCTTCTTATACACTGTTCTTATTTAACGTTGTAGATTAAATGAAAGTTTACTAAAACTAGGCTTCTTATACACTGCTCTTATTTAACGTTGTAGATTAAATGAAAGTTTATTAAAACTAGGATTCTTATACACTGCTCTTATTTAACGTTGTAGATTAAATGAAAGTTTACTAAAACTGTCTTTTACAATTGGGACACAAAAGTTATTAATTCACATACATTCGGTTAGTGGTTCTTACTATAGGTATTCGATAATTGCAAACCGATCGCATACTAAAACTGTCTTTTACAATTGGAACACAAAAGTTATTAATTCACATACGTTCGGTTAGTGGTTCTTACTATAGGTATTCGATAATTGCAAACCGATCGCACACACAGGCCATCAACACCGTAACTCGGTTCCGTCACTTGGAATCCTTGGTATCTCTTGGGACAACCCACGAGAGATTTTTCTTTTTTCCGCTTGAGACTAACCACTCTGTCCACCACCGAATTTTTTACTCCCTGTCCGAAACGCTACTGATCTGCACTCGAGGCGACAGGATACCAAAACCCTATCTATCGCCTCGATGACCATATTTGGTCATCATTTTTTACTTACTTGGTTCCCCATCCTATAAGGGTTGAACACACAGTAAGATCCCTCGTTAGTGTTCATCGCTTGTGTCGCCCAGCATGCGGACCATATACATTGAGCAAACACAATAACAACACATTCGCAGCTGGGGCGAGTTGTTCAGGGAAGGTTATTGTATTTGCATGATTGCCGATCGTGCGCATGATGGCCGTTGGCATTGACACAGTCGCGCCAGCGTGCGTGTATTTACGCTGGTAAGTTCTATATTGCCTGTGTGTGGCATTTCTGGTACGTATCAAGAGAAAATATGAACATTTCTCGTTGCATAGTCGCCGTTTCTTATGACCAATTTCTTGATAGGGGATAGTGCAATGTTGGTTGCTAGATGTGCGACCAATTTGTACTTCCTATGGCGTGCTTGGGTTTGGCAATATTTGAACAGCGCAGTTAAATATTGCAGCTGGTGGTTGGTCGTATGGGCAGGTAGGTCGTACCTTTCAGGATTTATTATGCCCATGTTGTATTCTTATTTATCTTTTAAAGCGTTTCTATTTAGGGGGAATGCCTGTTATTGCTGATACACTTTATGTATCAGCAGACATTGCGGTTATTCTATATGCTAGTGCAGGTAAGTACACGACTTATTGGCGCCGAAGGCTTATAAACGAGGGTTTACCTGGTGGTAGGTTAGCAGGTGAGTAGTGGCGTTCGCAAGTGCCGCCACAAGGTGGTGAGAGGGCTTACACTACAATGAATCACTCAGGCTATGCTGAAGGAATCATACACTTCCAGTAGGGCTACCCATGTCAGAGAGGCTAGCGCGGAGTAACACAAAAAGATCTACCACCCCTAATCTATGGTACAATTATGTACTTATTACTTATTACTTATGGGCAAAATTAGGAGTCGGCTCGCAACAAACCCACATGGGCAATCACGGGCGACGAGCAAAAATTTCACTTGAGCAACGACCGTGATAATACCTATAGAAAAGAGCTAGGCATGATACGTTGCGCCTGTGTTCTAACGACGGAATTGATCGAATTACGCCTTTGACGACAAGAGACAGCACTGAGTTTTTAAGGCATTGAATTCTACTCGGTTAGATAATCCCCACTGAAATATCTTGTTGAGGTCTGAAATGTATCAACCATAAACTGCTTGTTTGTGTTTTCTCATCTAACATAATGACATATCTTGGGGTCATTTATACCCGAAAAACGTATTTCATCAAACGTGTGACCCACATCCTGCAAAGGGCCCTCTGTTGAACTAGGCAACTGCACAACATCGTGAAGTGGAGTTTTGGCGGTTTTTCGTAAAAGTCCCTGCTGAATGATGTTGGAGTGTTCCGCTGAACACTGCTTACCGCAGAGGAAAAATACACCAACGGAGCGAACACAATAAAACACGGAAAAATTGTTTCTGTAGATTTTGCTTTATTGTTTTCTTTTATTTTTCTTGAACATCACTTAGAACGAATTTAAAAAATAATACTGGCGAAGAACACTCACACACTGATTTTATAAGTTCTGATAAGTTATCCCCGTTTCTATGTGAACTGAGTTCGCGATTATTCCATTTGGAATTGATGCGAGGTGTCACTATCGTTTCTTTCACACCTCAAGAATAAAAATCGAATCAATTCGATATACGGTACGCGTGCGCTTTCGTCCGACATGAAAAGTATTGTCAATTTCTCGTTATTAGTATTGTGTCGTATTCGCGATAGTTTATCTTACGTGTGAATTTCTCGATTTATTTTTAATACGTTGCGCGGCGCGGACCGACCTTCTTATTATTGGGTTCTCTGTAACTTTCTGTCTCCTTGAAAATTTTTGTATCCATTCCCAATTCTCATCTGTAAAACAATTTTTTCTTTTTTTCATCATCATCATCCTCGTTCTCTTATCTGTAAGAGAAAATTTCCATTTCGAACTTCTTATCGGAATCTTGTTTGGAAGGATCAAGCGTACCGCCACTTATTTCTCGATCCTTTCATGGGATTTGTTTGCGTTACCCATCTGGCTTTAGACAACAAGGGTTTTCGTACGCTTCAGATGGGTAACAAAAGAACCGTGGAATTTGGATGTCGGTTTCTAGATCGCATTTTCAAGTCATAAAACATCTGGCGTGAGATATGCGTTAAGATGTTTATGATTGCAAGCATTGTGTGTCGGCGGCGAATCGCTATGCTTTTGTTTGCACACGTGCGCTTCTTGGTTTTGGAATCTTGCAAGGAGCTTAGGGTGCTAATTGCTATTAGCTATATGAGGAGATATGCATTATTCTGTTTGCTTTTAGAAAAATGCGTTTAATTGGATGAAATGAGTAAATGGGGAATTACATTGAGTTGAATTGAATGGATGCATTGAATTCAATACTAGGGAATTTTGAACGTTTAGTTCGATTGTTTTTGCCCATTGAATTCAATGTTGGATATATGGAATGTTGCCTTTTATTTCAGGCGGAAAGAAGGACTTTTGAGGAACGTGTCTGTGGGCACGTGTAATGGATATAGGTGAGTATGTTCCCTGGTGGAACGACGATATCTGAGCCTATAGTGGATTGTGTGGTTCGTAGAACCGCCACAGAGTAACAAAATTAACACCAAATTCAAACTCTCTGCCATAAACAGCTAATCTGATCTAGATTATAGTTCGCTTTCCCTAGGTCTTGCATATCTTCGGTCTAAATTTAAATTTGGGAAAGAAAACTCCCCAGAAATTGCATCAGGGCTGACGGTGGCCTTTACCAAAATGCTCACTTATACGAGTAATACTCGCTGGAATAAGCATACAAGTACCTCGAAATCATCCAGAACAGTGAGAATCTACTTGTCTTGTGTTATTGACCCTTCTCTTCTTCGATCTCTTCGAGTTCGACCGCCACGATACCTCCGTCAGTACAAAACTGAAGAAAGTACTGTGGGGGGTTTCAAGTATGTGTCAGCACGGGTACGGGTTCACTAGTATCCCAAACACGTCAATTTATATGAAAATCAGCTCAACCGATCACCCAGAGAAGAAAGGAAATAAAAACGCACTGGTGTTGTTTTCTTGTTTAAATGTTCTTTTTATTTAACTTGGTGTGGACAACAATTGAATTTTGAATATTTGTTTATAAAATAAGCTCACATACACGCTCACATTTGACGGTGATATTTGTAAAATTCTTATTAAATACACATGATTCTTTGCTGATGTACTACTTCAAGTTCTTTCAGAATCGTCTAATATATTGCAACGAATTTCACTTTATTGAAAATCGAAAAAGATAACACTTGGTGTGGACAACTATTGAATTTTGAAAATTTGGTATCGGCACACATTGTACTTTCGGAAACAGCCCGACCGAACTTGCACACGCTGCGGTGATTGGGTGTTCCACCCTTTGCTCGTGCAGAGCCAGCTCACTGCCGGGGTGAGTTTCGTGGTGGGAGAGAAAATTGCTCTCTATGGTGAGAAACCAGGGAGCGAATCTCGCTGGATAGATCCTGGTGGTGTGTGTGTGTGTGGTGATCGTGAAGATCACGTTGTTTACTCGTGCACTGTGGCTAAAGATAAACGAAATCGCGCCGGGGACGAAGGACAGAGGGAAAATCGACAACGGGCTTCCTAGGTGATGGGAGTGCAGCTGGGTAAAACCACTGCAACTTATTAGGGAAGCATTGGGTGCTAAACGGGATTTTTTAGATACTTACACAATGGTAATATTCATGCAGGTGGAAAGAACCGAATTCTTTGTTTGCACGTTGTGTATGCTGAAGCATTTGGTTTTTGGTGGCTAATCCTGAGATGCTGGCGATGGTTTGTCGGTTTTGCATGTCAGGAAAATTGTTGTGCACGTGTGAGGCTGGGATAGCAGACGAGAAGAAACGGTAACATTTCCTGATTATAATGGTTACATTGTCTGTGAACCGAAATGTTTTCAGAGAAATTTGCTGATCCGTTGATGCATGGAATGACGATGGCCTTGGGGTGGAAATGTTTGCAGGTTGGGTTGAGAATATGGGGGTTCCTCAGGTAGGTATTAAGGAACCCCCACAGTACCCTTTCTCAACAACATTCCCCTCTGTAAGAGACCGTCCCTGGGCCAATCTCTTAGTGTTGATACCATACATACAAATGCGCCATACAAGACAGAACACATTTATATACATATACAAGCCAAAGCACAGAGTATTAGATGTCAAAGACGTAATCATTTACTACCACACTCAACTTATACTATACTGTATAATTTCATTCCCACCACCCCCCCCCCCCCCCCCCCCCCATCTATGTAGTTCAAATAGTTAGAGATCGCTTGAACTAACTCTGTAGTAAGTGTCTGAAGTAAACCCCCCCCCCCCCCCCCTCCTCCAAGCACACATTTTTTTTTGTGAAATCTCAGAACCGAATCTTACATTCTCCTCACGGAATTTGGTAATTCTGACTGTCACAACATGATGGAGGACATACATGCCCTGGTCTCATTTAACTCGTCCTTCCCCTCTTTTTTTTTTAGTGACTTCAGTCCTCCTTTGTCATTCGGTGAGTTCCTACTTTGTCTTTCAAGTTCAATTGACACTGTGGCATCGATTTATGTAAAATCGAGTCAGTTCAAGTCAGGGAGTTTTAGTTCAAGTCAACTCAGTCAAGATAAATTCAGTTCAGTCCAACTTGAGAACTCATTTAAGAGATCTGTCAGATTGCTGTTTAACAAACGTATTTTTTAAATGTATTGAGTTTTTGAATTGGAAGGACACTCATTCGGTTAGTTAGCGCTGGAATTATTATACAACCCCTAATACGGGAATGCGGAGGCGGACATCTCATCGGAATCCTACAAGACCTGCGACAATTTTCTTAAACTAAATCACCTTGACTCGCCACATCATTGTTTTAATTTTTTTATTTATATTTCTATTTGGATGTTTTAGTAATTGATATAAGTTGCCCCTTATTCCTTTTGTTACTTGTTTCGTCTTTTCAGGTAGGATAGGTACAAGCTGTCCAATCCTGGTTGCTAATTGTATCCTTCTTTTTATTATCACTCGGACAGCGCACAATTGCTCTTAGCCAACGGATCAATCAACTACCTTGATTGACTTGTTTTTTTTTTTCGTTGATACGCTAAAAATTATGCTTTAACTGTTTGACAGTTGTATTATTGCAGATTTAAAATGTTTCTGTATATTGTCATCTACACAGAACTAAATACTAGCTAGTGAAATTATTATTAAAGAAAAATTATTATCGAAGAAATACACGTAATAAAAAAGCAACCGTTTTTAGGTTACTCAATTACTAAATGTATAATACTTACTGTATTGCAACAAAAACATATTTCAATATTCTTTTCATTTGTTTTATAGATTTATTGAGTGCCGATTTATCATTCTATTCCACACTTTCACTCCAAAAAATGTGTCACTTATTTATTACACAAATACAAAATATAAAAACATACAGAACATTGGAACTGGACTCTTGCCAATTAGGTGTAAAAAACGAAAGTGCACACAATGAAAGATATACCACTTTGCAACTTGACCGTCAAATTGGCCACTTTGAGTTATTAGAATTCAAGTCCACCAGTAAATATCCTTTAATTTGACAACCAGCTGCATGTTTACCCAATGTACACTAAACATACTAGAGGGTAAACGGAACAAAGTGTCCACAGTGTCAATTTGCATTTTAATTTCAACTAAATCAAATGAACATTCCAATAGAGCAGCACCCGTGGACTGCGGAATCGCCCATAAATTCTAAAACCAAATTACAATCTAACAGCATTTCATATTTGATTCTCGTTTATGTCCTTTGTCACGATTTATGGCTCTTGCAAATATTTCACCAATAACTTGATGCAGAAAAACAGAAAGGAAAAAGAAAGGAATACCAAAAGGGAAAGTAAGAAGGGGAATTTTTTACGGCTAGACTAACGTAAACGACTCCTCTCCCCATTCAGTCCAAGTTAGGATACCTAAATAACATTATTATTTGGAAACTGGTTTATTTTTACCATCCCCTTGTTGTAGTCCACTCTGATTTATTGATTGGCCGGCAAGTCCTCCCATAAACCGGTACACTTCATTGACCAATAAATTTTCCATTGCTTAAACCGACATGCGACTTTGGCTACGTACAAACCCGTGCGGGTTCCATCCCCGTTACAGGTTAGTATGGGCCTTAATAAAACTCTGGTGTACTCGTACTTACTAGCAATACATATGAGTGGCGGAACGACGGCCACGGCGTCTCTCGACCGGGATGTCCTTGTATCCTGCTCAGTTCAACCATTCGACGTATCCCGCTGTGAAGTGAATGCATTTTGTAAATATGAAATAAACGTTGCGAAGGGATGTTTTCCGGTTCTTTAATAAAAAGTGATTCTTATTTATGGTCCTATTCCAGACGAACCACGCCATCAGATTGGAGGATTTCATAGAATAAAGTAATTGTCCAACTATTGGACAGAGGATTGTATTTTTTGCATTTATAGCGTCGTTTATAAGTGAATGTTTAGCACTTTATCCTCAAGAATTAAAATACAAAACGTAATGTATTCTATATTTGAGTAATGCTAAGAACCGAAGTGCGGATTAACATTATGAGTATTCACAGATATCATCTGTAATATAATCGAGTAACAAACAAATGTACGGATATGAGTCTTCTTGTTTTTATGATACGCTTAAAAGGTTTTTTTATATCTTTAATTAACAATATACAATGAAGTCTGAAGAAGAGAACATGGGCAAGGTCAAAGTCGATGCTCCTTGGTCTCGAAAGAAGTAGACAGCGCCGTTCGACAACTTTAACTGAAGAACGGTTCCATGCGTTTATGTGTCCATCTAGAATCGTCTTTGTTTCAAGCAACTACTAGAAGATGGGAAACGCAACTAAACAATGTGTGAAGCACATGAATTTTATACCATATTGCCTCGTTTTTTCTATCTACGTTTCTTAAGAGAGGAGCCTGACGACCTGAGATTAAAGGGTCAAGTTTTCTGTTCATGTTGCCAATTGGTTTGTTGCGTAAAAACTGGAATGAAGAAGATTTCCAGCGGATTTCCATTCTATTGCCAACTTATTTTAGGTAAAAAGTTGTAACCGGGATGTGAATTGCAAATTGAAGGGATCTCTTTATTAGATTAATTTGCAAGGCAAAAATAAACCAAATCTCTAGGAATAATATAGCAGATCTCCAAGCTAGAATTGCAGATATACTTTTTTGAAGGCTTGTGATATTCGACACATGTTCATGCTTCGTTACATTTATATTGACTGTCCGATGAATCCATGTTTTCATTACGTTTGACACAAGTTTATAAAGGCTCGTTGTTGCAGTACAGCAACATGAGCAAACAACCACAGCTCAAATGTTGTAGGTTTGTGGCGTTCCTAGCAGATACACACACGACTAATAAAGAACAACACCACCAAAAGCACATCCATTAAAGCCGTATACCATAGCAATAATATATACCATTTCCACATTAGTCGAATGTATTTGAGTTTAGAAATCGAATTCACATACGCGGCAGTGGCCTGATGGGTTGAGCTTTGGTTCTATATTTTAGTGATTCTAACCGTGATAGCGTCGGTTCGAATCACTCGCTCTTCACTATCGTCGCAAACGCTAAAGGTTTATATTGCAAATCTATCCAACGCATTTGGCGGCCGTTAACGATGAAATATTTTCTAAATAAAAATAGATATGCACTAACCGCCTAAGCTTATGCAGAGAAAGCAAAACGGCCATTGGCAGAATTGCAGTCGTAAAGTCATGTCACTAGACTTCGAAGTCTGTTCTCAGGCAACCTGCCGTGAATGACATTCAATGGGAACCGTTGTCAACTGAATAATCCTTTCTTCAGTGCATTGGAGGGAAAATCGGTTCCTGGCCATTAACCTAGGTGGCGATTCAACTAAGGAAAAAAGCGCTACTGAAGACTAAAAATAACACAAAAATTATCCAGTTCATCTGGACAATTAGAATTGTAATTTTTTCGGTTCATCTGTTTTTGAAATTAAAAACCCGTGTGTGCATTAGTTCGTGTCAGCGGACATAACAAATTAAATATATAATTTGAATTTAAGAAGTTTACTTTGTTTTTCATTTGATCTGTTTTTTGGGGTCTCAAACACAAGTCAAGTCGCGACGGTTTTTTCGTTAGTTCCATTAAACGAAATTTTAAAATTGTGCTGTACCAGCTGCGTACACTCGTCAACTCTTGTAGAGGACAATTTTAAAGTAACAGATATACCTTTATGTAAGTTTGTTTTCTTGCAGTTGAGCCCTCCCAGGGTATGTTGATCTACAAACGGATGAAGCTGTGGATTCACTAGTTTGATCTCATGTCACCCTGAAAAACGTGGCATTTGATGGCACGTACTTCTGATTCTGACAAAATTCAATCCTTTGGCATTTTTGCCGCTGTGATGTGGTTACACGGGCCGCAGTTTCCGATGGCATTAAAGAGGTCATTTTCATTTTCATTTTTCCAATATTTCTTATTTTCGTTTTATATACTAGCTTAATTATCATATTTTATAACTTACTGGTCGTACGCAGGAGCTCTAAGCTAAACATTACATGACTATTGTGTAGTTTGCCTTTCGGCGACAGAACTTTGTTTGTGACAAAGAAAAATTATTAAAACTTTGTGGCGAATTTTTTTTTTGTTTTTACTTAAAATTTAACTTACTTCTATTTATTTATTTATTTATTCATTTATTTTTTTTTTTTTTTGAAACAACTTAAATCTTAAACTACCGTAATTCTAGAAAAGGTAAGTCTGTGTAAGCTGCCTGATGATACACTTATTCTATACCGACATTGGTAATCAGGTCTTTATTTGTCATTCAACCACCAGAACTCTTGGTGCTGTTTAATATTATCGTCCCGGCCTCTTTGATAGATAACCCTACTGAAGCGCAAGAGCTCTTCTTCGGTCGTAGCACAATCGCCCGTCTACGGATGATCTACTTACATGATAGATCAGCGGAATTCCGGATCCATCCTTTCATGCCCATATCAAGGAATGCCTCTGGTGGAACACAGCCATTGCGACGCACGCTCTCATAGTACAGAGTATTTGGGTAATAAGCCCAGAAAATTAGGTTACTGGCTCTCGCAATATGTCCTCTGATTAATTTAATCATAAAATTATCCACCCTATTTATGCAGGCTTCATTATATAAAGTCTGATTTGAATAATACTTTTTTTGTCCGATTCCGGTGTCAGATATAATCTGAGACAAGTTCTCAGACACTACCTTTCGAACAGCCGAATCTTTTCCATCAAATTTGGACCTGTGTTAAACTATACTGGACAACCGTATATGAGCATTGGCCTGACTAGCGTCATGTAGCATATAACTTTTATCCTGCTGTCATGTTGGCTATAGTGAAATAGCCTTGTGGGAGTTCTATATACTACATGGAGAACCAACCCAATATTTCAGCCTTATTTCGACAGCTAACATCGTGTCAAAGCAACCCGAATTCCTCCCACCTATTTACCTATAAAAGAAGCATGGCCGGAAGTCATTTATTCATTTAGTTAATGCACAACTGCATTCAGTGTTTTCTTGCCATACGGCAACACTTCTGCATTAAGTCAAGCGATTTACACCGAAAATTCCAGTCATTTTGGTTGGCAACAACCGTGTACGATCAATCGACGCGGTTACATAATCATGCAACGGCTGGGGTAATTCCAAATTCTTCGAGTTTGGTTCCTACTATAATATTTCCCTAGCCAATGTAGCGTCACTTCGACTTCCCCTAGACACGCTTTCCGCTTGGGATCAATGTTCTCTTCTTGCAGGTGAATAACACCAGTCATTATCAACTCCTTCCCATTTTTATCTGCCTACAGTTCAATGCACTCTGAGATCACCACATTCGCCGATTTAGGGCATTGGGCTATCCCCAGATTTGCATTGGTACATGCACACAAAAACCCAATCCACCCCGAAATCATTGCACACTGTGTTCCGGTTCCCTCATTCTCACCCGTCCGCCGATTTACGAATTAACAGAAGCGTTAATCCACCTCGATGGGCGGGGAACATGAGAGAGCACAATGTAAGGATGATCTCGATTGGTTGCTCGTTGTGCAAAATAAAAATTACCCAATCATCCCTAATTTCAGCCAGTCGCTATTCAACCACCACAGCGGTAGGTCACGCCACTTAGTCAGTCTTTATCCATCCGCCATCGAGGTAGGTCACACAACCCTGAGTTATATTAAAACACCACAGCATACATCGCCGATAGTCTAATCCCAATTTGGAGCAAGTGTGCACCAGTCGTGAGCCATCACCACGGTCATGGTTAATTAATTGTATTTTAAATTTCACCATCGAAGTTTTATTCAAAAGCTCTATTCCGTTCGTCTACGCATAGACTCGATCAAATTTATGAATGTCGATGCGCTGTGGTTCGGCAACCGGTGCGAGTGGTTGTTACGGGCTACTTCTAGTTTAAAATAAACCTGTGTTGCGGATTCGCCTTCGAAACAACCGGCGAATTCGCAATATTTAAATTTGTGGCATCACCTTTAACAATGTCAGCAATCAGCTGACATTTATGAATTCGGTTGATTGTCACTTGACAACCATCTTTAATTTCTTCTTACACTTTAGCTGTTGACGAGCACGGAGTTACAATCCTATTACATCCAATAATCTAGTAAATAAAAGTTATCTGAACGTAAATTAAACCAACCATTGTTCTTATTGCCGCCTGGAGAAGGAGTAATTCCGGGATTGCGCATTCAACATAGATATTAATTCCTCTTTTCACAGCATTACTTTTAAAATTATTGCAGAACGACATTCATCAGTCGGCGAAGTCCAACAACGCCGAACCAACGTGCACGTCAAGAGACCGCATTGTTCCTGACGCCAGCCCACGACAAAATAAGAACCCTTGTTGAACACACAACCTGTAATTAAAAACATTTAGTATCTTGTACAGAATCAAAGTAATCGAAAAAGTGTGATTTAAGAACAAAAGCAGTATCTGTAAATAAGACATCGACCAAAAATAAAAATGAATAAAAAGTGTAAATATCAAAAATACAAACGTCATTCAAGTGTTTCATTATTTTTTCTTGGACATATGTGTGGCCACAGAACTCGGTTCGTTTTACTCAGCGAACAAACGTTGGGTAGTAAGTGAAATCAGTGTCGTGCCAGACACATCACCCTAAATAGGATGGCTTCACATTTCTGGAAGTTGATCATAAGTTTCCAGTCGTCGCAATAGCGCTGCACTTTGTTGAAGTATCGCTGTAGTAAATTATTTATGATCTCAACTTTCGGAGCTGTTCTGTAAATTATGAGATCGTCTGCGTACACAATAGCCTGCGGAAGTGCATCTAATAAGTCGCCAATGTAAATGTAAAAAAGAGTCGGAGAAAGTAACGCTCCCTGTTGCAAGACATTCTTGATGTTATACGTTTTATTAGAGGTCACATTGCCACTTTTGACCACGAGCGTTCTGTCCTTTAACATATTGTAAAATACATGCAGTAAAGGCTAGTATATGTAGTCTTATGTGGTGCTATTTGTATTTGCATTTGTGTCATCTGCGTCTGAATAGCGAGCAGGGTTGTGAGCACATCTGCTAGTGCTACTGTTTCTGGTGGCACAGTATGTTGCGGCGGTACCCATGTGGTAGGTTGTGACGTGTTTCTCCTACCAGCTGTTACTTGAGCATATGAGAACTCAGGTGTTACGTTTAGTGCTGGTAGAGTTTGAATTATCACACCTTCCATTTTTCGTAGCTGTGAGAACAGCCTCTATAATTAGTGGGGCGTCCCTCGCTCTTGTAGACTGCATACTTTAGAAGGGATCTGTCGTCTACACTTTCTTTACCTAACGTGCTTTGTTCTGCGCTGTGGTTCTGCCAGCATTCTACACACCAGGTAGAATGTTAGTTTACGATTATCTCGCCTAGCCCAAGTGGTATTGAGGGTTTTTACCGCGATAAACTCAAGATCATTATTAAACACGTTAAACCCTAGCTTTGGGATCTAATGCAGGGAATTTTGAGTTAATAGAAATGCAGAAACACAGCGGAATATAAAAGGTGGGCCATAAATGTTTGCACATTTGAAACATGAATAGAAATAAAATTACAAATGTTATTTTGTTGATCATTTATTTAACGTAATAAATGTTTATTGAAATTTATTTTTTTTAAACGACATCGTCGAGATGTGCCCGTCTCGTCGTTGGCATTACTGCAATCGACTACGCAAACTTTGGAAAACTCGCTGACACATGCTGCGAGGTACGAAAATTTCAACTTTCTGGGTGTTCTCATCGCTTCTTCTTGAACGTGGCCGCTCATTTTGTTTAATATTGGTTGTCGATGCCGTTAGCTTGAACATCTTGACCCAACCTTTGATTAAATTAACACTTGGATACTCACTTACACGGCGTAATCCGTATACAATTCTAAATAGGGGTCGTTCAGTAAGGTAGGAATCGTTGTTTTTGTAAAATTCTTTTACACAAAAACCACGCTGTTGGAAGTGAAGCGCACCATCGTGACTAACATTGCATGAAGCGACACACAATTCCCCGCCACTCGCGGGCTCCTCTCTCTAACGGTTTTTAAGAAATCAAGTGTTGCCATTTGCAAAAATGTGTGGCCCACCCAATGCAATAAAATACACTTGCACCACTTTCAAGAGAACGCCTCATATATATCTATATATATACATACATACATACATATATATATATATATATATATATATATATATATATATATATATATATATATATATATATATATATATATATATATATATATATATATATATTGTTTTGTCTCGATCCTGACGAGGAATGTCGTCAGCCGAGATCCCATATGTTGATGTTGTTCCGTCGTACGAGGAATGTCGTTCGGGGAATTGTGACGGAACAGCGATACCTTTTGTTAACCCCTGCTGAAATTGTTGTTTCTCCGTGTTAGGGTTTGCGTTGGACTTCAGCAGCGAAGCGAGACATCCACGCGGGACGGATGTGTTTGACGAATTATGTTGTTGTCACCCAAGTCAGTGTCTATGTTTAAACAATTGTTTAAATTCACCAGGTTATAAGTTCCCGAACGAAAAGAATTCAGTGTACACCAGACAACGCTCGGATATGGAAAGTTCTTCATTTATTGAACACTAACAGTTCTTACAAATTTAGACAACTTCGTTTGTTTTACATCGATCAAAATCCGCACCAAAACAACAGTATATAATCGATGACTGTAAAATTGCCGAACCACCAACAACAGTAAACAATGTTGATTGACAGTTTCTGCACTGTCTTCTTGTTGCTCGCATGTGTGGTGAATATTTGTTGGGGAGAGTACTAGGCGATGTAATAGATTCTCCCCGAGCATATAATCATGAATCCGAAACAATATATAAATATACATATATATATATTTATATATATGTATCATCATCATCATCGGCACTACAACCTGGAACCGGTCTTGGCCTTATTTAGCAAGTCCTGAGGCTTGTTAAATTTTCCATAATGATTTGTTTTTTTCCGGGCAAGGTCATTAGTCTTGCGCCAGATATATATGTATATGTATATGTAAACAAAACGAAAAAATAAAAATTAAAAATCATAGTAATGTAACCAGATTCCAAATTTCCTTTTTTTCTCTGATATAATTTGAAAACTTTGTTTAAAGTAAAAACAATAAAAAATAACAAACTGTGGCGATTCCTTTGAACGCCAGTACTTACCTTCCCACCAAATATTCAATAAACTGCTTCCTAGAGCCCCATAAACCCTGGAAAGCATGTACTTACCTTTCCATAGTTTGCACAACGAATACCTGAAATGCTGTAAATCCATAATATTCGCTGATGCAAAATCCATCAGCACCAAACAGACATGTTCCTTATTAGGAATTTGGTTGCACCACCAAGCAGCCAACATTACCCGAACCATACCGATGAAGTATCTCCTAATGAATCTCCCGCACACGTGCAGGAGATATTTCTTCTTTTCCTTTAGCTTTACCAATGCCCACTTCGGTCGGTCGACCGATCGGCAAATACATAATGGCATACGGCTGACCGCCCAAGGAAGCCGAGTTCTCCTAAATGGAAATTTACCAGCCAGAATTCGACTAGTTGGCGGCAAGATGTGCACGATCAGCATAAATTCTGTACGCAGTTGCTGGTCGTGTAAACACCTAAATATCTACTTCGAGATAGTTGCACCAGCTGCAACCATGCCATCTAATGTTCCCCTTGTGGATTTGGTCGATCCACTGTCCGCATACTTGTGGACACACACACCATGAGCAACAGAGGCAAACATCGTTTATGTTTCGCGTCGTTTGTGCTGGGACCAAATGCGTAGGAAATCATCACTTGTCGGTCACCGAGGCGATGAATAAAATTTGCTATTCTGCCGTTTCGGTGGCAATCACCAATCGTTAAACTGAGTCCGTGCAGGTAAGTCGGGCCTCCACGTAAAACGTCGAGTGGAGTGGCGACGTTAGGGTTGTTGCGTTTAATAACGTCTTCGCTGTTTTTATTGTGACTTAATTTTAATGACTGTTAATTATCCGAAATAAAACAATGTTTATATTGACTTAATTTTTATTGACCGTTAATTATCCGGAAAAAACAAGAATATAAATGATGTGTTGTGTTGAAGGAAATGAAAAGTGTGTTTTAATCTCATTCGACTAGTTCTGGACTGACCACAATCGGGAAATGCGTTGCTCGCCATTGAAATTCCTTGACGTCTATCCTTTTGCTACCTCTTCGTCCGTTGATCCGCCTTTATTAACAATGTATCGTTTCATTGCATTGCGACAGACGAGATTATAGTGATATAGAAAAGCCCATCGACAAAATGCCCAGTAAAATCAGTGTGTCTCGAAGCAGCGATCGTTTACAGAAGCAAAATGTTTCAAACTGTAGAACAGCATTCACGGCAGTGCATTCCACAATTCGATCTTCAGCTCCATCAATAACAAAGCCGATACCGGAACTTTTACCCCACATTGGTGACAATCAACGGGGTAACTGCGTGGGAAAGGAGTAGAACCCGTGCCAACGACAGCACACATACGTCCTACCCCATAATACTGTACACCGGAAGGTAACATATTTCAATAGAAAACAAAATTAACGTATGTAGAATACTTTAGAGTGCTCATACGGAGGCAGTAAACTACATCAAAAATAGGCTTAGCATTTAGTCTGTACTTCTCTTTCTTTTGCAAATAAATCCCTTAAAAAAACCACCTGGTTTGATAACCTCAGTAGATTGTGCTTCTCTAATGTGACGAATTTGCATCAAATTGAAGACGTTTCTTCGCGTAATAACAGTCGCATTATTGTTTTTGGAACACTCCGGCATACACTGTCAATGCTCCGCTCCATAGGGACCGAATTCTCAATGACGGAAGTTGCCTCGCGTCGCTCCTAAAATGGGTTCTATCCTAAAAACGGCTCACCTGGGGTAAAGGGAATAGAAAATAAATTCGTAGACATACTCTATAATGCATCGGAAAAAGAAAAAACACAATTTTTCGAATAAACTATTAGTTGTAATTGATATTTGGCTCCCCGATAGTATAGTGGTTAGTATACCCGCCTGTCACGTGACGCGGGAGACCTGGGTTCGATTCCCCGTCGGGGAGCCTCTTGCGCAAGACTATTGACCTTGCCCAGAAAAAACAAATCATTATGGAAAATTTAACAAGCCTCAGGACTTGCTAAATGAGGCCAAGACCGGTTCCCGGTTGTAGTGCCGATGATGATGATGTAATTGACATTAATGACTTTTTGTTATGGAGAATATGACAAAGATGGGTAGCAAAAACGAGTTAACATTTTGATTCCATCGACTTTTTGTCGCAATTTTGAATATACATATGGGGAGCTGCATAGAAGATAGTTTATTACGAATGTGCATCATCGGTATTGCTGCCCTCACGTTTACATATATTTATAAAGTTTCTTGATTAAGCTAAATCTATCTCAAATCTCTGCGAATGCAGACACTACATTAGACAACTCCTTCGACATCGGCCAATGTTTCATATTTCATTACGAAGGAGGGAACACAACTGAAAAAACTAATTGAAAATCCGGTCGCTAGAGTCAGATTATACTTAGACTCTCAGCAAACTACTTGTCTCGCTACCCACTGGTTGTTTAAAAAAAAAAAACCTAATTCCACATTACACCGAAGTCAACCAGACAATCTGATAACCGAGCAGCACTTACCTTTCTGCAATAAACTCCTGTTGCTGCCGTTGCCATAGAAACCAACTGACCTTTGTGTGCTTCCAAATTGAAATTCATAATTGATGTGTGCGCAGCACCAATTCCAGAACAAGGAACAAAAGACAACAATATACCTACGAGTACTTTGAGATTCCGTAGCCATGTGAAAGCGAGAAGCAACCTTATCAAAATACCTGAAGGCGTCCGGACGTAAGTGTAAGGTAAACCGTACACAAACCATCCGACTGTTTTCTTTTTGTCTGTGCAGCCGGTCCACAGAATGAGCTGAGTTTGTGGAGCCATAAATAATATTAACAGAAGCAGTGGAGCTGGTGGGTTGGTTTTTCTATTCTTCGGTCTTGTTCGTGTGGCGAATATTCGTTCAGGTTACGTTAACGTGCTGAAATTTATACCGGGCAATGGCCTGGGGCTGGTAAATACTCTGGTCCAGGAGCGAAGCATATTTACATTAAAAAGTGAAATTTGCATTTCCTTCCGGATCAGATGAGAAGGAGATCTGTGCGGCTGATAAAATGGTATGAGGCTCATTTTGAGCGTTGAGGGGAGAGATAATAAATATAAATGGAACCAAGTGGTGAGTTTGGTAGACTCTTTTTGACTCTTTCCTTCTTTCTTATTCAGTGGAGTCGTTTGCATCATTCTGTCATGAAAATGGGTAGTTTTATAAATGCAGCAGAAGGAGAAGAAATGACCAACAGCTGGTGTTGGGATTCCATATGCATTTTCGAGCATATTTTCTATAATGTTCGACATTGGCAACATCAGGAGGATATGGTGTGCTGGCTGATGACCAACCCGGTGTGGAAATAACGTCGACGGCAATGGAGGCAGTGGAATTATAACGGGACTAAAGCCTGGCCCATGGCATTTGCTGTTTCTGTCGATTTGCGCAGGATGAATTTTAAACTCATTATTATATTCAGATCAGGGAAATCCGAAAGAGTAATTTACGAAGTTGTCGTCAGTGAACAAAAAAATTATACTTTCCGAGTGATACGGTTATCAACTTAAAAGTCGATTACATTTTTCTGCAAAGTGGGTGGCAGTTGTAGGCACCGAACACTATATGGTAACATAATCGTGGACTGGATTATTCAGAAGTCGATTTATATAACATGCAATGGTTTCCACATGGTAATTTTCTTCAAGTAGACAGATCGATATTGAGCAATTCGTTGATGAATCAATAGGAGTTAGCCTTTAGATCCTTTGGATTGAATATCTTAATTTTATACACATTTTCACATTCGTAAATAGAATTATATAAATTTGTGACCCAATCCGGCTTCTCACGGAAATATATCATTATTTAGGTTTACAAAACGCCAAGTAAATGTACGTGTTCAATAGATTATTTTTGTGCTCGCCATAGAAATTTATGTTCGGTTGATCATAGCTGTCCATATCGAAGTTTTGTCATATGTCTTGTACTACAATGGTGATAACTAAAGAGTATCTTTGTGTAGAATGTTTACAGCGAGGTTTCCTTTAGACAACACAAACAGCTCTTCCGTAGAAGATACAGGCGAAAAACCATAAAAACTTTCATCATAAAACTCTAAGCCGCAATATTGAATACGTGGCCCTGTTTATTGAAAAGGGGATAGTCTCAAGTCAGCCTTCAATGGGTAGCACGTGTGATCTTGCCTATGGAGTGTGCGTGTGTGTAAATAATCTCAGGTATTACACTACATTGTGAAATTCGAGAGTCGTTAATATTATATATCAAGTCGGATAGGCAAAAGATCATAGAGCCACCAATGAAGGGCACACATTGACAGCGGATCAGAAAATGTGAAGGAAAGTTTCAATTCTTCGCACAACATCTGTAGGAAGTTTTTAAACCACTATCAACATAAACAGGTATCTTGATCCTGATGATGAACCTGAAGCGAGAATTAAACCATGATTCGACAAATGTTGGTATTTAACTGCTTCATTGTTTGAGGTGTGATTCTGTAAACATGCTCTTTCACCTAGTGCTACAAAAAGAATCGAATGGCGTCAAATCGCATGATTGATCTCGGCGTCCAATCCACAAATCTCGGAAACGTGTGTCCTAGGAAATTTCGGGGAATAAAGTCATATTTGGTCGTGTTGTATGGCTTATGTCGTCGTATTTTTGAAGACGCACGCTACTCGGTTAAAAATCTTCAATGTTCGACCGAAAATTCATTAAACTTACGATCACAGCAGTGAATATTGACAGTATCTGTTATTTCATAATTATCTTCGAAAAAAATACGGCACAATGGGCACACCACATCACAGCTCACATCACACGGTCAACATTTCTGCGTCAATGGTATCTCTATGATCAGTTGTGTTTTCGGTGCCCAAATATTATTCACGTCCCCATCAAGCAAGAATGAGTCTCATTACTAAGGAATATCTTAGTTTTAAATATCCACTGGTTTAGCAGACACAAAATCGCTCCCCAGATAAGATTATTCTCAATGGACATTGCCGTTGCAGTGTGACCACGGATAATTTTGATTATGAACTTATCTCTCCTGTTTAGTCCTGATGTGTCGTACCGTTATTGGGGTAGAACTTCTTATGTTGACACTCTAGTGTTCTACGCATTCCAAGGCAGGAACGCCTCTCGTACACCCGAATCACATCAATGTTGAATGGGGATATGTTATACCATAACGAGCAGCTATACACTAATACTGTTCAAATTAATGATATTATTTTGACTTTGGAGCCTAGAAGACTACGACGGAATAGACTTCTTGTCATGGCATATGGGGTTTTAGCTGCTGTAAGAGCAGCCCCCATATGCTTATCAACGTAAAGAAGCTGATCAAGCTAGATACCAAGTTATCTAACTACAGTTTTTACTTGTAGGGGGGAAATTATTACTTCCTACAATGGAAAATGTTTTCCAATTCCGTTTTGCGTCAATGTCCTGGAAAAGGGCGTTCTAAAAGGGTAGTTTCTGTTTTCTGGAAATTGATCTTTAATTTCCTGTCGTTGCAAAATCGTTTGATTCTATCGAAGTCATCTGGTAGAAGTCTGTTAATGACATCAATCTTTTCTCCAGATCTATACACCACTACGTCGTCTGCGTATGCAATTGCATGGTTGAGAGAACCGACTAGGTCACTATTGTAAATGTTAAACAAAATGAAAGAATTCACTGCTTTCTGCCGCAAACCGTTTTTGATGTGGAAGGATTTGTTAGATTTTATATATCTACATTTCACCACAGATTGTTTACTTATTATCATATCTGTTGACGTCCGGCGCCGTGCTTCCTCGGAATGAGGGAAGAGCGGGGACCTTTTCTTTTCCTGAGGATGGTAAGACGTCTTCTGTACGTCTTCTTTCTGATTTAAATAATTGGTTTTTCTTTCCTTTTGTATTTCTTTATTTTCATTCTATTCTGTTTATTCTATTCTTAATAACTTTCTTCCTTCTGGTTATTCTATTCTTAATAACTCGAACTCTCAATTTTACTTCTCTTACTCAACTTGCTACCTCTACTCTCTAACTGATGACTCAAACTGTTTTCTCTAACTTCCAATCTCAAACTGATTTTACAAATGAATTTTTTCTCTACTTATAGAACATTATGTTCTAATTTACTGGAAATTATAACATGAACAAAACAAATTTTAACAAAGTATTCCTTTAGTTTCTGTGACTTTTAAATTGAATAAAATTTGAACGAAAATCAAAGTGCTCTGTTTTGAAATAAAAAGGGGCAAGTTATGAAAAGGGGCATGTTATTAAATGTGCTGTAACTGGCAATATTTTGAATGTTTATGAATGGTATGTATTAAGTGAGAATGTAATATATGTTAAGGGAAGTTTTTAAGGATGTGTAAGGAGATTCAGTGTTAAATTTAATAAAGGGTAGTTTTCTGATATACAACATATCGCTGATAATGTATAACGAATATTCGGGCATACCTAGGCTTGATAAGTAATATACAAGCTCTTCTAAACATAGCGTAGCGAAGGCTTTTTCAAAGTTAACCAAATGGCCCATGTGAATTTTTGCTTTGCCCTGTTCCACTGTATGTCGTTACCAATTTTTGACGCAGTATGAACTTAATCGTGTTTCGATCTACGGCCAAACTGGTTGTTCGGAATGATACAATTTTCGTCACACCAGTTTATCATTAAATTTCTTTATAGTTTTCTAATATAATTTTTTGCTAATCGAGCGAAGATTCTTGCTCTTTTTGAGGTGCGATGCACCACTGGAGATTTCCATTGGGTTGGATGATATGTATTATTTAGAGCGTTATTGAACAAAATAGTGTAAAATTTCACCACTTCAAGAGCAAAATGTTATAAAACAATGTTTGGAATACAATCTATTCCAGAGGATTTCTTGTTCTTAATAGATCTAATGTTGTTCGTAAGATTGTTTTAACACTGGCTACGCCGCGCTTCTTCACGACCGAGGGAAGAGCGTACCCGCCGAATTTTGTTTAGTAAAAAAAACATTTTTATCTATTTTACAGCATTTATATTTAAACTTATCGGACCATTGCTATGGACGTTCTGCACAAAACTTATCTTAAAATTATTAAGAAAAATGAAACCTAACTGCAACATCCTCCTCTTTATTGGATTTTGTTGGATTGAGATAATGAAAGTAAACATGGACAAAGGTTTTTCATGTACTACAGCAGGAAACAATAGTATAAGAATTTTGTGTAGACAACATTCTTGAAAAGGGTCTGCAAGTGTGCGTTTTATAACCCAAAGTATAGATGCACGACAAACGAACATGTGGCTTGCTTCTTAGCATGTTATTTTAGAAATGACTCTATGCGTGAACATCTGCTTCACATCCAGCACCAATCGCGTTTACTTTCTTTTGCGGATCCTCAACTATCACGAACTTATAGCGTTTTGCGGCGATAGTGAGGAACGTTTAATTCGAACTGACGCTAATGACGGTTAGAATCACTAAAAATTGAGGCAATACTCAACAGATCAGGGAACTGCCCCGTGTACGTATTCGATTTTTAAAGTCAAGTACACTCAACTGATGTGGAATTCTCATGTTATTACTTGGGGTACGTCTGATGCATTTTCTTATCCAATTTCGCTCGGTGTTCTTCACTATTTGCTTGTATGTAGTAACTTTGTGACGATAAACGTCGTGTGCGAACGAGGCAACGAGAGGACGTCAGAGCAGGCGAGTGAACTGATGCTCTATGCAGAAGTCGTGATCATAGAAGTAACGTCCTGTTTACCTATGGAAGATTGTGTGTTGTGTGTATACATATCATGCCGGGGTCACCAATTATCGCGTTAAGCAAGGATGGTGAAGATGGTAAATTGTACATAAGGAGAGACGGATGAGAAGCGAACCATTGAAGCATCAGGCTACTGATGCGTGTACGTGAATGGCGTTCATTTACCGCTACATCATCAAAGGCGTCATTCATATTTTTCATTGTCAATGACGCATTATGTCCCATTTTAAATTCATAAAGGAAGAGGGTTCGAATTTGAACTGCCGACAGCATGGCCAACAATTCCTAGAAAAAAAAACTGTACCTGTAACGAACCCTAAAATTCTCACACGCAAACAAATTTAATCTTCTGGCACAGATGTTCAGTCGAGAACTGAGCAAAAATCGGACATTTCATGTGGTACAACCCAATAGTATGTAAAGAAAGTATCTCAGTTAAGTTCCAACAATGTTATTGAACAACTCTCCTTGTGTACCACGACAAGGAAAATAAACTTTATATAACACTGCTGCGCAAGGGGCCGAACAATTAACTAAGTGATGGGTAAGTGTTTTGACACTTGCTGCCTCCTCAAACTGTGCAGTACTTAGTTACTTTTAAGAATACGGTAAAAACACTTTCACTTGCAAAACTGCAAAACTTAGATTTACTTACAACCACTGTCGTTTCGAGAACCTCACGCACTAAATGCCGGAAATTTCTAAGTGCTTTGCTGTGTGAATTACACTGCCGATGTTTTAGAATCGACACACCGTAGCTGTTTTAGGTTTCTTCTTCATAAACATAGGATCCACTGTGAAATGATCTTAATATTTATATAATGTGCGCGTGCTGAGTAGATTCGCGAGAGTTTATTCGCATTTGGGGGGAGGGGGGGTTGAGGATGAGTGTGTGATCGGGAATGGACGATCAGTATAAAATGGCGCGAATGAGCAGAGAACCTGTCTGTCTGATGAACATACTTCCATCGCGATCATACCCACACTGAAGACACAGCTTTTCATCATACTACCCAAGACAGGGTTTACTTCGATCATACTGAAGACAAGACACATAATCTCGTCATCAATACACATCGCATCATACTGATCATAATGACCGCATACTCAAGACATCTTTATTTCATTATTTATTTTATACGTTTTAATTAATAAAGAAAATTTAAAAAAAATTTTAAATCAATAAAAAAAAAAAAAAAAAAACCAACCTTACTGATTAGGTTCGTTTGTTTGTTTCTTTTCCTGGTTTTTGTTTCTTTTCGTTTGTTGGTTTTTTGTTTGTTGGTTTTTCTTTGTTGGTTTTGTTTGTTCCCCTTTTCTTTCCTTGTTTCCGCGCGCTTCTTGTCTTTTGTCGCTTATCTGTTTACATGTTTTGCGGCTGATAAAACATGGACACCTGCTGTTCCTGTGGTGTGGGCCATCAGCCGGATCAGGGCATGATGGCTCTCATAAAGAGACTAAAGGAGGACCTCGAGGCTCTCAGGGCTGAGAACGCGGTCCTAAAAAATAGATTGTCGCGACTGGAGGCCGCCCCATCCGCGTCCCCGTTCGGGGCCGGTTCGGAAGCTTCTGATTCAGAATCAGAGCTCGAGCCCGAGTTAGAGATTGTCACTGACAATTCTGAAGACTCAATGGACGGTGGTAACTCACGTACCCCTACCCCAAACTAGTCTAGGGCACCAACGCGGAAAACACCACTCCCAACAATAAGCTGCGACGGAGGAGCTGTAGCGTTTCCGCCAAACCCTACGGTCTACTTACCCGAAAAACCCCCATAACTACTACCCAACTCCCTTTAGTTTGCTAATGCAACAGTATTAGTACCTAAAAATGCTGCACGCATTTAAGAGATCAAATCTATGATCTTTAAGTCCCTGTAAAGAAAACTTACCTTCATGCATTCTCTTCGCATACCATTGCTTCTTAAGATTTCTTTATTAACTTACCAGGAATTTCCAATCAATTTCGGCATCTACGTCGCCAGTCAAATTCTCTTAGGTGAATTCCTGTAAACAAGATAATTCGGATTGCATTCAATGTAACCGTCATAACAGGGACCATAAATATCGCGCCGTCTATTTTCCCAGCCGCGTCATATACCTTTTCATACACATTGCCTGGCAACCTTTTTTGTTTGTCTTATCAATAAACAACCCAAGCAGCTGCATATATTTAGCGCAATAGACGCCGAAACCAAATTCTCAAGCATTTCCTAATGCAAGTACGAACCCGGTTTCTACTGCAGCCAGGGATGCCATAAACATCTAATTTGCTTTTAGCAGCTTTTTCTTCTAACGTCGAAAATAGCGACGAAGCATCGTGTAAACAATGACCCGCATTACCAACGGCGCATTTGGTCATTTTTCCCTATTGGCTTTGCCGCCTGCCTGTTTCGTCGTTCCACTGCACGTGGAATCTATCTGAACGATCCCACACATACCACCATGACCTTTATTAGGAGATCTGGTTTTCTTCTTCCCATAAGAGAGACTCTACGTTACAGTTGTGGGAGATAAAACATATCCGTGGCAAGGATATATTCACATCCTTAAGAGAAGAGTTTTTCTCTCTCTTCCTTTGTTTCCTTAGCGAAATCATCTCTGCATGAGGTGACGATCGCTGAGTCAAATTTCATCCTTCGACCTGACAAGGTCGTGTCTCCATCGCTACCCTGGTGCGCACAGGGGAGCGATACTCGCGTGAGTCGGGAGTCGTAATCCAATCTCCGTGGCGGTCGGGTCACTCGCCATCCACCGTACCTCCACCGGTACGGTGCGAAACAATGTTTAATTCAAGTCGAGTGCGTTTATAATAAAAAAAATAATTTTTCTTGTGCACTGATGTCGGGATGGATGGATATAATAGATGTAAAATACTAACCTTAATAAAACCAATATAGATGATTAGTCAATGTGTTTTAACTTTTATCCGTGTACAGTGTTTTCGTTATTTTCACTTGACTGTTCCTGTGAGTGTCTGGTTTACTTCTTGTGTTGGTGTTTCCTGACTTTGCGTGATCGGTTGTGACGGAGTTTTGCTGTTTCTGTCGAGAACTATGAATCTTCGTGACAATTGGATGGAGGAGGAAGTGAACCGTGTGCCCGTGTTCGGCATAATACTTCACCTCCCCACAGACCCTCCAACAAGCGTGTCGCCACCGGCTGCCCGCCAACACCACCCCCATCATCATCATCGCCTGTCCCCAAAAAGTTCTCGAACCCCGCGATAACTCAAAATTACAAAATCGTGCCTCCGCCGGAGCCTTGCCCTCCGAGCCCAACTCCGGTGGCTAATCCAAAACCAATGGCCACTTGTGTTCCCAACACTATCCAGCCAGAGGGCGGGGTCCGCCCACCTGTTTCTAAGAAGAAGCAGCAACCCGGGGTCTTTGCACGAGACCTCAATTTACAAAATTTCGTTGGTGACATGAACCGGCTAGGGATTTCCAACTTTAAGGCAAAGACCTTAACCCCAACCCTAAACAAAATCATGACTTACGATAGGGAAACCTACCACAAGGTTAACGACAACCTCAAGGCCAAGGAGGTGAATTATTACGCCTTCACTCCGGCCGACATCGTAACTGCTCTTGAGACAACATTTCCTAACGTCAAATTCATTGAAGTCAAAAAATTCTCTCTCCCACAACAGTTTGTGAACATCAGACCGCAAAAATACAGCAAGCTGAACATATGGCAGCTTCAACTTGCCCCAGGGACCGACATATATTCCGAAATACGGACGAAGTCGCTGCCAATCTTGCACCAGCAAGTTGTCTTCGAGGTATTTCATAACAGAGAAATCCTCAATGCAGACGTTGCCAACGCTTCGGGTATGTGTACCGAGACTGCAACATGAGTTGCCGTTGCGTTCGTTGCGTAAAATCCCACGATATTGGCAAGTGCGAACTACCGCTAGCAAAATACGACTCCGCAACAAATGTGCAGGATGAAATAATACTGCCAACTTGCTGCAACTGCGGCACAAAGGTAAAGGCCAACACGACGCCTCAAATTCAAGCGGCGGTGCAAAAGCCTCCGAGGGGGCAATCTTCAATGCTTGAGAAACTACTTAGTTTCTCCCGCTTGATTGAAGATATCCGACCCCGATATGAGAAACTATCAACCGAGGCTGAGAGGGAGGCACTCCTTTTCACTGCATATGCAAGACATACCCTCCAGAATGGATTCCAAAATTAAAGTTATCCTCATAAGTGTCAACTCCCTTGTTTCGCATTCCAAGCGTATGATAGTCTCTGACTTCATAAAGGAAAACCGGGCGGACGTGGTAATTGTAACCGAAACTAGGTTGCATCCATGTCACCGTCCCGTATTCCCAAACTTCTCCATGATTCGAAGAGATCGCACCCTCACTGGCGGTCCCACCATCAACGGAGGTGGCACTTGTATACTGGTTAATACCGGACTTCGCCATGAAGCTATTGACCTCCCACACTTTGAGTCCATAGAGGTGTCTGGGGCTGAACTGCATCCGGCTAATAATGGTAGAGTGAATATATACTCCGTATACCACTCGTATAAAACCAATAATGGCCCCATTAATCCCGAAGATATCGGCAAACTAATAAGGACCTCGGGGCATACACCCTTCACAATAGGCGGCGATTCTAACTCCAGACCTCCCCACTGGAACAACTCTCTCCCTTGCCCAAATGGCACAAAACTGTACCAATGGTACACCGCAAGCACGTATGCCCTCAACTTCGAAATAGTCACACCTACGGTTGATACTCGAGGTAACTCAATTCTGGACATATTTTTTGTGTAAGACTTACTTCCACAAATCACTCCTCCTCAAGTTTCAGCGGGTGTATCTGACCACAACGCTGTGGGCATGTTCATCCGCGGCTATAGAGCTTCCCGGGCTCATGTCAGATACATACCCGATTATGAGCGCACACATTGGGACAACTTCAATATTAAATTGAACGATAAACTCCACCAATTCTCTCTTCCCACTGACAGGAACCTAACGACGGTTGAGATAAACAACGCTGAAAACGACTTCACCAGATTCTAGTTGAAACTTTGGAGACTCATGTCCCGAAGTACAAACTTGAAAAGGCCTATCAGATTCCCCATGACGACATCACTCTTCGTCTCATCTGGGACCGTGAAAAGCTCTGCAGAATGAGATGTCGTCAGCGCTATACGCAAAAGGAGCCATTATTGCGAACCATTATTCACAATATTGGTACACTGATAAAACAGAGAATCCAAAACAATCGTACCCGACAATTGGAAGACAAGCTGAAGGGAACTCAGATGGACCGGAACGTTTATAAAAATGTTAAAAAGATATGCGGGACTTCCCATATCACTGGGCCAATCATACAGAATGATGTTGTTGTTAATAACGACACCAATAAAGCAAATATCATCGGAGAGACCTTCGAAAACAATCACAAACTTACTCTCCAAGATGGCGACCCGGACACTAATACGATCAATAGTTCAGAGGTCCACAGTAAGTTGGACGACTTCAACGAGCCAATTGTTGTCTTTAACCCAACTAACAGTGCATACTTCGATGACACACGTGATAATGGTCACGGTTTCATCGCACCAAATACCCTACAGAGCCTGGTTAAATCTCGAAACCCTAAGAAGTCACCCGGTATCGACAACATGTCATACCACTCGTTGCGAAGGCTTTCTGTCTTATTCTTTATAAAGCTCTCCATTCTGTTCAACCGTGCTTACAACATGGGGTACTTTCCAATATTTGGTTTAAATCGCGGCGGAGTGAGGCCTGCATCGCTTGAAGATCAGATATAGTTGCGGGCGCAAGGGAGCTGTCTGAGGAAGACTCGCTGGACCCGCGGTTGTGGGTTCGCTGGTGGAGACAGGTTGTGCAAAAAGCGGGGTGCCTTCTGGAGGCTGAGGAGGGTAGCTGTGAGGATGATGCCTGTGGAGCAGTCTGTGGTGCAGCTAAAGAAGGTGATGTGTGCCGTGGATGCCGTGTAGGCAGTCTGACGTGTTGCCTAACCGCCGCGTCTTGATATGAAGGGAGCTCAGACTGTGGGTCTACGGTTTCCACAATTGCGTCAGCCACCTTAGCCAGATAACCCAATGGGCATGTTGAGGTAAACTCCTCAGAAAATGTGGCCTAATTAAATCATCCAAAATCCTGGTCCCCGCTATAGAGCGTAAACGGGTCAGGAAAAGGGACGGTCTAATACCTGAAAAATTAGTCTCGTTCGCCTATCGCTGTAGTTTGATGCTGGTGGGTTGGTCTAAAGCGTTAAGGAGATTCTCCCGCATGTTGCTGTAGGGATGAGGGCCTGGTGACCTGATCGCGTGGGCAATATGCATCCGCTGTGTCCCATCTAGCACCCGCAGCAATTCTATAGCACGTTGTTCTTCCTCGTGGATGTTGGCAAACCGGAAAAAACGGTCGGCTGTGGCGAACCAAAGCTCTGGGTTCTCCTCGTCGAACGGAGGGAGCTTTACGTTTTGTGAAGAGGATGGAAATTGTGGTTGAGATTGTGGGTTGGTTCTCATGTAGAACAGAGAAACCCCCACAGCGCTACAACCATGAGTTGTACGCAATTTACCTGGAAGCTAATGTTGTAAGAAAAATCATGTTCGGTAGACTCCGGTGGGCGGGACACCTAGCTCGAATGAGCGAAGAGGAGCCTGCCCGGAAATTCCTTTGTGGCAGTGTATATGGAAGAAGACAATGCGGCAGACCTTGTTTGCGATGAAGAGATGGCGTAGCCCAGGAGGCCCAGAGCCTCGGAGTGCCAAACTGGATGACATCGGCTCGAAGTCGGGATCGGGGGAGACATTTGTTAAATAAGGTCAAGACCGGATCCCGGTTGTAGTGCCAATGATGACGATGATAATCAAAACGTGTATTCAACAGAACTCAAATTGTTATTAATGCCTTATTTTAATAAAGCCAATCAAAAATTGTATTCAACAAAACTAAAAAATTATTAATGTTTTAGTTTTAAAAAAGACTATCGAAAAGTGTATTTAACAGAACTTAAAAATGATTAAAGTAATAGACTTAAACAAGAGTTGAAAAAAGAAGATAAGATGATTTTAACTACCCTTGGACCGAACACATTATTCGTAAGTTGTAGTCGTCTAAACCAACATAGCAAACTAAGGAAACCATACAACGAATCAGTGAGTACACCGTCTTTCTGATACTGTCTTATTATTGTTGCACGCCTCTTAAACATACTGTGTCACACGAGGACTGAGGTTCGATGCGACCGGATAATGCAAGAGTTGATAAGGGTTGCATTCGGCTGTCAATATCGCGCAGTAAACATAAGAATCGGACCGTATACTTTTTATGAAAATGTATATGATCGATGAGGACGAGGATGAAGCGGAACAACCATAACGATTGGGACTATTCATGTTGGTTTGTGAATTGTACACCTGTAGTACAGCTGTTGGATCGCGCGATCGTGTCGACTGTATCAATGGAGGAGATGAACGATGTTTCGTTTGATTTCTTAGCATTAGCAACGGGGTTGCCTCTATGTCGGGCGTTTTGAATTGGGTTTAGATGAGGTTTTTCTGCTTGGTGGCCGGTCTGAGGAACGGATAAATATGAGTGTACAAGCGGGTGCCACTTGTAATGAATTTATTTGGTTATGTTGGAATATAGGCCTTTTGGTGAAGATGGGTTTGTTCGTACATTGTTACTCGCGTTCAAATTGCTGGGGCAACCCTTCGAAGAACCATTATGTGCAAGAAGGGGGATACAATCTAGAAACGGGTTTTGGACCTTTAATTCAAATGGAATTTTGATACTTTTTAAAGTCTGCTTAGGGAGATTTATAGATAGATAGGAAACATATGTGTTGTCGTATTTGTCGTCAAATGGCGTGATTGCAGTTATTTCTATTTCTGAGTTTTATGTACGTGCCAATTTACAATTTACAATTTGAGATGTCTCAGTGGACTCGTGGTGTGGGTGCAGGCTTTTTAACAAAATTCATTGATAAATTGTGTACACTGGAGAGCGGCAGGAGCATAAACATAGACCATATGGTATTTGTTACGTAGTGTGTCAACATAGGGTGCCACAGGGGCACAGGTTAACCATGTTTGCCCACTGGTTCCGTTCAGTATCTGACTCCACAAGGAATGAAACGTCTTCTTAACCGAACTTTATTTATCCAAATAAATGTCAAACTAGGCTTAGGACGAATATGTCCACAAAACTCCGTAAGTCTCAGTTAAATGTTCATTAATTTTATTTACAATTATAACTTAGGAAGAATAACATTAGTAAGAATAACACTATATGTTAGATATACAATATATGTCGTAGTTCTTATTTTTCGATTTAAAAGTGGTATAAACATATAAACATATAAATAGACTTACGAACTAACTTAAATACTATGGCATGAGGGTTGGGGGTGGAGATTAACTTTAAAGTAACTTAAAAACTGGGGAATGGGGAACTAAACAAAGATGGATAGAATAATAGTATAAGTGGTAGGACAGGGAAGTGGGAGAATAAGCCGGGGGCTAGGGTGTGAGTATGAGCGTTCGAAAGTGTAGGCGGTGAACGGGATGGAGTCAGGGGGGTAAGGGAGGCGACGGCGTTTGAGAGCGAGTGAGGTGAGATTGAAATCAAAGAAGGTGGGGTAAGAGTTAATTAGGTGAATATGGCTTGCGTATGAAGGTATAATAACATAATTTTCCCAATTCAATCGTAGAGCAAAACGCAAAAAAACGACGTTACTCGTTTTCGATCCTGCGAATATGGGACGAGGAGTGAGGAGACCTGACCTGACTAGCATATTCAGGAAGGGGGTGGGCAGAGGCTATATAGAGCGATCAGCAAACGTAGAGGTTAGGTAATTCTTTCGACCAGCGTTTCACAAAACCTAGGGCACAATTGGCCTTGAGAATAGTGTCATCGATATGTGGGTTGAAGTTAAGTTCCCTATCACATAAGATGCCGAATTTACTGGTGATATCTCTTGGTTGAGTAAGGCATACGACATCGCTGGGAGGGGGATCGTTTACGTGAGAAGATGATCGAGTGACATTTGGCAATATTTTGTTCGAGGCAGTTGTTTTGGCACCCAAAAAAAGCCGAAGAGATCCATTTGGAGAAGTGAGGTGTCGAGAGAAGAGTGGATCATCTTGAAAAGATTAGTGTCGCCTGCCTATAGGAAGATGGAGGAGTGCTTTATAGTGGTGTCTATATCATTAATAGTAAGAATGAATAAGAGGGGTCCCAGATGACTACCCTGGGGAACCGCTGACGTGGGAAGAAAAAGATTGAAGACGGTGGATCTAAATCTGACACGGTAGGTTCGATGGTCAAGATTGGGAGAAATCCACTTAATCAGCAGGGGTTCAAAACCAAGGGTGGATAGCTTAAAGAGGATGCGATTGTGGGAGATTTTGTTAAAGGCCTTACTGAAATCGGTTCTGATTATATGGGCTTCTTTGGCATTCTCTAAGGCACCGAGAGTGTGGGATGACAACTCAACTAGATTAGTGGTGGTCAACCTACCTGTAGGGAAACCATGTTGGTTGGCTGGGACGATGGATTTGAAGCGAAAACGTAATGCGTGGTAAAGAATGCCTTTGAACAGTTTAGGAATATGTGACAGTTTGGCTATGGGGCGGATGAAGAATTACAACTCACGGTTGAGATATCTGGAATATGTGGTCGAAAACAGTTTCACACCAGAAATTCTAAGCTATCGTTTTCCAAGCTTTTTAGTTCGTCAAGCATCTGTTCGGGAGCAAAGGAAATATCGACTTCTTTGAGGAGCATGGATATAGTTTTCTCCGATTTAGGGGTGTACGTGTGCTGCTCGCTGTTCGCTTTATCCAGTCCAGATTTAGTTTGCTATTAATTTCTAAACTATCGTACATTATGCTCATTTTGACATTATTTGGACGTTTCGTTTTAAAATGTTTTCAAGTCAACTCATCCAATTTTATGAGATCCTCTGTCGCCGTATAGTTGATGACAATAGGTGGTGCTTTGTCCTGCTGTTAATCTGGTACCTGCTGCTGACGTTCTTTTACTTGTCTTGTTTTCTTGACCTTCGACGATTGCCGTTGTCCTTTTTGTCTTTCTTACTCCCGCTGCTGTTGTTCTATTTTGTTGTTGTTGCTCGTTCTGGTTCAACTTCCTGCATTGTTTATCTAATTCTTGTTTTTTTAGGTCTGTGGGCTTTTGCTGCTATTGTCTCTGAAAGTCTTCTCATTTGTCAATAACAAAAACACCAATTCATCATCATCTTCTTTATTACTTTTAAAAATTCAAACATAAAAATTCACTATGAACTAAACTAACAAAACAATGCTTCTTTCTCCATTGGTTTTACTAAATCAAGTGCCTCCTCTGTTCACGCTTTGGCAGTGGTTTATACAGCGTGTTTAATCAAAAATAATGTTATCTTAGCAGAAAAGTAACTTCAATTATTTTTGGTGCAAGTGTATTTACAATTTGAATGATTTCTTTACAACAACGAGTTCACAATCACTGGTACTTGTACACCGTGTTTATTTAACAATATGTCATACACTAAAAAAGGTAACTTAGATTAATGTTGGTGCACAGCGTATTTACAATTCGAATGATTTTGCACAGCGTTTCAGTAACAACCTGATCCTAGTGAGTAAAAAGGCTACTTTAGTTATCTTGTCGGACGTCCGTCCACCAGCGGTTGTTGTTCAGACTAACTTCATCCGCTAATTACACTCCAAGGAAAAACAGAATAAAAACGTCCACTGCGTCCCCTAGCCTAAAAGTTCCACTGGAACGACCTCGAACGATCGGTCCCAGCGAAGATGCGCACACATACCATGATTACTCCGGTTGCCAACGCTGTGCATCCCTCAGCAAACGAATCGCAGACACTCAGATACGATTGTCCGGGACGCGAACAACACCTGCAGCTGTGACCAACCGTCATAAACGAGGTTGTTTATATTAATTCTGACTGTGCGCAGTACCTTGGCTGGTCGTGCAAAAAAAACCATAGCCCTCTGACGATTCGACTTCCCGTGAGTATGTTTACATTAGGTAACACAGCGTGTAGTATCTATGACGTTTCGCTGTTCGTGTCCGCAGATAGTCGAAACACCAGAAACAGAGGGTCATAACCAAAAGTGTTCCAATTGTACGGTATATGGTATTAGGAGGACGTTTGGATGTTTATACGACTGGTAACTATGCGCCGCATCCACGCCGATCGTACATCCTCCGTCTGGTAAGTGTGCGGCATTTACATTGTTGCATCAGGGGCTTTCCTCTCGAACGTCGGCTGGGTATGGTTCATTCATTACCCGTGGTTGACTTCGCGACCGAGACTCTCGCTGCAGAACGGATACAAGAGAATATCCTCTGCACGTGTGTGGCGGCATAGGGCAAGAGTTTCATGCATCGCAATGATTCGAGTCATGTTGGTCCGCTGGTGGTGCGACCAAATTGCGTTTAGGGAAATCACTATTTGATGTTAATGCTTATTATTGTAGACTTATGAATTTAGATTTTTAGGAGCGATTTGTGTTGGCAAATGGGCAGGCAAGTATTGGCGTTCCATGGAACTGCCACCATACCTGTTTTCATGCTTTTTGTATGCCCTAGGGCGAAGTTGGGTGTCGTACCTGGAGAAGGCGAGTGGTGGCGTTTAATTGAAACCGCCACAGGTCAATTTCGGGAATGACTCTATTGAGGACCTCGCCCTGATTGCTGATGTTTGTTATCGTTTCACTGACGGTCCATTCTTTGAATTGGTTTCCAGCTCCTGAATACTGAATATCTTCGCCATCACTATTGTCACTAATAGTGTCTATGCCATTGATTTTGTGAGACTTGCGACGTTTAGTTGGAAATTCGGCTGTGGATTCCGCCTTCTCCGTGGCATCTTTTTGAAATAAGTTAGTTTTTTCGTCCATATTATGGATCACTTGTTTGCGTTTTGTATATTGATATATACGTGTATATGTAAATTCATGTTAATATCCACTGCATGGGGTAACACACACACACACAGCATATAAATTTATCATGCGCACACACCCGCACCCATTCACACTTAAATGTGCTACTCTTTCTTTCATATCCATCACCATCATCGGCACTACAACCGGGAATTGGTCTTGGCCTTATTTAGAAAGTTCTGAGGCTTGTTAAATTTTCCATAATGATTTGTTTCTTTTTCGGGCAAGGTCATTAGTCTTGCGCCAGAGGCTCCCTGACGTGGAATCGAACCCCGGTCTCCCGTGTGACAGGCGGGTATACTAACCACTATACTATCGAAGAGCCCACATTCATAGCGCAACCGATAAAAGAAAAAGAAAAAAAAAAAACCCACACACACTTTCTTTCGTATAGAAGACTGCTCTATGAAATCGATGAGGGAACACAGAAATATAAAAGAGCAGCGGGTGTACCTCAGGGGTCTGTATGGGTCCGCTGTTCTGGAATATCGTGTATGATGTTGTTCTTATGGTCAATATTCCAGAAGGGGTATGAATCATTGGGTATGGAGATGAGTTAGCGATCGCCGTAACTAAATATCTAGATGACCTGTATAATTTATTTTTCTTTTTTTTTCTTTTTTTAATAACATCCTTTATTGGATATGAATAGTACAATCTTAACAACTTAATTTAATACTAAGTTTAAATTGTACTTAATTTAGTTTAATTGCGTAAAACGTGTAAGGGTTTACTGGACCAGTTTTCAGCTCCCAACTCAATTTTAGTATGTTCGATTTTAACATGTTAATTCATGAGTTTTCGTCCGTTTTAGCCGTCTCAATTCGTCTGTAATATCTAAGAGCTGAATAGCCTATACGTTGGTATGATTATGTAGGCGTTTTCACATCCACCGTTTTTTATTTATTCTTTTTTTCTTTTACGTCCGCCCTCATGCGTCCGATGCTGACGGCGTTTGTACCGTGACTGACAATCGGCTTATAGATGACGCCTTACCTAGTCGGTAAGTTTCAATATTTGTTTGAGTTGTGCTTTACCTATAATGTGCTGTATGATAAACCCAGATTCTGAGAGCGCCGAAAATCGATAAATTTTGGTTTACTGTCACGACGGATCGCACCAATTTGCGGTTCACTTCCTGACGGCGCGAACATCCTGGCATTAGAATCCGTTCCGTTACAGAGCTGTGTAACTCCCTACCCGCGCTAGTGCTCCCGGTGCGTTACAGCCTGCAACTGCTCAAAAAATTTTTATTGAAATGTTGGGAAGCCGTGCCTTTGCTATAGGTTCGCCTCTCTCGAGAGAATTGTATTAAAAAACAAAAAACATTCACGAACAGCGGCTGGCACGATGAAAACTCTTCGATGATGCACGTGTCTTACATAAGTGAAAAACCTTGATCCTTTCTTCTTCTATGCATTTTGTTTCCTGTTTTCCATTGGTTATGTCGTTCATTCAGCTGCTTCCATTCTTCTGCCTTTCTGAAGTCTTACGTTTTTTTCTTTAATAATACAATCGCTGATTTGCCAATTTTTCGTCAACTTGTTTCTTTTGAGCGCTTTTTTCTTAAACACATTCTTTTTTATTCCACATGTTACTTTGTTTTTTCTACAGTCGTTTTTATCCCGTCTTTCCGTTTGGTTTTTTTTCTATATACCAACTTCTATTATTTTTCTTCCATTACACTTATATTCTTTTATAAGTCACTTGGCAATTATTATTCCTTTCCTTTCTAACTTTGTTTTAATCTTGAGAAACATCTATCTTCAGTCATTTTTCCGTTTTGGTGGATTTTTAGTTCTCTACAAATGTTGAACAACACTACATTCCTTTTAGCACTGTCTTGTTTTGCCAAGTCTGTCCAATCCCTTATTTAGTTTACCCGTTCGTGATCTTCGATAAGCTTGCATAACTTAGGATACAACAAGTATTCTGATGAGTGTTAATGCAATATGTACCATTCCTTACGTTGCAGTGTCAAGTGACTACTATAACTGGAACTGGTTGCTTGTGAATAACCTTCAGCTTTAAGGTAATTATTATGCGATGCCTTCCATTCGATAAGTCTTGTCACTATAGTAACACGATGCCCAAGAAAGGTGATTGACTGATATTGAGGCTACATTGTTTTTCTCTTCCTCACAATTGTTCTATATGATTCCTTTTTATGTAGTCGTTCCAGCACTGCAGGCTAAATACTTTCAAAGCACAAAAAGAAAATTGTGCTGTTATGCGGAAGGTCCTTACCACGGACTCGCTAAAACAAATCGGAAAGATTGCGAACGCGGTACCGCAGGCGCTGTTCCAACATAGCAACCTCTCTTCTTTTATCCTTCTGCTTCGGTTCTACTGGAGAAATTAAGCTTAACACGGGCTGTTGCTTTTGATGGCTTGGTACCACACCGTCCTTCTGCTGCAAACATTTTACCATGCTCCGAGTAACTTCTCTCGTTTTTCATACCGTCGCAGGAGGGGGAGAGATTATCCTGAAAAAGTTTGAAATTTAAAAATCATTCTTCAGAAACTTACGAACTCAATCGGAGACTGGTGACCAGCTTTGGTTAATTGTTGCTTCTTTGTTGAGTAGTTTGAAAACAGCAAAAGTTAAATGGAAACCTCTAGGAGAATCAAAACACAACGATCGTTACCCATATTGCTTAAGGACGTTGTTTAAGAACATAAAAAGGTTATGATGCGACCACAGGACGACAAGCTTCATCGAAACGAAACTGGTAAAGCGGATCCAACGTGAAGTCTTGATATGAAGCATCAACGTTTCGCATATTGGCAAGTTTGTAATGAGCGATGGCAATCTGATATCTCTTTACAGTGGTCTTTCAATTTGAATGACCGTGTAGGTATCACTGGTGGAATTGGAAACATGTACACACATTAAATTATACCTTGTCATGTGTTCTTCTTTTATTACCTTACCCAGTATACAATGTTTTCTCACACAACCCCCTTGATCTTAGGATAGTAACAAAGTCATTTGTAAGCGGTGAACACCTAGGAAGATGGCAAGCCGATGCCGAACAACCAACCAACATGGGAAATGGAGGACCACCGGAGAATAAGCGTGTCGTGTTGCTCTTGTAACCCTTTTGTCAGATGCCTGCAACATGATATGCGATTCATGTCCTCGAGGTGTGCTGAGTGTTCACAGTATTCAGTTGGTGCTAGTAGAAGGTTCCCATAGTGTACCTCTGGGTTAATGAGAAAAGTTTTATGTCTTGTTCGGATGAGGCTGGCGCTCCATTAAGCAGACCCAGCTTTATAGGACAAGTATGCGACTATTTCGGCCGGGAAGTGGAAGTGAATTTGTCCTTCTTGCAGTAGACGCTCGCCCGACGTCATTCTCTTTTGCTTGTTCGACTTGCCTGCAAGGTATATATAAGCGTCCTTGATGCCGTACTAAATGTTGCATTGAAAATCTGGGGGAAATTTACACACCTCCAAATCTGAATGGGCTAAGTACTCTTGAATGACTACTAGCGGTGTATAGAAGGATCCAAGTGGCTTTATCTTCGACTACTTTTTTGACGTGGGAACAAATGTAGCAAGTCCCCTTTATATACGTTTGGCACCCCTGTTCATACTTGGTATTCGTCCTCTTCGTAGTCCGTAAAGAGATGAATGGAATAATTTGCAGGATAAGTGTGTTGCACGTTTCATTCATTCAGTACATCAGGCCTCCACGTACGGGCGTGTTGAACTCTCGACATGTAGTGGGACGCACACGTACTCTTTGATTGTGGTTGAACGTGCAACTTCCGTCTCCAGAGATGATGGTTTAGTCCTCGCTTAATTGCAACCGGATGAATTCCAACTAATTGGTTTCAGCGATGAATCTAGGAAAGTTGATTGACAAAGTACCCCGGAACTTATCCCTTTCTTACGTATTTGAAGTTATGATTATAAAGGAACTTGACAAATTTAATGGGAACCATGCTACAAAACCACCAAAAAAAAGAAACGAAAATTACGCGTTATAGTCTTTGAAAGAAACAGAGTTTTGATGCAAGTATTCGAAATGAGTATTCTGAAGCCTCAAAGTGAACCTTTCTTTTAAATATAACTAGAGATTCGACGGCGTTCATATGAGGTAAACGGTGTCTGAATTATCCTTTTAAAACAGGATTAAATTGATTTTTTTTCTCATTATTTTTAAATAGAATTTTACTTTTTAAAGGGGACATCATCCAAGTGTCTTCAATCAAGCTGCACACACTGTTCGAAACGGAGCTTTATGTTTTACACCACATACTGCGGTGAGTTCGGTTGAATAATACTAGTTTTATGGCGGACATTCTCTTCGCGATGGTACGCGGATTGGTTTGGTACAACTTTGAGACAACTCCTTAAACAAATTTTTCATCGGGGTCAAGTATAGTGAACTTGGCGTGTGTTGTATTCCAGAATACTACCCTTATTCGCTTTAACACTAACTCATGTCCTTTCAAACACAACCCTTAAAACTACCTCCTCACATATCTTACATTCTCAGTTAATACAGCACATTTCATAAATAAACAGACACTATATTCTATATCCAGTCACTTACAGCACATTTCATAAATATGCCCCTTTTCATAACAAGCACATTTTTCATTTCAAAACATGGCCACTTTGATTTTCGTTCAAAGTTTATTCAAAATTCTAAGTCACAGAGACTTCTAGATTGTTTTGTTCAGTTTATACGCCACAGTCAGTTAGAACAAAATGTTCTATATAAACAAGTAAATTTATATGAAAAAAGTAGAAAGAAGAGAGCTCAGCTTGAGATAGCTGAGTTCAATAAAATAAAAATAAAACAAATAATAATTATTAATAAAGAAAACTTTAATTATTTTAATAACCCCTTAATTTAATAAATAATAACCTCCACGCTCTTCCCTCGAAAGAGGAAGCACGGCGTTGGAGCCGTAACACGTGCATGACATGTCGCCGAAGCGGTTGATTAATTTTTGAGGAAAAGCATCCCGTAGCCTGCTCATATAAGTTCTGGACTTTTGTAGAGTGGTTCCATCCATATATATGTGGTTAAGCGCACCAAACAATCATCCAAGGGTAATGCGACCTTTTTTCTATGCTTAAGTCATGTGTTGCAGGTTGTGGAGACCAGTAATGACAGTTTTACTTATTGACATGTCCTTTTAACTGAAAATGGGCATCCTTACCTAAAAAAGAGTAAATGAAACTTACCGTTCGAAATCTCTTTTCATAAATTAACATTAGAATTATATCGATATGAAATTATTAACAACTTTAAAACGAACAAAAACCAAGAACTTCTTCTATAATTATATTCTGGGACCTCTGTCCTTTTCTTTTTTTTTTTCTCTACGTTAATCATTCCTTTCTTCTTCTTAGTACCAAGGAATAATCATATACCGAACACCAAGAAGAAAAAACTAAACTACCGTCAAAAGAACCGTCAAAGAAAAAGAAGCGCCAAAGAACCGCCTCCCTCTCCCGTCACCTCCCGGCCACTCATCTCGGCGAAAAGACTCGACGACAAAATCTCGGTGAACACTGATCGACAATGCCAGGAACCTTAGCTCGCGCAGGTTCGGGCACCAGCTGTCCCTGCCTTACACCAATCATAACGTTGGTATGTACATTTTAGTTTAACATTGTGGTAATTGCTTGTAATGTATGTTTTAACTGTTTAATGCTCAGTAAGGTAATAGTTTAAACAGGTAAATGAATGCCTTAAATATTTTATGTTATACATTTCTTCGTTTTCCGCCGGGATAAGGGCGGCGGGGGGAAGTTACCACGTAACAAGCCCTCTTGGACGCTGTCTGGGTATTAGCCGCGCGGTTTTGCTAGTAACACGAATTTGAACATTTTTTCGTAGCCTTCCCCTGTGTGGGTAAGGGCTCCGGGCGAGTAGCGGCCGCAGTATCGACCTTACCAGGTCCCTTTGGCACGGCTCCCCGTTCGGCTACCTTATGTTCGATCCTCCCCGTCTTCACTTTCGCAAAGCCAATGAAGAGAGATTTCGGATTTACGGCTGTTCAGGGAAACACCAAACACCCGGTGCATCTCTCTTTTTCGACAGCAAGTCGTATCCCAACAACACGTCTTCAATTAAGCCCATCAAGGAGTCCACTACTTGGAAAAGGCAGGGAATCTCTTGATGCAGCATGAATTTCCCATGGCCACATCCCCTCGACTTGCATTTACCAAACAGCGCCTGGAGCGTTGAGGAGTTTTGCACGCCCGCGCCATGTCTTGGGTCGAGTGCCTTCAGCTTTATTAGGCTGATCTCAGCGTCTGTGTCCACGATCAGCCACGTAGTATCCTTACGGCCAATGTCCAAATCCAGCTTGAACTGGGTTGTGATTTTATTGGATTCGGGTTGAGGTTTCCCGACCCGACCTCTGGGAGTTTCCCGACCTCCCCCATTTTGCTTTCTGCCCACACACTGCCATCGTGTGTGTGTGTGTGGACCCTAAAACTCGCACCGCCTTGCCCTCTACCGTGAAGGATCGCTCTGCTTGGGAGCCTCAGTAGACTCCGAGCTAGCAGAGCTAGACCACTTTTGGCTGACTGTACCAAGGTCGTAGCTTCCGACTCTTTGAGTCCATTAAGGGCTTTCGGCTCATGGGGTCGGTGGGTCCGTCTTGGCTCTACCTTTGAGCCTCTAGGGGCTCTGAACTGACAAAGCTGGACCGACTTTCACCTGCCGAGGGCCGACGGGTTGTGGCCCAGTCATTTGGCGTTCACCGCCCATGGTGCACCCTCTCCGTTCTGCTTGTTGGTCCCCTGAGACTCCGAAACAGCAGAGTCAGAGCTTGAGCCGGATTGGTCCCGACTGGCCCTACTGCTTCGTTGCCGGGGTTTTCGGCGTTTGCCGTGGTTATTTCGGTGGCCCTTTTGGTTCTTGACCTTTACCTCCTGCCTCTCCGTGTAGACCGTACAGGTCTGTGGCTTTCGGCGTTGTCGTTTAGTCGTGGCCTCTCTGGTGTGTTACCTGGTGGGTGTCATCTGGGTGTTCCTATACTGTTCTCACCTCAACTTATGTTCACACCACTACCACGCGTGGCCTTGGCGGCCACCAAATTTGCAGCAACACCGAACACTATAAACCGTCGGGTTTAATGCTGCTGGCTTGTTGATTGCAGAGGGCCGCTCCGGTTCCGGAAGTACTCTGGAATCCCCTCTGTTTGTGCGGCGACCCATTTCGTTGTGGTCTATCCTGTGATGGCCCATTTCTCGCTGGAGGTTCGGGATTGCGATTTGGTGCCCGGGAGGCACACCAGTCTCCGATATTATGCCCGAACTGCCCGCAATCTCAGCAGAAGGGCGTGTTCCGCTTTTTTAGGCACTCGTCGTAAAGGTTTTTATAGAAGCTGCAGGACATCTGAGCTTCTAAAGGGTGCACTGATCGAGTGCCTGGAACTTGGGCTGGCTGATGTCGGTAGAACTGGCCACCGCCAGCCTGGGGTGGTAATGTGCTCCAGTCCCCGTGGGTGCATACCTGCCCTGTGGTCGGGGCTGTGTCGGTGCGTCGGGGGTGTGCTTGGTGGGCCGCGGTTCGGGCCGGATATAAAGGGTGCGGGCGAAGAAGGGTGGTCCAAAAAGGATGAGGAAAGATCGGGGCTAAAAGCCGAGGAATCGGCCGACTGATCGCCGGCCCCGGTCGGGTCCCCAATGAAAAGGGCGCTGTTTTTCCGCAGCATCTCCTTCTTTGACGGCTCCAGCTGAATGGCAGGGCGACCACACCGTAGAAGGAAGCACGAAGAAAAGTACTGTAGAGTCGCATCGAATGCTTGTCGAGGCTTATGGTGATCATGCTCTATCGGAAGCAACATACAATAGATGGTTTAAGCGGTTCAGAAATAATGATTTTGATGTGCGAAATGAAGAACGTGGAAGACCACCAAAAATGTTTGAAGACGCCGAATTGCAAGCAATATTGGATCAAGATGACACTTTAAGTCAAAAACAAATGGCACACATGTTAAATGTTGCACAACAAACAATTTCTGGCCGCTTAAAAGCTATGGGGAAGATCCACAAGTGTGGAAACTGGGTGTCACATGAATTGAATGGCAGGCAGATGGAAAAACGAAACACCACATGTGAAACGTTGCTTCTACGACAGAAAGGAAGTCAGTATTGCATCGAATTGTGACTGGTTAGGATTTATTTTAAAAATCCTAGAAGCAAAAAATCATGGGTACATCCAGGAGAAACGTCAACATCGACTGCAAGGCCCGATTGGTTCCGAAAAAAAGACAATGCTCTGTGTTTGGCGGGACCAGAAGGGGGTGGTGTATCATGAACTTCTAAAACCTGGCGAAACTGTTGACGCGCGACGTTACCGACAACAAATGATAAATTTGAACCATGTATTGATCGAAAAGCTACCAGATTGTAAATCAGACCATACGATCAGAGGACGCAGTTAAGTACTTGGGAGTTATGCTCGACAACTGACTCAAATATAAGTCTTACATAGAATATATAAGTAAAAAAACAAACTGCAGGCATACAAGCAGTCACATCCGGTACGTTGCCAAACATCGATGAACCCACCTATATAGTAGTAAGAGAATTATCTTGTCAAGAGTAGTCACCTCAACATTAGCGTATGCCACACCAATAAAGCTGGAAGGAAGAGAAGCTTTTTTCGCTATATGCCAGGCCATATAGAGCACAAGCTTAAAAGGCAGGGAGAATTTTCAACTTATCCCATCCCTAGACGCCTGGATTATGCGCCCACGCCGAGACTGCAGTTATCTCCTTACGAAGTTTTTGTCAAGACAAAAAGGAAAGGAGGTTTTGCTTATCAAAATTGAATAACAAGTTTCAAACATAGATTGTCTTCCACATATCACGTGGAACCCTATTTTTATTTCCACTCAGATGAGCGCCTTAGAGTTAAGCAGACTAATTTCTTTTGTTCGTCTGGCCCCCCTCGCCCTCTTTATGGTACAATCTAACCTGTAAATTAGTAAATGTTTGTCAACTGAGAGCTTAGTCTAGATTCGACGATAAGTTTTTCGCTTGTTTTAAATACCTTGAACAAATCTTCCGAGGTGCATCTCGACATATTATGTTTTTGCTTTACCAGTATTTTATACTCTTAGTTATTATTGCAATATTTTCATGTGTAATACGGAGTTCCTTAAAATAAAATACAACCTCCTTTGAGAAATTTCCATTTTTAACAATTTGTCGGAATTAGAACAACAATTAAAGAATAAGATAAATAAAGGAAAGTATATATACCAAAGCAATTATGAACAAACCTTTAGGGGTACTGTGGTGGTTCTACGAACCACACAACCCACTATAGGTTGAGATGTCTGTGGCGGTTCCGCCAGATCCCACGGCTCGCCTTCCTGAAAAAAACCCCATAACCACAACCCAGTCTGCATAAGCTTTCGCTAATACAATTCGCATTAACATCTTAAAAACTTCACGCATCAAATAGATCCAATCCTTTTTCTCGACGAACAGTGTAGTTTACGGCGGCGAAATGGACGACAGTAATCAGATGTTGGCGGAGGAAGGGAACGGAGTACCCATGCAGGTGCATACTTCCTCCCCACATGTCCTTTCCGCCAAGAAACATACTCACCTTTATCCATTATACGTGCCCACAGACACGTGTCCCAAAAGTCTTTACTCCCACCTGAAACAATAGGTAGCATTTCAGACACCAACATTGAATTCAATAGCAGAAATCAATCGAACTAAATGTTCAAAAGTCTCTAATATTGAATTTAACTCAATCCATGCAAGGCATCCAATCCAATTAGTACCTAAATTCCTAACATGACCCAAAACCTAAAAGGCACACTTGTGCAAACAAAGGAGAGCGATTCGCCGCCTACCAACAGCCCACGCAATCATAAACATCCTAACGTAGATCTCACGCTAGATGTTTATGATTTGGAAATGTAATTAGAAACCAATACGAAGCCCACGGTTCCTTTATTACCCATCTGAAGCGCATATGAACCGTGTTGGCTTAAACCAGATGGGTAGCACAAATAAATCCCACGAAAAGATCGGAAAATAAGTGGCGGTATGTTCGATCTTCCAAACAAAGGAACAAGATTCCGATAAGAAGACGGAAAGGGGAATGATCATTATGATGGGAAATTTTCTTTGCAGATTGAATGAGATATTTTCTTTTCCAGATGCGGGGACGAGAAGTTCGAGTTGGATTTTAAAGATAGAGACAATTAGTCTATTTCGAGCAGCAGGACAGCGAACCCCACCGAGGAGGTCGAACCGCGATACGAATACGCTAGTAGAAGTAACCGGGACTTAAAATTTAAAAATAAAGAGAAAGGCGAGTTTAACGCGTGTCCAAAGTTCGTAAGGTAACATACAGGGAAAGCGTCAGAAGTGCTTAATACGAATCGGTGAACTAATGTAAACTCGGAAAGAAAAAAAGTTAATAAACAAAAGTATACACTAAAAATAGTTCGTGTTTCATTTATTTAAATAAACAGGACTGGTTCTCCTAAAGATAGTTCGTCGCTTCCTTTGTCACCGTGTTTTGCTCCGCTTGTGTATTTCCCTCTGCGGCTAACAGTGTTCGGCGGAACATTGCATCATCGAACATTTGAAGACCACATTCAAATCCGCCAAAGTACTACATAAAAAATAAATGCTATTACAATACATATATATATATATATATATATATATATATATATATGTATTATAGCTGCATCTAAGCAAAACTGAACTCAACACTATAGTCGGCATATTAACTAAGAAGTAAAACACTATAAAATATAGTCCCAACACATGTAAATCAAACGAATGTAAAATAAATTAAAAGAACAAATGTAAACACATTTTTGCAAGCCATCATCAACAAAAACCTCGCGCCGCGCCACACACATGTCCTACCTACACGCACGCAGTATTATTACTATTTATAGAATAATACTCATTTTGAAAAGGGGGAAGTTATTTACATGCACAACTCTCCACCTCTTAATACTTACCTCATTGGAGCCAGCTTCCACGGTTAATGGCGGTACCCGCAGAACCATCCACTTAAAGAATAAAGCGCTCTGCAAGCACTAGCATTGTCCGCATACATAACATATCCCCAAATCGATACTGAATTTAATGTCAAACAAATTGAACTGCACGTTCAATTGCCTGACATTAAGTTCATTTTAGAAAATCCTAGACGTGATAAACGAACCAACTGTGCACGTGGTTCGCCCACAGGCCAAATTCCCAGAAATGTGCGGACAACATGACATCGTCTCAAACAAATATTGTTGAGAATTATAAAATACGCGTCGGAAATTTTATGATCCCCTAAAAATTTGTTTGTAACGTATTGGAAAACAAACAACTGGCGTCATAAAACGAACCACATGTTCGTTTTATCGCCCACCAACATTGAGGATCGAAAACAATTACCCGCAAGATCCTTTGTTTATTGCTTCTTTTTGTTTTCCCTCTTGCGATCCCAATCCGGAAAAGATAAAGTAAATGAATGGCGGTTAGAAAAAGGGATAATAAAATCAAAAGAATGTATGTAGAGCGTTTTCCCTCGAGGAAACGATCAGAACAACCAGTAGTTTGTTCGGGGCATTTGAGCGAGACGTTCATCGGTCGGTTGAGGGCGTGACATCTAAAAATGATAATATAAACCTCCCTGGGAAAAGTATCATTTGTTCAGAGACTCTGGAGAGTTTTTACTGAAAAAAGGCAAGTGTTAAACTTAAAAGAAGATTCCAATTGTCACAATAATTTGTCAATTAACTATCTAGACCGAGGAATATATGCGACTGAAAGTATGAACTAGTTTAATTGAGTAAGACATGATCATCTGTGTGTGTGTTGTTTATTAATAAATAGGTTTAATAAGAATGTAACAAAGTGTTGATTTTAAATGACAGTTCAGTGTGGAAGAGTTGTCAGGGTTTCCTACATCTCGCCTCAATCTACTATTACAGCCCTTAATAATACAACAAAGATATACCAAATGTTCTTAAACACTTTTTTAAGTTTTACCTCTACTAGCGTAGAATAGATTACTTTATTTCCTTTTATTTCATTTGTTGTCATATCATTTAATGAGCTCCCCACACCATCAGGATATATAACGAGATCTAATGTGTTCTTAAAAATTGTGCCAATGTTTTAAATGTATTACCTCATTGTATTTCATTGTATAAAAGTATTACTATGTTACATCTTATTGTTCAGCTTCTATATGATTGAATTTGTTTCTACCATTTCTACAATGGTACTACTTTAACACTGTAATTTGTGAATAAAGGCAAACGAAGTGTCAACAGAATAATCAAAAGTGTTCCAAATTCATGTAAGAATTAAGTTAACGTGTGTATCAATCGACAAAGACTTGCAAATTTAAGAGCTCTTTAGTTTGAACTCTGAATCCTCAACGGGTTTTGTATTCTCTTTCCTGATCCACTATCGCCCCACATGACTGTCACAAATAAAATTCTTTGATTCTAATCAATGTCTATCTGTCTGTCTGTTAAGCAAATTGATGGACGATAGATCGACCCTCTATGGCGTCCTTTGGCTCCGACAACGACGACGACATGCATTGGTTCCCCATTTTGGTTGTATCTGTGTTGCTGTGTGTATCAGAAATATCTGTCAGAGCAACAGAAGCTTCCTGGCTGTAGATGCCAGATAAATATCCCAGATATACGACGGAACACTTTGCAAGGGAGCGCGTGTGGTGTCCATTTAAACAGATGGGACACACATCATTTGGGATTAACTCAATTTGTTGCTTTTCAACTGGCGTTTATCAAGGTTGTTGTTGGTTGAGCGCGGGCTCCTATGGTTGAGATATTTGGAGAAGGACATCTAGATAAAACATGCTACCCTTGTCAGTGGCCATTGAGACTCTTTGTTCTGTGCATCGATGGAGATATCAGATGTTTTGCTAGTATTCGTGCCCCATTTCTTTTCCTTGGTCCTTGCTTGATATCTCTTCAGAAAAACACATTTCCACTAAAGTGTCCTCCTTTGATGTGTGTACTTGTATAGTTTCGTTTTTTTTTTTTTTTTTTTTTTTTTTTTTTTTTCTTAACCCTTCCTGTTTAAAGGCTGGTCATGCATACACAACAGAAGAAAACTAGTTAATTCAGGGGTTAATTTCAGTGCAAATTTGATTATCCTGCCTTTTACAGGGTGTATAGATCAACCCAACAAAACTTCCAAAGTCAAAAGAGAACTGAGAAAAGAGCAGAGAAATTACTCTTGTCGGTTGGGACAAATTACTTTTATGGTTTCTGCTAATGCTGGTGGTGTAAAAAAGTTCTTTTAACTAGATCCTTGACCTTCGTCTACTTGCTTGTCAGTAGTAATTGTTCGAGGGGCTTTTCAATAGCAACCATTTGTATTGCGGATTGTGATTGTCATTTGGATAGTGTCAAATATTTCTTGAAAGAAATTTTTTTTGTATTCTGATTACCAATGGTACTTTGAGGAAAGGTTAAAATGTTTAACATTTGTTGTGACTTCCTCCTGACTTACGAAAGGATTTGCAAAGATTTGAAAAAGGATAAGACTTTCGATGACAAGAGAATAATTTGAAAATAGACTCTTGTCCTCAACTGACTAACCGCTATTCTGGGCTTGGATAGAGTTACGGCTAAATGATCAGATGAGTAAGGCAACAACTTTGGATTTTAGGGATAACCTCTTACAATACAATTATGGTGAAGGCTTGCGTAGACCTTTACACAGTGGTTGTAAACGTGCAGGTGAGCAACGTAAAAGCTAGCACAAATTAAAATGTAATATAATAAATTAAAGGAGGAGGTCTGTAAATTAGAGAAGCGCTAAAAGTTGACACATAAACTGGAAGTTTCAGATTGGAAATGTAATTCCGATAATTAAGTTTTTTGGTTAAAGTTTGTTTGTGAATTTTTTAAGTCCTGCAAACTGCCAATTATTTTATCTAAGCCATTTGAAAGATATTTTACAAGGGTTTGGGTATGGCATTTTGTTAAGTGACGTAGCGGTAATAGTTAATTCTTATCTTACTTCTGTAACATTAGAGCCTGGGCTCTGATATTAACATTTAATAATGTATGGTTATTGAAATCTTACACCTGAGCGTAACCCGAGATGCAAACATATATTAATTGGTTATCAAGTTTGTGTTGTATATTGCTGTAACATTTACTTCAATTTGAGATTACTTACTTCGCCTGGTGGACTTCTCTTTGGTTTGGCAAATAAGGTCTTCTCCTCCTCCTGGTTTTTTCCTTTTAATTGATGCGAGACTTTATCGTTTTTTAACTTTAAAATTTATTGTTAAAATACACTAGGAATGTCCATCCCTTATGATTTAAACACTTTGACTTTTTAGAGACTTTATTTAATAGTACTTTACTTAATAGCACTTTATTTAATAGAACTTTATTTAATAGCACTTTATTTAATAGTACTTTATTTAATAGTACTCTATTTAATAGTACTTTATTTAATAGCAAGAAAACCCGCTGTACATACGCGAAGGCCGCAGTCTAACCTATATAAGAGGTCCGCTGTACAAACGCTAAGGCCGCAACCCCTTGTCCGATAGATTAGATCACTATACACTGCACTCCGTCTTGCAACTCATTTGCAACCTTTTAAGTACCAAATTATTGGTGAGTTAATGCAGATGGTGCATTTTCCTCACCCAGAACGTGTAACCTATTCTGAGGTTATTCGCCGGCCATAATCCAATAGTTTGTTCTGCAAAAAACTGCAGCGACAGAGAATTAAACAATTCCATAATCGTTTTCCTTGCCAACAATGCATCGGTAATGACTTGCGCAATTATTTAATTGCTTTCAATGAGGCGAACCAATTATAGGCCATTGCCCGCATGTTCCAATCGCATCATACGATTTATTTGCGCCTCACTGCTGTGCGGGCTACTTCGCCGAACTCAGCAGTTTTCTGATGCTCGATTATTTCGTCGCCGGGGGCCCTTGATATTGCCACTTGTACTCGCATATCATGTATCACACCTGTAAACATATGTACTTGTAACATGAGACCGTAGGCCTGTAGACAGGTGCTTGTTTGATTATCGTAATGCGAAGCAGAATGCAAGGTCAGGTGCACGACGGAAATATGCTTTGGCATGAATGGATAATTATCGCAAGATATGCAATATGAATTAATTGTTCGTGGAGAAGTCTTTACTTCTGAATGAACGCGAGTATTGCATTGTATGCAGAATACTTTGATTAATGTTTACTTAGATGGAATCATATGAATTGATGATTGGGTTTCTGCGAAGATTTATTATTGAGGATGGAATCTTAATTGTATTATGTATGGTATTTTTTAAGAGGGAGTGAATAGCGAGGTGTAACACTTCCTTTAAATGAATCAAGGAAAACGAACCATTTTCCCCGCATATTTAGAAAATTTTTTGGTCCAACAAAAGTCGGAAACTAGTTTAAAAGTAGAAACAGTCACATTAGAGTAATCTCTTAGGTGGCAAGTATGATGTCGATTGGTTTTGTTTTAAGATATGTTGGCTTCAATGATGTAGGTGCCGTTAATTCACGGTGTTATGTATCAGCATTCTTCCTTAATCACAAACGTAAATACTGAACTCTAGAGGCATATAATTTTGTTCGGTTGGATCATCTTCGCGACCGCTCGGAATTTAATGCCTCGAGAATAGCTCGTTATTTAATATTGATATGCGGAGAGCTTGGTCGAGAATGTCCGAATGAGCTCGAAAAATCGGAATTGAATTGTGGTCAATGGACATGGGATCATTTATAAAATGAGTGAGATTATAAAGCCCTTTCGGGCATAAACATTAACAATAGAACCAGAAATGTAGTCTCTTACCAATTAACTCAATATAGGAGAACGTTTTTGGGAATAGGGTTGTGTGCCAAATTTCATCGACACTCTTGATATGTGATGGTCTTGCCTTCAACAAGGTGGTGCGATGAGTTAATCTCTGTTTCTTCAAACTATGACATCACGTCCCTTGTAAATCTGTTGCCAGGGAACCCAAGGATACAAGCGTGTTACAAATACATGGAATATTGTTAAAGGGGCCTAATGGTAGAAAGATTCTTGACGCTCGTTTTTTTTTTTTTTTTATTGGATAGGCTCAGCGGACATTTCAACTATGGAAGGATGAATAATTCAGGAATGTGTAAAAGTTACCGATGGTTATTTTGAAAGTGGGTGATGAATTAAAAATGCTCTTCGCGCATTTTGTGATTCTTTGTTGTTGTTGTTTATTGGAATGAAAATGTTTGAAAAATTTAAAGAAACAAGCTCGGTAGCACATTTGAAAACAACGCTCTGTGCTTGTGCAGTTCGTTCAGCCGTTCTTTTTTTTGGAAATGGATGCTACCGATTAGACAATAGAATAGCACTACATCGCATTAAACCAAAACAGTTTAGTTTGAAGCGATGGCCGAATAGCTGGAACACACTCCCCGAGCGGGAACTCTGTTCTCAATACTCCATTCGAATATTTCTTTTGTCGTGTATTATCGAACCTGAGGTTTTTATTGAACAACATTTGTGTTGCTTAAAAAATCCATTGTGCGGTGCGTTTGCGTTTTGGTCTCGACATTCTTTGTAGTACGATAGCCTTACTCTCAGGAAGCGTATCTCCTTGTCTTAAAAGGGCGAGGGATCCCCCAAAACCGCTCCTGAGAAGGCTCGTTGCGTTCGCCACGGTGCTTCGCCAGACGTGAGGGAAGAGTGAAGACCGTTTGGAGTTAAGAGGAGTCTGACTGGGCCCAATGCCGGAATGTCAACTAGTTCTTGTTGTTGCCAGGTTTGCGCCTATGTGGGAACAACTAAACTCACAAAAAAAAAAAAATGACTGCTTTATTTTGAATTACTATTTATTTTAGGAGATTGGCGGCCTCAGCAATCGGGCGCCAATCTAGCGACTGATCTAAACTAATTTGGATAAATATTATTTAAACTTGGTTAAAATGCGTTCTTACACCTAGGACGCCAATCACGACTAAACTCGAATCTGAATTTCATCATCCTATTATATAATATATTATCGGGATTTTGTATCCCGAATGCATCAAAATGCGAGCAGAATCTCGAAAAAGATACTTGGCTGGAACCAAGTGTTTGTATTTGAGATAAGAATTCGGTTACACGAATTCTCGGAATTATAGGTTGTGAGTATGGTAGCTGAACATCTGGTTCAACCTACCATGTGTTTGTTTTTTGTTTGGAGATCATGGGAAATTGATGTATATGGATGATAAACGAATATTTAATTCGTTTACGAGGAATTTTGTTGGATTGGGATAATGTCTTTGTGGATTTGCGTTAAAGATTATGGGGAGTTGGGTGTAAGAGCGATAAACGACCATTTGATGCGTTTATCGCAAATTTTGAATTTAGATTACTGTTTTTTTGAATTTCAGTCAAGGATTATGGTATTTGGATGTATGTGTGGTGGAAGGAGATAGTAGGGCTTTTCAGAGCACTACATCTTAATAGGCGACCCGACGTCATCCCTACTGTTGACTATATACGGCATAATAGCATTTGCGGCTTTATTTAAAGTGCTACCGAATTCATCAAGTTTTGGCCTGACGCATTACTAATTTGTTTTAAAATGTGTGTACAAATATATGTTATATCCTCTTGTCGGTATACTACTAATCCACACGTATATTGATTTCGAGAACCTTAGGAATGTTGGTGTTTTGGGGGACCGGTGGAGAGCGTGGTGATCGGGGACTATAAATCAATGGTACGTCGCAATTCCGGTGGTATATTGTGATCCGGATTGTTGCATTATATCGAGTACAGCAGTGTAGGTTGATCGAGATCCGCCACTAACTTAAATATTACATGCGATGATTAGATGCGATGGTATCCAGGCAGCCGCCGTTGTAATAGAAATATTTGCTGTTGCTTCTACTGTCGGCCGTTGTAGTCCGATAGAATCTTCTGTCCGAATACTAATGATGTTGGCCGTTTCTTTCAGTAACTCAGCTGCACTGACTTTATAGGACAATTTTAAGATGAAGACAATACTGTGAGGGTGCAAAGTGTTAATCCCTAACATGAGCACGGTTTCCACTTTTACCCCAACACTTGCCCACAGAAAAATTGTTCACAGGAGGAAGGCAATAAATGAAACGCACTTGGTTCAGATGTTTATGTTTTCTTTTTTTTTATTTGTTAATATAAGGGTTCCTTTTATTTTACATTAAAATAAACTATCACTAAACTTACATGAAATAGATTATATTTGTGTTTACGCATGAAGGGATCCCGACACAATGTAACTATAATAAAAGTACGTTTAGGCCAATAATGCACAAGGAACTAGAAACCTTTTGAGACTACTGCCGTGAGTATGTTGGATGGCGTTTAAGACACTTGTGGATGCGTGTCTGCCCGCGATGGCGATTGAATAATGACTGACTAAAATAAATGCGAAAGTCTGGTGAGCCTCGAGCGGCATGACCTCCGGTGGCAGCGGTTGAGATGCGACTGATTTGGTTAGGGGTGAAATTCTGTGTTCTCGATTTTGCACACAGGACAACCAAAAGAGATCACGGCTCTGCTCTCTCATCGTCACGCCCGTCGAAGTGTGGTAACTTCGATTAATTGATAATAGATGAACGCGGTAGAATGAGAGAACAGAAACACTATGTACTGTGATCTCGGGGTGGGTTGGTTGTGTGTGTTGGTATCAAATGCAGCTTCTGAGCATGACCTACTGCCCTAGTGTTACGGCTGTGGTGATCTCAGAGTACATTGAACCGTATGGAAACAGAATTATAAAAGAGAGGAAAATTTTGTTTGCGCTATTCACCTGTTAAATGAGATCGTTGATCCCAAGCGAATGGGTGATCTGAAGAAAAGCCGAAGTGACGCCAAATTGGCTAGGGTAATTTATCATGAAAATAAAACTAAAACAGACCGAGCGCATCCCAAGATGGGGTTTGGATTTTACGTCCCTATGGGAGGATTTTACGTCCCCATGGAAGGATTTTACGTCCCCAAATGTAGTATCCGTCTCAGGAGCAATGCTCTCATTTCCCTTCTCTAGATGTAGTTTTAGTTTTAGTAGTATTTCCGTCCATTGAGTTTGATTTTGATACCTAATATTGTTATGATTGGTTCTAAATGCTTGTGTGTTCTGGAAAAAAAAAGAAATGGTTACTCACAGTTTATTGGTTGTTGATGTTCCGTGGAGTTAAAGTAGCAGTAATCTTTTCGCTGTAACGGTATTGTTTATGAAACTCTGCTAAAGCATTCTCGAATTATGGGCAGCTCAATCCTCTGTGTTTTGAAATTAAATCAAACTGATCATTTTCTTTTAAGCCCTTTATTTTTCACTTTTGTTTTCGTATTAATCTAATTAATATTGTTTTAGGTATATTGAGATCTAGTTCATATTTGTTCAGACTATACAATTTGGTTTCTCCAATTTGTTTATTTTCTAAAATACGTGAGAGCTTGCGCGACAGACGCTTTCAATATCACACCAGACAGGTTCTCTGCCTCTCACACTCACCCTCAGTTTCTCATTTCGTCATCCACTTAACGCGAATAAACTCAGGCGAATCTCCTCCAAAAGGTAAACTTCGTGGCTAGGGTAATTCTCGGAGTGCAGAACTACGAAGTGCACTCCGAGAAGGGTAAATGGAGAGTATTGAAAACTTCACCGGATGGAAAGTAGTCTCAAGCCAAAAACCTGTACTTTTTATATCAGATCACGATGTACATTCCGAAAAGGGAAATATTGGCTTGAGAAAAACTGTTTCGCTCTGTGAAAATGCGTCATCTGCCGATGATGGTGGTGATGGTGGTGGATGGTGGTGACGGTGATGGATGGTGGTGATATATGATGGTGGGTTCAAGAAGGGATGATGGTGGTTTCATGTATGGAAATCGGTATGCGGGATTTAGGAAATCGGTTTCTTAGACAAAAGGATGCGAGCGGCAATGATTAAGGGAGTTTCTAATTATGTAACCGATTTAAAAAAGGAAGGCTCTTATATATATATATATATATATATATATATAGTTTAGTTTAGTGGGGCTACCAACCCATTTATTGGGTTAGTTTAAGCAACATAGTTACCTACATCTAAAGTATATATAAGTTACAAACTAGAGAGCTTGAGAACTATCTTAACTAATCTTAACCTAAGGTAACCAGGAAAAATTAAGAAGTTGGGAGAAGAGGCGAGAGGCGGGTGCAGATTATAGTAAAGTGTTGAAGTGCCGCTTAAGGTTGGTGGTGAGAGTGGTTTATGAGCCGGTGCTTGAGAGTATGGGTAGAGAGGTCGAAGTCGGACAATGGTCTATAGATGTAAGGACGAAGAAGCTGGGTGAGACTGATGTATTGATAGAGTCTGTTTTAAAGATGAGGTAAAGCTGCCTACCCAAAAGGTTTCGAACGTTGCTGATCTGCCAGAGACAAGAATCATCTAGTCGATCAATGAAGATACATTCCTTGGTCGAGGTGGCGTGTGAGGTGAAGTGTGAATGATCGTCAGATATAACCCAATTGAGTTGTGAAAGATTAAAATCTCGGAAGGTGATGATGTCGGTCTCGCAATTACTCAGCACGATTATATGGCCGATAACATTAAGAGCTAGCTCGTAAACTTCAATAAGCTGGGATGGCAAAATATAGAAGCACATGACAAAGATGGATTTCCGAGGGTGAGTTTGACAGTCTAGCTTGAAAGAGGTAGGGAAAGCGGCAAGTGACGACTCGAGGCTCTTTTGGACAGCGATGAGCACTCCTATATAACATATTACATGGTAATTGAGAAAATATTGTACGCCGAAAGGCAAAACAAAACAAAAAGACAATGTACAATTGTGAGTGCTTGTAAAGAGCCAGTAAGTATAAGAAGAATAAATGTAAGTAAGCTTAGTGTTTAGCATTAAGTAAAAACTGTTTTTTTTTTTTTATATTTTATAAATAAAAAAAAAATGTTCTGATGGCATTCTTCAATTGTGTTGTCTTTCAATGAGAAATCTAAAGACCAATATGTACCAAAACTTGTTTCCAAATCGTGACACTCTTTCTACTTTTACTGATTCTACTTTTTTATTGATTCGCCTTTTGTTGGAACTACAATATAAATACGAATACTTATAACAATATATGGATAACAATTCGAAGTTTTCAGAAATTAACTGTTCGGGCTAGGATTTCAAAAATTTAGTAGGTGTTTATTTTTTGAATTCGCTCTAATATCTGGGCTGCAGTTTTGGCTCTTCATTGAAGCGAACTTTTATCCAACAATTTTGCGACTTACAGCATTCTTTAGTGTGCTCCTTAAATGTCTGCTGTATAATCTGGGATTAATCGAATCCTTCGATGAGCTTATTGTATACGGAATTTCATGATAGCAGAAATTAATAGAATGCTGATGACTATCCAAAAGTCCATCCATTAAGGGATACAAAGTTTGCCAACAGGAGGCATGGCTTAGCTATTAATGGTTGCACACTTCATTTCCGAATCAGAACATTGCAAGCAACTACAATAAGTGCACTTAGCTACGTGACTATGCATTTAAATGACTTTGTGCACCTCCCCACCAACAAAACAAAACTACATTTTGATAACCCAATTCAAACTAATACCCTGTAAGGGCAGTTTCACGCTCGAAGCGAATTACCTTATCGCCACAAAGTGAATTCATCTAGCCGCTGTACATGTTTGACGGATCAACACTTGATGTGGATAAAAGCGTAGCAAAATGAGGAAGTGCACTTTCCGTAAAGGACGGGGGCGAAAAAAAAAAAAAAAACAGAATGCATGTTTTTTTAAGACGTCCAGGTAGGCAGGACATTTCATCGCGAAGTCGGAAGGGTTATGCAATGTCCAGAGTTATTCGAATTAAAAATGCCAGTAGCAATCCATTTCCTGTGCAGGAGGGGGAATGACCTTTTTTTGTAGCAGCACACACACAACATAGGCTGCCATGAAAAGCGGGCCACAAAAAAACTTCTATGCAATGAGAGAAGTAAGCTGAATTTTGAATTTAATGACATTCTCCAGAAATTCTTATCCCCCTTGGCGAGGGCTCTTTTTTAATCTGCTGAATATGCCATATATTTTTGGTGTGACAAGGAATATGTGTGTATTCCTTTCCTTTTTACATACGATGATCGGCTTTATGATGATTATGAAATGGTGTTGAATTCCTCACAGAGTTGATGCACATTCGTCTCGAATACGTGAAGATTGTTAACTCGACGGCCCAAGTTACCAAGCAAAGTGTCCCACGCCCATAAAATATATCGACCAAAAACTTACGGGAACTACCATAGCGTTGCAGTTACCTGAAAAGAGTCCAGTTTTTTTTATCAGTTTGCTACATCTCTGATGACATTTTCACCAAAATTCAGCGTGATAATACGGTGGGGTTAATTGAGAGAACTGTGAACAGGACAATATCAATTTTAAAGAATAAACTTGTATTTTGTAATTTCTGAACAAATCTCGGATTCTGGTTGATCGAAATGGTAATTCACCCGAGGAATAATTTACTGGGTTTTTTTATTTATACGAGGGTTGCCTCTTATGTTTCGGGATTTGGCAACCCTAGTGTTGCAATCCGGCAATTGACAGCTCTGTCGTAAAGTTGGACATTTTTGAGGTTATACGCACTCAGAACGTTTTGATATACGAGCACTATTTGTGTTGTTTACAGTAACTTAAAAGATTCATCTCGGCCCAAAAATGGAATTAAATCGTCAACATTTTCGTGCGATAATTTTTACAACTTTCGGCGTGGATTAACTCAGCAACAGTGCATGGATGAACTTAATTCAATTTTTGGCGATGAAGCTCCATCAAGGACCAGTGTTTATCGATGGTATGGTGAATTCAATCGTGGTCGTAGTTCACTCCAAGATGAATTTCGTGAAGGTCGTCCAAAATCAGTTGTTGTTCCGAAAACCATTGATGCTGTGCGCGAACTGATATTGGAAGACCGTCATGTGACCTATCGTGAGATTGAGACAACCTTAGGCGTTAGTGGGACCAGCATACATTCAATATTGCATAAACATTTGACCGTCAAAAAAATTTGTTCGCATTGGATCCCACACAATTTGTCAATCGCCCAAAAAAAGGCTCGTGTCAATTGGTCGAAAGAAATGCTCAAAAACTACGGTCGCGGTGCTTCGAAACACGTCTATGACATCGTGACAGGTGATGAATCGTGGATTTACGCGTATGAGCCCGAAAGTAAACAGCAGTCGACTGTCTGGGTGTTTCAAGATGAGCCAAATCCAACAAAAGTTGTTCGCGCATGAAGCACTTCCAAGCAAATGGTCGCCTGTTTTTTCGGGAAAACTGGACATGTCGCAACCGTACCACGAGAACAACGCAGAACAGACAATTCTGAGTGGTACACAACCATTTGTTTGTCAGTTGTCTTCCAAGAAATCAGGAAAACAAACCGCCGAAGACGGATCACTCTTCACCACGACAATGCGAGCTCTCACACATCGGCTGCGACAACTGCATTTTTGAGCACCCAAAACATCGATTTGAAGGGTCATCCGCCGTATAGTCCTGACTTGGCACCGAATGACTTCTTTTTATTCCCGTACGTAAAAAACAAACTGAGAGGTCAAGGTTTTCGACACCTGAAGAAGCGGTTGCTGGATTCAGAATGCATGTGTTGGAGATACCTCAATCAGAGTGGCAAAAGTGCTTCGACAATTGGTTCAAACGCATGCCAAAGTGTATAGATCTTCATGGGGAATATTTTGAAAAACAATAAAGTGATTTTCGATGATCAATATTTGTTTTTGTTCTCTAATCCCGAAATATAAAATGCAACCCTCGTATATAATATTATTCTTATTGTTATTATTAGTATAATTTTTTCTTTTTTTTGCTGTGTGGCATAAAGGCGGTAATCTTCAAAGCGACAAGTGGCCGAGACTCGCATGCTCTGTTATCGGTTGTCCGGGAGTACCTACGGTCTAAATTCACCCTAACTTTGCAGTTCATCCCTGTTATTTCTCCTGGGTACTGTCTTTGGCGGATTAGAATGTTGTTGTCGAAGTACCACCGAAGTGTTCCGCCGAACACCGTTCGCAAACCAAAAAAAAAAAAAAAATACGCTGTGGCGAATACAGTCATAAATAATACACGGAGAAGTGGTTTTCGAATCTTTATTTATTGTTTCTATTTTTGTTTCGTAAATCACTACACAGGGCTTAAAATTAATTTGGATTATGTGACACTCCATATTCCATTACACACGCGCGATTTACACAATGCACACTCGACCGTCACAAACTTATCGGCATCTAACAATCGCGATTTAATTATATGTACTCTCTTTTTTTTTGGACTAAAAACGCGCGGATCGATCTCCTCGTAGGGGTTCTCTCTGTTCCCTCTTGGACGGATGCTCGATATAGACTAATTGTCTCTATCTTTAAATTCAATCCGAACTTCTCATCCCCGCATCTGCAAACGAAAATTTCCCCATCCAATCTGCTAAACAGAATTTCCCATCGTATCCGTTAACAGAATTTCCCATCGTATCTGTAAGGAAAATGTTCCTATCATCAATTCATCATCCTTCTTTCCGTCTTCCTTTTCGGAATCTTGTTTCTTTTGTTTAAAGATCGAATGCCGCCGCTTATTCTCCGTGCTTTCCGTGGGATATGTTAAGGTTAGCCATTTAGCTTAAGCCAACAATGTTCTTGTGCATTTCAGATCGGTAATAAAATGAACCGTGGGATTGGTGTAGTTCCTTTGTTAGGATTTTCGAACCATAAACATCTATCGAGCGATCTACGTTAAGATGTTTATGATTGCATGACTATTGGACGGCAGCGAAACGATGTGCTTTGTTTGCACAAGTGTGCCTTTTGCGTTAGGGTCATGCAAGGGATTTAGGTGCTAATTGCTATTAGCTACCAGAGTATGCATCCGTTGTTCGGTTTATTTACCGACAATGGTATTTCAAGGGAAACATCGCGTTGATGCTTAGGATGGGTGAGTGATCTTCATGCGACGCTTTCCTGCATGGCGAATTTGCTTAGATGCGATGCTTTCCTGCCTTTTGGAATTGGGGTAGAATACAATATATGGATGCGTCGAACTCGATATTGAGAGCTTTTGAACGTTTAGTTCCTTGCTTTCTGATATGGGGTTTAACGTCGTTGCATGTCCTATAACCTTTTGTTTCAGGTATGGTTACTGACTATTGGGACACGTGTCTGTGGGCACGTGTGCTGAAAAAGTTGAGTAAAGTTCCTAGACGGAAAGGATACTTCAACCCGTAGTGAGTTATATGGTTCGTAGAACCGCTACATCTCTCTCGACATTTCTTCCCGGGTCAGGGTCAAAGTATAACGTTTTTAAAGTTGCTGCAGTTCTTGTAGTCTGCAGATTTTTGGATAATGTCGAGCCTTCCCATGATGAATTCCCATCCATTGCGAGTGTCAAACATTACCTCGTAGGCTGGTTGCGTCTACAGCATCGTTGACTCGCACGGCAATCATACTCCTGGAATCTACTGCATTCTAGAAGGATGTGTTCTGCATTTGCTACACATTCTTGCAGGACGGTCAGTGCGGGTCTCCTGTGTGCTTGAATATATGCAGATATTGTAGAAATAACACACGTCCTGTCACGCATTGGATGCGTAAAAATGTACCTCACCATGTGATCTGTTTGTCCACTCTTCGAGGTTCGGTACCAATTCGTCCATTTTCCTGTGACGAGTCGTGTCCCATTTCTTTGCAAATGTTACACCTTCGTTCTCAGATGATCACGAGTTCATGCACTCAGGTGTTCCAGCTTTTATATCTGATCGCCATTTCTATTTCTATGGATATTCGACCTGCAATCACTGCGGACCCTTCGGTGGATATCGTTCGATTCTCAAATTTCCTCTGGTTTGAACAAAACCCATAGGCTTGCTGTAGGCGGTTGTTCTAGCCCAGATGGAAGCTGCGTATAGGAGGGTTGACAGGCTCACTGACAGGATCACAAGTGCCAACAGAAAAAACATCATAAGATTGATAGAAGCCATTCAAAAACTGGTTAAAGTCTTCTACGTATAAAACAGCCAATTACTTTCTTGTCAACCTATTATTCTATGAGGAGCCGCTTGCACTAAATGCCAATTCCCCCTGGGAATGAGATGTAATCGCATATCTGCAATCGATAAATAAAAGTGACTGGTAGAGATGTTATGGCCTGATAGAATCTACTAACTAAATTACTAGAAAAACTTAGGACACTGCCTCTCTGTTATGCTATTTGTTACCAATATTCCCGGGTAATGCCATAAACCCACTAACCAACAACAACAAAAAAATCATTCTATACAAACGATATTTGAGGGTCGCAAGAGTGGAATCAGGAAAAAAAAACGACGCTACCAAAATGAATGAAAAATATAAAATTCCACACAACGCTGTATTCGCGTATAATATTTTGCATTTATCACATACTCTCAGCCAGATCCATTTATTGCCTTGGCTTCCATAGAAAATGAGTTCCTCGAACCGGTAAACCAGGCATCTTGTTTAAGGTATACATAATGGTTGTGTTTATTAATTAAAATGCCTTTCCCAATTCAAATTGTCATCTTTCCTGAGTAAACAGCGCCTCTGTTGGTACGATACAAATTCCCTCCTGTTGGCAATTCCTACTCTTCTCATTTTAATTTAATTTGTTACACATATTCCATCCCAGGGCACTGTATTTAGCCGCATATAACTTGAATTTTGGTCCCATTTATCGCAACCAAAGGTTAACGCTGCTCATCGTATTATCGTAATGTGAAACCCGGAAAATGAAAATTTATTGATAAAAGCTTCGAGTCAATCGACTTTGTTCCCCAGATTTACATTGACTGCAAAAATATTATGCAGAAATCGCATTTGTTAAAAGTCCTTTACTGACACAACTTTCGCCGCAAGGGTTTCTATTCCACTTCGTATATGATCTTGTCCTTGTTTTGCGGTTTCATTGATGTTTCTTTTATTTTTCGTTGATGCTCAAAGCTTGAAAATTCTTCCTGACCCATTAACCAAACACACGCGGTGTGAGAGGAAGGAATATGCCCTTCCATTGCCAGGAACAGTGACACGAATGTAATACCAGCCAATCTCTAACTGCTGAGGATTAAATGGGACAAGGTTTCAATTAGACGAAAAAAGCGGAGCAATTTGTTCAGAGCAAACGGCACAGGCAACGTCAGCGGATATGTGCAGCTTATGCGTCATCCAAGCGAACAGTGCCAGGACTAGGATATGGAAATACGGAGAATTTTCATATTTTTCCGGTGCTCGGCTTGTTTCGTGTCTACCCTAAGAATTGTGCGTCTGGTGATATTAGAAACATTAGAAAGGCAGGCCGGTTTAATTAAGTATATTGTGCTGGAGTCGAAACTTGAATTCCCCATGTATTTATATAAATGGAAATATGAACTTGTTTAATTAAATCTACAGAACAGCAGCTAACGGAGAAAGGTATTCTATCGAATATGTGAATTAATTTAGTCGGGATCTTTTTTTCTCATTTGTACTGCACCCAAATAAAATAAATTTCTTTAGCTGAAGTGAACATCTTTATGGATAGCAATGCAATTAATTCTTACTATTCCACAATTAGTGTAAATTTGATTACACAACATTTTCTATATGTTCGCAACCATTTTAAAGCTAGCCATTGATTCTTAGTGGTTGTTTGCCAAATTTGTATACCATGTATTTTCTGTTCAAAATATAATCTTAGAAAACAGCAATTTCCGAATTAATGTTTTTTCGTCTGCCGTTGATGAGATTGTTTGTTGATTGGTCCACATTAGCTGTTGATAATATGTGAATAATTTCTTCATATAATATGCTTCAAAACAATACATAAAGCTGCACAACAGTTGAGATATTTTTCAAGGTAATCTACAATATAATTTCACCGTAAATTTATATGTAAGCCGTTTTGTTATGCAATATTTGAAATTCATTTATACTTACGGTTTGCCCTGGCCTGACGATGTTTTACGGTGGGTGCTGATGCTGCTGCTGAAACGATGGATTAATTGCAAAACCTTTTGGAAATCTGCAGCTGTTTATTAGTCACTTCGGTTTTTCATAATTTCACACATTTATTTTGTTTTTTTTATAATATACAACCATTTTTTAGCTTAATATGCCACTTTCAGTTTTATATTAATGGGTTATGCCACTGCAGAGACTCGAAAACCGACCACTTCCTTAGTATTTTTTTTTCTTTTGGATGGGAAAAAGTGTATTATTAATAAAACGAAGTTTAGCATATGTTTATATATGTATATTTTATTACAATTTAGTAATTTTATAATATATATATATATATATATATAATTATATATATATATATTTATGTATATATGTATACATGTATATATATATATATATATATATATATATATATATATATATAATTTTTGATGTTTGGCAACACTATTCTTCGAGGAATCGAATTAAGAAGATTCAGTTAAAATTTGGACCGGGTCGGATAAAAATTGAGAAGGTTATCTTGCATGCCTATTTGAAAAACATAGTTTTGAGATAATCGCGTTTAAAGTTTTAAGTTGTAATTTCTATGCTTTAAGAAAAATTACCGTTAGTCAGCAATGCTTCAATGCCTTCCAAGAGTATATTTGTTCCACCTTACAATTTTTTCACCGACCTAGATGCCGAGCCCGCCATTATTGCAGTATCTGTCAATGACGACCCGGCTTTACGAGTATTGATTCTCGTTTCATTATTTTCTATGCAATAATTGTAACAAGTTCGGCGCAAGGCTAATAACCTTGCCCGTAAAAATAAGTTATTATGGAAAATTTAACAAGTCTCGAGACTTGCTAAATAAGGCCAAGACCGGATACCGGCTGTCGTGCCGATGATGATAATGATTTTGACTTGTAACAAGTCAAGGTTATCGGCCACCGCAGGACCTCAATTATCTTCATATAGCTTCGTATACTGAGAAACCCATTTATCCGATCCAGTTTTAAGTTTTGTTTAATTTCATAGGAGGGTGGGGTGAAAAGTTTTCGGCCTGACCTACGGACGGCGCCAGCAAGCCTAAATTTTAACTTTGTTAATATATAATATAATTTTACGTTGTATTCTATAGTGCTATAGCGTTTGAAATGATAGAGAAGAACGTGCGATTCGAACTGACGCTATGACAGTTAGAATCTCCAAAAATTGAACCAAAGCGCAACCCATCAGGCTATTGGCCGTGTTTTGAATTCGATTTTTAAACTCAAGTATATTCCACTGATGCGAATTGTTATGTTATCGCCATGGTATACGGCTCTGATGTATTTTCTTATTCGATTTTCGTTCGTGTTCTTCACTATTTGCTTGTGTACCGTGTGTATCTGTTAGAGACGCTGTGGGTAGTTTCTATTTTGCATCAACAGGGATGCGGGTTCAACAGAAACACCACAGATATTACGCTGACGAAAATGATCGACCACTAAGAGAAGACTAACGAATTGGAAAACAAAACACAAGTATAATTGTTCGTGGTAAAAAAGTTATTTTTATTGATTATAAATCACCCGAATGGCATAGAACAGAGAAGCTCTTTACACACACATTTCACAATTGGATGCGATTCAGTTTCTATTGAGCACTTAGCATTGACAATGGGTTTGTATTAAATTAATCGATTGTTCGCCTCACGTTTTTTTTAATTCACAAAATTTTTCACAGATGAGGGATTAAGAGTTTTATTACTGGAAGCAACCCGACTTTACACATACATTTCACAATTGGATGCGATTCAGTTTCTATTGAGCACTTAGCATTGACAATGGGTTTGTATTAAATTAATCGATTGTTCGCCTCACGTTTTCTTTAATTCACAACATTTTTCACAGATGAGGGATTAAGAGTTTTATTACTGGGAGCAACCCGATCACGACTCCGAATTTATCGCGTGGGTGTATATTTACGCTTCTCCGCAGCCGGCGGAGAGCGGGAGTGAAGTGACCTGCGTGGTCAAAGGATGGAATAAGACTCAGCGATCGTCATCTCATGCAGAGATGATTTCGCTAAGGAAAAAAGGAAGAGAGAGAAAAACGCTTCTCTTAAGGGTGTGAACATACTCTTGCCAAGGATATGTTTTATCTCCCACAAGTGTAACGTAGAGTCTCTCTTGTGGGAACAAGAAAACCAGATCTCGTAATAAAGGTCATGGTGGTGTGTGTGGGATCGTTCAGATCGATGCTATTCACACGTGCCCGACAGCAGTGGAACAACGAAACAGGCCGGCGGCAAAGACAAAAGCGAAAAATGACCAAATGCGCAGTTGGTAATGCGGGTCATTGTTTACGCGATGCCTCGTCGCTATTTTCGATGTAGGGAAAAAAAAGTACTAAAAGCAAATTAGATGTTTATGGCATCTCTGGCTGCAGTAGAAACCGGGTTCATGTTTGCATCAGGAAATGCTGGAGAATTTGGTTTCAGCGTCTATTGCGCTAATTATATGCAGCTGCTTGGGTTGTTTATTGATAAAACAAACAAAAAAGGTTGCCAGGCAATATGTATGAAAAGGTACATGACGCGGCTGGGAAAATAGACGGCGCAATATTTATGGTCCCTGTCATGAAGGTTACAAATGTATGTAAATCTAATTATTTGTTTACCGGAATTCATCTAAGGAAATTTGACTGGCGACGTAGATGCCGAAATTGATTGGAAATTCCTGGTAAGCTAATAAAAAATCTTAAGGAGCAATGGTATGCGAAGAGAATGCATGAAGGTAAGTTTTCTTTACAGGGACTTAAAGATCATAGATTTGATCTATTAAATGCGTGCAGCATTTTTAGGTGCCGAATGCGAATGCATTGGCGAGGACTTGAGCGTCTTGGGTGATGACTATAGGGGGTTTTTCAGGAAGGTAAACCGTGGGATTTGGCGGAACCGCCACAACGCTATAGTATTATGTCTCATTAACTCGTATATAAATGTTCAGCTCGATTTCTTTGTTAGTATACATTTGAGATGTCAGGCCGTTAACTTTTCACGCCCCCTGGTAGTCGTGCGTCGTGACCGTGTTCAACAGAATAGTTTAAATGCACTGTTAAAATTTTGTCTATGCTATTGTTACATGCAAATTTCTCCACATCTTAATACGTACCCCTTCGGAGCCAGCGTCCACCGTTAGCCGGGTTACAAGCAGAACCACCCACTTAAAGGATAAAGAGGTCTGCAAACTTTATCATTACCCACATACATTTTGAACCCCATATACCTTCAGAACATATCCCATAATCAACATTGAACCCAATGTCAAACAAATTGAACTAAACGTTCAATTGTCGCACATTGAATTCCATGTATAAAACCCAACATGTAATAAACAAACCATATGTTCATTTGGTTCGCATACACGTAAAATTCCCTAAAATTAAATGTGCGAACCGAATGTCCCACCCTCAAACCAATATTGTTGAGGAACGTAAAATGCGCGACTGCAATTTTATGATCGTCTAAAAATTTTTTTGGACAAATCCATCTCCACGATCAACATCATTTTTCTTTTTCCAAATCCAACACAAACAGGTTGGGCCATAAAGCGAACCACATGTTTGTTTTATCGTCCACCAACATTGAGGATCGAAAATGTTCACCCCCAAGGTCCTTTGTTGCTGGTTCCTATTCTGTTTTTCCTCTATTCGATCCCAATCCGGGAAACATGACGGCAATGAATGGCGGTTGCAAAAATGGCCACGCAAACAAAAGAATGTATCTTTCGATCTGCACAATCGAAGGAGAGGTTTCGTTCTCCCAAACGAACACAAAACCAACGGAATTGGGTCTGGACTATTGACTGAGACGTTCAGGTGTGAGTTCGCGTGCACCGAGGTGTCAGTTGAGATAGTGACTACGAAAAGTAATTAACTGAACCTCACTGGGAAAAGTATAATTTGTTCAGATACTCTGAAGAGGTTTTTACCGGCAAAAAAACCAAGTGTTAAACTTAAAAAAAAAAATTGAATTGTCACAACTATTTGTTAATTAACTATCTAGATTGAGAAATATATATGACCAAAACTACCAATTAGTTTAAGTTAGTGATACCTTATCAGTGTGGTTTATTAATACAGTATAGTTTCAATGACTGGCGCAAGACTAATGACCTTGCCCGGAAAAAACAAATCATTATGGAAAATTTAACAAGCCTCAGGACTTGCTAAATAAGGCCAAGACCGGTTCCCGGTTGTTGTGCTGATAATGATGATGATAGTTTCAATGATGAAAATAAATTAGATATTATAACAATGGCGCGGCCAATAGGATTTGAGGAAGCCTTAGTATCGTAAACTCATAAGCGTTTGAAAATCCCGAATCCGCAAAAAAAAAGTGAAGTTCAAAAAAAAAAAATTATAATAATAAAATGTTACAGAGGCAAAAACATCGAACACAAAAAAAAAACAAGTGACAAAAGCTATAAAGGCTATTAACCACACAAGTGAATCACACACAAACACACAAACACATACACAGGAATAACAAAAAGTTGTTAATCAATCCAAAATAGACCTAAAAAATAAGGTACTAAAGTGAAAAACATAATATTTAAGAAAAAAAAAATTAACAAAAAACAAATTAAAACTATAAATACAAAAAAAAAAACCTAAAATACATTAACAAAATCAACAAACGATTTCATTGCATAATGCCAATAGACAGAAGCCGTTTCAACAAAGCAGCAACGAACAAGTCGCCGCAGATTATAACACACGATTTATTTTAGATTATTATTTCATTTGTACTTTTCTAGTTTATATTTTCATTAAAACAATAAATAATTTTCATTAAAATTATAATTTACCCCTCTGGGAAAAATGAAAAATTCACGCGTCAGCCTATTCTTACTTTTTGAATTTATCTTCACATTCCTAAATTTCCACATTTCTTCCAGTCAGATAATTATATAATTAACTGAAATCGCTCTATAATTGGAACGTATTTCCACTAATGTATATATTTAACAATCCTCCTAAAAGTTAAACTAAATATTAAACACATATTACTCGTAATATATTGTAAACACCTTTGGAGTAGTGATTGTCCTTGTTCCATATCGTCCCTTATTCTTTTTATCAGCGTGTTTACTTTTTAATTTGTGAATCCGTATACTGTTCCTTCCGCTTTTCTGTTTACCACCAAAAATTGAAGCAAAAGTGGAGAATATATTAAACTTGATAAACACCCTCGGGAATAGCCACCACCAGGAACGCCTTCTCCTATATCGATCGAGCTACACACAGCCATACCCCCGTCCGCTTATGGAACGTGAATCAAATCCAGACGTCAGCGACCTCCCCGAGTCACCATCAAACTCCCCAAGGCGACTCTGATGCGGAGCCGAACTGTTAGGAAGGGTAGGCAAGGTAAGCATAAGGAAATTACAATTTACTAATTTGGACTAAACCGTTACTCCATACACAGAGGAACTCGAATCTTCGACCCGAATTCCGCTCCACAGTGAAGAAGCAAACGCAGTTCTCTTCAACCCAGCAGAGCCCACAAACACAATGTTGAGAGTGGACAGAATATTTGAGTTAGTCTTAAAGATGACCCCGGTGTTCTCTGGGCAAAAAGGTCACAACGCAGCTATGGAAATGCAAATGTTCATAGACAGTTGTAAAACGATCCTAAGCTGCCTGTCCAAGGACGAAGAGTAAAGCTTCCTAAGTTGGCTGCCCACAAGGTTATGCGGTGAAACATATTGTATATCGTAAGGTTTTATAAATGCCTAGTCTGGCTAACTTGTAAAATAGGCCTTCGATCCAAGCAGTGTCGAAGACCTTCTCCAAGTCAATCAGGTAGGTACCTGTACAATGTTTTTTGCATTTATTCCATTGAAAGTCCGAGGCCATTTTAGTTGCGGCATGGTAGACTTCGTGTGCATCCTTTAAACCAAACTGATTATTTGGAATAATGCTATTGTCATCAATCCATTTTAGCTGGACTGTATTTATAACCTTCTCGAATATTTTACTAATACTCGGTAATAAGGTAATCGAACGTAGGTTGATTGGGTTTGTGCTATATTTTCTCATTTTTGCGGTAGTTTGTGCCATGGCTGTTTTCCAGTAAGTTGGACAGCGGGCATTGTTCAACGCCTTGTTAAGCAGGACTGTGTGCCATATATGTACACTGCCATCGGAGGAAGATGTGTGAGTATGGTGCTGGGCATTCCATCGATTCTAAGGGCCTTTTTTTTCAATAAGTCGAAGATACCCTGGATTTCTTTTTTAGTTATTAATCTTTGCACTCGATGGCCCCGGAGAGGAGCTATTTAAAAGTTGTCTTTAAACTCGAGGGCTCCGCTATGGAGACAATGCTAATAATAACTGAGAAATAAATAATAATAATATAAAAAAAAATGCAACTATGGCTTTTTGATGTGCATTTTATATACTTATATGTGAATATGGTTTTTCTATTGAAATTGCTTGGAGCTGCTGGTGTTATGAGTGAAAAAATGGTTCGAGTGCAAAGGGTTGAAAAACCAAAAGCCCTTTTACAAGGGATGTTTAATCACAAAAAGCTCACCATAAAGGGCGGCGTTCTTAGGATCCATGCGTATTATCGGTAGCATTTGTTTGTTGTCTTCAGTTCGGGGTATTTGGAGCCACAGTCTTATTGTGATCTTTCCTCCGAAATATTTTATTTGTGGGAACATACTGGGGTTACGGGATTTTATAGTCAGAATTCATTATATGTTATAATATTATTTATTGGGCTAAAAGAACCCGAAAGTTCATGACCTCACTGACTCCATTATTCAATTGTTCCCTGCCTTGTGCACTTTCCATCCCCCTTCGCCCTGTTGTAGCCTTTCACTCAGGGAGCGTGTCTCCTTAAAAGGACGAGGGATCTCTCAAGACGGCTCCTGAGAAGGCTCGTTGCGGTCGCCACCGTGCTTCCTCAGACCTGAGAGAAGAGTAGCGACTGATCGTTTATAAAAGTGGCCCGGAAATTGGCCAGGTTTAATTAAAAAGGCAAATATTTTGTCTTTTGAGTTTTAATTTATTTGTTTTAATTTTGTTTATTGGCGTCCTGCCACTTCGGACGCCAATTGAGGCTGCCCCCCGAATCTAAAATTCATTACCCTTATAAATGCAACCAAATCGAGATTTTGTATGTCGAAGATTTCGAATTCAAAGCAAAATCTGGATTTAGATACTTTGGCTGGAGCCAAGTGTTTGTTTTTTGAGATAAGAACTCGGTTAGGCGAATTCTCGGACAAATGAGCGTAAGTATGGAAATTGAACATCTGGTTCAATTTACCATTTGTTTGCTTTTGTTTGAGGATCATAGGAAATTGATATGTATGGATGATAAACGAATATTTGATTCGTCTACCAGTAATTTTGCTGAATTGGGATAACATATTTCTGTATTAGTTGTATGATAATGGGGAGTTGAGTGCAAGCGTGATAAACGAATGTTGAATTCGTTTATTGCGAATTTAAGTTAAAGTGTAGGCATTTGGATGTGTATGTGGGGCAAGGAGATTATTACTATTATTATTATTTATTGGCCTGTAGGAACCCGGATGTTCATGATCTCACCGACTCGACTCCGCCATCGTCCCCTGTCCTGTACACTCTCTTTCCACGCTTGACCATCTAATCCGATCTCCTTAAGGCCAAACCTAACATTGTCCTCCCATCTCCGTCGCGGCCGTCCTACCGGTCTCTTTCCCGTTGGTCCGCCGTCAAGAATTCCACGCAAGGCCCTATCGTTGCCCATCCGCGCCACGCGTCCGGCCCATCTTAATCTTCGCGACTTGATTATTCTCACTATTGAAGGTTTGCGGTATAGCTCTTCCAATTCGTGGTTATGGAGTTTCCTCCATTGTCCTGCCTCCTCGTCATATTCACCGTCAAAGATACTCCTCAAAACTTTATTCTCGAATACGCGTAAGTTGTTTTCTTCCCGTTCCGTGAGAGCCCAAGTTTCGCATCCGCATAGAACAATCGTCATGATTATGGTTCTATAGACACAGAGCTTTATATTCTGTGATAGCAGTTTGGATTTCAGCAGTTTACTGACTGCGTGCCAATTAGCGTTGTAGGACTGTAGTCTTTTGTTAATTTCTTTCGACATTTCGTTACTGGCCATCTGTATTTTTCCCGGGTATTTAAATTCTTTGACATTTTCAAATACCTTGCCCCTGATGTTTATGTGTATTCTCTGAGGTCTACCTGCTGTCGCCATAATCATGTACTTCGTTTTGCCTTCATTTATTTATAGGTCTGTGGGGGGTGAGGATTTGGGTGCCAACGTAAGGCACAGGGTCACTATCACCCACCAACAAATTACGAGGGAAGGAATCGTTCACCAAAGGTAGAGTAGGGTGATTAAGACACACGGGTTTTTTTTTTATTCTGTCTGTTAGCGTCTTCTTTATTTTAACTTATTTATCTTTGCACATTTTGTGCAAAGATAAATAAGACGCTTTGGTTATCGCTGTACGCGTATAGTTTTCATTGACATTGAATAAAGATCACTTAGTTTGTTCTTTGTTAAACATCAGTCTTGGTCCACGAGTAATTAAGTAATTAATTCTTGTTCTTTACTTTATATTTGTGTTTCCTCTATTTGTTCACATGTGTCTCTACCCGTAACATGTTATTGCATATATATAACTACAACTATGACTACAATTGACCGTGGTTCGGTAATTACTACCCCTGCGGTCCACTTACTATTTAAAGGCGACTACACCCACTAGAAGCTACCCGAAGAGATTAATGTTCTTTCACAATCTGTATCTCGTTTGGGAATCAACCCCGGCTCCTCATTCTCGACGCTTCGCACTCCACGACGAATGAATTTGACTGTATTGACCGGGCCCGGTGGCGGTTAAGTCTCGACTCAAAGCTATGTGTGCACCTCGGTGGTTGCGACTCGACTAACCGGTTAAAGGCAAGAAAAAGTTCATTTGTGTCGTGGCAGTGGAGTCATAGCTAAATAATCTCACTGCCACTTACTAGGAACTTGAAAGGGATTGCTATGCTTGCATAAGGAATTCGGTCCCAGCGAATCCTCGCCGTATAAGCTGAGTTGGATTCGTTGGTTGTGTATATCAGGAAATTGGTTTAGGCGGCATAGCCGAGAATGATCAGGGGCCTTGATCGTTGTGATCGTTTCGTGGAAAATTAGCTGTAGCTAAGCGAGAAGTATAGTTTAAGGAGGAAAGAAACGGAAATGGTTTTCGGGGGAAATTGGAATTGCTTGGGTGCAAGCAAGGGATATAATTTAGATAGAGAATGAACCGAAGCAATTTCGGGGAAATGTATGCGGCTCGGTGTAGTTGGTGGTGATGATTAATATTCCGTGGTAAATTTTAATATGTGGGAAGGAGGGAATATGACTTAAGTAAAGAATTGACCGAAGGAATTTTGGGAAAATGTATATGGGGATGATTTAGATTGTATTCTGTTGAATTGTATTCTGTTGGAAGATTTGGGAAATGCCTTTCATTGCGGATTGGGAGATGGATTCTTGCAAGTTCGGGGTGGATGCGCTTGCAGGTTTTGCATGGTTGCTAATATGTGTATTGCAGGTTTGAATGGGGAGTTGGGTTGAGGTGACGCGCTGTTACCGGTCAAGACTGGTTGGCATTGTGGGTTGGTTCTGTGGTGAATTTTAAGAAGGGTGTACCGACGTACGGCACTGATTCACTAAAATCCCACTGAATTGTTCCACGAGCTTTAGAAGATAATGAAATTAAACACACTGGTATGTTGTTTGAATTATCGTTTATTTATGGATTGTTTATCAGCTTTACCGCATACATTAGGTATAAACTTCTCGCACTTGAAACAAATTTTTAACCAAAACTGTTAGGTAACTATTAGTTCGTAAAATAAACTGTCACAATCTCACATAAAGGTTAGTATAATGAATTAAGCCTCTAGGCTTTTAAATGTCACGTACACACATCGCGTACACAACTATTGAATTATATCTGCGGTAAATAGAATAAAAGTGCGCTCGTACACACTCGCGGTAGTTTATCAAAACTCTAATCCACGCTTCCTGCCGCTGAACTACGGCTCTCACGACACAATCGTTGGGCACATGTGTGCTGTTGGGCGATACAAATCTGACTAAAATCCATTCGCCAACATAAGAATGACCGGGTGACGAATAGCCGCAAAAGGGGAGGAGCGAAACGATCAACCAGAGGCAGTCAATCGTGGTTGGGTTATATGACATGGGGTGGATTTCCCATGTATGTGTATCCGCTACAGACAACCAACAACGAACGAACATAGGTGGATGCGGGCGTTGTTATTGTAACCCATCGTAATGATCATTAGGTGAAGGAATATGTCTCTGCGATCTAATGTCAACAGAAACTCTATTTCCATGATCGAACGATGGAATGTGGATTGTTTAAGTTCGCCAACATTGCATGGGTCGGCAGCTGTGTACACAATTTATTTGTGTAACGCTTGCCGGCGGCAGACCCTTCTGGTGTGAAAAACGCACCGAAGATCTGCTCGCACTAGGAGAAGCCATAAATCAACATTTAGTTGATTGACATGCTGTTTTCTAGGTCCGCGGACGGTTGGCGGCCGATAATAGAAAATCTCGATGTAGGTAAACAATCCTAAAGACATGGGTGCAACGTTGGGTTCTGCAAGCGAATACAGGATACAACCGTTGCCAGTTGTTTAAAATAAACACTTAACGGCCAGATACAATTTGATGCATGTTGTTTTGGGGTATTTACTCCCGTTGTGGTGCCATCAGGCGAGAGCATCCGCTCGGGCGTTTACTTTGTGTAAACGAAGACAGCTTCGATAGCCAGCGTGAGAAACGTGGCTACTCGTTGCTTAAATAAATATTGGCGGTCGTGGCCGATGCTGGCGATCATTCCAAGATACGGCAACGGAACATAAAAACGGTCATGCTGATGGCCAAGCAAATATGCGCGCCTGCCAGGCCAATGTAAATTTGAACATCTCCTCCTTGGAAAATATAGATCATAGATCATGCCGATGAAAATCGATTGATGCTGGATTGATGTCATGGCAAGATGATAATCTCGCCATGAATTATGCTTCCAGAAATGACCGCTCGAAGAGGGCTTGGAACATCCCCTAAAAAGATAAGCTGCCTATGATGTATTTATGTCGGTTATCCGTGGGGATAACCGAATTGATTCCAGCGAATTGGTTGGCGGTTAATGCCATAGCAAGATTGTATAACCTTGCCGAAGATTCAACTTCAAGGTAAGTTGTATTTGCCGGTAATGATGGGGATCGAGCGATGCGTGGCTCTTTGGGCCCTGAAAAGCCCCACAGTTCTCCATGTGGTATAGAGAACCCACGGCACCTCTTCTGCCGCTTGCATGATGATTTCACTGTTTTTACTTTTACAGTTTCTAGATTATCGCCCAAAACGGCGATGTCATCCGCATATGCGAGCACTTGTGTGACCCCGTTCAAGGATGATCCGGTCATGTTGTCGTCTTGTACCTTTCTAATGACATATTCGAGCACAAGGTAAAAAAGACACGGTGATAGGCAATCTTCTTGTTTTAGTCCGTCCTGGATTTCAAATGGTTCTAAGAGTTGGTTTTCTATACTAATGTAGTGCTTCCACCTTTCTCCCCCATTCCTACATCCAAATCCCAGCAATATTACCATAAAACCCAAAATCCTGACAAAACACGAAAAAACCCAAACATGATCCAAAATTCGCAATAAACGAATCAAACATTCGTTTATCGCTTAACATTTGCCCCCAGGGCATAATTTAATCCAAAATCCAAATTAAAATTAAAATTCACAATCTAATCTAATATCCGTTTTTCGTTTCACATTTGTCCCACGGCATCATCAAAATCCAAAATTCAGATATCGTTATCTCTATCTGAAAAATTCCACTAAGTTAAACAAATAGAAAACCAAATCCAGATACATATCCACATCTGCGCAATAGTTTCGTAAGAATTCAAGAAATTGAATTCTTATCTTAAATAAACACAGTAAGAAATTGCCCATTTTTGAGATACAAAATTTCGATTTGTTTTCCTTTATAAAGGAATAGTAAAGTGATCTCCGGGCCGCAGTAGATTATCGTTCATAATCCCTGGAGGAAGTGCCCCAGAAGAAAAACCTTATAGATGCAGAGAGTTTGACAAAATAAACACATTTTATATACCGAAGAAAAGCGAGACTTTTGAACAGTTTTGTTGAGCTGACAACTGGTGAGTTGAACTGTGGTACCCCCACAAAAACATTCCTTTTTAGATTCCGAGTATTACCTGCGCCCGCGGAAGCCTGCGGAGACGAGGACTATGAAAGCCGAAAAAACGGCAGGATCAACAACAGGACGTTACTCTTCCATCAGGCTCTGAGGAAGCACGGAGACGACCCCTTTGTAGGACGTTTTTCAGGAGCGGTCTATAGAGATCCCTTCTCCTTTTAAGGACTAGGAGACTCGCTCCCTAAACTAAACCTACTACAGAACCTAACACTAACTCGCCCTTTGTTCTCGTTCATGCAAATTTGAATGAGGGCGGCATATTTTTTTTGGGGATTCCCAGCTTAACTACAATATGACAGAGTCTTTGCCTTGCGACTAAGTCGTACGCTTTTTTGAAGTCAACGAACAGTTGGTGAAGGGTCTCCCCGTATTCCCACATCTTTTCCAGCAATTGTAGTTTCCAAATATGATCCGAAACGGGTTACTGAACTGAATTAAGTCTTCCGGCAATCTCGGATGTTGTCAACAAACGATTTTGTTCGAATATGATCTTGACAGTATCGTCATCGATCAAAGATGGTTACTCAAATCGTGGCTTTTTTTTTTTTTTTTTTTATTAGACTTCTCTCGGGAGAGGCGAACCTATAGCGCCGAGTGGGCGCCCCGAGATGGCCTCAAATAACTGTTGCAGTTCTTTTTGAACAGTTGTAGGTTGTAACGCTCCGGGAACACTCGCGTGGGAAGGCAGTTCCACAGCTTCCCCGCTCTGTAACGGAACGAGTTCTGATACAGGGATGTTCGCACCGTCGGGAGATGAACCACAAACGGGTGCGATCCGTCGGATTGTCTTGTGGAGCGCATATAAACCGAATTGCGTGGAACAATGCCAAGAATCTCCGAAGAACAGCACCCGTGATAATATCTGTAAAACAGACAGAAGTCGGCTATGCGCCTTCGATGTGATAGCGACTGTAGTCCAGACGTCAGCGCCGAGTCCCCGATCAGGCGGATCGCTCGTCTCTGTACGCTCTCAAGTAGGTCGAGGGTATGTTTAGGAGCCGAGCTCCAAACATGAGACTCAAACTTTGCCCAGCCTTGAGGGCCCGGCCAGTCATCATCAGCTGTGGAACCGATGATCCAATTTTCTTTGTGAATGTTGTATACTGGGTCTTCGTTGCATTGAAGTCGACAAGATTGGCCTTTCGCCACTGCACGACTTTATCCAGATCCTGGTTCAGAGAGTCAATCTGTCTACATCTCAGCTGGTTCGACGTAGATGCACCAATCGGCCGATCACTCGAAAAGGAGAAAACAAGTGTACTATCATCCGCAAAAATGAACACTTTGTTATCCGTTGTCTCCAACAAATTATTTATGTGAAGCAAGAACACGGTTGGAGCCAGAATAGAACCCTGGGGCACCCTCGAATTAACAGGAATTGATTCCAGCGATACAAATCCGAACACTCGTCGTCCACAACAACCCGGATGGATCGATTATCGAGGAAGCCCCTCGTCCAGTCGCAAAGCTGTTGGGAAAGTCCATATGAACGAAGTTTGCTCAGCAATTCGTCATGCCAGACGCGGTCAAAAGCCTTGGAGATATCCAATGCGAGCGCCCTTGACTCACCATGCCGTTCAATCGCAGATGTCCATATATCGGTTATAAGTGTCAAAAGGTCTCCTGTGGACCGTATGCCACGGAATCCGTATTGACGATCATTCAGAAGTCCGTTGCACTCCAAATACTTAACCAACTCTGTATTGATGACTTTTTCCATTACCTTACATAAAATAGAGAGTAATGCTATCGGACGGTAATTTTGTGAGAGACACTTTTTTCCCGTCTTTGGGATTGGCTGAACTCGAGCGATTTTCCAGCAGGCAGGGAAGGTCCTCCGTGCATAAGATAAGCGAAAGAGTCTGCCAAAAACGGCGATAGTTCTGGAGCACAGTTCTTAAGGACTATTGCTGGTATTCCGTCCGGGCCGGTTGCCTTCCTACAGTCCGGTTGACGTAAAATGCGTTGAATAATGCGCGGACGAAATCTCACATCCCACATGGAAGACCGTACCGGCGCGATCACAGGTGGCTCCAAAAGGCCGGAATCGAGGTTTGTATTCGCAGAAAATAAATTCGCGAACACCTTGGCATTATCCTTTGAATTCGTGACTAACGTTCTGCTGTCTGTCACCAATGGAGGGAAGGAGGAGGATGCGAAGTTACTACTGACAGCTTTTGCCATTGACCAGAAGGAGCGCGAACCAGTTGGGCACCGAAGGAGTTTATTGATCACCCTCTCGTTGTGAACCTTCTCCGCGGTATCAATCGCCTGGTTGCACACGTTTCTGATTCTAACAAAATGCGTTGTGCTAACATCGGTGGGATTTGAGCGCCATTATTTAAAAGCTCAATTTTTTGCCGCCGTAATCTGTTCGCATTGTTTATCAAACCAGGGTTTATCAGACTAACTTCGTTTGATGGAATGTGGAATATACATCTCCATCCCCAGAAGAATACGAGCAATCTTTGATACCGACTCCGCGCAAGCGTTAACATCGGAGTCTCTGAAGCACGCCTCCGACCACGGAAAGGATGCGAAGAAATCTCGCAAATCGTCCCAGTTAGCAGCCCCATACTTCCATACATGGCGAAGCTGCCTAGGCCGGTTATTCGCTTGACATGCAAGCGGTTGCGCGACAGATACCAAGCAGTGATCTGAGTTTCCCAGTGGCGCAGAAACCTCTACGGTATAAATACTCGGTTCGGATGTCAAAAACAGATCCAGGGTGTTCGCATAATTGCCTCGGGCATCCGGCACTCGCGTTGGCTCCCCCACGAGTTGAGCCAAGTTGTGGCTTACAGCAAACATCTCCGCCAGCATCCCAGCCTCGTCGGTTCTGTTAGAATGTAACAACGAGTCGGAATTGTGCACATTAAAATCGCCAAGGACAACAATTTCAGAAGCTGGGTGGTTGATCTGTATCCAGTCGACGGTATATGAAAGAAAAATTCGAAAAATGTCACCGGTCGATTATCATTCGGGGAGCGGTAAAGACAACAAAGAAATTTAATGGAATTCCTCAGCACGACCCCCAACCATATGATCTCCATATTATTGGGTTCCAACGCCTCCATCCTCTGGCAAGCCAGATTGGACCGCGCGAAAACGCAGACTCAGCCCTTAAAACGGAATCTCGAATGCAAGTCGTATCCTGAGCAACGAAGATATGTCGAATCAGTTGACGAAGGGTCTCAGTTAGGGCAAGCATATCAGGTTTCGTTGTTTGCAAATATTGGTGGACGGCGTTTACATTGGAATTGGTGAAACCGATGCCCCTGATGTTACAAAATGCCGTCACCAGTCGAGCGTGGGCCGAGCCTCGAGAGCGAGCCCGGTTATGCAATGGCGAACCTCTCAAAGTTCCATTATTTATCATGATATTTGCATGGTGTCCCCCCTGACATAGTCCCCCCCGGAGGTCCGAATGGGAGACTAGTTTACCTCCGGAATTCTTTATATCAGAAGGCACCATCATGAATTATCCCCGTGTCAGTCCGGGCTATCAGCCTCACATCCGAAACACCGTCGAAGATTTCTCTCGGCGATATCGCGGGATGTATAGCGTGACGGGGTGGTATCTCACCTTGGGACCGACTACCACCTAACCAACTTTTTCTCGAACCGGTCCATCAGCCAAGCTCCGAAAGATGGCCAGGGATTCCTCCCGACCATTTCACGGGGCCTAAAGCTTGATGGGGTGGTATTTCATCGGGCGCACAGGGCGTTGGGACCCCGGCTACCACTCGGCCTTTAGTCGCCTCTTACGACAAGCTGGCCTAGCTGTGAGTATATTCTAACGCCCTACTCATAGGGCTTAACAAAAAGGTCCAAATCAACTTTTTTAAATTGTTCAAACCATCTTCTATTGGAAACTGTACCCTAATCAATCATGTTGAATAAATTTCTAGACGCTTCTGAAGCATATGTTCCTTGTTCGAGATCGTGTAGCCATGGGTACATGATCGTTTCTCACTTAATACCAACATGAATCGTCTTCGCCTTAGATCATTTGTTAAGGAAATATATATATATTCCGTGATAAAAAGACAGAGCCATATGTACATAAAATAAATATGCGTATATTTGTAGAAACTTGTTGTACCGGAACAAACGGAATTCTCCGGTACACCTAATATATTGAGAGTACCCAAAGTCCACACCTGAAGTACCAAAAAAATGGGTTTGTATGGCATCTATATTGAGGGCAGTTAGTCTTAAAGGTATCTCATAAGTTTCAACAGTTCATTTAAACGTTAAACTACCGTTTAACCAACAAAAAGTAAATTCAAGAAAACTTAAACTTAACAATTGTTATTTTGAAAACTATTCCTCACAGTCCCATGAAGAGCAAAAAGACTTCAGTGGCATGAAAAGTATTTTATTTTATTTATCGCGAGTATTTTCATTAACATGATTTGTTCTTTTTTTCAGAAACTATATCGAGTACCGTTCTCTGAGTTCTTGGATAAAGTTTTTCACAAGATGGGCACTATTTTATGTTACAGTTATGTCATATAAGAGAAGAAAAATAAAGCACTAAAGCACTTCACTGGAGATGAAAGATTTAGAGCAAGAGAAGCAAAATAATAATCTTACGGTTTTTCTTTTTATCAATTATCCTAGCAAATGAATAATGTAGAGGTATGGAAAGCCGTTTGCTCATGGCTTAGGGCAATTATATATCAATACCAATATTGAAATAGGACTGTAATCAAACAAACTTTCAAGGCTCACTGATATAATTTAAAAAACATTATCAATAAATCTGAATTTACTTTGTGGTATTCAAAATTGGAATTAAATTAATCATCCAAATTCATGTTCAGTATCCCATTCAATCTGTCACTTAATAAGAAGTCCTCCATGAATTCTACGGATGGCATTACAACCTTCAATCTGAGTGCAAACAAACAGTAGCAAATACACAATTCATCCATTAGACCTCGACATTTGAAAACTCACAAGACCATTTCAAACTGATGAAACGCTTTTCGTCTTGTATTCGTACATCTCATGAATTCATAAATAAACAATCGCAATAAAGCAATCCGGACCGGTCCCCGTTATCGTCCTAAAATCTTCTTCATTCACTCAGACATTTTGTCATTTTTTCATAATTAGAAAAAAAGGAAAAAAAACTGAGTGAAAAGAAGGCGAAGAGAAAAGTAAACGCAAACGAGGGAGCGGAAAAATTCGCGGGACGTGAGATCCTACCTAGAGACTAAATTATTCCGTTTGCACGGCGCGCATAATGAGGACTCGAAATCGCCTTTAATGGATTTTAAATTAGTTGGACCCACAGATTTCGTAATTAAGTTGCGGTCGCAAACCGAGTATCAAGCAGGAGGACCACCTCGATGAGTTCAGCAAACTAAAAGCTCCATGGTCCACCTTGCATCTCAGGTAAGTGTGAGCATTGCTCATATTCGTTAACCTGCCCTCTATTTATCACCTTCCATACCTTCCATAACAGTGATGTACAGTTTCTAGAACGTCTCACCTGGATGCCAACAAATCAGACAGGGTATGACAAGGAGAGAATTTTCCAAAGAGGAGTCAACGATAAGGACGGTACCAACAAGAAAAGAAATTACGTGATTAGAAATTAAAATGCAAATTTCATTAACAACTGCGTAGGTGATTTTTATTTACTTTTCTTTCAATTTGACCCGGATGCAGTGCGTCACCTACCTTACAAATTGTTTACCTCGATCTATGCCTCAAAACACCGCACCTATACACACACTTCGCGGCCTTGGAAATAACTCCCCCCACAATTCGCACGTATTTTCTTTCTTCAGGGATCATTGAGAACTTTGTGTCCCTCTTCTTTATTTTAATTACACTCGTTAGATGAACGACATGGACTAGGAGCTAGATCCAAGTTCCTTTGAATACTATAATATCATTTAGATATTATAATTTTCCGCAAACTGTTGAAACGGCAAACGATTTTAAAATGAGCGCGGTTAGCATATTAAGTGCGCAAAGTATTCAACCCATAATAATTACCTCTAAGGAGCTAAGTGGATTCTAAACAAATCTTTACCGGTGTGAACACAATTTGCGGAACATCGGTCAATAAAATTATTATATCTTATAAGACAGAGTTATATTCGAATTCTAGGCAAACAAATATTTTTTGAATTCTATTAGTCACAATTTCAATTGTTTAAGAAATGAGCCATTTAAGGAGCTTTTCGAATTTGATGGGATTTAGTGAATTGGGGAAAAAGAAACTAATGGTTAACGTAATGGTTAACTTCCGGTTTGGTATCGGTTTTGGGATTAGTACACCGCATGTATGTTTATGAGACATTAGACTGAACTAGAAATGAAGGGTTGGTACTAGCAGCCGAACAGAGTCAGAAAAACTATTAGAAATAAATGCAATTGATCGAATATTGTGAAACTGAAAAGTGTCGGAAACGGATGGGTTTTATGGTGGCATCAAGGCAAACATATTTTAAACAGTGTTTACTTCAGTTCTACAAAAGTTGTTCTTAGAAAGGTTAAATGCTTGACCTATTTCAAACTCATTCATTGATTAATAACGTATCGGCACACTACTATATACTGGATGTTGAATAATAAAAAAATAAAAACGATATTTGGAATATTTAAAGGCTGCAACATTGCGGTTCTGGGATTTTAAGGCTTGTTACAAGCCATTTTCAAGATAACAAGTTCAATAGGGGTATATGATAAAATTCAGTTTATCACAACCCCAACGGGCAAGAGTCATGTCATATTCCCTATAAACAAATTTCGCAGATATTTAAAGTTGGTGGTCAGGAGCCACATATTACAAACTGGGCAGCCGAGAGTCTCGACATCACAACACAGATCTATACCATCGAGCACTACATAATAGACACCAGATACTAGACACCTAATGTCTTATGGCAGATACTATTTATATAAATTCGATCAGATATGGGATACCCTTATACCAAATATCAAATGCAGAGATCCCAGTCATACAAAGCATAGTGTTCTAGGTACTAAACAATAGATACCACACAGAAGAAATTACTAAGCACCCGATACTCGATACGAAATGCTAAACACCGAGGAGGCAACGTTTTCCATTCTGTATTTGAACACGCCATAAATGTGATTGTCGGAGGGAAACAACTTGACGTTGCAGACAAAGAAACCACTGCTTTCTAATACGTCTTTTGCGAAAGAACCTTGAAATCGAAGAATCCAACCAAACGAAATTGCAACAAAGATGGGATCATACCCTAAGAAAGGGATGCAACCGCATTAAGATAGTAAATATAGAAACATGTGTGAATATAATCATTTAATATCAAGGCAGGGATGCTTTTGACAATGCTTGCAGATATACGGGCATCCCAATCACAAATCTTTTTTTGCTCACCATGAACTCATTGATGCCCATCATGAACTAAAGTGGTAATGTGACCTCTAATAATACGTATAATATCAAGAATGGCTTGCAACCGGGCGCGGTACTCTCTCCGATCCTTTTTAACATATACATTAGCGTCTTATTAGATGCACTTCCGCAGGCTATTGTGTACGCAGACGATCTCATAATTTACAGAACAGCTCCGAAAGTTGAGATCATAAATAGTTTAATACAGCGAGATTTCAACAACGTGCAGCGCTATTGCGATGACTGGAAACTTAAGATCAACTTCCAGAAATGTGAAGCCATCCTATTTATAACTCCATTATATAAAGCCACGAACGACACAAGGAAAAACTGGCGAAAGCTAGTTATCGTGGGACCGCATCGAGATAAACTGGAAACCAAGAATTTAGTTAAATACCTTGGCATCTGGCTAGACCAATATCTGTATTTCAACAGACATGTAGAGGCTGCTTGGTCAAGGCTAGAAAAACGTTTGCTATGACAAGGAGGCTATTTCACAGTAGCCAACTTGACAGCAGGGTAAAAGTCATAAGTTGTCTCAGATTATATCGGACACCGGAATCGGACTATAAAAAGTATTATTCAAATGAGACTTTATATAATGAAGCGTACATAAATAGGGTGGATAATTTTATGATTAAATTAATCAGAGGACATATTGCGAGAGAAATAAGCTCGTCCAATGACCTAATTTTCGGGGCCTATTATCCAAACACTCTGTACTATGAGAGCGTGCGTCGCAACGGCTTTGTTCCACCAGAGGCGTTCCTTGATTTGGACATGAAAGGGCTTATACAGGATAGATCCGGAATTCCGCTGATCTATCATGTAAGTAGATCATCCGTAGACGGGCGATTGTGCTACGACCGGGAAGTAACGCGCACCGAGGGGAGCTCCTGCGCTTCAGTAGGGCTATTTCCCACGGAGACCGGGACGATAGTATTAGACAACGTCAACAGTTCTGGTGGTTGAATGGCATATAAAGACCTGGATACCAAAGTCGGTAAAGAATAACAATATTATGAGCCAGCTTACATAGACTTAGCTTTTCTAGAATTAGGGTAGTATAAGATTTAAGTTGAGTTAGGTTAAGTTTTTTAAATAAAATTATATAAAAAAAAAAAAGTAGGTTAAATTTTAAGAAAAAAAAAACAAAAAAAATTTCGACACAAAGTTTTCAAAATTTTTCTTTGTCATTTAAATAATTATAAGTACTCCCACAAACAAAATTCTGTTACCGAAAGGCAAATTATACAATAGTTATGTAATGTTTAGCTTAGAGCGTCTGCGTAGGACCAGAAAGTTATAATATAAGATAATTAAGCTAGAATTTAAGCATTTTTTGTCTAGCATGTAATCTAGAAACTAAGAAGATAAAAAGAAAATAAAAAAATGTTTTAAAAATGAAAATGAAAATGAATGCCCATCATGAACTCATTCAGTATGTGAAATTTGAGACTCCCCAAACATATTCCAGTTACATATCAATCGGACAGTTCCTTCACCTAGGGTAACGGAATAAGTGCGGAGATAAAAATCGACATGGTTCGTAACTACTTGATATGGATGTTAGTGATGCATCATTTCATCTCCAGAAAGACGCCGCTTCGATACAGAGTGTCAATTCCTATGAGTCTTGCCCCAGGGGCTCCCCGACGGGGAATCGAACCCCGGTCTCCCGGGTGACAGGCGGGTATACTAACCACTATACTATCGAGGAGCCTATCGAGGGAAGATGATTCACAGGTGCACAAATACATCGGTTCCAGAGACTGTAAAAGTCCAAGGAAGTTGCAAAGTGTTTGAATTCTGTTTTCGGAGCTCAATGGTCGATAGGTCATGCCAATATGTCACCTAAGATAGATTTAATTAACTAGTACAAAATAAACTTATAATATAGAAGATAAACTTCTGTCATTGAAAAGAAAGTTCTTTCTAACCACTTTTATTCAGATGCCTTAGAACGGCACGCCGGTGGTAAGCGGTGCTTGAAATGGAATCCTCTTCATCTAGAAACACGAAAGACGATTCCTCCCACCAGCGGCAAAGGACGTCTCGCAAGGGAAAAGAAAAGAATATATACCACGTTACATCGACCCGGTGGAACACGGACGAATACGTGATGAGGTCTAGAGGCTGTCTGAGCTTATCTATTTTTAGTTATCCTTGATCAGCCAGGTATCTTAAATACAGTCTACTACACCGTTGGGAGTTTAGGAATCCGTGGAGATTCAAAGCCGTCCGTCCACCTAACCCGTAACAAGGAAACTTTCTGGTTCTGTGACTTTTCCCGACGCACGACGGTGTAGTGGTTAAGGTATTCGGAAACCTTGACGACGAACTACAATTGTACCCACTTGCATCCACTATGTTGGATAGCTAGGCTTCTTGTGTCTTTAACCCTACACGTTAAAAAAAAAACACGAAGGCATCTTTATTTGATATCTCTCAGGAAACGGTAAGTCGACATTGGGGCTTGGCGGAACCGTGACCGTACACCCCCCCCCCCCCCCACACAGTCACGAGAAAAAGGGTAGGGCTGAAGGGATGCTCGAAGGTTGGTGCGGTGATGCGTGGGGGGCCGGACGCTTGGAATTCAAGGTGGCCTGCACACTTCGGGAGGCGTTGTGTGGCTATGCAGGAGGAATTGTCGTGATGACAAGTTTCTGGTTGTGTTACGGGCCTTTATCGATAAATAAAGTGGACACGGATGTTACCGTTTGATGCCATGAAGGGCAAGGGTGTGCGGCGTGGTTCATAGGCCTGCTGTGGGTCGCTTGGGCCAACAGGTTTATCGCCCGAGTAGTTCGGAACCTATCGGAAATCTGCTCGAGTCCGCAGTGACGAAGTAGCGCATGCGGGAAGATGCAGGTAGAGGTGTGGGGTTTAATGTTTGGTGGTTGTTGTAATAGCGGAACGCCAACCCAATCCGGCTGTTGTCCGGGTATATTCACCGCACAAGAAATAGTCTGAGTTACTCCGGTAACGCAAAAAAGGTTCTTTATTCTTAATTGATAAACAAAACTGCTATTTACAAAATCCGACTCCAAGGTTACTAAAGTTATTGTATTTAAAACTAGTATTAAGTATAGCTATTAACATTAGTATTGAATAATGTAGTGGTAATTAGCATTAGTATTTAATAATATAATATAGTTATTAACATTTATATTGAATAAGGTAATGGTAATTAACATTAGTATTTAATAATATAATATAGTTATTAACGTTTATATTGAAGAAGGTAATGGGAATTAACATTAGTATTTTACAATATAATAGTTCAATTTTAACTTACAGGGCACTATAGTTGTTGTATCTAACAAGAGCACTATAGGTTATTAACATTTGTATTGAATGATGCAACGGTAATTATCATTCGTATTTTACAAGATATTTTAATTTTAACTCACAGAGCAAGGTCACTGTAGTTGTTGTATCTAACAAGAGCACTATAGGTTATTAACATTTGTATTGAATGATGCAACGGTAATTATCATTCGTATTTTACAAGATATTTTAATTTTAACTCACAGAGCAAGGTCACTGTAGTTGTTGTATCTAACAAGAGCACTATATGTTATTAACATTTGTATTGAATGATGCAACGGTAATTATCATTCGTATTTTACAATATAATATTTCAATTTTAACTCGGACTGAGCACTATAGTGGTTGTATCTAACACTAGTCTGGAATAACTTTTTCTGCCAGTATTCACGACGCTACTCCTCATTGCTCTCGTAGCGACAGGATACCAAAAATCTATCTATCGCCTCGATGACCATATTTGGTCATTTTCCTTTTTACTTTTTCCCTACCATCGAAGGGTTGAACACACACCATGATCCCCTGTTGGTGCTCATCGCTTGTGTCGCCCAGCATGCGAACCATAGACATTGCGTATACATGAAAAATAACACATTCGCAGCTGGGGCGAGTTGTTCTGAACAGATCATTGTATTTGTACGATCAGCGCCTACGTGTAGCATGATTGCTGATCGTGCGCATGTTGGATGTTGGCATTAATAATGTCGAACCGGCGTACGTGTATTTACACTGGCGAGTTCTTTATTGCCTGTCAGATGCGAGTTTCCCTGTGTGTGGCTCGAGTTAGCGACCGATGTGGGCATTTCGTGAACGAATCAAGAGAAATATAAACATCTCTTGTTGCATTGTCGCCGCTTCTTATGACCATTTCCTTGGTAGAAAGTAATGCAATGTTGGTTGCTAGATGTGCGACCACTTTGCCCTTCCTATGGTCATGCTTGTGTTTCTGATGGTGTTTAAACCAGCGCAGTTAAGTATTGCAGCTGGTGGTTAGTCGTATGGGCAGGTAAGTCATACATTTCAGGTTTTAAAATGCCCATGTTATACTTTTCGCATCAGCAGACATTGCTTTTTACAGGTAATTGTGGTTGTTAGACATGCCAATGCAGGTGAGTACGCGCTTTTTTAGGACAGGACGCTTATAAAAAAGGGGGTTACCTGGTGGTAGGTAAGCAGGAAAGTAGTGGCGTTCGCAAGAGCCGCCACATAGGCGCTGTGGGTATTAATCTGTTATTGGCGGTATCTGCCAACAGATTGTACATATATAATAGGTCTAGTCTCATTAGGAGCTCGCTGACAACGTATGACGAAGTGTCAGGAGGCGAAACCTATTGGGGCTCGCTGGAATCGTGCACGAAATACCAGGAGATGGGACCTATTGTGACTCACTGACATCGTGCTACGACGTGTCAGTGCATAAAATTGTGGAAACCAAGTCCAAAGTCGGTGGCTTTCGTCCATAGACACCCCTGGATAGCCACTTAGGTACCCGTTAAGTAGTGAACAAATGCATGCGGTGACATCCTGAGACAGACCGGCCCAGGGGTAATAACATGGGCCGGATACACGACGACGACCACGGAAACGAAAACGGCTAAACGATTTGCGAATTTTCTCATGGAACGTACGCTCACCATTCAGAGCTCGATCTGCACAGCAGCTAGCCGATCATCATCATCATGGGCACTACAACCGGGATCCGGTCTTGGCCTTATTTAGCAAGTCTCTCCACCAGTCACGAATTCTAGGCGATGTAATGCAGTTTGGCAGTCCGAGGCTCTAGGCGTCCTAGTATATAACATCCCTCCATCGAAGACAAGGTCTGCCCTACTGTCGCCTTCCATACATCTTGCCACAAAGGACTTTCCGGGCAGGCCCCCCTTCGCTCATTCGAGCTAGGTGTTCCGCCCACCGGAGCCTACCGAGCTTGATTTTTCTTACAACATTAGCTTCGAGATAGATCGCGTACAACTCATGGTTGTAGGGTCTCCGGAATCGTCCTCCCTCCAATACAGGGCCAGCAATTCTCCTTAAGACCTTCCTCTCGAACGCGAGTTCAGAGTGGTTTTTATCGAGCACCCAGGTGTCGGATCCATACAATAGTACTGGTAAGACCATGGTCTTGTATAGTAATAGCTTGGATGTTCTGGATAAATTTCAGGGTTTAAAGCGCCTTGACAGGTCGTAGTAGGCTTTGTTAGATTTGACCCGCCGTCCGCGAGATTTCTTCTGCCATCTTGTTATCGGCTGGTACTATTAACCCAAGGTAGTTAAAGGGGTTGCATTACTTCAGATCCGTGCTCAACGACCCTGACAGTTTAACCAACTTCAGGTCTTCTCTTCGCAGAAGTTGCCACCCTGCACTTGTTTTCTCCCGTTAATGGCCAGTTCCAGTCATTGTGCCGCCTGCTCGATCTGGGTGAAGGAGTCCTGTACAGCCGATGATGATCTGTCGATGATGTCGATGTCATCTGCATATGCAAGTATCTTGCAGGACTCCGTGACAATAATCCCTCGAGTTGCTTTGTCAAACGCCAGGTTGAAGGGGAGGCAGGCCAGACCTTCCCCTGGGAGGAGTCTGTGGGGGTTCCACCAAACCCCACGGCCCACTTACCTGAAAAACTCCCCATATCCGCAACTCAACTCCCATTAAATCCCGCCAATGCGATTGCATTGGCAGCTGAAAATATTTCCTTCTCTAAGGACATTAATGCATACAAGCATTATAAAGAATCCATAAAAAGAATTGCGTCTACAAGGGCATTCATATATTACATATGTGTTGCGTCTTTTAATTTGAGGATTGTTTTTTTTTGTTTATTCATTTTCTCTGTTTTTGGTGCCGATATCCGACGGATTGCACCCGTTTGTGGTTCATCTCCCAACGGCGCGAACATCCCTGCATCAGAACTCGTTCCGTTACAGAGCGGAGAAGCTGTGGAACTCCCTTCCCACGCGAGTGTTCCCGGAGCGTTAAAACCTGCAACTGTTCAAAAAGAACTGCAACAGTTATTTGATGGCATCTCGGGGCGCCCACTCGGCGCTATAGGTTCGCCTCTCCCGAGAGAAGTCTAATAAAAAAAAAAGAAGAAAAAAAAAGGAGTTTATATAGTTCCGCCGGATCTGTTTCAGTACCTGTGATATTGTTTTCTTCATCAGCAGGTAATTCAATTTCACATAGGTGTAGGTCAACCAATTCGTTGAATTGGTTGCCTGCTCCTGTGTATTCACTTTTCTTTCCTTTTGCATTTTTTTCGCCATCTGTGTTTGGCTTGCGCCGCTTTGTTATAAAACTCGGCTGTCGCACGAGTCGGCTCCGTGTCATCGTGTTAAAGTCTGCCTGGAGGTGACGAACTCTTTAGCACTTTATGTTTGTGTCCACCATTTTTATAAAACAACCGCTCTCAGTGGCGGCCACACTGTGTAATCCACACTTGCGCACTTACACTCACTGTCACTATCGCACGACGATTTTTTTTTCATTCCCCTGTTGCCAAATATACATCTTTTTTCTTTGACGTGCCGATGATGTATGGTTCTTAAACTTGCCTCGCACGCGAAGAGTGCATAGCCTTTCGTCTATTGTATTCAAGACGATAATGGCAGGCTTCAGTTTTTGGGTGACTAGAAAGCCTACTCCTAGCGCATGGTGTTTTGTATGCCAGCTATAATAAATGTCATACCCGTTTTTTTTAATAACACCACTCTCCGTCCATCTTATTTCTTGTAAAGCTGTTATTCGGCTAGCTGCCAGGGTAGAACTATATAATATCATGAGAGAGTTTGTCATTCCAAACAATTTGATTATACTTTGTAGGTAGACCATGACCAACGTAACTAGTCAAGTAGAAATAGCGGGATTGCTGTCCAAACCAATAAAAATCTTTAATGGACTCAGACAAGGAGACGGTCTGGCCTGCCCCCTCTACAACATGGCGTTGGAGAAAGCAATCCGTGCGCTGGAATCACAACTAGAGTGATTATTGTCACGGAGTTCTGTCAGATACTAGCCTATGCAGATGACATCGACATCATCCATAGATCATCATCGGCTGTACAGGACTCATTCACCCAGATCGAGCAGGCGGCACAATAACTGGGACTGCACATTAATGGGAGAGAACTAAGTGCAGGGTGGCAACTTCTGCGAAGAGAAGACCTAACTTTGGTCGAACTGTCAGGGTCGTGGAGCACGAATTTGAAGTAGTACCAGCCGATAACAATATGGCAGAAGAATTCTCGCGGACGGTGGGTCAAATCTAACAAAGCCTACTACGGTCTATCAAGGCGCTTTAAACCCCGAAATTTATCCAGAACATCCAAGCTTTTACTGTACAAGATCATGGTCTTACCAGTACCCATGTATGGATTCGAGACATGGATGCTCAATAAAAGGCACTCAGCCGTATTTGGGAGGAAGGTCTTAAGCAGAATTGCTGGCCCCGTATGTGAAGGAGGACGATTCCGGAGGACTACAACCATGAGTTGTACGAGATCTACCTTGAGGCTAATGTTGTAAGAACAATTAAACTCGGTAGACTACGGTGGGCGGAACACCTAGCTCGAATGAGCGAAGAGGGGCCTGCCCGGAAAGTCCTTTGTGGTAGGATATATGGAAGGAGACGGTGCGGGAGACCTTGCCTGCAATGGATGGATGGCGTAGACCAAGACGCTCAGAATGACGGACTGCCAAACTGCATGACATCGGCTAGAAATCGTGACCGGTGGAGAGACTTGCTAAATAAGGCCTAGACCGGATCCCGGTTGTAGTGCCCATGATGATGATGATCGGCTAGCTGTCGAATAGCGCTGTAAATCATTGATGGGTTGTCGTTTTTATTTCATTGTGATCAAACCTGATATCGATTTGGAAAAAACCGTTTTCATGGCCAAATTGTAATGCAAACTAGTAAAACCACACACTTTCACTTTTCGATCTTCCATCTTGATTTTCAGGATTTGCTGTATGGTTTCTTGAGTCATTACTCCATTTGGAGGGCCAAAGCGTTCAGGATCATTTGTGTCCATCCGTTTTAAATCAGCCTACCGCCGACAAATGCTTGTTTTCGAAGGAGTAGGATCCGGATAATCATTTTTAAGCTATGACTGAGTTGAAACGGTATTGGTTCCGTTAGAAGGCAATGAACACTCAAACTGGTTTTTTTTTATTGTTTTCAACACTGTAAAAATATCATCACTTGATTTATTATAACTCAGTATGTTATGGTCCGATTGTCATGAAATGTTGGCACATATCGTTGGAAGTTTAGTACTTCAGTCAGACAGATTTTTCTTTACATCCGCCATTTGTGAGTTAGTCTAGGGACTTATTGAACGCTGCGTTAAGAGCGATTCTAGATATTCGAGAAAAGGCATTAGAGAATAAATTTGAATATATTATAAGTTGGAGAGTATGACAAATTAGTTTTGATAATATTTTATCCTGTGTTCAATAGTCAAAAAACAAATGTTATCAAACGCGTCGCTAGACCAACCGAAATAATCAGTGAATTAGGTTTTGTCATAACACTCTATGTGTCTTTGAAATTGCTTTAAAATACCCCAGGTACTGAACCGAACAATAGCTTTTAAAAAATACATTAGGAGGGTAGGATCATGGTTTTAGAAAACGACTTTTCATATAAAAAAGAAACCATAAGTTGTCGCGCTTCTCTCTGTCGCTTACAAAGCGATCGGAATAGGGAATCGTGAACGCTTCAATTTGTTCATAAGATAACCCCGATTGATTTAAAATTATATTCATTGAAATAAATCTCGAACCGTACACCAATTACCAGCGTACGGATCATATAAAGGTCAATAAATACATAACTTATCGGTACGCATTTTTATTTACAAAGGTAATAAGTAGTGACACCATTTTTATAAGAGCCTCTAAAATAAAATATGTTCATAGTTCGCATTAAGAAGACGACACAGCAAACATTTTTCAGCCACAAGAGTTATTTGTTATTTTATTATAGAACCATAATCTAACAAACCTCTTTCTTTCAGACGATAGTGATTTCATCTACAAAAATATAATTACGAACGACCGCCGGTTACTGTCAGCAACGATAGATTACAATCTAAAGATACACTTCCAAAGAAGCATTCAACCCTTATATCCTCAAGGGAAACAAAAAAGGATACACGAAGGGATAAGAATCAAAAAATAAATGACTGCTTCTACCCGAAAATTACATCGAAATTCAGCTCATCCTGGCTGATTGATCCGCACCACTGAGATCACTTCACCATAGAACGTGTATCCTTAGCCTCATTTGCCTAGAATTTATTAGCTCCCCAATGATGAAAATGTTGCCATCAAAGACATCATTCATTCATTTATGTCATTTTGATATTTCCCGACTCTTTCCTCGCCCATAATTCTGTAGTTAAGGGTCCTCTATTCTTTGGTCTTTCCTTCCACGTCGTCTGTGTCTCGACTTCATGGCTATTATCATCACCATCATCGTCATCATCATCAGCACCACTAGGGTTCCACTCAGTCGAGTCGAATCGACTTGTAGAGGTAAACTCTCTGGACTGATTACTATTCTTGAAAAAGGTCAAAATGAATTTTGTACTGAAAAAAAAAGAAGAAAAAACAACAAGAAGGACTTCAATGTCCATAGAAAGACATGGAAGACGCCACTGGTCAATGCGGTTGTGAAGACTCAAACTGAATGGTTGATTGACTAACTGACCAACGGCGATATGAGGAGAATATGGGAGAATGGAAAGGGAGCCCTGACTGTGGCATAAGGTATGGAGGTAACGAGGGAAGAACTGATCCTTTTTCAGGATTATTGGTTATCAAAATGTTACATATTGATGAAAAATTATTTGCCCTGCAATAAAAATGTATGAGCGTTGCCATTGGAACGAATGCTTTCTGATTTAGGGTGTGTACGTGTGTCAGATGTGTCGAAACCTTCCTCAACGGAATGAAATTTAAAATACGCACCTAAAGGCGAATGGCACTCTACAATGGTGGCGAAAAGTTGTGAGACACTAACGTCAACCAATTGTTCTTAATAACATACAACGAAGAGCGAATAGTTGGCAAAATCGCAGAAATTCCTAATGCTATTGAATTTGAAAGGAATGTCCAATTCAGAAATCAATTTATTTGTGCGGGCTTCAAGGTATCAAATGCATCGACAAAAATACATGTATTACGAGTTATCGATTTGGAAGATAGTTCCTAGTGGTTTCCAAATAATCGACTACGACTATAAATTAGTTTTGTTGAATCTTTGTATACAAACGTTGTAAAGAACCAGGGATGCTGGTGGCGGCGGAAAGAGATAATAAATGAAAGTTGAAATGATCTGATTTATTTATTCGATTGAATAAAAAACGATAACGCCTACTGCCATTTTGCACAAGTTTGCAAGCAGAAAAGGCACAAGCCACTGTCTTATATCTCACAAAAATGGCCCAAGAAAATATCCTTAAAAGGAGAAGTACTGGAAGCCTTAGGCCTCAGACTGGGTCTGTGTAATATAGAGTCCGTGTATGTTGCGAAACATCACAGGCTATGCGAACGAGGGGACTTTGTAGGCAACAAAGCTGATGGGGAGTAGAATTAGTAGACAACAAAGCTGATGGCGTTGACGTACAACTATATTAAAATAAAGGGAAATACAATATATCATAAACATTGTACTGGATCATTGTTTGCCGGTCATGAAAAAACAAACAGGTTCAAAAATTTCAGTAACTAGAGCATTATCAGAAAATTAACAAAGTTACACATTTAAGGTTACGAAAAGGTAATATTATCTGGATAATGGTAGCGAGAACGAGAGTATAACCGGAAATATGAGTGGCCAGTATTCTGATCGAGAACTTATGAGCATTTTTAGCTTATTTTTTATATATGCTTTTTAAAAAAATCTGCACAGCACTTAAGTCTTAGGCTGATAGCTTAACATACTCATCCGATGCAAGCCATTCTACCTAGGCCCCTAGACGAAGTAATATTCCATCTCTTAACAATGTTTATACTTTTCATAGATTGAAAAATGTGGCCGCTACAATTACGATTCGAATCCAATTGCAGAGGATTGCTTGCTTGTTGGCTTCGACGAGTCAGAATTGAGTTTTTATTATTTTTTGTTTATTTTGTTGAGGACCGATATCAATGAACTGAGCATAACCTACTACTTAACATATCAGTGAAGTTCAAAGAGGTTGGTAGGGCTGTTCGAATAAGTGGTAGGAGGAATACAATCCGGTCATCACCAAATGCGTAAGGTTATGAGTAATGAGGAAGATTCTGTACTAAAGGGGTTATATCTATTGATATTACCGAAAAACGACACTTTTTTTAAGAATGTATTTTCTCCATTATTTATTAAGCAAATCATTTGAAGGGCTTATTCTACACATAATTAGGTATTACGATACTATGTGTTGGCCTGTAGGAACCCGGAAGTTCATGACTTCACCGACTCGACTCCGCCATCGTTCGCTGTCCTGTGTACTCTCCTTCCTCGCTTGACCAGCCGATCCGATCTCCACAAGGTCAAACCTTACATTGTCCTCCCGTTTCCGTCGCGGCCGGCCCATCTTAATCTTCGCGACCTGATTACCCTCACTATTGTAGGTTTTCTATATACCTCTTCCAATTCGTGGTTGTGGAGTTTCCTCCATTGTCCTGCCTCGTCGTCATATTTACCGCCAAAAATAGCCCATTAAAACTTTATTCTCGAATATGCGGAATTGGTTTTCTTCCGGTTTTATGAGAGCCCATGCTTGGCATCCGTATAGAGCAATCGGCATGATTATCGTTCTATAGACACGCAGGTTTATGTTATGTGACACCAGTTTAGATTTCAGCAGTTTCTTGACTGCGTGCCAACTAGCGTTGCCGGAATGCAGTCGTTTGTTAATTTCCTTCGACATTTCGTTACTGGCCGACAGTATCGTTCCCAGATATTTAAATTCTTTAACTTTTTCGAATATCTTGCCTCTGACGTTTATATGTGTCTCCTGAGATCCACCTGCTCTCGCCATAATCATGTATTTTGTTTTGTCTTCATTTATTTCTAGGCCCACCTCTTTTGCCGCTTGCATGATGATTTCACAGTTTTTACTTACAGTTTCTAGATTATCGCCCAAAACGGCGATGTCATCTGCATATGCGAGCACTTGTGCGACCCCGTTCAGGAATGAGCCGGCCATGGTGTCATCTTGTACCTTTCTGATAACATACTCGAGCACAAGTTAAAAAAGACATAGTGAGAGGTCATCCCCCTGTTTTAGTCCGTCCCGGATTTCGAATAGTTCTGAGAGGTGGTTTTCTATTCTAACTCGCCCTTTGTTTTCGTTCGGGCAAATTTCAATGAGGTCGGCATAGTTTTTCGGGATTCCCGGCTCAACTGCAATATGGTAGAGTCTTAGTCTTGCGACTGAGTCGTAGGCTTTTTTGAAGTCAACGCACAGTTGGTGTACCGTGTCTCCGTATCCCCACTTCTTTTCCAGAAGTTACCTAATTTTGATACTACGGAATCCGCATTGGTAGTTTCCTAGTATTTCTTCTGCGTACGGAGTGATTCTCACCAGTAAGACATTTGTTAGTATTTTGTATGCTGTTGGGAGCAATTATACTCCTCTATAGTTTTCGGAATCGGATCTGTCGCCTTTTTTGAAAATGGGGGAGACTATTGAGGTTTTCCATTCTTCCCGAGTGACTTCCTCATCCCATATGGTTTTGATGACCTGGTGGATCTGTGGGGTACGAGGTCGTGGCACCAGCACGGGGGCAGGGTTCTACCTCGTCTCCAACAGTTCTAAAAGTGTCCGCCGCAGACCGAAAGAAAAACACAAACGAAACTCCACAACCCAACGTCCACAACAGGAAAAGGGAAAACACTGAATGATTTTTAGTCGGCAAAATGTTGTCTTTATTTAATCAGTTGACAGATATCTTTTTTAATTGATCAAACCTGCACGTGTATTAGATGTCAACTGGTACCTTACGAATATTTTAATCATTCTATGGCCTTCTCATGGTCATTATTCTAATATTCTTACGTTAACAATATACATACTATCTGAACACTTCGCACGTGATTCCAACTATTCAATTGACGGGGGAGGAAAAGCGACTCGATACGCGTTCGCGTCTCCGCATCGCTACGGAGAGCGGGAGCGACACGGCGGATGTAATTTGACCCAGCGTTGCTCTGATCGATGCAGAGCTACTTCGCAACCGGGGGTGAGGGAAAGTGTTTCTCTTGTGGTGAAAACAAGGAAGAAGGACTTGGCAATGTATGTGTATATGTGAGTGAAGATCACATTGGCTACTTCATACACAAGGCAATGGGAACGAATCTGAGACAAAGAAAGGGAAAATGTGCATTCATTAGATGCGAGTTCGGTAAAGCAAACAAACCGAATCTCCTTGGATGATAATTGGTTTTCTGTTTGCTCTTGCCGCTGCTGATGAGAAGCCGATCCCGAAATATGAAAAGACAAAGGGAAGTTTGGGTCTTTGTCTGAGATGTGCATTGCGGCTAAATAAATAGGCGGCAATGCAATGTGGAACTGTGCTAATGGGTTTAAGCTAGATTACCGGGAAATTGTGTTCATGGCATGGCTGGTAAGGGTAGGGTATTGAATTCCTATTTGCATTTGCTTATGCTGTAGGATTGATTGGTGCGAAGAGACGCGAGATGCGTATATTTGTTTTGGTTTCTTGGGTGTAGGTCGCCAGCCAATGTGTACGTTAAGAGATTTATCATACACATGGCGAAGCTGAAAAATAGACAGCGCAATGTTTATGGTCCCTGATATGTAATCCAAATCCTTTGTTATTAGGAATTCGTCTAGGGGAATCTGCCTGGCACCGAAGGTGCCAAATTGGTTTGGAAATCCTGATAAGTTGAGCAAGAAATCTTACGGGGAATTGTATGCGAAGGGATGCATGAAAGGTAAGTTTTCTTTTACAGGGACTTTTAGGTTAATGATTTGATCTCTTTAATGCGTGGAGCATTTAAGATGCTAATGCGATTGCATTAGTGAAATTATGAGATTGGGTGGAAGTTATGGGCGTTTTTCAGAAAAGCGAACCTTGAGGTTTCGCGGACCGCCACAGATCTTTCGAGCGGTTGCCTCCCCTCCATGCTTCACAAGGTCTGCCGGCATGCAGCCGATTCCGGGAGCCGTGTTATTTTTCAATCGATTTATTGCGTCTACAACTTCGTTGAAAGACGGCTCTGGGGTTTTAGGCTCGGTTGTATGTACGCCTGGTGCGTTTATTTGTGGTTGATGGGTACATTGAGCAGGTTTTCAAAGTACTGCTTCCACCTTGTCACGATATTGGTTGTTTCTGAGACCAGACAACTGTTTGTGTGTCGAATTATTTTGGCTCTCCCTCGGTAGCCATTTCTAATTGAATTTATGCTGGCATACATACTTCTGATGATATTTGCTCTGGCATTTTCTAGGATTTTTTCGATCCGAGTGTTCTCCCATTCGAGTTTCTTGCGTTTGAAGAGTCTCATTGTCTCTTTCCGAATCTTTTTGCGTTGACTTCAACATATCTTTCTGAGTGGATCTGTCTAAGTCGTAATTAAGTATAAAAAATAATTTTTATTTTTATTTTAGGTACAAAATGGTGGCTTGGCCGCTAGTCAGGTTCAAACTTCTTTTTTGACAGGTCAAATGGTGTGCAGCATAACGACCGCAAACACTGCCTAGAATAACACAATTATTGTTTCATCATCTCTATAAGTTTTTCGAAGACGAAGATTATTATTAGTTCAAATAAAAAAATTGTATTTCCGATAAAAAATTGACGTTAAATAGTTTATAAAAAATTCAATTGTTAAGTAATAAAAATCATTAAAGATAGTTTAACCAAGAAGCTACAGTTAAAATTTCAACTCGATCGAATAAAAATTGTCCGAGTTATGTTGAACACCAAGTTGAAAAACATGGTTTTGGGAAAAACACGTTAAAAGTTTCAAAACGTGTATACAAAACGAAATTTACGAAATGCTTACCAATTTTTTTACCTTTACTGAAATACTGGAAAATGGAATAAAAAATTCCTGGTAGATATAACCCCTTAATTTCACCGATCTCCTAGAGGAAAGTATTGGGGAATCTTTGCCTTGACTATATGACTCACTAACCCGAGTACTCTACTCCTTCGGCTGATGGATGCCGCCAGTTCAATGTATGCCGTTATCCTTACCGATCCACCTAGTCTTTAGGGTTTTGTGAACTGTTCCTTACCACTAGTAGGGGGAAACGATTCCCGATGTATGAAAACTAAGGATAAAAGTAATCAGTTCGTTTCAGTTTCTTGTTACCGCGGGTGGGAGGAAGCAACCCGGTACACGTAAAAATAATATTAATATATAAAAAGCAAGTGACCCGCGGAATATTTCTTAGGGAGTGATTTTCTTTTTACATATATACTGTATTTATTAGACCGAAAATTGAAAGTTGCAATAAGTAATACAGTTAACTTATAATAGATTGGTTATATAATAATTGTTTATATGTTATTTGTTAATATTTGGAAAATGTGAGAAAAAAAACCAGGAACTGTTTATTTTAACTTAGCCTACATAAAATTAGTTAACATAACTTAATCTAACTTAATCTAATCTTATTTACAATTTACAATATTTGATATTGCAATGATAGTGACAATTTTATTATGACTTAAAAATAATATTTACAATTTTGTTTTAGAAATGGTTGGATGTTCCTGTTTTTGAAGTGATTGGGTGCCAGTTCGGTGTTGTGGTACACGACCTAGTTCAGATCGTTAACCAGTCTGCTTGGGATGAAGAGAGTTCTGATTTGGAGACAATTAGGGTAGTGAGTTCCCGTATTGGAGCAGGGTGATAGTAGGTCTTTGGCGGTAGTAAAGGTTGGTCCAAGTGTCCCGCCGAACACTGTGTATCGCGGATGATTTTAACACCCAGAGCGAATGCTGTGCTCTGCCAGAACTGTCCACGAAACAACTGAAAACACCGAAGCGAATGCTGTCACGAATTAAACTCAGAAGGATTATGTTTATTATCTCGATTTTTATTTTTATTGTTTCTTTTGGTTTATTAAGTCACTTATCTTGAATTAACAAATCACTTTAGTTTAAGTGAACTCGAGGCTCGACAACACACTGACGGTACTCGGATTTCTTTTTTAGTTATGCTGTGGTGGGTAAATTGCCACCGATTCTAAACTTGTAACGCACGTACGCCCTCTAGTCCTCGTAACTTCCTCTCGACCTCCACGGGTGCTCTCAAACAGACTTCGCGATATGGCTGTTCGATATAGCCAGTCGTCTCGTCGACGATCGAAATTAGACTGTCTGTCTGCCCACACAGATATCCAGATTCCAAACTGGTATCTGTATCTACACGGAAAAATTTTTCTACTTGCTCTGCTAACAGAACTTCCGAATTCCTGTTAGCAGCATGTTATCACGTCCCAGGGGTGATTTTTCATTCCTGAAAGAAGAAACTCGCTCATCATCGAACATCATTATCACCATCCGTGGTGGTGGTCGAAATTCAGTTCGACGGTTGTCGATTGTATGCCGCCTTATTTACATAACACATCTGGCGCGAAGGCCGAAAGATATCCTGCAATTTACATGGATGCATCGTTCATAGGTTTTGTTTGACATTTGTCAATACACCCGAAATCCATTAGATCTTTCTAATGGGTGTGAAATACAAACAGACACCGTGGGATCGGAGTAGTTTCCTTGTAGGTTTTCAACCTCATACAATTTGAATTATCTCGTTGAGATAATTACGGTTGCCGTTTCTTTTGTTTGCCGATAGATTTGGTGGTCTTTATGGCAGCTACCCGCACGTGCATCGTTGGTCGGCTAATTTGCATTGCATAGACGTTTGAAATTGCCGATTCAATGGAATGTTCCTGGGCGCCGGCAGATTGAACGTTTCTTTTTGTTTCAGGTATGATGACTTACGAATGTTGAGCTTGGCATAAAAAGCTTTGGGGACGTTCAGTTCCTTGCTTTTTGGTGTCGGTCTCAACGTTGGCTGCGAGTTGCATGGTGGGACTTTGGGGCACGCGTCTGTGGGCGCGTGCAACGCTCTCAGGTAAGTAAGTTCTTTGCAGGTAGGAACCTTACCTGCGCGGAATTGTGCGTTCGTAGAACGCTACAGGTCTGTTATTATAGGGTTGGGATTGTAAGGGAGGGTTTCTATACATTGTATCGATAGTTCCAAAATCCGTCTATCCAGTCGTTCGATGCCTGCGTTATTGTAGAGACTGTTGTTAGTATGATATCTATTTGAGTTAGTTTTGCGGTGTAAGCCAGTGATAAATCGGAAACATTTTCTTTCAAAGACTCGAAATTTTTCCATTTGGGAGGGTGAGATGTGGTACCATAATGGGCAGGCATATGTAAGAGTGGGTCTGATTATCTGTTTGTAGATGAACTGTTTGACCTTGTGCGAGAGGCCTTTAGGTTTCCACAATAGTCCCCTGCAGAGATTAATATGTATTGAGGCTTTATGAAGAGAAGTTTTGATGTGGGTTGAGAATGACCAGTCGTTGAAAATGGTCACTCCCAAATATTTTAGAGTTTTGGAAGCTTTTATGAGGGTGCTTAAGTTTAATTTTGTTGTGGCAACGTTTAGTGTTGTTTGTGCAGTGAGCGTTTTTGTCCTTAAACAGTGTTAGCTGGGATTTGATTGGGTTGAGGCTAATTTTTCATTTCTTAAAGTATGCTGAAATGTGCGGGAGGAAGTTGTTAACGCAGCTTTTTCTCGCTTTGACAAATCTGCTGCTAGAGTAGATTAAAGTATCGTCAACATAAATTAGCATTACAACACTAGGTGGAGGTTGGGGAATATCGGATGTGTATAGAATATATAAAAGTGGCCCGAGAAAGGATCCGCGGTTATGTTGCGAATATGTGAGAGGGAGGTGTTTATTCTGACCATGAATTTCGTACCAGAAAGATAAGATGCTAGGAGCTTTGTAATGTTGGAATTCAGACCAAATAAGCAGTGCTGCTTATAACGAAGTTCTGAGATCTAGACACAATTAAAAGCTTTGGAAATATCAAGAGATATGCATACGGTAGTGCATTGCTTTCCCAGACCAGTTGTGACACCGTGTGTAAGTTTTAGTAGAGCATGGCAAGTGGAGTGTCGCTCACGAAAGCCAACCTGAGAATTGGGGATGAGAGCGTTATCAGTGGCAAACGAGAGAAGGTTTTGGTAGATCTTACATTCTAATATCTTGCTTAGGGTGTTTAATAAAGATACCGGACGATAGTTGGAGGTGTTGTTGGAACTGCCGGTCTTTTTAATGGGGATTACTACCGCAATTTTCCAGTTCTCTAGGAAATGTGATGCATTTATGATATGATTAAGTAGGACGAGAATGGGAAGTAGGTTTGGCGGGCGGAGTTTTTTAAATAGAACATGTGGTATTCCATCTAGACTGGACGATTTTTTGTTGTTTCTTGATTTTATATACTTGATTAATTCATCTGTGGTTAGAAATATGGTGATGTCAGATGGATGTACCGCCTTTTTTGTGTCGTTAAATTCCCCAATGAAAGGAATATAACATGCGGGCAATATGTGTGAGATATATTCGTTTACAGTGTTTTGAGAATTAGGGCCTGAGAGGAAGTCATTTTGTTGATGGATATTTGAGAAGTGATCAGCGAGGCAATTAGCTATGTTCGTGTCGGATTGGATAAGATTGTTGTTGAGTGGATTGATAAGGTGATCGATTCAGTCTTGAAAGTTCCGATCAGTTAGTCCGTTGATGTTTTTGAAGAGATCACGGTTGGGTTTGATATTGTTAAATGTAGAGGATAGGTCTGATCCACGAATTTTTCTAAATGTTCATTTATTAGGGTGTGCAGGAGTTGGATTTGACTTTTAATAAAGGGGGTAGAAGCTTATATGAAATTTTCGGCGGGGTTGTTTTTTGAGACGCAGGAATTTAGTTAGGATGCTGGGTAAAGGTTTTCATAAATGATTATGAGGGATGTTGGTGGGTGCATTGCTGGTGAGGGTGTGGGGAGTAAGCGTTGGGCACGGGCGTACGGCGCTGATTATCTTCCTCCTCCATCATAAGTTCTTTAAACGCCACCGATAATTTCCGCGCAGAATTCTTCGCCGAGAGCAAAAGTCACACACAGAGGAAATTATTTGAAATACACTGGAGAACCTTTTAATGATAATGTTTTTTTTTATTAATTTACACTCAGACTAAAACAATTGTCAAAATACGAATTGAAGTTGTTCAAAGTACTTAAACTAATTGTACAATTTTGTTTGCGATATAAATTCGCGCTTCTTAATATCCCTCATTGAAACGTTCGAACGTACACACTACACCGGGGAGCGAAGGAAGAAAAGACTTCTAGAGAACCCACCGTACCGGCGTCGATACGGTGGATGGCGAGCGACCCGACCGCTCTCATGATTGAATTGCGACTCACCGATATCCTCTCCAATAAGGATATCGTTTTTTACCTACCACCAGAGAAACATAAAGTCTCTCTTGGTGGTATAGGAAACCAGATCTTGTAATAAAGGTCATGGTGGTATGTGTGGGATCGTTCAGATCGATGCTATTCACACGTGCTCGACAGCAGTGGAACAACGAAACAGGCAGGCGACAAAGACAAAAAGGAAAAATGACCAAATGCGCCGTTGGTAATGCGGGTCATTGTTTACGCGATGCCTCGTCGCTATTTTCGACGTTGGGAGAAAAAGGTGCTAAAAGCAAATTGGATGTTTATGGCATCTCTGGCTGCAGTAGAAACCGGGTTCATGTTTGCATTTGCCGCCGCTGATGAAAAGCAGATCCTGAAATATAGAAGACAAGGGGATCGGGCAGATTATTGTCTAAGGTATGCATTGCAGCTGTTACGATAGCCGCAATGGCGATGCACATGGTGCTAATAGGTTTAAGACGCGAGATGCGTATCGTCTGCACATTGTGCGAGTCAGGGAATTTTATTGCTGAGAGAAAAGATCGCCAGCAAATGTATACATAAAGAAATTTATTGTACACATGAATAAAACTGGGAATAGGCGACGCTATGATAATTATCCCTGGCTGGAATGGTTACATGATATGTGAACCGGGGTTTTTCTTTTCAGGATAATTTATGGTAAGGAAAGTAAGAACTCTTACAGGGGATTTGTAAGCAAAGGAATGCTTGAAAAGGTAAGAATTCTTTATAGGGACCTTTAGGTAAATAAATTTGTTTTATTTGATGCGTGAAGCATTTTCAGGGACTAATACTGTTGCATTAGTAAACTTAAGGGAGTTGGGTAAGAGTTATGGGGGTTTTTTTCAGGTAAGTAGACCGGAGGGTGTGGCGGAACCGCTACAAGGGCATCCTTGAGAGTCTGCTCAATTTTTAGGTCTGTTCGATCGATATCATCAGGTATTAGGTTGGAAGATTCGTGGATTGGCAAGTTAGAAAAACTTTCGGCCACTTCTCTGTTGACCTTTTTCAAGTTAGTCTTGGAGACGCTCGGGACAGGACTGTGTGAGTAGAGCAGTTCGAAGCAGGGGACTTTGTTCGAAGTGTGAACGGAAGTATGATCAGAGTGAAAAAGGAAGGATACTGCGCGGGGGGGTGGGGGGTGAGTAGACACTATCGGACTTGAGGAAGAAATCAATTGTTAACTGCGTCGAGTTGGTGACACGAGTTGACTGCAGTGGGTTGTCGATGTACGTATATGGGTGAGATGACAGGAGGTCCAAAAGTTTGAAACCGTATTTGTTATTCTTGATGTCGTTGAGTGCTGTATGACGAGCGTTCCAGTCTCCCTAAATTATGAATGGTGCGGGGAGAGACTGTCTGATTATTTGAGATATGTCAGTGTCAGGGAAATTTAGTTTGGGTGTTGGGTGGATGTAAATGGATTATAACATGATTACTTTTTTGTTTCCACAAAAAAGTTTAACTGCCGTGTATTCGACATTGAAAACGTTGCTGAATCTGATTTCGGTGAATTGGGGTGTTTTGTGTAGTAGGATGCCGGTACCTACATGGGATCCAGTATTTCTGGGGTTTGAAATAAATGTGTAATTTGGGATGGATACTGGGAAGTTGGACTTAGTCCACGTTTCTGAGAGGAGACATTTATATTTCGTCCTTACACCCTATATATACAAATTTTGCTTATTCAAACCTTATTGTTCTAACTCTTCAATAATGACGTATGTATTGTATCCATAAATCAACCGATCGATTCATGCCCGTGGTCATCGATAGCTGTGATGTATTCGGCAGTTGTCGTTGTTGATCACATGTATCCTTTGTTGATAGATTCATGCTCGTTGATTTTGACATTTTGTTTATAAAAATGTGAAATAGTAGTGGTGACAGCACGAACCACCAGGGAACATAATATTCATTTGATAGACTGCATACTTGATGCCATCAACGAGTTGTTCAATAAACAAGAGCTAGGGAAGAGACACGGTTTGAGAGCAGGAAAAGTAAGGTTGAAATCAACGGAGGTGGGGTAGGAGTTGACGTTACGTAGCATACGTGAAACCGGTTCGTTAAAGCCAAACGAAATGTGATGGGCTAGTAGATCAAATATACGAGGGTTGCCTAGGGTACTTGGATTGGTATAGAACGGGATAGAGGAGAGAAGGCTTGCGCAGTCGATTGATCCTGAGTGAAGACGGTGGAAGAAGAGGATGTCAGCGTTAATTTTTGGGTCTTTTTTTTTTTTGTTTTTAGGTCCACATTTATTTTAATTTAAAATCAAATTATACATATTTCTTCATGTTGGACTAAATGGATGTCTTATTTTATAAATATTGTTCTAATTTTAACTTACTGATTCTTTGCACTCTAAATAATACAATATCTAGTTTTTGTTTATTCCTTGCGGCGTACTATGGTTTATATATTTTTTTTTTTACCGTGTAATCAGTATATAAGAGCTCATCCTTTTTTTACAATATTGCTAACCCAATATATATATGGACATTCTATTTTATAATTTTCTTTAAATAACTAAATTAATGAAACTATGCTAAATGAATGAAGAGAAAGGGGGGAAGCGTTGCACCTGACAGGCACACTATTTTTAGGGGCGTGTACTCCTCTCTTCATCACCAACCCACCACAAGTTGGGATGAGATCGGTCTCTTTTAGATTTATCTCTTTCAGTTATCATCATACTGAAACGCAGGCGATCTGGAGTATTAGAGATACCGCTATCATGGAGAATGCGTTTATCTCTCGCACTACGAAAAGCGTGGTAAATAATAGGGACTCCAGGCTTATTTTGGATAAGTCCTTTTCTATACAAGAAGGACGACGCTTCTGGGGGAATAAACCCATTCTGGAGAGTACTCTTCAGATACATATCATTGGGATAGAATGTTCCCGAAAAATGCCATTTTCAGTGCACATTTCGTTTGTGACTACGAATAATTTTGATAATGAAGTTGTCTATCTTGTTTAGTCCTGATTTGTCATATATGTTTTTATTGGGGTACCACATGCGTCTCGGAGGCTCTGTACATTCTGAGGCAAGAACGCAAACATTGACTGTCGAACACCCGAAACTTCTCCATGTACAATGGCGATATATTATACTATACCGGGCAACCATACACCAATACTGGTCGGATGAATGCCAAGTATGAAATTAATTTGACTTTGGAGTCCAAAATACTACTACGGAAGAGACTTCTTGCCATAGCATATGCGTTTTTAGCTGCTGTAAGATCGGCTTATCAAAGTAACAACAATTTTTACTTGTAGAAGAAGACTATTACTTCCTACAATGGAAAATTTCTTCCAATTCTGTTTTGTATCGCTATACCATGGACAGGGGTGTTCTGAAAAGGATAGTCTCTGTTTTCTGGAAATTGATATTTAATTTCCAGTCGTCGCTAAAACGTTTGATTCTATTGAAGTCATCTTGCAGAAATCTGTTGATGACATCAATCTTGTCTCCAGAGCTGGTCAATACACCACAATGACGTAGGCGTATTCAATGGCATGGTTGCGAGGACCCCTTCATTAATTACTGATCAACAATGTCACGGAGCAGTTTTTGAAGATTTTTGATTAGTGACTTAATCGTTTTTATTTCCTCGTAAATTTGAATGTTTTTCTGCCTATACAGAGCATCAATTGTTGGGTTTCTGTATTGGTTTGTATGTGCCCCCATGTGAACTAATTTTAGGATACAACGATTCATTGTATTAGTGACAATGTTGTTCATCGTCAAGAGATAATGATCAATTTTGTCATTATGAAGATTTCTGTCATTCGGTGGATCTATTCCAGTGGAGCGTAATTCTTCTTTCTACTCCGTAATCACTGTCGTACTCAATTATACTAAGACAATTTGGAGTAGTTAGATCTGTGTCTACTAGTTGTATTCGTTCGTCCAGGAAAAGTAAATCCTGGAAGGAACTTCGTCTTGAATATGACGGGATACTTGCAGCGTACAATTCTAGTTTATGTTCGATGGCATTTGTTTGCCACCAGTCGAACAACGCATTGCCTCTTTTGTTCGAGATAAGGTTACCCCAAGCACTGTGCTTGGAATTGAAATCTCCCCCCATAAAAAAGAACTATTTTCCTAGTCTAATTTGAGACTTCGGAAACGGGTCTCAAGCTCATTGATAAATTGTGTTCACTGGGGGGCTTCAGGAGCATAAACAGAGACTACATAGATGCCTTTGACTTCTCAAAGGAATATCTATAATGCGGGCTTTTAGCACCTGCAACTTGTGTACTTGTCTACTGTACACGACCTTGTGTTACAGCCAATTCTTAATTAAGATGGCGACTCCACATCCTTGAGTGGAGTTTGGACGATCTCTTCTGATTACTTTGTAATGCTTGTAGCCCAATTTGTGCCTTTGGTTCAGCTTTGTTTCGCTAGACCAAAGTAAGTCTGGGTGTTCGGCTTCCAGCAGATTGTTCAGATGATCTCTTCTTTTCATTCGGATTAGTGAATTTACATTCACAGCAATAATTTTAAAGGTTAACTCAGCCGAAGAGAATATTATGTCTATGGTGTTGAGTTATTTTGAGACATGATGATATTATTTTCTAACGCGTAAAACTGTGCTGAAAACTGTACTTGCATGGATAGTAAAATTGCTGTTATGTCTGTTTGTGCCTCTGGTGCAGACATTTTTATGTTGTTGCGTGGTTTTTCCACGATTGATGATTTCCTTACACAACCTGGCATTTGAGCATATGACGCACTAGGTGCCACGAAGTTGTTTTCATTCGGTTCTCTTCTTCAACTTGTTTCTTTCTGGCTTCCAGCTTTATTTCTGTAAAGTTAACGGAGTGATATATATTTTTACAGAGGACGCCGGATAACCTATTCTTATCCTGGTTCATTCCAGTGGGCATTCCACAATACCATTATAGCGTTTGGAATGATAGTGAAGAACGTGTGATTCGAACTGACGCTATGACAGTTAGAATCACCAAAAATTGAACTAAAGCGCAACCCATCAGGCTACAGGCCGTGTTTAGAATTCGATTTTTAAACGTAAGTATATTCCACTGATGTGAATTGTTATTTTATCGCTATGGTATACGGCTCTGATGCATTATCTTATTCGATCTTCGTTCGGTGTTCTTCACTATTTGCTTGTGTACCGTGTGTGTATCTGTTAGAGACGCTACAGCATGATTGTTGAGGCACTTCACGCATCTAAATTTTATGTTGCGATTTGATGCCAAATGACCGAAGCGTTGACACTGCATGCATTGCAATACGCGTTTGGACTTCTTTATTTTCTTCCAACTTATTGTTTGATAATTGAGGATTCTAATATGTCTGAGTGCATTAATTTTACTGTTAGGACTTAAAGAGATATTGAAGAAGGAAAACTTGCGGTATCGATTAGGAGAGAGGGCGGTGGAAAATGGTTTAACACCGGTAAATTTTAAACTGCCGGTTTCGTTATTTTTTAATTCCTGGAGCAATTCTTCGGAGGGATCAACTGCTTTGGGAAGCATGGAGACCGCTTTGTTCTGGTTTAAGAGGGTATTCTGGACTAGAATTTGGAAAAAATCGATTTTTTATATTTCCTTATAATTTATACTTTTAAGAATATGCTATGCAAAGGAAATTTTAAAATTCCTATAATTGGCGAAGTTACAGCTGCTTTAGTGAAGCGGCAACTAGACCAGTCCTACCGCAACGAATCGAACAATAGACGGTACATACACCCTAACTACCTGGGCGCTCGAGGTCCCTCCACATAAACCCTTTGTCGCGGAAAAATGACTTTGAAATGAATTAAATCAAAATGAATGAAGAAGACCGGTTGTATATGGACCAGGAATTGCCGACTGACAAAGTGTAAGTACAACGCAATATTATGTCACTTGAAGCTACTATACCCTGACATTTTTAAACGCGTTTTTCTCGAAATCCCTTTATTCAAAACTATTGATACGATATCTTAAGTTCTAATGAACCAATTTACTTGAAATTCGGTACACACCTTCTTGATATAACGCTCTATTTTTTTTTACTTTTTTTACAAAATTAATAACCGGAAACAAATAATGAGAAGCATTTTTCAAACAGTTGCCATTTTGCGAAATAATTTTTTTTTTATTTCTTCGAAGTAGGGACGATTACAACACCTTCGCTGATTAAGAATCCATCTTTTTTTTAAAGATTATTAGAAGAGTCAAAATCATGTCAATCAGTACGCACGCTTTTGTTTCAACCCCCCACTTCACCACCCTGGAATTTTAGAAATTTTCGACACTTTTGTTGAAATTATTTGTATTTATTTATTTTTTTTAATGTTATAAGTAAATAAAAACAAATAATTGACATTTGTAATGTGGTAGATTATCACAGTGCGTCAGCACGGACGCGGGTTATGCGTAATACACCACTGATGGTCCTCCCAGGAAACTCTTCACCAAACGAGGAAAGTCACTGCTTCGCGGGGAAAGTAATTAAAACGCGTGGAACACTTGATGTTAAAGCTAACTTTATTTAATTCACTGCAACGATGACCTGGGACAACTGTTTTTTTCTGGTTGATGATTCTTATTGCAAAACAAAATGAACTTCCTTTAATGGAAAAATCTTGATTCACAATTTGATTTTAAAAGAACTTGAATCTTGTACACTGTTCACCAAAAGAGGAAAGTCACTGCTTCGCAGGGAAAGTAATGAAAACTCATGGAACACTTGATGTTAAAGTTAACTTTATTTAATTCACTGCAACAACGATCTGGAACAACTGTTTTTTTCTGGTTGATGATTCTTATTGCAAAACAAAATGAACTTCCTTTAATGGAAAAATCTTGATTCACAATTTGATTTTAAAAAAACTTGAGTTTGTACAACTGTAGTTCGAATGGATTGTTCAACTCGACTTTTTCTCACGGTAACTCGGACACGTCTCGCGACATCAAAAGTTAACTTAAACTCTGTCCGTTATAAGTACTCTGTTCCGACTGGCTAGAATGTGAGTGTACTCCTGGGACTATGAGATCTGACTAATTGGAAATCATCCAAGAAAAGGGAACCTCAAAGAGACTGAAAAAGAGGCGGAGTTACACGATTAACTCGAGGTAGTTAATCGTGATTGGACCGGGTGTGATAGGCATACATTACGCATGTGTGCGTATGCCATGCATACGATCGTTCAGCGACCGTGGATGGCGGGCAACATCGCTAGTGCATTTTCTAGGAATGTAAATAATAGCATCTGGGGTGTGAAAGACCCAAACCGATGATTTGGTCATCCTAATGGAAGGCCATAAATCATCATTTCTGTTGCCGATGATTAAACATTGCAACGAACATAGGGTGCAGCCATTGCCAGATGTTGTAAGTAAACATTTTCTGGCTGCTGGTGATCGTTGTTTGAATGTTATCTATGAACATGGGGAACGCTAATTGTGGTGCCAGCGATTGCTGGTAAACAGGGACATGTTTGATTTGCGTCAACAGAAACCTTGTCGGCGGTAGTAAATCGATAGGGGCAATAGCCGTATGCATGTTATGCAGGGGGTAAACAAATACAACGAGTCACAAGGAACTCTTGTTGATTGTTGTTTCCATAGCTTAAGGCTATGGAAACGAGATGCCCTGGCAGAATGTATGCCTAAAGATAAGATTTCAGATGCCATGGCAATGTGTTGATTTTGCCATGGACTTATGTTCTTTTCAGGAAATGATGTACGCCTCGGGGGTAAATTTTTGGTGCCACGGCAAGGTGATAAGCTTTGCCGTGGGCTCAATGTTTTTTAGGGAATATGGTTTGGCCGAGGGTGAGTTTTCGATGCCACGGCAAGGTGATAAGCTTTGCCGTGGGCTTAATGTTTTTTAGGGAATATGGTCTGGCCGAGGGTGAGTTTTCGATGCCACGGCAAGGTGATAAGCTTTGCCGTGGGCTTAATGTTTTTAGAGGTGATGCTGGAGAAAAAGGGGTTTGGAAGGAAATCCCCTACAGAATAGGTAAGCTGCCTAACATAAATTCAAAACGGTTATCCGATTGGTTAACCGTATTAATTCCGGCGAATTGGCTGAGGGTAAATGCCGTAGCAAGGTTACGCAACCTTGCTGAAGTTCGACCGAGAGGTAAGTCGTTCGCCTGGAAAGGTGGGGATCGAGCGATGTATGGCTCTTCGGGCCCTGAAAAGCCCCACATCACTCCCTCCCCAGTGACGTAGTCACGAAACAGGTAAGGCAGGTTAGGGGGTGGTTAGTTGGTTATGGGCGCGCGTTTGAGCGCGAGTACGGGGAGGTTGTGCTGGTGGAGTAGGAGCGGTGTCGATAGATGGAGGTGATTCTGGAGCGGAAGCTTCCAGAAAACAGGGCTTAAGCCTTTCGACGCTGACCGTGGATCGCTTGCCTCTAATGTCGATCTCGAAGACGCGGTCACTGATGCGGCGGAAGACTTTGAATGGGCCATCATAAGGTGGGTCGAGGGGTTTTTTGACCTTATCCACCCTGACAAAGACGTGCGTGCAGCTGTGCAGTTCAGGGTGGACGAAAAGTTTTTTGGAGCCGTGCCTGGTTACAGGGGTTGCCCTATACTTACGTAGTAGGTCACGGAGATGTCCCAATTCGCGAAGTTGGTCACGCGGTGTTTCGCCATCCAGGAAAAGTTCTCCTGGAAGAAGGAGGTTGGTACCGTAGGTAAGCTCTGCTGCCGAAGCACCTAGGTCCTCCTTAATACTTGTCCTCAGGCCGAGGAGGACGGTTGGAAGGGCGTCAAACCATTGTGTGTCATTATGACACATGAGTGAGGCTTTAAGAGATCTATGCCAGCGCTCTATCATCCCATTTGATTGCGGGTGGTAGGCGGTGGTACGACTTCTTTGGCAGCCGAGAAGATTTGTTAGCTGCCTAAAAATTGTCGCCTCAAATTGTGGACCTCGGTCCGAAGTTATGGTGGTTGGTACACCGAAACGTGTGACCCAAGTTGAATAAAAGGCCTTGGCGACTGATTCGGCAGTAACTGCCCGGAGAGGTGTCGCCTCTGGCCATCGCGTGCAGCGATCCATCATGGTGAGGATATAAGAAAATCCTCTTGATGGAGTAAGCGGTCCCACTATGTCTATGTGGACATGGGCGAAGCGTGCCGTGGGAAGCTTGAATTGCGCTGGCTCCAGTACATTATGTCGCGCTACTTTGCAGCGCTGGCACTGGAGACAAGCACGGGCCCAACCGGTGAGGTCTTTGTTCATCCGGGGCCAAATAAATTTGCGACGGACAGCAGCGGCTGTTGCTCGGCCGCTGGGGTGGGCAGGGTTGTGGTAAACCTGGAACACGCCCTTACGAAGTTTCTCGGGAATGTAAGGTCTAGCGGTTCCAGTGGAGACATCACACCAGATTTCGCCCAAAGGGTCGCGAAGGGTAATTTTCTTGAGCTCTAGTGCCGTATCGGCAGTTAGGAGGGACTTGAGCTGTTCGTCCTCCTCTTGAGCTAGGGCAAGGTCAGTGTTATTCAAGGCGGTACGCAAATGAATCGTATCGATTCGAGAAAGGGCGTCCGCCGTGACATTTTGTTTACCGGAGATATGCCTTATCTCCGTGGAATATTGCCCAATGAGGTCTAATTGACGCTCTTGTCGGGGGGAGGCATTTCCCGACTTCTTCCGGAACGCATAGACCAATGGCTTATGGTCTGTTAAGATGGAGAGTGAGCGACCTTCTATCATGTGACGGAAGTACTTAACAGCGCTGTAGATCGCGAGCAATTCACGGTCGTAGGCGCTGTAACGTCGCTCAGTGGGACTCAGCTTCCTTGAAAAGAAACCAAGTGGTTCCGGGCGGCCTTCAATGTCCTGTTCAAGGACGGCTCCGATTGCGGTATCCGATGCGTCGCATTGGATAGAAAGTGCCGCTCCCTCGAGAGGGTATCGGAGTAAGGTGGCATTTGCCAATTGTTCTTTGGACAGTTGGAATGCTCGATCTGAGACTTCTGTCCAATTAATGGGGCGCTTATCATTGCGCTTAGCTCCTTTCAAAAATTCATTTAAGGGAGCTTGAATCTGAGCGGCATTCTTCAGGGTTGGGCGGTAAAAGTTAAGCATGCCCAAAAATCGACGCAGCTCACTTACGTTAGTAGGCCTGGGATACTTCATGAGGGCCTCCACGCGGTCTGGTAGTGGGCGAATGCCCTGGTTGTCAACGACATAACCCAGATAGGTGATTTGCTCCTTGGCGTATTGACACTTATCTGGGTTGATGACAAGACCGAATTCACGGAGGCGCTCTAGGACCTGACGTAAGTGGCGTTTGTGTTCGGCGAGGTCTTTGGAGGCGATGAGGATGTCATCAAGGTATGCATGGCAGCAATTAAGACCTCGTAAAGCCGTGTCGATATACCGCTGGAATGTCTGTGCGGCATTCCTGAGGCCGAAAGTCATCACTTTGAACTCGAAGAGTCCGAAAGGTGTAATGACTGCGGTCTTGGGGATGTCTTCAGGTGCCACCGGAATTTGGTGGTATGCCCTGGTGAGATCCAGGGTTGTGAAGACATTGCACCCTCGTAACTTGTACGAAAAATCGTAGAGGTGTGCAATTGGGTATCTGTCCGGGACAGTTGCTGCGTTCAACAGCCTATAATCGCCACATGGGCGCCACTCACCAGAACGTTTCTTCACTAAGTGGAGTGGGCTTGCCCAGGGACTGTCCGACGGTTGGCAGATACCTAGTTCGATCATATGCTCGAACTCCGCGCGCGCCGCACGTAATTTTTCCGGAGCCAGTCGACGTGGACGCTGGCTCACAGGGGGACCACGTGTTTCTATATGATGAAACACCGTGGCTTTATGTCGACGCTGGTTAGGTAGAGGAATTGTTGTGCTCACAAATTCCTGTACCATAACCTGGAATGGGTCTAAGCACTCTGTGGCCCCTGAAGTTGCCGCTGGTGATGCCGTCATGGGCAAGGGGGGTGCGGTTGGAGCCACAAGTCTGTTATGGGTCGAATCGACCAACAGATTATGTGCGCCTAATAGGTCGGAACCTATCAGGGGTTCGTTTACGTCCGCAATGACGAAACGCCAAGTGATCGGACGACAAAGACCCAATTGTAGTGTCAGCTTTTTACGTCCGTACGTAAGTATCGGCGTATTATTTGCAGCTGACAATTTAAGTGCGGCCGGCACACGGTTACGCGGAGCAAACGATCGCGGGAGGACTGAAATATCGGCGCCGGTATCGACAGTAAAAGCGATATTCAGTTTCGAGTCCCGGATGGTTAAGCGACTTATCGTAGGGGTGCCGGCCGATTGCGCGAGGGTGTCGGTCGGCAAAATCAGTTTAAAGAGCGCCACTGGTTGGTGGAAGGTTGCGTCCAACCACAAGGCGCTTTGCAATTGAATGCGCGATCACCATATCGCTGGTGATTGGCGCACCAAGGCAGAGTAACGGCATTATCAGGTATGTTCTGCGTATTACCATTGCCGTTACGGGGAGGTCGAGCCGGAGCTCGCTGGGAATTGGCCCGGTGAGGGCCGTTTTGAGAGGAATTGGCTCTCTGTGGGGCATTTTGAGGGAAATAGGCCCTCTGAGGGGCATTTTGGGGGAAATAGGCCCTCTGAGGGGCATTTTGGGAGAAATTCTGCCGATTGGGAGGACGGCTCGGCATGGCACGATTCTGGGCGCTTCGAGGATTGTTCCTCACCTCTGCCCGCAATTGAGTTATCTCGCGGAGGAGTGAGGTTTGGAGCGCCCGGAGGTCAGCAGGAGTTAGTTGTGTGGGCGAATTTCTTTGGTTAGGGTTGGGGCCTGCCACTGGATTCCCCTGAGGGAAATTGGTTGAGGCGGGCCCTCTAAAAGGTAATTGGGTTTTAGGAGGATTGGGAGTTGAGACCAATTGATGGGCTGTAAAAGGTAGACGAGGGTGCCGTGTAGGCTGGGCGGCGTGTTGAGAAACCGCCGCTACCTGGTACGCAGGAGGCTCAGAATACTGATCTGAACTTTCCATAATTGCGTCCGCGATTTTGGATAAATAGCCCAAACTCTGATTGGGTTGGGCTATAAGTGCCGAACGGGCATGCTGGGGAAGACACCTCAAAAAGTGAGGCCTTATTAGGTCGTCCCCAATCCTGGTCCCCGCTATAGAGCGTAAATGGGTCAGGAAAAGAGATGGTCTTGTGGGGCTTTTCAGGGCCCGAAGAGCCATACATCGCTCGATCCCCACCTTTCCAGGCGAACGACTTACCTCTCGGTCGAACTTCAGCAAGGTTGCGTAACCTTGCTACGGCATTTACCCTCAGCCAAATCGCCGGAATTAATACGGTTAACCAATCGGATAACCGTTTTGAATTTATGTTAGGCAGCTTACCTATTCTGTAGGGGATTTCCTTCCAAACCCCTTTTTCTCCAGCATCACCTCTGAAAACATTAAATCCACGGCAAAGCTTATCACCTTGCCGTGGCATCGAAAACTCACCCTCGGCCAGACCATATTCCCTAAAAAACATTAAGCCCACGGCAAAGCTTATCACCTTGCCGTGGCATCGAAAACTCACCCTCGGCCAGACCATATTCCCTAAAAAACATTAAGCCCACGGCAAAGCTTATCACCTTGCCGTGGCATCGAAAACTCACCCTCGGCCAAACCATATTCCCTAAAAAACATTGAGCCCACGGCAAAGCTTATCACCTTGCCGTGGCACCAAAAATTTACCCCCGAGGCGTACATCATTTCCTGAAAAGAACATAAGTCCATGGCAAAATCAACACATTGCCATGGCATCTGAAATCTTATCTTTAGGCATACATTCTGCCAGGGCATCTCGTTTCCATAGCCTTAAGCTATGGAAACAACAATCAACAAGAGTTCCTTGTGACTCGTTGTATTTGTTTACCCCCTGCATAACATGCATACGGCTATTGCCCCTATCGATTTACTACCGCCGACAAGGTTTCTGTTGACGCAAATCAAACATGTCCCTGTTTACCAGCAATCGCTGGCACCACAATTAGCGTTCCCCATGTTCATAGATAACATTCAAACAACGATCACCAGCAGCCAGAAAATGTTTACTTACAACATCTGGCAATGGCTGCACCCTATGTTCGTTGCAATGTTTAATCATCGGCAACAGAAATGATGATTTATGGCCTTCCATTAGGATGACCAAATCATCGGTTTGGGTCTTTCACACCCCAGATGCTATTATTTACATTCCTAGAAAATGCACTAGCGATGTTGCCCGCCATCCACGGTCGCTGAACGATCGTATGCATGGCATACGCACACATGCGTAATGTATGCCTATCACACCCGGTCCAATCACGATTAACTACCTCGAGTTAATCGTGTAACTCCGCCTCTTTTTCAGTCTCTTTGAGGTTCCCTTTTCTTGGATGATTTCCAATTAGTCAGATCTCATAGTCCCAGGAGTACACTCACATTCTAGCCAGTCGGAACAGAGTACTTATAACGGACAGAGTTTAAGTTAACTTTTGATGTCGTGAGACGTGTCCGAGTCACCGTGAGAAAAAGTCGAGTTGAACAATCCATTCGAACTACAGTTGTACAAACTCAAGTTTTTTTAAAATTAAATTGTGAATCGAGATTTTCCGTTAAAGGAAGTTCATTTTACTTTTGTAATAAAAATCATCAACCAAAAAACAGTTGTTCCAGATCGTTGTTGCAGTGAATTAAATAAAGTTAACTTTAACATCAAGTGTTCCATGAGTTTTCATTACTTTCCCTGCGAAGCAGTGACTTTCCTCTTTTGGTGAACAGTGTACAAGATTCAAGTTCTTTTAAAATCAAATTGTGAATCAAGATTTTTCCATTAAAGGAAGTTCATTTTGTTTTGCAATAAGAATCATCAACCAGAAAAAAAACAGTTGTCCCAGGTCATCGTTGCAGTGAATTAAATAAAGTTAGCTTTAACATCAAGTGTTCCACGCGTTTTAATTACTTTCCCCGCGAAGCAGTGACTTTCCTCGTTTGGTGAAGAGTTTCCTGGGAGGACCATCAGTGGTGTATTACGCATAACCCGCGTCCGTGCTGACGCACTGTGATAAATCTACCACATTGGTGACCTAAGGGTGAATAACACGCCACCTTTCTTTTCGAACATTCGCGTCAAAGTGGGTCTCAACGACAATAGTCAAATTGTGACTTGGTGTACACCAAAATAAGAACTTTGTAAGGGCAAGTAGAGCCCCACCTCAACAGTACGCAGCTAACCATCGCTCCAGCTCAGGACAGGGACTCAAGCCACCACAACACCGTCAACTACAATTAGCAGCCGCAACCCATCAACAGGAATCCTTCCTTTTCGTAAGTCTTTCACTCAGTTATTTGCTTTATTGGTGCAACAGTGTCCAACTAAATTAAGTGCGTAGCAAATAAACCTAAATGTTGAACTCCTTGCGTAAGGCAAAAAGTTTGTTAGTCTGGCAAGCTAGCTCCTATAAATAAATCAATAGAATCGGAAAATTTTGAATATTGAAACATAAATTCTTCTAGTAATTTATCCATTATATAACAAATAAATATAAAGTTATCATTTAATTCGTTATAGCGTTTTACTGTAAAATAAGATTAAATTACAATATACAACCAAATACGGTAACTGAACTAAAATAAATAATAACACACTTGCAATCATAAATCACTCCTGAGAACAAATTGTCTAGACAACCGTCACCTACTTAAATAATAAAAGATTAAGAGAAGGGTTGACAATTAACGAACAAACATTTACCGTCAAAATACCAAAATACAATTTTTTAAATATTTATCGCTATTAACTCAATTAATCGTGTCAAAATAGCGTGTGTTGAAGCAGAAAAATTTTATACTTTTAAGAAAACAAAACAATAAAGGCACCTATCATTGTAAGCCCCTTCAGGGTATTTAGCAGCGCCTAAACGTTCAACAACAATAGTACTATCTCTATAACCACTTTTCAATTAAAAATTAATGGTGACCTAACCCATATCACGAAGCAATTTAATATTCATACTAGAAAAGAGACATACAAAATATATTAAAAATATATTAATCAATTACATTCCATAACAGTTAGTTATTCAGGAATTGGTATTTGCGTTGTTGCCTATCGTAAGCCCCTTCTGGGCACAATCACTGTAAACACCCAATAGCGACTAGAGAAAATTTTGCAAGCTCCTTCAGAGCTCCGGAAAACGAAATTCAAGTGAAATAAGATAAAAATCACCAAGGAAGAAGCACCTATTCCTAAATTAATTAAAAAGACAATTGTTTCTCATTGTTCTCTGCTGTCCGCCAAATGAAAGACGGACAAAAATATATACTATAAGGATACGAACAAGAGTAAACCCTTTCAGAATAGTATTAAATTTATTTTAACCACACCGATAGACGTATCAACATAAGAAATTTCCGTTTAAACAAACTTAATCGAATAACTACTTTATATCCCAATTACGCCACATTATGTTCTTCTCTGTTATACACATAACCTTTACTTTTTATTAACATCGAAAACAAGATAAAGCAGAAAAACAATAAAAGCCTTAAAAACCAAAAAATCAAAAACAAAAATAAGAAATACTCTTATAATAAATACCTAAAATTTATACGATCAAAAAAATAATTATTGTAAACCCCTTTTGGGTACAGATTCACACGAAAATTTTCGACTACACACGACTCCTTTTCGACACTCTCGACTCTTTTTCACTAACATTCGCGACATTAAGCAACGCCACTCGACATTATACGGTTCTCTCTTGGCTCCGAAGCTCACAATCGCCTTCTTTTCACCACTTTTCGACAACACTGTTACACACACTCCGGCACACATTGAATTCTTGTTTTCCTTCCCTTTTGGAATTTTAATCGTGGTTGTAATTATCCATATTGACAAGCATTAATTTTGAAGTTCGGGTAGGCAATACTCCAACCCTGCACGTCCGTGTTAACAACTACACTCGACGCTCAGCGACTACCTTAGGTGCCATTTGACTCTGTCCAACCCCCACTTTCCCCAGCGACAACATCTTCAACCGACAATACGCGTTACTCGACCCTCTTAAATTCGCACCATCCCTTGGCGACCTTTCCCCAACTCCTCGCGTCCTCTTGTGACCCATCGGCCTCCCTTCACCTTTCTGCGCGTCCTCTTACGCCTTTTAATTCAGTTTCGCGTCACGACCCATAATGGTCAACACGAGGAACACCATGGCCAAAAAGGCTCTGGAACAATCCGAGCCTCTTGAATTTCACGACGCCTCCAGCGTCGATTTCCCCACTGAGCAAGTCGATGCTGACTTAGACTTGCCCGGACAATCTACTCCTCTGGCACCACCCGTTGCCCCCAGCGTCGTGAACCGACCCCAATCTTCTAACGCTCTCCCAACCTCTTCCAACGCCCCTGGTATCGGCCCTTTGACAAATTCCGGCATTTTAATGCCCACAACTGGTGCCGGCACCTCACAACAACCCCAAAGACCTTCAGAGTCCCAAGAATTCCACGATGCTTCCAGCCTCGGGAATGGGACTCGTCACCCTAATATAGGACTTCCCCCCTTCGATGAGGAGGACCCGGACCTTTGGTTTGCAGTGGCAGACCGCATCTTCCAGGCCTCAGCCTTGCACGACGAACAACTTCGTGCAGTTGAGCTGTTGAAAGTGCTTGACCGCACTCAGCGACCGCATGTTGCACACATAATTAAGTCGGCCGGCCGCACCCCATATAGCAACATGCGTGATGCCCTGCTTGAAGCTTTGGACGAACCTGGAAGTGTGCGGCAACAACGTTTGGCCGCTGTAACCAACTTATCCGGGATGAGACCATCTCTTTTCCTGACCCATTTACGCTCTATAGCGGGGACCAGGATTGGGGACGACCTAATAAGGCCTCACTTTTTGAGGTGTCTTCCCCAGCATGCCCGTTCGGCACTTATAGCCCAACCCAATCAGAGTTTGGGCTATTTATCCAAAATCGCGGACGCAATTATGGAAAGTTCAGATCAGTATTCTGAGCCTCCTGCGTACCAGGTAGCGGCGGTTTCTCAACACGCCGCCCAGCCTACACGGCACCCTCGTCTACCTTTTACAGCCCATCAATTGGTCTCAACTCCCAATCCTCCTAAAACCCAATTACCTTTTAGAGGGCCCGCCTCAACCAATTTCCCTCAGGGGAATCCAGTGGCAGGCCCCAACCCTAACCAAAGAAATTCGCCCACACAACTAACTCCTGCTGACCTCCGGGCGCTCCAAACCTCACTCCTCCGCGAGATAACTCAATTGCGGGCAGAGGTGAGGAACAATCCTCGAAGCGCCCAGAATCGTGCCATGCCGAGCCGTCCTCCCAATCGGCAGAATTTCTCCCAAAATGCCCCTCAGAGGGCCTATTTCCCCCAAAATGCCCCTCAGAGGGCCTATTTCCCTCAAAATGCCCCACAGAGAGCCAATTCCTCTCAAAACGGCCCTCACCGGGCCAATTCCCAGCGAGCTCCGGCTCGACCTCCCCGTAACGGCAATGGTAATACGCAGAACATACCTGATAATGCCGTTACTCTGCCTTGGTGCGCCAATCACCAGCGATATGGTGATCGCGCATTCAATTGCAAAGCGCCTTGTGGTTGGACGCAACCTTCCACCAACCAGTGGCGCTCTTTAAACTGATTTTGCCGACCGACACCCTCGCGCAATCGGCCGGCACCCCTACGATAAGTCGCTTAACCATCCGGGACTCGAAACTGAATATCGCTTTTACTGTCGATACCGGCGCCGATATTTCAGTCCTCCCGCGATCGTTTGCTCCGCGTAACCGTGTGCCGGCCGCACTTAAATTGTCAGCTGCAAATAATACGCCGATACTTACGTACGGACGTAAAAAGCTGACACTACAATTGGGTCTTTGTCGTCCGATCACTTGGCGTTTCGTCATTGCGGACGTAAACGAACCCCTGATAGGTTCCGACCTATTAGGCGCACATAATCTGTTGGTCGATTCGACCCATAACAGACTTGTGGCTCCAACCGCACCCCCCTTGCCCATGACGGCATCACCAGCGGCAACTTCAGGGGCCACAGAGTGCTTAGACCCATTCCAGGTTATGGTACAGGAATTTGTGAGCACAACAATTCCTCTACCTAACCAGCGTCGACATAAAGCCACGGTGTTTCATCATATAGAAACACGTGGTCCCCCTGTGAGCCAGCGTCCACGTCGACTGGCTCCGGAAAAATTACGTGCGGCGCGCGCGGAGTTCGAGCATATGATCGAACTAGGTATCTGCCAACCGTCGGACAGTCCCTGGGCAAGCCCACTCCACTTAGTGAAGAAACGTTCTGGTGAGTGGCGCCCATGTGGCGATTATAGGCTGTTGAACGCAGCAACTGTCCCGGACAGATACCCAATTGCACACCTCTACGATTTTTCGTACAAGTTACGAGGGTGCAATGTCTTCACAACCCTGGATCTCACCAGGGCATACCACCAAATTCCGGTGGCACCTGAAGACATCCCCAAGACCGCAGTCATTACACCTTTCGGACTCTTCGAGTTCAAAGTGATGACTTTCGGCCTCAGGAATGCCGCACAGACATTCCAGCGGTATATCGACACGGCTTTACGAGGTCTTAATTGCTGCCATGCATACCTTGATGACATCCTCATCGCCTCCAAAGACCTCGCCGAACACAAACGCCACTTACGTCAGGTCCTAGAGCGCCTCCGTGAATTCGGTCTTGTCATCAACCCAGATAAGTGTCAATACGCCAAGGAGCAAATCACCTATCTGGGTTATGTCGTTGACAACCAGGGCATTCGCCCACTACCAGACCGCGTGGAGGCCCTCATGAAGTATCCCAGGCCTACTAACGTAAGTGAGCTGCGTCGATTTTTGGGCATGCTTAACTTTTACCGCCCAACCCTGAAGAATGCCGCTCAGATTCAAGCTCCCTTAAATGAATTTTTGAAAGGAGCTAAGCGCAATGATAAGCGCCCCATTAATTGGACAGAAGTCTCAGATCGAGCATTCCAACTGTCCAAAGAACAATTGGCAAATGCCACCTTACTCCGATACCCTCTCGAGGGAGCGGCACTTTCTATCCAATGCGACGCATCGGATACCGCAATCGGAGCCGTCCTTGAACAGGACATTGAAGGCCGCCCGGAACCACTTGGTTTCTTTTCAAGGAAGCTGAGTCCCACTGAGCGACGTTACAGCGCCTACGACCGTGAATTGCTCGCGATCTACAGCGCTGTTAAGTACTTCCGTCACATGATAGAAGGTCGCTCACTCTCCATCTTAACAGACCATAAGCCATTGGTCTATGCGTTCCGGAAGAAGTCGGGAAATGCCTCCCCCCGACAAGAGCGTCAATTAGACCTCATTGGGCAATATTCCACGGAGATAAGGCATATCTCCGGTAAACAAAATGTCACGGCGGACGCCCTTTCTCGAATCGATACGATTCATTTGCGTACCGCCTTGAATAACACTGACCTTGCCCTAGCTCAAGAGGAGGACGAACAGCTCAAGTCCCTCCTAACTGCCGATACGGCACTAGAGCTCAAGAAAATTACCCTTCGCGACCCTTTGGGCGAAATCTGGTGTGATGTCTCCACTGGAACCGCTAGACCTTACATTCCCGAGAAACTTCGTAAGGGCGTGTTCCAGGTTTACCACAACCCTGCCCACCCCAGCGGCCGAGCAACAGCCGCTGCTGTCCGTCGCAAATTTATTTGGCCCCGGATGAACAAAGACCTCACCGGTTGGGCCCGTGCTTGTCTCCAGTGCCAGCGCTGCAAGGTAGCGCGACATAATGTACTGGAGCCAGCGCAATTCAAGCTTCCCACGGCACGCTTCGCTCATGTCCACATAGACATAGTGGGACCGCTTACTCCATCAAGAGGATTTTCTTATATCCTCACTATGATGGATCGCTGCACGCGATGGCCAGAGGCGACACCGCTCCGGGCAGTTACTGCCGAATCAGTCGCCAAGGCCTTTTACTCAACTTGGGTCACACGTTTCGGTGTACCAACCACCATAACTTCGGACCGAGGTCCACAATTTGAGGCGACAATTTTTAGGCAGCTAACAAATCTTCTTGGCTGCCAAAGAAGTCGTACCACCGCCTACCACCCGCAATCAAATGGGATGATAGAGCGCTGGCATAGATCTCTTAAAGCCTCACTCATGTGTCATAATGACACACAATGGTTTGACGCCCTTCCAACCGTCCTCCTCGGCCTGAGGACAAGTATTAAGGAGGACCTAGGTGCTTCGGCAGCAGAGCTTACCTACGGTACCAACCTCCTTCTTCCAGGAGAACTTTTCCTGGATGGCGAAACACCGCGTGACCAACTTCGCGAATTGGGACATCTCCGTGACCTGCTACGTAAGTATAGGGCAACCCCTGTAACCAGGCACGGCTCCAAAAAACTTTTCGTCCACCCTGAACTGCACAGCTGCACGCACGTCTTTGTCAGGGTGGATAAGGTCAAAAAACCCCTCGACCCACCTTATGATGGCCCATTCAAAGTCTTCCGCCGCATCAGTGACCGCGTCTTCGAGATCGACATTAGAGGCAAGCGATCCACGGTCAGCGTCGAAAGGCTTAAGCCCTGTTTTCTGGAAGCTTCCGCTCCAGAATCACCTCCATCTATCGACACCGCTCCTACTCCACCAGTACTCGCGCTCAAACGCGCGCCCATAACCAACTAACCACCCCCTAACCTGCCTTACCTGTTTCGTGACTACGTCACTGGGGAGGGAGTGATGTGGGGCTTTTCAGGGCCCGAAGAGCCATACATCGCTCGATCCCCACCTTTCCAGGCGAACGACTTACCTCTCGGTCGAACTTCAGCAAGGTTGCGTAACCTTGCTACGGCATTTACCCTCAGCCAAATCGCCGGAATTAATACGGTTAACCAATCGGATAACCGTTTTGAATTTATGTTAGGCAGCTTACCTATTCTGTAGGGGATTTCCTTCCAAACCCCTTTTTCTCCAGCATCACCTCTGAAAACATTAAATCCACGGCAAAGCTTATCACCTTGCCGTGGCATCGAAAACTCACCCTCGGCCAGACCATATTCCCTAAAAAACATTAAGCCCACGGCAAAGCTTATCACCTTGCCGTGGCATCGAAAACTCACCCTCGGCCAGACCATATTCCCTAAAAAACATTAAGCCCACGGCAAAGCTTATCACCTTGCCGTGGCATCGAAAACTCACCCTCGGCCAAACCATATTCCCTAAAAAACATTGAGCCCACGGCAAAGCTTATCACCTTGCCGTGGCACCAAAAATTTACCCCCGAGGCGTACATCATTTCCTGAAAAGAACATAAGTCCATGGCAAAATCAACACATTGCCATGGCATCTGAAATCTTATCTTTAGGCATACATTCTGCCAGGGCATCTCGTTTCCATAGCCTTAAGCTATGGAAACAACAATCAACAAGAGTTCCTTGTGACTCGTTGTATTTGTTTACCCCCTGCATAACATGCATACGGCTATTGCCCCTATCGATTTACTACCGCCGACAAGGTTTCTGTTGACGCAAATCAAACATGTCCCTGTTTACCAGCAATCGCTGGCACCACAATTAGCGTTCCCCATGTTCATAGATAACATTCAAACAACGATCACCAGCAGCCAGAAAATGTTTACTTACAACATCTGGCAATGGCTGCACCCTATGTTCGTTGCAATGTTTAATCATCGGCAACAGAAATGATGATTTATGGCCTTCCATTAGGATGACCAAATCATCGGTTTGGGTCTTTCACACCCCAGATGCTATTATTTACATTCCTAGAAAATGCACTAGCGATGTTGCCCGCCATCCACGGTCGCTGAACGATCGTATGCATGGCATACGCACACATGCGTAATGTATGCCTATCACACCCGGTCCAATCACGATTAACTACCTCGAGTTAATCGTGTAACTCCGCCTCTTTTTCAGTCTCTTTGAGGTTCCCTTTTCTTGGATGATTTCCAATTAGTCAGATCTCATAGTCCCAGGAGTACACTCACATTCTAGCCAGTCGGAACAGAGTACTTATAACGGACAGAGTTTAAGTTAACTTTTGATGTCGTGAGACGTGTCCGAGTCACCGTGAGAAAAAGTCGAGTTGAACAATCCATTCGAACTACAGTTGTACAAACTCAAGTTTTTTTAAAATTAAATTGTGAATCGAGATTTTCCGTTAAAGGAAGTTCATTTTACTTTTGTAATAAAAATCATCAACCAAAAAACAGTTGTTCCAGATCGTTGTTGCAGTGAATTAAATAAAGTTAACTTTAACATCAAGTGTTCCATGAGTTTTCATTACTTTCCCTGCGAAGCAGTGACTTTCCTCTTTTGGTGAACAGTGTACAAGATTCAAGTTCTTTTAAAATCAAATTGTGAATCAAGATTTTTCCATTAAAGGAAGTTCATTTTGTTTTGCAATAAGAATCATCAACCAGAAAAAAAACAGTTGTCCCAGGTCATCGTTGCAGTGAATTAAATAAAGTTAGCTTTAACATCAAGTGTTCCACGCGTTTTAATTACTTTCCCCGCGAAGCAGTGACTTTCCTCGTTTGGTGAAGAGTTTCCTGGGAGGACCATCAGTGGTGTATTACGCATAACCCGCGTCCGTGCTGACGCACTGTGATAAATCTACCACAGTCTCATCCCGGATAAGTTGGTTACAGCGGCCAAACGTTGTTGCCGCACACTTCCAGGTTCGTCCAAAGCTTCAAGCAGGGCATCACGCATGTTGCTATATGGGGTGCGGCCGGCCGACTTTATTATGTGTGCAACATGCGGTCGCTGAGTGCGGTCAAGCACTTTCAACAGCTCAACTGCACGAAGTTGTTCGTCGTGCAAGGCTGAGGCCTGGAAGATGCGGTCTGCCACTGCAAACCAAAGGTCCGGGTCCTCCTCATCGAAGGGGGGAAGTCCTATATTAGGGTGACGAGTCCCATTCCCGAGGCTGGAAGCATCGTGGAATTCTTGGGACTCTGAAGGTCTTTGGGGTTGTTGTGAGGTGCCGGCACCAGTTGTGGGCATTAAAATGCCGGAATTTGTCAAAGGGCCGATACCAGGGGCGTTGGAAGAGGTTGGGAGAGCGTTAGAAGATTGGGGTCGGTTCACGACGCTGGGGGCAACGGGTGGTGCCAGAGGAGTAGATTGTCCGGGCAAGTCTAAGTCAGCATCGACTTGCTCAGTGGGGAAATCGACGCTGGAGGCGTCGTGAAATTCAAGAGGCTCGGATTGTTCCAGAGCCTTTTTGGCCATGGTGTTCCTCGTGTTGACCATTATAGGTCGTGACGCGAAACTGAATTAAAAGGCGTAAGAGGACGCGCAGAAAGGTGAAGGGAGGCCGATGGGTCACAAGAGGACGCGAGGAGTTGGGGAAAGGTCGCCAAGGGATGGTGCGAATTTAAGAGGGTCGAGTAACGCGTATTGTCGGTTGAAGATGTTGTCGCTGGGGAAAGTGGGGGTTGGACAGAGTCAAATGGCACCTAAGGTAGTCGCTGAGCGTCGAGTGTAGTTGTTAACACGGACGTGCAGGGTTGGAGTATTGCCTACCCGAACTTCAAAATTAATGCTTGTCAATATGGATAATTACAACCACGATTAAAATTCCAAAAGGGAAGGAAAACAAGAATTCAATGTGTGCCGGAGTGTGTGTAACAGTGTTGTCGAAAAGTGGTGAAAAGAAGGCGATTGTGAGCTTCGGAGCCAAGAGAGAACCGTATAATGTCGAGTGGCGTTGCTTAATGTCGCGAATGTTAGTGAAAAAGAGTCGAGAGTGTCGAAAAGGAGTCGTGTGTAGTCGAAAATTTTCGTGTGAATCTGTACCCAAAAGGGGTTTACAATAATTATTTTTTTGATCGTATAAATTTTAGGTATTTATTATAAGAGTATTTCTTATTTTTGTTTTTGATTTTTTGGTTTTTAAGGCTTTTATTGTTTTTCTGCTTTATCTTGTTTTCGATGTTAATAAAAAGTAAAGGTTATGTGTATAACAGAGAAGAACATAATGTGGGGTAATTGGGATATAAAGTAGTTATTCGATTAAGTTTGTTTAAACGGAAATTTCTTATGTTGATACGTCTATCGGTGTGGTTAAAATAAATTTAATACTATTCTGAAAGGGTTTACTCTTGTTCGTATCCTTATAGTATATATTTTTGTCCGTCTTTCATTTGGCGGACAGCAGAGAACAATGAGAAACAATTGTCTTTTTAATTAATTTAGGAATAGGTGCTTCTTCCTTGGTGATTTTTATCTTATTTCACTTGAATTTCGTTTTCCGGAGCTCTGAAGGAGCTTGCAAAATTTTCTCTAGTCGCTATTGGGTGTTTACAGTGATTGTGCCCAGAAGGGGCTTACGATAGGCAACAACGCAAATACCAATTCCTGAATAACTAACTGTTATGGAATGTAATTGATTAATATATTTTTAATATATTTTGTATGTCTCTTTTCTAGTATGAATATTAAATTGCTTCGTGATATGGGTTAGGTCACCATTAATTTTTAATTGAAAAGTGGTTATAGAGATAGTACTATTGTTGTTGAACGTTTAGGCGCTGCTAAATACCCTGAAGGGGCTTACAATGATAGGTGCCTTTATTGTTTTGTTTTCTTAAAAGTATAAAATTTTTCTGCTTCAACACACGCTATTTTGACACGATTAATTGAGTTAATAGCGATAAATATTTAAAAAATTGTATTTTGATATTTTGACGGTAAATGTTTGTTCGTTAATTGTCAACCCTTCTCTTAATCTTTTATTATTTAAGTAGGTGACGGTTGTCTAGACAATTTGTTCTCAGGAGTGATTTATGATTGCAAGTGTGTTATTATTTATTTTAGTTCAGTTACCGTATTTGGTTGTATATTGTAATTTAATCTTATTTTACAGTAAAACGCTATAACGAATTAAATGATAACTTTATATTTATTTGTTATATAATGGATAAATTACTAGAAGAATTTATGTTTCAATATTCAAAATTTTCCGATTCTATTGATTTATTTATAGGAGCTAGCTTGCCAGACTAACAAACTTTTTGCCTTACGCAAGGAGTTCAACATTTAGGTTTATTTGCTACGCACTTAATTTAGTTGGACACTGTTGCACCCATAAAGCAAATAACTGAGTGAAAGACTTACGAAAAGGAAGGATTCCTGTTGATGGGTTGCGGCTGCTAATTGTAGTTGACGGTGTTGTGGTGGCTTGAGTCCCTGTCCTGAGCTGGAGCGATGGTTAGCTGCGTACTGTTGAGGTGGGGCTCTACTTGCCCTTACAAAGTTCTTATTTTGGTGTACACCAAGTCACAATTTGACTATTGTCGTTGAGACCCACTTTGACGCGAATGTTCGAAAAGAAAGGTGGCGTGTTATTCACCCTTAGGTCACCAATGTGGTAGATTATCACAGTGCGTCAGCACGGACGCGGGTTATGCGTAATACACCACTGATGGTCCTCCCAGGAAACTCTTCACCAAACGAGGAAAGTCACTGCTTCGCGGGGAAAGTAATTAAAACGCGTGGAACACTTGATGTTAAAGCTAACTTTATTTAATTCACTGCAACGATGACCTGGGACAACTGTTTTTTTCTGGTTGATGATTCTTATTGCAAAACAAAATGAACTTCCTTTAATGGAAAAATCTTGATTCACAATTTGATTTTAAAAGAACTTGAATCTTGTACACTGTTCACCAAAAGAGGAAAGTCACTGCTTCGCAGGGAAAGTAATGAAAACTCATGGAACACTTGATGTTAAAGTTAACTTTATTTAATTCACTGCAACAACGATCTGGAACAACTGTTTTTTTCTGGTTGATGATTCTTATTGCAAAACAAAATGAACTTCCTTTAATGGAAAAATCTTGATTCACAATTTGATTTTAAAAAAACTTGAGTTTGTACAACTGTAGTTCGAATGGATTGTTCAACTCGACTTTTTCTCACGGTAACTCGGACACGTCTCGCGACATCAAAAGTTAACTTAAACTCTGTCCGTTATAAGTACTCTGTTCCGACTGGCTAGAATGTGAGTGTACTCCTGGGACTATGAGATCTGACTAATTGGAAATCATCCAAGAAAAGGGAACCTCAAAGAGACTGAAAAAGAGGCGGAGTTACACGATTAACTCGAGGTAGTTAATCGTGATTGGACCGGGTGTGATAGGCATACATTACGCATGTGTGCGTATGCCATGCATACGATCGTTCAGCGACCGTGGATGGCGGGCAACATCGCTAGTGCATTTTCTAGGAATGTAAATAATAGCATCTGGGGTGTGAAAGACCCAAACCGATGATTTGGTCATCCTAATGGAAGGCCATAAATCATCATTTCTGTTGCCGATGATTAAACATTGCAACGAACATAGGGTGCAGCCATTGCCAGATGTTGTAAGTAAACATTTTCTGGCTGCTGGTGATCGTTGTTTGAATGTTATCTATGAACATGGGGAACGCTAATTGTGGTGCCAGCGATTGCTGGTAAACAGGGACATGTTTGATTTGCGTCAACAGAAACCTTGTCGGCGGTAGTAAATCGATAGGGGCAATAGCCGTATGCATGTTATGCAGGGGGTAAACAAATACAACGAGTCACAAGGAACTCTTGTTGATTGTTGTTTCCATAGCTTAAGGCTATGGAAACGAGATGCCCTGGCAGAATGTATGCCTAAAGATAAGATTTCAGATGCCATGGCAATGTGTTGATTTTGCCATGGACTTATGTTCTTTTCAGGAAATGATGTACGCCTCGGGGGTAAATTTTTGGTGCCACGGCAAGGTGATAAGCTTTGCCGTGGGCTCAATGTTTTTTAGGGAATATGGTTTGGCCGAGGGTGAGTTTTCGATGCCACGGCAAGGTGATAAGCTTTGCCGTGGGCTTAATGTTTTTTAGGGAATATGGTCTGGCCGAGGGTGAGTTTTCGATGCCACGGCAAGGTGATAAGCTTTGCCGTGGGCTTAATGTTTTTAGAGGTGATGCTGGAGAAAAAGGGGTTTGGAAGGAAATCCCCTACAGAATAGGTAAGCTGCCTAACATAAATTCAAAACGGTTATCCGATTGGTTAACCGTATTAATTCCGGCGAATTGGCTGAGGGTAAATGCCGTAGCAAGGTTACGCAACCTTGCTGAAGTTCGACCGAGAGGTAAGTCGTTCGCCTGGAAAGGTGGGGATCGAGCGATGTATGGCTCTTCGGGCCCTGAAAAGCCCCACAGTAACATTTAGCTTCAGACCATTCTTCTGGCTCTGTGGGGGTAAGAATGTGTATGCCAACGTATGGCACTTAAAATCCCCAACGATGGGGCTGTGCAAAAATGACCCTCAGGAAGTCCACGAGATGAAATAATTAATGCTGCACTGTGTTGATTTGATTTATACTATCCGCATTTATTTATTGGTAATGGCACAATATCGATTGAACTTAATTAATGTAATTAATCAATTCATAAAAAGAAATGTAATGTAATTAAAATAAACGACGGGAACGCCAGACTGTTCAGCTGGTCGGTCGTACGCAAATAGCGAATATAGGTGAACCGTCAAAACAGGCCTCGGGAACTAAAGAACTTTACGTGTGCACCAACTCTATCGAACGACTCCTTGGGCTTTTTGTTCCGTGAACTAAACGAACTCTCTCATCCGCAGATACAACCAGGTTCAGATACAAATAGCGACTCACTTTCGACTTCTTTCGACCGATCACGGTAGCGGTTAAAAATCTCGACTCGAAGCAGCGTGTCTGACACCGATAGTGGATGTGTAGCGACTGGTGTGAATTAGGGTTGAAATTCATATTTCTTTCTACACACAGGACAACCAAAAGCGACCACGCCTCTGCTCTCTCAACCTCACGCCCGTCAAAGTATGAGTAACTTTTGTTAATAGGGTAATTGACGGACATGAAGAATGAGAGAACAGAAAACATGATATGCTGTGATCTCAGGGTAGCTTTGGTTGTGTGTGTTGGTATCAGATGCAGCTACTGACACGACCTACTGACCCAGTGGTACGGCTATGGTGTAGTTAGAGCGCATTGAACCGTGGAAAGAAATACGAATGAGAGGGAAACCTAGCGGATGTTACTCCCCTGCCAAGAGAGATCATTGATCCCAAGCGAATGGGTGATCTGAGGGAAAGTCGATAGGACGCCGCTGATGTTTGGGAAATAATTCGCATGAGAACCAGACTCTAAGGCGCTGAAATTACCCCAGCTATTTTGCAACAGCGTCGTTCTTTTAGACTTGTTGTTGCTAACCGACATTATGAGATTTCCGATGGGAAACCCATGGTTAGCAAGAATGGAGTTGCCGTATGACATTTATGTAGCTAAACTCAATTATGCATTATCTGCAAAGGATAATGAGTTTAGCTATACGTCCGTTTGAAATGTTTTACAGGGGAATACATATAAAGGAAATTGGTAAGTATGACGCGCTGAAAGCGGTCGAAATTAGGTGAAAATGTTGGTTGGAATTGTGGGTTGTTTCTCATGTAGAACAGAGAAACCCCCCACAGCTCCATAACAAAAAGTTGTCAAGGTCTATTTGGAGAACGAAAGAGTCAAGGGGAGAACAAATTGTTTTGAGGAATTTTGTATTGTCGTCTTAAAGAGAGATACAGGAATGGTTGATAATCATATCGATGTCGTTTATTGTTAATATAGGGTATCTAAATGTCCAGAGGTGGAATGAAAAGGATTTGAGAGAACAGATCTGAAACGTACTCTGTACATTCCAACTACGAAATTACTAATTACGTGCGAAAGAATACAGTGGTATAGAAAAATGACGTATATAAAGTATTCCCAAATTTTCATAATAAATACTACGAATTGTGGGCTTTATATCTATTATAGTAGCATGGAAAAAAAATTGGTAATATGGCCGAACATTGTTTTTGAAATTTCTGTCACCTACAGAAGACATTGAGTTAAGGATTGTTGTACAACTGAGATTCCAACCATTTCCAAAATCCTCATCTCTTATCATACTAACCCAACCGCATGTTATTCTTTTTCTTTTCTAAAACGCTAGTTTTCAAAAACGCTGAAATTCGATCTAGAAACCTCTGTTACTCCCAACATAGATATTTTCTTTTGATTAGTTAATTTATTACCAACTCCAACTGTCAACAAAACAATTACATGAAAAATATATTGAAGATTAATCACTCGATTACTACTTATTTCGGTAGAACGACAGACGTCAAAAATAATTAAAGAGTGTACGATAACTTTTAGGCTCTAATGTGGCCCGTTCATGTGGAAGACCATATAAAATCCTATTTCGATTTGATGTGATGCCCTTTTCATATTTGAAGAGTTATTTTACCGCTGATTTGGCGATGTCCTCGACCGACTACCCTTTCGTGCAGAACAATTTCCCTAGAAGGCTAGGAAAGTCCAAATTTATATATAAAACTCACGTGGTTCACCCGACTAGTCGTATTGAACTTGTGTCATCTGATGTTCTTCTACTAGATGGCTATTGTGATTCGGTCCCATTGAAATGGGTATATTTGAATATTGAAAAATTGTACGATTTCCGTTTCCTGTGTTGGCTGCCTCACACGTGATTGGGGATTTTGTTTTATTTTTTCATAAAGATATATGCAGATTTAATCTTTTTCCTCTCCTAATCGGTTCTGTGACCTGCTGATCGGCGAAAATTAAAATATAAATTTTCAAAATGCACGTTTGGTTATAGCAAATGTTCTTTAGTGTTTAAATGAATTCCGCCTTGAGAGTCTGGATACCAAGAGCTATCCGAAACTATCACATTCCGTTGATGTGTCTCATGTGGAAAGAATGATGGGGAAAAAAGGGGATGTCGATGAAACTTGGTGAGATCTTTATTTCTTAATATCGATGTAATTTCTATAGATATAAACTACATATTAAGTTTTTTTTTCTCATCTACAAAAGGTCGCTATATGGAAGTTTCTTCTTAAATATTTAAAAAAATATTCAGAGATTGAATTCAAATATGTACAAAATGCAAATATTCCACGCATTTCAGATGATGTGCTATTTTTGTGGCTTTTCAAAACGCTGGCATCTAGGTTAAGTGCGGTTTGTTTGGACACGTGAATAATGAAATCAAATGCGAAGAGCCCTCGCACTGAGGATTAGTCGACCGTACATTAATTTATCAATTTAACAAACCACTAGGAAAAAAAAAACGCGAAACCAACATATTCATGGTTAATTTTGATGGAAAATAAAAAGCTTGTAAATAATTTTCTAATGGCGACACACCACACAGTTTTGCATGTAACTATGAGAACGATTTTAGCTCAAAGGCCAACACTAAACTAATTGCATTCTTTGAGTAAACCAAACGGATGGATTGTTTATGTAATTTAATTACGTAATAATAAAATAACATAGAAAGCAATAAGGATTTTTCTTCTTTTTTTTACGTTAAAGCAATGAGAATGAATAACCATATGTTGATAAACTATATTCTTTCATTATTGATATGTTATGCATTTTTGCAGTCATGTTATTTTCTATCATGAAGTAAAAGTGGCCACAAAAGGGGTAAAGGAAGTAATGTTGAACAGTGGCTCTCGTTTTCACACGTCGAGTGTCGAGGCTTTCTAGTGATTAAAAAAATAGATCCCAAATTTAAAAGTAATGTTGACACAAATTTCAATTGTCGTCCTCAGATTCCTTCAGGACATTTTAGTACACCGAAAAATGAGCACGCAGTAATCAGGAGAAATAAAACACCTCTGTTGAACAGAGTGGGCAATAAAACATGCATGAAAGCATGAGAATTTTAAGATAAAAGTAACAATTTGGCATTTAAATTTAAACATAAAAGTGCAACTCCAAAACAAGCGTTAAATTAAATCCAAATAAATTAAAAGGAGGAAAATAAAATGAATTGAATTTAAAGTAAAAACAATTCAATAGAAATGGGAATGAATCAAATAAAAGTGAAAACAAAATTAAAGCGGAGAAAAAAATAGAAATGTCACTCAAAGAGGATATAAGTGGTAGGATAAAAGAATAAGGAGAAATAGAAAAAAGGAATGAGAGAAGATAGACTATGGAGTAAATCAAGAGCAAGGAATAAAACAAAGTAAATCAACTAATAAATATTTAAAAAAAAAAAAATTAACAAATTATTTATTTATTTAAAAATTAAGGGATTACACCACGATGAAAATTTAAATATAAAGTAGTTTTTTCTTATTTTAGTAGAAAACCTGTGGTATCAGGAATATCTAAGGACACGGACGATATAAACAATGAGAAAGCGATGAAACTTTTAACGTTAAAAACCGATCCGGAACACGACATACTTCAATCGTAACATCAAAACATATTGGGCTAAGGTTCGGAAATTGAAAAGAGTTGAAGGATTTATGTATGAACCAGAAGCTATTGTTAGGAAATAATCCCTAGCGAATTTATATTAGAGAAAACAAAAATAAGAACCACTTCGATAAATAAAGAATAGATTAATTAATAAACACATAAATCCATAAACATATAAATGAAAATGCACACAACTCGTTCGTATGCTTCTATATTTTGTCAATAAATTTATAATATAATTTTGCGATGAATTGAAACCTGCCCCGTGTGTGTGTTTAGCAACAGTAACATCAGCTGCTGCAACCTCAACCGCAGCGAAAATCCCAAATGAATAGGTATATTTGGATTGTAATTTAAAAATAAAAAAAAAAAAACATCAGAAAGGCCGACATCGACAAAGAGGAGGTGGTTCGAAAGGTCATCTCGGAGGTGTCTACAGATTATAATTCTACACCCCTGTAAGGATATAACAGAAGACGACTCCGGAACGTGAATAAGGAGCAACAACTTCTACAAGCGGGCATCATCAGCCTCTTTCAGGAACAATGTAGTCATTAACAGTAACTTCGGTGTTGGGAACCACAGCAGCAGCAATAAGAGTTACAGCAGTAGCAACCCATTCAAGCAGGGAAGTACCTCATACTCTAAAAACCTGTAGCATATTTTATAGTTTATTGTAACATTGCAGATGAAAACATAAGGGTAAAACAAAGAATGTTGATGCTTTAAAACGACATTATCTTTTTTGAAAATTAATTCTATCACTGAAATGTTTTTAAACTGCTACCAAAAGGGTTATGTGGTTAAATTCCACCGCCAGTTCGCACGTAGACAGAAGAACACGGTCAGTAGCCTGATGGGTAACGCGTAGGTTCAATTTTTTTCGTTATTCAAGCTGTCATAGCGTCAGTTCGAATCACACGATCTTCTTCACTATTATTTCAAACGCTATAACCTTTTTGTCCAACGACCAAAGCGACCAAAATCCCTTGCCCAACCGACAAGCCATCGCCGGTAATAGATACGATACACATTTTCCATTGTGTAAATAGTAAAATCCATTAGCACCCAATGCTGCTCTAATGAGATACAGAGTATTTACTCAGCTGAACCCTCATCACCAAGCATGCCCTTGGTACTTTTCTTCTTTGTTCTTTGTCTCCAGTGCAATCTTGTTTATAGTTTGTTTCACCGCATGGATAGACATCGTGATCTTCACGATCAACTGCACGCACACCACCACAGGACCTCACCAGCGAGATCCTCTTCCCTCGATTTCACCACGAGAGAAACACTTTCTCTCTCGAGGAAACTCACCCCATTAGCGAATGCATATCGCTGAGTCTTATTATTACATCCATCAGTGCGCGCACATCGGACGTCGCCCTTTAACCGCCGCGAACACACGGGGGCATGCACGCCCCCGAGTGTAAAGTGAAGTCGAGTTTGATACAAGGTGGAGTACATACTACAAAAGGATTCAGAATGTAAGTGAATAATTATAAGTATCGAATAAAATGATCATGCGTATTTTTCAACGTGCTGTTTTTGTTTCGATTTGTCATGAATATTATTTGATTGTCAGTGGAGTACATACTACAAAAGGATTCAGATTTTAAGTGATTAAGTGCAAGTAATCGAATAAACTGAAAACGAGCGTTGTTAATTGTTGGTTTCTTCAATTTAAGTTTTCAAGTTTTTTGTAACAATAAAAACCAATTATCAAGAACAATAAAAAAATATCTCACAAAAATCGTGTGTTTTACTTTCCTCCTTGTTGTGAACGAAAAGTGGTGGAGTTTTGCTCTTTTGTCGGCAGAACAATGGAGAAGATCGGATCAGATGGTCGGGCGTGGGAGGAGAATGCACAGGACAGGGAACGATGGCGGAGTCGAGTCGGTGAGGTCATGAACTTCCGGGTTCCTACAGGCCAATAAGTAATAAATAATAATAAATATTATCGTCCCAAACGGCGATGTCACCCGCCTATGCGAGCACTTATGTGACTTCATTCAGGGATAATGCGACCACGTTCTTCTCTTGTACCTATTTGATGAAGTACTCAACCACAATATTAAAAAGACATGGTGACTGCCCGTCCCCCCGTTTATATTCTAACTTGTCCTTTATTTTTGGTCATGTGGATTTGAATGAGGGAGGTTTTTTCGGAATTCCCAGCTCAACTACAATATGGTAAACTACAACGGAGTCCTAGACTATTATGAACTCCCTAAAAAGGTGATTGGCCGTCTCTCCGTATTCCCACATCTTTCCCAGCAATTGCCTTGTTGTGAACATTTGGTCGCCTGTTGACCGGTACTTGCGGAATTAATACTCATTACATTTTATATTAGCCTAGCTTAGATATGAGTATACTATAAAGCCCTACTCAATTTTAAGGGAAATTTGAGGCTAGTTAAAAGGTACTGTTACGAACATTATCCGTCTGTTTATAACGTGACCAATTAATAGGTAATGGCTGAATTCACAATTGAAATAGTTCTTTCAAATTATGTATACCTCCGTTTAAATAAAGAACGTTACAATCTATAAATACCGTTCCTAAAATGACCACCACTACCAAAAACAATATGTGATCTCAATGTGTGAGCATAGGGGTTATTGTGAGCGGGCCGGCTCTTTCGGATTGTTATTTAAAGCTGACTACACATTTCGTAATTTATTATTTAATGGTTATTAATATTCTCGTTATCTATAAAAAGGTAATGTCAAAACAGACAGAGGTGTCAAGTTTTCCTTTGGCGAATCCTAGAAAGTAATGTACTTTTTTTAACCCCAGCTACCTACCAGTGTCAAAATCTATCTTAATTCCTTCTGTGTGAGAATTTGCAACTACGGAAATAATACGAGTACCTGAATGAATTGAAAATGACAATTCAACAGCAAACAAGAGCAACGTGGACAGCACAGGAAAAGAACATTGGAGTTTTTTTCTCCTTAACCGGTATTTGCAACTTGAATAACCTCTCTAGCGAGCGCACTAATCCCACTTCCAAGCTATCCTTCAATTCAACTTAAAACTTGGGTCATCCATTTGATATCCAACTACGCAGCGAATAACAAGGGAGGGTGGGATAAAAAGGGAATGAGAAAGAAAGAGGAAATTGAAGGACACCGGCTATGGGGTAGAAAGAAAATTGATGAAACATCTGAAACTGGATAACACATATATATATATATATATATATATATATATATATATATATATATATATATATATATATATGCAAAAGTTATTGTGGCAGACATGGTGAAGGTTTTCGACGAATGTACTCCACCTACTCGATGTATGGGGCAGCTTCATCAAGCTGTTAATGTCTTTGGTTTTAATGGACGAAAACACAATTTTGGTATAAGGTTCCTATCATTGATTTCAGGTGAACCTCCAAAGTAAGGATGCGAGTAAAAAACAAATACTAAACTAGTCGTTATTTGTTTGTGGTGCTGTTTGGCCTCTGTGGAGAAACTTGACTCTCTCATAGAAAATGAATGTCCTTTACGAATATTTAATGGCTACTGAAAATGTCCTGCTGTTCCTTCGGCAGTCGACAATCTTATCGTTTGAGGTAATATTTCTTTGGTTGCCTCTTCTTTGGGTACTGTTCTTGGTCTAAAAGGAATAGGAAAGGTTTGGAAGAATAAAGAGTGTTTTTATTGGCCATATTTTCTACTTTCGCAATCCTTAATAGACTAATGTCATGCGGGTTGTGTAATGATATCGTTTCTACAAGTCAATGGAATTGTCAAAGCCCGATGATGTGGGCCATACAGCAGGGTCGGATTGGGAAGGAATTTAAATCGAATAATGTTTATGGGGGGCAAAAATAAGTCGGTGTGCCACTTAGGTGGTGTCTCCATAGGAACTAAATGTATATATCACTTTGATTGCAAAAGTAATGAATATGTGCGGGTTTGAATGCTACCTGTATATCCCTGTTTGAAAAAGTTACATATCTAGTATATTTGCTCACATGGTGTGGAATATGATCAGATTGTAGGATTGTGTGACATTGGAAATTATGTGTATTAAACGGTTTCCTTTTGTTAATTTGTTGTTTGTAGTCAATGTCATGTAAAACTTAGTTTTATTTATTGAAAGATAAAATCTAGAGTGTGTACTGTACAGGTCTTAATCAGTAAAGATGTCGCTATCACCCCCTCCTCGGAGAACTCAAATTTTTTTTTTGTGATTTTTTTGCTACCGCCACTTTGCAAAAAATTTGTTTTGACTTCTCATAGGTAGAGGCGATAGTGGCATTTCTACTAATTAAGATCTGTAGACTTTTTGGTTCAGCTGACCAGAAGGGTTGGAATCATGTACGCCATGACATTATTTTTTGGAGCCCTCACTTATGAACAATAAAAAAAATGGATATTAAAAAGGCTTTTTGTTTTTTTTATTTTACAAACCTCGAAAAAAGCGCCCGAAATTCGCCCGTCTAGGATAGAATATCCGGTTAATACAAGCATTCATTTCTTACCACAATTTAAATTTCATTTATGGTATCTAGCTTGCTCCAATCCTTGCCTAAGAATTGTCTTTCGCTTGTTGCAGCGATGGGGAATGCGACCATATAGCGTTTTGCAACGATAGTGAAAAACGTATGATTCGAACTGACGCTATAACGGTTAGAATCACTAAAAATGGAACCAATTCCCAACACAGCAGGCCACTGCCGCGTGTATGAATTCGATTACTAAACTCAAGTACACTCAACAGCCGTTGAGTTGTTATGTTATCGCTATGGCATACGACTCTGATGCTTTTTCTAATTCGATTTTCTTTCGGTGTTCTTTACTATTTGCTTGTGCATTGTGTGTGTATCTGTTAGAAACGCCACACTACTCCCTCCTCAGTAACTTTGTTACGATCAACTTCGTATGCGAACGACGGAGCGAGCAACGACCGAGCGAGAGAGGACGTCGGACAAGGCGAGTGTGCTGGTGCTCTATGCGGAAGTCGTGCTCGAATAGTAAAGTTCTGTTTACCTATGGAAGATTGTGTGTTGTGTGTATATCATGTCGGGGTCACCAATTATACGAGGGTTGCCTTTTATATTTCGGGATTAGAGAACAAAAACAAATACTGATCATCGAAAATCACTTTAATGTTTATCAAAATATTCCCCATGGAGATCTATACACTTTTGCATGCGTTTCAACCAATTGTCGAAGCACTTTTGCCACTCTGATTGAGGTATCTCCAACACATACATTCTGAATGCAGCAACCGCTTCTTCAGGTGTCGAAAAACGTTGACCTCTCAGTTTGTTTTTTACGTACGGGAATAAATAGAAGTCATTCGGTGCCAAGTCAGGACTATACGGCGGATGACCCATCAAATCGATGTTTTGGGTGCTCAAAAATCCAGTTGTCGCAGCCGATGTGTGAGAGCTCGCATTGTCGTGGTGAAGAGTGATCCGTCTTCGGCGGTTGGTTTTCCTGATTTCTTGGAAGACAACTGGCAAACAAATGGTTGTGTACCACTCAGAATTGACTGTTCTGCGTTGTTCTAGTGGTACGGTTGCGACATGTCCAGTTTTTCCGAAAAAACAGGGGACCATTTGCTTGGAAGTGCTTCGTGCGCGAACAACTTTTGTTGGATTTGGGCTCATACGCGTAAATCCACGATTCATCACCTGTCACGATGTCATAGACGTGTTTCGAAGCACCGCGACCTTATTTTTGAGCACTTCTTTCGACCAATTGACACGAGCCTTTTTTTTTTTGGGCGATTGACAAATTGTGTGGGATCCAACGCGAACAAATTTTTTTGACAGTCAAATGTTTATGCCATATTGAATGTATGCTGGTCCCACTAACGCCTACGGTTGTCTCAATCTTACGATAGGTCCATGACGATCTTCCAATATCAGTTCCCGCACATCATCAATGGTTTTCGGAACAACAACTGATTTTGGACGACCTACACGAAATTCATCTTGGAGTGAACTACGACCACGATTGAATTCACCATACCATCGATAAACACTGGTCCTTGATGTTGCTTCATCGCCAAAAATTGAATTAAGTTCATCCATGCACTGTTGCTGAGTTAATCCACGCCGAAAGTTGTAAAAAATAATCGCACGAAAATGTTGACGATTTAATTCCATTTTTGTGCCGAGATGAATCATTTAAGTTACTGTAAGCAACACAAATAGCGCTCGTATGTCAAAACGTTCTGAGTGCGTATAACCTCAAAAATGTCCAATTTTACGAAAGAGCTGTCAATTGCCGGATTGCAACACTAGGGTTGCCAAATCCCGAAACATAAAAGGCAACACTCGTACCATTTTGCAACGATAGTGAAAAACGTGTGATTCGAACTGACGCTATAACGGTTATAATTACTAAAATGGAACTAATACTCAACACATCACGACACTGCCGCGTGTATGAATTCGATTTCTAAACTCAAGTACACTCGACTGATGTGGAATTGTTATGTTATCGCTATGGTATACGGCTCTGATGCTTTTTCTTATTCGATTTTCTTTCGGTGTTCTTTACTATTTGCTTGTGTATTGTATGTGTATCTGTTAGAAAAATCTACAAGCATATTATAAGAGTCGCAGAGGGAGCTGTCGTGCTAATCTAACCTACTCAAAACCAAACACTCGTTGTTGTAGTCCAACAGAAAAGTCGAAAAGATGATAGTTTATATTAATCAGACAAGACTTCGAAAACCATGGGACTAGAATTTATTTTCTAGTACTAGCGCTCGTGAGTGTGGTATTATTATTACCACTACTTCAAAAAGTCCTGATTTTCCGCAAACAATAAATGAATATTTCCTTGAAGATTCTACACTACAATCAACAGATTCAATACGTAGATACACAGAATCATCTAAATTGAACCCACGATTAACAGCAGCGCTCTCAACGCGGTAGAAAAATTTGGAATAAGTACTCAAAATATCTTATGATATCTAACAATCCGCCGGGTGCAGAGACTTGGAGAATATCTGGGTTAATTTAGTGGCTAGCAAATTCGACGCCCCCAAGTATCACATAAATAGAATGTCCAGAAAAGTTGTATTTCGTCCATTGATTACAGGTTTTGTCAGCTTTATAAGAGTTCAATTTCAACAAGACGACAGGTTCCCAAACTCTATTTAGATAGCCAATTTTACATACAGCAAATGAGTCCACATTTCGAAAAGGTGTGACATTCTATCCGCTTTGAACTACTGAGAGGAGAAAGCCACCTGGAATATAATGGAAACAACGTTTTCGCTACTAAAGTATTCGGCAGGACAAAAAACCGAGGCATTCGGAATTTAAACTTCCAGGGAAATCCCAAAGTTAAATGTCACATCATAAAACAATTATTTGCGAAGGGAAACTTAAATAAGAAGAGATCAAAAAAGGTCATGGAGAAAAATAATAATCGTAAATTACTAGACTTTAATGATCTGAAAAACGAAGCTTTCATAATGTTATCGAAGTGGACTTTCTTTTATTTGTTCCTTGATAGAGATACAAAAATGTTTAGGTCTACAGGGTTTGTGAAGAGATGACAAATTGATTTAATCCTCAGCGATGGTTAGAATCACAATGAAAATTGGAAGCAAAACCTCTCTCCTGCATAACCAGTGTGGGATTGTTTTTTGTTTATACTAAAGCGCCCACAAAAGGGGATTTTGAAGTTCCTTTAAATATGCATAATCGTGATGCAAAAACCGTAAGTTTTTTTGTAGGTCTCACTATGTTCCACCCAATGCTTATGTAAAAGTCACTTTTACTTTTCGGAAATTAAACGCAGATACTTTTATCTGTTATTTTGATTTTACTTACTGTAACTTGATAGCCTCCTCGAGCAAACTTCGTGAACTGTAATAATGCATTTTAATTTGATTCACTTCCAGCGCCAGCTGATCAAACGATGCCTGAAAGATCGACCGAAAGTTCTGTGGGGGTACGAAGTATTATACCGAACATGGGTATGGATTCACTTTACCCGCCAGCACAGACGTAGTCAAATTGTTCGCAGAGAAAAGATAAAATAATTAACACCGTTTAATCTGTTGTTTTTATGTCCTTTATTAATCCCTGGTGATGGCTCTTAATTTCTTTCACTGTACATTATAATAAATTATCACTAGATTTAAATTGAAGAACCTGTATGTGGTATTTTTACAGTAAATTTTATTATTCGTTCTATAACACTCCAGCGGCAACAATTAAATTTTGGGAATAAATACGTAGTTGTAGTCGTTCTGTAGAGCCTCCTTTGTTAAGACTATCGAAACCATTCCTGGGACATTGCTCCGAAGAAGGCAGCCGCTCCGCTTTTCTGACTTCGTGATGCCGTACCTTTCTGGGTGTTTTTTGTCATTGCATTCTTCTCCACTTCAGAAGATATTGAATACGTCGTTGAGTTGTCTGAGTTGTGGCCACGCGAGGATCGCGACTCAATGTAACTATTGAAAAAGTACGCTTTGGCAAATAATACACCATTTAAGAGATTACTTTGATGATCTCGAAATTATTTTACAAAGAAAATCTCCAACACAACTATTGTGAATGTGGTAACCTCAGCGTGCATTGACCTGTAGGGACACAGAATTATGGAGGAGAGGGAATGGGGCCGGTGCTATTCACCTACGAAAATAGATCATTGATCCCAAGTGAATGGATGGTCTGGGAAAAGCCGAAGTGACACTAAATTGGCTAGGGTAATTTATCGTGGGAACTAATTGAATATTTTGATAAATTCCCCAGCGATTGCATGATTATGCAACAGCGTCATCTGATTCGACTTGTTGTTGGTAACCGACATGATGTGATTTCCGCTGGAAATCTCATGGGTTAGCAAAATGGAGTTGCCATATGGCAAAAAGGTAGCTAAACTAAATTATGCATTCTATGCATATAATGATGAGTTTAGCTATGCGTCCTTTGGGAAAACAATGATTCCCAGGTGAATAATGTCGGTAGAAGAGATTGGGGAATATATATGACACGCTGTTAGCGGCCGAAATAAGGCTGAAATTGTGGGTTGGATCTACATGTAGTAAAGAGAACCCCCACAGTTCCCAAAAAAAAAGATGCCTGGTTCGATGTACCCTGGTATTTATTACTCCCCTCTACCCCCGCGAAGTGTCCTTTACGAATATGTACGGAGATAGCGCTTGGGTGCATCCAGTCGCACATAGATACAAATGTTGTTGCCCATGTGGTTGGCAATTCACCGACGACCATTTTCACACGCCTTTTCTTACTTACCAAACAAATAGATCACCATACAGTCTAGAATTTATGGTCCTATGTCCTGTAATAGGTGTGCAAGTATGGCGCAATATTAGAGGAATGTTCCCATGCGTATGAGGAAATTGTGGGGCCTGGGATACATGGATGTCTGACCCCCGTTTGCTTGGTGGAGAGTTTTGGACCTTTTTAGGTGATTTTTGAGGAGATTCGCATAATTGCGGGCCGTTTTTTTACCATGCGTCGGCGTTATTTTACAAAAAGCTTATCGCTAATAACGCATTATACTGAAATAATATTCCTTGTTAACATTTTGTCGTATCGGAAGGCATCCATAGTGCACAACGAAAACTATTAAGATCACTTTGATTTTTGAGCGACTTTAGTGTGTTTTTTTGGCTATGGCTCCGATTCAGCACGACTTTCACTCGAGTCATCGCTTGTCATATGCTAGCTCCAAATCTCCTGTCCCGTAATGCGTTTGATGAACGTTCGATAGCCAGAAATTATTTACTCACAGATTTTCACACGAGACTCTTTTTCAGACATTGAGTGCTTTTGGTACCAAGCGAGATTTGGCACATTTCAGGCCTAAAATATGTTGTTTCATACTTGTGAAATGCGAACAGCATCAGTAAGATCCCCAATTTTTAATGGATAGATTTTGGGCACCAAAACCATTTTTGTCTTCAACTCGTTCTCGGCCTTCTTAAAATTATTTATACCGCTTTTAAATATTCCTCTCTGGGAGTACTTGCTCACGAGAAGGCTCTCTCCAACATCGTTTCTACTCAAGAAATGTAATTTCCGAAACAAAATTTAAAGCAACTTCTTGCAACAAATCACACATCGTATAAAAATGTAATGCAAAACCAAGTCCGAAAATACTAAAGATGTTCATAATGTCAAATTTGACAGTGACAGTGCTATCAGTTTTGAAACAATATTTTTTTAACATTGGCTATACTCACACTATTTAACTTCAAACCGCGAGCATAACAGATTGATGTAGTATTATATTTTTGATTGATAATAGAATTAAAAAGGTTGATTGACCATGTATGAACACCGACAAATTCAACAAGATATTATCAACGAACGACTAACTTGTGTTATGTTTAGTCTACATAAAGTCGTTTACAGAAATAACGTATAGAGTGATTGATAGAGAGGATCCTTGTGTAAGACTAACACAAGTTTTACAGAAGGCGGATTCGACACCACACAGAACTACTTGGATTGAATTAGGCTATTATCGACTTCAAAGGAATGAAACTTGAGCAATATGCCTGTGTGCCAAACTCTGTTATAAACTATTAAGATATCCTGTCCGACAATATTTTTTTCGCCGAGGCAGTGGTTGGATAGTTCCACGAATAGGTCTGGCATTGTGGGGTATTATGTAGCGTGCACCGGGGTACGGCGCTGGTTCACTAAATACCCCACCGTTCTTTCACAAAATAAAACACAAGTTATTGATACCGAGCGGACACAGAACACAGGAAATCAAATGCGTAGAAATGCAACTCACTATATCAGTAGGCAACAATTGATCTTTTATTTGTGGTACTTTAGTTTATTAGATTACACAGGTGTCCTTATTGTTTCTTAACCCAGCTAAGGAAGTAGCGTTTGTACATTAATTGGAACTTAAAAACTGAGAGAGTTCATTTAATCACAGGTTTGTACATTAATTGGAACTTAAAAACTGAGAGAGTTCATTTAATCACAGGTTTGTACATTAATTGCAATTTAAAAACTGAGAGAGTTCATTTAATCACATTCGTGCACTAATGGCGACTTAACAGCTCGACTCCACTACTCGACATTTGAATTTTACTCCTTGAACGCAACGACTGTGGCACGTGTGCGTGATTCCGCGATTCAAATCTGACTCCTCGAGCTGGGCGACGTTGACCCAGCCTTGGTGATTGCGATGAGTTTCCACGCATGTCATCGCAGAGGAAAACAATCTTTCCTTCGCCCCAACGACCTATGGGAAATCGGTTCGCATCACTATCGGCAGGTTCCCTTAGACATCTTCCAGATAGGGTGAATGTCTTTTCCTCAGCAAGAAAGACAAATGAAACATGCGTTGGACGAAGGAAAGGAAAAAAAAAAGAACATGCAGCTGGTCAAATATGATGATCGGTGTACGGGCTGGGTGTATCGCCACCGTACGATAGGGGATCGATTTTTGATTGACGTTAAGTCAACACAGCTTAATTAGCTGGATAATGCACAGGAATGATGGCATGAGTTATTCTCTCTGTCGCCACAGAAAAGAAAAAAATATGTTTTCTTTGTCAAGAAGAGGTTTAATTCTTCCTTGACGGTGTCTTTATTTTTTCCTTCACTTACAAAAAGACTTCTGAAAACAATGTCCGAACCTATGGTCGTGACTTAGAGTAGTTGCCATTCTAGTTGTGAATGTTTCGTTTTTATACATTTTCGGTTGATAAGGATGCTAGTGAAGATAAAGAAATGCTAATGAGTATTTTATAGATAATAAATGTATCCGTAATATAGATTGTATGTTGAGTCATCCGTAATGTAGATTTGAGACATCCGTAATGTAGATTGTAATGTATATTGTGGATTGACTCAACCCTGTGAGCAGGGCGTTAGAATATACTCACAGCTAGGCCAGCTTGTCGTAAGAGACGACTCAAGGCCGAGTGGTAGCCGGGGTCCCAACGCCCTGTGCGCCCGGTGAAATAACACCCCATCAATCTTTAGGCTCCGTGAAATGGTCGGGAGAAATCCCTGGCCATCTTTCGGAGCTTGGCTGATGGACCGGTTCGAGAAGAGGTTGGTTAAGTGGTAGTCGGTCCCAAGGTGAGATACCACCCCGTCACGCTGTACATTCCGCGATATCGCCGAGAGAAATCTTCGACGGTGTTTCGAATGTGTGGCTGATGGCCCGGACTGACACGGGGATAAGTCATGATGGTGTCTTCTGATATAAAGAATTCCGGAGGTAAACTAGTCTCCCATTCGGATCTCCGGGGGGGACTATGTCAGGAGGAACATCATGCAGATATCATGATAAATAATGGAACTTTGAGAGGTTCGTCATCGCATAACCGGGCTAGCTCTCGAGGCTCGGCCCACGCTCGACTGGTGACGGCATTTTGTAACATCAGGGACATCGGTTTCACCAATACTAATGTAAACGCCGTCCACCAATATTTGCAAACAACGAAACCTGATATCCTTGCCCTAACTGAGACCCAGGTCGATTCGTCAACTGGTTCGACATATCTTCGTTGCTCAGGATACGACTTACATTCGAGATTCCGTTTTAAGGGCGGAGTCTGCGTCTTCGCACTGTCCGATCTGGCTTGCCAGAGGATGGAGGCGTTGGAGCCCAATAATATGGACATCATATGGTTGAGGGTCGTGCTGAGGAATTCCGTTAAATTTCTTTGTTGTCTTTACCGCTCCCCGGATGACGATCGACTGGCGACATTTTTCGAACATCTTTCATATACCGTCGACTGGATACAGATCAACCACCCAGGTTCTGAAATTGTTGTCCTTGGCGATTTTAATGTGCACACTTCCCACTGGTTGTTACATTCTAACAGAACCGACGAGGCTGGGAGGGAGGCGGAGATGTTTGCTGTAAGCCACAACTTGACTCAACTCGTGGGAGAGCCAACGCGAATACCGGATGCCCGAGGCGATTATGCGAACACCCTGGATCTGTTTTTGACATCCGAACCAAGTATTTATACCGTAGAGGTTTCTGCGCCACTGGGAAACTCAGATCACTGCTTGGTATCTGTCGCGCAAGCATTTGCATACCAAGCGAATAACCGGCCTAGGCAGCTTCGCCATGTATGGAAGTATGGGGCTGGTAACTGGGACGATATGCGAGATTTCTTCGCATCCTTTCCATGGTCCGAGATGTGCTTCGGAAACTCCGAGGTTAACGCTTGCACGGAGTCGGTGTCAGAGATTATTCTTCTGGGGATGGAGATGTATATTCCACATTCCATCAAACGAAGTTCGTCTGATAAACCTTGGTTTGACAAAAAATGCGAGCTGATTACAGCGACAAAAAATAGAGCTTTTAAGCAATGGCGCTCCAATCCCACCGATGTTAACAGAACGAATTTTGTTAGAACCAGAAACGTGTGCAACCAGGCGATTGATACCGCGAAGAAGACTCACAACGACAGGGTGATCAATAAGCTCCTTCGGTGCCCAACTGGTTCGCGCTCCTTCTGGTCAATGGCAAAGGCTGTCAGCAGTAACTTTGCTTCCTCCTCTTTTCCTCCGTTGGTGACAGACAGCGGGTCGTTAGTTACCAATTCAAAGGATAAAGCTAATGTGTTCGCAAATTTATTTTCCGCGAATTCAAACCTCGATCCCGGCCTTTTGCAGCCACCTGTGATCTCGCCGGTACAGTCTTCCATGCGGGATGTGAAATTTCGTCCGCGCACTATTCAACGCATTCTACGTGAACTGGATTGGAGGAAAGCAACCGGCCCGGACGGAATACCAGCAATAGTCCTTAAGAACTGTGCTCCAGAACTATCGCCGGCTCTTGGCAGACTCTTCCGCTTATCTTATGCACGGAGGACCTTTCCTGCCTGCTGGAAAATCGCTCGAGTTCAGGCAATCCCTAAGACGGGAAAAAAGTGTCTCCCACAAAATTACCGTCCGATAGCATTACTGTCTATTTTATCTAAGGTAATGGAAAAAGTCATCAATACAGAGTTGGTTAAGTATTTGGAGTGCAACGGCCTTCTGAATCGTCAATACGGATTCCGTGGCAGGCGGTCCACGGGAGACCTTTTGACACTTATAACCGATATATGGACATCTGCGATTGAACGGCATGGTGAGTCAAGGGCGGTCGCATTGGACATCTCCAAGGCTTTTGACCGCGTCTGGCACGGGGCATTGCTGAGCAAACTTCGATCATATGGACTTTCCCAACAGCTTTGCGACTGGACGAGGAGCTTCCTCGAGAATCGATCGATCCGGGTTGTTGTGGACGACGAGTGTTCGGATCTTTATCCTGTTAATTCGGGGGTGCCCAGGGTTCTATTTTGGCTCCAACCTTGTTCTTGCTTCACATAAATGATTTGTTGGAGACAACGGATAACAAAGTGTTCAGTTTTGCGGATGATAGTACACTTGTTTCCTCCTTTTCGAGTGATCGGCCGATTGGTGCACCAACGTCGCACCAGCTGAGATGTAGACAGATTGACTCTCTGAACCAGGATCTAGATAAAGTCCTGCAGTGGGGAAGGGCCAATCCTGTCGACTTCAATGCAACGAAGACCCAGTATACAACATTCACAAAGAAAACCGGATCATCGGTTCCACAGCTGATGATGAATGGTCGGGCCCTCGAGGCTGGGGAAAGTTTGAGATTGCTCGGCGTCACGGTCTGTGGGAATGTATCATGGCATAAACACGTATCGGGTATCGCCAGGTCAGCCTCAGGAAAACTGAGTTATCTTTTTAGAGCCAAGAAATACTTTACTCCGGCCCAACTTATTCTCCTATATAAATCTCAAATTAGACCCGCGCTCGAATATTGCTCTCATGTTTGGAGCTCGGCTCCTAAACATACCCTCGACCTACTTGAGAGCGTACAAAGACGAGCGATCCGCCTGATCGGGGACTCGGCGCTGACGCCGGGACTACAGTCGCTGTCCCATCGAAGGCGCGTAGCCGACCTCTGTCTGTTTTACAGATATTATCACGGGTGCTGTTCTTCGGAGATTCTTGGCATTGTTCCACGCAATTCGGTCTATATGCGCTCCACAAGACAATCCGACGGATCGCACCCGTTTGTGGTTCATCTCCCGACAGCGCGAACATCCCTGTATCAGAACTCGTTCCGTTACAGAGCGGGGAAGCTGTAGAACTCCCTTCCCACGCGAGTGTTCCCGGAGCGTTACAACCTGCAACTGTTCAAAAAGAACTGCAACAGTTATTTGATGGCATCTCGGGCCGCCCACTCGACGCTATAGGTTCGCCTCTCCCGAGAGAAGTCTAAGAAAAAAAAAATACATAAATAGGGTTTTGGGTATTAACTCATGCAAGAAAAAAATAATTTCTTCTATCTACATAGAGTACACAGAAGCATTTCATTTAGAATAGCCAGCGTGAGAATCGTGACTGTTCGTTGTTTAGACAACGAATCATTAGACATGACCGATTGTTTCGCCAGCTGGGAACCGCAACTCCGATGTTGCCGATGGTTCGCCAACTGGGAAACAGCAGAAGGTTGTTTCTGCGTCGCGCCGAACAGCAAATAATCGCGTTGTTTCCCAGCAAATCTTTCAAAATGTATCCCCATGGACACAGCAAATATTTTGACCTTATAGCCCACTAATAACAATCAATAAAACCATTTTTTAGTACATTAACTTAAAGTTTATTTCACAGAAAACTGTTGAGACATAAAAAACAGGTGCTGAAGGCACTGTATACAGAATAACATCTTAACTTTAACGTTAAAAACAAACTGTCCGAGAACAGTACAGTGGTAAAAAAATATCAAACTTCTTTGTTCTCTTTCATGTTATTTTACTGATAACGGACTCGTTATCAGTCCGATGACTCTGCTAGTTGTCATTGGCAGCGTTCAGTGCCAATGGTGTTTTGCAGTAATGGTATAATGTATAATACATGTTGCGGAGCTGCAACACCGATGCTGTGATCGTTCCTCGATAAGACAACGGATCACATAGTCGGACATGCAGCTGTACAATTAAATGTTTGTACATGAATGCTCCTCGATAGTATAGTCGTTGGTATACCCGCCTGTCACACGGGAGACCGGGGTTCGATTCTCCGTCGGGGAGCCTCCGGCGCAAGACTAATGACCTTGCCCGGAAAAAAAAGAAATCATTATGGAAAATTTAACAAGCCTCAGGGCTCGCTAAATAAGGCCAAGACCGGTTCCCGGTTGTAGTGCCGATAATGATGATTATGATGACATGAAGGCTAAAGCCAAGGGATTGTAGGCAATAAATTTCTATGTGTCATACGTCGATGGATCGAGTGTGTGTTTACTTTAAATAACATTCGATCGCTTGTGGATAGCCAGCGATGGTTATGCTGTGTATTGTCGATGGGACGATCAGCCGATGGGTCTGCCGATAAGGCAAGGGTAAGCGTGATATGCCGATTATGGGGAAAATGCTCCACAGCCATGAGTATTGACATGTTCGGATGTTAATGTCGGTTACGCGATGGAAAAACCGAATTGGTTTTTAGGGCATGGTGGTGATATGCTGGGGTTTAACTTACAGGTGAGAAATGGTTGGAAGAGAGCTTTGTGCTACTCGTATGCAGGTAAGTAGGAAGACTTGAGGTGAGTGTGAGACCGGGTAATTTAAAGGGAATGGGTGGTTCTTTGGAAATAGCTTAAAGAACCCTCACAGCATTAGCTCTGCTCTGAATCTGTGAGTATCAAACCCATTTTGGTGCCCATTAAAAAGTCGTTTTATTCCAGAACTCTTTCTATTGCATTAACGACCGGTCTGATAATAATTATAAGCGAATAGGAATGTGGTTTGTTTTCATGTATTGTGTCGCTGTAGTGAAGTTGTTCCCAGAAAAAGTAAATTCCAAATTTATTTAGTGGTATCGAATAATTCGATTTATATATATTTTGGCTCACCCCAATTAATTCTTTTTCCTTTATTATCTCCAACTTCTTAGCAATGATTTAACATTGGTGTGCGGTTGAATTCCCCATATTTTTCCCTTCTTCTACTTTTATAGCCCAAAATCCTTTTTTCTCCACTTCTCTTGTTATTTATATTGTTCAAATCTCCTTTGTGTCTCACCAAACTTTTATTTCATCTCTTATCTCAGATCAAGATCAGTAATTTAGTATTGTTTTCTTGACCTGCCACCCAATTCATGTGTTACAACACGACCTGATAGAACTAAATTGTCGTTAGTTCTAGTATTGTAATACAAAGTTAGTGTTGAGTGTTCTACAAGAATTGATTTATAACAAATATATCCGTTTCACTCGTAGTTGCCGCAACAGGTAGATATTTTACAAAAATTTCCTGTTACGACCTTTGTGGGAGAATGTGGTTGTTAAACAGAAAATGTATGCATCGAAACACTCAAGTCAAAGGATTAGTAGTGCCGCATGGTTACTCTTTGATTTTCCGCCATCGAAGTTTACTTTTTTTAACTCTGTAGCTCGAATATAGCCGCAATGTACCCGCAGACCCCTAGGGTTTCATAATATTTACTATGTGTGCAATAAAGCGCAACGTACTAAGAGTAGAATTAGAACTGATATTGAGTTAGCGCCTTAATTTCACAAGTTATAACATATAGATTCGAAACATGAACGCCTGCTATAGGTTAGTCAAAAATCGTTGGTAGTATTGTGAGTAAAAACTGTGGTGTATTGATGGGGTCATGAACGAGAATGAGATCTACGAGAACTATAAGAACATTTATATCGGTAAAACGAGGAGACGCTTAGCTTACAGGAATGAAAAATATCCCGATAGAAAGGATGGAGAACAATGAGAAGATGAAACTGCCCTTGGAGATATAGAGATAATACCCGCAATAAAAGCATTGTGTAGTCAAATTGGAAGAGCTGAAAGCCTAGACGTACTCATGAGGGTGGAATCCGGCAATGAAATAAACTCAACATCCTGAACATCAGACCTACTAATTGGAAGGAATATCAAAATTATTGTTCAATCTCCTTACCCCTTAATTGGAAGGAGTATCTAGTTGAATAGGTTTATTTATTCAATAAAAATAAAATAAATAAAAGTACACGGGAGTACGTGTCTTTTTTTGGGTAGTAATATGCACTGAATTCCCTTTTACTTAAATAGGTGACTTGATAAATTCCTGGCGCAAGGCTAATAACCTTGCCCGGAAAAACAAATTACTATGGAACATTTAGCAAGCCTCGGGACTTGCTAAATAAGACCAAGACCGGTTCCCGGTTGTATTGCCGATGATGATGATGACTTATTTATATAGAAATATAACACCTGAAACTAGTTGATTTTGAAGTTACGCTGTAAAGATAGGTAATCGCTTTTACTATTGAAGCTTTTAACAACACGTCATAACAAAAATGGTAAATGAAGGCAAAATGAGAATAGAGTCATTAGAATGATTGGTCTTTGTGTACTTTTCAAAACAACCATTCTCAAGTATCTCTTGAAAATATTTCCATTACAACCCACCTCGATCGAAGAGTTTGCTGTTAAATCACACTGCAAGATGTCATATACCATAACAGAGCATATGCCTGCCTTTATCATTTCTAGCAACAATACGAAATAATAAGACAGGTGTTTAATTCCGGTTCGTTTACCGGAAGCGAACGACCACGACATCGAATAAAACGAAAACGAATTCGATAACTTTGTATGCTGACATATGTGTAAGACTGATATTTGCTTCTCCTCTTTTCGCAGAAAGCCGAAATTTATGTTTGTAAGATCGGAAACATGCTGAATCCAGGTGACCTTACCAGGAACGAGCGACGATAAATTTGTATTAGTACGATCGATGATTTTGGAGAATAAATAAGACCATGTTTCAGAATACAGTTGCAAAGTTTCCTGTCCGCTCCTTAGAATTTCACATCGTTTCGACCTTAAGTGGGGAAATATTGTACGTTCATTCAATAATATATACGTTACATAAGTTGAACGGATCAACTGAAAACCATTGTGTACACTATGATCTTCTGTAGATTATAAGGTTTACATTGGGCCATATAAGCAGGACCAATTTCGAAAATGAGCACCAATGCTCCTTCCTTCAGTCGAACCTCTGGAGGTCGGGTGGGACCGAATCGAGTCAGCTGCTGTCGGGATTTCTTGAGCCTACGCTTCCAAATATGTTGCTTCAATTGTTGCGCGTGACGCCAGTTGGATATACGATTAACTGGCGTACCTGCGAAGTCGAATTGCTGGAAAGAAGCTAAAGGGCTGGCTACTCACTAGGAAGTGGGCAGGAGTGAAAGGTTAAAGATTATTTGGATAGGAGGAGGACATGGGTGATATGGGAATTAAATATTGCTTCCAATTCTATAATATACGTTACTAAGTGCTCATAAGTAAGCAAGGGATGCGCTCTTGGCGGAATAAAGTGCCAATCAATTCCTTGATCAATAAGAAAACTAAATACGGCTTTTTGATGCCTTTTGAGTAAAGTTCCATTATCATAATGGATCTCGACTGACCTTTTCCGTCCTGAAAAGAAGCGCTTTGGGCTTGCGATAAAATACTTGGTGGCCATTCCACCGACTAGTTCTAAATGAACCGTCTTCGAAGGCTAACGTACTCCGCTGCGTAAGCCTTCCACCGAACTTTGTTGCGATGTTGCCTTTCTTTAATATGGAAGGTTCGACAGGAAATTTTAGAACAGCTATCGTACACGTTCTGGATAACACCCTTGTTGCGATAATCAATCAATTGATCTCTGTGAACTGCAAGTTTCTCACAAAAAGATCCAACGAACAATTAGTTCATTATATATATACATAATCGTGCGCCTTGTTTCGAGGTCATCGATATTATGAAATTACTTTCATCGATATTTTCTTTGTATTGTGCCAATGCACGAGGCAAGGTCCCCTTGGGAATATTTTGCAAATACAAGCAATCTCAAAGAATCGTCCGTGCTGATGTGAGAAGGTGCCTTCTGTTTTGGTGTTCCAGGCTTGAAGCTAATTTCACATATGTCGTCTGAGGATGGCGATAAATTATCCGATTTCAACCTCAGCTCGACATCGTCATCGCTGTTTGACGCTACAATTCCAATGGAATCTCCTGACTGATATTCGTATGCAGGTGTTCCCGATCTGGCTATTGCGCTTTCCTTCACCCTTTTTATGATATTATTTCCTTCGTAGAGGATTTTCGCTTTCACCAATGGAACCATAGCTATTTGCGATGCGGCCAACGGCATATTTGGTGTAACACATTTGACTTGTAGATGCGAATCATCTTCGTCTGTGGTATTTGGAATTGTAATAACCACACTTTCTCCGCAATCTTTCTCAATAGCTAGTTGCTGTTGTACCTCTTTTTTTTCTTGTTTTTTTTCGATAAAACGAAAACGAAGTCGATAAACGAAAACAAACTCCTTTAATTAACGAAAACGATTGAAATACAATACACAACGAAAACTAATCATTTGCATAATGCAAAAGTGACAACAACAAACATGACAACAAAAACTGAATAAGAACTGGCAATAACAAAAATGAAAAGTGCTGCCAAGCATGCAGTTAATTGCAAATTATAACAATTAATAACAAAATTATAATAACAATCAACTTATAACAAAAACAATTACTAATATTACAAAGAATTAACATTTTACGCTATCGCTATTTGCGACAACAGGTTAAACACTTGTTAGCTTGTAGGTAAGTGGCTCGCTGTAAATATTGAATTAGAAGATTTTATGAGCTAAAACGATTTAGTTATCGAAGGACAAGAATTCATTTCAATATAAGATCTTAAAAAGAATGATAAAATAAAAAAATCATAATCATAAAAACGATATAAACACCAATATATAGAACCTCATTTAAAGGTTCTAACAAATGTTCATAACGACCGTCACCCATTCATTTGCCATTGGTTATCTGGTGGCCATATTACCGATATCTGCCGCTTTTACATCAACAAAATACTATTGTCAAAGCGACGAATAGCAGATGATAACAAGGGATGGCCCCCCAGTTTTACGATGTCGCTTTGAAACTTAATTAAATTATGAAAATTTCCCAACAAAGGCCATTGAGAGGAGACAGCGTCTCAAATGAAAACCCACACTAAATAATGAGCTGGACAATGTCGCGAACATCCTTCGAACCAAGTTGAAAGTTCGCAAAGGCAGTCAGCAACAGCAAATATATTGAGCTTCAGTTTTACGACGCTTAACAGAAAGGTCAAATGACGTGAAATGTATCGTACCGCTGATGTGCTAAATTTTTCTCCCTCGCTGTTTTTTTATTTATTTATTTTTTCTTTTTATTGATGGTTCCTTATTTCCCAGGATGACTTCGACATTTTCTTTGACATCCTGTAATATTGAGCACCATAGGTGTGGGTAAACCGTCTTAGCTATTGCCTTGACAGTACAATTTCCGAAAGTTATTTTGATTTCCTTCGCAACGCATAAAAATGTCCATTAATCCTTAAGGTATGCAACAAGAACCGAAAACTTTAAGGCTACACTCAGCATTTTATGGCAAGCCATGGTTGTCCGCTGTACTGTAGCTTTTGTTTTAACTAAACGGATAGGGTCACTAAATAAAAATTAAGGATAATTGAATTGCTAAACTGGGGATGAAGTGCCTCTCCAATTTCAGTTGTGGTCCCCTGTGGTGGAAGATAGTTGGGGGCGACCACTAATAGAGTACAGGGCACATCCATGATTATATCTTGACGAGTGGAGTAGTTAAATGTAATAGGCTTCGGCATGGCCATGGATTCGAGAAGAACGATGAGATTAGGCTCCTACTACAAACCAAAATGAGAGGTTTCCATAAGTTATGAATCGTTGGGGATTATATAAATTTAGTGCACAGGGAGGCCACTCACTACGTAAAATTGGGGAATAAAATGCCGAATAGATTGTGGGTGATTGCCAGTCAGGGATACACGAATCTTTTCGGATTAGTTTTCTTTTGTTGCTTCTCTACTGTGAGTCAGACAAATTAAAATTATCGAACGCTAGTATTTTTAAACGGAAGCTTTAACAGCTAGATATTTTGTGTGTATCATTTCTATGATTTTGTCAGAAGAATACAGCGGTGGGAGCCCGTTGTTCTACCTAAATGACTTAGCCTCGATTAAAACAGATTGAAATATCGCTGTCACTTTACAGAATAAAATTGTAATACAAAATTGTAAGCCCCTGGAAATAAAAGAGAAAGGTTAAGTAATTTATTTCAATAACATTTCTATTTCAATAGAATATGACTAAACTGGAGAACACTACCGTGCCTTAGCTTAAATCTGAGAACTACCGTTTAGGTTTTTAACTGAATGAGAAACAATAACATCTAGTCTACGATGGGTGATTGAATAAATCGATGGGTGTTTCTTAAAGACTCAGTAAAAGTATTATAATAACTCAATCAAGGTAACAACTTATTTGTAGTCATTCAACCATGATTACCGCTCTTGTTTCTTCAGTACTTTCCGAGTACATATAAGACGTAAATATTTATTATTAACCTTATTCACTCTATATCTCACCGAAAAATGGAGTCACGCGATACACTACTGTGGTGAAATTGAGTTTATCGCAGTGATTACCTCAAAAGCATGCAACAGCGTTTGGAACTCAGGCATGTCGATGAAATGATATCTCATTGGGCTCAAGATACATTGAATCGTTGAAAAAGATTTAGTTACTAGTAGTACTGGATGAATTCAAGTCTCCATCCTATCAAACTTGCGTCCTCAGGGTCCTGTATACTTAACCACCTTATTCCTCATGTTTTTTTAAATAATTGCTTTTCATTCCTGATTGACCCGTAAATAATATACGACATCAGGCGTTCGGGTAAAGGACAATGCGTCTTTTTTCTACTTCTCTAAATTTCTTGCTAGTGGGTGGAAGTATTTGTGCGTTTGCACTCGAATACACAGAACACCCAATTGCAATATAAGATGCACTATTCTAATGAAACCAATAAAATAAAATAACATGGGTGTCGCGTCGTACACGAAGAAACATGGGATTAAACAGAATAAATAATTTCTTAATATAAGTTATCCGTAATCACAAATCTACCTAGTCCGCATTTTATCACAATTTGCCTAAAATATTATTTCGTTGCCTAAAAAAAGTAGGAAAACTTATTATTCAATGATAGACGCAAAAACTGCCAGCCCCAAAGTATTTACCAATTTGGGCCACCCCCACAATAATCGGATTCATTTATGTGAATTTTCCTATTTCAACTAATCTGTGATTTGTAGTGCACTAAATAAAAATGCAATGACATCTGAGATGCAGAAGGACGCAAATCATAGAATACAGACGTACACATAATAACACAGCCATACCACGGGTTGGGTGCCAGTCAGCAGTCATTTGCTCCGTGAAATTGTTACGAGAAATCCTATAGTGCGATGGATTCGATCGGGAAAAAATAACACCTCAGAGCGTCGATTCAATGCTATAGGTTCGCCTTTCCTGAGTGAAGTCATATAAAACCGAAAAAAATCCGTAAAACCTTATGAAGCAAGAAGAATAATTAAGTAAGTGCTAAATACTGCTAGATATACCAATATCTTTGGTATCATTGAACACAAATAAAGACAATAAGGGTGCCTTAGATTGTAATACACTCAGTACTGAAAAATAAAAATAAATAAATAAATCAAAATTAAGTAAATGAAATAAATAGATTTACTTTTTTATTTATTTATTTATTTATTCACTCATGTATTTCATTCATTTAATTTATTTCATTTTAATTTATTTATTTAGGAAAAGAATGTTTAAAAAATTAATAAATAAATAAGTTGCATGCATGATCGAATGCTTGGACTGAAATTCTAAATTAAACACCGACACTTATTTATTTATTTATTAAATATGCGGGAGCTTTTGATTTAATTTTTAATTTGAAGAAATGTGCCGCTGGGTCGCACCGATTGCTTGTAGAAGCATATGATGAGGCTGCTCTGAGTGAGAGAAGTTGTCGTGAGTGATTTCAAAAGTGAGTTTGACGTGGAAACCAAAGAACGAAGTGGAGGGGTGTACGATGACAAGGAATTGGAAGCAATATTGGAGGAAGATCCGTTGCAAACGCAAAAAGAACTTGCACGTACATTAGATGTAACTCAACAATCAATTTCACATCGTTTAAAATCGTCGGGGATGATTCAAAAACAAGGAAATTGGGTTCCATACAAACTGAATCCGAGAGAAGTTGAACGCTGACTTTGCATACGTAAAATGCTGCTTGCCAGGCAAAAAAAAAAAAAACGAGTTTTTTGCATTGTATCGTCACTGTAGTGTCCTAAAAAGCCCTACTACCTTTTTCCCCCATTCCTACATCCAAATTCAGCTATAATACGCTATAACGCCAAAATCTTATCAAAACCCACAATAACCCAAACATGAACCAAAATTCGCAATAAACGAATCAAACATTCGTTTATTGCCTAACATTTGCCCCCACGGCATTATTAACCCCAAAATCCAAATAAAAATACTATTTAATTGTAATATTCGTTTATTGTTCTACATTTGCTCCACAGCATCACCCAAATCCAAAATTCAGAGATCGTTATCTCTATCCCAAAAATTCCATTGTTAAACAAACAAAAAACTCAAAAGCAGGTACATTCACACATCTGCGCGATAGTTCCATAAGAATTCAAGAAATTGATTTCTTATCTTGTGTAAATACAACGTCTCGCTCGAAACATCCAAAAAAATCGATATTGTTGCACGAAAATGTGTATCTTTGGGATACAATTTTCGATTCCTTATCCTTTATAAAGGAATAGTATATCGATCTCCGGGCCGCAGTCTCAATTCACAGTCCATGGAGGAAGTACCCCAGGAAAATCCTGAATAATACAATAAAATCATAAAGGAAACTAGACGACTTTTCATTTCCACGGATAACTAAATACCACCTGGCCCCCACGGAAGACCAAGTGAAGACATCAGGACGAAGGCCGAATCAAAGGACGTTGCTCTTCCCTTTGAACTCAGAGGAAGCACGGCAACGACCCCTTTTGTAGGACAAGTTGTCAGGAGCAGACACATTTTAAGAGACCGCCTTGTCCTTTTAAGGACCAGGAGGCACGCTTCCTGGAAATAAAAACCCCTACAAGAAACACAACAATGTTGGTGGCAGTGCGTGGGATACCCAAAATCCGCCTACCACAGAAGAAGAAGGCTCGTGGATTATCCAACAATCCCCTACCGCAGAAGAGGAAAACTGCTGAAGCATCGAGGTGATTCAAGAGATCCAGAACTCAACGCCTCGTTAAAAGAGGATACCGAAGACTGTTGAACAGCGGCAAAGTGAGATTTTTAAAGCGTATTTCCGGGGCTTAGAACACCGGAATGAATAGTGACATTTAAAATCTTTTTTTTAAACAAAGTAAAACTTACAAGCGTTGCCTGGGGCTTAGATACCGGCTGTAGAGAAACTCAAAAGTGCTAAGTGTATGACGGCCACGAGTCCCGTCGACGATCCAGTGGAAAAGAGGAAAAATCTTTTCCTTGTACAACAGTGACGACAAACAACTAGGGGCACAACACCAGGACCAAACAGCTAGATCCAATGACGACAGGACACCCTACAAATCTGCAGTAGATCCAGAAAACACAGGTATTCAATTTTTATTTATTTAAAAAGTGAAAAGTGATATATATGTAACTTATTTGAAACAAAAAGTGAACTAAAATTAAATTCAGTGTTGTAATTTTTGTCATTTTGTCTTGGTAATTGGCTCCCAAATAAGTAAATTTTTAAAATGTTTGAATTGTTAACTAAAAGGGGACGCCAAGAATAAATTGAATATTTATTTTAATTGTTCTTTTACACGGGGATAAAGCTTATTAATAATTTGTGCAACTGCATTTAAATTTAACTTGTTTTTCTAAGAATAATAAACAAAGTTGTTCTCATTTTTCCAAGAAGAGTATACAAATAAAAAAAAGCCCAACGTGATAAATATAATTGATACAAGAAATTTTTCTCTCATACAAGCATATACAATATACAAGTACGCACTTACTTTTCGACTAGTAGAGGCAAACATTTTAAATACATCTTTCTTAAACGCATTTTTAAAACACACTTTTTTTGACAATTTTCAAACCTTTTTTCAAGCATATATACATATACACATTTTTTCCAAAAATTTTCTCCGAAAATATCAACATTTTATTCTTTAAAAAGGGGACAAAATAAAAAACCCCACACAAAAATTAACTACAAATTTGGTTTTATTATTTATTTTTTGATAAATATTTTAATTTAATATACACATAAACATATATACATACATTTTCTCTTGGGAAGATTTTTCTTACGTGACAAGCTACAACAATAACGAACAAATTAAAATTCTTGGTCCTTGTCCTTAGCGTCTTGTTTGGAAAATTTTCTTTGGGTTGCATCTTTTCCTTTGACTCATCTGTGGCTCTTCGAAAATCCATTTTAGGTTTAGACACTTTTTCCATAGGGCGAAAGGGTGGATTCTCTCACCTTAAGTAGAACAAAGGCTCTCTAATAGGATCAAAACTAACTGAGTTTGAAGACACTTCTCTTGTCGTTGGTCTTGTCTTTTCTCTTGGCCATCTTACTCAACAATAATGAAGATCTCATCTCTTGGTTCTCTACCCCTTTTCACCATCATTTGGGAAGGTCTGTTTCACAAATATGTCGTGAGCGACAAAAATAAACCGGGTACGCGTTCGCAGAGACCTGAGCCCGAGCTCATACAAAATCTCGAGGACGAAATATCGGAAACCGTACGTGTGGAAACACGCGAACAGAGTTCTAGAATGAACTTACCAATAGGATTAAGTGACATACTGGAACCCGTGCCGGTATTTAACGGTAATACTGACGGATTAGAGGGTTTCGTCTCTTCTGGAGACATTTTGTTCTCACAAGCACAAGATGACAACCAGAAATCCTTTATTCTAAGGGTGGTCAAAACCAGATTAAAGGGAGCGGCGCGAGACTGCATCAAACATAAAATTATTTCTACTTGGGAAGATTTGGTATCCGAATTGGAGGGAGAATTTAAAGCTTTCATCTCTAGATCTGCTGCTCAAAATAATTTGGTGGCAACAAAACAGGATAGCAAGGAGGGTGTGAAAGAATTTTCAAATAGACTCACACACCACCTGCATGATTTGGACAGCGCCACATACGCTAGCTCACCTGATCCTGCAGTCAGAACTTATCTTCTGGCTGAAAATCAAAGACTCGCTTTGAATACGTTTGAGGATGGGATACGAAATTCCAGCCTCAAAATCTTAGTAAAAGCGCATAGGGCTTCAAATCTTAAAGCAGTCATTAGCTACGCTTTGGAACAATCTCAAAGATTGAACAGCGACAACACAATGGTAACTTTCACTAACAATTTTAGGAGAAATAACCAACCAATTGTTTGTCAACCATGCAACAAGAGCGGACATACTTCTGCGACTTGCTATCGCAATACAAATTTCCCAAATTTCGTCCCCCAACGCATTAAGACAGAGGCTGAACGTCTCCAATGCACATACTGTCGAAAGTATAATCACACTCAGGCAGAGTGCAGAACCAGGTTAGCTCATATGCGAAACCAGGACCAACACTTGTGCATTCATTCGACCGTGGCTGGGCATTGGAAGAGTGGAGAAATCAAAAGGGAGAGCACAATGACTTAGGGTTGGTTTGGCTTGTGCGTGCATGCACTAATGCAAATCTGAGAATGGCCGAGTGACCTAGTTCGGTGACTGCGCTGATCTCAGAGTGCAATGAACTATTAAAAAGGGGAAATGAAATGGGATATAAATTGTTTGCTGTCTTATAAACACAAAAACTTATAAAATAATTGTATTATAAAATTTATAACAGCTGCTATTCGGCTGACAAAAGAGATCATTTATCCCCAGCGAATAGAGTGTCTGGGGGAAGTCAAAAGGGACGCTACACCGGTTAGGGAATTATGACAGTGGGAACCAAATTAGATAATCCGATAATTTTCCCAGCAGTTGCACGATGGTGCAACCGCGTCGCTTAGTCAGACTTTTCCGTTGCTAGCTGGCATGAATGGCAATTTCCGGCGGAAATCTCAGCCACAAATTCCTGCTAACGTTAAATCAGGAACGGCATTTTGTAACATCAAACGTCGTCCACCAATATTTGCAAACAGCAAAACCGAATATTCTAGCCGTAATTGAGAACCAGGTCAACTCGTCATCTGATTTGACATATCTTCGTTAGCCAGGACATGACTTACATTCGAGATTCTGTTTTAAGTGTGGAGTCTGCACCTTCTCCCGATCTAATTTAGCTTGCCAAAGGAAGAATATAACCCAATACCGTGGACATCATTTGGATGAAAATCGTCATTTCCTGCCTCTCTCGTTTCCGAATGACGATCGATCAGCGATCGACTTCTGAGATTGTCGTTCTTGGCGACTTTAACGTAAACATGTCCAGCTGGTAAGTACATTCTAACAGAACAGGGTGGGAGGCTGGTCGAGATATTTGCTGCTCGCTACAATTTGACTCAACTCGTAGAGGGGGCTATACGAATGCCGGATGGCCGAAGTGTTTTGCGATCACCCTTGAGCTTTTTCTAAAATCCACGCCGAGCATTTATATCGTGGACATTTCAGTCACGGAGATTGTACTTTTCGGGATGGCGCTTTACATTCAACATTCCATCAGACAAAATTCATCTAATAAGGCTTGTTTATTAAAACGTGCCCGCAGATTACAGCAATAGGAGAACAATAGAACGAATTTGTCAGAATTAGAAACGCGTGCAATCGAGCGACGAAGGTTCACTATGAGGAAGTGATTAACCAAATGTTTAAGTACCCAACTGGTTCGCGCTCCTTCTGGTCAATGACAAAGGCTATCAGCAATAACTTCTCCTTTCCCCCTTTTCTGCCTCAAAAGATTTACTTTTTCTGAATCAAAAGATTTAGTCTCCGCGAAATCAACTCTTAACGTCGGTCTTTTTGGAGCCTCCTGTGATCGTTTCTGTACAGTCTTCCATGCCAGGTGTGAAGTTTCGCACACGAGCTACGCAATACATTCTTTGTGGACTTAATTGTAAGAAAACAGCCAACAGGGATGGAATATCAGCCGCACCCCTTAAATATCTGCTTGCGAACTGTCACTAGTTCTTCGCAAACAGTTTCGCTTATCTTGTGCCTCGAGAACCTCCCTACCTTTTGAAAAATTGCACGAATTTAACCAATCCGAAAGAATGGGAAAAAGTGTCTCCCACAAAATTACCAAACAATAGCATTACTATCTGTATTACACAAGGTGATAAAAAAGGTAATCAATGCTGAGTTGATGAAATACTGAGAATGTGTGGATAATATTATGTATTGTGTCAGCAAGGACACAGTTTTACCAATATTCCACAGAGTGCAAAAGCATTGAGTTCACCCGCAAGCTTTAGAGGAGAAAAAAAAACTAAACAATGGTATGTTGTTTGAGTCAATATTTATTTATTAGTTGTCATTAGTTTTACAAGGTACTGGTGGAAGAGTCCTCTCACTAGAATCAAATTTTAGTCCAAGACAGTTCGTGGATTTGCACATAATTAACAATCCGAGAAATAAAATGTCACACTCTCGCGTTACCTCAAGTGGAGTTAATTAAACATCTAGTCATTTGGATATTATTTACACACACTGCGCATAAGTGTTCTGATCGGTACGTGGCAATAGCACATCCGCTTAAATTAATAAATGCCCCGAATCATAACAAAAGAAACCACACTCGTACACACTATGTTAAAAACACACGCCCATTAACTCGTAAAAAAGATTCGTTGGTTCAACAACTGCGACCGCGGCGAAAAACAATTCGGCTTCACTCCCCGTGTTTGGACGTAACGGTGGTTAAGATCTGACTCTTCAGTGATCGGTTGTGTGAAATCCACCAACCCTGGTTTGATAAACAATGCGAACAGATAATGGCGGCAAAAAATTGAGCTTTTAAATAATGGCGCTCAAATCCCGCCTATGTTAGCAGAACGAATTTTGTTAGAATCAGAAACGTGTGCAACCAGGCGATTGATACCGCGAAGAAGGTTCACAACGACAGGGTGATCAATAAACTCCTTCGGTGCCCAACTGGTTCGCGCTTCTTCTGGTCAATGGCAAAAGCTGTCAGCAGTAACTTCGCATCCTCCTCCTTCCCTTCGTTGGTGACAAATAGTGGGACGTTATTTACCAATTCAAAGGATAAAGCTAATGTGTTCGCGAATTTATTTTCCGCGAATTCAAACCTCGATTCCGGCCTTTTGGAGCCACCTGTGATCGCGCCGGTACGGTCTTCCATGCGGGATGTGAGATTTCGTCCGCGCATTATTCAACGCATTTTACGTCAACCGGACTGTAGGAAGGCAACCGGCCCGGACGGAATACCAGCAATAGTCCTTAAGAACTGTGCTCCAGAACTATCGCCGTTCTTGGCTGTCTCTTCCGCTTATCTTATGCACGGAGGACCTTCCCTACCTGCTAGAAAATCACCCGATTTCAGCCAATCCCAAAGACGGGAAAAAAGTGTCTCCCACAAAATTACCGTCCGATAGCATTACTGTCTATTTTATGTAAGGTAATCGAAAAAGTCATCAATACAGAGCTAATTAAGTATTTGGAGTGCAACGGACTTTTGAATGATCGTCAATACGGATTCCATTGCAGGCGGTCCACGGGAGACCCTTTTACACTTATAACCGATATATGGACATCTGCGATTGGACGGTATGGTGAGTCCGGGGCAGTCGCATTGGATATCTCAAAGGCTTTTGACCGCGTCTGGCATGGGGCATTGCTGAGCAAACTGCGTTCATATGGACTTTCCCAACAACTTTGCGACTGGACAAAGAGCTTCCTTGAGAATCGTTCGATCCGGATTGTTGTGGACGGCGAGTGTTCGGATCTGTATCCTGTTAATTCGGGGGTGCCCCAAGGTTCAATTTCGGCTCGGCTTGTTTTGCTTCACATAAATAATTTGTTGGAGACAGCGGAGAACAAAGCGTTCAGTTTTGCGGATGATAGTGCCCTTGTTTCCTCCTTTTCGAGTGTTCGGCCGATTGGTGCTTCTGCGTCACATCAGTTGAGATGTAGACAGATTGACTTTCTGAATCAGGATCTAGATAGGGTCCTGCAGTGGGGAAGGGCCAATCTCGTCGACTTCAATACAGCGAAGACACAATATACAACATTCATAAAGAAAGGTGGATCATCGGTTCCACAGCTGATGATGAATGGACAGGCCCTAGAATCTGGTGAAAGCTTGAAATTGCTCGGTGTCACGGTCTGTGGAATTGTAATGTTCTTTTTATCATTCACTTTAAACACCACACTCACGTTGGAATCACTCACTTTAAGTAAAACACTCTTTTGTCTTTAGTTTAACTTAATTATAGTCATATTTACTATTCACATTATTATTTCTACATTTATTAGGTAGCACTTAATTATTTTCAAATTTTAGCAATCTCACTTATAATTACTAATCTTTAAATAGGAACTCTCCTTAAATTACCACACCGGGAAATCGAACACTTACTTTCCTTTATCAGCCACTTAAACCACCGACACTTTGGCGTACGCGAACTCTCTCAGTCACTAGGTCCCAACCAACTCCAAAAATTCTCCCGTCTCAGTCGAGATTCGTAAACCAACTCTTTGTTATCTGCTCGTCTGGTCGAGATTCAAAATTCAACCCGCCAACGAAGACCTGTTTTTTCTTCATTCTGAAGGTCGAAGGATATGGCATTTCTTTCTTTATCTTTCCCGGCTTGGATTCAAACGCGGAAACACAAAAGGAAAAATCAACAGAGGATCGTGCACATTTATAATCCTCTATGTTGATATGCGCTAAACGAATGTGTAATTCGTTTTATGATGCCTGTTGTTTGTTCTTGCCGACTCGGTAAGGATCCGTTTTGTAAGGATACGTTAGGGAATACAAATAGAGAATTGTGCTAATGAGCATTTCTGATTCTCTTTGTTGTTTATTTTGTCCGAATGGGCAAGGATCTTTTAAGTGGGGAATCGATACAAAGGCGAATATTTTCCTTTTGTTTGTTTTAACTTAATTTTGTTAAAACGAAAACTGGCGTTGGTTGTTTTAATTGTTTTAGATAACCATTTTTCTGAGGTCTCGTAAAATTGCTGGCGCGCAATTTTTTATGATACTCAATGGTTTTGTTTGAAGGACGGCATCTGGCCTGCACATTTGGGTCTTAGGGGTTGTTGTGGTGAACCCTTGGTTCAATGTTTATATTTCCCAGTTTTTTATGTGAGCAAATTGAACGTTTAGTTCAATTTGCTTGGAGTTTAATTGATTAGCGGAAATCGAACGTTTAGTTCGATTTGCTTGCTATCAATTTATGCGGGACGAGGTGTATGGGGTAATGCTTTGATTTAGCATTATGTCACATCCTTTAAGTGGATGTTTTTGGCGTGTATCGCCGTTAGTGGTGGAGACTAGCTCCAAAAGGGTAATTTTTATGGGATGGGTGGTTGTGGTCGTAACAGAATGTATCATGGCATAAACACGTATCGAGCGCGCTCCACAAGACAATTTGAAGGATCGCACCCGTTTGTGGTTCATCTCCCACCGGCGCGAACATCCCTGCATTAGAACTCGTTCCGTTACAGAGCGGGCAAGCTGTGGAACTCCCTTCCCACGCGAGTGTTCCCGAAGCGTTACAACCTGCAACTGTTCAAAAAGAACTGCAACTGTTATTTGATGGCATCCCGGGGCGCCCACTCGGCGCTATAGGTTCGCCTCTCCCGAGAGAAGTCAAAAAAAAAAAGAATTATTAAAGTTTGATCTTGTTTTATTTTTATCCTTATAACATGAAAAAAATGGCTTTCTGCAAAGGTAGGAAACAAACTGATAAAATTGAGCTTTTTTGAGTCGGAATCGGAGTTGGAGTCGGAGTCGCGGAGTCGGAATCGGAGTCGTGTTATTTTCTTCCGACTCCACAGCCCTGGTTACAACCAATAACTGCTCAAAAAGATGGCGAACATTTTTTTGGTGATATCTCAGGGCACTGACGCTATAGTATCTAAAAATAAAATATAATAAAAACGATTTGAATGCATCTGCTATATAGATAGAGTATTCTCACTGAATTTATCCATGTAACAAGGATGAGTAAAAACTAAAATGTTCCCCCTCAACCTTCACGTGTACCGTCAATTTCAACGGACGTATAATTTAACTAAATTATTACGTGCCGTTAAAAACCGCCAATAGGATAGTCGGGTGTTTAAAGATAAAAACCAACAAGTGTTTTCCGAATACACCCGTATTGGATGTTTATTAAACTTAGTGTAACAGTAAGACAGTGCGTAGTTCGTTTTATTTGCCACGAATTTCCTGGAGCTAATGAGAAAAGAGTAGTAGCAAATCATTAATGCCTCAGATATTCAATACGACTGACGGTGGCCGAGATGAATCTATTAATAGTTCAATCTCTTTAGTCCGCCTTTAAGATTTCATTTTGAGTAAGGCTTTTCTTTTCCTTTTCATTCGTGTTATTTTATTTTATTTACCCTCATTCTTTTAGTTGTAAAATATTAAAAAAACATAAAGCCATTAAAGTGAAACAAAAAAAAATTAATTTCGAATATAAAAATTTTTATTTTCATTATATCATATTTTTCCCGTAATATGGTTATCATGATTGCTTATAAACAACAGCATACTCATATATTATAAGCATTAACAACATTTAATATGGTACCTTGCAATTCAGGATGGTGACAAAGAAATTAACAATAGTAAAAAATCTTACTAAAACTGTTTATTATTATATATTAAATGCATTATAAAAAAAAAAGTGCCTTTAATGTAAATTTGTAGCCACTTCATCCTTTTACCGATGAGAATTAAAGATTCACCTGTTTGACGCCCGCAATGGGTTCAAACAACAGAAAATAATTCACTTATGTACCCTTTATTTATCCATGACAAGATCATGACAAAGTAACTAACTGCGTTTCAAAAACTGAGAACTTTTCCGATAATACTGGCTTTTGAAAGAAAATTCATTGCAATAAAAGTGACTCCCCCTTAAGCCGAAGTAACCCCAACGGGCCTTGTAAATTACGATGATTTATAATCTGAGCACACGACCGTTATCATTATTAAATATGGAAGCCACAAAATGGTAAAAACTTTATAATGGGAAACTTTATCGTTAACCGACAAAAGCGCCAAAATTACGAAGAGTTCGATTGAATAAACTGACGTGTTCCGTAAACCTAAGAGATACCACGAAACAGATACATCACAAAAGGGATAGGGAAACCTGTTGTAAATCGAACGATATGCCATGGATACGTACCAGGAAAGGAATACGGCGAGTGAGCGTCTGCTCCTTCAAATTGCTAGTGAAAAGTAAATACATGAAAAGGGTGTGGAATGAATTAAGTTGACCATCTGCTGAGTACGGCAGTTCTACCGATTTTCCGGAGCATATTTAACTCAAAGTATTAAAGTCATTTCATTTCATTATGGGAAATTTAAGTTTCTCTATCCTGGTGAGAAAAAGCATTCTAGAGAAGTTGCATCTGAACACATAAGCGTAGTTTAAAGTTGCAAATGAACCGGATGGAAGCTGGCCACCATCAATAGAAAATTCATTAACCAAATGGCCATTTCCGTATCGAAAAACATCATTACATGTATTTGCTAATTATCCAGGCAGAACGCGAGAACGTGCATCAATTTGCGACAGCATATTAAAGTATCTATATAACTGATGCAATACTTTCATTTTTCTTAAACTTTACTCTCTCGAAGGAAAACTACAAAACTTCCAAACATTGTGTTCTTGGTTCAGTTCCCAATCAGCAGAAAGGGTGAGCCCATACGTTTCTCGAGCAGGTATTCGTTTCATTTTGCTGCCATGGTCGACATTAAAATTTCAAGGAAATTTCCTGTAAGTTTGGAAAGGATAGCCCAACTCCATGGAGAAGAAACACAAATAAGATCGCTGAAGAATATTACAGGGAAAAATTTGTTTGGCATTCGAGTATGGTCGAGGACGATCCAACCAGTGGCTGAAGAATGGCAAGTGTTCGCCTTCAGTTTCAGAAATATCGAACCAATTCTGAATGCCACAGGGCGGATGTGCATACATTTGTGTGTAGTCAGAAAAAAGCCTATTTACTGTTGTTGCCGCTCTTTTTGTTGTTTTTATTGATGCCTTTTGTTGTTTCTGATGTGGTTGTTGTTGTTGAGTCGGCTGTTGTTTTTCGTAGTCTGTAGAACGCTGAGCAAGGTTCCTTTTGATTTATTTAAATCAATTGGATAAATGTATTTCCCTGACAGGACAGGACGATACTAATGGAGGATTGGCGGATATTTTATTGAGGAAATTTTTCATCTGCAGCACGTGATAGCACTTCGGGTATGTAAATTATAGTGTTGCTGCCGGTTAGGCGGAGTCTTATCATTTTACGATTTGGTGTATGATATAAAGATATTTGATTGCCTCCTGACTTATGGATCACATAATTTACTGGTGGTGATGTTGACTTATGATGCAAACCAGCTGGATGTAAAGTAAGTTCAGAAGGTCGGTGCGAATGTTTTTCAGACTGTTAATCTTATGCATAGTCGAAAAGCCCCAAACATGGTTTTCGTAACTACTGTATAATGCCATAAAGATACTTATGAGTGTCTAGCCTACGTGGATATAAGCTATATATAATGTTTATATAAATAAATTCTTAACATCCAAGGATTTCGCAATAGGGAAAATAATCATCACAGCCTCGTGGTTAAGTCCATGGTCAGTAAAGTGTTTACCATTATTTTTGCCCCATGACATACTAAGTATATATATGTATATATATATATATATATATATATATATATATATATATATATATATATATATATATATATATATATATATATATATACAGCTTTTATTTATTTATTCATTTATACATACATATCCAAGTAAGGAAATGCCGCTAGTTTGAGCATACCGACAGCAAAATGACCTAAATCATACGTGAAAACCGAGCAAATTATGATTGGAAGAGAAAACAATTTCCGTCACCGCCCACACAATTCCCCAACATGAACCCCATTGAAAACTTGCGGGGTGATATTGTGGAGTTATACGGTTGTGTTGCGGCCCGGCACGGGAACTGGTCACTCCTATTCCCCAACAATCAAAAGTCCCGCCGAACGTTGTTCACCAAAACGGACCGAGCGTAAATGAAAACTCACTGGAAAGTTTCATTGTCAACTGTCTTATTTTTTTTATTTTTATTGTTGAACTACGTTTACAAAGCGATACACCTTGGTATAAAGGAACAGATTAGCTTAATTAAATGGAGGAGTGCAATGAAAACTAGGCTCAAAACATAATAATATATTACACAATAGAATCTCGTTCATTTGAAGTTAGTGGACTTGCTGTGTATAATATTGCTTTGGTTTAACTTTGTTTGGCCCGAAAATTAATTCTTAACTTAACGCAAAACAAAAAAGGGGGGCAAAATCGAATTCAGCGGCTCAGCACGACACCCCGGGTTTGATAGGGGCCGACTCCTCAATATGTGTTCGGCCCCCATGGCGGTTGGATATCCACTTGATGTGCGCGCGTTGGTAGTTCAATGACGACTGGTCGGTTGAAGGTGAGAAAAAGTTCATTGCATCGTGGCAGTGGAGTCATAATTAAAATAATCTCACTGCCACTTACTCGGAAATTAGAAGGGATTGCTATGTTTGCATAGGGAATTCAGTTCCAGCGAATCCTCGCCGTATAAGCTGACTTGGATTCGTTGGTTGTGTATACCGGGAAATTGGTTTCGGCAGCATAGCCAAGTGCGATCAAGGGTCTTGATCGTTGTGATTGTTTCGTAGCAAATTACCTGTCGCTTAGTTGCAAGCGAGTAATGCAGTTTAAGGAGGAAATGAACCGAAATGGTTTTCGGGGGAAATTGGAATTGCTTGGGTGTGAGCAAGGAATACGAGGGTTGCCTCTTATGTTTCGGGATTTGGCAACCCTAGCGTCGCAATCCGGCAATTGATAGCTCTGTCGTAAAGTTGGACATTTTTGAGGTTATACGCACTCAGAACGTTTTGACATACCAGCGCTATTTGTGTTGTTTACAGTAACTTAAAAGATTCATCTCGGCCCAAAAATGGAATTAAATCGTCAACATTTTCGTGCGATTATTTTTTATAACTTTCGGCATCGATTAACTCAGCAACAGTGCATGGATGAACTTAATTCAATTTTTGGCGATGAAGCTCCATCAAGGACCAGTGTTTATCGATTGTATGGTGAATTCAATCCTGGTCGTAGTTCACTCCAAGATGAATTTCGTGAAGGTCGTCCAAAATCAGTTGTTGTTCCGAAAACCATTGATGCTGTGCGCGAACTGATATTGGAAGATCGCCATGTGACCTATCGTGAGATTGAGACAACCTTAGGCGTTATTGGGACCAGCATACATTCAATATTGCATAAACATTTGACTGTCAAAAAAATTTGTTCGCGTTGGATCCCACACAATTTGTCAATCGCCCAAAAAAAAGGCCCGTGTCAATTGGTCGAAAGAAATGCTCAAAAGATACGGTCGCGGTGCTTCGAAACACGTCTATGACATCGCGACAGTAAACAGCAGTCGACTGTCTGAGTGTTTCAAGATGACCCAAATCCAACAAAAGTTCTTCGCACACGAAGCACTTCCAAGCAAATGGTCGCCTGTTTTTTTCGGAAAAACTGGGCATGTCGCAACCGTACCACTAGAACAACGCAGAACAGTCAATTCTGAGTGGTACACAACCATTTGTTTGCCAGTTGTCTTCCAATAAATCAGGAAAACCAACCGCCGAAGACGGATCACTCTTCACCACGACAATGCGAGCTCTCACACATCGGCTGCGACAACTGCATTTTTGAGCACCCAAAACATCGATTTGATGGGTCATCCGCCGCATAGTCCTGACTTCTTTTTATTCCCGTACGTAAAAAACAAACTGAGAGGTCAACGTTTTTCGACACCTGAAGAAGCGGTTGCTGCATTCAGAATGCTTGTGTTGGAGATACCTCAATCAGAGTGGCAAAAGTGCTTCGACAATTGGTTCAAACGCATGCAAAAGTGTAACCCTCGTATCATTTAGATAGGATATTAACCGAAGCAATTTCGGGGAAATGTATGCGGCTCGGTATAGTTAGTGGTGATGGTTAATGTTCCGTTGTAGGTTTGAATATGCGTTTTATTACAGGATATGAATTTCGAGGAAATTAAGATTTCTTGGTCGCAAGGAAGGAATATAACTTAAGTAAAGAATTGACCGAAGCAATGTTGGGAAAATGTATGTGGGGTGATGTAATTGAGGGATATGATTAATATTCCGTTGTAAATTGGAATATGCATTTATTTCAGCTTGGGAAATGGGTTCCTGGTAAATTGAGGGATGTATGCAATTGCGGATTGGGGACGGATGCTCTTGCATATTGGGATGGATGCGCTTGTAGGTTTTGCATGGTTGCGAATGTGTGTATTGCAGGTTTTGAGTGGGGAGGTGGGTTGTTGACGCGCTGTTAACGATCATGATTGGTTGGCATTGTAGGTTGGTTCTCCATGGGGTATAGAGAACCCCCACAATATAACAAATGCCATGTATGATGCAAAACGTAGAAATGCTAAGGAATAGTGGGATATAGGGTGAGAGTCGCGGCATATTATACCGGTAGAGAGATATTATAATTGTTGGACTCCATGCAGCGCAAAAGCATCTCGGTAATAAAAACCGATGGGTATACCAGAAAGTATTACTCATAGACTACAATCGTCACCCTTAGCTTTTTGAATATTTAAAGTTTTTTTTTCATTTTTTTCCTGATCCTTTTGTGAACAACCTCCTTATATTATTTTGGTTTCTACTGTGCCTTAAAAATATAAACGTTGTTGGAGTTTTTTAAAAATATGATACAATAAATACTTGTTTTTTTTTTGTTAAATAGTTCATGAACTATATTAAAACAAATAATATTTCGTCATAATTTTTTTTTTTGTATCTTAATCTCTCTACAACCGGGGACCGATCTTGACCTTATTTAGCAAGTCCTGAGGCTTGTTAAAATTTCCATAATGATTTTGTTTTTTCCGGGATGTCATTAGTCTTGCGCCAGAGGCAAATGTTCATCACAGTCCATCTGATATACATATGTCTATCAACAACATTACAATAGGTACAATTTTTAACTGAAGCGACGCTGATGGTAACCCGGATGGAGTCAAAGATGGTAGATATTCCGGTTTTTATATCCACCGACAAACTTCTCTGAATCATTAGAAATGCACTTAACAATATCTATCTAAAAGAAGTAAATTTATTTATTTTTACAAAAACAGTCACGTACAAACTAATCCTCAATTAAAAAAAAACAATTTCATACAAACAAATCGTCAAGTAGGAGCATGTGCACAAACTACAACATTGAATTTCTTATTACATTTTATATTTGGAAAACATTTTATCCCCACTATATTATATATAATGCTCAAAATGTTTTCCATCTTCTCTATTAGGCCCTTAACATCTACTGAAAAATAACGTTTATATGCTTGTGGGGGTTCTCTACACCACATGGAGAACCAACCCACAATTCCAACCAACCTTGACCGCTAACAGCGCGTCACCTAAATCCAACTCACCATGCAAAACCTGCAATAGCATACATCCGCAAATATGCAAACATGCATTTTTCCCAAAAACCACTTCGGTTCATTTCCTCCTTAAACTATATCCCTCGCTCGCAACAAAGCGACATTCAGTTTCTCCGAAAATCATTTCGGCTCCCATCCTACCCAATACCAATTTTCCTTACTGGTAAGTCACCAGAACGATGCGTTGCATTTCCGCGAAACAACCATCGCAACGACCAATGCCCATATTCCGTTGTCTAACCGACAACCCATGCACATACTTGGTCGTGTTCCCAAAGCCGATTTCTCAGTACACATAGCAACCGAGGAATCTAGCCCAGCCGTACGGCAGTAGTTCGCTGTAACTGAATTCCCTATGCAAGCATAGCAAGCCCTTTCAAGTTCCTAGTAAGTAGCAGTGAGTTTTTTTTTAGCTATGACTCCACTACCACGACGCGACGAACTTTTTTCTTGCTCTTAACGAGTCAGTCATCACTCTACCGTCGGCACGCGCATATCGGTTCAAGACTCAACCCCCGTAACGTGCACTCCGGGGGTGCAAACACCCGAGCGTACAAACAGGTATACCGTGTCTCTGTCGAGTGGGGTAGGACCCTTGATTTCCAAGCGAGATCTATTTAGTGGTGTGTCGGGTTCTTGGCCCGACGAAAATCATTTAGTCGCTTCCCTTAAAGCCAGGCGGACCGGCAATCATTCATTAAGTGTAAGAATAGCGTACAACATGAACAATAAACAATGTCGTCAAAAGCAGGCAATCGAACCGTTTCTTTTAATAAAACCTAGTGAACAATTAAACAACTTGTGAATGACTATACCAGTGTGTTTTATTTCCCATGGCTTCGCTTCCTCGCCGTCCCTGGATGTTTGCCCCCTTTATTCTTTTCATTGTGAACAGGTACGGTGGCAGAGCGATGGGCACCGGAGTGAACCCTATGCCGTTCGCCGGCGCACCATACTTCGTACCTCACAAGATCCTCATGCTAACTAACGGAATTGTCCTTATCAGTTCACACAACTTTGTGTAGCATTGTGTAATAGCATTGTTTGTGGCTGTACTTATGATTATTTGCATGACAAGGAAAAATTTGGAAAACTTTGTGTTGACATTTTTTTTTGTTTTTTTCTTAAAATTTAGCCTACATCATTTTTGTTTAATGCTATTTAAAAGAACTTAACTTAGTTTAACTTAAACATTAGCCTATCCTCTATCTAGAAATGCAAACTCTATGTAAGCTGGCTGAAGATACTGTTATTCTATCGGCATTGGTATCCAGGTCTTTATATGCCATTCAACCACCAGAACTGTTGACGCTGTCCAATACTATCGTCCCGGTCTCTGTGGGCGATAGCCCTACTGAAGCGCAATAGGTCTTCTTCGGCGCGCCTTACTTCCCGGTCGTAGTACAATCGCCCGTCTACGGATGATCTACTTACATGATAGATCAGCGGAATTCCGGATCTATCCTGTATAAGCCCTTTCATGTCCAAATCAAGGAACGCCTCTGGTGGAACAAAGCCGTTGCGACGCACGCTCTCCTAGTACAGAGTGTTTGGATAATAGGCCCCGAAAATTAGTTCATTGGACGAGCTTATTGCTCTCGCAATATGTCCTCTGATTAATTTGATCATAAAATTATCCACCCTATTTATGCAGGATTCATTATATAAAGTCTCAATTGAGTAGTACTTTTTGTATTCCGATTCCGGTGTTCGATATAATGAGACAGGTTCTCAAACACTTCCTTTCGAACACCCGAATCTTTTCCATCAAATTTGGACCTATGTTAAACCATACTGGGCAACCATATATGAGCATTGGCCTGATTAGCGTCATGCAGCATATGACTTTTACCCTGCTGTCAAGTTGGCTACTGTGAAATAGCCGCCTTGTCATAGCAAACGTTTTTCTAGCCTTGACCAAAGCAGCCTCTACATGTCTGTTGAAATACAGATATTGATCTAGCCAGATGCCAAGGTATTTAACTAAACTTTTGATTTCCAGTTTATCTCCATGCTGTCCCATGATAACTAACTTTTGCCAGTTTTTTCTTGTGTGGCTTTATATATGTTAATGGGGTTCTAAATAGGATTGCTTCACATTTCTAAAAGATGATCTTAAGTTTCCAGTCATCGCAATAGCACTGCACGTTGTTGAAGTCTCGCTGTATTAAACTATTTATGATCTCAATTTTCGGAGCTGTTCTCTAAATTATGAGATCGTCTGCGTGCGCAATAGCCTGCGGAAGTGCATCTAATAAGTCGCTAATGTAAATGTTAAAAAGAATCGGAGAGTGTACCGCGCCCTGTTGCAAGCCATTCTTGATATTATACGTTTTATTAGAGGTCACAATACCATTTTTGACCACGAACTTCCTGTCCTTTAACATAACGTAAAGTACATATAGTAAAGGCTTATGTATGCCATGTCTGAGCAGTTTGTAATATAACCCTTCGATCCAGACGGTATCAAAGGCTTTTTCCAAGTCGATCAGACAGGCCCCTGTGCATTGGTTCCTACATTTATTCCATTGTATGTCAGAGACCAGTTTAGCTGCAGCATGTGCGGTTTCATGACACGCCTTAAAGCCAAACGTCTACCCATATTAGCAGAGCTTTGTTAATAGTCTTTTTAAATACTTTACTGATGCTTAAGAGAAAACTTATCGAACGAATGTTCATTGGATTTGTACAGTCTTTGCCCTTTTTTGGGCTGAATGATAGCCGTTTTCCAACGCGCGGGATAATATTCATTAGTCAACGCGTTGTTAAACAGGACCGTCTATATATCTATTGCCATTGGGGGCAGGTTTTTGAGTACGATGTTAGTCGGCTGTTCGGCAACATTTTGGATATTTACAAATTAATATGATGCACACAGAAGGTTAAATATAAATGTACCTTAGCTTACAGATAAGACATAACATTATTTCGCTGTTCGGCAACACTTGGATATTCACAAATTAAAATGATGCACACTGAAGGTTGAATATAAATGCACCTTACTGAGACGCCACCCGATACTCTTTACTCTCTCTCTCTCTCTTTTATAGCGCGACCGTACCCTATGACGATTAAATCCTGACTCCTCTATTGGTTTATTTAACGTGGAGCCCCGACCTGCCTCCAAGGAATCCAGATCGCGATTAACTCATTTCGAAAGATAATTTCCTCTTTGCCTTGTCGACACAAGGGGATGATTCTCCTTGCATCGGTCCCAACACAAAGGCGCGAAACACACACACGATGATCGTCTCTGCTGCTCATCGTGTGTCTCCACAAGTATGCGGACCGTGGATTATCCGAAATCCACAAGGGGAACATTAGCGGGCATGGTTGCAGCTGGTGCTAATATCTCGACGAATATTTTGTGTTTACACAATCAGCGACTGCGTAAAGCATTTATGCTGATCGGGCACATCCTGGTGCCATCTCCACTCAGTCGAATTCTCTATGGAAATTTTCCATTTAGGAGAACTCGACTTCCTTGGGTGGTCAGTCGTATGCCATCATGTATTTGTCGGTCGGATGACCGATCGATGTAGGCATGTATGCAAAAGGAAAAGATAAAACATCTCCTGCATGTGTGCGGCTGGCGCGTGAGGGTATATCTCATTGATATTGTTCGGGCAATATTAGTTGCTAGGTGATGCAACCAAATTGCCTTTATGGAAGATGGATGTTTCATGTGCTTCTTGCCATCAATGAATATTGACGGCGCTCTGCGGTGGTTAGTGTTATGTCGGTTTCTTATTGATGAAACCGAATTGCTTTAGGAAGTTAATGGTACCTTGCGATGCTGCCGTAAGTGCATAAATAGTTGTCTCCTTCAGGTAGGTTTCGCAGATGCATTGAATGCATATTACAGGGGGGAAAACCTGTAAAGGGAGGACGCCTGGAGGCGGTTGCAGTGTGGTGAGGCATGCTTTATTGCAAGGTAAGCAATGACGTTCGAATGGAACCGCCATAGTACTTGTTTCGATCGATTTTAAGTGCTCTAGGAAGCAGTTTCTTACTAATTGATGGGAAGGTAAATAGTGCCGTTCAATGGAACCGCCACAGGTTATGTTGGTGCTCCTCAGGTGCATAGACCGCAATCGCATACAAACCCCTTCCTCGATGAAGGGGTATGCGGACGATACAGGCTTCCAGCACCCAGAACCTGCGCACTTCTCCACTATATATTACTTGATGATGGATTCCTTTTCTAATAAAGAGCTGCTTGCTGTTTCGGTGGTCGCTTTGTGTTGGTAGTTGCTGCTGATGTTTATGTTGATGTTTATGTTGATGTTGATGTTGGTGTTGATGTTGATGTTGCTGTTGATGTTAATGTTGATACTGTTGCTGTTGGCCGACTTTTGGCTTCGGCTTTTGTTGTTGTTGGGGGTTTTTTTCCTGTTCGAGCGCTGCTATTTTCTTTTTCGGCGCCTGACTTCTAGTCGGGCTCTTCCCATCGCAAGTTTCGCCTCCAATTCACGTATCTCCTCTTCTTAATCGTCAGAATCTGAGGATGCAAGAGAAGCGAATAAATTGTTTGCCCCATACATGTTGAAGTTGGAGGGGGTGGGAGGCTCAATGTCCTCCTCCGTTTGCTGTTCTCTTTTCTCCATTGTTAGTTTCGCGGTTTTACTTCCGCGTCACAATGGAACTTTTCGGAGCACATTTTTCTGTGTGTTGTCGCGTTTTTTTCTTAGTCCGTGATCATGCTGGTACTTTTCAGTTTGTTTTCATTAAAAAAAAAACAAAGGTGCTCTGCTATACGATTCACGACTTAACTCGATTTCTCCCATATGCTGACTCGAACTTGCATATGGTCGACTAAGAGTCAATAACCTGGCACTTGACTTAAAAACTAATTGCTTAACGAGCAATATGTTGTTAGTTATTATTTTCACACTTAGGAGCGAGGTGATATATTTTGCTTTTGTTAGTTGCGAATTATATTATTTTCCGCGTTTCACCTCACTGTTTATTCGTTTATTATGTTTTATTTTGTATGTTTGATTTTAAGTTTGTTTTTTTTTTTTGTGACTGTCTTGTATTTGTCTTCTTTTATTATTTTTTATTTTTTATTTTGGTCGATTCACTCAGTGCCACACTTCACAAAAATTATTTAATACTTTTAATTAGTATACTGTTGGTTTTTAAAGTGCAATAACTGTTAACTTTTTATTTATTTAATTTTATATGTTAAACTCCACTGTAAACTTTGCGTAGATTCGATTTGGAAAATGAACAATATCCCATAACGTAGAAATGATTCACGTGTGAAGAACGCATACGCGCGTGTGTGTACGAAAAATGATTTTGATATTTTATCGTTGACGAGCATCGAGTGACGAGCGAAATAGTTTATTCAACGGTCAAAGAGGTTCTGATGGACTATGGCTATTTAGCGATGTGGATGTCTTTTTTCCTCAATATATTTTAGCTAAACGCATATCCGACTCGTGACCTTCTTTCTTTTACCTAAAGATAAACACACAATTTTAGGGAGTGTCCAAATTTCGTTAGTGAATATTTGAGGAAATACAGTACAGAGAATGTTTAGAAGCAATGTTCAAAACTGTCGATTTGAATAACGAAAATTGTAACTACTATCCAATAGGTGCCACGACCGTCAATCAACCGGTGAATTTGGCAGGAAGATCCACGAGCCATCTTGACTTCTGTTATCGTGAATCCGCTTTTGCTCCTGCTTGTTAGCATCATTCTTGCATCTTGACTGGTTTTCTCTGCAACAAAATTTAAATTGATCATTATGTTCTCTTTGTGTGTTTCAATCTAAAGGTGTTTATCTAAATCAAACAAAGTAAAACGTGCTTTTTAATTATAATCAATTCCTGACGTTGGTGTTCGCAACACAGCCAACAGGTCCAACACCCAAGGGGTACAACTGTTGTAGTAGTAGTAGTGTTGTTATTACTTGTCGTACCACAACGGTTCGTTTCCGTGCTTCTCGTATCACCGAGGAAGAGAAACGAACGATGGAATCCTGTGTAGATTCTGGATGATTTGTTCGTCCTGTGGGTTTTGTTGATGTGCCGTCACGGGCTTACTTTTATCACCAACGCGTACGCTAAGCACACCCGGAGAAAGACGGTACCACCGATGACCAACGCGACCAGAGTTGCTGTTCGAAGGAAGTTTAAAAGTAAAACAGTTGATTTTCCTTAGTACTTGAACTTTTTTGTATTTCACTCTTTATTTAGCTTTTCACTTATTACACTCTTAAATACGTTCCTATTTGTACACCGAATTATATTTTAAAAGCGATAACTTCTCCGCTTAATACTTAATATCTTTTTAATTACTAACTGCAATGCGTTTTTAAGGACGATCCCTTCTCCGGTTAACCGCGACTCTTCAAGTCTTCTTTTCAACTCTGTGACTCCAGCCAAGTCACTTTTCCAACTGTCTGAATTCAAATCATCTTCTCACTTCGAGAATTCAAATCCTCATTTCTTTATCTTCTTTTGAAGTTCAAACGCATCGCCACTTATCGTTTGATCCTCTCTTGACGGTTTTGTTTGTGTTAGCCATCTGGCTAATGCAAACAAAAGTTTTCGTGCATTTTAAAAGGGTAGCACAAGATCCGTGGGAATTGATTGTTAGTTTTAAAATCGATGCATTTTCAAGAATTGTGTATCTGCGGATTGAGTGAATATGCATTTGTTTGGACACGTGCACTTTTAGGTTTTGGATCTTGTAGTTTTTTAGGTGCTAATTGCTTTTAGCATACATGGGAAAATAATGCATTATTTTACGAAATAGAATTGAACAAATGCATTGAATTGAATAAGTGAATTGAATTGAACGTTTAGTTCGATTTGGTTTCACATTGAATCCAATGTTATGTTGGGTATATTAAATGGATTTTGTTATAGGTAGGATTTGTGTATCTGTGGGAGGAAAATGTAATGTGGGAGGAAAATGGTAAGGCTTCGTGGAGCACTACACAACTCTCATCTTCACGTGGATCATTTAACTAAATTAAACAATACTGCCCAGCTCATAAAATTCAAAAAGTTTTCAATCAAAGAAACAAACATTGATAATCAAATAATAAAACACATGGAAATAACCTTTTCAAATTTGATTTTCGATTATAGGTTGAAATTCGTCGGGCTGTATCTCGAATGGTTAGTTTTTCTTAAGTCTTGGGCTACTTGCACAATATTTTTAAATATTCCGTCTATTTGAATGAATTTATATAGTTTATAAAATCTTCATCATCATCATCATCATTATCGGCACTACAACCGGGAACCGGTCTTGGCCTTATTTAGCAAGTCCTGGGGCTTGTTAAATTTTCCACAATGATTTGTTTTTTCCGGGCAAGGTCATTAGTCTTGCGCCAGAGGCTCCCCGACGGGGAATCGAACCCCGGTCTCCCGCGTGACAGGCGGGTATACTAACCACTATACTATCGAGGAGCCCTTATAAAATCTTATTAACTGATAAAACGTTTGGAAACTAATAAAAAACCTGCCGTCTGGAATAAAATTTCGGAAAAACGGCACTTGCAAGACCACTTCGAATCACCGCATAAACTCGTCTGTCTCGGCAAACAAGACTCTTAGAATAATAAATAATATTATGTCAGGATAATAAATAATATTCGTTCAATTCGTCTTTTAACGATTTTAAACTCGACTCTGGTTTGGTTTTTTTTTTTTTTTTTTTTTTTGAGTCTCTGTTCTTCAGGCGTGAACCAAGTCTTCCAATTTGCTCAAATTGAATCTTACTCTTGAACGAGTTTTATCATTAACATTCTAAGAAGACGTAGGCAACAATAAATGTGTTTGTACATCATATTAATTGTTACTATAGGAGGCTTTATAATAACAGTTAAGTACTATTATCGGTGACATCGTATTTGTCGTAAAGGATTTTTTACCTTGGACGATTTTATGGAAGCCGACACCATCAAAATTTATCGGCCAGCTTTGTAACACCTGTGGAGTTATATATTAGTTGGTTAGGTTCATCAAATTAAAATAAGTCAGCACGCGTGAATTCACACTGAACGATCAAGCATATGCTTTAGGTACTTAAAACCTACATGGTTCATATCCCACTACAAAGCGGGTTAGCAGTTTCAGTTTATGCGACAGAGTTTACTTGAGAAACACACTTCCATAGAGTACTTAAAGATATATTTTACCTGCGATCAACAAAACGAAGAAACGAGTTTTCTTATTAATTTAATTTTTACCAGTTTTTGAACTGGAATTATAATTTCCCTAGACAGCTCCTCAGACTCCAGCTGCCATCGGTGCAGTACTTTACAATAATCAGCTGATGCTTCTTCTTCAACCAAGGATCTTTATAAATTCTTCAATATTATACGGAGCGAAAAAAAAAATCAATGTAAATCAAAATCTGACTTGAAGCTATCATATATTTTCCACGTCGAGCTTATGGGAGTACACCGCCAACGATGGGCATCCATTGATCAAGGTTCTAGAAAACGAAGCAATATGCCATAATTCACTTGAACGCTTTAACATATCTTGGCTGGCCTTGTTTGCTCTATGCGCAAGCAAACGTAAACGTACACCTCAAACATACCTTAAGATATAAAGTTATCCATGGCGGTGTTCTCTCCATTACACTTTGCATAAATTTCAATTGTTATTGTGGTTTTCAGGGCTTCCTCTCCTATCCATATTTTTAACCTGCCAGCTCCTTATGGTCGGGCTGGTCTTCCTCCTCTTGCTATTATTTCTGTCCTCTAAATTTCAAATCGGCCTCGTCTACCGAAAATATATAAAGAGGTCTCTGGTGGTTTGAATGATGTTTTATTTGATATTGTACCATGTAAAGTAAAAAAATTTATGTGAGTAATAGTCAAAATATGGTTTTAACCACAGTACGAGTACCCACAACGCGAAGTTGTTGATCCCTGAAATTGCCGCCGTAAAAGAAATCATAGTTATGGTATGAACGGTAAATTGCATTTATTTAATGAGAACAGGATGTAAGGGCACAAGCAAAAGGTATTGGTCGTCAAGTTGAACTTATTTGATGGGATATCCAGAAAAGACGTACCACATGTGTTATTTACATTTAGAAAATGTAAGTACCCTCAGAATTGGTAAAACTCATAAGAGACAATCAATTTTTACAATTTGCTTGCAACGTGAAGACATTTTATATATAATTTAACTATAGACGGGACATTGTGTCTATTTACTATGATGTTGTATACGGTAGATTCAAGAGTTTAGCAATTATAAATCATTACTGAATTTACTTATTTAATTTGTAGGCCCATTACCACTCATATATCATCCGCGTCTTGTCAAAGGGGTACTAGTTTCGTTTGGCTGCTTTTCGTTTACAATATTTTATTAGATTAGACAAAAATAACTTCTTTTCTTCCATAAAATGTAGAGATATATTTTGGTGCCCTGAATGCATGGGCTTGGTAGTTTAACAGTGCAAAAATCGTGCAATTTTTCGATATACGTGTTTCGTCTAGTCACTTGTTTTAAAATATATGGCGCCCGCATTTTTACCACTTCACTAACAAATCTTCAACCTAGTTCTTTTTGTTGTGAACTTTTACAATATTGTACAATATATCCCCATTTTACATGGAGAAATTTCGGGTGGTCGAGAGGCAGTGTTTGCGTTCCTGCCTCGGAATGTATGGAGCCCCAGAGTCGCAGTATAAGAAATACTATCCCAATAAAGTCCTGTATGACAAATCAGGACTAAACAGAATAGATAACTTCATTATCAAGATTATTCGTGGTCACACAACAAGGGAAATGTGCAGTGAAAACGAATACATTTCGGGAGCATCCTATCCCGATGATATCTATATGGAGAGTACTCTCCAGAATGGGTTCATTCCCCCGGAAGCGTTCCCTTTCTTGAATAAAAAAGGTCTTATCCAAGACAAACGTGGAGTCCCTATTATTTACCACGCTTTCCATGGTGCCAGGGATAAACGAATTCTCCACGATAACGATATGTCAAATTTTCCAGATCGCTTGCGTTTTAGTTTGGTGATCGGTGAAAGAGATAAATCAATAAAAGATCGATCCCATCCCAACTGGTGGTGGATCAGTGATGAAGAAAGTACTATATGTGCTCGACCGTAGTATGCATCTCAGGCGTACCGCTTTCCTTCCCCCTATGCCAATTCTCAATTATTTTAATTTTTGTTTTTAATTTAATTTTAAGTTTTTAATTTTTCTTTATTTTTACTTTATTTTTATTTGTATGCCTTGTTTACTTTTGTCCGTTTTGTTTCGTTTTTTTTATTTTATTTTGCTTGTCAACCCCCTATATATGTAATAAAAATAAAAAAAAAAAAAAACGGAACAAAACGCACAAACATAAACAAGACATACAATAAATATAAATTAAAATAAAAATTAAAATAAATCATACATAATATAGAAAAAATAGAAAACATTTTAAAAAGAAAACATCAATTACGAGGGTTGCCTCTTATGTTTCGGGATTTGGCAACCCTAGTGTTGCAATCCGGCAATTGACAGCTCTGTCGTAAAGTTGGACATTTTTGAGGTTATACGCACTCAGAACGTTTTGACATACGAGCGCTATTTGTGTTTACAGTAACTTAAAAGATTCATCTCGGCCCAAAAATGGAATTAAATCGTCAACATTTTCGTGCGATTATTTTTTACAACTTTCGGCGTGGATTAACTCAGCAACAGTGCATGGATGAACTTAATTCAATTTTTGGCGATGAAGCTCCATCAAGGACCAGTGTTTATCGATGGTATGGTGAATTCAATCGTGGTCGTAGTTCACTCCAAGATGAATTTCGTGAAGGTCGTCCAAAATCAGTTGTTGTTCCGAAAACCATTGATGCTGTGCGCGAACTGATATTGGAAGATCGTCATGTGACCTATCGTGAGATTGAGACAACCTTAGGCGTTAGTGGGACCAGCATACATTCAATATTGCATAAACATTTGACTGTCAAAAAAATTTGTTCGCGATGGACCCCACACAATTCGTCAATCGCCCAAAAAAAGGCTCGTGTCAATGGGTCGAAAGAAATGCTCAAAAAATACCGTCGCGGTGCTTCGAAACACGTCTATGACATCGTGACAGGTGATGAATCGTGGATTTACGCGTATGAGCCCGAAAGTAAACAGCAGTCGACTGTCTGGGTGTTTCAAGATGAGCCAAATCCAACAAAAATTGTTCGCGCTCGAAGCACTTCCAAGCAAATGGTCGCCTGTTTTTTCGGAAAAACTGGACATGTCACAACCGTACCACTAGAACAACGCAGAACAGTCAATTCTGAGTGGTACACAACCATTTGTTTGCCAGTTGTCTTCCAAGAAATCAGGAAAACCAACCGCCGAAGACGGATCACTCTTCACCACGACAATGCGAGCTCTCACACATCGGCTGCGACAACTGCATTTTTGAGCACCCAAAACATCGATTTGATGGGTCATCCGCCGTATAGTCCTGACTTGGCACCGAATGACTTCCTTTTATTCCCGGACGTAAAAAACAAACTGAGAGGTCAACGTTTTTCGACACCTGAAGAAGCGGTTGCTGCATTCAGAATGCATGTGTTGGAGATACCTCAATCAGAGTGGCAAAAGTGCTTCGACAATTGGTTCAAACGCATGCAAAAGTGTATAGATCTTCATGGGGAATATTTTGAAAAAACAATAAGGTGATTTTCGATGATCAATATTTGTTTTTGTTGTCTAATCCCGAAATATAAAAGGCAACCCTTGTATTGTGACATGTACGCCGAAAGGCATAAGAAAAATGACAATGTATAATTTAGAGTGCATTGGGTTGTAAGGAATTGACAAGAGATCATTTATAAAGATCAGAAAGAGAGTGGGTGAGAGTACTGAACCTTAGGAAACACCTGCATTAATTTGATTGGAGACCGATTTGACACCATCAAGAACCACTTGGATTGAAGGGCCAGAAAGATAGTCTGTTATTCATTGGATCAGGAATTGTCCACTGCACATGAATGTTATTTTGATAAAATGACTGGATGCCAAACTCTGTCGAAGGCCTTCGAGATATCCAATGCAACAACCTTGCTTTCTCCGAAGTAGTGGATGGGATGGCTTCACTTTTCGGTAAGGTGTGCCATCAAATCCTGTGGACCTGTTGCTACGAAAACCATATTGGCGGTCATTGAGGAGGTCATTTGATTCTAGATATTTCCAAATTTGACGGTAAGTCAGTGATTCCATTACCTTTGAGAGAATAGAAGTTAGTGCTATGGGTCGATAAGAAGAGAGGGATGATTTGTCGCCCTTTTTGGGAATTGGCTGAATGTTCGCTGACTTCCATCTATTTGGGAAACGGCCAGTAGAATAAGACAAATGGAAGAGTTTCCGCAGTGGTTTGTCGAGTGAAGAGGAACATCTCTTCAAGTGGATTGGGGGAATGCCAACTAGACCAGCGGATTTGTTTGCGTTTAGCTTTTTGAGTGCGCGGGGAACAGTACGCGTTCGGAAGTGAACCTGGCTCATTGTGTGCTGCTTATGCTCAAGTTGAGGCGGAACTGATGTGGTATCACGTCAGTTGAGTTGGCTGCAAATGTGCAGCAAGTAGATTCGCTTTCTCTATTGCAGTGGTGACTGGTCTGTTATCGACTATAAGCGATAGAATGGATGAAGAGACAGATTTTTGAATGTTTTTCACGAATGCCCAGGAGCTTATACTACCAATGGGAGAGTGTAGTGTTTTTTGTCTCACTCTCTGGTCATGCAAGAACTTTGCGCGTTGAATATGCGCATTTCTGTCATTTCTAGCTCTCTTAAATCTTTTTCGGTTTTCCTGGGTATTGTTTGATTTATACAACCGCAAGCTCTACTCTTTAGCCTTAATGCCTTCTCTGCAGCCGGAATCGAACAACATATTTCTTTTGGCTTTGATACTCTTTACTCTGAGTGGAATAAGGGTTCGCATGCCAAGCACAATCGTGTCTGTCAATGCGTCGGCTACAAAGTCAACATCGTTATTGAGGAAAAAGAACGACCTATTTAACCGCCCAAGACAGTCGTTCAGACTCTCCCAGTTGGCTTTCTCGTAGAACCATACTGTTCTTCTGGGAGATTTCTCATTAACATTACTGTTAGTTAAGTCAAATTTAGCTGACACGACATAGTACTCTGAAGTGCCCAATGTCGAAGAAACTCCAATTGTGTATTTGTTTGGTGGGAGGTAAGGAACAGGTCTGTGGGGTATTTCACTTAATTATGTGCCGGCATTGGCAAGGTTAAATAAGGTACGCCGAAAGGCATAAGAAAAATGACAATGTATAATTTAGAGTGCATTGGGTTGTAAGGAATTGACAAGAGATCATTTATAAAGATCAGAAAGAGAGTGGGTGAGAGTACTGAACCTTAGGAAACACCTGCATTAATTTGATTGGAGACCGATTTGACACCATCAAGAACCACTTGGATTGAAGGGCCAGAAAGATAGTCTGTTATTCATTGGATCAGGAATTGTCCACTGCATATGAATGTTATTTTGATAAAATGACTGGATGCCAAACTCTGTCGAAGGCCTTCGAGATATCCAATGCAACAACCTTGCTTTCTCCGAAGTAGTGGATGGGATGGCTTCACTTTTCGGTAAGGTGTGCCATCAAATCCTGTGGACCTGTTGCTACGAAAACCATATTGGCGGTCATTGAGGAGGTCATTTGATTCTAGATATTTCCAAATTTGACGGTAAGTCAGTGATTCCATTACCTTTGAGAGAATAGAAGTTAGTGCTATGGGTCGATAAGAAGAGAGGGATGATTTGTCGCCCTTTTTGGGAATTGGCTGAATGTTCGCTGACTTCCATCTATTTGGGAAACGGCCAGTAGAATAAGACAAATGGAAGAGTTTCCGCAGTGGTTTGTCGAGTGAAGAGGAACATCTCTTCAAGTGGATTGGGGGAATGCCAACTAGACCAGCGGATTTGTTTGCGTTTAGCTTTTTGAGTGCGCGGGGAACAGTACGCGTTCGGAAGTGAACCTGGCTCATTGTGTGCTGCTTATGCTCAAGTTGAGGCGGAACTGATGTGGTATCACGTCAGTTGAGTTGGCTGCAAATGTGCAGCAAGTAGATTCGCTTTCTCTATTGCAGTGGTGACTGGTCTGTTATCGACTATAAGCGATAGAATGGATGAAGAGACAGATTTTTGAATGTTTTTCACGAATGCCCAGGAGCTTATACTACCAATGGGAGAGTGTAGTGTTTTTTGTCTCACTCTCTGGTCATGCAAGTACTTTGCGCGTTGAATATGCGCATTTCTGTCATTTCTAGCTCTCTTAAATCTTTTTCGGTTTTCCTGGGTATTGTTTGATTTATACAACCGCAAGCTCTACTCTTTAGCCTTAATGCCTTCTCTGCAGCCGGAATCGAACAACATATTTCTTTTGGCTTTGATACTCTTTACTCTGGGTGGAATAAGGGTTCGCATGCCAAGCACAATCGTGTCTGTCAATGCGTCGGCTACAAAGTCAACATCGTTATTGAGGAAAAAGAACGACCTATTTAACCGCCCAAGACAGTCGTTCAGACTCTCCCAGTTGGCTTTCTCGTAGAACCATACTGTTCTTCTGGGAGATTTCTCATTAACATTACTGTTAGTTAAGTCAAATTTAGCTGACACGACATAGTACTCTGAAGTGCCCAATGTCGAAGAAACTCCAATTGTGTATTTGTTTGGTGGGAGGTAAGGAACAGGTCTGTGGGGTATTTCACTTAATTATGTGCCGGCATTGGCAAGGTTAAATAAGCTTCCTAACCTGTTCACTTTACGACGCACCCACGATGCTGACGGTAACATTCAGCTGTCCAACTGGTTACTGCCACTGTTCCAGCAAAGAAAATAAAACTCGCGGAAATGTTGATATTGTATAGTGACTTGTATTGTTTGTTACTCTTGATGTGGTTTTTTTACATGAACACTTAACAATTGTTTGTTACTCTTGATGATTGTTTTTTTACATGAACACTTAACAATTTATTGACTGCTGACAAAGGCTAATTTCGCGCGCCAGGACATTCGGTATCAAGTTTCTTACATCAACACATAACAATGACATTCCGTATGAGGTTTTTTTCATTAACACATAACAAGGACCTTCAGTATGAGGTTTCTTACTTAACACTTAATAAGGACATTCGGTCAACTCGACTTTTTGGGCGCACTCCTGGTGACTCGACTCCTTTACAACACTTTCATCGACTAAACTACTCTTGTGCGCGGATCACCTTGTTGGCTCGTGACGCGAGCTCATGGGTGGTCGAACCGTGGGAATAAAAATTCATTAAAAAGCATCTTTGGGATTAGGATGCATTTGGGATAATTACACAATGATGGTTGTGTTTACAACCATGTTAATTGTGTATTGCAATCCTAGGGAGTCATGGGTCGAATTCCAGTGTGAGTATTTACACTGGCATTGAATTCGGCTCTTGGCAGCTAGGCGCGAATTGCGCCGGTGCTTTGAAGATTGCATAAAAGCCGCCGTGAGTACTGGTGCAACATGAAAATCTGTTGCGCACGTGTGGGACAGTAAATGCAGGCAGACAGGGGTTCTGCTGATTGTTTTTATAATCCACTTCGGTTATCTACCGAAATGTTTTCCTTTTAGAACAATGCTGAGATGCATTGATGTATGCGGTACTGGCGTACCGAATTTCTTCTAGGGAAATTTATATAACGCGTTAATTGCGTGAATGTCCTTGATGGGCAGATGCTTGATGTTGGATGCTATTTGCATAACCGAAAGGTAATGAAATCGGTGGGAGAATGCTTGGGGAAGTTATTGCGCTTGCATACGCAAAAATGACGAAATTAATGGGGCTTTAGGAGGGAAGATTTTGAGGTAGATTGAAAAGGTAGCAGTGGCGTTGGTAGATACGCCACAGGTCCATTGTGTTGGCGAAATGACCATATATGTTTGGTACCCGTGTTGGCTCATTAACAAGTTGAGTTAAACTATTTGAATCAGCAAAGAGCTGGAATATTGACCATCAGGGTTTGTGTGTTCGGAGTGACGAAGCGACTGAGAGTTATGCACATTAAAATCACCCGCAATAACGATTTCAGTGTGCGGATATGGGGTCAAGATCCTATCGATAGAATCAGACAGAGCATCAAATTCGTAAAAGGATGCGTTTTTATCCAAGTTTGGGCTTCTGTAGAGAAAGCAGTAATGTATGATATGCTTACGAAGGTGAAGTTTTAGCCAAGAAAAATTCTGGGTTGGAACAGAGCCCATATTGTGGTGATGATAAGCAATATCATTTCGTATGTATGTGGCTATACCACGATGTGAAAAGAACAGTGGCACTAAGTTATATCCAGGTAGATTAAAATCGGAAATGTCTTTATTGGTAATTACTTGGGTTTCGCTAAGTGCAAGGATAGTTGGTTTCTGGTTAGAAACGTTGGCAGACACGCTATTTCTGTTTGGTATTCCTGCCGTAGAAGTTGAGTGTAGCTCCTCTGTAGCATCGGGGTTTGTGGTGGCCTTTGGGAGGTTGGCCTCCGAGAAACACGGTTTCAGTCTTTCTACGCTGACAGTGGTTGATCTGCCTTGGATCTCCACTTCGTACACTCGATCGCTGATTCGTTTTAGAATCTTATATGGCCCTTCGTAGGGGGGATCGAGTGGTTTCTTAACTTTGTCCACCCTGACGAAGACGTGCGTGCAGCCATGCAACTCAGGGTGGATAAACACTCTTTTGGTGCCATGTTGGGCTACGGGTTTTGCCCTGATCTTCCGCATCAGGTCGCGGAGGTAGCCTACGCTTTGTAGTTGGTCGTGTGGAGCTTCATTGTCCACAAATAGTTCGCCTGGCAACACTAGGTTGGTGCCGTAGGTCAGTTCTGCAGCGGATGCGCCCAGATCCTCCTTGATACTTGTCCTCAATCCTAGAAGGACAGTGGGGAGGGCTTCGAACCATTGCGTGTCGTTATGACACATTAGAGAGGCTTTTAGCGACCTGTGCCAACGCTCTATCATCCCGTTGGATGAAGGGTGGTATGCGGTCGTACGACTTCTTTGACAGCCCAATAATTCAGTAAGCTGCTTGAAGATCGTGGCCTCGAACTGTGGACCTCGGTCTGATGTTAACGTTGCTGGTACGCCAAAACGTGTAACCCAAGTCGAGTAAAACGCTCTGGCGACACTCTCGGCGGTGACTACCCGTAGTGGCGTTGCTTCTGGCCACCGAGTAAAACGGTCAATCATGGTGAGGATGTAGGAGAATCCTCTCGAGGGTGTTAAGGGGCCCACAATATCTATGTGGACGTGTGTAAATCGAGCCTCGGGGAGTTTGAATTGCGCTGGCTCCAACACGTTGTGTCGGCTAATTTTGCAGCGCTGGCATTTAAGGCAGACACGAGCCCAACTCGTGAGGTCTTTATTCATACGAGGCCATACGAACTTACGTCGAATGGCTGCAGCGGTTGCACGTCCGCTGGGGTGAGCCGGACCGTGAAAGGTCTCGAATACGCTCCTTCGCAGCTCTCCGGGAATATAGGGCCTGACTGTTCCCGTGGAGATATCACACCATATCTCGTCTGCGGATTGCTCGAGTGGGAACTTGCGCAGCTGAAGTGCTGTCTCTGCTTTGAGAAGAGACTCAAGCTGGTTGTCATTCTGCTGTGCTTGAGCTAGGTCGGCGTCGGCGATGGCGGCGCGTAGCTGAATGGTATCGATGCGGGATAAGGCGTCCGCGATAACATTCTGTTCCCCTGAGATGTGTTTGATCTCAGTGGTGTATTGACCTATCAGGTAGAGTTGCCGTTCCTGGCGTGGGGATGCATTCCCGGACCTGTTCCGGAATGCGTAGATCAGTGGCTTGTGATCCGTTCTGATTACTAGGGGGCGACCTTCTACCATGTGTCGGAAATACTTTACGGCGCTGTACATAGCGAGTAATTCCCGGTCGTACGTGCTATATTTCCGCTCGGCCGTATTAAGTTTCCTTGAGAAGAAACCGAGCGGTTCCCAGTTTCCGTTGCATTCTTGCTCCAATACTGCTCCCATGGCCGTGTCTGACGCGTCGCATTGGATGGCCAATGGTGCGCCCTCTGCGGGGTAGCGGAGTAGGGTAGCATTTGCCAGCTGTGCCTTGGATTGACGGAATGCGTTGTCTGCAGGTTCCGTCCAGGCGATTGGGCGCTTGTCGTTCTTCTTTGCCCCCTTTAAGTACTCATTTAAAGGGGCCTGAATGTGTGCGGCATTTCGTAGTGTGGGTCGGTAAAAGTTTAGCATACCCAGGAAACGGCGCAGCTCGCGAACGTTGGAGGGACGGGGAAATTGGGTTAGTGCTTCCACTCTGTCTGGAAGCGGGCGGATACCTTGGCTGTTGATATGGTAACCCAGGTAGGTAACTTGCTCTTTGGCGAATTTGCATTTTTCTGGGTTTATTACGAGGCCAAATTGTCTGAGGCGTTCGAGGACCTGTCTGAGGTGTTGGTGATGCTCCGCAAGGTTTCGAGATGGTATTAGTATATCGTCAATATACGCGTAACAGCAATCCAGGGCGCGTAGTGCCAAATCGATATACCTCTGGAATGTCTGAGCTGCATTCCTGAGGCCAAACGTCATCACCTTGAATTCGAAGAGTCCGAAGGGGGTAATGACGGCGGTTTTGGGTACGTCTTCAGGTGCCACCGGAATCTGGTGGTATGCCCTGGTGAGGTCAAGAGTTGAGAAAACTGTACAACCGCGCAACTTGTACGAATAGTCGTAAAGATGGGCTATTGGGTACCTGTCGGGAACTGTTACTGCGTTCAGCTGTCTATAATCACCGCATGGTCGCCATTCACCGTTGCGTTTTTTGACGAGGTAAAGTGGACTTGCCCATGGGCTGACCGAGGGTTGACAGATGCCTCGCTCGAGCACATATTCGAATTCGGCGCGGGCTGCTCATAATTTTTCGGGGGCCAGGCGACGTGGGCGCTGGCTCACCGGTGGGCCGCGTGTTTCTATGTGGTGAAACACGCCAGATCTGTGTTGTTGCTGGCTGGAGAGGGGAATTGTTGAATTGCGAAATTCTTCCAACAACGCGGGGATTGGATCTGTAGAGTCTTCGGGTCGGTCGTTCGCCCCTATAGTTGCTTGCGGGGAGAGACGGGTTGAAACGTTGTGACTAACTAACCTCTTGTTGGCAGTGTCTACCAACAGGTTGTGTCTTCCTAATAGGTCAGATCCTATTAGGGGCTCGCTGACATCGGCTATCACGAAGTGCCAGGAGATAGGGCGTGGGAGACCCAGATCCAGTTTAAAATTTTTCCGCCCGTAAGTGGCTATGGGGGAGTTGTTCGCAGCGAACAACTGTAGGTGGCCCGGCACTCGGTTGGGCGGGGCGAAAGATCTAGGGATGACGGAAATGTCGGCGCCAGTGTCGACGGTGAAATTAATATGCGATCTAGAGTCCCTGATTGTTAAGCGGTTTATAATAGGGGTGCCGGCCGTTCGCGCTCGAACGAGGTTCTGCGAGGGGGCTGGCCGCGTCCAGCTGCAAGGTTGCCTACAATTTCTGGCGTTTCCACCGAAACGTCTGTGGTATACGCACCGGGCCTGTGTCAGAGCGCCACTAGGCGTGTTTTGCCTGTTGTCTGGTGCGTTTTCGTTTGTGATTGGTGCTCCTCTGGGCGTGGTAAACCGCCATTGGGGGTTCCTCGTTTGTGGCCGTTGGTTATTAGAACGGTTTTGGATTGCGCGCTCGACATTTCGCATTTGGGCGCGCAGTTGGTTCAGGTCTCGCTCGAATCTCGAGAGCTTTGTTTGCTGGGTGCGCGGTTGAAATTCCTCACGGGAGGAAATCGTAGCTTGTGTTACCTCTCTTGGTGTGGCTTGTGTAAAAGGCGTTACTAGAGAAGTCCGGGGTGCTGTTAGTGATAACGATTGATGCCGTGTAGGCAAAACGGCGTGTCGGTTAATCGCCGTGACCTGGTACGCTGGGGGTTCAGACTGTGGGTCTGAGCTTTCCATAATTGTGTCGGCGAGTTTCGCCAAATGACCCAAACTCTGGTTGGGTTGTACTATTAATGCCGCGCGGGCATATTGCGGGAGGCACCTCAGGAAATGAGGCCTAATTATGTCGTCCGAAATCTTGGTTCCAGCTATTGAGCGTAAATGTGTCAGAAAATTGGACGGTCTCATTCCCGTAACATTTGTTTCGCTTGCCAAACGCTGCTGTCTGCTGCTCCTGGGCTCGTCCAGGGCATTTAGGAGCGTCTCTTGCATGTTGCTGTAGGGATTTGGTTCTGTTGACCTAATTATGTGAACAACATGCGTCCATTGCGTGTGGTTTAGCACTCGCAACAATTCTACTGCGCGGACTTCCTCATCGTGTATGTCGGCGACCCTAAAGAAGCGTTCGGCTACGGCGAACCATAGCTCTGGGTCCTCCTCGTTGAAAGGAGGCAAGTGTATGCTATGGGAATGCGAGGTGTGCTTGATGCTGGAAGCGTCTACGAACGCTTGATCATCCGAGCACCGCTGGGTCTGCTCTTGCTGAGCTGCCTTAGACCTAGTAGAGTGGGCCATTTTTTCTATTTGGAAAGAGTGGGTGTTTAGCAACGGAATAAGAGGAAGAGAAGCGAAGGAATTTAATTGCTTGGTGGGGAGCGGGCAGAGTAAATCGTCGTAGACAACGACGTCAGGAAACTGAAGGTAGGGTGCGCGTGCGTGAACAATGATGTCACGGGAGTCGATGGAGTTGGGTAGGTAAAGGATTTACTACCTTGCCTAAACTGAAACAAAGGCTGTGACACTAGGAACAATTTAGACTAACGTCCGGGGTGGTGCAGTACAGTTTTCGGGGCCAATTGGAAGCTAAACTGGGACGGCGGAGTATTCGCGCTAGTCCAATCTGGCCTGACTGAAAAGAAACCACGAAGTGAAGTGGTCTGGACGGCTGAATGGAGTCGAGCTTGAAAGAGTTGGTAGAGTCGGTTGCAGTCGAGTGGTGTTGAAAGGAGGCGGCTGAAGCTAAAAATAAGTCGAAAGGGGTTGAAAAGTGTCGAAAAGAAGTTGCGAGAAGTTGAGCTGAGTCGTGTGCGTGCTGAGAAAGGTTGTGCGCTACTTAATACCCTGAAGGGGCTTACAAAATTTATTTTATTTTGCCTTTATCTCGTGCTGTTTAAGGATACAAATATATTTCTTCTTTTCTAATTTGTAACACAGGCTTTTATTTAAACAAATTTAATTTTGTTGTCAATATCATGTGCAGAAATTAGATACATATACTTGTTTGCAAACATTTTAAGGATACAATAAAATGATGACAAAACAATTATATTTAAAATATAAAGTTATAACAAAAAACAAAAACTGACATGGAATATTATTAAATGCTTCTAAGTAATGCTAATGGAGTCAAAGTAGGCAGTTGCGTTCAAGTAAAAATAATCATGATAAGGCGATCAAATGGAAGAATGAATTGTTCTCAATTTGCAACTGGTCGAAAAAAGGAAAATATTAAATCGGAAGTACAATTAACGAAGATGTTGGTAAATAATTTCGTGTTTACTTTGTTGTTTTGTTTTTCACTTAGCATTTATTTCAGATACTCTACTATTTCGTTTTGAGTTATTTTACTCGTGTTGTTAATAATAAAAAAGGCACAAATTGTCTTAATTTTATTTGTATAGGCTGATGTTTTGTTGCTTATTTATTTAAATAACTGCAGACAACATTTCGTCAACTCCAGGCTAATAATACATTTTCCTACCCAAGATATCTGTATTAAAATTTGAAATCCTTGCCAGGCATCGTTTAATCTAATTACACATATAAGTATCTTTGCCAATCAGCCACGAAAGTAAAAAGGAAACAAACGTTTTACAGTTACAATGTTATTGATTTTTTTCTTCTTTTTTTGTCTCACTTTAATTTAGAATTATTATAAACTTTATTTAATATTTCCAAAACAATCAGTTAAACACATAATAAAACTTTGACAAAAAGGAAATGTACGTTAAGATACTGTTGTTTTACCAAGGGAATAATTTAAAAAAAGAAAGAAAGGATACCTGCTTAAATCCCTGGTGTTATTGATCGGATGCTCCTGGTGCTGGTGTAGTGTTGGGCAGTTGCTCCTTTTGTTCCTGTTTCCGGTGAATGTTATATGGATCTTCGGCAATTGCCGCCACAATTGCTTACTGCCACTGCGTTTCCGGCAGCACTCGGTTCGGGAAGATTGTCACTGTCACAGTCGCGGCACCGAATAGTCACTGTTCCTTTAAATTTTTTAGGACACGGTTTTGATCCGACTCCGAATCAGAAAATTGTGTTTACCGTCGAATGGGCCCAATTGTGGGAATTTCACTTAAATATGTGCCGACATTGGCAAGGTTAAATAAGCTTCCTAACCTGTTCACTTTACGACGCACCCACGATGCTGACGGTAACATTCAGCTGTCCAACTGGTTACTGCCACTGTTCCAGCAAAGAAAATAAAACTCGCGGAAATGTTGATATTGTATAGTGACTTGTATTGTTTGTTACTCTTGATATGGTTTTTTTACATGAACACTTAACAATTGTTTGTTACTCTTGATGATTGTTTTTTTACATGAACACTTAACAATTTATTGACTGCTGACAAAGGTTAATTTCGCGCGCCAGGACATTCGGTATCAAGTTTCTTACATCAACACATAACAATGACATTCCGTATGAGGTTTTTTTCATTAACACATAACAAGGACCTTCAGTATGAGGTTTCTTACTTAACACTTAATAAGGACATTCGGTCAACTCGACTTTTTGGGCGCACTCCTGGTGACTCGACTCCTTTACAACACTTTCATCGACTAAACTACTCTTGTGCGCGGATCACCTTGTTGGCTACTCCCCATTACAGCCAACTCGTGTCTCTAGCTCAGCCAGGTCAACAATCGACTTCTTCCTCAAGTCCGACGATGTTTATTCAGCGGGTCCACCTACAGTCTCCTTTATATTTCCTTCTGATCATGGTTCCGTTCACACCACGATCCAAATCCCCTCTTTCGATCCACTATACTCGTCAAACCCAGTCCCAAACTTCACCAAAACAAATTGGAGAAAAGTCAATAGGGACATAGCGATAAGTTTCTCTGACTTGTATATCCCTGAAGCATCTAACTTACTCCCTACTGAAATCGATCAAGCATCTTTAAGAATAGAGCAAATTCTTAAGGAGGCTCTCAGCAAAAACACCCCGACAACCATTCCTCATAACTATTTAGGAAAGCCTTTGCCCAGCGTCCTAACCAAATTATTGCGCCTTAAAAAGCAGCTCCGCCGTAAACTTCATACAAGATACTGCCCCTTTATTAAAAGCCAAATCCAACTCCTATCCACTCTGATAAATGAGCAGTTGAAAAAGTTGGCAGATGAAAACTACATCTCCACACTTAAAAATATCAAACCAAATCGGGATCTTTTCAAAAACATCAACCAATTAACTGGTCGTAAATATAAACCCCGAATTGACCATCTCATTAACCCGATCAGCAATAATATTGCCCAGTCCGATTCGGACATAGCAAATTGCCTCGCAGAACACTTTGCAAAGATCCATGAGCAAAATAATTCTCTCTCAACTCCTGGCTTCGAGAACACAGTAAACGAATACATCTCAAACAGATTATTCCCATCTTTTACTCCTTTCATCGGCGAATTCAACAACACAAACATAGCTCCACACCCCTTAGACACTACAAATTTTCTAACTGCGGACGAATTATCCGAGATCGTAAGATCAGGAAATAACAAAAAGTCAACTGGATTAGATGGAATCCCACGTCTTCTATTTAAAAGGCTGCGCCTACCGAATCTACTTCCCATCCTCATTCTTCTTAATCATATAATTAATGCACCGCACTTCCCAGAGAACTGGAAAACTGCGGTAGTAATTCCTATTAAGAAGCCCGGTAGTAGTAATAGTCCTTGCAATTATCGTCCAATATCCATATTAAGTACATTAAGTAAGATACTGGAACGCAAGATCTACCAAAATCTTCTCTCATTTGCCAATGAGAATGCACTCATCCCTAACTGTCAGTTCGGATTTCGTAAGCGACAATCCACATGTCATGCTCTACTAAAACTCACACACGATGTTACAACTGGTCTCCAAAACCAAAGCCCTACTGTGTGTATATCTCTCGATATTTCTAAGGCGTTTGATTGCGTCTGGATCTCAGGACTTCTGTACAAACTGCACTCCATATTTAATCTAAACTCTCACACAACAAAGCTCTTAGCCTCATATCTTTCTGCCAGAAAATTCGTTGTGAGAATAAATTCTTCTGTCTCAGAAACCCACACCATAACCGCGGGTGTTCCCCAAGGCTCCATTTTAGGGCCAATTTTATATCTGTTATATACCTCAGATATTCCTCAACCCGTATCTCCTAATGTTGTGATGCTGAATTATGCTGATGATACATTAATTTACTCTAGCAGCAAATTTGTTAAGGCTGCAAGAAACCGCATTAACAACTTCCTCCCTAACCTATCATCATACTTTAATATGTGGAAAATTCACCTTAATCCAAATAAAACGCAGCTCATAGTGTTCAAGGGCAAAAACGAGCACTGTACAAACAACACTAGACGTTGCCACAACAAAATTAAGATTCAACTGAACAATACTCTGATAAAACCCTCCAAAACCCTAAAATATCTGGGAATCACTTTTTCTAATAACTGGTCTTTTTCTCCCACATTAAAAATTCCCTTCAAAAAGCCACAATTCAGCTTAATCTCTGTAGAAGAGTAATGTGGAAACCTAATAGTCTCTCTCACAAAGTCAAACTGCTCATTTACAAACAAATTATCAGGCCCACACTCACGTACGCGTGCCCATTGTGGTACCATATCACTCCCTCCCAAATGGAGAAATTACGAGTATTCGAAAGAAAATGCTTTAGGTATGTCTCTGGGTTACATCGTCGTCCTAACTCCTATAAGTACTATAGTAACGTCGAACTCTACAATACCGCTGGTATTGAGCGCCTCGATAGACGATTCCTCGAACTGTCTATCAAATTTATCGACAACCTACAAAATAATCCCAATCCCATAATAACCTCGCTCTTAGAGACCCCTCTAGATATCAGAACTAACTATCCCAACTGTCTCCACACCAGAGCTATCTTCGTCTCAGGCAGACTGGTAAATGATTCAAACGAGATCATATACCACAACACCGAAGTTACCCCTAACCAGTTCAAATACTGTAACGTCCAACCATTCTCCAACATCCTACGCTTTTCCAACGAACAACCGGAGAGAAATACTCTACCTCTAACCCATAACTGACCTCATTCCACATCCTTTAATTCATAAATCCCATTAATTATAAAACTTTGTTTTGTTTATAGCTCATTTTATAATAATCAGACTAAGTTAGGTTAAGTTATATTTATATTTATATTTAGGGTTAAGTTTAGATTAAGTAAAGTAAAAATAAGAAATTCCTGGTTTTCTGACCTTTTCCAGGAAGACGAAACCCTACTAAATGTATAAACACACATATAGCCTATAACTCTTAAAACATTGTTTGGAAAATGTATTATAATAATAATTACATGTAAGCAATTGTCACGAATTTAATTTTAAGTCACTGTATTACTTAAATGTACAAATTTTAATTATGGTTAATAAATACAGTTTAAAAAAAAAAAAAAAAAAAAACCTTGTTGGCTCGTGACGCGAGTTCATGGGTGGTCGAACCGTGGGAATAAAAATTCATTAAAAAGCATCTTTGGGATTAGGATGCATTTGGGATAATTACACAATGATGGTTGTGTTTACAACCATGTTAATTGTGTATTGCAATCCTAGGGAGTCATGGGTCGAATTCCAGTGTGAGTATTTACACTGGCATTGAATTCGGCTCTTGGCAGCTAGGCGCGAATTGCGCCGGTGCTTTGAAGATTGCATAAAAGCCGCCGTGAGTACTGGTGCAACATGAAAATCTGTTGCGCACGTGTGGGACAGTAAATGCAGGCAGACAGGGGTTCTGCTGATTGTTTTTATAATCCACTTCGGTTATCTAGTATGGCAACCGAAATGTTTTCCTTTTAGAACAATGCTGAGATGCATTGATGTATGCGGTACTGGCGTACCGAATTTCTTCTAGGGAAATTTATATAACGCGTTAATTGCGTGAATGTCCTTGATGGGCAGATGCTTGATGTTGGATGCTATTTGCATAACCGAAAGGTAATGAAATCGGTGGGAGAATGCTTGGGGAAGTTATTGCGCTTGCATACGCAAAAATGACGAAATTAATGGGGCTTTAGGAGGGAAGATTTTGAGGTAGATTGAAAAGGTAGCAGTGGCGTTGGTAGATACGCCACAGGTCCATTGTGTTGGCGAAATGACCATATATGTTTGGTACCCGTGTTGGCTCATTAACAAGTTGAGTTAAACTATTTGAATCAGCAAAGAGCTGGAATATTGACCATCAGGGTTTGTGTGTTCGGAGTGACGAAGCGACTGAGAGTTATGCACATTAAAATCACCCGCAATAACGATTTCAGTGTGCGGATATGGGGTCAAGATCCTATCGATAGAATCAGACAGAGCATCAAATTCGTAAAAGGATGCGTTTTTATCCAAGTTTGGGCTTCTGTAGAGAAAGCAGTAATGTATGATATGCTTACGAAGGTGAAGTTTTAGCCAAGAAAAATTCTGGGTTGGAACAGAGCCCATATTGTGGTGATGATAAGCAATATCATTTCGTATGTATGTGGCTATACCACGATGTGAAAAGAACAGTGGCACTAAGTTATATCCAGGTAGATTAAAATCGGAAATGTCTTTATTGGTAATTACTTGGGTTTCGCTAAGTGCAAGGATAGTTGGTTTCTGGTTAGAAACGTTTGCAGACACAGAAGAGAAATTGCATCTCAAGCCGCGAATGTTACACAAACCAACGCGAAATCCCATTCCATTGAAATGGCCTTACACAGCAAACCAATACCGCATCGAGAAAGGCTGCAAGTAGAGACCAGCAATAGATAAGCGTAAGCCACCACTACAGGTGTATGCCCTTGTAGTAGGTGGCCCACTAGATCCGTGCCAAAAGCCAGGTCATATCCCTCCCATGACGAACATTATGCCACTCAGGCACCAAAAACTCTCCAAAGATTATAAATCAATCGAGATTATCGATGCCTGAGGACGCAACCAGAGTTGCGAAAAAAAGAAAACCAGACACAAAGGATGGAATGAGTAAATTGTTTTCCCGCACTGAAGATCACTCTCTCCTCGCACTTTTCACAGCACTAAGATAACTTTGTACTGGACGCGTGTGTGAAGCTCCGTTTGTTTGTTTAGGATCCCACAATAAAACTTGTTGCGCGAACCGATAGTGCAATTGGGTATCTTGTGTACATCTAAGATTCCCAAAACGGATTGCACAATTGATCCGATGGTACGGATCACGTGGCAGAAGCGCATGTGCTGTCTCGTTGACGGTCTTAAATCGACGACCTTGGGTCCGCATCCATCGTTGCCCTTAAAACATCGTCGTCAAATAACGTCTCTGGCTTCCCATGTGTTCATTTTAGAGGCGGAAATCTCCCGAACGGAACGTTTGAAACTTAGATCGTATAGTGCGTTCGTTTACCGCTACATTCTCAAATGCGCCACTAATGTTTTTCATTGCCAATGACGCATTATGTCCCATTTTAAATTCATAAAAGAAGAGTGTTCTAATTTGAACTGCGTGGTAAACGATTCCTTAAAAAAAAAAAAAAAAAAAAAAAAAAACTCTCCCTGTGACTAACCCTAAAATTCTCACACGTCAAGCACACTTAACTTTATGAAAAAAGAAAATTTAACGTTCTGGCACAGATGATCATTAGAAAACATCTTACTTCCGACTGAGCGAAAATCGGACATTTCATGTGATACAACCCAATATATTAAGTTTATCTGGAATATATCGGAGCCATACATACTTAGAATATCTATTTATTGTGCTGATACTTGTTTCTTATTCATATGGAAAATTAACATTTGCAGATATTGACATGCTTTGTTTGGTATGGTTGTTTTTCCGATTAATTGTTTTGTTTTGTTGTTGAACATATTCTACATATGATTGCAGGATTTTGCGGTCCTTTTTCAGTGTAGGCCAATAACTTGTTTAAACTATTTCTTGATAATTGTTTCTATAATTTCTGTGAGGTCTTGAAATGTATGTCTTCAATAACACGGAATTGCCTACTCCGGGTCTTCGATATCCTTTAGAATTATTTGTGTTAGGATAATTTTATAATTTTCGAATGTTTATTTAATTTTACCTTCATACTAGCAAATCGGGTTTAATATTTCCTTCGAAAGGTTTATCAGATTTTCTTCCTCTTCAAAATATGTTATATATTACGGCGTTATTGTTGAAATTTGTAAATTAACGTAGCTTGTTGGTGTTTGCTGTTGTTAATATGATTTGATTTTTATAGTTATTCAATAGTCTCGACATTCTTTCAAACTGATTTACCGGCGAACTTACTGCTATATAATCAGAACACGATGATGAGTTTACTTGTTAGTGCATCAGCTACAATATTTTGACTACCAGGTTTGTATATTAATTTTGATCCTGTTTTCGAGTTTTCCATTTCCTGGGTTTGTGGTTTGGATTTTTCTCTGGAATTGAAAATGTTAGAGACTGATGGTCTGTGTAGATTGTTAGATCTGTCATGCTAGAAAATAAATTACTAAATTCTTGTAGAACCCGAACAATAGCTAATAACTCGTTTGTCGATGAGTTTTCTCGAGGAAAAATTAATCTTGTTTAAAGATGAGTTTGTGGGGAACGAAGTATATCATCACTAAAAGTTCCACCGTATATTGTTCGCAGGTAATGGTCACCCAGAAACAAAGCGGAAACACCCAGATGGTAGTCACCGGAGAATAAAACGCACGGATTGGGTTTAAATTATTTTATTGTTTTTTTTTTTTGTAGGCTAAATGATGCGACCGTTGAGCGGAATGTGGAGAGGACATAGCACAGAGGAATAAATACACAGGAGACGATTAGTTGGTAGAAAAATGTTCTTTTATTTAAAAAAAAAAAACTGTTTAAAACTGGTGAAGGTTCACAATTATTTTACGCGTAATATGGTACGTCATTTTTACAGAGCAATTAAGCATCACCGAGTAACTATCCATCGAACATATTTTTCGTTATATATAAAGATCAACTTCACTGTATAAATGATTACGCGCGAAGGAGGGGCCCGGGTAATTTAAGCAACACACAAGGGAACTCCACTTTAACTATTATTTATTATATTAAGCATGTGACGATTCGGATGCTCACCGTACCGGCGCCGGTACGATAGACGGCGGACGCCCCGGGCGCCTTGCTGGTTGCATTACGACTCAATGATATAACCCTCGTTTGGGGTGAGTTTGGTGGTGTGGTGAAAAGGAAATGAAATTTTCCTTTTGAAACCGACCAGTCAGGGTGGATCTGTGGCGGTTCCGCCAAATGCCAGGGTTTACCTTCCTGAAAAACCCCCATAATCATCACCCAAGACGCTCAAGTCCTCGCCAATGCATTCGCATTCGGCCCCTAAAAATGCTGCATGCATTTAAGAGATCAAATCTATGATCTTTAAGTCCCTGTAAAGACAACTTACCTTCGTGCATTCTCTTCGCATACCACTGCTTCTTAAGATTTCTTTATTAGCTTACCAGGAATGTCCAATCAATTTCGGCATCTACGTCGCCCGTCAAATGTCCTTAGATGAATTCCGGTAAACAAAATAATTTGATTTACATACATTGTAACCTTCATGACAGGGATCATAAATACTGCGCCGTCTATTTTTCCCAGCCGCGCCATGTGTACAACAATGTTCCCTATATACACATTGGGTGGCGACTTACACCCTAGGGACCAAAGCAAATACGCATTCCGCGTCTCTTGCATCAATTAAATCCTACAGCATATTCAAATGCAAATAGGAACTCAATACCTACCCTTACTAGCGATGCCATTAACGCATTTCCCATTGTGTAAATGGAAAAACCATTAGCGGTTCTTCCTAATGGCGATATATTTACCTACGTATCCGCACCACAGCATAGACACAGGTCATAAATCTCTTTTATCCTACATAGTTCTGGACCCGTTTCCCAGTAACCTTCTCACATAAACAAACATCTCTACGATTCTTTCCCTTTCTTTGTGTTTCAGGTTATTCACCATTGTTCGCCATGAAAAGAACCGACGTACACACACACTTGTGTATCGTGAAGATCTCCTCTATGAGATCGGTTTGGTTACTCAAAAGAGAGACTTTACGTCTCTCTTGGAACAGGAAATGTACCCTTAATTTAAGAGAACCTATTTCCCAGCTGAATTTCTTTTAACAACGATTGAATATCGTTGAGTCCTTTACCATCCTTCGACCCGAGCAGGTCGAGGCTCCATCGCTACCCTGGTGCGCACAGGGAAGCGATAATGAAATATAACGTTTGTGTCGTTGCCTCCGCGAGTCGATATTAAGTGTTCTTAAATTAAATATTAATGTTTTCTTACGTGAAATAAAAAGGCGGTGATCACCAGCCATAACCTAAATCAGTGTTTCTTTTGTTACAACTATATTTTTGTCGACGTTGGTTTCGGAGTTTCTCTCTCAGTGCGTACGCGTTATCCTTGGAGCGATTACTTTTCTGGTGGACACAATTGCTGCGGATGAACTTTGTTTCGGTGACGATGGTGGTTAGGAGTGAATCCAGTGCCGTACGCCGGCGCACCAACCCAACAGCACAGATCTCCGGTACATATATCCTAACGAGGGTGTGTCCACTTACACGCGGATCACTTTGTTTGCTCGTGACGCGAACTCATGTGTGGATGAACCGTGGGAAAGAAAATTCGTGAAAGAGCATCTTTGGAAGAAGTGTTTGCAGCTGTCTAAATATTGCGCTGCGGATTAGGATGCGTTTGGGATGATTACACAATGATAGTTGTGTTTACATCCGCATCGATTGTGTATTGCATCCATAGCAAGTCAAGCGTCGAATTCCAGTGTGAATTTTTACACTGGCAAATAATTCGGCTCTTGACAGCTAGGCGCGAGTTGCACTATGCTTGGTAGATTGACTAAAAGCCGCCCTGTATCCGTATACACTATAAAAATCGGTCGCGCACGTGTGGGACAGCAAACGCAGACAGACACGGGTTCTGCTGATTGTTTCTATAATCCATTTCGGTTATCTAGTATGGCAACCGAAATGTTTTCTTTTTAGAACAATGCTGAGATGCATTGATGTATGCGGTACTGGCGTACCGATTTCTTCCAGGAAAAATGATATAACGCATTAATTGCGTGAATGTCTTTGATGGGAAAACGCTTGAGGGTGTTGGATTCGATTGCATAATCGAAGAACTATGGGGTCGGTGGGAGAATGATTGAGGGTGTTAATGCGCTTGCATATGAGAAAAACAATGAGGTCTCTAGCACTTTAGGGCAGGAAGATTTGGAGCTAAGTGGAAAAGGTTGCAGTGCCGTCAGTAGAACCGCCACAAGTTCATCCCTCAACCTGATGGACTTCCGGCGGTCCTTTAAAAAATAAAAATGTTCCTCTTCTCTTTCTCTCTCGCTATCAAAAATCTTCAATCTATCCCTTACACAAGGTGTCTTTCCAAATATTTGGAAATTTTTTTTTTGTAACCCCCATACATAAGAAGGTGCCTAAAAAGGATATTAGTAACTATCATCCCATCACCAAACCCTCACATATTCCTAAACTGTTCGAAGGTATTCTTTACAACGCGTTATGTTTCCACTGCAAATCCATCATCTCATCCAACCAGCACGGTTTCCCTACGGGTAGGTCGACCACCACCAATCTAGTTGAACTCTCATCCCACACTCTCTGTGCCTTAGAGAACGGCAACAACGTCGATGTAAACACAACCGATTTCGAACTCATCCTTTTTAAACTATCCTCCCTTACCTTCGGACCTCTACCTATTAAGTGGGTTTTTTCCTATCTTAACGATCGAATACACGAATACGGTAGGACACCGTGTCAGATTTAAATTCACCCTCTCCAATTCTTTTGTTCCCACGTCAGGGGTTCCCCAGGGTAGTCATCTTGGACCCCTCCTATTCATTCTTACTAGTAATGATATAGAATTCAGTATCAAGCACAATCTCTATATGCAGACGGCACTAAACTCTTCAAGAAGATCCGTTCTTCTGTCGACTTCTCTCTTCTCCAAATGGATCTCGACAGCTTTTTAAATTGGTGGCAAAACAACTGCCTCGAACTAAATATTGCCATATGTCACTCAATCACCTTTTCCCGTAAACGACCCCCCTTTCCTGCTATGTTCCTATGCCTTACTCAAGCCACAGATAACACTTGTACACACGATTCATGACCTTGGCTTCTTATGTGATAGGGAGCTTAACTTCATACTACATATTGATGACATTATTCTCAAGCCCAACTCTGGCCTAGCTTTTGTGAAACGCTGGTGGAAAGAATTCTCTAATGCCTAGGTTTCCCGATCGCTCTATATAGCCTTTGTTCGCCCCCTTCTTGAATAAGCTAGTCAGGTTTGGTCTCCTAACTACTCGCCCCATATTCGCAAGATCAAAAGCGTGCAACGTCGGTTTTTGGGTTTTGGCCGCGGAGGAGTTAATTGGGAAAATCTTCTGATTCAACCCCGATACACTAGCCATCTTCTCCTAATTAACCTTAACACACTTGAAGAACGTAGAATTCATGCCGACATCTTCTTCATCCACCATCTACTCTCAGGTTCTATCAACTGCCCAAGCCTGCTCCCCTCCATCACATGTTCCACTAATCCTCGAAACCGGCGAAACCCTCGTCTCTTCTATTTGCCCGCCCATCACACCTCTTATGGCTCAATAAACCGCATTCTTTGACTTCAATCGCACCTCTCCCGCACTCATACTCACTCGCTAGCATTCGGCTTACCCTCGCTCTTCCTTATCGTACCACTTCCACTCCCATTCCCCAGTTTTTAAGTTACTTTAAGGTTAATCCCACACCCCCAACCCTCATGCCAGAGTTTTTAAGTTAGTTCGTAAGTCTATTTATAAGTTTATATGTTTATACCACTTGTACTAAGCGAAATACACTGAAGGTTCTACCCTCAATTCATTCATTCATTTATTCATTTAAGTTCTTGAAATAAACATTATTAGATGTTTCTTTTGACTAAGTACCTAACGCAAAATTGCTGACGTCGGTTGTCAGGCCAAAAGGTTAATTATAATCTAGTTCAAAAAGTTCCACTTGTGATTGAAGTTCCTTTTTTATTTTGTTGAATGCGTCTTTCGAGGGTTGGTCGAATTCTACTTTTATATTTTTACGTTCATTCCTTACAATTTCTCCTTCTCCTTATAGAAATAATGTCATTGGTTTTGTAATCTCTGCATAGTACCTTATACATTTTTGGTAATATCCTGCGAATCCCAGCAATGATCACATGTCTTTTAAACCAGGAGGCCCCGGGTTATTTTATTTTACTTTAATTTTCTCTGGATCCACAGTGACGATCCCATGTCGTATTACATGTCTTAAGTACTTAACTGGTTTACAAAAAAAAAAAAGAACTGATTTTTCGTTGAACATCTTCATGTTTGCTTCTTTTAATACATTCACAATTATTTTTATGTGTTCTGAATGTTCCTCCTCATGAGTATATTAGTACATCATCGATATAAGCGTATGTACATTTTTCAGTATATGGTCGTAGAATCTATTGTTCTGTGGCAAATCCTTGGTGCATTTCTTAAAGCAAAGGACATGCGAATAAATTCATATTTAGCTTGTGATATTTAAGTCACTACGGAATTTATATTAATGGTATATGTATGGCCGGTATTTAAGTTCTATGTTTTCATATGGCCTTTTGTGTTAGGTAGTTACTTGTAATTTCTTCCGACTAGCTTTTTGTAAAAAAGAAGCAACCTCCTGAGTTCTCCTCACAAGTGCACGATACAGTTTTCAAATATGTATTTGGGTTGTACGCACGTTTTGGCTGATTAGGTGCGGATGGAGGATGCGTCAGCAAGATGCATTCGGCTGCAGTGGCTGTAGTGTAGGAACTGCTGAGGTTGTTGATGTAATCCCAATGTTAGATGGCGGTGGTTATCGACCGTGAGACAAATGCGTAAAAACCCAGTAGTGGGCAAAGAGGAGAAGTAGGTGCACAAAGCTCCGGTGTGAGTTGAAAGCACTTGCTGTCGTGCCTTAATCCAGGGTCTTGTTCCTTGTACCACACGACTGCAGGTGGTCCTACCACATGACTGTTGTTTGTGATTTACCGGCTTTATTTCCTTCTTGATTTAATAGTCTTTCGTCAATCGGCGTATAACAATTTACATAGAAAAAGAAAAATATTCACTCAATTGGTGTTGTTACGTAGTAATCTCCCCCGTCCCCGATGTCCAACCGAGCGGGGAGCTTAAATCTAGATAAAACTGCATTCATATAGAAATAGGCATGCGGAAATTAGGGGAGAGATCCCCAGTTTGTATTGTAATCGCGAGCGAGTGCCCGACCCTGTTTTCGTTGAGTTCCAATATTGCGAATGCGCGATCTTGTTTTCGTCAAGTTGCGAATTCCGAAGGAACAGGTGTAAAATTTTTCTCTTCGTGAGATGGAGAGTCGAAAGGTAGTGGCCTGTGTGGACAGATGTGCGGGTTGAAGAAGTCGGGCGAGTCGGCCCCGGTTAAAAAAGAAAAAGAAGAAAAAGAAAACTAGTACTACTAAGTTTAGAACCAGACGGAGAGTTTGTTTTTTCGTGTAAAGAATGATTGTAAGTTTTGTTGTGATTACGTGATCATAGGTGATCACGTCCGTTTTATTTTCTTTTCTTTCGTGACTTTAATTTCGTATCAATGTGATAACCGTTACTATTATATATCAAGAGACACAAGACCCCATGCATGCTGTAAATAAAATGAGAATTTCAGGAAGAACCCGAGCGAAGAGTGTTTTACACTTTCTATTCCGAACTGGAGCTTCGGTGGGCGGACTAGTGGAGCAAGTATCCTCAGGTAATCTGTGACCAAGAAATTTTCAGTTTCTCAGGTAGTGCAACGGTCGGCCATCAACGGTGGACGGTTTCCCCTAAGAAACGGATTCCATCAGAAGCCGTACAGCAGATGCCTAATGTACGCACCCATCAACCACAGATAAATGTACCAAGCGTACATACAGCTGAGCCTCATATCCCAGAGCCGTATCTCAACGAAGTTGTAGACGCAATAAATCGATTGAAAATCAACAAGGCTCCCGGAGACGACTGCATACCGGCAGAGCTTGTGAAGCATGGAGGAGAGGCAACCGCTCGAAAGATCCACCAGCTCATCCAAACAATATGGGATAAGGAAGTCACTCCGGAAGAATGGAAAACCTCAATAGTCATCCCCATTTTCAAAAAAGGCGACAGATCTGACTGTGAAAACTACAGAGGAATATCATTGCTCCCAACCGCATACAAAATATTAACAAATGTCATTCTGGCGAGAATCACACCTTACGCAGAAGAGATACTGGGAGACTACCAATGTGGATTCCGTAGGAACCGGTCAACAAGCGACCAAATGTTCACAATAAGACAACTGCTGGAAAAGAAGTGGGAATACGGAGAGACGGTTCACCAACTGTTCGTTGACTTCAAAAAAGCCTACGACTCAGTCGCAAGGCAGAGACTCTACCATATTCTAGTTGAGCTGGGAGTCCCAAAAAAATATGCCGCGCTCATTCAAATTTGCATGAACGAAAACAAAGGGCGAGTGAGAATAGAAAACCACCTCTCAGAACCATTTGAAATCCGGGACGGACTAAAGCAGGGAGATGGTCTATCACCGTGTCTCTTTAACCTTGTGCTCGAGTATGTCATCAGAAAGGTACAAGACGACAACATGGCCGGATCATCCCTCAACGGGGTCACACAAGTGCTCGCATATGCGGATGACATCGCCGTTCTGGGCGATAATCTAGAGACTGTTAGTAAAAACTGTGAAATCATCATGCAAGCGGCAGAAGAGGTGGGCCTAGAAATAAATGAAGACAAAACAAAATACATGATTACGGCGAGAGCAGGTGGGTCTCAGAGAACACATATAAACGTCAGAGGTAAGATTTTTGTAAAAGTTAAAGAATTTAAATATCTGGGAACGATACTGACGGCCAGTAACGAAATGTCGAAGGAAATTAACAAGAGACTGCATTCCGGCAACGCGAGTTGGCACGCAGTCAGTAAACTGCTGAAATCCAGACTGCTATCACGTAACATAAAGCTCCGTGTCTATAGAACCATAATCATGCCAATTGTTCTATATGGATGCGAAACATGGGCTCTCACAAAACGGGAAGAAAACAAATTCCGTCTATTCGAGAATAAAGTTTTGAGAGGCATCTCTGGAGGTAAATATGACGAGGAGGCAGGACAATGGAGGAGACTCCATAACCACGAATTGGAAGAACAATATCGCAAACCTACAATAGTGAGAGTAATCAAGTCGCGAAGATTAAGATGGGCCGGACACGTGGCGCGAATGGGGAACGATAGGACCGTGCATAGAATTCTTGACGGTAGACCAACGGGAAAGAGACCGGTAGGACGGCCGCGACGGAGATGGGAGGACAATGTTAGGTTTGACCTTGAGGAGATCGGATCGAATGGTGAAGCGTGGAAGGAGAGTGCCCAGGACAGGGAAGGATGGCGAAGCCGAGTCGGTGAGGTCATGAACTTCCGGGTTCCTACAGGCCAATAAATAATAAATAATAATAATAATAACACAACAAATTGAAATATACCAAAACTAAAATGTTACATTAAAACTAAAGTATATCAGCAAAGGAATTGCAGCCACTAATCACCATTATTCCAAATTAAAATGTTAATAGTTGAACACTAAACATACAACAAATCAAATATTACTATTGCCGAAGTACACTACGACAATTTGGGAAAGGTCACTGTAACATTTATATTACAATTCATTCAATCGAGAGGTGGTGTCTGCCCCGGGAAACCCGAGGAAAGGAGCACGGCAAATCTTATATTGCGATTGGCTTGGGATCTCAACAACAACACCACGTAATATCATCATCATCATCATCGGCACTACAACCGGGAACCGGTCTTGGCCTTATTTAGCAAGTCCTGGGGCTTGTTAAATTTTCCATAATGATTTATTTTGTCTGGGCAAGGCCATTAGTCTTGCGCCAGGGGCTCCCCGACGTAATATACTACCTGGGAATCTACGCTAAATGTTCTAAATTGCCATTAGCTGCAAGACGTCACAACTGAATACACTTGCCAAATTAAGGCACCACACGTAGAAAATTCGTACCACAAATAATCATTCATCATTCATTACCCGTATAATCACCATTCATATACCACAAATGGCACATAATATATCACATAATGTTTGTTCGTTATGGCATATAAATGTTTGTACATTGTACAAAGAACTGTTTAATTCCGTTAAATTTATGGACGTGGAGTAGCTTTCAATATTTTTACTTGTTTTGGGTTTTTCTTTTTTCTCTAACAAAAAATCCTTTTACTTTTTTGAATAGTATTTCTACGAATTATCCACCCCTGGCTGAAGCTACCAGAGACACTAGGAAAAACTGGCGAAAGCTAGCCATTATGGGGCCACACAAACTGGAAACCAAAAATGTAGTCAAATACTTAGGCATATGGCTGGATCAGTATCTATATATTAACAAACATCTTAAGGCTGCGCTGCCCAGGGCAAACAAAACGTATGCTATGACAAGAAGACTGTTTCATAGTAGTCAAATTGACAGCAGAGTTAAAGTTATATGCTACATGGCTCTCATCAGACCGATGTGGTTCAATGTTGGACCTAGCTTAATGGAAAAGATTCAGGTTTTTGAGAGACAACGCCTCAGGACGTGCCCTAACTTACATCGGACTCCTGAAACCGATAAAAAAAAATACTATCCCAATGAAGCACTATACAGTGGGGCCAATATAAACAGAGTGTATAACTTTATTATCAAGTTGATCCGAGGCCATCTTGCGAGATCAATGAGCTCGCCGAACGATTTAATTTTTGGTGCATATTATCCAAACAATATGTATTATGAGGGGGTGCGTCGCAATGGCTTTATTCCACCAGAAGCATTTCTCAGTCTTGACATGGACAGCCTGTAACACTTTTATTTGTATGACGTTATTTCACAATATATTTTGTATATATAAAGCTTAATGGTACTCACGCGGCTGTGGGGAGGGAGTTACCTGCTGCTCAATAAACAAACTTAACTGAATTCGTTTTTGTTTTCGTTTATTTAAATTTTAATACAACTTCTTTTTCCTTATTTCTGTTCATTTAAGTTTAATACTATTTCACTTCTTATTTCTCTTCATTTAAATTATAATACAACTTCTTTTTGCTTATTTCTGTTCATGTAAGTTTAGTACGATTTCACTTTTTATTACTGTTCATTTAAATTATAATTTTTATTATTATGTATTGGCCTGTAGGAACCCGGAAGTTCATGACCTCACCGAATCGGCTTCGCCATCGTTCCCTGTCCTGGGCACTCTCCTTCCACGCTTGCCCATTCGATCCGATCTCCTCAAGGTCAAACCTAACATTGTACTCCCATCTCCGTGGCGGCCGTCCTATCGGTCTCTTTTCCGTTGGTCTACCGTCAACAATTCTATGCACGGTCCTATCGTTCGCCATTCGCGCCACGTGTCCGGCCCATCTTAATCTTCGCGACTTGATTACTCTCACTATTGTAGGTTTGCGATATAGCTCTTCCAATTCGTGGTTATGAAGTTTCCTCCATTGTCCTGCCTCCTCGCCATATTTACCTCAAAAGATGTCCCTCAAAACTTTATTCTCGAATACGCGGAATTTGTTTTTTTCCCGTTTTGTGAGAGCCAATGTTTCGCATCCATATAGAACAATCGGCATGATTATGGTTCTATAGATACGGGGCTTTCACAGTTTTTACTAACAGTTTCTAGATTATCGCCCAGAACGGCGATGTCATCCGCATATGCGAGCACTTGTGTGACCCCGTTCAGGCATCATCCGGCCATGTTGTCGTTTTGTACCTTTCTGATGACATACTCGAGCACAAGGTTAAAAAGACACGGTGATAGACCATCTCCCTGCTTTAGTCCGTCCCGGATTTCAAATGGTTCTGAGAGGTGGTTTTCTATTCTGACGCGCCCTTTGTTTTCGTTCATGCAAATTTGAATAAGCGCGGCATATTTTTTTGGGACTCCCAGCTCAACTAGAATATGGTAGAGTCTCTACCTTGCGACTGAGTCGTAGGCTTTTTTGAAGTCAACGAACAGCTGGTGAACCGTCTCTCCGTATTCCCACTTCTTTTCCAGCAGTTGTCTTATTGTGAACATTTGGTCGCTTGTTGACCGGTTCCTACGGAATCCACATTGGTAGTCTCCCAGTATCTCTTCTGCGTACGGTGTGATTCTCACCAGAATGACATTTGTTAATATTTTGTATGCGGTTGGGAGCAATGATATTCCTCTGTAGTTTTCGCAGTCAGATCTGTCGCCTTTTTTGAAAATGGGGATGACTATTTAAGTTTTCCATTCTTCCGGAGTGACTTCCTTTTCCCATATTGTTTGGATGAGCTGGTGGATCTTTCGAGCGGTTGCCTCTCCTCCATGCTTCAGAAGCTCTGCCGGTATGCAGTCGACTCCGGCAGCCTTGTTGTTTTTCAATCGACTTATTGCGTCTACAACTTCGTTGAGAGACGGCTCTGGGATCTGAGGCTCAGCTGTATGTACGCTTGGTGCATTTATCTGTGGTTGATGGGTGCGTATATTGAGCAGGTTTTCAAAGTACTGCTTCCATCTTGTCACGATTTTGTTTGTTTCTGTGACCAGACAGCCGTTTACGTCTCGAATTATTTTGATTCACCCTCGGTAGCCATTTCTAACTGAATTTATTCCGACATACATACCTCTGATGTTCTTTGCCCTAGAATTTTCTAGGATTTTTTCAATCCGAGTCTTCTCCCATTCGCGTTTTTTGCGTTTGAAGAGCCTCATTGTCTCTCACCGAATTGGCGCGTATCTTTCTGCGTTGACTTCATCATAACTTTGGATCACTGTGAGGCGTTTGCGTTCTTCGATCTTCGCCCTGCACTCATCGTCAAACCAAGGTTTGGACTTAATTGTTTTCTTAAATCCTAATACCTTTTGGGCTGTTAGTTTGATTGTGTCTCTGATCGATGTCCATTTAGTGTCCACACTATTAGCTTCCTCTTCCTCACTGCTCACATTCTCTAGAACCCTAAATCTATTCGTTAGTTCGTCTTGATATTCAGCCCTTTTGCGTAGGTCTTTTAGTTTATCAGTGTCGAACTGTTTGCTCGTCTCCCGTGACTGCCGATGTGGGATTGCTGCGAGGCGACTCCTGATTTTGCCCATCACTAGAAGATGATCGGAGTCGCAATCTGCTCCTCTATATGATCTTACGTCAAGGATATTCGAGTGGTGTCTTTTGTCTATGAGGAAGTGGTATGCTTGGTTACGCGTTACGCCGTCGGTTGATATCCATGTGGCTTTATGAATTTGCATGTGCTTGAACATCGTGCTTTTCACTAACAGATCTTTTGATGCTGCGAACATGATAATTCGAATTCCATTATCATTTGAAACGTCGTGTAGACTTTAAATTATAATACAAATTCTTTTTTGTAGTTGTTTTATTTCTATTCTTCAAGTTGAATCACCTCCACACACTACAACGACAACCACTTAATCATGCAGACTCTCGACTGGCTCACAATCAAAACTCACGATACCAGTGACAATCAAAAACTGACTCCCTGACCCAACCAACAGGTAATTTTTTATGATCACCCATTCTCGATTGCACGCTCATCCTCATTTTTCCAATTCCCCGCCCATTAAGGTGAATAAACCCCTGCGAAATTACCCAACAGTCAATGAACTTAGGGAGAATGGGAAAACGCAACGGAGAGCATGACGATTTCAGGGTTGATTTGCTTCTGCATGCAACGAAAGTGAAACCAACTGGTGACCGGGTGAGCTAGTTTGATGTTTGAATTACTCTCAGAGTGCAGAACCAAAAATGCTCTCCGAGAAGGGGAAATGGGGTGGAATGAAAAGTATATTTTTCGTACTATTCACCTGACTTTGAGTTTATTGATCCCCAGCGAATAGCCGTATCTGGTGCAGGTCAAAGGACGCCGCGATGGCTCGGGATAATATCTGCGTGTGAAAAAGACCAAAGGAATGCGCGATAACCCAATCCGTTTCTCTATGTAGCCACAGCGTCGCTTACCCACGCTTTGCCGTTGCTAACCGGGCATGAGATTTTTGATTTCCGATAGGAAATCTCATGGGGTATATCAAAGAATGTTGCCTTTTTAGGCCAACATATGAATGCGAATCATTTTAATGATTCGGGGGGTGTTTTAATTTTGAAACAAATGCGAATCAATTTAACGATTCGGGGGCTGCTTTAATTGTGTAACAATTTCTCCCCCCTTATTTCAAAGGAGTTGCATTCTTGGGAGAGGAATGAAACTGGGTGTGCGACGTTAACAGTATGGTTCTCGGAATATTCAGTCGCCCCAAAAAAATAATGTTTAGCCTTCAAATGAGTGATCTTATATGGTGGTCATCGTCTAGAGGTCGAATTTTCAGATAATTTATATAAGATTGGGGTAATTTTCGCTTATAGTTTGTTTCTTTTTCGTTATTTGTTGTATTAATTACTTCTTTTTATGATACTACTGTGGGGTGTAAGTAGGTGCCTGACACGACACGGATTCACTTAAATCCCTCAGTCTTATCCAGTCGAAGTAGTACGAAAAATAAAAAAATGCAGTGTGTTAGTTTTACTGGTGAATGTTTTTCTTTATTCTTACTTTTTAATAAGTTAAGGAATGATAGAAGAAAAATTATAACACTGTAGACGCCCTCTCGTATTATTGTTTGATTCACTTCCCACACACTGACTACTATTTGGTGATATGTTCGCCCGAAATAATTTAACCGGATTACAGAAATTGCGCGATAAAGAATTATAACTAACCGCGACCGTACCGACACGCTTGATTTTTTTAATTTTGTGTGTCCACACACCACTGGGGACAAAATCTGACTCAACGATGTTCGTCGAGATCAACTTCCACCAGTCGCCATAAAGATGGATTTTTCATATATCCGTTCAGGCCAATGTACTGGTGCACAAGGCGGGAAATTATTCATGGTGGTGAGGGATTTGACCTGCAGATGTGCAGGTTAACGTCTCACCCAGGGGAACCATGCAGCAGCGGTTAGTAAACAAAACAAACGCAGTGAGGTACTGTGTGTTTGCTTTGATTTTCTGGTGGGTCCTCATATGGCATGGCATGGGTAAGATTGTGTAAATAATGATCATATCCATGCCCAAATTCCATGATCGGTTAATAGCCGATGAAAGGGAATTGGTATTAGGGGCTGTAGACATCGTTGAGATAAGCGATGGCGAAAAATCGCCGAAGGAAGAAATAGGTTTCTGAGTGTTCTGTAAATAGAAAGGCTATTTCGTAGGGTCATACGCTGAGATGCCCATTTGTTTGTTTTAACCAATGCTGCATGGGAACGTCGGCTGTTTAAATAATCGCCCAGAATCATACCGGCGTAGGCAATAGATTTATCTGTGACGATAAGCCAACCGCAGATTTGTTCGCCTATGGCAAAGGCTAGGGTGGCTATTGCTGGGTTAAGAAAACTGTACGTGGGACACGATCATTGGCATGATTGTTTAAATAGCAATGGATGTTAGTTTTTGGAAAACTATATCATAGGACATGATCATTAGGATGATTATTTGAACAACGATCGCGGCCATGTCCTATTCCGATCAATGGTCGGAAAAATCCGCTGCAGCTGTGTCAACAGATCCGCTGGCCCGCGTGTGTTTGTCGTTAATTGATGACAAGCTGAGCCGATAGGAGATGTAAACTGGTTCATGGAGTATGAACCAGAAAAGTTCAGAATTATGTATGCCGTCGGAGAGACTTCAGGTATGAAAAATGCTGCTGGGAGCTTACGCTGTCCAAAATTACAGGTAGGTATGGTGTCTTGTGGGTGAGGGAAAAGACAGGTTAAGTTGAGGAAGTGGGTAGTCCTTGGAGAAGATTCCAAAGAACCGTCACACTACCAATGTAGTTGGGATTTTTTCCATTTCTTTAAAAATGTACTTAAAATTGTGTCTAGATTTAATTCCATTTAACTTTGTAATTATTTGTTTAACATGGTTTTAAACTCATTTTAAGCTTATTTTGTGTTAGAGTCGTTAATGTCTGCTGTTGTATTCCAGAATACTACCCTTATTAAATTTAACACTGAATCTCCTAACACATCCTTAAAAACTTCACTTAACATATATTACATTCTCACTTAATACATACCATTCATAAACATTCACAATATTACCAGTTACAGCACACTTAATAACCTGCACCTTTTTATTTATTGAAAACATAGCAACTTGGATTTTCGTCCGAATTGAATGTGAAAAGTCACAGAAGAAAAAACAGAAGAGAGAAAAAATTCAGTTCATAAAGTTCGTTTGGGATTGTAAGTTGAATTGTGATTCTGGAAAGTTGAGTTTAAGTTTTGAAGTTTGTGGAGAAGAAGATACAAAATTTAAATAATATCGAAGATACAAGAATTAAATAATAACTAAGAAACTGAAGAGTTTTTTCTTTGATAATTGATTTCCGCACAAACATATTTTCAATCGGAGCGAATATTGAAAGAATACTAAATAAAGGAAAATTAATAAGTCCACGCTCTTCCCTCAACCGGGGGAGCACGGCGCCGGACCACTACACTGCGTTTTTATATTTTTAGGTCAAATATGAACGTTAAATAAAAGTAACAATTTTATTGTTTCATATTTCTATTGTATTCTCTTAAGGATTAAAAGATAATTATAATAAAAAGGAATAATAGGTTTTTCAGTTTTAATATAAAGAAAAATCGAAATATTGGTCTTTTCTTCTATGCGTATGCTTTTTAGATAGTTATTGATATTAAGTTTTATTCTTTTTCCAATTTCCTATCGGAAATCAAAAATCTCATGCCTGGTTAGCAACAGCAAAGCGTGGGTAAGCGACGCTGCTGCTACATAGAGAAATGGATTGGGTTATCGCGAATTCCTTTATTTTTTTTCTCACGCCGATATTATCCCAAGCCACCGCGGCGTCTTTTATCCTGCGCCAAACACGGCTATTCGCTGGGGATCAAAAACCCAGAGTCAGGTGAAAAGTATAAGAAATATACTGTTCAACCCACCCCATTTCCCCCACTCGGAGTGCATTTTTAGTTCTGCACTCTGAGGGCAACTCAAATACGAAACGGGGCCATGCGATCACCAACTGGTTTCGCTTTCGTTGCAAGCGAAAGTAAATCAGCCCTGAAATCGTCATGCTCTTCGTTGCAGTTTTCCTATTCTCCTTGAGTTCATTGACTGTTGGGTAAATTCGCAAGAGTTTATTCACCTTAATGGGCGCGGAAATGGGAAAATGAGGAAGAGTGAGCGGTCAAGAATGGGTGATCGTGTGGGTAGAGAGGGCCCCCAGGAAAGCTGCCGAAGCTAGTCGATTAATATCAGTGAACGGGGTGAGTGTGGATTGTCGGCAGTAGCGGTTGTTCGTCGTTTTTTTTGAGTCTCGTGCATATACCTCAGTAATTTTAAATACTAGTGTAAACGAAGTAATACAATTGAACAATTATAAATCCGACTGTAAAGAAAGTAATACAATTGAGCAATTATAAATGCTAGTGTCAAGAAAGTAATACAATTGAGCAATTAAAAATACTGGTGTAAAGATAATACTACAATTGAGCAATTATAAATACTAGTGTAAAGAACATAATAGAATTGAACAATTATAAATACTGAAAAAAAGTGGCTCTATTGTCAATTATATGACGATTGTCGCTCTAAACATATCAATTTACTGGAAGTCACTAGGAAAAGTACATCGAACTCAAAAAGTTTATCGAACTCAACATACGTTGAGTAATAAAGATAAGATTAAGGACTTCCTTTTTAGCTCGAATTCTTCTGCCACAACCCTCATATAACTCAGAAGTAATTAATGAATCCTATTTGACATGCTTTAGCCGAACCACATATTGGATTGTCTGATTATTAAAGTAGTGTCAACGTTAGCATAAGAAAGAGCTAGTCACGTAATTTTTTGAGGCAATGAAAGTCTGAGTCATTCAATTATTATCACGTACATGTTTATGAATTGACCCAAACCACCACATAGTAACAATAACGGGACGACCATCTACAATAATACTACTTGTTTGACACCCCTTTCAGGGTATTAATTCCATTGAAGGCCAACGTTTACACCGGATCCATTGCACACCGAGTACCGGTCGCTTTTGCTTAGGTGGGCTTTCCTTACTTACCTTTGTTTTATTAAGCCTTACATACAAAGCACAGGCCTCTGGTCGTTTTAAATTCATATGTATTTACATGTACACATATATATTTATTTAATTAATTAATTTACTTATTTGTTTTTTAATTAATTTATTAATCCATTCATTATCTATTTACGTATGCTTCCTTTAGTTTATTTAACCAGTTATTTATTTATTTTCATTTATTAACGCATTGAACTAGTTATTTATTTAATCATTTGTCTATATACGCATGTATTGTTTATTTTTATTGGCACGATGTGAAAGCCACTTCAAGAATGTCGCATTGTCAGCACGTCGGTATTTTTACCGACACATATTATTCTCCTCTTCTTTTATTATTTAACAGTCCAAGGTAAAATCAGCGATAAATCATTTTTGTTATTCAGGAGCAGCATCTGTTTGTTTGGGGTGCTCCTTCTTTCGGCATGTATGGCCTATAATCATCCGCCTACCCATCCGTTACTAGTACTTGTTATCCTTTAACTTCTGCACACAGACGAAGTAATTCAAATAAATTGAAATATATGGTAGAGAAGTGCGTACGTTGAATTCAATGACGCGCATCGTTTCGGAACTAGGACGACCAATGGTACTAGATGTTGGCAGGAACAGGAATCAGTTGGTGCACAACATCGAGTTTTATGGGATTTGCGGAATGAGTTATGAAGTCTACTGAGTTATTGCGGCCACATTAAAAAATCTGTTTGTTCTGTTTCGCTGACGCATTCTGTTCGTGTGCGTTCTTGCGATCCTTAGTTGAGCCGAATACATTTTTTACTTAGAATGCCTATGCGTGTAAGTCAGCTTAAACCTGTTTCCTTTACGACAGAGGGAGCTATAAGGAATTTGCCAGATGTAAAAGTATTATTTAGCTCCTCGTAAATGGATGTGATGTATCATTCGGGAAGAATTTTAATGCATGAAAAGTGTGGCAATAAGTGAGCAATAAAAAATTGAATTTAAAGCACTCGGGAATTTGAGTCGAGCTGTGAGCAGTTGGATAACATTCCAGGGGATTATTACCATTTCAGTTTGTATGTACTTTATGGATTGGGAGATCATAATTGCGTTTTTGGTAGTTAATTGTGTACGTAGTATAAAATATTTGTTTCACTTATATTGCGTCACCTAATTTAAGTACAGCGCGTTTTTATAAGATTTTCATGGCTGGCAATCTGACAATAGTCACATACCAGCAGTGTACATAGAATGACAGTTGAAAAATCTCTAAAAATCGGTGCTACCTGTGAAATTGGCAAAACCGTGTATATCAGTGCTGAAGAATAATACCAAGGAGCCATTCATGGAAACTTTTGTAAATAATTACTTAGAAAATTACATTTGAAACCTTTGCTTACCATGTCAAAATCACAATGTTGTTCATATTTTAATACAAAAAGCTGTTCAAGAACGCATACGAGGTTCGCATTATTTATTGGTTTAACATGCAGTTGACGGGCAAGGACAATATGTAAATCTAAATATGTTTAATTACATTCCTGTTAAAGTATCGCTCAAAGTCTGCTTCGCGTGACGAGCGACCAATCTTCTGGTGAAAAATCCACTAAACGACACATAAAATGAGGGAAACGTGGAAATACCCAAGACAGCCCTCTTAATAAATGCGTTGCTCGGTGGTGCGGCAGCACCACTTATGAATGAGACTTGGCAACCCGACTGTGCCGTATGCTGTTATAACGCGTTGAAGGTTATTTTGAGGGACTGTAATGCGGTAGTGCTGTGTTTGTCATAGGGATCTTATGATTCTTGGATGACACGCTGAGGATGGATGGACTCTGTAGCGAACCGCTCCAGGTGGACCATGCTGCCATGAAATGTTTGTTTATGTTTACTGAAGAAATGCTGCGGCGAATGACTGTCATCAAAAGACTTGTTCCGCGAGGTGAATGGACATCCCCAGCAAACACACATGCGACCGAATGGGGGGGGGGGGGGGGGGGGGGGGTTAGAGCGGCGGATAAATTATATGTCATTTGGTGAGCTTTTAACCACCGGAAGATTGGTCCCATCCGTTGAGTGGTGCTTTAACAATTCCAAGTATTTAATCAACTCGATATTGACAACTTTTTCCATCACCTTGGGCAATGCGGAAAGTTTGTAATGTTAGGGTAGGCACCTTTTTATTTTCCTTGGAATTGGCTGGTTTTCTAAAAGTTAAGAAAAGTTTTCTATGCATAAGAAATGTGAACGAGTTTTCTAGGAATTGGTAGGAGGTATGGGAAACCCCTTTTAGGGATTAATTTTGGTATTGTCTCCGGTCCGGTTGCTATTTTGCAAACTAGTCCCCATAGATTGCGTAAGATAGCATGTGGACGAAAGTTAACATCTGGCATTGAAGATTGCACGGGTGCGGTCATAAATGGTTTTAAAAAAGCCGGCCTCCAAGATTCGCAGAAAAGAAATTCACTAATACATTGGCTTTATTTTCGATTCTGTGGGTAGTATCCCGCCGCCGGGTACTAGCGAATGAAAAGAGGACAAACATGATGAACTAAAGTTGTTTTTAGTAGTCTTTGTCACTCACTAGCAGAGGCGTAAGCCGTTTGGACATTTACGTGGTCTGTTGGCTACTTTATCGTTGTGAACGTCCTAAACGTTATCAATAATTTGCATGTGTTTCTGATTCTGACAAAATTCGCTCTGTTGACTGCCAGGCACTAGACCGCCACTATTTTTGGCTGCTGTAATCTGTTCACATTTTTTATTAAATCGGATGAATTTTGTTTGTTGAAAAGTGAAGTTCCATACCGAGAACAATATTTTTGGGGATTGATTCTGCGCAGGCGTTAACAGGGTAGTTTCAATAAATATCCTCATATCTTCATTCTTGATGATGCAGCTTTAGTTGTTTTGTTGTTTGAGATGTGGTCGGAGTTTCTTATTGGAGCAGTCGTTTATAGGGAATAAATGGTTGGTTCTGGTGGCAGAAATCATCATCATCATCGGCACTACAATCGGGATCCCGTCTTAGCCTTATTTAGCAAGTCTCGAGGCTTGTTAAATTTTCAATAATAATTTATTTTTACGGGCAAGGTTATAAGTCTGGTGGCAGAAATAGATCCATAATATTCGTAGAATCACTTCGGTTCTTCAACACCCGCTTGGGCCCCTCCACCATCTGACTCAAACTGAGATTAATGTTGAACATTTGTTTTGTTGAAATCTACTCGCTAGCTAGAGTTGTATAGATTAAAGCTGCCAAAAACGATAAGCTCGGGGTTGGGTGGTTGATCTGTACCCAATCGAAAGTGTGTAAAAGTTGCTCGAACAGTGTTCCAGATCGATCGTTATCTGGGGAGCAGTAGAGACAAAAAACAAATTTGACCAAGCCCCTCAAACCGACTTTCATCCAACGACGTCTAATTTATCTCAATCATGTTTTATTATAAACATCGATCCGGGTCATTAATCAAATGTTTGGAACATAGTCAACGATATCTCACGACTATGTCAAGAAACGTACAGCGTGTTTGGATGGTATATCACCTTAGATCCCCCGTAGCATCGGTTCTAACAGTTTTTTCGATGGTTCCACAAAATCTATACCCTAGTATGGTACTATTACAACGGGCGCCAGGACATTAGAACTTTACCTCACTCGGCCTTCAGTGGCCGTACAAGTCAACCTTGCTTGACCGTATAATAGGCTCTGCTCGCATGGTCAGATACGTCACTTTCTCTGCCTTTTGAAAGAGCATGAATGCAACAAAGCATCTATTTGTACTAACAAGCCGTGAATTGTTCAACGAATAAGGTTATAAGCTGAGTGACAATTCGAACTTCTATATACCGAAAGAAGTTATTAATTCTACCTTTACTTTTTGTCGTGTTTTTTTTTTTTCAAATTGGTAAACACTTTGTATTGCCACAGATGTTCCCTGATTGATTTTCAGATTCGTTCGCGCTTGACAACAGTCACACAGTGAGGGACTATATATAACATATATCATATACCAAATTTTTATGGAAAATTTAACAAGGCTCAGGACTTGCTAAATAAGACCAAGACCGGTTCCAGGTTGTAGTGCCGATGGTGATCATATACCAAATACAACATACTATGCACCGCATATAACATACGAGATTCGATATACGATACATGGCATACGACATACGCATACGACATACGATATACAATATACGACATACGATATACTAAATACTATAATATATATACGATATACATTATACGATATACGGTATACGATATATGATATTCAATACTCGATGCATTTTTTTTTACACTAACGCGCGCACAAAGAAGGATTTTGGAGTACCCTTAAATATCAGAGTGGGAGCGGAAGGGGAAGAACTGGATAAGGAAAGGGGGTATCGATGTACATTGCTCTTGAATGCCTGGACATTACAACGACGAGGAAACATGATCAGGTAGAACATACCACATTCGTGTGGTTCGGCTAGAGAATGACTTTCTATGTTCATTTGTGCGCCTGAAGTCCACTTTCAACGTGAACTGGTGCGCATTCACAGATTACCGAGTATCGCAGGAAAATGCCTGAGGAGGCATCCAGCAATTCCAGTTGAGCAACGACCGTGATAATACCTATAAATGAGAGATAGGCACGATACGTTGCGCTTATGTTCCAACGACGGAATTGCTCGACTCAAGGCTGGGTCCCCAATAAATTTCACTACTCGTTTTTGCATCCTATCGTGCATGTGTAGTGCAGTTTTGGATGCGCCTGACCAAATATGGGACTTGAACTCCATATTTTGGAGAATATACGCCTTGTAAATAGTGGCCAGGTTGGATGGAGTGAAGTATTATTTGCATCTCTTAAGGAACCCCATGCATTTGGCCGCACTTTTCGCAGCTTCAAAAAACTGGTTGCTCCCAATAATAGTCGAATTAATTCGAGTGCCGAAGATTGATAGATCCTTGGCTTCGTCGATGGAAGTGCCGTTCATAGACAGAATATTTATTTTGGGGTTCGCCTTTAACGACAGGATACATCACTGAGTTTTTAAGGCATTGAATTCTACTCGGTTAGATAATTCCCATTGATATATCTTGTTGAGGTCAGAATTCAGTGTATTAAGCATAACTCGTATTGACGTTCAAGTGTTTGACCGGGAATGTTCGTACGAGTATAAGAAACTCAATGTGCTATCATCGGCAAACGGGTGGATTGGGTTGTGGGTAATGGACAAGAGATAATTTATAAAGATAAGGAAGAGAGTGTGTGAGAGTACTGAACACCTGCATTAATTTGATTGGAGTCCGATTTGACACCATCAAGAACTACTTGGATTGAACGGGCAGAAAGATAGTCTGTTATCTATTGGATCAGGGCATGGTCCACTGCATATGAATGTTATTTTGATAAAATGGCTGGATGCCAAACTCTGTCGAAGGCCTTCGAGATGTCCAGTGCTACAATCTTGCTTTCTCCGAAGTAGTGGATGGGATGGCTCCACTTTATGGTAAATCCTGTGGACCTGTTGCTACGAAAGCCATATTGGCGGTCATTGAGGAGGTCATTTGATTCAAGATATTTCTAAAGTTGACAGTTGATAAGTGATTCCATTACCTGGAGAGAATAGAAGTTAGTACTATGGGTCGACAAGAAAAGAGGGATGATTTGTCACCCTTTTTGGGGATTGGCTGAATGTTCGCCGACTTCCAACTATTTGGGAAACGGCCAGTAGAATAAGACAAATGGAAGAGTTTACGCAGTGGCGAGTGAAGCGGAACATCTCTTCAAGAGGATTAAGGGAATGCAATCCGGACAAGCGGATTTGTATGCGTTTAGCTCCTTGAGTGCCCGGGCAACAGTACGAGTTCAGAAGCGAATCTGGCTCATGGTGTGCTGCTTATGCTCAAGTTGAGGCGGAACTAATGTGGGATCAGCCAGCGTTGAGTTGGCTGCAAAATGTGTAGCATGTACATTCGCTTTGTCGATTGCACTGGTGACTGGTCTGTCATCGACTATTAGCGAAGCAATGGATGGAGAGACTAAGTTTTGGACGTTCTTCACAAATGCCCAGAAGTTTCTACTACCTGTGGGAGAGTGTAGTAGTTTTTTGTCTCACTCTCTGGTCATGCAAGAACTCTGCGCGTTGAATATACGCATCGCAGTCGCTTCTAGCTCTCTTAAACCTTTTTCGGTTTTCCTCAGTATTGTTTGATTTATACAAACGGAATATCCACTCTTTAGTTTTAATGGCTCCTCTGCACCCGGAATCGAAACACATGTTTCTCTTGGGTTTGGTATTCTTCACTCTGCGTGGCATAAAGGTTCGCATGCCAAACAGTATCGTGTCCGTCAATGTGGCCGCTATGGTGTCAACATCATTATTGAGGAACAATAACGTCCAATTTAACTTCCAAAAAAGTCGTTCAGACCTTCCCAGTTGGCTTTCTCATAGAACCATACTGTTCTTTTGGGAATTTTCTCCTAAGCGTTTCTGTTGGTTAGAGGAATTTTAGCTGACACGACACAGTGGTCTGGAGTGTCCAAGGGCCAAGAAACTTCAATTGTGTATTTGTTCGGGTGGGATGACCATCTATATCTGGTATCCATGTTGGCTTATTACCGCGTTGAGTTAAATTATTTGACTCAGCAAAGAGCTGAACATACTCACCCTCAGGCGTAGCGCGTACGGAGTGGCGAAGCCACTGAGAGTTATGCACATTAAAATCACCCGCAATAACGATTTCAGTGTGCAGATATGAGGTCCAAGATCGTATCAATAAAATCAGATCGAGTATCAAATTCGTTAAAGGATGCATTTCTATTCAAGTTTGGGCTTCTGTAAAGGAAGCAGTAATGTATGATATGGCTACGAACGTGAAGTTTTAGTCACGAGAAATTAAATTCTGGGTTGGAGCAGAGCCCATATTGTGGCAGAAGCTGATAAGCAATATCACTTCGTATGTATGTAACCAGACCACGTAGGAACATGTACGATATACTTTATGTAGTTGATGTTTAAGCATGACTTATTTATTCCTTTCTTAATAGGATTTTCTCTGGTAATAAAATGCCCAGAACCCCCGCTTGGTAGAAACCTTTACGCGGTGCGAGGGCTTAAATTACAATGAATCACTCAGGCTTTGCTGACGAAAGCTATCAGTAGGATCTGACCGGCTAGCGAGAAGTAACACACAAAGATCTGCCATATTTAATCCAGGGTTTTACGCGTCACCGTGCCCACTGGCTGGTTTGGAGCCAGGGGTATAGCGGCTGCATGATAACGCCTCTCTGACACCGGGTACAATCAGACCTTACTATATCAAAACCGAGCTCTGATATGGGGAACTATTTGAAACCCAAAGATTCGTAGGAACAAAAATGAATAACCAATATACACGAAACCATCCCACGATAATCCTGGTAGGGGTAGGTGTGATAAGCCGACACTACCATAAGGGAACAAATCGTCAAGAAAACACCGGCTGGGCAAAACGAAGACCTTGGGAAAACGGAATAAACGTGACATACGAAACGGCACATGGAATGTTCGAACGTTAAATAAACCAGAAACGATACAGACGGTCGTAGAGAACGCGAAACAATATCAAATGGACATCGTCGCGCTTCAGGGAGTCGGACTCCCACATTAATCGAAACCAACGGGTTCACACTGGTGTGTGGAGGTACCGACACACACAACGTCCGAACTCATCATAAATAAGGAGATTACATCGTCATCATTGGCACTACAACCGGGGACCGATCTTGGCCTTAGTTAGCAAGTCCTGAGGCTTGTTAAATTTTCCATAAACATTTTGTTTTTTCCGGGCAAGCTCATTAAGTCTTGCGCCAGAGGCTCCCCGACGAGGAAACGACCCCCGGTCTCTCACGTGACAGGCGGGTGTACTAACCACTATACCATCGAGGAGCCCCAGGAGATTACGCCCTGTGTAAAATATGTGGGAATTCATTAATGAGCGGATTTCGGTGCTAAAACTACGGCACCCATAGTACAATTATGTATTTATAAACGTACACGTAGGGCAGGTTCTATGAGACCCTAGAGGGAGTATTTCATGGGATTTCACCATTCGATGTTAAAATCCTCCTCGGGGACCTCAACCCGACAATTTGAAAGGAAGATATCTTCCAACCAACCATAGGTAAACAAAGGTTACATGACGTTCCAAATGAAAATCGAATTCGAATTATCATGTTCGCAGCGTCAAGAGATCTGGTTATGAAAAGTACAATGTTCAAGCACAAACGATGGCAGATGGGTATCAACCGGCGGCGTAATGCGTATCCAAATAAACCACTTCCCCATAGACAAAAGACACCACACGAACATCCTTAATCTAAGATCATATAGAGGATCAGATTGCGACTCCAATCATCTTCTAGTCATGGGCCAAATTAGCAGACGGGTGGCAGCAGGCCAACGCGGCCCGCGACGGGAGACGAGCAAAAAGGCTCAACGCTTATAAACTAAAAAACCTGCGCAAACGGGATGTACACCAAGACGAACTAACGAATGGACTTAGTATCCTAGAGAATGGGAGTAATGAGGAAGACGAAACCAATAATCTAGACACGGAATAAGCATCAATCAGGGACGTAATCAAACAAACAGTCCAAAAGCTATTATTATTTATGATACCAATTAACTCGAAAGCCTCAGAGTGATCACTTAGAAAGATATGATGAAATCAACGCAGAAGATACGCGACAATTCGGAACGAGACAGCGAGACTTTTCAAACGCAAAAAAAAAAACGCGAATGGGAGAAGACTCGGATCGAAAAAATCCTAGAAAATGTCAGGGCTAAGAACATCACAAATATGTATGTCGGCATAAATTCAATTACAAATGGCCACCGAGGGAGAGCCAAAATAATTCGAGACTCAAACGACTGTCTGGTTGCACAAACAACAATATCATGACAAGGTGGAAGCAGTACTTTGAAAACCTGATTAATGTGCGCACCCGTCAACCACAAATAAACGCACCAGACGTACATACAGCCGAGCCTCAGACCCCAGAACCCCCTTTCAATGAAGTTGTAGACGCAATAAATTGATTGAAAAACAACAAGGCTTTCGAGGTTGACTGCATCCCGGCAGATCTTATGAAGCATGGAGGAGAGGCAACCGCTCGAAAGATCCACCAACTCATCAAAACAATATAGGATAAGGATGTTACTCCGGAAGAATGGAAAACTTAAATAGTCATCCCCATCTTCAAAAAGGCGACAGATCTGACTGCGAAAATTACAGCAAATGTCATTGCTCCCAATCACATACAATATACTAACAATTGTTAAACTGGCAAGAATCACACCGTACGGAGAACAAATATTGGGAGACTACCAGTGCGGACCCCGTAGGGACCAAATGTAAGGTAATTGTCGGAACTCAGTCGCAAGGCACTTCAGCATATTGTGGTTGAACTGGGAGTTCCGAAATATATGCCACCCTCATTCAAATCTGTATGAATGAAAATAAAGGACGAGTTAGAATAGAAATTCACCTCTCAGAACCGTTTGAAGTCCGCAACGAACTAAAACAGAGGAATGGCCTCTCACCATGCCTCTTTAACTTTGTGTTCGTGTATGTCATCAGAAAGGTACAGGACGACATGTGAGGATTATCCCTGAACGGGGTCACGCAAGTGCTCCCATATGCGGATGCCATCGCCATTTGGGCTATAATCTAGAAACTGTAAGTAAAAACAGTGAAATCATCATGCAAGCGGCAGAAAAAGTGGGTGTAGGAGTAATGAAGACAAAACAAAATATATGATTAGGGCGAAACCAGATGGACCTCAGCAACACACATAAACGTCAGGGTCAAGATATTGGAAAGAGTTAAAGAGTGTAAATACCTGGGAACAATACTGATGACCAGAAAGGAAATGTCGAAGAAAATTAACAAAAGACTGCATTTCGGCAACGCTAGTTGGCACACAGTCAATAAACTGCTGAAATAATATATAGCTTCACGTCTATAGAACCATAATCATACCGATTGTTCCATAGGGATGCGAAGAATCGGCTCTCACGGAACGGGAAGAAAACAAATGTCGCATATTTGAGAATGCGCAATGGAGGAAACTTCACAACTACGAATTGGAAGAGCTACACCGCAAACCTTAACATGGGCCGCGAAGATTAAGATGGGCCGAACATGTGGCGAGAATGGTTACATAGGACCAACAAGGAAGAGAACGGTAGGACTGCCGTAGATGGGAGGACAATGAAAGGTTTGACCTTGATGAGATCGGATCAGATGGTCAAGCATGGAAGGAATGTGCACAGGCAGGGGACGATTGCACAGCCGAGTCTCCTACTTTCACTATTCTTTCTCCACTTTCATCCCTGACATATGTCTTTTGATGCTATAGAAAGATTACATTAATCCCCCTTCGATATGCACATTATTAGGCAATACAAAAACAACAATTTATTAAATAAAAAATGCGATGTTGTGGATTCGCAAGTAAATATAGCGGAGAGAATCTAGTACGTTCACCGTCTAGTACATTCACCACCCAGCATATTAACCACATGCCTGTCAGCCGCCAGCTGACAATGCGTCATAGCCAAGGGACGCCATCCGACTGTCACCTATTCAAATATGTGTAACGGTCTTTTAGTCGGTCTTTGTCACCCTTTCACTGCTGACACATCGCTCGCTCACTAATCATTGCCAGATCTTCATCGCGGCCGCACCGCCAGTCAAATCAACGTTCTGTGGTTGCCTCCATTATTATTAATAGTGCTCGTGCTATCCGTCAGCTTTTAATTGTTGAGTTTTGGTTAGTTTCTCTATTCGAAATAATATGTACTATACACATTGTTAAAGTTTTATTTTAACAATTATTTATGTATCACACAAAACTTACCTCTGTGTGTCTTGATTGTTGGATAGTCTTTTTCCCCGTGTGTCTTGATTGTTGGATAGTGTTGCGGATTCGCATTCGAAACAACCAGCGAATTCGCAATAACTAGAAGTGGCATCATCTTTAACAATGTCAGCAATCAGCTGACATTTATGAATTCTGTTGGTTGTCACTTGACAACCATCTTTATGTTATTATTCTGTTTAGCTGTTGACGAGCTCTGAGTTACAACCCTATTACATACAATAATCTAGTAAATAAAAGTTATCTGAAAGTACGAGGGTCGCCTTTTATATTTCGGGATTAGAGAACAAAAACAAATATTGATCATCGAAAATCACTTTATTGTTTTTCAAAATATTCCCCATGAAGATCTATACACTTTTGCATGCGTTTGAACCAATTGTCGAAGCACTTTTGCCACTCTGATTGAGGTATCTCCAACACATGCATTCTGAATGCAGCAACCGCTTCTTCAGGTGTCGAAAAACGTTGACCTCTCAGTTTGTTTTTTACGTACGGGAATAAAAAAAAAGTCATTCGGTGCCAAGTCAGGACTATAGGGTCATCCATCAAATCGATGTTTTGGGTGCTCAAAAATGCAGTTGTCGCAGCCGATGTGTGAGAGCTCGCATTGTCGTGGTGAAGAGTGATCCGTCTTCGGCGGTTGGTTTTCCTGATTTCTTGGAAGACAACTGGCAAACAAATGGTTGTGTACCACTCAGAATTGACTGTTCTGCGTTGTTCTAGTGGTACGGTTGCGACATGTCCAGTTTTTTCGAAAAAAACAGGCGACCATTTGTTTGGAAGTGCTTCGTGCGCGAACAACTTTTGTTGGATTTGGCTCATCTTGAAACACCCAGACAGTCGACTGCTGTTTACTTTCGGGCTCATACGCGTAAATCCACGATTCATCGCCTGTCACGATGTCATAGACGTGTTTCGAAGCACCGCGACCGTATTTTTTGAGCAGTTCTTTCGACCAATTGACACGAGCCTTTTTTTTTTGGGCGATTGACAAATTGTGTGGGATCCAACGCGAACAAATTTTTTTGACAGTCAAATGTTTATGCAATATTGAATGTATGCTGGTCCCACTAATGCCTAAGGTTGTCTCAATCTCTCGATAGGTCACATGACGATCTTCCAATATCAGTTCGCACACAGCATCAATGGTTTTCGGAACAACAACTGATTTTGGACGACCTTCACGAAATTCATCTTGGAGTGAACTACGACCACGATTGAATTCACCATACCATCGATAAACACTGGTCCTTGATGGAGCTTCATCGCCAAAACTTGAATTAAGTTCATTCATGCACTGTTGCTGAGTTAATCCACGCCGAAAGTTGTAAAAAATAATCGCACGAAAATGTTGACGATTTAATTCCATTTTTGGGCCGAGATGAATCTTTTAAGTTACTGTAAACAACACAAATAGCGCTCGTATGTCAAAACGTTCTGAGTGCGTATAACCTCAAAAATGTCCAACTTTACGACAGAGCTGTCAATTGCCGGATTGCAACACTAGGGTTGCCAAATCCCGAAACATAAGAGGCAACCCTCGTAAATTAAACCAACCATTGTTCTTATTGCCGCCTGGAGAAGGAGTATTTCCGGGATTGCGCATTCAACATAGGTATTAATTCCTCTTTTCACAGCATTACTTTTAAAATTATTGCAGAACGACATTCATCAGTCGGCGAAGTCCAACAACGCCGAACCAACGTCCACGTCAGGAGACCGCATTGTTCCTGACGCCAACCCACAACACAATAAGAACCCGGTGTTCGTGGAAGGTGTGTTCAATGCTTCTTGAACATACAGATAGTCTTTTTATTTAATTATAATTTAATACATTTAATTGGGTTTTATTTCTTTTTCTTTTATTTTATTTCATTTTATATTCTATTAACACAACCCGCACACGTTAACGACACACGACTGCCCACTTTCGCTAATCCAAAAACAATATTTAAATTCGGTAGGAGCGCACCGCACAACCACTCGCTACCATGACTCTATTAACAAGAAGAAGTCAATCTCGTGTCTTTTCGTTCCGCTTCCACGATAGTTATTTCTAGGAAGCGGCGGAATTGGGTAATAGGGGGCGACTATTAATAAAAGGAAGATGACTATTGCAATGTCAGTGGGGTTTTAAATAGGGGTTTACTTTTATTTAAATTATCTACTATTTTGGGGATATTCTATTGTAAAGGAAAATTAGTGATTTGGAGGGAAGGGAAGGATATGTATAAGAACACACGAGATGTTATTTATTTCAAAGGGGGAGTGATCATTAAATGAACTTTAATTATATAACAACATTTGTGTTAATAATCTCAACTCGCCAACAATTTGCCGGAACCTTTTTCACCCTAATCTACGAGACAACTCCACCTGCAGCAGTTATTTCAAAAAGAATCTACTCTCACGATATTGTGCGGTAACAATATGAATGGCTATGCGCCGTGCGGTTACAACGGATCCTAAACAAGGGGACGGCGACCACAATTACAAACACGAACTCTTCTTAACCATTTTTTGTTGGAAGTAAAAAATATGTGGAAAGCGCACATGTATATGGAAAAGAAACTACACGAAAGTCTGTTCAGCTGATCACTTTACCTACTACTGAAACGATGAGTAAAGTAGTTGTACGCCAGTATCGCCAAAGTTGGAATTGAATGTACTTATCGTATGGAAGCGTTCATGCTCCATAACTTTTATCTATCCCCAACACCACCAAAGTACCCATCACATGTTTTCTAAAGATTAGCTTTAGCAAACATCCATAACGCCAGCCAAATTCGACCTCCTTTCAAAAGGGTAGCAGTATTGTTGCATATCGACAACAATCAACCATCGCACATCCAGCGAATTCTGCTCCAGATCCATGAAAAATTTAGCATAAAATTAAATGTAAATTCTATAAAAATGTGCCCACGTTAAGTTGTTATTTTCGCGTTAAGAAACTTTAAAAGTGATGTTTAGAATCCTTCTTTGAAATGTATTCTTTCTGGGGAAACGTTGCTCATAAAAATTGGGGGTTTTCATGATGATGATTTAAGATTGGATGTTAATCGAGTTTTGCAAAAGTTTTAAACAAAATCGAAAGTTAAAATTTCATTATTTAATATAAACTTGTTTTCAGTACAAACCTTAATACTTAATATTCATTTAGCTTCCAGTATGTTATCGACCTCCGGTAGAATCATCCATTGCTAGAAAAACCGGGAAGCGTCAATCTACGTTGTAAGCCATGATATTTTATATGAAGTCTTTGGTATCATCACAAATAGTTCTAACCCCCCATACTGGGCAAGCCACTGCAAGTACGCGCATTTACCGCCCTTTAACTTAGAGAATGTTGGATTATAAAAGCACGTGAGGTGAACACTTATTCGTATAAAGGTAGCAATGCAAAACAGCTATACCTTGAATATATTAAATGCGGATTGAATTTACGATCGATACACTCTACTCCACTCCACATCGAGCCAAAATAAAAGCCCTGAAGCAATCAACAATATTTTCCACTCCAACACTTGTAGGTGTTTGTCCATCGCCCACTAGCAGTTCAGCTGACTCAATAAAACAAATGCATTCAACATCCTCCACCGCGGGGCTGGTAAATACATATATCTGTAAGTTCGCCAAATTCAGGATGGTTCCAAAACCCGATAAACGGAATACTGTAGCGATCCTAAATCGCTACCCCTATCCAAATCCCCAATGGTATCAATTCCTAAATTCCCTAATTTCATATTGAATCATATGAGCAATAAATTAACCCAAAGTTAATTTATCGCTCATTGATTCAATTCCACATAAAAAACCCAAATCCCAAACTTTCCATTGCTCCATTTCAAATCCCATATTGAGTCACATGTACAACGAATTTAACCAAAAGTTAATTCATCGTACATTGACTCAATTCCTAAAAAATCATGAAATGCTAAATTCAAAACGCATTTCATGATTCCCCTTCCTAGAACCCATCCAACTAAAGCCTCTAACAAATTCCCAGAACACAACCCAAATTGAAACACAAACTCTTATGTGTGTTTCTGGGAATTTTGACCCTAAAATAGTTGACAATTCTCAACTAAAAATTCTATAAAAGGGGAGTGAATTTCAATTTCGTGATCAGTTAAAGTTCCGAGGCCGAATCTATGACAAACAAAAATATAAATCAATTTAGTAATTCTCCAGAGGCCAAACCCCTGGTCACGCGCGATGTAACCAAACTTCAGAGAAATAAAATAAATACTAATTAATAAAAGGATTGTCCTGTCGTCTTTTGCGTGGTTTGACTTTCGGCCCGGCCTCCCCTCCCGCTTGAAACTGCATTGCCCTCGATATCCGACTGCAGCCTCTTGGGCTAGTTTGGCTTCGCGACGCGCCAGCCCTTGCAGTGACGTGCTTGTGTAACTGATCCACCCAGTGCTAGTGACGCCAACCGACGAAAACTGATCCGACGCACCAACCCTTGCAGTGACGTGTTGGTACAATTGATCCACCCAGTGCCAGTGATGTCAACGGATGAGAGTCGATCCGACGCACCAACTATATCGAAACGTCCCGCAGCCGAGTATTGGGGAATTTCCTAAAAGGAGGCAAGGCACAGTTACCACGCTGCCTCCCAAAATATCACACACAACAACTGGCGCAGCCGGTAGGATTTAGGTAAAGCCATAGAACGGACGGTTCTAATAAGAGCTACTAAACCCTAAATCCTACAAACCTACAGAAAACACCACAAGGAAAACCAGGGACAAATGAGCATAACCAATCTACTGTCATACAAGGATTTTCACCTGACATCAGCAGCACAGATATTGCGGCAAAGAATACTTTCTCAGCACTTAAGGACATCAGCCCAACCATCGTCAAAAGCATCCATCCAACGATTAAATGTGAGGTTAACAAACCACCGACACTATTACACGGGACTGGACCTAGACTAACCTTGGAGTTAATAAAAAATCGAGAAGGACTTATTGACAAGAGGACTAAAGAAGAGATTGCGAAGCTAAGAAAAACAACCGAGAAGAAACACTAGCAGAAGCAGTACAAAAAGTGAATCCAAAAAACATAAGTGAAGAAAAGAAGAGCAAGGAATCAAATGCCAAGTCACAGGGACAAAAACCAGACGAGAAGTACGACTAAGCAGCCAATGAACAACAGAGAGCAGCTAAAATAAAAGACACCTAAAACAAAACAACAATTCCAACAAGAATAGCCGTTACAACAAGAATTGCCGTTCAAACAACACCAACAAAACAACAGTTCCAACAAGAATAGCCGTTCCAACAAGAGTAGCAGTTCCAACAACAACAGCAGTCCCAACAGCACCGGACGAACAACAGCAGCAGAACAACAGAAAACAGCTAAGTGGTCATTCATTTTCCTTTTTAATTTACTTTTATTAAGTATAGCTCACATTTTTCATTTATTACAATACACATTTTTATGCCTATTGACCCCAACCTACCCAAAATCTGCTCTACTCTAAGTTAAACACAAAAATAATCCTTACATACAGAAAACAACAAATTGCTACAAAATCAATTATAACCTTGCGGCTATTTCAAAAACATCCCGTCTCAATCTTGTCTGTATTGTGTAGCAATTAAGCCCTAGGGAAGGATTTAAATTTTTATATACAAAAAACCAAAAACACGTTTGGGATAGCAAACCACTGAAATCCAAATACACCCAACCCCCCCCCCCCCCCCCCCTTCTTCCTTACACGATTATACTACTATTATTCCCACCATTTCTAGTTTTTACAGCACCCTTTACCATCGACATACCTGACCCTTACACACACTACCGTTTTACCCCCCCCCTGATCTATGGAATTAGGAACCACCCCAAACACTACTACGCCCCACGACATTTTGAATCCTTCACCCAAAAAACTCCGTAGCGGAACTATCATCGAAACAACCCCTCCGATAAAAACTCGCGACCTTAGCCCAAACCTACCAGAAATTTCAGCTCCTCAGCACCAAACGGATCTCGTAACCTTTGAAACAATGGCTATTGATTATACAAAGGTTGCGAAGCTGTCAGCACAGCTAATCCCCATCTTCTCCGGGGAATTAAATCCGCATATAGGTACAGAGCTGGAAACATTCTTGGATTGTTGCAAGAGGGTCTTAAACTGCCTCAGGACCGAAGAACACGAGGCTTTTCTACAGATATTCCCCACTAGACTGAGGGGAGAAGCTTCTGCCCTCTTCGCGTCCACTCCGTTCGCAACCTTTCAGGAAGCCGAGGATGTGTTGAGAAAAGTTTATTTACCGGTAGAAAATTATCAAGACCTGGTAAATAAACTTTTAGCCATTCGACAAAACCCAGCAGAAGCTATTATTCTCTTCCAACTACGACTGAAAAAATTATTAATGGAATGCAAAAAAGCCGCGGAGCTAAAATATGGTCCCATACTGTCTGAGGCAGTAAAGACACAACTAGATGATTTCGCTAAAAGCATCTACAAGAAGGGGTTAACAAACCCGTACCATCGGCAATTCTTAATATTAATGGGCGACGCGCCGATGAAAACGTTAATGGAAAAAACATTGGAGTTGGAACAAATCCAACAACCTCAGCTGCCGTTAATCTCTGCGCAGGTTCCACTTAATCCCCCTTCATCTTATTCACCAATAGCACCTCCAACTCCCTATAAACCGATCCTAGATACCCAACTGGATCAGCCTATGGCCCAAATAGTGTCCAATACCCCAGATGTGGAAACAATACCACACATACAACTAATAGCACAGGGGATTCCACACTTAGAGACGCAAATACTGCCAGCTGACCAACCATACCGGGAAACCAAAGGAATAATGGAAGCAGACCCCCTCAGCATACCCCTGACACATGCAAACTCCCTCAGCAGGATAACCTGCAGCTACTGCAACAAAAGGGGGCATGCCTATGAGGATTGTGTGAAAAGGAAGAACACACCCTTTTGCACACACTGCCAGCAATTAAATCACGATATCCGTGATTGCCGGCAATTAGGGGAAGTAAAAAGAGTTCTGCACGTAAGGCAGACTTGCGACTTCTGTGGCCAACAAGGTCACAATCTAGGATCCTGTCAGCAAAAGCTGAAATGGGAGTCGCGAGTTCAATGCCAACCTGCAAAGAACTCCTCTACTTCCAAACAAAGAAGGTCAAAACCCTCGGTGGCAAAAACCTACCACATCAGGACCCCACGCGCGCCGTTAACCAGCACCCCAACTGTCCAACTACCTATAGATGTAGGTGTTAACAAGAACACAACACTAGTAGTGGACACCGGCGCTGAAATCAGCCTGATCAGCCAAAATTGCCTTAGCAAAACAGACTGCAAAATAAATCGGCAAGAAGCTTGCACTTTAGAGACGCCATTCGGAAGCATTAGGACCTTGGGAACCTGCAAGGTCAACTTCCTATTAAAAGGTAAGCCCAAACTCCCATGCACATTCCAAGTAGTGAGCAATATGCCCGATCTTCCAGAAGACGGTCTACTGGGAAATGACTTCCTGTCAAGGAATTGCAACGTGGAGGGCCCCAAACAACGCGTCACTTTTCCTCGCACGAAAAGAAACCCTAGCGTATTTAGCGTGCCAATAAAATTCTCACACTTCGAGAAAAAGGCGCCTGAAAATAAATACGCCAAAGGAAAAAAGGAGCAAGCCCAAGTTAAACGTAAAATCCTCAGGTTAAAAAGGAACCCCAAGGAGCTAAGTGATAATGTCAAGGGTATTAACCAAATAACAAATACTTCATCAACAAATTTAACAAACCCGCGCCCTAACTCCTCTCAAAATAATAATTTATTGCAAATGCCTACAACGCCTGAAAAAATAATAAACCTCATTGAGATCGCGGAAATACTCAGGGTTTATCATAATTCCCCATCCGGTAAACATCTGAGCATCACCAAGTCGTACAACAAAATACGACAAAGATACTGGTGGCCGTCCATGCTCTCCGACATTCGGAAATACAGAAAGCAATGCGAAGAATGCCGTTCTTCAAAGGCAACCGCATGCCCCGGAATTAAAACAAAACCGCGATTGTTTCAAGTGGGAAAGATGGTATTGGTAAGGCACAAAACCCACAAGGGCAAAGAAACACCCACCTGGAAGGGCCCTTTCCTCATTACAGGAGTAACTGGGCCGAACAACACGACTATCAAAATTGGCCAAAAATCAGTAAAGATAAACAATAGGAAACTGAAACCATATTCCAAGACCAATTAGTTCTGATTCTTCACCCTAGTTCCAAATTCCCTCCCACTACTAACCCTAGACGTATGCTATCCCCAAGGTGTATCACAGTCCATCACTTAAAAACATTCCTAAATACACAATATGGACAGAAATAACAGACGACATAAAAATTGTCAAAAAATATATAAAAACTAATAAATATTATACAAAAGAATATTAAAACAAATGTAAAATATAAACAAAACAAAACAGACATTAACCCTCAATGAGGAAGGCAATTTATAAATAACAAACAAAATTGTAACCATTTCAAGAATACATGTATTACTAGAATAAGACCCTTTTTAAACATAATTACATTTAACGGTTAAATATATATATTTGAAAAAAAAAAACAACTTCACTATTAATAAAAAACCAAATTGAAATAAGAATATTTACTTTGACCTTTTATAGTTTAATTTAAAACTTATTTACTGTAAAATTTACTTTCATTTTAAACAAGACCTGTAAATAACATAACCAAATTAATTAACACTATATCTAAAAACAAATGAATAAGAAAGATACCCCTATGTTAACTACCAAATAAATTTAACACTACATATAGCACATAAAGAAAACCAATATAGATATACGAAAACAGTTAAGTACAAAAAAATTCACATACGAACCAACAAACTTTAACCCTCAATGAGGAAGACAGTTTATAAACTAAATTGTAAAAAGAAAAAAGTAGCTAAACAAAATTATTGGCAAACCCAAAATAACATAGCCCAATTATTGGCATTAACTTCTGTATTAATATTAATCATTAATTTTAACTAATTAGCATTAACAAATCTTACTACTATATGAACCATAATAACAAAAAATGTACATGTCAGATAAATAATATCTCTATCATTAACAGACACAGTTACAACAAAATTTAAACAATTAATGTCCAAATACCGACCCAATTATAAATGTAAACTACCGCGAGATTGAAATGCCACCACCCTTTGCTTTCCACCCATCCTAGAAAATTAATCTCTTCTAGATTAATTTTCTTTTCTAAAGGGGGGAGGGATGTAGCGATCCTAAATCGCTACCCCTATCCAAATCCCCAATGGTATCAATTCCTAAATTCCCTAATTTCATATTGAATCATATGAGCAATAAATTAACCCAAAGTTAATTTATCGCTCATTGATTCAATTCCACATAAAAAACCCAAATCCCAAACTTTCCATTGCTCCATTTCAAATCCCATATTGAGTCACATGTACAACGAATTTAACCAAAAGTTAATTCATCGTACATTGACTCAATTCCTAAAAAATCATGAAATGCTAAATTCAAAACGCATTTCATGATTCCCCTTCCTAGAACCCATCCAACTAAAGCCTCTAACAAATTCCCAGAACACAACCCAAATTGAAACACAAACTCTTATGTGTGTTTCTGGGAATTTTGACCCTAAAATAGTTGACAATTCTCAACTAAAAATTCTATAAAAGGGGAGTGAATTTCAATTTCGTGATCAGTTAAAGTTCCGAGGCCGAATCTATGACAAACAAAAATATAAATCAATTTAGTAATTCTCCAGAGGCCAAACCCCTGGTCACGCGCGATGTAACCAAACTTCAGAGAAATAAAATAAATACTAATTAATAAAAGGATTGTCCTGTCGTCTTTTGCGTGGTTTGACTTTCGGCCCGGCCTCCCCTCCCGCTTGAAACTGCATTGCCCTCGATATCCGACTGCAGCCTCTTGGGCTAGTTTGGCTTCGCGACGCGCCAGCCCTTGCAGTGACGTGCTTGTGTAACTGATCCACCCAGTGCTAGTGACGCCAACCGACGAAAACTGATCCGACGCACCAACCCTTGCAGTGACGTGTTGGTACAATTGATCCACCCAGTGCCAGTGATGTCAACGGATGAGAGTCGATCCGACGCACCAACTATATCGAAACGTCCCGCAGCCGAGTATTGGGGAATTTCCTAAAAGGAGGCAAGGCACAGTTACTACGCCGCCTCCTAAAATACCACACACAACAATACGATCGAAATGAGTAGGATAAAAATCTCGATAAATTTCTATTTGAAATCGCCAAACAAATAAACCCAATCAATTTCATCGCTTGTACTTTGTACTCGTGTGTATGGGTGATTTTTATTTTGGTGAACGGTTGAATAAAAAATAGTTTTATTTCTCTTGCATTGGTCTCGACTTCTACGAAATGCTCACAAACATGAATTTTGGTATGGGATCTCCTGGTGGTCCCTGAATCCTCGTTTCACTGAACGGACTTCTCGACATTTAATTGAATACACAGCCGTTCACATCACCCTTTTCGCCCTTGAGGTTTGAAGTTTGTAAATCCAGTAGCTCTTCGATTTTGAACAGTATGCAACGAGGATAATGGGTCCAACGATATTTACATATGCACAGCAACTGCAAATGTGACTTTTACTTCCTGCCAGCAATGATACACCTAGTGATGTCCACCCCTCAATTGAATGTATTTTTGATGATCGCCCTTTTGTTGGCAGTCCCACTCTGTGGAGAGTCTATTACCTAGGGATTCGTTGTGCTATAACTGGTTTAGTCACAGTACTATAGCACATTGACAATGCGTTTTTGTGTGTGTGCATTGAAGTGATTATTGCTAACAGAAGGAGAGCACTTGTTTTACAAACCGCATGCAATTGTGGTAAAATGTAATTTGGCTCCGGATAGTGTGCAGTTGTTCCTGTTTTTCTTTTCTTTTTGGGTCCCTGTATCCCTTTTGTCAACGCCTCAGTCCTTTTACGAAATGAGTTTCTGACGAATTGATTACAAGTACTCAGGCAACTGAATATCCTGTGCATTCATGGCGGTGTGGGCATTCGAAACCGCGATCTATCATCAAAGTGGTCCATGAGTGCACTCATGAATTATTTCGCTCTCAATACTCAGCGAATATTTTCACATAAATTGATTTGTCCCATTGCAAAAGAGTATTCTGATCATCACAAAACATAAATTAAAGCTTACTATTTAATTCTGGTAATGATTCGACCTAGAAATAAATGAAGACAAAACAAAATACACGAATACGGCGAGAGCATGTGTACCTCAGGGAACACATATAAACGTCAGAGGCAAGATATTTGAAAAAGTCAAGGATTTTAAATATCTGGGAACGAGACTGACGGCCACGACCGAAATGTTGAACCAAATTAACAAAATACTGCATTCCGACAACGCTAGTTGGCACGCAGTCAGTAAACTGCTGAAATCCAAACTGCTATCACGTAACATAGAGATCCGTGTTTATAGAACCATAATCATGTCGATTGGTCTATACGGATGCGAAACATGGGCTCTCACAAAACGAGAAGAACACAAATTCCGCGTATTCGAGAATAAAGTTTTAAGGGGTATCTTTGGAGGTGAATATGACCAGGAGGCAGAACAATGGAGGAAACTCCACAACCACGAACTGGAAGAGCTTGTAGGTTTTTTATTGATTCGTCTCGTTGTAAGGTGCCTCAGGGGCGCAGGTTCACTCAAGTAACCCAACTTGACTGTCAATGCACCAACTCCGATTGAATAAAACACCTCGATTTCTTTAGTCTTTCTTATTTATTAATTGCTCAAAAGAAATAAACATTTAACGTTATACCAACACATTGAACAGTTATATATAGCCCTGGTTCCTTATTCGGACCAGGCCTTTCGTTTTAGGTTGATTTAGTATATTGAATTGAACTTGCCAGACAATTTCGTTTAAGTTCTATTGTACTAAACACTGGATGTTTAGGTTGATTTAATATTTTAGAAATCGGAATTTGATTTATGATCTATTGCACTAAACACTGGATGTTTAGGTTGACTTAATATTTTAGAAATCGACTTGGCACACAAATGAATAAAAGATATACAATTTAATTTAGCGACCGCAATTCACCGCAGTTAAACAACGACTCTCAGACATTCCCCCAGTGGATGTGCACAATCCACTAGGGGTTGTTTGCTCATTACTACCACCAACACCAACACGTACTTTTGATCGTACGGTGTTCACCGTCCGGTAGATCCCAGATTCTTTATACCCAGGATGTACGATCATGTATCGTTGCATCGTAGCCCACGAGAACGGCGTACAAAAGGAAAACCTGAAACATGGATCGTCCCGTGTGTGTGCATCTGCAACTGCAGTGATTCCTGTGTCCGGCTATAGGGCGGCATATCACATCGATGACACTAAGGTTCGCACAACGACGGCTGTGCACCGCTACGATGTTGGTGGGCATTTCCGAACTCATGGGTGTATGTGAAGATTCTCTAGATTTGCCTTTAGATGTACAGGCACACACTTGGCGTGCAAATCTTTCGTTTTCTCTTGGCCTGGGTGAGTTGCTGCGCATGAGGATACGCCGCGCGCTTGCGCGACGGGGCAAACATGTTCGCTTGCAGCACATTTGACGTTTCTTGTGTATGCCGCACACCGAGTATTTGTTACGAAGGAATTCGGTGGTGCGGCGATGCACGCATGGTATTCTTCTTACAGGCTATATTTACGGCGCCCTGCGATGTTCGTGATATGATGTTCTCTTGATGGTGCAGCCAAATCGCTTTCAAGGAACATGGTGCGTTTCAAGCCGCCCTGCCTTTGTGGTAAGTACCTATTGCTGCTGATGTATTTTACATCTATGAGAATCATAGATTTACAGCATTTTAGATGATCGGTGGGCAACTATGGAAAGGTAAGCACATGTTTTCCAGGTTTTTGGTGCTCTAGGTAGCAGTCTCGTGGATAATTAATGGGAAGGTGAGCAATGGTGTTCAAAGGAAACGCCACAAACTATACACCAAACCTACAATAGTGAGAGTAATCAGGTCCCGAAGATTAAGATGGGCCGGACATGTGCCGCGAATGGGCAACGATAGGACCGTGCATAGAATTATTGAGGATAGACCAACGGAAAAGAGACCGGCAGGACAGCCGCGACGGAGATGGGAGGTCAATGTTAGGTTTGACCTTGAGGAGATCGAATCAGATGGTCAATCGTGGAAGTGTGGGGGTTCTTTAAAGACTTCTCCAAGAACCACCCACTTCCTCAACTTAACCTGTCTTTCCCCTCACCCACAAGACACCATACCTTCCTGTAATTTTGGGCAGCGTAAGCTCCCAGCAGTATTTTTGTTACCTGGAAGAAAATCTCTCCGACGGCATACATAATTTCGAACGTATCTGGTTCATACTCCATGAACCACCTTACACCTCTTGTCGGCTCAACTTGTCATAAATAAACGATAAGGTCACGCTGGCCAGCGTATTGCGGACACAGCTGCAACCGATATTCCCTTTTACCGTACATAATTGTGTACTTTATCTATCCCCGCTGTAGTGCGACCAATTCCCTTTATCATCACTCATTTGATTTGCGCATGAACATGACCATTGTTTACCGACGTTCATGCCCCATGAAAACCCATCATCTAACCCAAACAAATAACCCATAGCCACCGTCGCTGAGTTTTCTGTGGACTTAACATCAATGAACGAATTTTCCTATTCTGCTACAGTTCCATTCGGCTAAAGCAAATATATTCCCAATCTCTGGTTGAATTATCGTCACCAGTAGATGTCGCCTACAACGGAATTTTCCTGGAACTTTATATAAATACAATGACGACCTTTTGCAACATAGGCACATCTTGAACATTGTACATCTCATCATTGGACCTGTGAAATAGTTTTTTTTGTTTACTTTGAGGCAAAAACCTATTTTCGTATCCAGGCGTCCAACATCAACGATTTATGGCCACATCGCCGTGGCCCCGGATGATCGTACATTTGTTTGATCAGGTGTCCGCCGATCATTGTCTTCATTGCAGGGGCATCGTACATTGATCTGCAAGGATATATGAAAAATCCATCTTTGTGGCGGCTGGTGGAAGTTGATCTCGACGAACATCGAAGAGTCAGATTTGAATCACGCACCAGACCACACGTGTCGACGTTGTCGGGGAGTCGAAATTGTACCCCAGAGGAGCGTGGTCGAGACCAACGCCAGTCTCGTTTGTCCTTTCTAATTATCGGTGCGATAATTCTCCGGTCATTCAGCCCAAATTCTCCGTGACTAGTGTGATGTGGCGAAATTAAAAACGAAAAGATCTATTTGCGGTTTGTTTCATCTACTACTGATCGTGTCGAGTTTCTATATCAACTTTTCTCGTGCTGCTATTTACATTTGACTTTAACGAAACATCATCCACCCAAAATAGTTCTCAGTGAAAATTAATGTAATAAAAAGGAACTACAATAAGGATTAATTTAGTTTTAAGAACAAAACGATAATTAGTGTCAATCATTTAACAAGTGTAAGTAGTGTTACAAGTCTTGAGACACAAATAAATATTATCACCCCAACGAAACTACATGTGTGTTTTATTACCGCTGGATATATCAGTGTGTTTCATTTGTTTCCTGTTTTCTCGTTTGTTTTTATATTTTATCACTTATTGGTCGGTGGACAATTATCAGTGAGCAATCTGTGGTGTTGTGCTCAACCTGCGTCCGTGATGACGCCTCTAGCATACCACCCACAGAAGGATAGTGTACAAGACAGGGTACGATGGCGGAGTCGGGTTCGGTGAGGTTATGAACTTCCGGGTTCCTACGGGCCAATAAATAGTAAATAATGATTCGACCACAAATTGATCGCAGTCGAATTTGAGCATAATTCTAACAAGGACGAATTGCAACAAAAAAAAGTCATGAGACGGATTGGTAGTTTTCAACTGCTTCCAGTGATAAAACTATTGTAACAAGTTGAAAACCGTATCTCCGATTTTTTTTTTAACAGGAAGGTTATTAATTATATATTTACATGCAAATAAGAAAATATCGATATCCGAAATATTTAGGTGGTGTTATTTTCTAATAGAACAATCTATCTTTTTCTTTCAAAAACAAGGTCTTGCTATAATGAAATATAATGAAATACATTTCTTTTCATTCAAACTAGTATTTGATGATGCAAAAAGAGACAGATCTTTAAAAGTGTACTGGAAATGCTATCAGAACAAAAGGATTTATTAATGTTCATTTCTTTGAGTACTCGTTGGTACCAGCACAAAAGTGGGGTTGGCTCATGGTGTAATGCTAATAATCAAGTTGAATTAGAGCAAATGTCGTATCAGAGTGCATCGAAATGGGTATAAATGTGCAACAAGTATTTTCGATTTACGTATCGCGATGATGACTATAAACTAAGGCATGAGTAGATAGAGTTTTTGATGTTTCTTAGAAATACCCGGATATGATTTCTATCCCTAGAACAGAGTAGCACCTTTTTTGATAGCGTAAAATCTAAAAACTTGATGTGCAATATTAGGTCTTCCCACAAAGTGAAAAGAATCGAAACATAAAGTTATATTCAGGTAGGTGGGTAAACCAGAAATTGTTTCCAAGGTTTAACTGAGTGTACTAATTGCTAGTTTATAGTTACGTATGACATTGAGATATATACACCGTAGAAATTGTACTTCAAGCTACAATTTGCAATGGTCGATAGGGAACTCTGATGTCATTGGGAAAAAAACTACAACTCTGCTTCGAAACGCCATATATGTCGAGGTTTGTAACGGATGGTTGAAAGCAACCACTACAGGTCTCATGTTCTTATAGTAGACAGCTAATTCCCTACAGACACTGCCTAGAGACTACCAGTTAGGGATACTACGCTATAGCACACTCCAATTTTATGGGGTATATCATTCGAGATAAGGGATTTTTGAGGTTCACAACAAATGTTTGCGGGAAAAAATGTGTGCCTAAAATAAAAAAGGGACTGAACTGCGATTTTTCTGCATTAGATTACTCTCGTTTGTTATGATTATTATTATAGTGGGGAGAGTTAAAGAACCGGCAATTGGGAGTGAAGAGTATGAGGGTACTTACGTTTGAAAGCTATAGATGTTCCGATGTATGGCAACATGTACTCATCTAAACCATTTGAAACTATTTATTGGTATGCTGTGTGAATTGAATTAAAGTTAAGGTGTAGAATGATTATTTAAACAGTAATTTTTATAAAGAACTAGAATGTAGAGTGTGTGTGCACGTAAGAATCTTATAGATGTATGGGATGAAATACAATACGTGTTCGGCACTAACACATTCCCTTCAGTTGGTATAGTCCAAACAGATAATGACACCTACAAATCATAGGTTTCAATCGGCACCATATCATCAGTATTGTGTAATTGGGTGTTATATATTTCACTAGTTGTTACCCACCATTCGTTACAATGCAACTTAGTTTGTATTGTAATTTTTCTTTATTATTATTTGGATACACAGTATTTTATTAGATATACAATATCTTATTATTATTTAGATACACAATATTTTTAGTTGTGTTTTTTTTTTCATTTGGTGCGTATAGAAATAAATCAGAGGGTTTATAGCATTTGCGATGATAGTGAAGAACGTATGATTCGAACTGACGCTATGACAGTTAGAATCACTAAAAATTTAACCAATGCTCAACACATCAGGCCACTGCCGCGTGTACGAATTCGATTTCTAAACTCAAGTACACTCAACTGATGTGGAATTGTTATGTTATCGCTATGGTATACGGGTCTGATGCCTTTTCTTCACTATTTGCTTGTGTATTGTGTGTATCTGTTAGAAATGCCACAGGTTTGTTATACTCCGCGCCTTGCTTTCCCAAATCGGGAGAAGAGCGCGAAGTTTTGGGAGTGAAAAATAAAAGGACGAAAAGATTTGGTTAAAACAATGATAGTTAGTTTTAATTTTACTTAAATCCAAGTACAGATGTGAGTATCGGTCGGGAGTGATCGTTGCGATATTCACGGGGGTATGATTGATACTGACTTCATGATCGTATATGATTTTTTAATAGAAGGGAAAAAGAGCAAAAGGTAAGAGAAAAAGGTAACCTGAAAACATGTTCGCTCTCTCTCTTTGTACCTGGACTCCAAAGCACATGAAAGTTGGTTTGGCCAGTCATGTTTGAGCATGATGTCATTGTTTGCTCGAACGGATTTTGATGATTGTGAAATGAGTTAAAGATTCGGAGAATTGTTTGGGTTATTTTAGCAGCTGTAGTTGCTCGAATAATGATTCGGTTTTTGGATGTTATATTGTGCAGTTGCTATAGTTGCTCGAATTATGATTCGGAGAATCATTTGGATTTTTGGATGTTATATCGAGCAGCTGCTGTAGTTGCTCGATTTATGATTTTGGAAAGGGTTATTGATGAATTTAATATTAATTATAGGATATGTATTTAGAGGGGGGAGGGTGTTAATGGTAGGGCTTTCTAGAGCACTACATCCTCCCCTCCTTCAAAAAAGAAAATTAATCTTGAAGAGATTAATTTTCTGGGGCGGCTGCCGACGAGAAAATTAGAAGGTGGCATATTTTGGCGGAAACTTTCCTTTCATGCGTTCAGGAGTTTTTGTACAAAGATGTTTTGTTTGGTTGAGTGTTTTGTCAGTTTTGTTTTTGCGAACATATATTTGGGTTTCCTTACTATTTTGTTTTTTGTATTGTGATTGTTTTGTGTGTTTTTTGTGCTGGTTTGAATTTTAATTCCTTATTTGGTGTTTAGGCTAAATCTTATGTAGTAACAATTATTAGGATTTGTGGAGGCGTTAAAAGGAATTTGTTTTTCATTTTTGGTATTGATTTGGTTTGTACCTGCTTGTTTTGGTTTTTACTTTATTATTCAGTAGTTTAAATTAAATCTTATATACTAACGATCATTAGCTTTGTGTTTGAGTGTTAAAGGGTTGTTTTTCATTATCAGTCTACATTGTTATTTATATATGTTTTTTTTTTATATATATATTTGTTTTGGTTTTTCTTTATTATTCGATGTTTGAATTCAATCTTACTTACTAGCAATCATTAAATTTTGTTTGTGTGTAAAAGAAAATAGTTTTTCATTATAAGTATACGTTTTTGTTTTTGTTTTTTGTTTTTTATGTATATATATTTAAATATTTTAAATTTACAGATGTAAACATTTTGTTTTGTTTATATGCTTATTCTTTCATATTTACATTTTTGTATTTTATTTAATCATGTATAAGAATTTTCATTTTTCATATTTTACACATACATATATATATATATATATATATATATATATATATAAAGTTTGGGTTAAAAGAAAAAAATTGTTTGTTTTAAGCTTTTCCCTAAACTTGTGGAAGATTTTCCACACTTTCGTAGGGTTGGGTTGTGTAACAAAGTTCAAAATTTGTGTAATAGAACGATCGAATGGGGAATATTTCGAAAGATGGGGGATTCGTGATAGGTTTTGAGAGATATCTCTTTGCTTTATTTCTAAAAAGGATTCTGTTTATTTGGTTATCTTTGTGTTTTATTACGGAGTTTACTGTGAGCTTGTGTATATTTTTTGACTGCAAACGTTCGACATACGAGTTGTTTGCAAAAATTTGTTGGTTCTCAGGCTTCGGCTTTGATAAGACTCTTAGTTCCGCAGTCTTATGTTCTGATGACACTCTTTGTTCCTCAGTCTGACGCTTGGCTGGGGCTTTTGGCTCCGCAGTCTTATGCTTTGCTGGGACTCTTTGTTCCTCAGTCTTACGCTTTGCTGGGACACTTTGTTCCGCAGTCTTATGCTCTGCTGGGACTCTTTGTTCCTCAGTTTTACGTTTTGCTGGGACTTTTGGTTCCGCAGTCTTATGTTCTGCTGGGACTTTTTGTTCCACAGTCGTATATTTTGCTGGGACCTCTTGTTCTGCGGTCTTGCATTTAGCTGAGATTATCTGTTCCTCGGGCTTACATTTTGCTGGAAGTTCTTGCTCCTCAGGCTTACACTCTGCCGGGGTTATTTCTTTAATGAGCTTAGGCATTTTGTTGTTAAAAGTTGGGGGGTGTGAAAATGTAGAAATGTAGGGGGCTGTTGGGATAGTTGGTTTATAGACCTTTGTTAAATCATCGGATCCGGCCCGTAGACAAACGGATTTAGATGTAAATTTGTGGATACGATCTTTGATTTCTACTTCCTTTATAGTTAGATCGTCCTGTCTCTGGGTTGTATCCCAAGCTTCTAACCAGGTTTCATCTGTTTTTTCCTTAAATTGTTTCTGATTATTGATTTTTAATAATTGTACGCTGCTTACTTTGTTTAGTACTCCACTTCTCCAGACGTTTGCCGTAGAAGTGGGCTGAGTTCTAGGAATAGTTTTGTTTAATGGGGAGCTGTTTTGGTTATTTAATTGCGACAGTCTCTTTTTGCATTCCTCCTGGGAATGGTTAAGTTTGCTGCAGTATCTGCATTGGAGGCGTTCAACCTTTCCTTTAATTTGGGGGGTAGATTGTGGAATTTTAATATTGCGGCAACATTCCTTAGAGGTGTGTCCAGACCTATTACACGATTGGCAAATTATTGGTCGGCTGAAATTCGTATAAGCGGAAAAAATTGCTGAAGTGTTCTCGTTTCTTAATCGAGGGGCCTGCTCGAGAGCGTAATTAATGGCCGCTCTGAGATTTGGGGTACCTCGTGCTTTAATCAAGAGTTTTAGGTTTGGATCACTAAGTCCGTCTTCGAATGTGTGTAGGGTGAGTTTATTATTTTCTTTGAGGGGATATGTTCGCACCGCAGGTTCGATAGTGCTTTCAAATGTGGCGCTGTCCAACAGGTGCAGGAGGTGTGTGAGCCTGTCTCCAAAGTCCTCCAAGCCTTCCTTACTTCCTTGTTTGGCTGTCACCAGATCGTTTTGCGCCACTGACCTAGAGAGGAGAATTTTAAACTCTTCCTTTAATTCCGCAGCAAGATCATTCCAGTTTGAAATGACCTTGTATCGGATGTGGTCGTATGCTGGCCCCCGCAGTCTGGTTTTTACTACGCTGAGAAGGAAAGCATACTGACTGTCGTCCTGTGCCTGCGAAAAAATTATATCTCCACAAGAGGTAAAGTTATATAGTTCGTCCGGGTTACCGCTGAACACCGGCACGAGATCTATGATGTCTTTTAATCCGATAGTGACTTCCATTATAGATTGGTATTTGTTCCGCGTGTTCATTTTGCGTTTTTATTTGAGAAAAATAGATCTTCCTAAATGTGAGTGGAACGAACCTATGAGAAAATCCAAAATGCTAGTGGAAGAGGCAGAAAACCCGAGTAAATATTCATTGTATTAAAGGCAGCTTTGTTTTCTTTCGAACCCAGATATATTGGCCCTATAAAAATACCGAGGGTAATATAGAGGAACAGGGGCCAGAGCAGACAAAAGGATCAACAACAGACGAGGTATGCGCGTATCTAAACCTATCTCGGGAGTGTAAAGAATTTTTCCCGACTTATTTGTTTGTGGAGAAGCTTATTTTGAAATATGTGTATGTATAAATATATATATGTGTGTGCAAATATATGGTTATGTATTATTGTATTATGATATGATAAGTATTTTAAATTTTTGCTTTGGGATGCTTGTGTCCCTTAAAATATTTGATTAAGATTTTCCCGTTTGAAAGAAGAGAGAAGGAAAAAAAATTTAGAAGGTATTTAAATTTATTAGCTTGGGGTTTGTATGTTTCTATTGTTTTTCATTATGTTTTCTGTTTTCAGATTCTTTTTCGGGAAATTTCTATATAAATTTTATATTTTCTGTGTTTCATTATCCTTTGCTTTTTTTTTTAATTTTCTATAACTCCATTGTAGGTGAGATATGTAGTGTAATGTTTTGTATAAATGTATAAATGTAATGTAAAAACATGATTCAGAAAGCAATCCACTAATTGGTAATGAAATACTAGTTGAAATTTTTAAGCTACCTGGTGTTGCTGCGGCTCTTGAGTGCGTTGCTGCATTTGATGTTGTCGGTGTTCGTTATTTTCTCCGCTTTTCACCTTTTGATTATTAGGTTTTCGTCGTTGTGTATTTTTCTTCTTTTGTTGTTTGTTCTTTGTCGCCTTTTGATATTATATATTTTTTCGCTTTTGAATTGTTTTTTCCTGCCAGGTAAGCTTCGCGCCCTACAGTTGGGTTGCCCTGGCCTTTGCTGCAGGCTTGGTGTGTATAGTTGGAGGCATTTATTTTTTCCTTTTCGCATCTTTATAAACTATTGTTTCACCTTTTCCTTAAAATTTTTTTTTTCACTTTTGTTTTGTTTTTTATTTTATTTCTGTTCTTTTTAGTGTTTGTTTCACCTTTTATTCAGAGGGTTTTTTTTTTTTTTTTTTTTTTTTTTGGAATCACCGTTTTGTTATAAAAGGTAAACCAAAAGAAAAATTAATATATAGTCGTTGGCATTTAAGTAATCCTAATGGAAACTGCGTATTAGTTTAAAATAAGTTTTGCACTAGACGTAAGTATTAAAATAGTTCCATTTTATAATGAACGTATATACATTTTATGCTCTTTGTTTGGTGTGTGCTGTTTTATTGTGTATGTATGTTTGTAATTAATGAGTTTTCGATTTATAGTTTCAGTTATCATTGCTTAATGCACGAATATGGTATAGTATTATAAATTCTCACACTACTTTCACTGTATTATTTAACTTTGGTCTTTTGAGTATCTGTGGGTATTTTAAACTATTATTGTCAATATTATGTAGTTTATTTGAAGATCTGGAAGGACTACGCGGAAACGTAGTTATTATTAATTTTTCTTTGTGTTATATTAACCACCATACTTTTGTTGATGTTTTAACTTTTATTTATTTATTTAATATTTTACTACACAAATTCTTTTTTATTTGGTTTGAGTTGGAGTTGTTCTTTGATTTTGAAATAAAAATAATTAATTTGGATTTTGATTGGCTTGCAATTAATTTCGATTTTCTTAAATTATTATTGAATTCATTTGCTTTTGCTTTTGTTTTATTGTAAGGGGTGATTCGAAGTTCTATCCCACGCGCTGCCACCAAAATTTGTTATACTCCGCGCCGTGCTTTCCCAAATCGGGAGAAGAGCGCGAAGTGTCGGAAGTGAAAAATAAAAGGACGAAAAGATTTGGTTAAAACAATGATAGTTAGTTTTAACTTTACTTAAATCCAAGTACAGATGTGAGTATCGGTCGGGAGTGATCGTTGCGATTTTCACGAGGGTATGATTGATACTGACTTCATGGTCGTATATGATTTTTTAATAGAGGGGAAAAAGAGAAAAAGGTAACCTGAAAACATGTTCGCACTCTCTCTCTTTCTACCTGGACTCCGAAGCACATGAAAGTTGGTTTGGCCAGTCATGTTTGAGCATGATGACTAACTACGCTGCCTCCTCCGCCTCAGGACCCAACAATGTCATTGTTTGCTCGAACGGATTTTGATGATTGTGTTGGATCTGCTGCCAGGAATTTAGCTCGTGAGATGAGTTAAAGATTCGGAGATTTGTTTGGGTTATTTTAGCAGCAGTAGTTGCTCGAATAATGATTCGGTTTTTGGATGATATATTGTGCAGTTGCTATAGTTGCTCGAATTATGATTCGGAGAATCATTTGGATTTCTGGATGTTATATCGAGCAGCTGCTGTAGTTGCTCGATTTATGATTTTGGAAAGGGTTATTGATGAATTTAATATTAATTATAGGATATGTATTTAGAGGGGGGAGGGTATTAATGGTAGGGCTTTCTAGAGCACTACAGGTTTGTAGAGTCGGGTGAGAACCATGGATTTTCCAAATATAGCGAACACACTTGTAACATTTGCTCATGTGTTTTGTTGATAGCCATTTAAAAGACGAGAGGCATCAGAAACCGCAATGCTTTAAATTCGAATGGCGTATCCCCTAGCAGTTGAGGTTCGATGTTCCTGTTTCTTCCTTTTTATTGAAAGCCAGCACCGTCACAAAGTCGTGGCAGTTTGATGGTTCGTAAAAGAATAACGAGCATGCAAAATGTCAATGTAAATAGGTGTGCAAGTAGAAATTCAACATTATTAGAAAAGATACCTGTAACAATCAAAGTACGTATGTACAAGTATGTACGGTCTTCTTAAGTTTGACATGGATTTTCATCCAGTAAAACTTGAGGTTCTTCATTGTCGAATTTTCTCACCACACCTGGACGTGGAGCATCCTCAAGACACATGAGGCGACAGAACTTTTTTTTGTGGCTTTATTTATGAATATTTGTATGACAAAGAAAAATTAGAAAAATTTTGCGCCGAATTTTTTTTCTGTATTTTTACTTAAAATTTAACTTGGTTTCTTTTTAATACTCAAAAGAGCTTTTGTTAACTACCCTAATTCTAGAAAAGCTAAGTCTGTGTAAGCTAACTGATGGTGCAGTTTTTCTGTCCACATTGGTTTCAGGTCCTTATTTGTCATTAAACCACCAGAACTGTGCGTGCTGTTTAGTATTATCGTCCCGATCACTGTGGAAGAAGCCCCTACTGAAGCGCAAGGGCACTGCCTCAGTGCGCATGACTTATCGGTCGTAGCATAATCTCCCGTCTACGGGTGATCTACAGTGGTGGAAAAAATAATAGAAACAAATGTTTAGATAACGATCAACAATCAGTAACTACGTACAAAATGGTTTTTCTTCGACACCAATTCTATAACCGAACCGTCCCTAACATTACTTTGATATGGTGCATCAATTTGCTCTTATCAGTTTTTCGTTTTTGCATATTAGTAAAAAATGCAAGCGAAAGGGATATTTTGTTTGGAAAAAATAATAAATCATCTCACAGTCTTCAATCGTGATTGTAAAGTAGACTACTGGTTCGTCTTTATTGAAATCTTCGTAAATTTGTTAGGCTTGTGTTCTAGTGTTTGTTAGAAAAAAAAAAAAAAAACAATAACAATAAAATTTTGTGAAAATGGGTCATGGAGTACATTGCACTAGTTCCGATCGTGAATTATTAAAAAGAAATTAAGAAATGACGCTAAAACAATGGATGAAATAGCTAAGCTAATGAAGTGCTCTAAGAAAAAAAATATTCACAGCTCTTCATTCAGGTCCCAAAATGGAAACCAGAGGCAGACAAAGAAAAACAACCTCACGATTCGACAAACTGCTAATCCGAATATCCAAGAACAGGCCGTTTTTTTTCTCCAACGGAATTAAAAAATGACTTCAAAGCACCTTGTAACCGGTCAATTGAAAAGTCCCCGGCCTTCCATAGTAAAATATATATAAACCAGAAACGATACAGACGGTCGTAGAGAACGCGAAACAATATCAAATGGACATCATCGCGCTTCAGGAAGTCCGACTCCCACATTAATCGAAACCAACGGGTTCACACTGGTGTGTGGAGGTACCGATACACACAACGTCGGAACTCGCTTCATCATAAATAAGGAGATTACATCGCCATCATTGGCATTACAACCGGGGACCGATCTTGGCCTTATTTAGCTGTAATGATTTATTTCTTTTGCACTAACGTAGATGTTAATACTCTTCTACACAACACCTGGAATCCATCTTCGAATCAAACACACATTTTAAATGAAACACTCTTAATTCATATATTAGACATTGTATTTATTTTAAGGCACGCACTTATAATTCCTTATTGTACAATGTTTGTTGATAGACTTTGATTATTCGTTTTAGTATTACTTTATTTATTATAGAGAGTCGATCATAACTTAATCGTTCATCTTTCACTTTAGTATTACACTATAGATCTTCTATCCTAGTTTTATCTTTAAACTTTCACTTTGGTGTGTCGCTACTAACCATACGCTATTTTATCTTTTATCCTTCACTTTAGACTTCCGCTATTAACTACTATTATATACTATTAAGTATCCACTCCGAAAAACCAACTTAACATACGAGTCGTACAATTAGAACCGACTAATAGAAGCGGGTCTTCCTGGAAGAAGTCCCAGAGAAGTTCCATACTTGAGCAAGAAAAATATAAAGCGAATTGGAATAACATCTTATGATCGGATGAAACCAAGATAAATTTGTTTGGTTCCGATGGAAAAACGTACGTCAGACGACTAATGAAGTCAGAAGTATACGAATACGACTGTGAAACATGGTGGAGGTAATTAAATGATTTGGGGGTGCTTTTCAGCATCTGGTGCTGGTCCAATTTTTCTTAGAAAGGACAAAATGAGTGCTAAAGATTATGTAGAAATCTTAAACACCGTTATGCTACCATTTTCTGAAGAGGACATGCCTATTAAATCGGAGTGTATACAGGATAATGACCCCAAGCACACCTCAAAATTGGCCAAAGAATGGTTCCTTCAAAACTAAGTCGATGTTATGGAGTGGCCATCGCAGCCCCCTGATCACAACTCAATAGAACACGTATGGGGCATTCTTAAGCGCAATATCGGAGACTGCAAAGCCAAAAATAAGGAAGAACTTTGGTCCAAAATAAGAGATGAATGGTCCTCTATACCACCCGTGACTTGTACCAAACTAGTCGATTCCATGGGACGAAGATGCGAAGCAGTCATTAAAAACAAAGGTGCAACAACCAAATATTAAAAGCATATGAAACACTTCTACTGTAAATTAAATCTTCACAAAACACAAACAAAAAACTAATTTGTTTCTATTATTTTTTTCCAGGAAAATCCAAGGAAAACCGGAATCAATATATTTTTTTAATATAACTATTGCTCGCTTCTTTTTTTTTTTTAATTTAGTATTTCTTTTATGTATTACAGTGCACCAAATCTGTTAGTATATTTTGAATTCTTATTTCCCCCAAATACATTTTGTCTTAACGATTAATGTCGCAGAACAAGCTTGTTTCTATTATTTTTTCCACCACTGTTCTAACATGATAGATCAGCGGAATTCCGGATCCATCCTGTATATGGTAAGCCCTTTCATGGCCAAATCAAGGAACGCCTTTGGTGAAACAAAATTGTTGCGACGCGCGCTCTCATAGTACAGAGTATTTGGATAATAAGCCCCGAAAATTAGGTCATTGGACGAGCTTATTGCTCTCCCAATATGTCCTCTGATCAATTTGATCATAAAATTATCCACCCTATTTATGTAGGCTTCATTATATAAAATCTCATTTGAATAATATTTTTTATAGTCTAATTCCGGTTTTCGATATAATCTGAGACAAGTTCTGAGAGACTTTGTGCGGTTTCCACCTAACGCCACTGCTTAACGCTTGCAGGTACAACAAGAAACTTCTTCCTAGAGCACTTAGAACCTTGAAAAGCAATTTACCATGGCGATTCCATTGAACGCCACTACTTACCTTTCTATTAATTCCTCAAAGACTTTTTCCTGAAACACCTAAAACCAACATCATTCGCTAATGCAATTGCATTAGCATCTTCAGACATTTCCCCCAGTGGCATGCTTGCTTGTTCCTGAATAACAATTCGGTTACGACATCATGTAACCGACATGATACCGAAACATGCCAATGCACATATCTCCCAACGTATTTTACCGCACACGTCGATGGCATATTCCCCTTTTTATCTGCATACACGTCGGGCGGTCTTTCGACCGACGAGAATAACTTAGCTCGCGACTGGCCGCCAAAGGAAACCGAATTTTCAATAATGTAAATATACACATGAGAGTTCGGCCCTTTGAGACGCCATAGGTGTGTGCACGATCGGCATAGATGCTGTACGCAGTGCCGATCGTAATAACATCCAAAATCCTTGTCTGCATGATGGTTTGCCCAGCTGCAACCACTGTTCTTGGTGTTTCCCTTTATTGGATTTTTATGTTCGCGGTTCGCGTACTCAAGGGCACACAGCATGAGCGACCGAGATCATCTTGGCGCGTGTGTGAGCACCCTCGCTGGGGCCAATGTGCCGGAGAACTTCTCCTATTGGTCACCACGGGGGAAGGATTCGATTTTTTCCCTTACCACAGAGAGTCGTTGATTAACCGCGGTGGTGTGCGGACACAAGTTGTCGAGTGGGTACGCTGTATGGGAATTATCCTTTTTATTTTCAATGTGCTGTGTTGCTGTAAATCTTCATGTCAATTATAATCAGACTTTAAACTTTAAGTGATTACTGCAAATAAATAACAAGAACTATCCTTTATATTTTCAATGCGCTGTGTTGCATTAAATCTTCATTTTGGATAATTTGTAAAAAAAAAATACTAGTTGAACTATACAACAAAACTACTACAGTATTTTATTTTTTCTGAGTTTTGGAGCAGTGACTGTTAACTTGGGGACCTTAGAGAACCAGTGCACATTCTTGCACATAGCTAAGATATCATAACCCCATAACTTCCTTTCGAACACCCGAATCTTTTCCATCAAATTTGGATCTATGTTAAACCATACTGGACAACCATATATTAGCATTTGCCTGATTAGCGTCATATAGCACATAACTCTGCTGTCAAGTTGGATACTGTGAATCAGCCTCCTTGTGATAGCAAACGTTTTCCTAGCTTTGGCCAAAGCAGCCTCTATATGTCTGTTGAAATATAGATATTGATCTAGTCAGATGCCCAGGTATTTAACTAAACTCTTGGTTTCCAGTTTGCTTCCATGCGGTCCCACGATAACTAACTTTCGAAACTTTTTTCTTGTGCCGTTCGTGGCTTTATATATTGAGGCTCTAGATAGGATGGCTTCACATTTCTGGAAATTGATCTTAAGTTTCCAGTCGTCGCAATAGCGCTGCACTTTGCTGAAGTCTCGCTGTAGTAAACTATTTATGATTTCAACTTTCGGGGCTGTTCTGTGAATTATGCGTACGCAATAGCCTGCGGAAGTGCATCAAATAAGTCGCTAATATAAATGTAAAAAAGAATCGGAAAAAGTACCGCGCCCTGTTGCAAGCCATTCTTGATATTATACGTCTTACTAGAGGACACATTACCACTTTTGACCACGAACCTCCTGTCCTTTACCATATCGTAAAGTACAAATAGTAAAGGTTTATGTATGCTGTAATATCAATGAATGGTATCAACATAAATTATTAAGTTATTTATTTGGCACCGGGTGTATGCATGTCGGCAGCGCCAATAATAGGTTTTTGCACGGGGGATACTCCTCCGATATCACAACTTGGATAATCACCTGCTAGTGTTTTCCTTCTCCAGGTCTCCGCTGGTGTTCTCTTTCTTCGAGCCCCCTGGGGGCGGTTTCGCTGGATTCCATATTGAGGTATTAACAAAAACTCACTTTTTATTACTGTAAGTTAGACCTTTACCACTTTAAGTTAGACTTTTATTACTTTAAATTAGACTTTTATTACTTTAAGTTGGGGCAACTTCCCCGTAACACGATCAATTGAATTTAGCTATCTTTTCGCCATACGGCAACCCCATTTCTCTAACCCATGAGATTTCCACCGGAAATCGCATCATGTCGGTTAGCAACGGCATAGTCTGATCAAACGACGGGGTTGCATAATCATGTAACCGCTGCAAAGCATTTAATTTAGTTCCCTTGATCAGATTTCCCTAGCCAATTCGGCGTCCTATTCACTTTATCCAGACACATCGTTCGCTGGAGATCAATGCTCTCTTTTCGCAGGCGAATAGCACCAGCTTAATTTTCCTCTCCTTCACAGTTCTGTCTTCGTACAGCTCAATGTACTCTGAGATCACTCTGTGTGTCTGTTCACTCATTCTCCCATGTTCGTCGATTATCGAATTAACCGATGTAATTCACCACACATCGACGGACTTTGCAATGAGAGAGCAGAAGTATGTTCTTTATTGGTTGTCTGGTGCAAAAATTAAATTACCCATTGTTGCAGATTCGCATTCGAAACAACCGCCGAATTCGCAATATTTAAATTTGTGGCATCACCTTTAACAATGTCAGCAATCAGCTGACATTTATGAATTCTGTTGGTTGTCACTTGACAACCATCTTTTGTTTTGTTTTCTTCTCTTGGATTTTAGCTGTTGACGAAGATAGTCGCAACCATATTTCATCTGAATATATTAAATTAATCAGTAAATAAAAGTCAGAATTATTAACAGTAAATCAACCACGTTTCATTGAAGTAGTCTGGTGGACGTTTCTTTCCTGGATTGCGCATTCAACATAGGTATTCAGGTCACTTTTTCATTCAATATTACCATTTGGTTTCAGGAATCAGGCTGACGCCATTGCTGTGTTGCCGTACACCATCGATAATTCAAATACCAGGAGACACCATCGTGTTCCAACCGACTGTGATCAGCGCTTGCCTGACACACAAATCTCTTTGGCCAGGAGACACCATCGTGTTCTTGACCGCGTTGTATTCAACGCTTGGTGGATACAACAAACACCCATCTTCATCCCTTTTTCAGTCAGTTGAGTTAAAACCATCAACCAAGTAAGTGGTTATTCATCTACCGCAGCGCGTGCACATTGGTCAGTCAGAACAGGAAAAGTGTTGTTAAGTGTTGTCAGACGAACGTAGTGTCCAGGTAGTTAATCGAAACAATTAAAAAAGAAAAACGTCTTTGGTTTTTAACTTTCCGCCTACTCGCTGTTGAGAAAGCACGGCGAGACGCGTATCGTTGGGAACCAACTTACCTCCGGAATTCTTTACCTCAGAAAGGATCGTCTTGGAATATGTGAACTTCAAGTACGGACCATCAGGCAAACACCCAGAATACAGCCGAAGATCTTTCCCGACGATATGGCGGAATTTACGGCATGACAGGGTGGTACTTTGGGAGCGATATTTCATCTAAACCAACTTTTCTTCAACCAAGCTCAGAAAGATGGCCAAGGATTTCTCCTGACCATTTCACATAGCTTATAGCATTATGGGGTTGTAGTTCTGTGGGGGTATGAGTGGTATGCCAAAAAGGGGCACGCGGTTCACTATTATCCTCAACGATCTATAGAGGCGCCGATAGCCGGTAGCAGGAAATCAATCATCAAGACAAGTAAAGCAGTGATGGTTGATGGTGACAATTATTTTTTATTGGAAGTCTTTCCGGTTATTTTTATGAATACACTAAATTGTTATAGATCATAATCATTTAAAACACAAATGTGGTAATTTTACGAATCACAAAATAAAGAAAATGTAATCAATTTACAAACTGTGGCGAGCACTTAGACACCTATTCCAATGGATTTATGTATATTCTTATTGTTCTCGGCTGTTCTTAACACTAAAGAGTTTGGTTTATTGTCCAGTAACACGGGAACTGGTTTGACCATTATCTGAGGTATATTTACGACACTGGTGAACACGCGCGAATCGTAACGTCAAAATGTCTCGAATTTTATATTGTCGATTATATCTGGGATTTTATTTTTTTGTGTCCGCCTTATACAAAAATGGTTATTACGGAAACATTCAACTCTAACAAAGCACAATGAAAACTGTCACGCTCCGTTTTACACTCTCGACTCCGGTCTGCACGCTGCGGTTGTGGAAGATTGATATTGACTCTGGAGACGTGTACTCCGTTTGAGGATTGATTTGCGACTGACTCGACTCAGGGGTGAAATTCGTATATCATTCCACACACAGGACAACCAAAAGAGACCACGCCTCTGCTCTCTCAACCTCACGCCCGTCGAAGTGTGGGTAACTTTTGTTAATACGGTAATTGATGGACATGGAGAATGAGAGAACAGAAACATGATATGCTGTGATCTCGGGGTAGCTTTGGTTGTGTGTGTTAGTATCAAATGCAGCTACCGTCATGACCTACTGACCCAGTGGTACGGCTATGGTTTAGTCAGAGCGCATTGAACCGTGGAAAGCTAGAACAGCGAAGGAGAGAAGAACCTAGCTGATGTTATTCACCGGCAAAAAGAGATCATTGATCCCAAGCGAGTGGGTAATCTGGGAAAAGTCAATAGGACGCCGCGTCGGCTGGGGATACAATACCATGGGAAAAACTCTGTGGAATGTTGGTAAATATACAAGCCAATGGATGATGATGCAACCACGTCGCTTGGTTTGACTTGGTTGTTGCTAACCAATACGAATGGATTTTCCGGTGGAAATCCCATGGTAAGAGCAATAGTGTTGCCGTATGGCGAAGATAGTAGCTAAACTCAATTATGCATTATCTGCATAGGATAATGAGTTTAGCTATGCGTCCTTAGGAAAATTATGTATTTCAGGTGAATAACATATAAGGGAAATGGGTATGTATGATGCGCTGAAGGCGGTCGAAATAAAGCGGACATTTTGGTTGGAATTCTGGGTTGGTTCTCCATGTAATATAGAGAATCCTCACAGTTCCCCTGACAGAAGGGAATTGGGGTCCCGCCTCGCAGACGACCTTTAGCCGCCATTTGCTAAAAGCCGTCCTAGTTGTGAAAATATTCGGAGGTCCTACTCACTGGGCTATAGTAAGTCAGTAAATGTGCTATTTATTTCCCTTTTGTTTCGCTAGTACTTAACTTTTTACGAGTATTTTATCAAAGTTATGAATGTTAAATATTCCGCCCATGCCACGATGATAAATAGAAAAGAGAGGAAAAAGCATCTCCACGTGTTTTGATTATTTCTTTCAAATGTCCCGAGCAAGCTTTGAAAACCCAATAATAGTATAGTGCACATTTTTCCGTGTTCAATAACTATATCGTCTTGCTGTGTACTATTTTTTTAATGACTATGTAGTCTCTCAAGCCGTTGTGAGAGGTGGCATCAAACACAAAGTAACTTTTCTACAGGTTTCTGTTGGCTCGTACTTTCCACATGTCCCAACTACCGAGGTAATTTCTTTTCACACCCTCGTTGGTGTGACACGACTCGTTGCGACGTATCCCCTGGATCGTTATCCCTCCAATTACATTTCGACGTGTAAGCTCGTTCCACCACACATGTCAATTCTAATCACAATGTAAAATCGCGATGTCGATTTGAAAAATGGAAGATAAATGAGTTTTCATGAGCCGATGTGAAATAACTACCATTAAGGAATCTATAAATATAATATATATTCATCTGCACCGATACGGATTTAAAAAAAAAAAAATAAAATCGTTCATTTCGAAAAATTCAAAGACATTTACATAATTGCAAACTTCCTGGTAACGATTTGATTATATGAAATGTATTCTGTTCAAACAACGATAACGAGTACGATGGTAAGCGACACTAATGACATTGCAGGAAATGTTAGCGATGCCCCACATGGGGAATAAGTTACTTATTACAAACGGATGTAACACATGTATCGACAGGGTGGTCGCCTCTTAACTGAGCGTCGGAAGTAGTCCCCCCTAGTTGACATACTAGATATAGAAAGCACGATGAGCGTCGGTAGTGAATGAAATAATAATCTACTTAATTTCTATTAAGTGTCGAGTAACGCTAACTCGAAGACGGGCTAGCCTGTCAGAAACAGGTAAGCCGACAATACGACAATACCTTCTGCCATGCTTGTCCCAGGATTGATATACCACCTTACTTCAACAGCTAATACATTTGGTTAGCTGCGATTCAATCTACCCTTGACAGTCCTATAATTATCTCATATTTTAAAAGTCTAATGCCACTGTTCGTACGGGGCGGTGGAACCCTGATGCCACTTAGAAAGTACAGTTCTTGTTGTTGTTGACGGTGAATGAAAATTGGCATCAGTCACGTATGTTTGAAACTAGGTGAGTCGCGTGCTGTTTGATTTTCAATTCATCGTGACGTTGCATTCCAATATATTTAATATTCGTATCCGCATTTGCATAAGGTGTATACAGCGAACCTACCACGCTCCAGACCCATGGAGGAATCTATGATATGCAATTCCCTTGGATAAATGGATCATTTCTTATGGTTTAATTGAATTTGCTTTATTAATTTCATTTGTTAAGGACATCAACAGACATATGTGTGTAATCCGCATTCAATCAACTAGCTGTCTTCTAGTAATCAAACGAAATTTCGTTCACTAATGGATTCCATTTTACACTTGTCAAGGATCAACGTCTGTTTCTGACACTGAAATGTTATGGTATGGGAGAGAACAAAGGTCTTACCCCATAATTTACGCGTCGCGAAGTTTTGTTATGTCCTTTTATTTTTTTTTATTTTTGATTTATCATCCCATACGCTCTTCTTTCAGAGAAAACTACTAGAAATAAATATATTTGTCAATTTTAAAAGTTGAGTCCAATAAAAACTAATTTTGAAATGAATTATAAGTAATTGATGAGTGATACATATGCGCCTGGTCGTCCTCCCTAAGGAGTTCATTCGATGTTGTGTAAAATCATCGATTGGGGTGAAATAATGAGGCACTCTATCTTTTAAAGATTAAAGTGAACTACAATATATGTAGAAATTTGGTCGGCAAGATACGTTTCGTCGGAACTGAACTTGTTACATTTTAGTCGCTAGAGAATTTAACTATTGATTTTACTTTCTATTGAGCCCATGCAGCACCATTTTGGATAAACCTGACCGAACACACGAACTGAATTTCACATTAATGTGAATATGGGTCCTGCAAATTGCCCTCTTTGCTTGAAATACATTAAGATGCTCACATCTTGTGATAACGAGTTTAGCTCTTTCGTTTGTCTTGTTTTTGTTTCTTTAAAATGTGGACTCAAGAGTTTAGTTAAGAAGTTTTGATTATCAGAAGGGAATTAGAAACGGAATTTTTGAAAAGGCGTTTCTGTTCGCATTTATTGACTTTCAACCGTTAGTCGTATTTTTTGACAAATACGTCCAAGAAGTATATTCAAATGATCAACTAAATATACTCGTATCTACACTCGATAAGCTGTGGATATGAAATGCTAAAATGGTTGATATGGGGACCTTATATATTTGGTAACAATCTTGGTTAATTTTTATTTTGTAAATTTATGTTGTTGCGCTGTGGGGTAGGGTATATGCGCCAGCGTATGGCACTAGTTCACTACCACCCCAACCGTCGGGTCCTTTATCACGAACAGACAAAAATGAAACGCACTGGCTCTGATGTAATTAGTCTTTATTTCTTTTATTTATTGAAAGAGAATAACACTTGAAGGTGGCTGGTATTAACAATTTTTGGTGGTAAGTCTTTCTATTCATAGGTTAACTAGTAGGAACTGCGCTAGTAACGGGTGGTTAAATGTTAAGGGCCGATGTTGAATGTGAACCACACCTAAACGTCAAGTTTTTTTCTGCATTTCATTTGACATTTCTCAATTTCAGACTAACTCAATTTGAGCCATGGAAAGATAAAGTTATTCAGGCTTATTATGAAAATGGGCGTTCAAATCAAATGCGTATCGTGCACTTCGTGATTTTTCGGTCAATTTAATCGTCCAAATGTGCGTACAATCGGAAAAATCGTGCAAAAATTTGAGCAAACCGGGTCTGTAGGAGATGTGAAAACACCAGTGCATGCTCGTACAGCTCGTACAGCTCGTACTGCAGAAAATATTGCTGCTGTTCGCGATAGTGTGGCTGAAGAGCCGTCCACCTCAACTCGTCGTCGTGCCCAACAATTGCACCTCTCACGCTCGTCGTTGATGAACATTATGCATAAAGACTTGCATTTACGCGCTTACAAGGTGAAATTGACAATACGGGTTTAGAAAATCGCGCTCCACCGTCGATGCCATAAAGAGAGTAGTTGACATTGCGACGGAAGCAATAAGTGGAGAGAGATGGCGTTGGGGCACAAAAGAATACTGTGCAGTTGTATCACTGGACATAAAGAATGCCTTTAACTCGGTAAAATGGCCAGTCATAAATAGAGCGCTTCACAGAATGGGCACCCCACACTACCTTCAGAGAATAATTTCCAGCTACCTCAGTAACAGGAAGCTGAGGTATGCAACAGACGATGGTGTAAAATACCACAACATCACAGCGGGAGTTCCACAAGGATCAGTTCTGGGACCCCTCTTGCGATTGGTGTTGCCACAACAGGTCCAGTTGATAGGAGCAGCTACTAACGAGGCAATGGTGAAAGTCAAAGAATGGCTGGTATCCGCTGGTCTCGAGCTAGCAGACCACAAAACAGAGGCGGTTTTAATAACTAGCCGAAAAAAGGTGGAATATATGAATATAAGGGTCGGAGATCAAATTATTAGATCGAAAGACACAATAAAATATCTAGGAGTTATGATCGACAACAGGCTACAATTCAAAGAGCACGTCAAGTATTCTAGCAAAAAAGCGTCAATGCTGCAAGCAGCACTTGCTCGAATACTACCAAACATCGGAGGACCTGGATATCCACGAAGAATCTTGATGTCTAGAGTAGTGACCTCGGTCCTACTATACGCCTCCCCTGTTTGGGCCAGTACACTGACGACGAAGGAAGCGAGGAGAAAGCTGACGTCAGTCTATAGACTCTGTGCCTTAAGAACCATTAGCGGTTTCCGAACCATCTCGGACGAAGCTGCTTTTGTCGTAGCCGAAATGGTTCCAATTGATATCCTTGCGGACGAGATGTTAAGAATCTACAACAGGAGAACGTCAAGGCAACTGGAACCAACAGCAGTCAAGGAGATCAAGGAGGAAGAGAAAGCAACCTTATTAACCATATGACAAACCCGGTGGGACAACACTACGAAAGGCAGATGGACGTACCAATTAATCCCATCTATCGCCACTTGGATGAAGAGAGACCACGGTGCCTGCAACTACCATCTTACCCAGTTCCTGACCGTCCATGGTGGATATCGCAAATATCTGCACCGTTTTGGACACAGCAGCTCACTGTTGTGCCCAGCGTGTCCAAACCAAGAGGAGCATATGGTGTTCCACTGTAGACGCTTCAACGAAGGAAGACCCAATCTCCCAGGCTCGCAAGATCTCATAGAGCAGATGCTATGTTCCGAGGATAACTGGATGGAGATAAGCGCATATGTGACCAAAGTGCAACTCGAACTTAGAAGAATCGAGAAAGTAAGGCAAGCACAAATAGCCGACATAGAGAGAGCAGCTTAAAAAAGCATAAAGCTAACCAGCCCCGCGAAGTAATACCCAACGGCAGTCCCACGGTGAGAGTGGTTGACGGGAGCGGGGGTGTGGTTTAGTACGCAGGCGTGCGACTTGGAACCGTCGTTCCAGGTACACGAATCGTGCATGCTAGTAGCACGGGCTGCTAGTATCTATGAAGATTCTACATCCGTTGACGCATCAAAAAAAAAAAGGTGCAATTGACTTAAGAACTAAAGCCTCTTGATCATTGCAAGCGTCGTCAATGGTCAGAATGGTGGCAAGAAATGGCAACAGCGGATGATCAATTTTCGAAGAAAATCATCTTCAGTGATGAGGCACATTTTCACCTCAGTGGATTCGTCAATAAGCAGAATTGCCGCATTTGGGCGAATGATAATCCAAGAGTGATTGTCAAAAAACCAATGCACCCACAAAGAGTGACTGTTTGGTGCGGTTTATGGGCTGGTGGCATCATTGGGCCGTATTTTTTCCAAAATGAGGCCGGTCAGGCAGTTACTGTGAATGGTGTTCGCTATCGTGAGATGATAACGAACTTTTTATGGCCCAAATTGGAAGATATGGATGCGGACGATATGTTGTTTCAACAGTACGGTGCCACTTGCCACACAGCTAACGAAACAATGGCTCTTTTGCGCTACAAATTCAATGGCCGTGTTAACTCGCGTGGTGGCGATGTCAATTGGCCGCCAAGATCATGTTATCTGACACTGTTGGACTTCTTTCTTTGGGGTTATTTGAAAGATAAGCCAGCAACAATTCAAGAGCTAAACGATGAGATAATTCGGAACATTAACGGCAGGGAACCTCAATTATGCCTCAGCGTCATCGAAAATTTGGACCATCGGATGGAGGTGTGCCGCCGAGGTCGCGGCGGCCATTTGGCCGATATTTTGTTCCATACATAATTCAACCATATCAATATTATCACAATAAAAATAAATGACAATAATTTCCTAAATAATTTGTGTTTTATTCAAAATCAACATCGGCCCTTACAATTTAACCATTCACAGTAACTGCAGAACTTTTGCACTCGCGAAGTGGTGAAATGGCCATTGTGTGCACTCGCGCGGTTAAATAACGACTCGGTGTGGTGCGACCGTCACCGGTGGTGGGTGTGAAGCGACTTGTGTGAGTGTGCGCACTTTGGTGGTTGCGACTCGAACTTTGTGTTGTGGCCCCGGTGACGGCTGGATCTCGACTGACTAATGAAAGCAAAAATTCATCGCGTCGTGGCAGTGGAGTTATGGCCAAAGTAAACTTGCTGCCACTTACTAAGAATTTTGTGGAAGAGTTGCTATGACTGCATAAGAATTTAGTTCCAGCGAATCCTCGCCGTATAAGCTGAGTTGGATTCGTTGGTTGTCTATACTGGGAAATTGGTTTGGCGGCGTAGCCGAGTATGATATAAAGGGAAAATTAACCAAAACGGTTTTCGGGGGAAATTGGAATTGCTTGGTCGCGAGCAGGGAATGTAATTTAGATAAAGAATTAACCGAAGCAATTTCGGGGAAATGTATGCGGCTCGGTGTGCTCGATGGAGATGGTGAGTATTCCGATGTAAATTTGGAATATGCGTTTATTGCAGGATATGAGTTTCGGGGGAAATTGGGATTGTTTGGTTATCAGCTAGGGATATAATTTAGATAGAGAATTAATCGAAGCCATTTTGGGAAAATGTATGCTGGTGCATATTGGGATGTGTTTTTTGGATGTTTGCAAATGGATTGCAGGTTGGGTTATGGGTGACGCGCTGTTAGCGGTCGAAGTTAGGTAGGAATCGTGGGTTGGTTCTCCATGTGATATAGAGAACCCCCACAGTGCCACAATCTTATATGGTTTTTTTATGATATATTTTAATAATGATGATAATAAATGATTGACAATAATGATGACAATAAAGGATTGATTGATAATATTATATGATAATGTTATAAAAGGAAATGATGCCAATAATGTGATAAAATGAAATGTTGATGATGTAAGAACAAAAATGTAATGTAACCAGTGTGACTGCGCCAATTAAAACGTGTTTTCGTTACAAAAATGTGGTTTGCCGTCGTGCCGAGTGTAACGTTCGGTCGAATGTAATGTGTTCTTCTGGACTCCAACAAATGTAATAGTAATTAATTATGACATTCGCCTTTAGTGTTACGTGCGGTTTCCGCCACCCCCATCATTTGATTGTTTTAAATTAGTTTTGTTTTGGTATAGTTTGATGGTGGGGTACGATCCACATGTGAGTGTTCGAACACGCCCCAGTTCGAGTGTGGATCGTGGGCGAATTCGAATTCTGTTTGTTTTTGTTTTCGGAGTGGACGTTGAGGGAGAGCGAGAGAGAGAGAGAGAGAACAGGTTAGTGTTTTGAAAGAATACTGTTTTTGAAAAGATTCCGTTTGTTGTCGAGTCGGGGAGATACTGTTTTTTTGCACCCCGTTGAGTGTGGAGTTACAGCCGAGGAAGAGGAACAGAATCCCCGTACATCATTGTCGAAAAGTAAAAGTGAAGTTTAAAAATTAAAATAAGAAAGATTTATTATTGTCGAAAAGTAACAAGTTAAGTTGGGAAATTGAAATAAGAAAGAAAATCCCCGTTGATTATTGTCGAAAAGTAAAAAGTTAAGTTTGGAAATAAAAAAGAAAAAGAAGAAAATCCCCGTGCCTTATTGTCGAAAAGTAAAAAAGGAAAAATATAACATAATCGATCGACTAGTTTCAAAGGGCAAGTCTTCAGTGTTTTGCTTGAGCATGTTACTCCAGTGCGGGAAGACCATATAATGGAAAAGACATAAGGAAGCTTCCGGCTCATAATTCTCATGCACAGTGGTTTGTCTCGTCATTGGTTGTGCACCGTCGCCTTGTGCTTCCTGTAACCTTATCTAAGATAAACGAGGAACAAAGGAAAATCTATTCATTTCCCCATCAGCCCGGGACCAGTGCAAAATTGTTAGTTGGGAAGGCGTTGCAGACCACAGCCGAAAGGAAGACTGCAACTCAGAACGGAGCCGAGCAAAGAATATTTCGGAACGAGTCTCCTGAACATCAGGTAACTTATCTATATATATATATATATATATATATATATATATATATATATATATATATATATATATATATATATATATATATATATATATATAATTTTCTGTGGCAGGAAAAATGCCACATTAGTCTAGTAACCTTGCCCTTAATTCTCTCTTAGTGTGCACTAGTTGACTTCCGATTTTAGCCTCTTGGGGGTTCTTGGGGCTTCCAGTACTTTGTGACTTTTAAGTTCTTGTGATGCGTTACACCCAAATAAGTTTATAAGTAGACATAAGGGGTACTCGCGGTTTCCCGCCCTATGGGTACGCCGATGGCCGGTGCGTCTATGGATATGTTCCTCTGGCGCCTTCGGTCCCGCCCTGGAATCGGTCAGTCGTGGATTAGTATCGTTTGCCACCGATTACAGTGCACCGTCTTCAAAGTTCTCGGCAGTATCGAATCGTATGTAGGGATTTCAGGATTAAATCCGGTGCACTCCAAGACGGTGAGCGCAGTAATGCTATATGAAGAAGACAGAAATGTTATGTAAATGTGATTTACGCTACCTCTGATTTAAATCCTCGTGGTTTAGTCCCATTGAATTCTCCATATGGAAGCGTAAAGGTTGGTGTGGACCTCTGGACAGATATTCGCTTTTCTCAAATCCAACCCTTTGGCGGTTTGGTTTCAACGCCACTTCTTGCTTTTGGCTTTTTCTTCCTCTTGTCACCAGCCTTCATCGCTGTTGCCTTTGATTCACCAGATATCTTCTTTGCACTTTTCTCACCGGCTTTTAATCTTCTGCTCGCCACCATCCACTTTAGGCACTACTGATATCTTTGCACCACTTGATTTAATTGCTTTTAGTTAATTTGCTTATTTGACATCACTGATAATTTGAACTCAATTTAATGTGCATATAAATGTTTTTATTGTTCATTTTCAAATTCGTTTCACAAAAGTTTTTAACAATTTCATCAATTTCACCGGCTATGTTTATTGGTTGTAATTTCTTATCCCAATTTATGTATGATTATAAGCGTTCAAGTCAAAATGTTTAAACTATTTTGTAAATGATTGTATTTAATATCTGTGTAAATCACAATACACGAGGTATTTGTATTTATTTAATTTGAGCCAAATTGCATTTAACTTTGATTCGGAACCATTTAACGCTTATTTGTCATTAATATGCCAGTTAATTTCTTACACTTCTCGCCGAGACAAGGGCGACAGGGGGAAGTTACAACGTAACAGGGACAATTATGCAAAGTTCCTTTGAGATTTACATACCAAACTAGGGAGCTGCAGCTTGTAAAATACAGAAATAGTTCATCAACTTAAGTTCAAATGCACGGACTCTAGTTTATCCCAAACTCGGATGTGACAGATTGTGTGCCTTGCAATTTTTATTTGTATTTAATAAGCTCAGTCCGCCAGATAATCCAATTACTTATTGGAAAACGTACCACTGTTCCCACACAAAAGTCCATAAATTACCTTCAAGGCATTCTCCACATGCCAGTACCCCAGTTTGCATATTTTAAATGTATCTTTATATTTACAATGGCAAAGAATACATTACAGGGAGGTGTTCAATTCAAAAAAGATTTCTGAAATCCTAGACGAATATGTGGGTATCCAACAATTCATTTCCTGATGACACAGCAATTTTCTTGAAGGCTTCAAACCTAAAAACAACATGACGAAAAAACGAAAGCAACAAACACAAAATAAAGAATAACCAAAATGTCAAGAAAAATATCTTAATCCATTTCAATGCCTGGCAGTGTCGCTCGTAAGCAACCAAGACAACAGCTTACGGGACACATATCATTTGCTTCGACATATTTTTCTCGTTAGGCATTTAGGAATACTGGAAAAAATGTGGGTCCTCTCGTCCTCTTACGAAAAGAGAGCAAAAAGAAAAGAAAACAAAAAAGAAATTAGAGAAAGAGTACACTTACACACAGCACAAATGAACAAATCCCCCTGACATATAAAAAAGGGAAAGGACTTAAATTTGGTCTACTTTTAACCATCTTACAAAAGTCACCAGGACTCCCTGGAGAAGCTCTGCGGCGTACGCAGTATGGCGAAATAGAATACCGAAAAATGGATAAGGACAACACAACGCATAGATAAGGAGATAAATAAATAAATAAATAAAATATTTAACAGGACATGGCAAATGGAGGATACAGCAATAAATCAACCCCTTTTGGCCCAGTGTGATTTATTACAGGATGGCGGGATGTCGGAAAAGGCAGGGTGTTCGCCAACGCAATTATTGAATTACACTCCTCTCCCGATCGTCCTTAGTCGGCGTATGTCCTAATGGTAAATAATGACGACCGGGAATGTGTCATTGGATCTTGACTCTCCGTAAATTCCCATGTCCGTTAGAGAGATGTTGATAGTGGAAGGAATTCCGTAGGTGATCAAATGACCTATAAATAATAAATACGCTTACAGTATCTTTAAATACAATCAAATAACGGGGATATGCTGGAATCTTATCGCCTGCTGCTGTAAATTCTTTAGCAAAGCAGGTGGAACATATTGTAATTGCACATAAGTATTTTTCTACCATATGTTGAATACGGACCGACATCTGATATGGTATTACATTTGGGGATGTTATCTCTATAATGCTTTTTCTTCATTTTTTTGTATCATGTCCTTAGAATTCTGCAGGCGATTATTCATTGGGAATTGTTTTAGCTCTACTCAATTTTACCGCTGTGATGTCTGAAAGGTAATATACGATTTTTTTGTTGTGATTTTTCGTCACGACGTCGTCTGCACAAATGAGTCAGAAGTTCGATTGAGATTGAATCATCCTTCTATCTCCTCAATGTCATTGCCTAAGGCATATGACAAATAGTTGTCTACTTTCGCTACATTCGGATAAAGTAAAATTCTGGCAATATGGTCCATGTCATGGTTTCATTTAAAGATTTTCATCGTAACTTTAAGTGAAAGGATTTGTGAGCCCAAGGACACCGATATTTAGCATTGGCAGTATGGAAACTAGGCAGTCAGAAATGAATATGGGTAAATTCAATAGATTATATAAGGCTGTGTCGTTAGGAGTGGATATCGTTATATATATGTATATATTGAATTGTACCACATCAAATGTCTGATTTTATAGAAAAAATTTAAAACCCAATATTACTGTTCCGTATATTTTTATTTAATCAAAATAGGATCCGTTGGCATCTATGACACTCATCCAACGTGATACAAGGTCAAATATTCCTTTTTCGTAAAAGTGCTGACTTTTAGAGGCAATGAGATCTTCAAAGGCTTTTATGATTTCTGCTCGGTTCCGGAATACCTTCTGCCGACAAAATTAATCCAGAGAGCGAAAAAGACGGTAGTCCGCTGGGGAAATGTTAGGAAAGTAATGTGGATGCGGAAGAATATCAAATCCCAACTGCAACCGTTTTTGCACCGTTACATGTGAGGTTTGTGGTCTAGCATTGTCATGCAAAAGGATCGGGTCGTGCCTATTGACCAACGCAGGTTACTTTTCAGCCAATTTGATATGCAACATGTCAATTTCCTTACATTATTTAATATCGTATATCGTGTATCCTCGTTAAAGAAATGAAAACTGGATTGGCGCCATAACGTTTTTTGGGTGAAGATCGGGCTTGGGGGTGTGTTTTGGTTTTTTATCTGCATCCAACCACTGCCCAGGTCTTTTACGGTTATCATACAGAATCCACTTTTCATCACACGTGACTATCCGGTGCAAAAACCGTTCAGTTTGGTTTCTTAATGTAAGCGATGCGCAGCTTTCCAGAAGGCGTAGTTTTTGGGACTCGTTCAGTTCATGGGGTACCCACTTTTTATTACCTTTCTTATGAGAGAAAGGTGTCGACTTATTGTCATTGGGGATACTCCCGTACCTTGTGCAATCTCCGGCACCAATTGCGTTTGGTCAGCAACCACCATTGCTCGTAAAACATCGCCATCAACTAACCTTTCCGGCTTTACACGTGGTTCATTTTCGAGGCTGAAATCTCACGAACGGAACTTTCAAAACCAACGTCGTATAGTGTGTTCGTTTACCGATACACCCTCAAATGCGTCATTAATGTTTTTCATTGCCAATGACGCATTGTGTCCCACTTTAAATTCATAAAGGAAGGTAAACAAAAAAAAGTAACTGTACTTGTAACAAACTCTAAGATTCTCGCACGCCACTTTACTTAAAAAAAAGAAGAAAATTTAACGTTCTGGCACAGGTGTTCATTCCAGAACTACTTATTTCCGACTAGGCAAAAATCGGACATTTCATGTGGTACAACCCAATATATATATATATATATATCATCGGCACTACAACCGGGATCCGGTCTTTGCCTTACTTAACAAATCTCTCCACCGATCCCGATTTCAAGCCGATGTCATCCAGTTTGGCATTTTCAGGCTCTGGGCGTCATGGTCCACGCTATCCCTCCATCGCAGAGAAGGTCTGCGCGCTGTCTCCTTCTATACATCCTGCCACAAAGGACTTTCCGGGCAGGCTCCTCTTCGCTCATTCGAGCTAGGTGTCCCGCCCACCGGAGTCAACCGAGCTTTATTTTTCTTACAACATTATCTTCAAGGTAGATTGCGTACAACTCATGGTTGTAGCGTCTCCAGAATCGCCCTCCCTAACATACGGGGCCAACAATTCTCCTTAAGACCTTCCTCTCAAACGCGTCTAAGACTTCAGAATGCCTTTTATTCAGCACCCAGGTCTCGGATCCATAAATGAGTACTGGTAAGAACATGGTCTTGTACAGTAGTAGCTTGGATGTTCTGGATAAATTTCAGGATTTAAAGAGCCTTGATATACCATAGTAGGCTTTGTTGGTTTTAATCAGCCGTTCGCGTATTTCTTCTTCCATATTGTTATCGGCTGATACTATTGACCCAAGGTAGTTAAAGGATTGCACTACTTCAAATTCGTGCTCCACTACCCTGATAGTTTGACCAACGTTAGTTAGTTAGTTTGACCAACATTAGGTATATATATATTATATATATATATATATATATATATATATATATATATATATATATATATATATAATGTGTATCCATCATATAAAAATGATTGAAATATCAAAAACAAACTTATCAAATGGAAAAATTGGTATTTTTAGTAGGTTGAGCTCCATTACCATTAAACATCCTTCCTTATAATTGGAACACCCTCTATTACACATTATTTTAGGATTGATAAGCTGCCAGGGAACAACAAAAACATAGTTTTCACTTAAAATATGTAGATTCTTTTAATGGTAGTGTGACACCACACTGTAGTACAACTATTTGATTCACCCTCGTAGTTCTGTGAATGCATCTTTTTGACTCTTTTACGAGAATTGACCTTTTTGAAGGACAATATCAGACTTACTTATAAGACGAATCTTCAATGATCCCTTGTTTATATCCCTGCATGAGCGAACAAACAACTGATCTCACCAACTAATAAGAGAAAGAATAAAGAAACTCATTTCACCAACTGATAAGAAAAAGAACCAAGGAACTAATTAATTAACCTGAAAAGAAGACTAGAAGAAAGGCGTCTCAATTTATGGAATCGAAGAACGCATTGAATTAAGTGTTGGTGCTACTGCTGTTGGTGCAAATCTTTCCCTCATTTTAAAAGTGTGCATATCAATTAATAAAAAAAGTATTTCTAATATGCGTTTGACACACGTCAGCAGAAAAATCTTCGGGATTTAACGATATATTTACCTAGTCAAGTGACATCAAAGGACGTACATATGTCTAATTCTCGTTAGAATCTCAAATGACGTGAGCCGTCCAAATAACAAAATGCGTACTAAGTAGAACCCAATTCATGTTTTTTCATGTGTTGTGTGGGAGACACATCAGCGAACTTGCTTTCGATGTAACACTGTAACACTAGATTAAGTGTGCACTATATAATTATTCAGATTAATTTGGGGGTACTCACGTGTGCTGCTAATATTACTCGTCCAGGAGCCTTCCTTTTGTTTGCTGGTTATAGCAAATAATCCGCCTTAGTTCACCTTGTTGGCTTACCTCTCTTATTCTCCTTCTTTTAATAGTTTAACATATTATTTTTCCTTTTTTTTTGCCTTTAGATTTAGTAAATATTGTTTTAGTTCTAGTTTTACATTCACGCGAACGGGTTTTTACAATGAACACTTTTTAGCTTAATAATAATTATAATGTTGTTCTAGTTCCTTTCCTTATGTTTTGTTAATACACATTTCTGATTTTCAACACTTTTCTGTTCTTTCTTTTCGCTCGTTTAAATTTTACGTATACATATTTTGTGTCTTTTGTTTTATTATTATTATTATTTCAACGAACGAAGTATTCACACACGGTTCGCGGTAACAAATGCACACCTGACGTCGACAAACTTCTCACTTAGACTCCCAGACTCCTCACTACTCAACAGGTACTCTTTCCATGATCTCCCATTTTCGATCGCAAACTCAACCTCATTCTCACATTTCCACGCGCAATAAGATGAATAAACTCTTGCGAATTATGTAACAACACCAGGAACAGAAACGCTATAACAATACAAAAAAAAAGTTGTATTCTTTATTCTGTTTTTCGACACAACTAAAATATTTCACTTGGGACAATTAGTTGATTTACCATAACCTTATTCACTTGTTTGATATCGAACTCCGCGACCCAATTCAATATTGGGTCGTCGGAAATTCCTCCTCCCGGTAAATAAATTATTGTTGTATTCGTTGAGAATGTCACAAGATACGATCGAGTCAAACTTAATGCATACGTCTTCTGTTTTTTTTTTGTGTTTCTTGATCTGACTATTATTGATCTTCCTCTGTTCAATTATAAAGAGAATCCCTTGTCCTCCTGTTAACGATCCCAATTTTCTGTCATTGTTCTTTCTTGAGATACATATTCCCATTGATCCCTGCGGAACCTTCTTTTAGATATTCCATCGCGGGGCGGGACGGAGTTTACCTGTTACTCTGCTCCTCGCGTCGCATCTGTCGCATCATGCCACATAGAATATCATTTGCTACGGACCTTGTCTGTTTTGAACTGAGCATGTATTCTTTTACTTCTGCCGGGGTAGCTGTCCGTCTCATATGTTTCTCCAAAATCGTTCGTGGTGTCTCGAATCTCACGCTCTCTGTGAGTACGTGTTCCGCATTTTCCTTTTTTCTTCGCAATACAAGCAAGTATTGCCGAAAGCATCCATGTCCTGATATTAGCTGAGCCAGGTGGTAATTCAGCTCGACATGTTTTAGTGATGCCAGCCTATGTACTGAGTTCACTCCCCACATGTACGACTTATACTGTGCGGCTCCTGCTCATATGTGAGCTGCATACATTACAATGGAGGTGTTGACACTTGTTATGAGTTTCCTTATGCGGGGCCGGGGTCCTCCAACATTAGCTAGCAGTCTCGCCGTTTTTTCACTCGTTTTCTCAGGTGTTCCTTGAAGCTCAACCTGTTGTCGAGTGTAACACCAAGATATTTAATATATGGACTGCATCTGGTTGGTTGTCCTTCTATTTCCAAATCAAGATGTTCAACTTTTTTGCGGCTGCTTATTAAAACTTCCTTCGTCTTATGTCCAGCAAGTTTCAGTCCGGCAATGTCTAGCCAGCATTTATTGCTCTGGATTGCTTGAGAGCAAACATTCTCCAGGCCATCTAGATGTTTGGCACTATTGCCAAATCATCTGCATACCCAATGACTTTAACCCCTTCTGGTACATTGACCCTGAGCACACCACCATACATGATATTCCAATAACAGCGGACCTAATACAGATCCTTGAGGTTCACACGCTGTTATTTTATATTCCTGGTCACTCATCTGTGTCATAGAGCAGTCTTCTACCCGAGAGATAGTTGCTAGTATACGCACCAAGTAGGGTGAGACTTGTAGATCGCCCAACGCTTCTAGAATCCGATTTCAGTTCACCGAGTTAAATGAATTTTTAACATATAGTGTGACCACCGCGCAGTATTTTTTTTTTTGTTCCGCCTAGCCCATCGTGCTCCAGCTATCGCACTGCGAGCGAAGTCGCATACAACAGATAGCGCATTACCGGCTGATCTTCTTTTCCGGAACCGACACTGCCATTCAGAGAGCCCCGTTGTGAATTGTTCCAGGCGAGCGGAAATTAATCGCTGAAGCATTTTCCCTGTTGTGTCTAGCACATAACGGGCGATAGGACGTTGGCGCTTCTGGATTCTTGACTCCTTTTGGTATAAGCGGAAGCCGTTGTTTTTTCCATCATTTGGGAAATTGTCCTGTGGCGGTGCCGCTAAACCCCACGGTACACTTACCTAAAAACCCCCATAACCTCATCCCAAGTCGCATACGTTTTTTAATGCAATCGCATTAACCACCTGAAAATGCTTCACGCATTAATTAGATCAAAGCTATAATCGTAAAGTCCCTGTAAAGAAAACTTACCTTTTCATGTATCTCATCGCATACAATTTTCCGTAAGATTTCTTTCTTTGCTTATCTGGAATTCCGAACCAATTCGGCATCTTCGGTACCAGACAATTCCTATAAACAAAATGATTCGGTTTGCATACAATGTAACCGTCATGACAGCGACCATAAATATTGCGCCGTCTCTTTTCCAACTTCACCATGTGTACGATAAATTTCTTTACGTACACATCGGCCGGCGACCTTTTCCTCCCAGCAATAAAATTCTCTAACTCGCAGCATGTGCAAACAGAAGAACGCTGTACCTACATAGGTTTCCTCCGATACCATAAACAATTCATATCGTTTGTGGTATCCGAAAACATTTTTTTTTTTTTTTCATTTAATGAGCGGCTGCTATTTATTTAGCCGACCCTCATTACCGACCGATGCATAAGCAAACCTATTAGTATCCGACGAGTTTGGTTTTGTTTGCTTTACCGAAATCGTATACTATGAATGCACTTTATGCCCTTTCTTTGTTCTAGGTTCGTACTCATCCATGAAAGAACCATGCACACACACCACTGCACTAAAGAGTGCATTTCTGTGACCACACCCTTAAGAGAAAAGATTTTCTCTCTCTTCCCTTTTATTAGCCCTATCCTACGATGGAATTCATGTCAGAGTTCTATCCTCGGTGAGTGTCCGTTGGTCACGCTGGTCACATCACTCCCGCTGTCTGTAGCGCCGCAGACACGCGAAATTACCCCGCGAGTCGAGTTGTCTTGTCGTTTAGTTGTGCTGCTCACCTTTCCTGGTTACTGTTATCGCGCATAATAGTGAAATTCGTGTATGACCCCACTAACTAAAACAGAACATTCGACATTTTGTAATTATTGTACGACACCCCGCATAAATGAAATCTTCAGTGAATGTTTGTACTGAGTCTTGAAATGAACATTAAATACGTATTACAAATCAACTAAGTCAATGTGTTTTAATTTCTATCCGTGGACAATGTTTTCCTTATTCTTACTTGGCTATTCCTGTGAGTGTTTATTTTACTTCTTGTGTTGGTGATATTTTCGGCTGAAGCATCGATGGCGTCCCATTGTTCCGCATTCGTGCAGCTCCGGATGAAAACAGTTTTCTTTTGGAACATCGGCCAATCTTCTTATAATGATGATGGAGGAAGAAGGGAATCAGCGCCGTACGCCAGCGCAACATATTTCTTCCCCACAGTCCTGTTTGAAGGCATGTTGTGAAGAGACTGCCGAAGACTTCCGGCTATTTTGCTAAAGCAAACTTAACTACAGCATTAGGAATAACCGGTTTTTTTTTTTTTGTAAACCCTTTCAGCCCAGAGCACCTCTTCGGTGGTCACAGGACGTATTCCTCTTTCAGTAATGTTCCATTCCCCTTGTGGCCTCAACACCCCATCACACTGCGGGAAGAGGACAGCAACGATTGTGGTCATGCCACTTTTACTTTTTTGCATTTGACTACTGGTGTTGTGTAGTATTTTCATGACTATCCAGTAACCGCTACCCCATGGATTGTTATTTAATTCATCCCTTAAGGAACAAAACGCCCCATATTTACTCTTGCGGATTACATTCCGCAACTCTTTTCGTTTGTTGACGAATTCCGTATGTAATTGTGGGTAGGTGCCGCGGTTTCTTGCTCTTTCTTGCAAGCGTCGTAACCTGTTGCACTCCGATCGCACATGGGCGATTTCTCCAATACACTGGTCTGATTGCCCCTGCTGCTGGTTGTCATAGACATAGAAGCATCACATGCCGTCGTTAGCCACTTCATGACTTTTTCAGCCTGCCTGTTCGCATCGGCGTCTTTTTCAAACTATGCGATATTGTCTTCCAGTATATAATCGAGCAGTTCCACATCGAGGTCCTTCTCTTTCTACCCTTTTTTCTGAGCTTTCTTCGTCAATTTGCCAGAGATGAGTCCCCTGTGTGGTAATATTTCGTACATCACGGCTTGGTGGTCACTATGGGTGTAGGATTCCAAAACCCGCCACTCCATACTTCTTGCCAACATGGAGTTGGCAAATGTGATGTCGGTTTTGGGCCGGCCTTTCGCGTTTATGAAGGTGCCGTCAGCACCATCTTTAAGTCACACCACATTTAGGACTGCGAAGGCTTCAAGCAGTGCCTGTTTTTTATATGATTTATTCGGCTTAATTCAAGCTATATACAAAACTATCATCCTTATAAACTAACTTAAGACTAAAAAACTAAAGTAGTAGTTAATGCAAAAAAACGAAAAAAAAAACAAAAACTATGACAAAAAAAAACAAGGGAAGAGAAGAGGAGTTCGGGGTGGTTGAGGTAGGAGGCGAGCGAGTGTATGTGGGGGTGGCAAATGTGACATAAGTGAGACAGCGAACAGTGTACGGCAAATGTATTGGAATGTGTACGGGTTGTGAGGGAATAGACGGTGGGCGGGGCAAGGTCAGGTGGGGAAAGAGAGAAGACGGCGTTTCAGTGCAGTCGATGTAAGGTGGAAATCGAACGAAGTAGGGTAAGAGTTAGCCGACCTCAGCATTCGCGAAATAGGTTCATTAGAGCCATAAGAAGTGTGGTGAGTGGGCCGATAGAAGAGACGGGTTTCGCAGGTTACGGGGGTTAGTGTGAAGTGCAATGATGGAGAGCAGGCTTGGGCAGTTGATTGTGCCTGAAAGGAGACGGTGGGTGAAAATGATACCGGCATGAGTTCTGCGCACCTCAAGTGTGTTGGGGTTAATCAGATGGAGCCGGCTTGTGTATGGGGGGAGAATCCAAGGATTCACTCAGTTCAGCCCGCGGAGGGCAAAACCCAGAAAACGATGTTGCACGCTTGCGATTCTGCGAATATGGGACGAATAGTGTGGAGACCAGACCTGACTGGCGTATTGAAGAAAGGGGCGGACGAAGGCTATGTAGAGAGAACGGGAAACGTAATGGATAGAGAATTCTTTAGACCAGCGTTTCACAAACCTAAGGGCAGAGTTGGCCTTAAGAATAATATCATCGATATGCGGGATGAAGCTAAGCTCCCTGTCAAATAAGATCCCGAGGTCCCGAATCGAGGGTACAAATGATATCTGTTGGTTTAGCAGGAAGTAGGAGCATGGCGGTGGGGGGGGGGGGGGGCGTTTGCGGGAGAAAGTGGTGGAGTGACATTTGAAAACGTTAGGTTCAAGGCAGTTATTACGGCACCAGGTTGAGAAGCTGTCGACATCTGTTTGGAGAAGTGAGGAGTCGAGAGGAGAGATGATCGTTTTGTAGAGTTTGGCGTCATCCGCATAGAGGGAGATGGATGAGTATTTAATAATGGAGTCAACGTCATTGATGGTAAGGATAAATAGGAGGGGACCTAGATGACTGCCTTGCGGAATCCCCGACGTGGGAAAAAAATGGATTGGAAAGGGAGGATTTGAATTTGACACGGTAGGATCGGTCTTTCAGATAAGAAAATAACCACTTGAGGTCAGCTTAAAGGGGATGAGATTATGGGAGATTTTGTCAAAGGCCTTGCTGAAATCGATGGTGATTACATCGGCTTCGTTGCCATTCTCTAAGACACGGAGAGGATGGGATGAGAACACGAGCAGATTCGTTGTGGTTGACCTTTCCAAAAGGAAACCATGCTGGTTGGGTGAGATGATGGATTTACAACGGAAATCCCTTAGCACAGTTTAGGGATAAGTGAGACAGTGTATATCGTTTTTAAGTCCCTTTTTATGTATGGGGGTGAAATAGGAGGAATTCCAGATACTAGGGAAGATACCTCGTGAAAGGGATATATTGCCTCACCTCTACTGTTGGTCCGTGTGCTTCCCCATTCTACCGCCCAAGCGTTGAAATCTCCAGCAACTATAAAGGGGCTCTTATCTCTAGCTTCTTGTGTTCCCTGTCTAAAAAGCATTTGAACTATTCTATTTCCCACCTTGGCGGAGAAATGAATTCCTCTGATCTTCACATATGCGAATCCTTCCAGCCACTGGACACATCTGCATTCCATGGGGACTGTTCCGCTGCTGTCTTCCTCCCATGTAATTGTACTAGTGCCAGGCATCCTGTACTGCTCATTGATGAGTACCACGTCTGCACCATATTCCTTAACCATTTGGGAAAAGAGATCATGTGTGGCTCCACGATGGTTTCAGTTAATTTGAAAGCACTTAAACATATCCATTTTTATTCAGGAGATTAGACACCGGGTTTTAAAATGCTCGGCATTTGTAACTTCCTGTTGAGTTGTGGTTACCCGCTTCGTTTGGGGTTTTGATTCGCAGAACATACATTTGGGTTGTGCTTTACAGCCCATTGCTTTGTGGCCTTTTTCACCGCATTTCAAACAGTTCTCCGAACGATCTTTTTCGGATTTGCAGGATTTCGCTTTATGACCATATTGCCAACATCGTGGGGTGCGATATGTTCTCGTAGTCTGCATCTCACCCATCAAACCCGTAGGAAACCTGCAGCCCGAAACATGCTAGCTTTTTCTCTTGGTAAGCGGATTATGGCAGCCTGCGCGCCATCTGGTTTCCTTCTTAAACTCTTTACCGCTTCCTTTGAGACCGCGTTCAGTGCAGGGAACTGTATAGCGATCGCTGTCAGGATTTTCTCGAACTCATCTAAATCACGACACTCGACCGTGATTTCCTGTGACACTATTTTCACACTAGCATCTTCCTTTACTACTTGTTGTACCTTTGCTTTCAGCGTCTCGGTGGTGGCCTCTGGTGGGCGTTTCAGTTCTAGCAACTATTCCCCGTTTGCTGTCTTTAAAACTTTATCCACGCTATTTCCTAGTTCACTTAGCTCGGGCTTGGCCTTCATGTACTTCCATATATCCACATGTGTTATTTACCCTTCTTTTAGAAGAGAATGTGGCGGCTCTTTAATACATTCCCAAAGAACCGCCCATCCTCTTAAATTAACCACTTTCCAACCCACTATACCTACCTGCAATTTTGGGGCAGCGTAAGCTACCCTTCATTCTCTTTCACCTGAAAGTTGAATCTTATCAACCATGCTCTCCAAACAAATTATTTCATTCATACATGTACCGCGCCAGACAATCGGCTCAGCTAGTCAACAATTATAAAAGATAAATACACGCTGGCCAGCGTAATTGTTGACATAGCTGTAGCCGGTATTCTTGCTACGATTCATGAGTGAATATCGCGCCTATACCCTTAGGTCCGCAACACTTGCGACAATTCCTTTTCATCGGTTATCAACCGATCCTGGAATTTTGGCATGGAAAAGATCATTATTTATTTAACCTTACCCATGCCATGCATATGATGACCCGCCTGAAAACCTAAATTAAACATATAGCCATCCTGTCGGACCCTTTGCCGCCATTGACGAGGTCCCTGTTGACTTATGTCAACAAAATAATTTGCCTCCTTCTGCACCGGAGCCATATGACTAGATTGGATATTGCCTACATCGGTGTTTCCAAGGAATCTTAGGCAAATATCATGACGACCCCTTTTCTATCATAGGCACATCATATACATCATCTGTGCATCATCATCATCATATACACTATTGATCTGTGAAATATCGTTTTTGTTTACTTTGAAACAAGAAAAAACTATTTCGATCTCTGAGATACATCACCAACGATGTTCTGTTTGATCAGGTGTCCACGATCATGGTCCTCATCGCGGGGCATTGTACTTGTCCTATACGCCACATATATAATCCTCCCTTATCTATGCAACTCGCGGCCATCGAATGGATGGATGTGAGTTGCATCAAGAGGAGTCAAATCTTATCCGCCTAACTAGACAGACGTGCCGAGGTCGTTGCGTCTCGTAGTTTTTTTTTTGTTCCACCGAATGAGTGAAGTCGAGTTTTAGCGGTGTCAAGTCGGAATCGAGTTGCGTGCGCTGATGAAGCTAATTTTACCTTTAGTGCCAAGTCTAAACTTTCATTTTCGTGTCTAAGACAAGTGAATTAAAAAAAAAGCACCGCGCGCGGAGAAACAATTAAATAATTAATATTGATGTGCCGGGATAGACTAAAGTTATTCCAACACCGTTTTCGGTTAAAATTTGTATTCTTATGGGCCACACGTGTTTCAATTAGAAGTTTAATAACCCTTATTCGACAAATAGTAAAAGTCACCAGTGAACAATAAATGTATTTTCAGCTACCACTCCAGTGTTTTTGTTTTCTTTAGTTTTGGTGAACAATCTGTGGTGTTTTTTATGCAACCTGCATCCTTGCTGATGCCAACGTAAAAACTACCCACAAGAATGTATACGGTTTTGAATGTTCGCTGATTCCTCGGAGATACTTTCTCCCGGAACTCTTCTCATCGGTTTTCGTTTTCTTGATTTTCAAATATTTTACGGCTGAGGATTTCACTCACAATATTGCAATAGAGGATGTGAAGAAAGCGGATATTAACTTTTCTTCATTTTTAATTTTTCTGTGGCTTAGAAAGTACTTTCTACCGCTTTTGGTGGATCAGCTGATTGAGTTTCCACCGTAGTTAAATGCCCAACAGATTCCATAGCAATCGCAGTCTTTTCATCGGTTTCATCAACCTTATATAAATTAGACTCAGAGATCCTTTCTTGGTGAATGAAAGTGGAGTTATGTTCAAATTTACTCTAACTTCATCGGTTATTACTGATTTCCAATTTGGTACCAAATCTGTCTCCATCGTTCTGGGGTTAATGGGATTCTGAGTGGATATTTAAACGACCTAATTTCTACTTGTCTTTGGGTCTGATTTAAAGGGAGAACGCTGTGAACCAGTGTGTAGACAATATCAGAAAATGACATCGTATGGAAATGAGGACCAGAATCAGGAGGAAATTTATTCTTGGGCAGTTGCCCTTCATGCGTTTCCTTCTTGTGTGGATGACTTTTTTTGGCTAAGTGAGGAATTCTGTCTCAGGCTTTGAGTAGAGTACATACATACATACGGTAGACGACGTAGTCTTCCTGGAAAACTTCTTCAATCTGAAGCAATTTCATTTTTCAACGGGTAACAAAATATTCAGTTTTGCAGATAATACTACACTTATTTCCTCATTTGAGAATGACCGTGTCTAATGGATCAACGTCTCACCAGCTGAGATGTAGCCAGATCGAGCCTCAAAATTGGGATCTGGGTGGGGCGCTACAGTGGGGAAAGGTTAAAAGCATAGGCTTCAATGCAACGAAGATGCAATATACAACATTTACAAGATCAAATGGATCGTCAGTTTCACAACAGATGATGAATGGTCAGGCCCTTGAATCTAAGGAAAGCATGTATTTTCATGGTCTGAAGAAATGTATAGTGGTATGGCACACGCATCAAACATCGCCAATTTCACCTCAAATTAGACCTGCGTTCGAATATACTTCACATGTTTAGAGCTCTGCTCCTAATCATGTGCATGACCTACTTGAGATCATAAAGAGGCGGACGATCCACCTGATCGGGGACACGACGCTAACGTCGTAACTGCAGCCGCTATCACATCGAAGATGCCCTCCGGGAGATGGTTCCTCGGAAATTATTCCGAACCATTCGGTTTATTTGTGATCCAGAAGACAATTCGACGGATCCTATCAAATTCAGCCATGTAATTTGTTTCGGCGGTACATTCGAATAAATTCGAATGATTCGATTCAAATGTCTTCGATTCAGGAGGAATATATATATATATATATATATATATATATATATATATATATATGTATATATATATATACGAGGATGAACTGTAAACTTTCCGAACGCAGCATGAAAATAGCAGCACTCGTCAATAAAAGCTAGTCAATGTAGTTGTGCATCTTTTGACAGTTACTCACCAAAATATCAGCCATTTTGGACGCGCAGTTCTTATTTGACAGTCGTAATAAATCCGAGTTTTGGAGCCGATTAGTTACTGTCGATGAAGCTTGGATACACCATTATACACCCGAAACAAAAATACAGTCAAAACAGCACAGGAGGAATCGGCTCCAAAAAAACACAAAAACTGTTTTTTTTTTTTGGCTGGAAAAGTGATGGGGACTATTTTTTGGGGTAGTCATGGAGTTATCTTAATCGATTATCTTCAAAAAGGGAAAACCGACACTGGAGCATACTACGCATCATTATTTGACCAACAGAAGGCAGAAATTGCGGTAAAATGGCCAGATTTGCAGAAAGAGAAAATCCTGTTTCAACAAGACACGGCGCCGTCTCACGCTTCAGGGGTTGCCATCGCGAAATCCACGGATTACGATTTCAACTGCTTGACCATCCGCCTTACTCACCAGATCTAGCCCCTAGCGACTTCGTTTTATTCCCTAATCTAAAAATTGCGGTTGGGGGACAGAGATTTTCGTCAAATGAGGAGGCAATCACCTTCGTGAATAGTTATTTTGCAGAGAAAAACGCCGAGTACTGTTTGGGCCGGTTAGAGAGATGGGAACATCGCTAGGGACAATGTTACAAGGCGACTATGTAGAAAAATAAAAACAAATTTTAAGAAAACAGATTATATATATATAATCTGTTGCTCCTCGATAGTATAGTGGTTAGTACACCCGCCTGTCACCCGGGAGACCGGGGTTCGATTCCCCGTCGGGAAGCCCCTGGCGCAAGACTAATGACCTTGCCCAGAAAAAATAAATCATTATGGAAAATTTAACAGTCCTCAGGACTTGCTAAATAAGGCCAAGACCGGTTCCCGGTTGTAGTGCCGATGATGATGATGATATATATATATATATATATATATACATATATATATATATATATATATATATATATATATATATATATATATATATATGAACATTTCGCATGGAGCAAGATTTTCAATGAAATGAATATTGAGTGTGCTCAGGTAAAACACATACTGAACTTCCTTGTTGTTGGGGTTCTCAAGAATGAAATCATCCAACAGTGATTACAAGAACTGAAATTTACCACAGGTACATGCTTTGTCTATTCAAACTACGTGAAACAGTCTGCATTTATTACGGTCACCCAACCATGGTGAATAGCACATCATCAAAATGTAATCGAAAAAGTTATTAGCGCCGTATACCACAATATTAATGTAGCAATCACATGCCACATAGCTGGTTAAGTTTACTAGCATACACACGGCCGTTTATTCATGCATGGGCGATTTTGTTTTAACCTTTTTCAGTGTAGCCCATAATTAAATTCTTCATTGTTTCTCACAAGGCTTTTAGATATGAAAGCTAACTCTTTTGTCATAAGTTGACCCTTTACTGAAAGCACATACCATAGTTTCGCATCTATAACAAATGAATAATCAGAAAAAAATAAATATATATAGAGACATTCGTCATTTGGAAGTCTATTTCGTCCCCTTTGTTAAATTGTCTTCGTTGTTTCATTCCACCTCCGTTCCTTGTATTACGTTTCATTATATTTGACCTTTAAATTCCACTTGAAGTTAATTCCCCCAACCATTGTGTAATGAATAATTTAATCCCTTTTATATGAAATGACTCACCTCATGTCTGGGTTAAGGAGAACGTTGTTGCAGGTCTTCGTGTCGAATAACTTATTCGCCTTTCATTGGTAATAAGTTTATATATCATGTGGGGTTAAGACCCAGAACGACGGTGTGTGGAATCTATACAAACGTGTCGTATAACAATTTGGCCAATTATTTGGTGCACTCAACTGGAATAAATTGGGAACTGCCATGGTGTTGAAACTCACAACTAAGTAAGTGTACAAATTAACATATTACATCCCTATCGTTGGCAAGCTATTAGGATTGAGTATTTTACTGCCAAGGAAAGCTTCGTAGTTTAATTTTATATTATGAGTGAATATAAAGACTGTTTACTGTTCGCAGCCCGAATAGGTGATGCAGTTCTTCTGGACAAGTAATATATTTGCGAAAAAAGAGATAAGCTAAAACGAGTAAATTGCAAATATTACCTTAATGACCTGAAAGCATGGCTTAGAAGTAGGAGATCCTAATAAAGTAGAAGATCCTAATAAAACAATACCAACGATAAGCCCATCATCATCAGTAAACCATTTATGTTTAATGGTACCCATATCACTCTATTTCCAAGGAGTCGAATGTTGGGACAAATTTATTCGGTATTTCTATGATTCTGTTGTCACTCCATCGGATAGGCGGTTTCCCTTTGTTTCTTAGAACTTCCTTAGATGTTCTTTATCGATAAGAACTGTTCGAAGTTGCTACCACTTTAGTAGAATAATTCATAAGTTTGTTGCGTTTATGTTTGGTTAATGACACAAAACCATCAATTGAAACTTCACACTTAAATCCACATATTTCATTCAACTTATCAACTAACAGTGCTGTCATTTGTATTTTCCTTATATCGAAATACCGATGTATGGAGGAAATGACATAAAGGTTGGTTTTATTCATTCAATTGAATTTCGGTTATCCATGTCTAGTAATCGAAAAACATTATTTTATAGATGAGCAACATTTACCCTTAAAAGCCCACTGAATGCCTAATTAGCGATATAATGAGACGGCAAGCTACTTTCCACAATATGTAAAACGAATAATACGTGAACTTAACCCTGTTTTTGAGCTCCTTGGAAAAATATCATTCATAGCTGTGATTATACAGACTCCAACTGAGGGAAAACCTTCCAATGGCTTAATTGGTTTTTTACCAGGAATGGTAAGTAATTTTCTGAATAAACCAATTTATTTTAATTTAGACATTTATAATTTAATTTTTTATGTAAAAATTTATTTAATATCTAATGCTTTGGCCATTATTTCTTATAATAGTTAACAATCTTTGTGGTAGACTTCAACAATTCTTCCTTTGAGTTTTTTCTTTTCCAAAAAATTAATTACCTTTCCTTTTAAAAAAGCAATTAAGCCACTAAAGGGTTTTCCCTGAGTTAATGTCGGTTGACAGAACAACTTTTGAATCTTACTGAAAATTAATACAGAAATTGCGAGTCGGCGAGTCGGAACTTAAAGAGCTTTAATTTCTTAAACCGGTCGTAATAATCATCTCAACGGACAGACCGCGAATTCTGCGGTTTACACGTTTAAAAGCAAATATCCAATATTAAATATTTTTGTGGTAGGGCCAGAACGCATCGCTCGAAGTGCCGTAAGTGCCTCAATTCAAAAAGAACGTCGTTCACAGGAATTGGGAATCTCTCGGACCACATACATTTTGCATAAATATCTCGGCCTCCACCCTTACAAGATAAAACTAACTTACTAATTACCAAGTAACTTCTTTTCTCTGATTGCGTTCTACAGAAGTTTGATTTGCTCTAGCAGTTTCCCGGTTGTGTCGAGCATGCATTGCCTGCGATAGAACAACGGCACTTCTGGTTCTTTGGCTCCTTTTGGTATAAGCACAAGACGCTGTTTTTCCATCGTTGAAGAAAGCGACCTGTTTAGAGTCAGGCGGTGAAAAGGCTGCCGAAGACTTCCGGCTTTTTTGTTGAAGCAGTCTTTACCACAGCTTTGGGAATTCCATCCAGTAGCTGGGTCTTATTATTTTTAATGATCCTTGCAGCCAAGAGCCCTCTTTGATGATCACTGGAGGTATTTCCCTATCATTTGTGTTCCAACCCTCTTGTGATCTCATATCTTCACACACTGGGAAGTGATCAGCAACGATTCTGGAAATATCAGTTTTACTCGTTTGCATTTTACTGCTGTTACCGTTGGTACGTAGTAACTCTATAGCGTTTGAAATAATAGTGAAGAAGAACGTGTGATTCGAAGTGGCGCTATGACAGTTTGAATCACGAAAAATTGAACCTAAGCGTTTCCCATCAGGCTACTGGCCGATTTTTGAATTTTATTTTTAAACTCGACTATACTCCACTGATGTGAATTGTTATGTTATCGCTAAGGTATACGGCTCTGATGTATTTTCTTATTCGATTTTTCGTTCGGTGCTCTTCGCTATTTTACTTGTGAATTGTGTGTGTATTTGTTAGAGTCACCACAACTCCCCTACCACTTTTGTCCCAGCAAGACAACATTAAATGAAACACACAAAATATTAAACATAAATAAAAGTACATAACATATAAAACATTTAAACAATTTAAACATTACACACATACATTACAAACAATTTACATTTTTAAATTAAAACATACATTTACCTTTTTAAATTATACATTTACATATTAAACGCTAATTAAACACATGTATTACAAACAACTAACACATTTTTATATTGAACCTAAATACAAAACACAATGTACGTTTTGATTTACACATATAATACATAAAACATAAATTATATTTCATTCATTTACAAATTACAACAACATTCATTTAAAACATAAAATAAACACATTCATTTAACATTACAAATATAAAACATAGAACTTAAATGGAATCATAAAACATAAATAAGAATTAGCGCATAGAAACGCCCAGTTATTTCATGGGCGATGATATCTCCAATAAACTCGAGATGGATCATCGCCGTTGATTAGGCTATACGATAATGTTTAATTGGTATGAGCCAGTTTTCTCGACGGGATAACTGTGGGTGAAAACGAAAAAAAAAGCTGGCGTTAGTCTGTCGGTGTTTAAAAAACAAAAAGGAGAAAGTCTGAATCTGGCCGAGTAGAGTGAACGTCGTCCGCTTAATAAATTAGCAAAGTAACTAAAGCAACGAAATTGAAACTATATTAAAACGTAACCTGACGCAAAGGTTGGAATTGAATGTATTGCGTTTCGAAATATGTTGGTCAATTGGTATTTTCTCTTGTTCGGTAAGTTTAAATTTGTTACTAATAAAACCAGTAAAATGCACTGAGCTAAAATTATTTATATAAAACAAAAAGAAGTAAAGTATATATAAAAACCAAATATATGAACACGAAATCAGTGAGTGACGGAGCGATTCAGTTCTTCTACTTCATATCCTTGACGAGTGATTTTTACTTGGGAATTTAGATTTCAAACAAAACAACAACAAGATACGCAACCAAACGGCAGCAGCCCACGTCGTTCGCCGCACGCCACTCGAGAAAATCTGGAACAACTTGGAGCTGTGACTACCCATTATATATATATATATATATATATATATATATATATATATATATATATATATATATATATATATATATATATATATATATATATATATATGTATATATATATATATATCTATATAAGATTTTATTGTGCAAAAATATTTGTAACACCGTGTAATCTTTGCACGAGTTATTATTTACTTTATCCCTTAGCGCACAGAACGCGATAACATTCCTCAACTGCCTGACGAATTCCACATATAGCTGTGGTACGTGTTTCTTGTTCTTTGTTACAAGCGCCGTAACTTGTTGCAATACGTTCGTAAGTTCTAGACACCACCAAATAAACCGGTTGTCTTTATCGTAACGTAGCAGCATAGCTAACCACTTCATGACTTTTCCAATCTACCCAAGTGTAGTTAGCAAAGGCCATGTTGATTTGGGATCGGCGTCTCTCGGTTATGAAGGTGTCTTCAACATTCCCTTTAAATTAACCTGTCTCCCACTTACCAGGCAAGTCATTCTACTTACCTGAAAATGAGCAGCGTAAGCTACCCTGCATCACCTTCCACCTGAAAACATAAACCCACGGCAAGATTACCATCTTGCCGTGGCATCAAACTTTCACCCCAGGGAATGCTTGCATCCAACGCATCATGTTCCTGAAATCTAATTCGGTTACCTCATCATGTAACCGACATTAATCCCCGAACATGTCAATGCGCATTGCTAAGAAGCACTTTCTCATACACGTGCATGATATGTTCACCCTTGCCTTATCTGCTGAACCATCGGAAGATCGTTCAAACAACAATCCGTTGGTCCAAGAAGACACACCGACCAGCGTGCTTGTTGACAGCAGACGATAGTTTTCCTACCATTTGGTAATTAAATATTGCCCCCATATCGTTAGGTTCGCAACAGTTGCAACCAATTCCCTTTGATCGGCCACCAACCGATTAGGGGATTTGGACATGAACATGATTGTTACTAAAGCAATCATACCCATGATCATGTCTTATGATGCCCCTGCCTGTAAACTAAAACAAGCACACAGTAGCCTCACTGTGTTGATTCTACTTACTAACCACTGGTCCATGGCCACCCTGGGTGAGACGTATGCTTGCACATCTGCAAGGCAAATTCCTCACCATCGTACCCATGTACCAGCACATTTATGTAAACAAATCTCAAATCTTCGGTTGACCTATCCTCACCGAAGAATTTATAGCCTACAACGGCATGATCGTGAACGCCTATGTAAACACGATAATGTTTCTATGTAACATCGGCTAAAGCACGAACAATGTGCATCTCATCGTATGACCCTTGAAATGGCGTTTCTGTTTACTTAGGACACAGAGACCTATTTCGTTCTCAGGCGATCATCACGATGAATTACGACAACAATGCCTGGAGCCCCTTATGCTCGTCCTTTTGTTTGAACAAGTGCAGGACCGTTCGTTGTCTGTATTGCAGGCGAAAGGGTATCGTACTTGTCCTATACGGACATATGGGAAATCCGCCCATTTAACTTCAATTCGATCGCCCATTGGCTATCACCAAGGAGAAGGTCGGATTGTCTACCCTTAGATCGAAGAATCCATCTTTGTGGCGGCTGGTGCAAGTTGAGACGACGATAACCAGGGAGTCCAATTTCGTCACCATAAGAGTGCACACGCACAACTCGCGTCGTTTTTGGAGATTCTTAATATACGTAGTGGAGTCAAATTTCTATCACCACTGTGGACAGTCGAGCCGCTTAGCGTTATCTTTTCACCAGCCGCGTTACAAAGTAGTCCGTTTTTTTAACACGGTCAAGATACACCATTCCAGGGTGCGAGTTGGAGTATAGTGTTTCTTTTTAGTCATCTAGTCAAGAAATCCGTTTTCTTCTTTTAAAGTGAACTTCGTTTGACACTTTCAACGATCCTGAAGGAGTGTAGGCGTCCACCAGTTAAAGGATTAAGTGAATTATATTGTGAACTATCAGTCAAACGATTAGGTGAATTATATTGTGACTTCCAGTGTTAAGCGCATGTGCCGATGCCATAACGTAGATAAAATAAAGAACACTTAATAACTAAATACTTGCGTGCCTTTTATTTTTTTCGCTTGCTTGAAGTTCGTTTTATTTTGTGGACAATTACAGAAAAACCAATGGTAAGTGTTGGGGCGTTGAGTGGATCTAGTGCCCATGCCTGGTACATATAACCAACCCCCACAGTACTTTGTACTTACTGTTGGGCCAAGTGCTTCGTATTTTCCAAAAATTCTTCACGATATTCAATATGGATAGAGTTAACAAAGTGCACATGCGACTTTATTTGGAATTCAAATACAATATTTGGTCATGCGTATGCGTTTTAATTCCGACAGTCGATCTCAGGTTCCATCTATCCTATCTGTACCAAATTGACCACCATCCGGTGTAGATGTGTTGACAAACGATAGCTGATAAACCGTTCAACGGAGCGGCCTAAAAAGTGAAGTGTATGTAAAACTATTATTAAATTATTATGTTTAAATTAAACCGGGTTGCACATCATAAATGAGTACGGTTCGCTTGGGACTTCTCTGGTCCCAAAATAATTAAAAAGCAATTAGTGCCGATACGCGATGAACGAAGTGTTCCTGTTTGTGTATGTGCATAATATAATAAACAAACTCCTGAACGTAATTATCTATCTGTCACTCGCGGAATAAAAAAAAAACAATAAAAAAAAAGTGAGAACACGTGGTCCATAATATGGACGTAAATCAAATGGAAAACGAAAATGGTATACCAATAACACCAAGAACAAAGACAACAGCAAAGATAAGGACACTCAACGGCAGGAATCACATCAAGAGCAGGAAACATCTCATGAGTGCCAGTCAAAAAAAAAAGGAGAAAGTACCTCCTATCTACATTAGTTACATGGAGAGAAAGGATCTCATAAAATTGGGTGAGTTGACATGCAAAACTTTTAAAACAAGACGTATAAATAATTTTAAGATGAGTTTAACATGCGACGATTTAGAAGGTTATCGCAAAATTAAATCGGCACTGGGGTGATCGAAAAGCGAGTACTACACGTACTCTCCGAAACCAGAGGAAACTGTTTCCATACTCCTCAAACGAGTTGATCCTTCCCTTACACCCGAAGAGGTGGTCGAAGAACTAAAAAGCTTCGAAATCGATACCTTGAAATTTGCAGGTGTGAAACCATTTTCTACAGCAAATTCTAGAAATCGCAACCATAAGTTGCCTTTCTTCATTCTGCCTCTAAGTCCCAATAGTAAAATTGATGGGCTTAGATATATTAAATACAATAATCACCAAACATTAAGTTGGGAGAAAATAAAGAAGCCCGACCGCGTATTGCAATGTATGCGCTGACAACGCTCCGGCCATGTGGCAGCGAATTGCAATATGCATTTCAGATGCGTCAGATGCCTAATTAAGCATATCATTGGGGAATCCCAATTTGGCAAAGAGCAGCTCCCGTATAGAAATAACCTATCCTGTGTCCTCTGTAACAACACAGGTCACTCTGCTAACTTTAGCGGTTGCCCTAAGTACCAACAATTTAAAGTTGGAAGCCAGAAAGCAGCAGTTGAAGAAGAAAAAAAAACTCGCTCTTACAACAACTTCGTGTCACCAAGTGTGTCATACGCCCAAATGGCAGGTGGAGTAAAAAATGCACCAATCTTAGAACAATCACGCAATATCATTAAAGCGTCTGCTCCAGAGGCACAAACAAATATAAAAGCTAATTTACTGTCCATACAAGAACGGTTTGCTGCGTTTGATAAAAAATTCGAAATGATAAAAAAAAAAAAAAACTGTCGGAACAACTGGCTCGAACGGGCATTATCTATTCGACCCTGTTCCAGTCGAACCCGCACTTTAATCATAACGTTTACTGCGGCTGAATTAACCCTAAACATTATTGTTCTGAATGCTAATTCACTAATCCGCATGGAAAGAAGGAATAATCTCAGCAATCTTCTGGAAGCTGAACGTCCAGATGTGATTTTGGCTAACGAAAGTAAGCCAAACCAAAGGCATAAGTTGGGGAACCCAAATTATAACGCAATTAGACGAGGTCGTCCAAATTCCACTCAGGGGCGGGGTCGGTGTCTTAGTTAAAAATGGTCTACAACACAAAGTCGTCTACAGTAGAGATGTATACAAGTTTCAGGTGCTAGAAGCCTGCGTTATAGATATTCCTTTGAAAAGTCAAAGGCGTCTATATGTGATCTCTGCTTATGCTCCTGAACCTCCACAGTGTATACAGTTTATCAATGAACCTGATACCCTTTTTCGAAGTCTCAAGTTAGACTCGGAAAAAAATTATTTCTCTATGGCGGGAGATCTCAATTCCAAGCACAGTGCTTGGGGTAACCTTATCACAAACACAAGAGGTAATGTGTTGTTCGACTGGTGGCAAACAAACGCTATCGAACATAAACTGTAATTGTACGCTACGAGTACTCCGTCATATCCAAGAGGAAATTCCTTCTTGGATTTACTGTTGCTGGACGAGCAAATACAATTATTAGATACGGATCTAACTACTCGAAATTGTCTTCCTATTATGGACTTGGTGTCGTAATACATGTCTCAAACGAACACTCACTACTTGAACAGTACAAGCAGATACATTCTTTTAATTTCGGAAAAGCACACTGGTCGCGTTTTGATCGGATAATAAAAAAAGAATTACGCCCCAATGGCATAGATCCACCAATTGATAGAAATCTTCATAATGACGAAATTGATCGTTATCTTTCGACGATGTTACTAATACAGTGAATCGTTATATTCCAAAAGTGTCTCACATGGAGAGTCATACAAACCGATACAGAAACACAAACAGTGTATAGATTGAACGAATCGGCTCATTCTAACGTTGACCTGGAAAATAGGGCTTTCCAAAAACATATTTCGCTACGCAATGAACTTAACAATTGGCGTCTCTTAAGTCGAAATTTCACTATCCTTAGTGAAAATAATAGAGCGGATTCCCCACTTAGAAATCTAAACACTACCATATTTGTACATAAGGATGAACTGATGGACATTCTTAGATCGATTAAGAACAAAAAATCGTCTGGAATAGATAGTATTCCAAACATTATTCTAAAACATTTACCTCTTGAAGTAGTGAAGGTTTACACTATTTTGTTCAATAACGCTCTAAATAATGCATATTATCTAACCCAATGGAAATCTGCATTAGTCCATCCCTTCCCCAAAAAGGGGAAGGACAGGGCAATCCAGCCAATCTTCGCTCGATTAGTTTGCTCCCGAACATCAGCAAGATATTTGAGAAAATTATAAATAAAGCATTGACTAACTGGTGTGAGGAAAATGGTGTTATTCCGAACAATAAGTTTGGTTTCCGATCTCAACAGGACACAGTTCATGCTGTGACAAAACTTGTTTCCGACATACAGTGGAACAAGCCGAAGAGACAATGCACAGGGGCCTGTTTGGTTGACTTTGAAAAGGCTTTCGACACCGTATGGTTAGAAGGGCTGGTATATAAGTTATCAAATCTAGGTATGCCCAAATATTTATTATACATTATCTACGATATGATAATGGGTAAACAATTCGTAGTGAAATGTGGAGATATAATCTCTAACAAGACTTTCCACATCAAAAACGGTCTACAACAGGGAGCAGTGAATTCTCCCATTTTATTTAACATTTACACCAGTTATCTAGTGGGTTCTCTCAACCATGCAATGGCATACGCCGACAACATTGTGGTGTATAGATCTGAAGAAAAGATTGATGTCATCAACAGACTTCTGCAAAATGATTTCACCAAAATCAAAAGTTTTTGCGACGACTGGAAATTAAAAATAGATTTCCAGAAAACAGAGACTATCCTTTTCAGAACGCCACTGTCCAGTGCATCAAGGGATACAAAACGGAATTGGGAAACATTTTCCATTGCAGGAAATCATAATCTTCCTCTACAAGTAAAAACTGTAGTCAGATACGTTGGAATCTGGCTTGATCAGTATCTTTACTTTGATAAGCATACAGCAGCTGCTGTTACAGCACCTAAAAACGCATACGCAATGACACGAAGTCTCTTCCGTAGTAGTCTGCTGGACCCCAAGGTGAAAATAATTTCATACTCAGCATTCATCCGACCAATATTGGTGTATGGCTGCCCGGTATGGTACAACATATCCCCATTTTACATGGAGAAGTTTCGGGTGTTCGAGAGGCAGTGTTTGCGTTCCTGCCTCGGAATGTATGGAGCCCTAGAGTCGCAGTATAAGAAATACTATCCCAATAAAGTCCTGACTGACAAATCAGGACTAAACAGAATAGATAACTTCATTATTAAGATTATTCATGGTCACACAACAAGGGCAATGTGCAGTGAAAATTATCTCATTTTGGGAGCATTCTATCCCAATGATATGTATATGGAGAGCACTGTCCAGAATGAGTTCGTTTTAGTTTCGGCGGGGATTTAAACTGTCCCTTCCGTGTTGCAGCGATTTGCGGATTAATAACTAACGCGGGCCCCCAATCGACTCGACTTTGTATTGTCGCCCCGGTGGCGGTTGAATCTCGACTTGATGTGCGCGCGTTGGTAGGTGAATGACGACTCTTCGTGTTGCAGACGCCAAATAATTCATTCATTGCGTCGTGGCGGTGCGTCATAGCAAAATTAGGCTCGCTGCCAATTACAAGGAATTTCGAGTAGACTTACTATGCTTGCATTGGAATTCAGTTCCAGCGAATTCTTGCCGTACAAGCTGTGTTGGATTCGTTGGTTGGGTGTACCGGGAAATTGGCTTTGGGAACGCGAGTAAGTATGGAAATGAATTTTCGGGAGAAATTGGGATTGCTTGGGTGCAAGCAAGGAGTATCATTTAGGTAAAATGTTAACCGAAGTAATTTCGGGGAAATGTGCGCCACTTAGTATAATTGGTGGCGATGGTTGATGTTCCGTTATGGATTTGAATATGCGTTTCGTTACAGCATATGAATTTCGGGGAAGTTAGGATTGCTTGGTTGCGATGAGAAAATATAACTTGAGTAGAGTGTCGACCGAAGCAATTTTGGGAATATGTATGTGGGGTGATGTAATGGGGAGCATGATTGGTATTCCATTGTATGTTGGAATATGCATTTTATTATGGCTTATGGATTCTAGGGAAATTAGAATTGCTGGGTGGCAAGAAGGGAATAGAATTGACCGAAGCGATTTTGGGGAAATGTATGCGGGGATGATTAGAATATATTCTGTTGGGAGTTTGGACAAAGTTTGTTATTGCAGATTGGGAGATGTGTGCTATTTCGGATTTGTTTGTGCATGTTTGCAGGTTAGGATTGAGGGTTGGGTCTCCATGTGATTTAGAGAACCCAACAAATTCAGTTCAATTCAAATTCCTACAAGATCCAAGGCTCAAAACGTGCATGTGCCTAAACAAAGGCATATCTATTTTCCGCCGACGCACAATTCAAGCAATCATAAACATCCTAATGCATATCTTCACATGGCAGATGTTTTATGACTTGTAAATGCACCAATTCAAACCCATAACCTAATTCTCACGGATCTTGTGTTACCCATCCGAAGGACACGCAAAGTCTTGTCTGCATAAGCCAGACGGATAACAAAAAACCCAAATTCCAATGCATATCCTAATATGCACCAATTCAAAAACGATTATGCTAATGAGCTAATCGAGCACCACACCCGAAATCGAGATTTTCCATCTGAAATGTTCGTTTGAAGATACAAAATCTGGATTTGTTTTCATTTAAAAGGAAGATGCATCGCGATCTCCGGGCCACAGTATCTAACAAGCCATTGTCCCTGGAGGAAGTACCCCAGGAAGGGAACAAATCATAATTTTTAACTGTAATAAAATAAAAAATACAAAAGTAGATACTCCGCGCATTTTTTTGAGTCTTGTAGAGCAAGGATTTCTTTCCAGATTTGAAGTTGCAGATCCCTGGATGCGAGCAACCCATGCAGAGGCTGATGACTGTCAACTCACGGAAGACATCACCCATCGACGATCGGTTGCTACGCTTCCTTCAAGGTTTGAGGAAGCACGGCGGCGACCGCAATGGGTCCCCACAGGAGCGGTCTAAGAGATCCCTCATCCTTTTCAGCACCAGGAGACACGCTACCTGGCAGCGAGGCCTACTATCACAACAAGTGCTTGCGAAGAGCCAGTAAGTTAATGTAAGAATGATATTTGTAAAATAGAAGTTAACATTTAGTCTTAAGTAAAATACGTAATTGAATTGTTAAATAAATGTGGGTATAAAACAAAAACAATCAATCTATCCTGTACATGTGTTTTTTTTTATATGTAGTAGCGAACGTTGAACAACTAAACTTGGTGTACGCATTCTGCCTTTTCAAATATCTTTTGCGATATTCGTCGTTCAAAGAGTCCGTGTAGTTTCAATGTTAAAAATTAAATTCAGACTTACTCATAAAGGTATAAATTCATTCTTTTCCCGACCTAGATGGTTGTGGTATGTTCTGCCTGCTTATGTGTTTCTTTTTCACTTACCGAGGCATTAAGGCCCAATACACATTAGTTATATTCTTCTTGTTCTTTAGCTCGCGTTAAGGGTATCCCAAAATACCTCTTGCTTATTTGCAGAACGAATCTTATGTGTGTTTATTTCACTTACTCTACGCGGTCTCCCCTAGACTTCTCCTTTTTTAAATCACTAACCTAAAATTATTCGCTATTAAACGGCGCTAACAAATATATATATATATATATATATATATATATATATATATATATATATATATATATATATATATATATATATATATATATATATATATATATATATATATATATATATATATATATATATATATATATATATATATATATATATATGTATGTAGATACTCGAACGTTAACTAGATTTAATTTAAGACAGATTCGGTTCTTTCTTTTAGAAAAATGGCTATAAAATGCTTAGTATTATACATCCATAAAGCATAACACATTATATGTGTTACATATGCAGCATTTTTATATGTATATATGTATATATATATGCTTACTGCATGCATTTCGACAAACCGTCACCAAATAAGTTACTGAGGCGCATACCCATACAATTTTAAATGTATGGCCACGTGCAATGTGAATACATATAGGTATTCTGTTGTGGGAGGAAATGAAATTATCTTCAAACATAAAGAATGCGGAAGGACTGGCGCCCCCTTCCTGTTAATGGTTGGTTTGGAATCCCTAAATTAGTCCCTTGACTAAAGTCATTTAATTATTTAAATTTGGGAATTTTTACTCGCAATTAATTTGATGAAGCTTCTTGGCGGATGGTTGACGTTTGATCGACGTTTCTTGTAAACACCACATTTTTAGGGCTGGCACACAGACTGGATGTTTAATATACTTCCAGGCCGTTCCTCTGTAGGTTTATTTGAAGAGGTAACGGTAAACATATTATAAAACAATTTTCGTATTTATCGGATTTTGTTTTCCCAAAAGGGATTATCCAGTTGATAGGTATGAGAAGCTGCAGTACCAGCACGAAGATGCCGAACTTTACGCACTCAAAGGACTTTGTAAACACAAAACTTTTTATAACCACATCACTATATACAGAGGATGGCGGTGCTGTCTTTAAGAATTGATGTCGTGAGTTTGGTGCTAGTGTAAATTCTTGAAAATTATTATCAAATCGCACGCTGTCATAATTGCGTCTTCGTCCTTTTTTGTTAGAGTGAAAAAGTTGCCTATTTCCCGCGACAGGATTTAGCTTTAGTTTGCTTGCTATTTTTCCTCAGTTTTTGTTCTTTTCTTTTATACCATGTTTTCGTTATTTTGCCCTTCTTGTACTTCATGTTTTTGTTCTTTGCTTGCCAGTAGAATTTGTATAACGCGAGGGTGAATGGTTGGTTTATGAGGATATCTCTTTTCTCACAAATGATGTTTACTTTTGCAACAAATTTGATGCGGGCTCTTAGATGGTTCCGTCGTCCGTTTAGGACCTTTCGAAGTACCAATAAAGGAATGATGGAGGAACGGTTCTTAGCTCGCTCTTCGGTTCCCACACAAAAACCAATCTGAAGATATTTGAATCGGTAGATTTTTGCTGAGTAATTTTTTTTTTCTGATAATCTCCGAGCTTGCTTGCTTGCTGGAAACTTTTCCCTTTTGTTTGTCTTTGAAGGCATGATAATGCTGGAATTTCAATTTGATTTGATTATGTACACCCGCGTCGTTGATTGACTGCGATTTCAGTACACTGCACATAGCTACAGATATACATACGCACTAGCTGATGAATTTGCTGGTGGAACTTCACAATCCAATCGAGAGCTAACTTCTCCCAGGGAAGACGGAAGCTAACGAATAAAACTTTTTCTTTGTATGTAAATCAAGTATTCGACTGTGTGTAAAAAAAAAAAAGAACAGAATGGCAGAATCTAGATGCTTATGTGAATTGTTTCACTATTACGCTCCCGCTCATACAGGTACCCCGTTTATGCCCCTTTGGTAACTTTATCTTGGAAAGGCTTTTCCATGTCTTAGACAATAGCTGGAGTTGTGCAAAGACGAACTTCATTATTTAAATGTAATTCGCATAAATTTCTCGGATAAGTTGTAAGATAATGTGAGTGCCGCTGTTAAAACAATGATCCGGTAGAGAGGATTCTGCTGGAGCAAAGCTAATGGGAAAGCCAGTTCCTGTTCCTGTGTCAGGATTGTGATTAAAGTGAAAATGCTTGTTACAGTTCGGCTCAAGGTAGCTGATGAAAACGAATTAAGACAATTCAGTAAATTGTTTCAAATTGGTACAATTAGGTTATAGGATCCATCGAATGGGGGGTTTCGAGACTTTGCTTTCGCAGGTGGTTGAGGCCGTTGTCACATAGTTTATGAGCGTGGCTGAACGAAAATAGAATTCAGTCTCAACTGGGGTTTATTTGCATTCAATTTGTTTGGGGTACCGAGGCATGAATTCGATGAAATCTATTCCGATTAAGTTTAACACTTTATTTATTAATATATTTACTGTCTTTAATTCAAGTTGGGCGAATTATCCCTAAATTCAACTAATTAGTATATATAAAGTTCAGAGATACTATAAACAGGATTGTTGTATTGGTATGCAAACAAGATTAGTTGATTAGATGAATTCTGCGTAAAGGATTTGAATTTGGATGAACTCGAGTAATAGTAAACGAAAAAATATCCGACATTTTCAAGGAATTAGGAAACAAGTAAAAAGTCCTCTCCGTTCTTCCGGTGGGAAATTGATTTAGAAAAATTTGTTACAATGTTCCGACAAAATGACCCATTCATTTGCCTTCGCTTAATTCAAGCTACAATTACTTGTAGCTAAGACTTAAGAGCTAAAAGATTGATTTAGCGACTATTAGTCTAATAAAGCCGAAGAAGATAGCGTTTAAGTTAACTTTACCGAGCAATCAGAGAGTAGTGCATTGATGTGAAGTGCCAGTAGACACAAGAAACAAGAAAGATAAAACCGATTGTAGTAAAGTTAAAGACATTTTGAAGGCGACCAACTCCGAATACTTTTCATAGTATTATATTAATATATTAATCAAAAAAGAACCCTGCCCATTATAGCGGTACAGTTGTCACCGAAGAGTAAAACCGAAAGCCTCCGAGCTATAAGGCACATATTTAATCATATTATACACTCCGAGAAATTACGTAGAACTGATATTTTGAAATGTCGCCGGTGTCAAAGATTTGCACACACAGCTACGAACTGCAGCATGTCATACAGGTGCGTTAAGTGCCCAAATATGCGTGAGCCTGGTAATTTCCAAGTGCAGAAAGAAGCCGAAAAAGAGAAATTATGTTGTGTACTCTGTCAGAAAAGTGGTCACCCGGGTTCATGGATAGGGCGTGAAAAGTATAGAGCCATATCGGAACAACTTAAAAAGCGTAAAAAAATGCGCAGACAAGTGCTTCCAAAAAAATTGGGAATATCCAAAGCTATATTCGCGAAGGTGTATCCTTCGTGAATATGCTGGCTGGACGCAGTAGCACTGGACAGAGGATAGACAGAATTGGGTCCAGAGGGAGACCCGATGTCACAAGCATGGGCGTTATACACGACACACTACAAGTACAGGTAAATAATCTTGCCAAACCTATAGCAGAACTGTCGGCGGAAGTCAACCCCCCTCTGGGACATCTTATACCTTAAAATGACGCAGTACACAACTGCATCCCTCAAAATGTAAACTCCATCATTTCCATTAAGAGTCGCGGTGATCTATCACGCTTTGCAGAGGCTCACAAACCAGATGTGCTGTTACTGAGTGAAACAAAACTTAACGGAAGACATATTTACATAATATATTTTCAAAACTATGAAATCGTACGTAGAGATTGGCGGAATTAAGACCAAGGTGGTGGCACGGCGATACTCGTGCGAAATCCTCTTAGCTACATTCTAATAGAGAGATATTATATCCGGAAGTCAACGACCATATCACGCTGAAAGCATCGGTTCTCGTCCGATCACCAAAATTAAACAGCGTCGGGCGCGGTCGGTACTTAGATGGGGGACCGCTTGGGAACACCGCGTGTAGTTAGCTTCTGTCAAACCTTTTTTAGCCGAAAGACTTAGTTGCTAGCGCTATTAGATTTAAGTTACCCTGTAATTTACTAACATTGTAATAAATAAGTAAAAATAAAATATATATATCCGAAACTTTGGTTGTCTTGAAACAACCATCATCTTTCTGCCTATTGGGGATAATGGTTGCCTGCACTTGATATCAGCGTAAGCTCCGCCTTCTTCCACTAACCAATTTAACAGGGAAATTAAAAGCTGTTCGAAAAACTCGATTTAAATAATTTGAATAACTATTTCTTCTTAGCCGTAGATTTGAACGCGAAAAACCCAGCCTGGTTGGTAGCGGTGGTGAATGGAAGAGGCAGATTCTTTCATTACTTTATTGAAGACAACCAGGTGGAATACAAAATGAAACTGTACGGCCCGACTACACGAAGTTTTCTTTCAGGAAAGCCATACCTCGATCTCTGTATTCCAGACGCACGACTGCAAATAGAAACGCTCCATAGCAATAGAATTCCACTACTGTTTTTCATTTTTCATTTTTTAAACATTTTTTTATTTTCTTTCTATATTCTTAGTTTCTAAATTAAAGGCTAGACAAAAAATGCTTAAATTCTAGCTTAAATAGCTTATATAATAACTTACTGGTCCTTCGCAGACGCTCTAAGCTAAACATTACTTAATATTTGTATAATTTGCCTTTCGGCGACAGAACTTTGTGGCAATACTTATAATTATTTGAAAGACAAAGAAAAATTTGAAAAACTTTGTCAATTTTTTTTGTTTTTTTTTTTCTTAAAATTTAACTTACTTACTTACTTACCTATTTTTTTTTTTTTTTTTTTTTAAATTTTATGTAAAATCACTTAGCTTAACTTAACTTAAATCTTATACTACCCTAATTCTAGAAAAGCTAAGTCTATGTAAGCTAGCTGATGATAGTGTGATTCTATACCGACTTTGGTATCCAGGTCTTTATATGCCATTCAACCACCAGAACTGTTGACGCTGTCTAATACTATCGTCCCGGTCTCTGTGGGAGATAGCCCTACTGAAGCGCAGGAGCTCTTCTTCGGTGCGCGTTACTTCCCGGTCGTAGCACAATCGCCCGTCTACGGATGATCTACTTACATGATAGATCAGCGGAATTCCGGATCTATCCTGTATAAGCCCTTTCATGTCCAAATCAAGGAACGCCTCTGGTGGAACAAATCCGTTGCGACGCACGTTCTCATAGTACAGGGTATTTGGATAATAAGCCCCGAAAATTAGGTCATTGGACGAGCTTATTGCTCTCGCAATATGTCCTCTGATTAATTTAATCATAAAATTATACACCCTATTTATGCAGGCTTCATTATATAAAGTCTCATTTGAGTAGTACTTTTTGTATTCCGATTCCGGTGTTCGATATAAACTGAGACAGGTTCTCAGACACTTCCTTTCGAACACCCGAATCTTTTCCATCAAATTTGGACCTATGTTAAACCATACTGGACAGCCATATATGAGCATTGGCCTGATTAGCGTCATGTAGCATATGACTTTTACCCTGCTGTCAAGTTGGCTACTGTGAAATAGCCTCCTTGTCATAGCAAAAGTTTTCCTCGCTTTGAGCAAAGCAGCCTCTACATGTCTGTTGAAATACAGATATTGGTCTAGCCAGATGCCCAGGTATTTAACTAAACTCTTGGTTTCCAGTTTATCTCCATGCGGTCCCACGATAACTAGCTTTCGCCAGTTTTTCCTTGTGTCGTACGTGGCTTTATATAATGGAGTTCTAAATAGGATGGCTTCACATTTCTGGAAGTTGATCTTAAGTTTCCAGTCATCGCAATAGCGCTGCACTTTGTGGAAGTCTCGCTGTATTAACCTATTTATGATCGCAACTTTCGGAGCTGTTCTGTAAATTATGAGATCCTCTGCGTACGCAATAGCCTGCGGAAGTGCATCTAATAAGTCGCTAATGTAAATGTTAAAAAGAATCGGAGAGAGTACCGCGCCCTGTTGCAAGCCATTCTTGATATTATACGTTTTATTAGAGGTCACATTACCACTTTTGACCACGAACCTCCTGTCCTTTAACATATCGTAAAGTACATATAGTAAAGGCTTATGTATGCCATGTCTGACCAGTTTGTAATACAACCCTTCGATCCAGACGGTATCAAAGGCTTTTTCCAAGTCGATCAGACAGGCACCTGTGCATTGGTTCCTACATTTATTCCATTGTATGTCGGAGACCAGTTTAGCTGCGGCATGTGTGGTTTCATGACCCGCCCTAAAGCCAAACTGGTTATTTGGAATAATGCTATTGTCGTCTACCCATTTTAGCAGAGCTTTGTTAATGATTTTTTCAAATACTTTACTGATGCTTGGGAGTAAACTTATCGAACGCATGTTCATTGGGTTTGTACAGTCTTTGCCCTTTTTTGGGATGGGCTGAATGATAGCCGTTTTCCAACGCGCGGGATAATATGCATTATTCAACGCGTTGTTAAACAGGACCGTGTATATATCTATTGCCTTTGGGGGCAGGTTCTTGAGTACGATGTTAGGTACTCCATCTATTCCCACTGACTTTTTGCTTCTTAATGAGTCGAAGATACTCTGGATTCCTTCCCTTGTGATTAAAAGGCTATTAGCCCCACCATTGGCATTAATGTCAATTGACAGATTATCGTCACTGAATTCCGTAAAACCAGGATTCTCCGATTGCCAATGTGAAATTTCATTCCGGAGGTGCAGGTGATTCAGTCGAATTCTGTCCTCCAGGTCATGGTTTCGGTGAATGCTTTCATTCACCTTGTACATTTCCTGAAAGACAGCTCCCACAGCGTTCGCCTTCTCCAAAGGATCTTCGATCACGAAGAGCTCACTATTGAAGATAGCGTTCTCTGTATCTATGCCAATGTTGGTTAGCAGCTGCTTGTTTACCTCAGTACGTGGAATTTGGAGACACTGAATCTCGTTTTGATTATTTCTCCTGAATTCCACTACTGTCGTATGATAGTAATCATCATGCCATTGAAATGCATATGAAGTTTGCTGACGACTCTACCCTTGGGTTTGCAGCATCGCACGAGGTTCCTAAACTGAAATTTAGGCAGCCGATTGGTAAAAATAAAGGTTACCAGATTAACAATAAAAAACGAAATCAGTGTGTTTTATTTTTCTCTGCCAATTTTCCGCTTGTGAACGGCTGTCGGCGGAACTATCGTTGGGGATATAAGTGAACCCGTTCCGTGCCGGCACACCGACTTCTTTACTCCCGCAGTACAACCCAATAATTAAACGTTATGGGTGTTGCTCACAGTTGTCAATTGTCCTGTTCCGGTGGTATGGCTTCCTGGTGACCCGGCTTGTTCTTTGCTGCGCCTGGTCGCAATTTCCGAAATATGATCCTAAGCAGACAAAAAATCTGAGAACAGCTTTTGCTGAGTTGTGAGTTTACTGAGGTCGGGTATGTGTTTCCCTTTGGGAGTTTCCCGACCGGTCCGTGTGTCGACCACAAAATTCGCTTATAATCAAACGATCGCTCTGCTTTGGGCCTTCGATAGACTCAGTGCTAGCAGAGCTAGAACAGCTTTAGCCTGCTTTGGGCTGGCGGTGATAGGGTCGGTGCTTCCGACTCATGGAGCCCGTGGGTAGCTTCCGGCTTGTGGGGCCCGTAGGTTGTTTCCGACTCTTTGAGCCCGTGGGTAGCTTCCGACTTTCTAAGGCCGTAGGATGCTTCAGGTTTTTTAACCACCTGTATTGCCCCGTTTTGCAACCCAATTAAATTTCATTAAGCTCAGACTTTACATTATCCTCCCACGGATTTCTTTCTTGTTGATCCTCCGTTAAGAATTCTTTGGACTGTTCTTTCGTTGCCCATTCTCGTTACATGCCCGACCCATCTCATTCTTCGCGACTCGATGATGATTCTCACTATTGGTGGTTCGCCTCATACCTCTTGCAACTCACGATTGTGTAATTTTCTCCATTGTCCCGTGAGCTCATCATATTTGGCACTACACTAGATACTCCTTACAACTTTATTCTCGAATACTAGGAATTTGTTCTCCTCCGGTTTTGTAAGCGCCCATATCTCACATCCATGTAAAACAATCGGCATGATTATTTTTTTTTTATAAATGCGGACCTTTATATTACGCGACAGTACCCTTGATTATAGCAGGTAGCAACTTTTTGTTGATTTCCTTTGACATTTCGTTACCAGAGGTGAATATTGTTCCGAGACATTTAAACTTTTTAATGATCGCAAATATCTTTACTTTTTCAGTAAAGGGGTAGGGAATCGTGTCTCCATATTCTTAGATTTTTTCCAACAATTGCCTTACGGTGAACATTCGGTCGCTTGTTGACTCGTTCCTGCGGAATCCATATTGGTAGTCTCCCAGTGTTTCTCCTACATATCTTCTGAATCTCTCCGGTATGACATTTATTGGTACTTTATATGTCGTTAGAAGCAATGATATTCCTCCATGAATCTTACAATCGGATCTGTTCTGAAAGTTTTGACTATTGAGGTGTTCCATTCTTCCGGAGTGGCTTCCTTATCCCACATTGTTTTAATCAACTGATACACCTTTCGAGCATTTGTTTCCCCTCCAAACTTCACAAGTTTCGCCGGTATGCTACCCGCTCTGGGAGCCTTGTTGTTTTTCACTCGATTTATTACATCTACTACTTCGTCAAGAGAGGGTTGCGTGAAATGATGATTAGGTGAACGTTGAGCACTACTGTTAACCAACTTTTGTTTGGGCGGAGTTTGTATGTTATTGATACTCACAATATGTAGTTTCAATCGGAAGCGCACAGCCCATGGAATGAGACATTTTCCTGGTCGCATAATCTCTCGAAATGGCGAAGTCAATTTATTGCCGAGATCATACGATTTCATGCCCCTGGACATCCTTTGGGGTTATCTTAATAGTAAGGTCTATGTGCAATATTACCAGGACTAGTTAACAGCTGAAGAGTATCGTACCTATCGGCGAGATTGAAAAACAATTATGTAGTGGTATTATCAAATATGGGGTTTGTGGTTTGAAGGTGTGCTTCTAAAGCTATGAGAAACATTTCACCGATATTATTTTATACACATTATTGCCGTGGATCACACCAAATTTGATAGAGAGACCATATAGTAGTATAGTAGCATGTGGAGGTACGTACTCGGTGTGCCGGCACGGGCACTGGTTCACTACTACTCCACTAATGAGTTCAGTGATAGTTCCGCCAAAAACCAATCACCAAGAAAAAAATAAAATACTCCGTTTTTTTTTTCGTAATCCGTTTTTATTGTTTTGAACTTGGTTTAATCGATGCTTATTTATTTTATTTTTAGTGGGTATGTGCGGTATGAATGATGTGCCAACGTATGGCACGCTGTTCATTCGTATCCCCATCGAGTTCCTCTGCAGGAATTGTTCACCCGAGAAGATGAAATAGATAAACGAACTGAAAGTTAATTTTGGGTTAATCTTTTTTTTTATTTCACTTATTAATATTTTGGTTTTATTTATATAATCCAATAATACTGTTGATATTAAACAGCAGAATGTAAGGCACGCGAACACACTAAGTGAGTACGCAACGGTGGCTTTTCCACGAGTTAAAACTGTGTGCATTATAAAATCTAAAAATGAAGAGTTGCTGACCGAACAGGATTGGAATGGATCTAATTTAAAATCAAACTCTTTTTAACTCTTTAATAGGAATGGTTGTTGATACACAAACTGCCGACAGACATGTCTTTCGTTTTTCTTCGCGCGCTAGCGTATGCATCCGCATGAGTTACGTTTTTTCTAAATTACACTTAAGTGAAATAATAAAAAAAAAAAAACTTTTATTTTATAAAAATTTATATTTTTATTTTAATTTATATTGGAGTCAAAAAATCGTCTGCTCTTCAGAGAGACGCTTTTAAAACGGAATTTATTTTTACATCAAAATCTTTTCCTAGGCTTGTCTTTCTACATAATATATATTGTATTGCAATTTGCTTAATTGCCTATTTCGTGATTCCACGAAGTCTTGTTAATTACTTTTTAATTACTTCTTAATAGGTTTTATTTCTATCATATGTTGCAATAGATATTACATTGCAATTTTTATATTTTAATGTTTCTAGGAAATGTGTAATTAAGTTACACATTTCGATAGATAGGTTTTTTTGTGTCGTCGAAGGATTCTTTGACGTAACACATGCGACCGTGGTGATGGTTATGAAATGACTGATTCGAAAAGGGGTGAAATTGGATAATTTAATTTTTGCACTTGACAACCAGAAGAGAACATGCTTCTCCTCTCTCATTGCCACGCTCGTCGATGTGTGGTGGATTACATCGGTAAATTGATGATAGAAGTAAGCGGGAGAATGAGAGAACAGAAACTCGATGTGTGATTATGTTGGGGTGGATTCGGTTGTATGTGGATGAATCAATGTAGTTCTTCTCGAAACCCATTGACCTAATTCGGTAATATGGTGGACTCAGAGTACATTGATCTATACGAAGACAGAACTGTGAAGGGGGGGAAAATTAAGCTGATGCTATTCACCTGCGAGAAGAGAGCATTGATCCCCAGCGAATGAAGTGTCTGGAGAAAAGGACGCTGACTTGGCTAGGGAAATATGATCATGGGACCTAACTTAAATGCTTTAATAATTTCCCCAGCGGTCGCAAGATTAAGCAACCGCCGTTCGATCAGACTATGCCGTTGCTAATCGACAATAAGCGATTTCCTGTGGAAATTTCATGGGTTAGCGAAATGGTATTGTGGCGGCTCTTGCGAACGCCACTACTTTCCTGCTTACCTACCACCAGGTAACCCCCTTTTTTATAAGCGTCCTGTCTTAAAAAAGCGCGTACTCACCTGCATTGGCATGTCTAACAACCACAAGAACCTGTAAAAAGCAATGTCTGCTGATGCGAAAGGTATAACATGGGCATTTTAAAACCTGAAATGTATGACTTACCTGCCCATACGACTAACCACCAGCTGCAATACTTAACTGCGCTGTTTTAAACACCATCAGAAACACAAGCATGGCCATAGGAAGGGCAAATTGGTCGCACATCTAGCAACCAACATTGCATTACTTCCTACCAAGGAAATGCTCATAAGAAGCGGTGACAATGCAACAAGAGATATTTATATTTCTCTTGATTCATACACGAAATGCCCACATCGGCCGCTAACTCGAGCCACACATAGGGAAACTCGCATCTGACAGCAAACAGACAATAAAGAACTCGCCAGTGTAAATACACGTACGCCGGTTCGACTTTATTAATGCCAACATCCAACATGCGCACGATCAGGAATCATGCTACACGTAGGCGCTGGTCGTGCAAATACAATGATCTGTTCAGAACAACTCGCCCCAGCTGCGAATCTGTTATTTTTCATGTATACGCAATGTCTATGGTTTGCATGCTGGGCGACACAAGCGATGCGCACCAACGGGGGATCATGGTGTGTGTTCAACCCTTCGATGGTAGGGAAAAAGTAAAAAGGACAATGACCAAATATGGTCATCGAGGCGATAGATAGATTTTTGGTGTCCTGTCGCTTCGACAGCAATGATCAGTAGCGTCGTGAATACTGGCAGAAAAAGTATATTCCAGACTAGTGTTAGATACAACCACTATAGTGACCTTGCTCTGTGAGTTAAAATTGAAATATTATATTGTAAAATACGAATGATAATTACTGTTGCATCATTCAATACAAATATTAACAACATATAGTGCTCTTGTTAGATACAACAACTATAGTGCCCTCTATACTCAATACTAGTGTTAAATACAATAACTTTAGTAACCTTGGAGTCGGATTTTGTAAATAGCCGTTTTGTTTATCAATTGAGAATAAAGAACCTTTTTTGCGTTACCGGAGTAACTCAGACTATTTCTTGTGCGGTGAATATACCCAGACAGCAGGCGGATTGGGTTGGCGTTCTGCTATTACGACAACCATTAAACATAAACCCCACAGTATTGCCATATGGTGAAAATGGTAGCTCACTCAATTATGCATTATCTGCATAGAATAATGAGTTTAGCTATGCGTCCTTGGGGAATACATGTTGTTTCAAATGAATAGCATATAAGGGGAATGGGTAGAAATGACGCGCTGAAAGCGGTCGAAATGAGATATGGAATTGTGGTTGGAATTGTAGGTTAGTTCTCCATGTAGTACTGAGAACCCCCACAGGTACCATTTACACTTGGACCCAACCAAGTCGGTGGTAAATACTGTTCGTTAAATTCTTAAACAGGTCTGTTAATTTACTTCAATTTGGTACTAAAGCAAAAGTTAAGCTACACAGGCAATTCACTTGGAAATTGCCTAAGTTTTTCTCCAAACGGGGTGGGAAGCGCGGCTCCGACTTCGACGGTGGTTGACTTACTACTCCCGGGGTGTGCGCACTCTGCGGTGGATGAAAAACGACTGGTGTACTCTATGATTAACCATTCTCAGCTAGGGGTGAGTTTTCTTTCACGAGAGAAATGTGAAGTTTCTCTTTGTGGTGACCAATTGGAGAGGACCTCTCTGAGTTGATCCTAGCTAGTGTGCTAATTGATACATTGTTTACGCATGCTACGAGGTCATGGGTAAACGAAACTGAGAAAAGGAAATAGACAAAGGGCATCATAGAGGACGTGCATGCAGCTGATTAAATAGACTGCAGGGCATTAGGAAACTGGTGCTAAAAGCAACCCAGATACACAATGGTGATTATGCACTGTAGCTTTGCTGGCGGAAAGGGTCGTATTCTTTGTATGCATGTTTATATGCTGGAGAATTCGATTCTTGGCGGCTAGACGCTAGATGCGTAAACTCCTTTTGTCGATTGGGCAAAAGGCTGCCAAGACTGGGTATAAACCAGGAAAATGTGCTGCGCACGTGTGTGGCAGGGTATGCTGGCTGACAGGGGCGCCGATAAGGTTTCTTAATTTATGATGATGCTTGTGTGTAAAGAATTCTTTTCAGGAATTTCGGATGATGCATTGAATGCATGAATGTTAGAGAATTCTTTACAGAGGATTTTGGGTTGTGAATTAGATGTCCTTGAGAAGGAAATTTTTGCAGGTAACTGCAGGTTAGCAAAGGGAGTTGGGGTTGGAATAGTGGGTGGTTCTTTGCGTAGCTTTAAAGAATCCCCACAAGCATAGTAGTATAGTAGTATAGTACTATAGTAGTATAGTACTATAGTAGTATAGTACTATAGTAGTATAGTACTATAGTAGTATAGTACTATAGTAGTATAGTACTATAGTAGTATAGTAGTATTGTAGTGTCGTATTACAGTAGGCTAGTAGCATAGTAGCGAAGTATTATAGTAGTATAGTAGTATGCTAGTATAGTAGTATGCTAGTATAGTAGTATAGTAGTATAGTAGTATAGTAGTATAGTAGTATAATAGTATAGTAGTATAGTAGTATAGTAGTATAATAGTATAGTAGTATAGTAGTATAGTAGTCTAGTACTATAGTACTATACTAGTATAGTAGTATAGCACTATAGTTGTCTGGTATTGTAGTAGTATATCATTGTAGTAGTATAGTAGTGTAGCTGTAGCATACTAGGGTAGTATAGTACTACTCGTATACTATTAATGTGTAAAGTATTTACTTCTATTTGAAGAGGTGTTGAAAACCATCAGAAGAAACAATATATTACTGAGCAAGAAATTAGCACAAATTTGAGGAAGGAAAATGTTTGGGGGGATGTAGTATATTATACAATCAGATAATTGTACAGCTGCTTATTTTCCATGTCATCAGAACATGATGGTATTTCGGGTATAAACTTTTTTATATTACATTAAACAAAGTTCCGTCAGCTTAGTATTCAACAACTTCTTAAATTGAAATAGCACGTGCACAAAAGGAAATGCGTACAACTGTTAAGCTATTTTAATCTATTAGACATACAAGTAAGTTTTAAGCGATTTGTAAAACAGGCCGTTAGTAATCTTTAAACGCATCATATAACTTTGCAGGAAACTTTATATTAAAGTGGAATCAATACGCTGTAAATATGAGTGTGTGCCCTTTCACGTTATTTGCAGAAGGCTTTTCTGTTTCCCCATTAAAACAAAAACCTTGACCATCTTATTGACCGTGGCTCTTAAGGAGCAGGTTTCGTCAATTTTAAATTTTAACTTGTGCATGCTGACACAGATAATATAAAAATAATGATTTCGAGGCGAATAAGAAAGAATGTAAAAAATGGCCAAAAACGATTCATTATGAAGAATTGGAAGCATTTTTTTGGACTTTGATGAATGCTAAACGCAATAAAAACCAGTTGAAGTAGCAAGGGTATAACTAATGAGAACCACGATAATTAATAAACATTGTTAATTTATCAAAAACAATTCAGAAGCAGTGACCATTTAGAGAGCCACTTTTTCATTAAAATAATGTTCAATACCATGGTTTATCACGATTTATTGATAATCTAAAACTATCTGCCATTACCTTTTTTTTTTTGAAACAATGCGTAGTCATGCTAACTCCAGATATACATAGAATTTCATTGTATTAAATCTGAGTTTTGTGGTTGTTATTTCAACGTCGTAAAAGCCTTTCATGAACATTTCGGTTTCAAAGCCCACAAAAGAGGTTGGCTTCTGAAGACAGTAAATTCCAATATATAGGATTTTCTTCTAACGTGTCAAGTCAACAATTGAATTTAATTCAATTTTGGCATATTTGACTTGCCATTCGAAAGCTGATTACCCCAATCTTTGACAAGTGAATGAATACAACATCTTCAAATATCGGATGCGATATAAATTACAAGAACTAGAGCTGAAGTGTGACAACATTTAACTCCATGTAAAATACCATAGAAATGAACTTTCGTCGAATGACTTAAAAGCAAAGTTCGATTCTAGTATTGCATATGAATCCCTAACTTCGGAAGATCAAATAGAGCAAGTATTCACTTATAAGAAATTAAAATATTATTAGTAAGCCGTTTGTATCGCGCCTGATTTATACGAGTATAACGTTCGGACATTCCATGTTTCGACGCCTATATTCTGTTTTTTCCTAGGTCGAATATTTGTTAGTGATTTCTTGATGAATTCTTCTCCAAGTCTACCGAGCTTTTCATATATTACGGTGTCAGATTGGGATGGGAATGATGGAGATTCCGCATATCCGAGAATAATATTTCAATGCTAAATATAATGACACAGGACAATGAAAGAGGCTCCACAATCGTGAATTGAAAGAGCAATAGTTAAAATCGTCAAGTCGTGAGGATTAATGTGAGCCGGGCAGAATGGGCAACGATATAATCATCCGTAGAACTCTTGAAGGAAAAATGATGCGAAAAAGACCGGGTTGACAGCCGTGGCTGAGATGAGAGATGTAAAGTGTGACCTTAAAGAATTTAGGTCAAGAGGAGAAGGGAAGTGTACAGGACAGAGAACAGTGGCGTAACCAAGTTAGTGAAGTCACGAATTTTCGGGTTACTACAGGCCAATGAAAAATAATAATATTATTGTTTTTAAGCAGTGAATATGAAGTTCATATTACACAAACGCGCGCACAAAAGGGGATTTTGAAGTACCCTTAAATGTCAGAGCACAATGCGAGTGGATGGCGAGGAAGTGAATAAGGAAAGGAGATGTCGATGTATATTGGTGTTGAATGTCTGGACATCACAACGACCAGGAAACACATGATAAGGGCGAACATTCCACATTCGTGTGGTTCGGCTAGAGAATGAGTCTCTATGTTTATTTCTGAGCCTGTGGTCCACTTTCAACGTGAACTGATGCGCATTCACAGACTGACGGGTATCACGGGAAAATGTCTGAAGGGGCGAAACATATTCAGCAAGTTCAGTTGAGCAACGAAAGTGGTAATACCTATAGAAAATAGATAGGCATGATACGTTGCGTCTGTGTTCTACCGACGGAATTGATCGACTTACGGCTGAGTCCTCAATAAGCTTCACTACTCGCCTTTGCATCCTATCGAGCAAGTGTAGTGCAGTTTTGGATGCGCCTGACCAAATATGGGAGTTGAACTCTGTGTTGACTATCGAGCGGCCAACACGTACTTTGATTTCTGCCGACCGATGAATGTCGTCGGTGAATATTTCGCACTATTCACCATGCAGAAATAATGTGATCTCCTGGCGTGCTACGTTGATTCTCTTTGGCTGCAGCAATAACTATAAAAACGTCAGGAACAGTGGTGGCTTCTGGCGTGCAATAATGTTGGTGGCAGGTAACTGAAAGCAATTTGACCTTAAAGAGGTAAAAAGAAATGAGTACCTAAATGACTGCAGAAATCCCGGAAATAAGCCTCCTCCAGATTTTCACTAATACTCGTGTTGATTTCTGGTTACTAAAAGATTACTTTATTTAGTCGATTGAACTAATGCATACTGATTTATACTGAATACACGGAAAGACATGTGAGCTCCCCAACAAGCTAACGAAGAAGAGAGAATAGTTTGTTTATGTTGCTTGACAACCAAATTCGATTATTTTAGTTAGTTGCTGACATTTGTTATTGTGTTGGCAAGGGCAGTATTCAGTTGCGAATTCGCTGGTTGTGTCCAGTGCGAATCCGCAACAAACTCCATTTTTGGACGAATATACGCCTTGTAAATAGTAGCCAGGTTGGGTGGAATGACGTATCCTTTGCATCTCTTAAGGAACCCCATACATTTGGCCGCACTTTTCGCAGTTTCAAATATGTGGTCATTCCAATTAAGATTCGCATTAACTCGAGTGCCGAGGATTGATAGTTCCTTGGGTTTGTCGATGCAAGTGCCGTTCATCGACAGTATATTTACTTTGGGGTTTGCCTTTGACGACAAGAGGCAGCACTGAGTTTTTAAGACATTGAATTCTACTCGGTTGGATAATCCCCATTGATATATATTGTTAATGTCTGAATTCAATGTATCAGGCATAAGTTGCTGGTTGGTAGTGACGTTCGAAGAGTTTGGACGGGAGTGCTCATATGAGTATGAGAAACTCAACGTGCTATCATCAGCAAACAAGTGAATTGGATTGTGTGTAATTGACAAGATCAAGAAGAGAGTGGGCGAGAGTTCCGAACCCTGGGGAACACCTGCATTACGTTGATGGGAGACCGATTCGACACCATCAAGAACCACTTGAATTGAGGGGCCAGAAAAATAGTCTCTTATCCATTGGATCAGGGATTGTCCACTCCATAGGAATGCAATTTTGGCAAAAGGGGTGGATGCCGAACTCTGTCGGAGCTTTTGAAATATCCAATGCGACTTGCTTTCACGGAGGTAGTGGATGGAATGGCTCCACTTTTCGGTAAGATACGCCATCAAATCTCCTGTGGACTGGTTGCTACGAAAGACATATCGGCGATCATAGAGGAGGCCATTTGATTCTAGTTATTTTGAAAATTGACGGTTGATAAGAGATTCCATTACCTTGGAGAAAATAGAAGTTAGTGCTTTGTCACCCTTTTTGGGAACTGGCTGACTGTTTGCTGACATCCATCTATTTGGGAAACGGCCAGTAGATTAAGACAAATGGAAGAGTTTCCGCAGTGAAGAGAAGTACAGATAAGTTTTTTTTTTTTACAATATTAGACCAAATCCTAGGCCTATTTTAACATAATACATTTTGATGTAATTTACTGGCTCTGCATGAGCATTATAAATTATTCTACATACATTTATTTTGTTATCTTTCGGTGAACAGTATTTTTATTTACTGTTTTTACTCTAAACTAAATTTACAAATAATATCAGTGAAAAAAAAAGGAAAACTTGAATCTGGTTACATGTTTGCAATGTTTAGGCTGTTTTTGGATTTGCTTATTTATGTATATATATATATATATATATATATATATATACATATATATATATATATATATATATATATATACATATATATATATTTATATATATATATATATACATATATTTTAATTTTTTTTTAAATTATGTTTATATTTTTCTTAAATGGTTTTTGTTACATATATATATATATATTTATTAATTTTTTTTTTTTTTTACCTATATCATAAACTAAAATAAAAATTAAAATTAAAAGAATTGACATAAGTATAAGAAGTAAATGGAAGAAAAAAAAACTATAAAGATAAAAACTGAAAGAAAAGGAGAAAAAGTGTTTAAGCCATAAGGCATTATATCGAAGTGGGACGTGTATTCCTATCTTCGGCATTAAGCCACCACCATGAATGGCGAACAACATGTCTATTTAATTTATCCCGTTCACCAATTGCTGTGCTAAAACGTAAGCGGCCACGTGGTGGGATGTGTCGTTATCATGAAGTACTCTTTTATCGCTAGCTTCGCGGAAAGCATGGTATATGATAGGGACTCCATAACTGTTTTGTATAAGGACGTTTTTGTCTAATAAAACAAATGCTTCGGAGGAATAAATACGCTTTGGAGAGAATTCTGCATCGCTGGATAGAGTGCTCCCGATATCAAATTGTTCTCATTGGTCGATGCTCTTGTAAAATGGAGCGTATACTTTTAATTATGAAGTTATCTATCCTGTTTGAGCCTGCCATGTTATCATCATCATTATCGGCATTACAACCGGGAACTGGTCTTGGCCTTATTTAGCAAGTCCTAAGGCTTGTTAAATTTTCCATAATGATTCGTTTTTTCCGGGCAAGGTCATTAGTCTTGCGGCAGAGGCTCCCCGACGGGAAAACGAACTCCGGTCTCCCACGTGACAGGCAGGTATACTAACCACTATACTATCGAGGAGCCATGTTATACAGGTCTTTATTATTCTATTCTCGCGTTCTGTAAATTCGGAGACACTAACGCAGACATTGTCTTTCATATAGGCGCAGTTTTCCCACATATGTAGTAAGGGGCTATGCTAAACCATACCGGGCAACCGTACATCATTATAGGTATGAGTGAGGTGTATGATACAATTCAAGCAGACTATTGCGGAATAATTGGCTCATCATAATATACGAAGTTTTAGCTCTAGAGAGAGCCATTACTATATGTTTATCAAAATTTAGAAACTGGTCGAGCCAGATGTCTAGATATCTCACTACTTCTCTCACTGTCAAAGGCAGACCGTTTTGTCCAGTAATGGAAAGCCTTTTCCATTATTTTTTGTATTAGCTGACGCGGCGCTTAGGGTATCCTGATTATGATAGTTTCAGTTGTCGAAGTTAATTTATAACTTGCACTTATTATAGTAATTTCTGATTCTGTTGATATCATCTTGTAAAAGTGTGTTAATGGTCTCAATTTTTCTACCATTTCTGTATACAATTATGTCCGCAGCATACGCAAAAACACGAGTAAGAGAATCCAGTAGATCACTAGGTAGGTGTTAAATAAGATTGGAGAATTCACTGGTGAAAACTCCGGATCGGCTCCTTTGAATAACATGGAGATTGTTTTCTCCGATTTAGGTGTGTACGTAAAGTACTCGCTTTCTGTTATTTCTAAAACTGTTTTGAATTCATTATAGTCTTCAGTACGGTCACATGCTACGCTATATTTTTCAAAACCAATACTTTTAACTTTAAAATTAACATAGGCCAACTTACCTAATTGTATGATACCCTTATCTTTAGTGAAGCTGATGTTGGAGGTACCGGATGATACCAGTACACCACAATATTTAATTTTATTTATTATTTTGTGTTGCTTACCTTCCTGGGGCGAATCAAAAGGTCTCTGTTGTAATTTATTTGATGTTACTTTGTTGAGGACTACTTGCGGCTGACTGCCGCGACTGCTTCTGATTGACTGCCCGGTGGTCAGTCGCTAACTGCCACGAAACCAAAATGCGCCGCCCTTTAGTGTTGTGGCAAATCGATATTTGCACACAAGTGTTAATTAATTGTCGAAGCACAAACCCGATTATTTGTGCTTCAAATATAATTAGGTTTTGGGAATTGAATGAATGGAAATGGATTATATTTTAGTAAAGGTAAGTATGGTTTTTGGGCTCCTCGATAGTATAGTGGTTAGTATACCCGCCTGTCACCCGGGAGACCGGGGTTCGATTCCCCGTCGGGGAGCCCCTGGCGCAAGACTAATGACCTTGCCCAGACAAAATAAATCATTGTGGAAAATTTAACAAGCCCCAGGACTTGCTAAATAAGGCCAAGACCGGTTCCCGGTTGTAGTGCCGATGATGATGATGAAGTATGGTTTTTGGGTATAGGAATGGGTTCGATTCCCCGTCGGGGAGCCTCTGGCGCAAGACTAATGACCTTGCCCAGAAAAAATAAATCATTATGGAAAATTTAACAAGCCTTAGGACTTGCTAAATAAGGCCAAGACCGGTCCCCGGTTGTAGTGCCGATGATGATGATGATGAATGGGATAGGTTAGGGGGTTTTAGGTAAGCGCAAAGGTGTAGAGATTTTGAATCGCTACACTGACTACGATTGGTGGTTTGTTCTTGCTGCTGTTGTGATGGCCGCTTCTGTTGCTGTTGGTGTTTATTTTTGTTTGGCTTTATTAGTTCTTCCGGTTGTTGGTTTTTCTTGCTTTTCTCCGACGCTCTGTTTTTATCTTTGTGTGTTTTTTTTGTTTTTTTTCCCTTTTTTCGCCCTGGTGATGTATCTGTCGATTTTTTCTGTTTTATTTGGGTTTTGCGTTGCCAATTCTCCATATTTGTTTCCTACCCCAGAGGAGTGAACATCACTATTCTCTGTGATTTCGACTTCACATGGATCAGTTTCCTTTCCTGATGAATTGTCGATCGGACGTCGCTTTGCTGAACGAATTTTCACATCTGACGCCGTTGTGGCTGAGATGTGACTGATCCCAATTAGGGATGAAATTGGATTTTTCGATTTTGCACATTGGCCAGCCAATGGTAATTGCACTCTCTTGTGCATCCTTCAATCCCCCACGCTCATCGAGGTGGATAAGTACTTGTGTATTCGTTCCACATTGATGGACGTAGAAAGGATGAAGAAATCAAAACGGAAAGCACAATGACACAGGGTTGATCTGAGTTAGTGTGGGTGTATTAATGCAGTATCCGAGGTGTTCCACTGACATAGTGCAATGTCTGTGGTGATCTCGGAGCGCATTGAACTGTTGGGAGGAAGAATTGTGGAGGAGAGGAGAATGTAGCTGGTGCTATTCACCTGTGAAAAGAGGTCATTGATCCCCAGCGAATGGAGTGTCTGGAGAAAGTCAATAGGACGCCGCTGATGCTTGGTAAATAATCAGCGTGAGAACCAGACTCTAAGACGCTGAAATAAGCCCAGCGGTGATGATGCAACAGCGTCGTTTGGTTAGATTTAGTTGTTGCTAACCAATATGACGTTGAGATTTCCGGTATAAATCTCATAGGGTTAATGATATGAAGTTGCCGTATGGCAAAAGGGAGCTGAATTTAATTCTGCATTATCTGCATAGGATAATGAATTTAGCTATGCTTTCTTTTACAGGTAAAATAGTTGAACGGTGGGATAGGGGATAATGTGACGCGCTGTAGGCGGTCGAAATTAAGTTGAAATTGTGGTTTGGTGCTCCATGTAGTATAGGGAACCCCCATATGTCCTCATGCTGGAGAATTTGATTCTCGGTGGCGAGGCGTGAGATGCGCGAACTGCTTTTGTCGGTTGGACAAAAGCTGGGGTGACTGTAGATAAGGCTGGCAGGGGCGCCGATAAGTTTCCGATTTATGTTGCATGTTAGGAGTTCTTTTCAGTGAACTATGGTGATGCAACAAATGCATGTATGATGTTTTAGTTTTCGGGGAATTTATAATGATGCCTTATCTGCATGAAAAGATGAATTCTGTGATGCATTACCTGCATGGAATGATGAATTCAGTTGATGCATTATCTGCACGATATGACGCCCTTGGGAAGGGTACCGATTCCAGGTGTAGGTGTAGGCCAAGGAAAGGAGTTGGCGTTGGCGTTGTGGGCGGTCTGCGGGCGGTCTGTGGGTGAAATTATGGTTGGAATTGTGGGTTGGTTCTCAGAGCGATAAAGAGAACCCCCAGAAGACCATTTAACTCTTCCATGAAGGGTAGCTCATCTACATTAATACCATTATTATTGACAGCACTCTTGCTGCACTCTGCCTCTATCCACTGTTTTTCCTTCACTCGATGAGCGAGAATTGGAAACTCATTACTTGAGTGAAGATATATTTTCGCGTTGGTGTTGGTCTACTTCACCTGATTATTGCTTCTAATTGGGATCAAACGATAGGTTTTGCTGCGAGTTTCTGCTTCAGATCAAAATAGTGGAGTATACTTTTCACAATATAAAATATGTTTGTGTAATGATCAAACGTTTTGTTTACATTTTTCACTTCATTGCATTTTAGACCAAGCCGTATAAGTTCGGGTTTTAAACTAATAACATCAACTGGCCCTAAGCAATCAATTTTAATGTCGTGTGTGAAATATTACAGTTGTCTTCTTTTGACTTCAAAAGTATTGAATCATATAATTTTAGAGATTCACACACAAATTTAATACGGATAGAGTTTTTTGTTACCGTATAGTTGGTTATTTTTAAAGTAGTCATGTACTGATGCACATCGTCACTCGGCTTCTGTAACAGTTTTATAGGTGGAGGGACAACTAACAGACGATATGATTTCTCCAATGTCATCGCTATCTCTATCACTATTCGGCAAACACTCTAAAGGGCTGCAGCAATTGCCCCTTTAGGTTTTGTTTTAATCACAACCGCTGTCGATGGCGCACCGATTCGGTATGTTTTTAGGATTGTGAGCTGTCAAGGAAAAGAATATACCGATGTAACATAAGTGATTATCACTTAGGTTATAGATATTTTAGCAAATTGATGATTTTTTGGTTTCACTGTCCGCGGTTTGAATACGTTCGCTCACTCCTAAGTTACTTGTAGAACAGTTTGACATTTCGTTTTGAGTGATGGACAAGAGATCGTTGATAACCATAAAAAATTAAGTGGAGATATTGCCACAGAGGACTGAAGATTCAACACCATACAGTTGCACCTGCATGGACCGCCTACAAATTCATAGAATTAGTGATTGGTTAACTGCATACGAGTACAATTTCGACAAATAGGCAAGGTCGAATTTCCAATGCGACCGTCTGTTTTGTTGAACTAGAGAATTATTATTATTATTATTATTATTATTATTATTATTATTATTATTATTATTATTATTATTATTATTATTATTATTATTATTATTATTATTATTATTATTATTATTATTATTATTATTATTATTATTATTATTATTATTATTATTATTATTATTATTATTATTATTATTATTGTTATTATTATTATTATTAATTTTTTTTTTTTTAATCATATGCTATTCGTAGAATTGCGTTCGAAAGCGGAATGCTCTTTGTGTAACGTCAAATAGCGATGAATTGGCTATGAAGTATGCAGCAAGTAGATCAGCTTTCTTTGGTCTATTGATCTCGAACTTCCTCATTTTCTTTCGCCTGCCCTACCCATTGGTTCTTAAGCGATTCCCCTTTGATTTAACCTCATTTAAAACCGCCCTTGAAAAGCGACTCATAACATATCCTTTACGTAAACTACTTGTACATGCGGGATTTAAATGGATGAATGGACACAACCAATAAGAAGGGTAAACGTTTTTGTCTAAATGTAGTGAATATTAGATTAAACAAGTACAAAATGTTTCTTTTGATCAAACAGAAGCGAGCTTTCTGGAAATAGACCCTTTTTGAAAGCAGCATGACGTTACGTAAAATATTCTTCCGTACATCACCTTTAGGATTTCTGAAAGGTATTTATATTCGTGATAAATACCGGATTGGAATGTATTCTTCGATTCAAAAAGTTTTAACAAAACAAAATGTGTGCTTATCTCCTTAAAGATTACTGTAATATGTATAGAAGATCAAAAATGACGAATTCTGTGAATAAGTTTCTTAATGCTCACAAAGAGGATTATAAGCTATAATTGCACCAACGTTGTCCTGATTCTCGGCCAATACGATACTGCGTTAACTGAAAGTGTACTTAATGTTCACACTACTTGCATACTCCCATGATAGACGTAGGTGTTTTCCGCAAGTAAAATAAAACATGCAAAACCCATTCGCGGTAAATGATATCTCCCTCAAATGAAATATGCTTAATAATTAAATATTGATAAGGCCCAAAGTGCGAATTATAACATCGGCAATTGAAAATTCACTCGCCCTGCGCCATGAGTAAGTACGTAACTCCGATATTGATTTCGTATTCCATTTAAACTGGTTAAAAACTATGGAGTGCCCGGTTATCATAATGCACCGCAGCATCTTTGTGAACCTTTCGTTATCTCCATGTGTTAACGCAAAGTATAACATCACACTCACATTTTAAAACGTACTCAATCTGTATGTGGGTCCTTAACGATAATGTTAATTGCGTTCGAGTAAGGTCTTCTGAATACATGATGATTTCCTGGCAATTGCTTAATTTGGCATGAAAGGTTTAAGCGACGAAGGGTTCCTCGTATCCTATTGAGGCGATTGGATTGCTACGAATATAAAAACTCATAAAACTCGTGTTATGCGGATTATTGATTCTTAAAATTCATTACTCGCAGCAAACGACTGGAACTCGTTGAGTTTCCGTCAGTTCATATTCTTGAATCTACCCGTCTCTTCGGTAAAAGTAAATTGAAAGAATGAAACCCAATAAAACTTATTTCCCTGTCATTTGGCATGTTACTGCGCTGAATTGAATATGCTTTCAGCTCGAAGTAACAGATAAATAGCGGCAATGGGATGGTGATGCCTATCACTTGCCGTCGGTGCGTTTCAAAAGCCGCTGTGTGCCTGAAGGACGTTCTTCATTTTACGCACGTCAATTTCATGCGTTGAACTTTTATGTGTTACATAGAGAATTTATTCAAGCATACGTCGAGAGGAATGTCTACAGAGGATCCAAAGGATCTGAATAACTGTTGGACAATCTGCCCATGAAGTTAATTACCGGGCAACGGACTTCAATTAAAGACACTGATATGGCGAGTGAATGATAAGATGGAAAACATTTTCACGAACGGTTCCTCGATTTTTCTTTTAGAATTGATTACTGTAATTATAAATTCCCACGCTGTGATTTTTCTCCTCTTTAACTTCTAGAAGTTTTAGATCTCGAAAACGCTTTGCGTAGATGACTGGGTCGTCCGTAAATATCACAAAAGCGTTGTGATAAGAGGCAATGTCATCCTTTATCTCCTTCCAGGCTACTTGTGGCCGTCGAAACCTTGCGGGCGATTGCCGAATAACCCCAGTTAAATGGAATGTATCAGAAGGTGGGATACAATACCATTTACAACCACCGCTGTTTGTCAGTCATTTGATTCTGGTAGTGTTAGAATATTCACTTTCAATTGTCCAACTACTGTTGACGGTTGTTGTGACGCACGTTTTGAGGAATCGTAAAGCTCACAGTATTCGGCTGCCTTGGGGGGAACGTCGTCGTGGTAGATCGCGGGGTGTAGCAATTAATTTCTCGTTGATTCTGTCGCATAAAATCAAGGAAGAGATTTTAAAGACACAAATTGAGTTACGATAGCGAAGATGGATGTGAAAGTGTCTGGTAATTTAGTGTAAATTGATGTGCTGGAAATAAATAGAAAAGTCTGCCAGTTGGATGGGTGGTCTGTAATAATATTTAATTAAAATAAATATATGTATTATTCACAAGGGATTTCAATGGCAGACGTTTGGTAAATATTGTTTAGGAAAGAAGGCACGGTTTTATGAAAATCGATGTGGTGTAAATTTTCGGTGAAGCATGATATCTGAAGAAGGGTAAAGAAGATTTTAATCTGAATTTATAACGTTAAAGAAAAAAGAAACTAAGAAAAAAAAAACGATGATGGTATCTTTCTCTTCAGCTGATTACCTCTTCGATCAAACAGTTGCAAGATGAAACAGTTACCGACATTCCTATTGTACACTCACCCTTGAAAACAGTTCTACGTAAACTGAGCCATGCCTAGTACTATAGGGTTTAACTAGGCACTAATGCGATTTTAGCAGTATGATCAATACATTGATGACGGATTGTTACTTATATGCAAATATTTTATTTATCGTATTTACACGAATTTTAAATGAACCAAAATGGTACAAGCGCATTTACACTACAATTACATGTAATTGGGAAGAAAGGAAAGTAAGGAACAAATTATTAGCCAGCGACAAGATTGAAGAAGGACATTATACTCGGTAAATCGGTGGCGTCACACCTACTATAATTTTTCATGTGTTTAGGGTATTGTGGGGAGAAGAATTATGTTGCACCGACGCACGGCGCTGATTCCCTTCTTCCGCCACCGTCACTATAAATTCAGCCGAAACAAAACCAAGAGAAGAGAAGCTGTTCGCTGTCATTGTTCCCAGGCTGTGAAACAAAACACACAGATGGCACCGAAGCAAAAGTGAATGAAACGCACTATTTTTGTAATTTATTTTCTTTTATTACGTGGTTCGATAATGATAGGTTTTTACATCCGAGGTTTAAAATGTCATTGTGGTTATTGTTTATTATTCAATTTTACGTAAATATATTTATATTAACACTTTGTACATTGACGGCCGTTTCAAACTTAACAACGATTGCAAATTGACTGGATTACTTTCTTTTTTTTTTTATTTTTTTTTTACATTTCTGTGTTTATTGACCATAAATAATATTTACAATAAGCAATACAGATAACTTATGATACCTTAGCTATAATTGTTTACATATACTTACTAGTACATTTTTCAAACAATATGATAAAAGTTATATATTGGTTATGGATTATGATTTTAGTGAGTAGAGCTTCCTGGAAAAGGTCAGAAAACCAGGATATAGTTATTTACTTAACCTATGCTAATTTACTTAACTTAACTTAACTTATCTTAACTTAGTCTAGTTACCTAATTATTATTGAAATAAGTTAGTGTGGTGTGGAAGGGGGTAGCATAGTGATCAATGGGTTAGTGAGGATATTGTCAGTCAGGGATGTGGGTTGGGGAACTACTTTCCGTTTGTTCGTTGAAACGCAAAATATTGGAGAAGGGTTGAATATTACTATATTTAAATTGGTGAGGTGAAAGCTCTGTATTGTGGTATACAATCTCATTAGAGTTATTAACCAATCTGCCAGAGGTGAAAAACGTTCTGATGTGGAGACAGTTCGGGTAGGCAGTTCGGTTATCTGACGGAGTCGATGTGAGCGCATTTATTATCGGGTTGGGATTATTGTGAAGATTTTCGATAAATTTGATGGGCAGTTCGAGGAAGCATGGATCTATACGTTCAATATTAGCGGCATAGTAGAGCGAACTACTGTTGTAATATTTGTGGGAGTTGGGATGTCGGTTGAGGCCAGTGATAAGTCTGAAGCATTTCCTTTCGAAGATGCGTAGCTTCTCCATTTGGGCGGGTGTGATATCGTACCATATCGGGGATGCATATGTGAGAGTGGGTCTGATTATCTGTTTGTAGATAAGTGATTTAACTTTGGGCGAGAGACCATTCGGCTTGTACATCACTTTTCTGCAGAGATTAAGTTGAATTGCGGATTTGCGAATCAAGATTTTGGTGTGGGCGGAGAAGGACAGATTTTTGGTGAATGTTATTCCCAGGTACTTTAAGGTTGTGGAGGGTTTAATTATATTGTTATTTAACTTGGTTCTGATTTTGTTATGGCAGCGTATGGTGTTGTTAGTAGAATTCGCATTTCTGCCTTTAAACACTATGAGTTGAGTTTTGGCTGGGTTGAGTCGGATTTTCCACTTAGTAAAATATGCAGAGAGATTCGGAAGATAGCTGTTAATACAGTTTCTTGCCTCCTTGACAAACTTGTTGCTTGAATAAATTAAAGTGTCATCGGCATAATTCAGCATTACTGTATTAGGTGGCAGTGGCTGCGGGGTGTCTGAAGTATAAAGGAGGTATAATAATGGTCCGAGAATGGAACCTTGAGGAACACTCGCGGTTATACTGTATGGTGTCGAAAGAGTTGAATTTATTTTCACCATGAACTTTCTATCAGAAAGGTAGGAAGCGAGAAGTTTTATGGTGTGGGTGTTTAATCCGAACATTGAAACGCAATCGAATGCTTTTGCTATGTCGAGAGAGACGCATATTGTAGGGGATTGGTTTTGGAGATTCATTGTCACATCATGTGTTAGTTTTAGCAGAGCATGACAAGTTGAGTGTTGTGGACGAAAGCCAAATTGAGAATTCGGGATAAGGGATTTGACTCTAGCAAATGAGAGAAGATTTTTGTATATCTTACATTCCAAAACCTTACTAAGCGAATTTAGCTGTGATATGGGACGGAAGTTAGCCGGGTTGTTGGAAGAACCGGATTTACTAATAGGGACTATAACTGGACTACAGCACACACGAATGGTATCGGAAAATGTCTTTGGCTTTACTTTATCTGCCCTTTGCCAAAAAGGATTTCGTTTAGAAAATTAAAGAACCCGACTCTAACTCGACACAACTAATGGTTTCTACACCCTCGGGGGTAGGCTCACCCCCGGGCGTACGCTGGTGTATCTGAAACGCGACCGACCTCTTAAGTGGTTGAATTACGGCTCAACGATATTTAATCGTTTTGGGGTGAGTTTACCCAAGAAATAAAGTGTTTCTCCCGTGGTGAAAACAAGGAAGAAAGACTTGGCAATGTATGTGTATGTGTGAGTGAAGATCACATTCGTTTTTTTCATACACAAGGCCATGTGAATGAACCTGAAACAAGGAAAGGGAAAATGTGTATAGCGTTTGAAATAATAGTGAAGAAGATCGTGTGATTCGAACTGACGCTATGACAGCTCGAGTCACGAAAAAACTTGTACCTAGGCGTTACGCACCAGGATACTGACCGTGTTTGGTGTTTGATTTCCAAACTCGACTATATTCCACTGATATGTGTATCTGTTAGAGTTGCCACACCACCCCCTTCCCAGAAATTTCGTTACGATCAGATTCGGTGCGAGCAACGAGCGAGCGAACGAGAGAAATGTCGGAGCAAGCCAAGCGAGTGTGTCTTGGTGCTCTATGCAGAAGTCATGATTGCGTGTAGGGGGTGGTGTGACAACTCTAACAACAGATACACACAATTCACAAGCAAAAATAGTGAAGAACACGAACGAAAAATCGAATAAGAAAAATACATCAGAACCGTATACCAAGCGATAAATAATAAAAATAATTCACATCAGTGGAATATAGTCGAGTTTGGAAATCAAATTCTAAACACGGTCAGTAGCCTGGTGCGTAACGCTTAGGTACATTTTTTTTCGTGATTCAAACTGTCATAGCGTCAGTTCGAATCACACGATCTACTTCACTATTATTTCAAACGCTATATGTGCATTGCAGTTGAATAAATAAACCGCTAGTCATCCGGGAAATGGTGCTAAAAGCAAATTGGATGTTTATGGCATCTCTGTCTGCTGTACAAACCGGGTTCGTGTTTGTATTAGGAAATGCTAGAAAATTTGGTTTCATTGTTTATGCCTAAGATGCGGTGATTGTTTGTCGATTGTACAAATGAAGCGCGGGTCGGTTTATTGCAGCTGTAAAATACAAGCTGTCCGACATAGGATTTTAACACAGATAAAGGGTGCCGGCTGGCTTGGTATTCATGACGCCATATGCACTTTAAAGAATTATTTCTAGGAATTTTAGATAATGCGTTGTATGCATTAAATGCCCTTGTAAAAGGAAATGTTTAAGGTATGCTGGGTGGATATTGCGGTGCAGGTGTGGGAAAGTTGAAATTTGCCTGGGGTTCTTGAAAAGGTAGAAAGAAATTCTTACAGAGAATTTGTATGCGAAGGGATGCATGAAGGTAAGTTTTCTTTTCCAGGGACTTTTTAGATTAAAGATTTGATCTCATTAATGCGTGAAGCATTTACAGGTGCTAATGCAATTGCATTAGCGAAGTTAAGAGATTGAATGGGAGTTATGGGGGGTTTCTTAGGTAAGTGTACCGTGGGGTTTGGCCGAACCGCCACAGTATCCCAAAATTGCTCATAAGATTTGAATTTTGCGTGTGTGTAATTTTTGAAGCGCCACAGTCGAATATCTGTTTCTATTCTGTGGAGAACTTCAAAAGCTCTAACTCTCAGCCAATTTCATTGTTTATAGTTTATGGCACGATAATGACTAACGGAATGGATACAGTAAATCTGCTTGCTACACATTTCGCAGCAAATTCTAATTTCACCGATACCACAGTAGCACCACTTTAGCCGGAGCACGAACAGTATTACATGAGCCAAACTCACGTGATACGGCCGAGGACTCTGTATGAAGCTCCACTTTGCCCACCGTAACGACGAATACAGTTGTCCATTCCCTGGTGGTCCAATAGATTCTTTGTACTTCTTCTTTGTGTCTAACTACTAGTTTTACTCTGTCCCTGCACATGAGCTTGTGGAGAGGAAGTAATGTACCAGCATAGGTACTTGATTCACTTCCTCCTCCATCATTGACTCCACTGTCCAACAAGGTTCCGCCAAACCGAATTGTCAAGGATTAAGTCCAAAATGCTTCAAGATACGCAGATGCCGGCCGCGAGAAATAAAACACCGACACACAGGTTTGTTATTATTAACGTTCAGGAGCACTGTTTATTTAATTTAGTTAGATCGTTCTTTTAAACATAATCATGCAGCTTCACCGAAATCACGACACACACGTTGGTTTTAATTATTTCCCGTACAACTACTCTTATTATACGACACTGACTCCGAGGTATATTCCGGTATGTACGCGTCTCCGGGCCCACAGGAGCGCGGGAGTTAACATGAACATGGCGGCCAACGGATGAAATTCGACTCAACGATATTCAATCGTTGATCAAGGGAAATTTGGTCAGTGAAACAGGCTCCCTTAATTTAGGGGTGCGTTCTCCTATACCAATAGAGACGTAAAGTCTCTCTTTGGAGTAACCAAAACGTTCTCATGAGGAGATCTTCACAATACACAAGTGTGTGTGTACGTCGATTCCTTTCATGGATCAAAGCCATGATCCAGAACCTGATACACAAAGGAAGGGAAAAAGATCGTCAGATCTTTGTTTATATGGAAAGGTTACTGGGAAACGGATCCAGAACTATGTAGGATAAAAGAGATTTATAACCTGTGTCTATGCTGGGGTGCGGATGCGTAGGTAAATGTATCGCCATTAGGAAGAAGCGCTAATGGTTTTTCTATTTACACAATGGGAAATGTGTTAATGGCATCGCTAGTAAGGATAGGTATTGAGTTCCTATTTGCATTTAAATATGCTGTAGGATTTAATTGATGCAAGAGACGCGGAATGCGTATTTGCTTTGGTCCGTAGGGTGTAAGTCGCCAGCCAATGTGTATGTAGGGAACATTGTTGTACAGATGGCGCGGCTGGAAAAATAGACGGCGCAGTATTTATGATCCCTGTCATGAAGGTTACAATGTATGTAAATCAAATTATTTTGTTTACCGGAATTCATCTAAGGAAATTTGACTGGCGACGTAGATGCCGAAATTGATTGGAAATTCCTGGTAAGCTAATAAAGAAATCTTAAGGAGCAGTGGTATGCGAAGAGAATGCATGAAGGTAAGTTTTCTTTACAGGGACTTAATGAGCATAGATTTGATCTCTTAAATGCGTGAAGCATTTTAGATGCTAATGCAGACTGGGTTGTATAGATGGGGGTTTTCCAGAAAGGTGAACCGTGGGATTTGGCGGAACCGCCACAAACTCGCGTATATAACTAATTGTCTGGTTACTCGCCATAAAAAAAATGTTGTTGGTATCGTACATAAACTCTGCTGCGAATACGCTCTCACTAATACTTGCTGTCAGACTTAGGAAGACTGTGAGTAGACTGCCAAGCCATTGACTGCAATTGTGATAGATCAGTGCTTGTGGCACATCAGTGAGGCGGCAATTAACGTAGTTGGAAGGAGAGTAAAGCGTCCCAGTTCGAATAAAGTGCTTTTACCACGACCTCTGCGGTCATTGTTCGCAACGGTGTTCATTCTAGGCATTGTGAAAACCGGTTGAACATTGAGGTGCATACTTAGCGTTTCCACTGTACCGATGTTTTGATGGAAGCGTGCTTCGGGGAACTTGAATTTTTCCTATTGCAACATTTGTGTCTTACTAAAGTAAGGTGTGCTTCCATTGTGTGAAGTCGTGAAACATACAAACTTACAACGGACTGCTACAGCAGTCTCGAGTCCGACGGGATGAAAAGGTTTATGGTAGGTCTCGAAAATGCTGTTCTGAAAGTTATCGGGAATATAGGGACAAGCGATTCCTTTCGAGATATCGCACCAAATTCCATTTTGTGGGTAAGTGAGATGGAGTTTCTGCAATTGCAAGGTTCTCTTCACTTTTAATAGCGACTCGGGTTGAAGTTCTTTTTGTATTGCCTATGCTAAGACCGTCTTGGCGATATCGGCTCGGAATTGAATCGAGTCTGTCGTGAGGTGTGAGTTGTTATATTCTGTGCTCTGGGGGTGTTTTTGATCTCGCTGTAGAATAGTCCGATTAAGTCGAGGTATTGTTCCTCTCGATAAAATATATTTTCCGACTTCTTATGGAAGGTGAAAACTAAAAGTGTGTGGTCAGTTTTGATGATGAGGTGATATCCCCCAAGCATGTATCGGATGTAGTTTCCGGGATGGAGGGCAATGAGTAACAGGCAGTTATGGGCACTGTGTCGTCTCTGGATGGGATTTCACTTCAAGAAAAAAAGTCCTTCCCATTTGTTATCGCACCCTGGTCCGCGTACCCACCGCGCTGTTTTTGAAGCAACACGCTGTGTGAGCAATGTGCCTACTTCGATAGGATTTCGTAACGAGGCAACGTTGGCCAGCTCCTGACGAATTCAACAGATACGATCAACACCAACATGTGAAAACTATAGTGAAGGACAGGACCAAAAGAAAAATTCGAAAAATTACTTCGGCCGTGTACCGTAATTCACATAATAAATCTCATAATCTAAATAGTAGTCGAAAGTAACACTTCGTCCCGAATGCGAGGTCGTGATCTAGCTTTGGTACTAATTTTTGCTGTGATTCTAGTTCGGTTCGAATCGCATACGCAAGTCAGCTGATTCTGTTCAAACGATAGATTGCTCGTCATTTTTCTTAGCTCTCAGCAAAAACTCATTGAGGAGTGCTGGAATATTCGAGGCGATTAATGTTTAACAGGTATAGGCAATCCGTCTACCCGACTAGGTAGTGGACAGACATCCTGTGCATCAATTCAGTAGTCTGGATGTTTGACATGCGGATTTGTCTAAATTAATTTGCTGGCCTAATTCGAGGAGGTGTTAGAACAATTACGAACGATGTTCGGTCAAGGTTTTGGATGCCACGAGTATATCGTTGTTATAAACTTGTAAAGGTTATAATTTTATGTTACCTTTTGTTCTTCTTACCTCGGTGGTTTAGCTTCCGGGTCTTTTGGCTCGTGTCCAAGATCGAAGTAGTTTTAAGTTTGTTTATATTTAATTAATTAATTAATTTATTTTTAATTTTACCTTTGGCCGTTGCCTTGGCCCCTGGATTCCGACTGATCTCCAATCCACAAAAAAAAAAAAAAAAAAAAAAAAAAATGGGTGGCGAAAGGCCGACTTTAGGGAGACAAGGACAAATTGCGATAACCAGAATCATCCACATCCGTGAAGATGTTTGGCTTGGTCTCAAGATATCTGAAAAGAAAGGGGAAGGACGTATTTAAGGATAGTGTGGACAGGGTTAGTTCAATTGTTCTCTAACTACTTGGATGGGCGGTAGGTGGGAAAGAAATCGTACAAGACCGGTAAGTCTTGAGTGCGGTAGTAAACGCAGATCGCGTCTTTGGCGTCTGATAATCTGCGCTTTGGTCGGTGTGTATGTGTGTATGTTTGTGCTGTCTTGTACTGTGCGTGCGTGTTTGTAGTGTGTTAGCAGTAGACCCTATGGGATGGGTCCAGGAATCCTCTATTATAAAGGAGAATGTTCTTGGGAAGAGTGCTTTCTTCAGTTTTGTACTGAAGCAGAAATTGTGGTGGTCTGATCCGAAGAGATCGAAAGAGAGAAGGGTCAAGAATGCAAGACTCCCGTACAAGTGGGTTTTCGCTGTTCTGAATGTTTTCCAGGTACTTATATGCTAATTGTAGCAAGTACTCGTCGATAGGGATAATCGAGGCACCTTCGTATAGGTGAGAGTTCGGGTAATGGTGACGGTCGGGCCTTCAAAAGTGGTTGATGCGTCTTCTGAGGAGTTTTCTTTCGAAAACTCGAAGTCTTTCCATTTAGTAAAAGATATGCAGGACCATATGGGAAAGGCATATGATATTCCAGATCGGATTAGCTGCTTATAGCAGAGAAGCTTAACTTTGGTGTCAACTTTGCTGCTCCACTTCAAGATGTTGTGCAGTTGCTTAGACCGACCGAGGCCCCTTTGAAGAATGTGGGTCACATGTTTGATGAAATTCATTTTTGGGGTATAGATGAGCTCAAGATATTTCATCCTGTCCTGTTGTCTAATCGTAGTACCTCCTATTTGTATTCGGATATTCTGTGAATATCGAGAAGTAGGTTGGGAGTGTTTACTACTCAGAATTATAGCTACTGCTTTAGATGGGTTAAGTCGAATTTTCCATCGACTGTAATACTTATACAGTTCGTCCAGATGACGGTTGAGTCAGTTTGTTGCGAGTTTTGGGCTTTTAGAGACTCATCTCGAATCCAAAATGTGCCACCCTTTTATAGTCTGTGATGACAGAGATGTGTTAAAAATTTTATTTAAAAATTCCAAGAAGCACAAACAAGATTTTGTGTGCTTCAATTGAAATAGGATTCTGGGAAGTATTTAGGAATTTACTTGAATAAATTCCCGGAAGCAGAAATCATGAAATGCATTTAGAATTAGGCATTTCATAATTTCAATTGTTATAAGGAATTGAATCAATGCACGACAAATGGACTTTCGTTTAAATTTATCGTGCATATGATTCAATTGGATTGGGATGTAAGGTACTTCGAAATTGAATCAATGTGCAACAAATTAACTTTTGGTTTATCTTGTCGCTCATATGATTCACTATGGGAATTGTATTGGGATTATAGGTAAAGTAGTGATTTAGGATCACTACAAACTTAGTAAAAGTCAATTGGACAAGAGAAGTCGATATATATCTGGAACGTTTGGGCTGCATTGTTAAGGCTGAAAGTCATCACCTTGAACTTAAATTGTCCAAGAACACGCTCACCCCTACAACTTATACGGAAGGCTGTGCTCTACTGGGTACTGTACAGGGATTGTTTTGCGTCCAGCATTTAATAATTGTCAGGTGGTCACGGCTCGCGAGTGGAAAGCTGATCTATTTGTAAAGTTTAGTGTCGCCGCGTAAGGAGAGGTAGAGGAGTGCTTGATACTAGTGTCTATATCATTTATAGTTAGTATAATAAGAGGGGTGGGTCACGGTGACTGCCATGGGGAACACCCGATGTGGAGAAAAAAGCATTATAAAGAATAGATCTATGTCTTACTCGGTGGATTCCAGTATTTAGGTAAGAAAAAATCCACTTAATTAGAAAAGGTTCGGAGATAAGGAAAGGTAACATAACTAGTATGAACATGTGGGGAATTTTGCTTCTGCTTCTGCTTCGCTGCCTTTCTCTAAGGCACGGAGTGTGTAGGATGAGAATCGGCTAGATTGGTGGTGGTAGGGTAACCGTAACGAAACCCTGCTTGGGTGAGATGAGGGATCTGCAGCGGAAACATAACGCTTCATATAGATAGAATTCTAGGGCATCATTTTGGACCGCGGGTACAGTTTAGCAGTTTAGTGGGACGATTGTTAGAAACACCACATTTAGGTCCTCTTTTATGTATGGGGTTGATAAAAGAGGCTTTCCAAATGCACTTTTTTTACACAGCAGAGGAGTCGTCTGGGCTGAACTCATCTTTAGGAGTAACTTGGTTTGTTGGTTAAATTGAGAAATAAAAGGGCCTAGGGGAAAATCTAGCAGGTCTTTGAAGTAGGCGCCGGCTCAAAAGGGTCGTCTGTGAAGGGTTGTTTAAAGAATAAAGCGAAAAGGCTGACGATGGTTTCTAGGTCGGTTGTAGTAATCGAGTTATAAGCACAAGAGGTGGAATATTCATCAGATTTATGTTGAACATTGAAAAAGTGGAAACTATTTTGGGATCATTATATAAAATGTTTTGCGTATTAATAAGATAACTCTAATACAGAGAGCTATAAAATGGGAAAGAAATGCCCCAGATAGTTTAAGTAGTCATGGAGAGAACGCGTACAAATGTAGTTTCCTTCTCTTATTTTGAAGAGTACGGAATAGTAGTGGCAATACGAATAGTAGCAGCGCAACCGGTGGTCAAACAGTCGCAATTCAACCATAGCCCGCATCGGACGTGTTAAAAGACCACAGTTTTCGCTCATACGTAGGATGTATATAACTTTTTCATTGACAAACATACAATTACATTACTGACTAAAGTGCTGTTTATCACATAACCAATGTGTTTTAATATCATGAAAACATGGGCTTTCACTCTGTGAATACGCAGTTACATAACGTGTGTTTAAAAAACGGACAACCTATTGATATAATTAATCTAATTCATAAACGAGAACGAAGCCACGAAATGGAAAAACAATGACGTGACGTGTTGTGACAATTAAAACAAAGTGCAACAACAACAAACAAACAAAACGAATGTTAAAAGTGACAAAAAGCGTGCTCACAAAATCACTTCAGTGAGGTGCAAAAAACAAAGTAAAACAATTAAAATATATCACATTGGCCGTAAAAGTGAAAATTAAAACAAACAATATATTGCTCGTTAAGCAAATAGTTTTCAAAGCATCATTTGGTGCGAGTGCAAGGTTACTGACACTTAGCCGACGATAGCCCAGTTCAAGTCGACGTACGGGAGAAATCGAGTTGCGTCGTGGTTCGTGTTGCAGGTCGCCCTTGTTTTTTTTTTATGAAAACAAATTGTCAAGAACCTGCATGAACACCATTGTGACGTTAAACCGCGAAATTAACAATGGAGAAAAGAGAACAACAAATGGAGTAAGACAGTGAGCTCCCCCCCCCCCCCCCCCCCCACCAACTTTAACAAGTATGGGGCAAATAATTCATTCGCTTCTCTTGCATCCTCAGAGTGTGAGGATGAAGAAGAGGAGATAAGTGAATTGGAGGCGAAACTTGCGATGGCAAGAGCCCGATTAGAAGAGAGACGCCGAAAGAAAAACTAGCAGCTCTCGAACAGGGAAAAAACATCCAACAACAACAAACGCCGAAGCCAAAAGTCGGCCAACAGCAACAATATCAACATCAACATCAACATCAGCATCAACATCAACATCAATAGCAACAGCAACAGCAACATCAATATCAACGTCAACATCAACAGCAAATACCAACACAAAATCGACCACCGAAACAGCAAACAACACAGCAGCAACAAAGCAACAATAACAACGAAAAAATAAAGATGCCACCAATCAACTCTATAGATATTGAGTGTAAAGAATTGGTAAGTCTCTGTAAGCTAGCTATAGGAAACAATTTTGTAGTCAAAAGACTGGCAGGTAACAGGCATTCCATTCAAACCTATGCGGTGGCAGACCACGACAAAACCAAAGAGGTATTAAAAATAGCCACCGCGGAATTTTACTCGTTCACACCGAAACAAACGAAGAGTGTAACGGTTCTATTAAAGGGTGTCGTCCTGTGAAATGCAGCACCGTTGCGTAAAATGCGGAAAGGACCATACGGCAGAAGATTGCCCTCTGGGAAAAGAAAGGGTAGAAGACACAGACCTTGTACAGTGCGCACTGTGTCGGAATAGTTATCGAGGATGTCCTAAATTCCGAGAAATAATGTCAAGAAGTGTGACTCGGCAAAAAAACGCAGAACCAGCTCGTACTACAACAATGCCCGTAACACCGCAGCGGTCGTACGCACAAGTTGCGTCGGGAGGGAGAACACCAAATCAGGCTACAACACTGGTGGCCACAAATACTTCCACACAGACTAAAACAACATTGCAAGCAGACGTGTTCACAGTCCTGCTCAATCTGCAGAGACAGATGACACAGCTGCAAAGTCAAATAAACGAGATCTACTCGCACTTGCCCAGTCTAAATAAAAAGTCTATATAAACCCTCTAACTAAAACATCAATCAAAGCTCTTGTCGTGAATGTAAATTCACTAATAAGAACTGAGAGAAGCGCCAATCTATCCAATATCAATGAGACATACCCTTACGCGCCAGCCGCACACATGCAGGAGATGTTTTATCTTTTCCTTTTGCATACATGCCTACATCGATCGGTCATCCGACCGACAAATACATGATGGCATACGGCTAACAACAACTAGCGTTTGCATTTTTACAATCTTCCAGGAATGAGTTTCCTATTCATTCCTTAAAATATGTAACATTAAAATTGTGTCTAGACATCATTTACCTAGATCCAAAAAAACCCAAAATAAAATGCTAAGAAGCAAAACATATGTGTCTGTGGCGGCTCTTGCGAACGCCATTACTTACCTGTTTACCTACCACCAGATAACCCCCGTTTCGTAAGCGTCATGCTCCGATAAATTGTGCACTTACCTGCATTAGCATTCCTACCCAACCACAATGTCTGCTGATATGAAAAGTGTATCAGCAATAACAGGCATTCCCTAACATGGAAATGCGTAAAATATCTGAAATCATGACATGAAGACCAAGCGCAACGTAGTTGCAAAGGTGTGAAACTCCATGGCATAAGCAAGCATGGGACACCTGCACATCGATCTGGTAAAAACACCAACCAACGATCTGATATAGCAGAACAACCATCTAAAACATTATGCGGTTGCGCAAGCCTGCGACTAATTCCCAGAATTACCAAGCAGGCGCGCAAACAGATGAAACCTACAACGCATGCCCTTAAAAGGACACATCTCAACCAAAACAAATACGAGAGATACAACGCATGCCCGTGTAACTGCATCAAGTCGCACGTATGAGCAATACGAGCGACCCTTGATACGACTACGTACAATGATCGAACCAGACACAATAGCGCCCGCCACTGTGCACATAACGAATAATGTACACACAGGCAGGAGTACGGTGTGGCGACCAACATGGATGGCGGCTCTTGCGATGACTCGCACAGCCGGGGCTATGGTGTGATCGCATCCGTGGCTGTGTGAGAGATTTCATCAAAGAATTGATCCCCGCATGAATTGGTTCGCGGAGGGATGGCCGTTGCTGTGTTGGTGCGCCAAATCAACCCCTAAGGTATCGGAGACACTCAGCGAGAGTCAGTTAGCTAGCGACCACGACAAGCAATAGAGATTCCCTTTTACCGGTGGTCACAGTGGTTTCTATTATTTTAAAAGTAAAAATATATACTGCACAACCAATAATAAAGCTAGTGCTTGGCTCTGTGACAGAGTTTCCCTTTTACCGGTGAACACACTGGTTTCTATTATTTTTAAAGAAAAATACTTACTGCGCCACTAGCGCGCAAACGCAGCGATAATTCCCTCTTGCAGTTGAACTTTTGAGTGTCGAATTTTTAAAGAAAAATACCTGTCATTATTTTCCGCCCTGAGTTCCTGCGTCGAAAAATAATTAAATTCATTTAATACCGTTACATACATGTTAATAAATACTGTTACAAATGTGTCAACCATTAACTACTGTTCGATTAAATTCATTTAATACTGTTACATACACGTTAATAAATACGGTTACAAGTGTGTCAATCATTAAATACTGTTAGAGTTGTCAATCATTAAATACTGTTAGAGTAAATTCATTTAATACTGTTACATACACGTTAATAAATACTGTTACAAGTGTGTCAACCATTAACTACTGTTCGATTAAATTCATTTAATACCGTTACATACATGTTAATAAATACTGTTACAAGTGTGTCAATCATTAAATACTGTTAGATTAAAATCATTTGATACTGTGAATACACGTTAATAAATACTGTTACAAGTGTGTCAGTCATTAAATACTGGATAGCATTATAAGTTATGTTAGAACCTTAATACAATTAGCAGTTAAGAAGCAAAATATAATTGTCATTTACATTCATGATAATAATACTGTTAAATTAAATTCATTTAATACTGTTACATTAAGTACATGAAATGCTGAACGTTTAAATCTTAAATACTATTATAGAATACTTAATATACCAGTTGTACGTTTAGATTAAATAAGTTCTAAGTAAAAGAATAAAAATATCTAACCACGAGACCGATTGTTTTCCGGAGCTGACAGACAGTGGTAGACCAGTTTACACTGACGATATCGAGATTGGGACGGCTTGGTGAACCTGTGTCGGACCGGCACCCTACCAAGACGCAAACAATACCCATATATCTATTAAGTTGGGTCATTAAAAACACATTAGGAGATTCCTAGGCTAAGATAATTATTTATAATTTAAGTATAAATAGCATAGAAAAACTGCAGAGAGTGTTCTTAGCAACCTGTAATTTGATGAATAAACTATAGAGGCATAGCCTCCAAAAAAATTTATATTTTTTCTTTATATAAAATATAACAACAATAACTGGCGATCCTGCCACTCACTATAAAAGTTTAATTTGAGTTGGAACCTTATAAATTCTGGGAAGAATTTTAAAAATATATCGACCAGAAAATCATAGAATTTTCTCACCAGTTCCGGACCCGATCAAGCTGCGCAGATCATCGAGAGGAACAACGCCTAGAGAAGGAGGCGGTAAGCAATAATCAATTTTTTCAGAAAATCAGAAATAAAATAACACGTGTGTGAAATAAAGTAAAGTAATTAATATACTAAAGAAGAAAATATGTGCGTCGTCCGGATATTTGTTTGGCTTAAAGCAATTTCGTGTGAAAATCTTTGCTTATAAATGGTTTTGTGTTTCGCAGAGTGTCCTTAATAACTTTGGGACATGAATTTATTTTGCAAAAATAAACTAAATTCAATTAAACAATAAAATAAACAAATAAATTAAATTTAGTGAACAAACAAACTAAATTCAATAAACAAATAAAATAAACAAATAAATTAAATTCAGTGAACAAATAAACTAAATTCAATTAACAAATAAACTAAACAAATAAATTAAATTCAGTGAACAAATAAACGAAATTCAATTAAACAATAAACTAAACAAATAAATTAAGTTCAGTGAACAAATAAACTAAATTCAATTAACAAATAAACTAAACAAATAAATTAAATTCAGTGAACAAATAAACTAAATTCAATTAACAAATAAACTAAACAAATAAATTAAATTCAGTGAACAAATAAGCAAACTAAATTCAACGAACAGATAAAAACCAGTGAATGAAAATAAAAAAACGAAAAACCAAATTAACGGAAGGACCATTCGACAAACCAACTGAGGACGAATCAAGTGACCAAGAGGAAAAATCACAAAACACATCAAAAATGGCCACAGGCAACGCCACAATCAGGGCAGACATAACACATTTGGCCCAACAAATACAATCAATTGTGTCAGCGGTGAACCAACTACAATTAAAGAAAAACGAGGAACCTGAAATACTCCCCGTGAGACTAATCGAACACGAGGATATAACATTTAAATTCAACAAGCCCGAAGACATAGAGTTGGAGGCATTTAAAAACCTTCCAAAATTCAGCGGGAACCCAGAGGAATATGCATCTTGGAGAGACAACGTCTGCAGCATAATGAAAGCCTGTGAAGCCCATAGAGGACATGCCAGATACGCTACAGCACTATCTATAATAAAATATAAAATTATAGGAGAAGCAGCTAGGCTATTAACGAATTATCGGACTAAATTTTGTCTCGAAGCTATACTGGACCGATTGGATGCAGCATATAGTGACAACAGACCCCTCTATGTATTGAAAGAAGATATGTCACGCATTCGGCAAGGAAGAAACACGCTGGCTAAATATTACGATGAAGTCAACAAAGCCTTAAATCTAATTATATCAAAAATTCAGTTCGAAGCACGTCATCAAGAAGGGAAAAAGGCATTATGCGAAGAAGCCGAAAAAGAAGCAGCAAGAGTATTCCTAAACGGACTAAACAACATACTGGCAAAACAAACTCTATACACACATAGATGTGAATCATTAGCAGAAGCTTACGGCATAGCCCTAGCCGTACAACACGATACGAGACACACGGATATCGCACCAAACTTCCGGATGATTAAAAGAAACCACTCACAATACAGCCCGCCGAGATACTACCAACCGCAAAGAAATCAAACTCCCAGGAACTTCGACGACAGAGAACAGCGAGTACCAAATATAGAAGTGGAACAATCCCAACAGCACTATAGAGGAAGAGATTCACGGCAATATTTCAGACCCGGATGGAGACAGCAACAGCTTTATAACAACAGCAGAAATCAACCGCAACCAGAACCCATGGACGTGAATAGGTCTACCATCAGAACAGCAAGGCAAAACAATCCGTTCAGAAGACCCGAGCAATTCCAACAACAGGCCCACCAAACGGAGCTGGAACAACAGCTGATCAACAACCTAACGCCAGCCTCAGAAGCAGACTCTATAGCAAATAATATAAGTAAAAATGATATCATTAAAGAATCTTTTGTTATATTAAAAAATGGGTTGCCTAGTTTAAGTTTAAAAAACCCTGATACTCAAAAAGAGTATTCAATTTTAATAGATTCGGGTGCAACTCAAAATTATTGCAAAAATACTATAGATTTAAGCTTTTCAGTTCCAATAAAACAAACATATACAAAAACTCTCCATGGAAGAAGTATTATAGAGGCAAAAAGAAACATTCGCATTTTAGGGAAAAGATTAGAATTTTTTGAGCTCAAAGATTTGAAGGAATTTGATTTAGTTATTGGACTAGAGGGATTAAAAAAATTAAAAGCAGAAATTGATTTTTACGCAATGATACTAAAGACTGAATATGACAATAGGAATAACGAAAACCAGAAACTAAACTATACTATTGAGGATCAAGAACACAAAAGGGAGATAGACGCATTAATGAACAGAAACAAAACGATCGATAAAAGTTTACCCTATCGCGACAATTAAAACAAAAGACGACGAACCAATCTGGTCTAAGCAATATCCGTATAAGATTGCCGACCAAGACTTCGTTAACAATGAAATCAAAAGTTTACTACACCGTGGAATAATTAGACCTTCGAGAAGGCCGTACTGCTCACCTATTTGGATAGTTCTAAAGAAGAGACTAAACCCAGACGGCACTCAAAAGAAAAGAATGGTGAATTATTATAGGATTAAATCTTCATACTATAAACGACAGGTACCCAATGCCAAACATTGTGCATACAATCCAAAACTTAGGGGAAACAAAAGTCTTTTCCACATTGGACTTAGAGTCGGGATTTCACCAAATACTATTAGCCGAAAAAGACAAAGAGAAAACGGCATTTGCTGTAAATGGGCATTATACGAATATAATAGGTTAGCGTTTGGATTAAAAAACGCCCCAGCGATATTTCAACGTTGTGTGGACGACATTTTGAGACCCTTTGTAACAAAATTCTGTTATGTATATATCGACGACATAATTGTCTTCTCGAAAACTCGGGATGAACATATGAACCATCTCCGACAAATATTCGATGCTCTACTCAAATCTAACTTAACGATTTCAGAAGAGAAATCACATTTCTTTAAAGACTATGTGAAATTTTTAGGCTATATAATAAGCCACAAATCCATAAAAACAGACCCAGAAAAGATTGAGACCATCAGAAAATACCCAGAGCCAACAAACCTAAAGGAGCTACGTGCCTTCCTTGGCCTAACTGGATTCTACCGTAAGTTCGTAAAAAACTTCACCATAATAGCAAAGCCCCTAACGAGCCTACTCAAAACCGATCAAATGGTCCCAAAGAAAGAAAGTACAAACTATAAAATAAAATTAAATCAAGAAGAAAGAAAATCATTTGAAGACCTGAAAGCACATTTAGAAGAATGCATGGAGCTATCGCAACCAGACTATTCCAAACCATTCGAACTAACCACTGACGCATCAAACACAGCGATTGGCGCAGTATTATCTCAAGAAAAACGACCGATTACATTCATCTCTAGAGCATTATCAAAGACAGAACAAAACTACGCAACAAATGAAAAAGAATTGCTGGCCATAATCTTTGCACTAGACAAACTAAGAATATACATACAGGGAGTATCAGACTTAACGATTTTCACAGACCACCAGTCTTTGACCTATGCAGTGTCTGAAAAGAATACAAATACTAAGATAAAAAGGTGGAAAAATAGGATAGAGGAATATGGAGCAAAAATAGTATACAAGCCTGGCAAACAAAATATAGTAGCAGACGCATTAAGTAGACAACAGATAAATAATCCATCAACATCCTCGGTACATTCAGTGGATAGTTCACCAGTCTACAAAATAAAAAGCGTTGCAAAACCAGTAAATCAATTTAAAAGTCAGATATTCATAGAATTTGCGGAAGAAGACAAAGTAGAACACAAAACAACATTTACGGATTACAAAAGATTCCACTTAGAAATCAGTAATTTATCAGGAATCATTGGAGTGTTAAAAACGGTTATAAACTCGAACCACACAAACGCTATCCATTGTGATGAAGTGACACTTCACGAGATCCGAAACATAGTCGAAGAAAACCTAAACTGCGATAAAATCGTTCACGCACCAAATTCTGTGATAGATGTAATAAATGAGGACGAACAACTTAAAATTATTCAAGAAACACACAAAAGAGCTCATCGAAACTATCGAAACAACATTTTAGAAATATCTGAAAAATACCTCTGGCCCACATTTAAACAAATGTGCAAAGCCGAAACAAAAATCTGCGAAGTTTGTTCAACCTGTAAATATGAAAGACACCCGATTAAACAAGTAATAAAACCCACACCTATCCCAACAAAAGTAGGAAAAAGTCTACAGATGGACACATTCTATTTAGAGAAGAAAATATATATAACAACAATAGAACAATACAGCAAATATCTGTATATCCGTAATATACCAAACGAAATTGGAACAACAGTAGTCATCGACGAGATAATCTCTCAAATATTTCCCTTCGCCGAATCAATCATGACTGATAACGCACCAATCCTCAAAGGAATAAAAACCGAATTTTTACTCAAACAAAGAGGAATAACACATATACTTGCCCCAGTGGCCCATTCAACATCCAATTTAAATATCGAGAGAGTTCATTCAACGTTATTAGAAATCAGTAGAAGTCTGGCAGTTGACAAATCCACCTCAGCGTCAGAAGAAATATTCAACGCGGTTAAGCAATACAACTTAACAATTCATTCAACTACGGGAGTCAAACCAAGCGAATTATTTTTCGGTCTAGTAACAGTAGACATACAAGATAAGCTAAAGAACGCACAAGAGAAACAAAATCGATTCCAAAATAAAAAGAGAAAAGATGAAATACTCGTATATTCACCCGGAGATATTATTTTTGTAAAAAAGAACAGACGAGGGAAAAACGAAACTCGTTACATAAAACATATTGTAGTGGACGATCAAGGAACCACGATAATTGGAAATGGAGGTAAAATAATTCACAAGGATCTTATTCGTGCTGGGAATAATTGAAACAATCACCGGAAATATGGAAACTATACATTTAAAGGACAACAAATTTACCTCAACAAAAATCCCAGACGTATGTGTATATGAAAACTCAAGTATATTAATTCACCCATTTAATCTAACATAAATTATGAGCCCTTACAGAGAAATCACATCCCAGAACTTAAAGAAATAATAAAAGATGAAGCTTAAAATATTCCATTAATAAATATCCTAGCCTACGCAGACATATTTGTTTATAGGAAGAAAGATACAATCTTCGTCAAATACCCAACGATAATCTAGCCCTAGATACATTCCATGGATTAGTTCAAATCATGCCAGAAACCGTAGTATGTAATAAGACAATTTTTGGAACTAATGAATGTACAAAAAAAATATATATATATACAAATGAAATTATAAGAATGGCAGACGATACAATAGAAAGAATTAATGAAATTGTAATCCATAGCAATAAGATAGAAATAAAAATTAATAATATACTATACTCAAACTCAAGACTAAATGAAGAAATTTATAATACCTTTAGAAGATAAATTATAATTGTATACTCGTTTTTAAAACTATGACATTTCTTCGTAAATTTTTTTAAGATACTATATAAGAGGTACAATGAATACAAAACTAAATAAGATAAATTAAAATCAAAAAAATCTTTAATAACAGATTACTAGAGTTACAACACATAAACAAACAATGGGGACATTGTATTTTAACGGAGGGGGGAGTTAACGTATGAATCACTCAACCACGATGCATCCTCATGTTCACCTTGAAATAAGAAATTCATCTAACAACAACTAGCGTCTGCATTTTTACAATCTTCCAGGAATGTGTTTCCTATTCATTCCTTAAAATATTTAACATTAAAATTGTGTCTAGACATCATTTACCTAGATCCAAAAAAAAAAACCCAAAATAAAAGGCTAAGAAGCAAAACATATGTATCTATTACGTTGGGTCATTAAAAACACATTAGGAGATTCCTAGGCTAAGATAGAATTTAAGTATAAATAGCATAGAAAAACTACAGAGAGTGTTCATAGCAACCTGTAATTTGATGAATAAACTAAAGAGGCATAGCCTCCAAAAAAATTTATATTTTTACTTTATATAAAATATAACAACAATAACTCGTGCGTCGCAACGGCTTTGTTCCACCAGAGGCGTTCCTTGAATTGGACATGAAAGGCCTTATACAGGATAGATCCGGAATTCCGCTGATCTATCATGTAAGTAGATCATCCGTAGACGGGCGATTGTGCTCCGTCCGGGAAGTAACGCGCACCGAAAAAGAGCTCTTGCGCTTCAGTAGGGCTATTTCCCACAGAGACCAGCCGAAAGTATTGGACAGCGTCAACAGTTCTGGTGGTTGAATGGCATATAAAGACCTGGATACCAATGTCGGTATAGAATCACACTATCATCAGCCAGCTTACATAAACTTAGCTTTTCTAGAATTAGGGTAGTATAAGATTAAAGTAATGTTAAGTTAAGTGCTTTTAAATAAAATTAAAATAAAAAAAAATTAAGTAAGTTAAATTTTAAGAAAAAAAAAAAAAAAAAAAAAAAATTAACACAAAGTTTTTCAAATTTTTCTTTGTCTTTCAAATTGAAACGATGGTCAAATCAGAATGTGATTTTGTTACGACACTCATCGAGGTGGGGCGGACTGGACTGAGGAGTTAAGATATAGAGACCAGAGGAACGGGAATGGTACTTACCAATTTTTGAGTGGGAATGAGGAGTGAGCGCAACAGGAATTAATGGGGTCACATGAAAAGACAAGGTCAAGTTGCCTGCCCGTATGATCTAAAACATTGCTTGAGGTTTGAGCTGGTGACCCGATTTGTAATGAGGCATTCAATGCCACTACTGGGGTACGATAAGTAAAAGGATTAATCGTTTGAAGTTGAGAGAGGTGAAAGTTGCCGATTAAGTGCTCGATTGCAGTTGTTCTGAGTTCATATAGTTCAATTGGTTTGGGATGGTAGTATATAGAAACAAATGACGTATATAGAGTTTAGGGGTAAACTAATTTTTTTTTCAAACATAGTCGAGTTTGGGAGAAGGGATATTAATAGGGGATGAGACCAGTCTATTTCGGTTGGCTAGGAGCACACTACACCAGTGGGAATCAGGGCAAAATGTATGAACATTGTCATCATTAAAAACTTTAAAGGAGGAGGGAACAGTTCATGATTTCTGATAGTCGAAATAAGATTAGTTTCGGTTAGAGCGTAGATATAAAAAAAAGTAGAGGATGGGTTTGTGGGGGTTAAGAAATAGATGTGCCAAACACGGCCACGGATTCTCTATCACCCACCAACGATTTCTTCTCCATTATTGTCACCATAAGTTCCAGCAACAAAAGGAAAGAAATGGAATGCACTGTTGTGTAGTTTAATTGTTTTAGTATTTCTTTTATTTGTTTTAACTTATGTTTATCTCTAACACGTTGGTTATGTCTTCATTTATCATCCCGTGGCAAATATATAATTGTAAACAGTCTGTTTTAAAAGGGCAACGCGTTTCTCTTTCTCGATTGACTAACAGGACACTACGTTCGTCTGACAACACTTCCCTTTTACTTCTCATTCGAGCGTGTCCAGCAGCGTGCAGACGCTGCGGTAGTTGAATAACGACTAACTTCAATTAGGGATGAAGATGGGTAATTTCTGCTTTCGCACAACGATCAACCAGTGGTAATCGTGCTCTCTTGTGCATCCTTCAATTCCCCACGCTCATCGAGGTGGATAAGGACTTGCGTATTCGTTCGACGTCGATGGGCGTAGAAAGGATGAAGAAATCAAAAGGAAAGCACAATAACACAGTATTGATCTGGCTCAGTGTGCGTGTATTAATGCAGTCTCTGTCTGTGATGATCTCGGAGTGCATTGAACTGTGGGGAGACGGAACTGTGGAGGAGAGAAAAATGTAGCTAAGAATAAATTGTCTGGGAAAAGTCAAAGGAACTCTACTTTGACTAGGGTATTTTATCGTGGGAACTGAACTCGAATAATTTGGAATTACCCCAGCCATTACATGATTATTGGAATTTCCGGTGGAAATCTCATGGTTAGAAGACTGGAGTTTCCGTATGGCAAAAAAGGTAGCTGAATTCAATTATGCATTACTTGCGTAAAATAATGAATTCAGGTATGCGTTCGTTATTGCAACATGCTTTTCCAGGTGAGTAGATTAGTAGGAGAAATTGGGTCTTGTTTGACACGCTATTAGCGGTCGAAATTAGGCGGAAATAGTGGGTTGATTCTCCATGTATTTAGAGAACCCCCACAGGTTTTTTGCAGAATTTATTGGATTTTAGAGCGAAGGTTAGAGCGAGAGTATGGAGAGACTTACAGGAGGATAGAGTGGGTGATAGAGAATGATCGAAAAATCTCATGATTGGCTCTACTGCATTGAAGATAAGAAGTCAAGTTTATGTGACTGTACTGTCCGAAAGCCGAAAAATTCTGTGATACTTTTTAGGGTAGGATGTTAAAAAACTCATGGAATTTCATAAAGTAGTTAGTGGGACTGGTAAAGTGGGCGCGAAGACCTTCCTGAGGAATGGAGATCATGAAACTGGTGTTCGTTTTTCTTTCAATGCAGACTGAGTCGGATTTTTATATAACGTGTGCTAGATAGATGGGAATATTTTCGTCAGTCAGTGTATTTCCCAATTTAGACAGGGCGTAACAGCGTTCTGTAGAGTTTACGGTTTGCTGTGCGATTTTAACAGCAGGAGATACGAGGAGATCAATAACATGGTGTGGCGGTTCCGCCAAACGCCTCTGGCTACTTACCTGAAGAACCCCCACCCATACAACCCTGTCTGCATAAGCTTTCGCTAATGCAATCGCATTAGCACTTTAAATGCTTCACGCATCAAGTAAATCAAATTCATTTACCTAAAGCTCCCTGTAAAGAATCCTTACCTTTTCTTGCATCTCTTCGCATACAATTCCTGTAAGAGTTCTTTCTTACCTTATCATAAATTCCCTGTAGTAAATTTCATCGGTTCGCACATCATACATATCAAGGAATCTTACCCTTGAGTTGGCTAATCCCAGCCTCAATAAAAACTATCTATGCGCACATCGGCTGTCGACCCTTTTTATCCAGCGATAAATAGTTCTTTAATGTGCATATGCACCATAAATACAACCCATCCGGCACCCATTGTTATCAATTGAAATTCAACGTCGGGCGGCTTGTTTTTACAGCTGCAGCAAGCCGACCGGCGATTCACCATCAATAGACAAATAATCTTCAATTTCTTTCCCTGGCATATACAAAGACATCCAAAGTATTCGTTCGGCCACCAATCCTATTAGCACCTTTTTATCCCAACGTCGATAATAGCGACGACGCATCGCGTAAACAATGACCCGCATTACCAACGGCGCAATTGGTGGCTTCTCCCTTTGTTCCTTTTTTTCTCGTTTATCCCACACGGTGATGGATACGATCACACACATACCACCATGATCACCATAGCGAGTGAGCTCTGCACGAGCAAAATATCGTCGAGTCGTTCACCATCATCCAACCGAGCAAGTTGGTTCGGCTTCCGCTCTCCGTCGCCGCGGCGGAGTGGCGATGTATATATTCGGAGTCGTGGGCAAGATAAATCCAAATTACTCGGTATTGCTGTACGTACATTTTATCCGTCACCCATTGAGTTGAGCGCGGAGTTATCGAAGTCGTGTTTATTGTGTCGCGTGTTGAAAAGACAATCGGCAGTGATATAAAATGAATAATAAATATCGAGGCGTTATCCGAACAGTATTTTGTTGTTGTGCGTTTTGTTTCAACGTTTTCTTCTCCTTGCTGTATCGCAGTGTCCTGGGTGTTTATCTCACATCCTGTACCCGTGGTTGCGAACGAACGAGGCGGCGTTCGTTCATTTATTAGTGATGTCTTTCGGTTCGGTGTTTTACGCGGCGAACAAATTATGATGGAGGAGGAAGTGAACCGAGTACCCATGCTGGTACATACTTCCTCCCCACAAGGGCTGGGGTGTTGGGCTAGGACAAGTTGAGGATATACAATTTGACCCAGTGGATCTACAATTATTCTAGCCTTTACAGAAGACGAGGGGGATAATCCTTTATGGGTAGAGTTTTTAAGATGGAGAGTATACGGGGTGTGGAAATTGGAATACTTTCTCCCCGTTTTGAGGTCGAAACGACGGAAGGGACTTAAAGTGAAAGCAGGACGTGATTCGGGATAGGTTGCGTTTAGATTAGTGAATTTTTTTTGGAGTGGTATGGTTTGAATTGAGGAGTGCGAATGCGGTCAGATTTAGGATACGGAGTATGAATATATCTCGGCTTGGGAACAAATTATAGTTAAAACATGGGGTAGGGAGGATGGCTTAAAAAGTGGAGTGGGGTGAGGACTGATTTAGGAAAGATAATTAATAATTACGATTATTAACTTCTTTGGGTTTCGTTATAGTGAACAAATTTTTAGTACGTTCTTGGGGTGTGGAATTGCAATTGTATGATGTCATCGTACCGATCTTCAGGTGTCAGGAGTTGTTTGATTGGAAAATCCAATCGTATTTGGTGGGATGAACTATACGGAAATTGGATTTCCTCTTAGAGGTCGGACGCGAATGACGTTATTTTAAGAATTCCTGTAATTATTTAGGAAGTATACAAAAAACCTAATCAGAATTAGTAGATTTGGGAGGGCCCCGTCAACAAGTATAAGGTATCCAACTTGGTTGGAAGAATCGAATTTTTTGGATTCGTGCTTGCCATTCTAAGGGACTATAGATGGGGACGTTATATAAATAGCGATGGGTGTTGTATATAGAGACGTCTAACATCAGGGAAAGAGCTGAAATATCATTTTCCAGCTGACCAAGCAAGTATCATGAACCTGTGAGCTCATCATTAACTATAACAAGTTTTTGTAGAATGAGGTCAAGCAGGGGGATCGTGACTTAATTTGGAGGAGTGCGATAAAGTGAGCTCCTCACTAAGGCCGACCAGCTTGTAAAGACTGTTCTTAAAAAATGGGGTTGGTGTAGTCTGAGAGACTGACGACTGGGAAGTCGGTTGTAGGGAATTATCAATATTAAATCGGATAGAATTGGTGCACTAATATGATAGTGACCTTGTTATACACTAATCTGTTGCACAAAAATAGAGATAATAGCAAGTTTTCCCTATTTCGACTCGCTCGACTTGTCGATGATTTCCTTCAGATCCTCGGACAGTGGTTTAAGATGGGTGCCTAACTTCTCGGCCAGTAAGTATGTTTGTGAGCGCTCAATGTCTGCTTTTGGTATCCTCATGTATTCCTTGGCCACAGTTGAAAACTTTCCTCTAATTTAGGGTGCTTTTGTACAGCATCATTCAATTCAATAGTTTTCTGAATATTATTATTATTATTATTATTATTATTATTATTATTATTATTATTATTATTATTATTATTATTATTATTATTATTATTATTAGTATTATTATTATTATTATTATTATTATTATTATTATTATTATTATTATTATTATTATTATTATTATTATTATTATTATTATTATTATTATTATTATTATTATTATTATTATTATTATTATTATTATTATTATTATTACTATTATTATTATTATTATTATTATTATTATTATTATTATTATTATTATTATTATTATTATTATTATTATTATTATTATTATTATTATTATTATTATTATTATTATTATTATTATTATTATTATTATTATTATTATTATTATTATTATTATTATTATTATTATTATTATTATTATTATTATTATTATTATTATTATTATTATTATTATTATTATTATTATTATTATTATTATTATTATTATTATTATTATTATTATTATTATTATTATTATTATTATTATTATTATTATTATTATTATTATTATTATTATTATTATTATTATTATTATTATTATTATTATTATTATTATTATTATTATTATTATTATTATTATTATTATTATTATTATTATTATTATTATTATTATTATTATTATTATTATTATTATTATTATTATTATTATTATTATTATTATTATTATTATTATTATTATTATTATTATTATTATTATTATTATTATTATTATTATTATTATTATTATTATTATTATTATTATTATTATTATTATTATTATTATTATTATTATTATTATTATTATTATTATTATTATTATTATTATTATTATTATTATTATTATTATTATTATTATTATTATTATTATTATTATTATTATTATTATTGTTATTATTATTGTTATTATTATTATTATTATTATTATTATTATTATTACTATTATCATTATTATTATTATTATTATTATTATTATTATTATTATTATTATTATTATTATTATTATTATTATTATTATTATTATTATTATTATTATTATTATTATTATTATTATTATTATTATTATTATTATTATTATTATTTATTGGCCTGTAGGAACCCGGAAGTTCATGACCTCACCGACTCGGCTTCGCCATCGTTCCCTGTCCTGGGCACTCTCCTTCCACGCTTGACCATTCGATCCGATCTCCTCAAGGTCAAACCTAACATTGTCCTGCCATCACCGTCGCGGCCGTCCTACCGGTCTCTTTCCCGTTGGTCTACCGTCAAGAATTTTATGCACGGTCCTATCATTCCCCATTCGCGCCACGTGTCCGGCCCATCTTAATCTTCGCAACTTGATTACTCTCACTATTGTAGTTTTGCGATATAGCTCTTCCAAATCGTGGTTATGGACTTTCCTCCATTGTCCTGCCTCCTCGCCATATTTACCTCCAAAGATGCCCCTCAAAACTTTATTCTCGAATACGCGGAATTTGTTTTCTTCCCGTTTCGTGAGAGCCCATGTTTCGCATCCATATAGAACAATCGACATGATTATGGCTCTATAGACACGGAGTTTTATGTTACGTGATACCAGTCTGGATTTCAGCAGTTTACTGACTGCCTGTCAACTAACGTTGCCGGAATGCAGTCTCTTGTTAATTTCCTTCGACATTTCGATACTGGCCGTCAGTATCGTTCCCAGATATTTAAATTCTTTAACTTTTTAAAATATCTTACCTCTGACGTTTATATGTGTTTTCTGGGGTCCACCTGCTCTCGCCGTAATCATGTATTTTGTTTTGTCTTCATTTCTTTCTAGGCCCACGTCTTCTGCCGCTTGCATGATGATTTCACAGTTTTTACTAACAGTTTCTAGATTATCGCCCAAAACGGCGATGTTATCCGCATATGCGAGCACTTGTGTGACCCCGTTCAGGGATGATCCGGCCAATGTTGTCGTCTTGTACCTTTCTGATGACATACCTGAGCACAAGGTTAAAAAGACAAGGTGATAGACCATCTCCCTGCTTTAGTCCGTCCCGGATTTCAAATGGTTCTGAGAGGTGGTTTTCTATTCTCACTCGCCCTTTGTTTTCGTTCATGCAAATTTGAATGAGGGCGGCATATTTTTTTGGTACTCCCAGCTCAACTATAATATGGTACAGTCTTTGCCTTGCGACTGAGTCGTAGGCTTTTTTGAAGTCAACGAACAGTTGCTGAACCGTCTCTCCGTATTCCCACTTCTTTTCCAGCAGTTGTCTTATTGTGAACATTTGGTCGCTTGTTGGCCGGTTCCTACGGAATCCACATTGGTAGTCTCCCAGTACCTCTTCTGCGTACGGTGTGATTCTCGCCAGAACGACATGTGTTAATATTTTGTATGCAGTTGGGAGCAATGATATTCCTCTGTAGTTTTCGCAGTCAGATCTGTCGCCTTTTTTGAAAATGGGGATGACTATTGAGGTTTTCCATTCTTCCGGAGTGACTTCCTTCTCTCATATTGTTTGGATTAGCTGGTGGATCTTTCGAGCGGTTGCCTCTCCTCCATGCTTCATAAGCTCTGCCGGTATGCAGTCGACTCCGGGAGCCTTGTTGTTTTTCAATCGGTTTATTGCGTCTACAACCTCGTTGAGAGACGGCTCTGGGATCTGAGGCTCGGCTGTATGTACGCTTGGTGGATTTATCTGTGGTTGATGGCTGCGTACATTGAGCAGGTTTTCAAAGTACTGCTTCCATCTTGTCACGATATTGTTTGTTTGTGTGACCAGACAGCCGTTTCCGTCTCGAATTATTTTGACTCTCCCTCGGTAGCCATTTCTAATTGAATTTATGCCGACATACATACCTCTGATGTTCTTTGCCCTAGAATTTTCTAGGATTTTTTCGACCTGAGTCTTCTCCCATTCGCGGTTTTTGCGTTTGAAGAGCCTCATTGTCTCTCTCCGAATTGTCGCGTATCTTTCTGCGATGACTTCATCATATCTCTCAAAGTGGATCACTGTGAGGCGTTTACGTTCTTCGATCTTCGCCCTGCACTCATCGTCAAACCAAGGTTGTTTTCTTAAATCCTAATACCTTTTGGGCTGTTAGTTTGATTGTGTCTCTGATCGATGTCCATTTAGTATCCACACTATTAGCTTCCTTTTCCTCACTGCTCACATTCTCTAGAATGCTAAATCTATTCGTTAGTTCGTCTTGATATTCAGCCCTTTTGCGTAGGTCTTTCAGTTTATCAGTGTCGAACTTTTTGCTTGTTTCCCTTGACTGCTCATGTGGGATTGCTGCGAGGCGACTCCTGATTTTGCCAATCACTAGAAGATGATCGGAGTCGCAATCTGCTCCTCTATATGATCTTACGTCAAGGATATTCGAGTGGTGTCTTTTGTCTATGAGGAAGTGGTCTATTTGGTTACGCATTACGTCGTTGGGTGATATCCATGTGGATTTATGAATTTCCTTGTGCTTGAACATCGTGCTTTTCACTAACAGATCTTTTGACGCTGCGAACGTGATAATTCGAATTCCATTGTCATTTGAAACGTTGTGTAGACTTTCTTTACCTTTAGTTGGTTGGAAGATATCTTCCTTTCCAATTTTCGCATTGAGGTCCCCGAGGAGGATTTTAACATCGAATAATGAGATCCCATGAAATACATCCTCTAGGATCTCGTATACATACATAATTGTACCATCGGCCCTGTATTTTTAGCACAGACATTCGGTCATTAATAAATTTCACATCTGTTACATGGGGCGTAATCTTCTTGCTCATGATGAAGCCGGTTCCGAGGTTATGTGTATCGGTACCTCCTCAGACCAGTGTAAAATCCGTTGGTTTCGATTACTTGTTGTGGGAGTCAGACTTCCTGGAGCGCGGCGATGTCCATTTAATATTGTTTTGCGATTTCTACGACCGTCTGTATCGCGCCTGGTTTATATAACGTTCGAACATTCCACGTGCCGACGCGTATATCCCGCTTTTTACGTTTTGCCCTACGTCTTCTTTTTGCCGAGTCGGTGTTTTCCTGATGATTTGTTCCCTTATAGTAGTGTTGGCTCATCACACCTACGCCTACCGGATTTTTTGTGAGATTGTTTTTTGTGTATTGATCATTCATTTCATTGGATCACTCTGGGGTTTCAAATGGTCCGCCATATCTGCTTACTGCTCTGATTCGACCCGGTGTCAGAGAGGCGCCGTTATAATACAGCCGATATACCCCTGGCTGCAAACGATCCAATGGGCACGGTGACGCGTAACATCCTGGATTAGGGGCGGTAGATCTTTGTGTTACTCCTCGCTAGCCTGTCTGATATGGGTGGGCCTACTGGAAGCGTATGCTTCCGTCGCATAGTCTGAGTGGTTCATCGTAGTTTAAGCCCCCACACCACGTCAAGGCTTCTACCAAGCAAACACCCACTCCCGATCGCACACTCGCCCTCAATTTACCATTTCCCCACCCACTAAATGCGAATTAAATCTAGCGTATTTATTCAACAGTCTATGAACAGAGAGAATGGGAAAATTGCAAAGGAGAGCAACTTGTAATAGGGGTTGCTTTGGATTCGTCTACAGCGAAAATCGAATCCAAAAGAATGACTTCGTTTAGAGGCTTTTCTCGGAGTGCAGAACTACGAAGTCTATCGCAAGAAGAGGAAATGGAGAGGGTGACAAGTTTACTTATGCACACTTCTCACCGGATAGAAACAATTCCCAAGCGAATAGCCTGTACTTTCTATACTATATCTTAAAGGAAAACATTGGCTTGGGATAAACTGTTCCATTGGAATGTGCAAAAGGAATTCGAAGATGGACTAAACTGTTTCGCTTTCTAGAATCAGCATCGTTTACCCATGATTCGCTGTTGTTAAATAGAATGATGGGTCTTGATTATAACGTTTAAGGAAATCCGTACCTGGGATTTAAGAAAACGAGTTTTTAGGAAAAAAGGACGCGAATTAGCCCATTGAATTTGGGGGGGGGGGGGGGGTATTTGTTTATGGTGGACTTAACGTGACTGGACTGATGATTGTCTTATTACTGCCTTTAATGACGGTGTTGACATTAGATACAGTCATTTGGTGCAGATAGTTGAGGTTGTTTATACACTACAGATTGCTTTCGAGATGAGAAATCTCTTCTATAATATTTTGAAACTGGAACAGGCCTTTGGGACATTGATTTATTTCTATTAGCATAAAAACATTAACGCATGCTTATTTAAATAGTACTATTTCATTGATAGGCTACTCGATAGTATAGTAGTTAGTATACCCGCATGTCATCCTGAGAAAGGTTGGCGCAAAACTAATAACCAGGCCCGTAAAAATGAATTATTATGCCAAATTTAACAAGCCTCGGATATGGACCGGATACACGACGACGACCATGGAAACGAAAATGGCTAAATGATTTTAGAATTTTTACATGGAACGTACGCTCACTATACAGAGCTCGAGTTGCACAGCAGCTAGCCGATGCCCTGCTCGAATATAAGGCTGATATAACAGCATTACAAGAAATAAGATGGACGAAGAGTGGTGTTACTCAAAGAAGCGTGTATGACATTTATTACAGTTGTCATGCAAAACACCATGTGCTCGGGGTAGGCTTTCTAGTCAGCCAAAAACGGAAGCCTGCCATCATCGGCTTTAATGCAATAAATGAAAGGCTATGCACTCTTCGCGTGTGAGGCAAGTTTAAGAACATAAGCCTCATAAACGTTCACGGACCTACAGAGGAGTCCCCTGACGACGGAAAAGAAGAATACTACGAGAACGTCGAACGAGCCCCCAATGCCTGCCCAAGATACGATGTGAAAGTCGTTCTTGGTGCAGAGGTGCCAACGTTGACTCGGATCACTATCTCGTTGGTACAGTTTTCCGAGCGCGGAGTGCCTTACGGAGACGTATTGCATCCGCGGATCAGGTTCGAATCAACACGGCTGCCTTACGCAATGAGAAAACCAGTAACACCTTTGGTCATGCGTTAAGACTCGCCCTCGAAGAGCTCGACGGAGGGAGAGTAAGTCCTGGGGCCAGAATGCCGGGCGTAGAAGAGAAATGGACACGCCTTAAGAATACTGTCATTAGTACTGCCAACTCCATCTTAGGCAGTAGTCGTAGAGATCGGAACGACTGGTTTGATGATGAGTGCAAACTAGCGACTGAACGTAAGAATGCTGCATACCGGGCAATGCAGCAGTCTCATAGGACGCGGGTATGCGAGCAGAAATACAAAGAGCTCAGAAGATCCGAAAAAAAAACTTCACAGACAAAAGAAAAGTGCCTGGGAAAAAAACCTTGTCTGTGAAATAGAGAAAAATAGAGAGCGAGGTCCGCACCAGGCGCGGAAGTTCTAACAAATAATCCGCAGTATGACGCGGTACACACCACGCTGCACTTACTGCAAGGATAAAGTGGGTAATCTGATCACCGATCCTGAAAGAATTCTGGATCGATGGGAAGTGCACTTCAATGAATTGCTAAATGGTCAGCTCACAGAAGAATTGGAGGATCCACCAATGCAAAATCAAGACCAAATGCTGCTGCCACCAAACATTGAGGAAACATTAAAAGGCATTAGACAGGTTAAATCAAATAAAGCCCCGTGTAACGTTTTCCGCCACAGAAATTTATATATAAAAAATGGGTTACCTTTCGTTATTCCTGCTCTCTGAGTTGGGCATCTAGTATTTCGTCTACAGAGATTTCTTTTAGCGGCAGCTTGGACTCTTCTTCTTGATCAACTTTGCCTAGAAGCACCACAGTCTCTCCACGACCCAAAAACACTCCTCTGAGGATGTCTCCATACTCGTTTCCAACATAAATCCTCTCTATGGTCCGGTGTAAAGCTAAGTTGGCTAGTTGATTTTCGATAATGTTCTGGCTCTCCGGAAAAATTGTTAAACACACGTCGTTTCAGGAAAGCTTTAATAATATTCTCGATTTATTGTCCTTCTTTTTCCTTAATTCCTTATTATCAATTTAGGCACACAAATTTGTTACTGAATTTTGTCGCGATGATCACAAAAACTTAAATGTTATTTCAATTTTAATTTTAACTTTTTTTTCTTCATCAAAAGAAACGGGACACTCCTGTTCCCTCCCTTCCAACTGTTAACACGAACCCTATAATCATCATTCTACCAACCGAACAAAAAAAAAACGTCCTGCTCTTTTTTCAGCTATATACACTAAAACCTTTCTCTCTCTCAGTCTCCATCCACTCCGAAAAGGAATCCAGCTTCCACACGATCCACAATCGAACAAAAGTATGTTCGTACATTCAACATGTGGATCGTGTGTTTTTTCACCACCTTACCATCTATTATTATATTATATTTAAAACGAAACAAACGATGGGGATGGCGGAAGCCGCACGTAACACGAGGAGCTGATGGCATACCAGCTGAGCTGATCAAACAAGGAGGGACAGCGTTACATCACGCAATTCATGAGATCGTGGTGCACGTATGGGAGCAAGAGGAGATGCCGGAAGATTGGCGTCGCGGTATAATTTGCCCCATACATAAGGAAGGAGATATCACACTGTGCAGCAACTATATGGGTATAACATTGCTGAGTACCGCCTATAAGATACTCTCCACTATCCTACAAGATCGGATAGCCCCATACGCTAAAGCCATTATTGGTCAATATCAGTGTGGCTTCATCCCAGCCAAATCAGCAATTGATCAGATATTCACCCTTAGGCAGGCGATGGAATAATGTCAGGCATTTAAGATTCCACTATATCATCTGTTAATAGACTTTAAGGCCGCCTACGACAGCATAGCCAGGGTAGAAAAATATAATGCCATGAGAGAATTCGGCATTCCAAACAAATTGATACGACTTTGTAGGTTGACCATGACCAACTAGTCAAGTAAAAATAGTGGGATTGCTGTCCAAACCAATAAACATCTATAATGGACTCCGACAAGGAGACGGTCTGGCCTGCCTCCTCTTCAACCTGGCGTTGGAGAAAGCAATCCGTGACTATTGTCACCAAGTCCAGCCAGATACTTGCCCACGCAGATGACATCGACATCATCGGTAGAGCCGAATCGGCAGTACAGGAATCCTTCGCCCAGATCCAGCAGCCGGCACTGAAACTGGGACTGCACATTAATGAGGGAAAAACTAAGTACATGGTGGCAACTTCTGCGAAGAGAAGACCTAACGTTGGTCAAACTATCAGGGTAGTGTAGCACGAATTTGAAGTAGTGCAATCCTTTAACTACCTTGGGTCAATAGTATCAGCCGATAACAATATGGAAGAAAAAATACGAGAACGGCTGATTAAATCCAACAGAGCCTACTATGGCCTATCAAGCCTCTTTAAATCCCGAAATGTATCCAGAACATCCAAGCTACTACTGTACAAGACCATGGTCTTACCAGTACTCATGTATGGATCCGAGACCTGGGTGCTCAATAAAAGGCACTCTGAACTCTTAGCCGCGTTCGAGAGAAAGGTCTTAAGGAGAATGGTTGGCCCCGTATGTGAGGGAAGACGATTCCAGAGACGGTACAACCATGAGTTGTACGCAATCTATCTTGAAGCTAATGCCGTAAGACAAATCAAGCTCGGTAGACTCCGGTGGGCGGAACACCTAGCTCGAATGAGCGAAGAGGAGCCTGTGGGGAGGAGAAGTATTGTGCCAGACACGGGCACACGGTTCACTTCTTCCCCATCACATCCACTAAAAGTATTTAACAAGTACAACATCGATGGAAAAGCACAAACATCGGACCAATAGAACGATTAGGTACACACATCTATGAACGCCGAAGGCACTGCAACACAGTAAATTAAAAACACGAATTGAAAGGTGATCACCGACATTTTATTGATTTAAATGGTTCTTTCATTTTAATTTATTGTGTACAGATTGGTGACGGTGACATAAATACACAATTTAAAACAAAACGATTTGATGTAACTTTAAGTTTAAATGTTATTTGACAGGGGAAAACACCGAATACATTTCGTGGTTGCCGAACGCGACTCTCGACTCACGCGATTATCGCTCCCCTGTGCGCACCAGGGTAGCGATGGAGACACGACCTGGTCAGGTCGAAGGATAGAATTTGACTCAGCGATCGTCACCTCATGCAGAAATGATTTCGCTAAGGAAAAAAAGGAAGAGGGAGAAAAACTCTTCTCTTATGGGTGTGAATATATCCTTGCCAAGGATATGTTTTATCTCCCACAAATGTAACGTAGAGTCTCTCTTGTGGGAACAAGAAAACCAGATCTCGTAATAAAGGTCATGGTGGTATGTGTGGGATCGTTCAGATAGATGCGATTCACACGTGCAGTGGAACGACGAAACAGGCAGGCGGCAAAGACAATAGGGAAAAATGACCAAATCCGCCGTTGGTAATGCGGGTCATTGTTTACACGATGCCTCGTCGCTCTTTTCGACGTTAGAAGAAAAAGGTGCTAAAAGCAAATTGGATGTTAATGGCATCTCTGGCTGCAGTAGAAACCGGGTTCATATTTGCATTAGGAAATGCTGGAGAATTTGGTTTCGGCGTCTATTGCGCTAATTATATGCAGCTGCATGGGTTGTTTATTGATAAGACAAACAAAAAAGGTTGCCAGGCAATGTGTATGAAAAGGTATATGACGCGGCTGGGAAAATAGACGGCGCAGTATTTATGGTTCCTGTCATGAAGGTTACAAATGTATGTTCATCTAATTATTTTTTTACCGGAATTCCGCTAAGGAAATTTGACTGGCGACGTAGATGCCGAAATTGATTGGAAATTCCTGGTAAGTTAATAAGGAAATCTTAAGGAGCAATGGTATGCGAAGAGAATGCATGAAGGTAAGTTTTCTTTACAGGGACTTAAAGATCATAGATTTGATCTCTTAAATGCGTGCAGCATTTACAGGTACTAATACTGTTGCATTAGCAAACTTAAGGGAGTTGGGTAGTAGTTATGGGGGTTTTTCAGGTAAGTAGACCGTAGGGTTTGGCCGAACCGCTAGAAGCCTGTCCGGAAAGTCCTTTGTGGCAGGATGTATGGAAGGAGACAGCGCGACACACTTTGTCTGCCATGGAGGGATGGCGTATATCAGGGCGCCCAGAGCCAAACTGGATGACATCGGCTCGAGATCGGGACCGGTGGAGAGATTTGTTAAATAAGGCCAAGACCGGATCCCGGTTGTAGTGCCGATGATGATGATACCCACCTGTCACGGGGGAGACCCGGGTTCGATTCCCCGTCGGGGAGCCTCTGGCGCAAAACTAATGACCTTGCCCGAAAAAACAAAAAAACAAATCATTATGGAAAATTTAACAAGCCTCAGGACTTGCTAAATAAGGCCAAGACCGGTTCCCGGTTGTAGTGCCGATTATGATGATGATTTCATTGATATATAATGTTTCATTCACAAGTAAACTGCATTCATTTTTGCTGAAGTCAACCTTTCCAAAGGTATTTTGTGCGGAACATATCACCATGACTTAAAACGTTGGTGGGTTATGATACGGAGAGGGAAAATCCGTTGGTGGTGGCTCAATTATCACCGCACAGACGACAGTCATTTAAATTTATTAAAACCCTGAAACCCATTTCTATAGCCGGGCGACTCTTCCTAAGAGTATATAATACTTTCAATGTGAACAACCAATTCTGGAAGATCTCGCAATTGCTGAGTATTATGTTTTTAACAAGTAAAACGATGTTCGTATTTATCTATGGCAAGGATAATATGTGTCCGTTTTCTATGCCCATTTGTGTTAACAACAAATTTATTCCAAGCAATTCACAGTGGGAAGTTGTCTATATTCAAACCACTTTCTCACTGGCCCAGGAGTCACATTCGCATTTTCAAATGCCACTCACCGTTTTCCGTCAAATACCTGATGCATATTCCCAGGTCAACATTGCTGTATAAACAGAACGGCATTTTCTTGATTTCAGGATTCTCTTAGATTTATAAAAAGAGGAGTGATGCTTTCACTTGGGAACCACAGCATGTGCTCTCCCGAATAGGGATAACGCAAAGTAGAGGACGGTGACTATTTACAAATTGAATAAATTTTCAAAGATAACACAGTTGCAATGCAAAAGTAAACGACATAAAACGATAGAACTTCATGTAGAACTGTTTTAACAATGACCGGAGTAAGATACGAGTGCTTTATGGAGCGTTATGCCAGACGAAGTAATGTTAACGACCCAAAACCGCTTTAACTCAAACATTAAACATAGCTACTCAACTATTTCCTCGCATCATTTGAGCTCTGTCTTTAAAAGCAGTTGCTTAACATGCAAGGGACACTTAAGATGGCGTTTAAGGTGCAATCCTTGGGGCAATCGCAGCAAATGAAACTGTGGCTTTAAAGATAATGTTGAACAATCGTGTCTGCTACCTTCATAAATGGTGGTAATTTACAAGCAGTGTCAATGGTATTATTATGAATTCTCAAGACAACCCGGCTAAAGAATGACCAGTTTTTAAACTTATTGGTACCCCTACAGGTGAGTGCTATAAGGTGGTCGAACGTCACTATGTGTACAACTTAATTTATAATATACACGGATGTTGAACTAAAAAAACACCTGACGTTTGAATGTCATACTTGTGTCGTCTCCTATGCTATATAATTACCGTTCCTCCATCTACTAAGAAGGATGAGCTAAACACATCCTCAGTGAATTCCAATCTGTTGGTATCTGGGTGAAACTTCTAAAGAAAAAGTCAGTGCCGTTCGTGGGTAGGTGACAAGGCGCATAAAATAACAGTATGCTCAGGTACACCCAGCAATACTACCTGACACCACAAAAACAAGCTCCAGATGCGATGTGGTGAACTCGCTTTAGGCAACGATCCTCACGTAGAACAGGCTAAATTTTCATTTGACAATTTTGATTATATTGCTTTACCGGATGCAAAGTATATAAGACGTGGGTACGAAGTCATGTGGCCATGCATACAAGTGAGCGGTCTGATGAATTGTGAAATTGCTTCTTCGGAAACGTATCATGGGTGTACCAAGGAGTAAGGGTATGTGTCCGTGTCATGTTTGTGTCAGGTAGAGTTTTTGACTTAACGTTTTTTGTTTCAGGGTCGAAGAGAAAAAGCTATGCGGGTTGGTATCCTTTCACGTAAATTCATATTCAGAACTGTTCAAGAATATGAAAAGTTGCAGGTTTCTAAAACATTAAGACTTCATAGGAGTTGCAGATAATAGGAATAACTTAGGAAACACAGTGCAGGTGTTACGTATGTTTTGTATAGAATATTTCCACGAAAAACTGCTATTATGAAGGAAAACTCGAGCTTGGAAGTATGCATGTATGTATCTTTGCACTGGTAATTTAATTGTGCTCTGCAATCGGAATCTGGTCGTAGCATCCATTAGACTTCTTTAATAATGCATTCGAAACAGAATGATCTTACCCAGTTTGCCATCCCGACTCTTTGTGTGTGGTCTTCCTTAATTTCGTGGACTATAAATTCTGGTAATATCCTTCTACGCTTGTATGAGGCCAATGTAGGGCTAATCGACGTTTCCCAGACATAGTTTCTTTCAGGACGTTAATAAATATAAACCTTTAGAAAGACTCTTGTTTTTATATAATAATATATTTTGATTCAGTTAAATCTAAAATTGTGAGTGGGTTTTTCTACTGGTGAATCTTCTTTAAGAATACAACTTTTATATGCATATTACAAACTAATCTACTTGTATTTGAAAACGAACATGTACAATCTAATATAGGTAGAAATAATACTGTTTTTCTCGGGGGACACTCCTCCGAGTTTTTGGTTTTAATGGGGGGTTGGGATATTTACGTTCCTCCCTGGCTTCCGTTCTCTTCCTGGCTTGCTTTGATTTCTTGGGAACTGTAAACAACTTTTCTTCTTTCGTGTTTATTCTTTATTTAATTTAAGGTGTTCCTAACAATCTCCTTTGTGGGTTGCTAACTTACTCTACCATCAACTCATTTGCAACCACTCTTCTTATACCCTAAAGTCGGGGGGCAGAAACGCAAACGGTACAATTTCCATTGGGCTTCTACGTGAACGCAAGGCCCATATTGAGTCCGATCGCCTGGCACGAGGTATCCGCCCTTCTTAATTATCATTTGCAACGGTTTGTTAATAAAACGATTACCTTAACTTGGATCATTCGCACCGGTGAAATGCTAATTTCGCTTAAACAAACCAATTGAAAGATGATAGCCTTTGTTCGGGCCAGTCGCTCCGTTCAACTGATCGATGCTTTGTCGTTGTATTGACTGACTTGCGCTTTGTTGTTATGTTTAGCTGGCAAGCGCTTTGTCGCAGTGTCGGCTGGCATTCACCGGGCAGTTTCATCGCTTTGACAATATCGCCAGTGCTTTATGTACAGCCTGGTTTCTGGTATTGGGCGTGAAGTCACAGGTGTGCAATTTGACAACGCTACAATGCGCTATAGGGTGGCGCCAGTTAATTGCCTGTGAACGGGAAGTTGCATCGCGGGCAATATGAACATTGTTTTACCTACTACAAGAGAGAACCAGATCTCGCAATGCAGATCCTGGTGGTATGTGTGTGATCGGTACCCATCACCATGTTTATCGTTGCATTTAGCAAAGGATAAACGAACCCTGAAACGAGAAAAAAAGAACAAAGGGAGAAGCGACCAAATGCTTCGTCCGGTAATGAGGGTCATGTTTACGCTGTGTATCGTCGCTATAATAGACGTTGGTAAGAAAAAAAGGTGTTAATGGGATTGGTGGCAGAACCGAATCCCTTGCGTGCATTTGTATATGCAGGGAAATTAGTTTGTAGCGACGTACGAAATTGATGATTGTTTGTCTATTGATGGTGAATCGCCGGTCGGCTTGTTGCAGCTGTAAAAACAAGCCAGCCGACGTTGCATTTCAATTGATAACAATGGGTGCCGAATGTCCTTGGAGAAGGAAATGTTTCAGGTATGCTGGGTGGAGATTGCGGTGCAGGTATGGGAAATGGAAATTTGCATGGGTTTCTTGAAAAGGTAGAAAGAAATTCTTACAGGAAATTATATGCGAAGATATGCATGAAGGCAAGTTTTATTTCACAGGGACTTTTTAGATTATAGATTTGATCTATATAATGCGTGAAGCATTTTCAGGTGCCTAATGCGATTGCATTGGCGAAAACTTGTGCGTCTTGGGATGAGGTAATGGGGTTTTGAGGTAAGTGTACCGTGGGGTTTGGCGCCACCCACTGTTACCAAAGAGAACACTACGGAGCTAAAACAGCACAAATAAAACACGAAGTTATGGTTATTTATTTAGATTTTTTTATTGTTCCTTTTTTTATAGTTGTTAGACATGCATTTTTATTGATATATCGTGTTAAAAGTTTCGCTGTTTTCCTTATGAAATAAGTGACGAGTAATTTATCGAAAAAAGGAATGTTCTTATCGTATCTAAAAACACATGGTATGCGATAGTAGTGCTCCAGGAAGCCCTATCATTTTCCCCCCACATATATACAAATCCCACCTATAACATAATCCATTTCATATTCCCAACACAACATTAAATTCAATGTCAAACCCAATCGAACTAAACGTTCAAATTTTCTAAAATTGAATTCAATTCATATATTCAATTCAATTCATTTACTCAATTTCATCCAATTCAATTCAATTCCCCAAAATCAAATAGCATAATGCATATCTTCTTATGTATGCTATACGCAATTAACACCTCTAAACTCCTCTAGTTTATTATCCATTGGATCAGGTATTGTACACTCCGTATGAATGCAATTTTGACAAAAGGGCTGTATGCCAAACTTTGTCGAAGGCTTTTGAAATATGCAATGTGACTACCTTGTTTTCACCGAGGAAGTGTATGGAATGGCTCCACTTTTCGCCATCAGAACTCCTGTGGGCCTGTTGCTACGATTTTGGCGGTCATTGGGTAGGTCATTTGATTCCAGATATTTCGAAAGTTGACAGTTGATAAGTGATTCCATTACCATGGAGAGAATAGAATAGAATAGTGCTTTGGGTCGATAAGAAGAAAGGGTGATTTGTCACTCTTTTTGGGAATTGGCTGAATGTTTGCTGACTTCCATCCATTTGGGAAACGGCCACTACAATAAGACAAATAGAAGAGTTTCCACAGTGGTTTAGAGAGTGAAGGGAAACATCTCTTCAAGAGGATTGAGGGAATGCCATCAGGGCCAGCGGATTTGTGTGCGTTTAGCTCTTTGAGTGCGCGGGCAACAGTACGCGTTCGGAAGTGAATCTGGCTCATGGTGTGCTGCTCAAGTTGAGGCAGAACTGATGTGGTATCAGTATCAGTTGAGTTGGTTGCAAAATGTGCAGCAAGTAGATTCGCTTTCTCTATTGCAGTGGTGACTGGTTTTTCATCGACTATAACCGATAGAATGGATGGAGAGACTGAGTTTTGAATGTTTTTCACGAATGCCCAGAAGCTTCTACTACCTGTGGGAGAGTGCAATATCTTTTGTCTCACTCTCTGGTCATTCTTGGCGCGTTGAATATGCGGATTGCAGTCATTTCTAGCTCTCTTAAATCTTTTCCGGTTTTCCTCAGTATTGTTTGATTTATACAACCGGAAGTTCGACTCTTTCGCCTTAATGGCTTCTCTGCACCCGGAATCAAACCGCATATTTCTCTTGGGTTGGCTACCATTCATAGTCATGCACAATTTAGGTGCCATTCGCGGCGACATTTGTCTCAGGGATTCAGCGTGGCTTGAGTATCACCGCATCCAAAGGGATAAAATGATATCCTCATATTGTACTGATGTTGTGAAACGCAATCGTTGCTGAGAGCCCACGAACGGGAAGCCAGTTTTGTTTCGTTTTATTTCCATTGTCTGAACACAAATTATCTTAAGCTACTCGGCAATCTGCGTCGAACCACGCTACGTTAAAGAGTGACTTTTTCGTCTCCTGATTTTGTTTTGGAACATGAAGGTTCAGTCCCGAGCAATGATAAAATAAGAAAGCAACGTTTATGAGAAAATTTATTTCTTTAGAGGTAAAGATGCAAATCTTGGATCGTCTTTTAAAAGGAGAAGAGATTATTTTACATTGGAAGAAGTCTTAATTGAAATGAAACGGCAGTCCGAACTATTAAAAAAAGTAAAAAAGAAATAAATAAAGATCTACGAAGTGCTCAATACATGCAGCGCGTCCCCAGGCGCCAATTATTGAGAAAATGGCAAAGGCACTCAGCACTTGGATTTATGATCGTCATGAAAAAGAATGCCATTGGATGGTTACATCATTCAGCAAAAAGCATTTAAAATTAATAAACACCTTAAAGAACATGGAAAATCTTCTGTCAACCCAGATTTTGCGGGAGTAAAAGCTTATAACTATTGAAATATTTGCATGCTCCTGCCATTAGTTTGGAGGTAATAATTTAAAAAGAAACTGCCGAATTAAATGGAAACAAAGTGCAGAAGTATGAAAACAGTCTAAGCTAATGCAGTATGTAGAAACAAAATACAAGAGAGAGCGTAGCTCCGCTACAATCTGTGTTAATTACCTGGAATCAAAAGGTAAGAAGTTTGGGTCAATATTATTAAACGTAAGAATAATTTATATCACATCTATAGCAAAATATCGAACGAGCGAAGTCCTCCAATATATGTATGTATATATTTTTAAACAATAAAATTGGTATATTTTATTTATTATATGAAATTAAAAAAAATTAGTGGCGATACGCGATATACGAAGTGTTTTTTTGCATATGCGCGTGCACACTATATGAAATACTTGGAAAATAATATTTATAGAAATCGAACGTATGAACGGTGTTTACGTGTGAGAGGGCGAACATTGTGTGCTTGCGCGAGACCGCAATATACTTGTCCTTCGCGCAATAATTAAAAAAAAAAAAAAAAAAAAAAAAAAAAAAAGGATATATGGACGTAGACCCAATTGATGGCAAAATTGTGCTTCAGAAAAGACAAAATGCAGACCCAAATCTAAAGGCTAAACATCACAAAGCTAATAAAAACCCAGGACTCGGGGGCTGGAAACCAATTCCAAGAATTGGCGTCACGAAACAAATGCAGACGGCATCAATCAGGTCGAGGTCCCCAATAGACTCATTCATGAGTTTGGACTTAAAAAAAAGAACTGGACAAACAAATAGAAGAAGTTCTTAAGCTAAAAAACAATCTGAGCCGGAATGAGCGGAAAACCGAAATGGTACAACAACAACAGCAAGAACAAAGACAAAAGCAACCCACGAAGGCAAAGAAAATACAAGATAAGGAAACTCAACATCAGCAATCACATCAACAGCAGGCACCATCTCACCAGGTGCCACTTGTTTCCGAGATACAGTGGAACAAGGCCAGACGACAATGCACAGGGGCCAGTTTGGTTGACTTTGAAAAGGCTTTCGTCACCGAATGGTTAGAATGGTTTGTATATAAGTTATCAAATCTAGGTATGCCCGAATATTTATTATACATTATCAACGATATGATAATGGGTAAACAATTTGTAGCGAAATGTGGAGCTTTATTCTCTAACAAGACCTTTCATACGAAAAACGGCTTACAACAGGGAGCAGTGAATTTACCCATTTTATTTAACATTTACACTAGTGATCCAGTGAGTTCTTTCAACCATGTAGGTGTATAGATCTGGAGAAAAGAGTGATGTCATCAACAGACTTCTGCAAAATGAGTTCAACAAAATCAAACGATTTTGCGACGACTGGAAATTAAAAATAAATTTACAGAAAATATAAACTGTCATTTTCAGAACGCCCCTGTACAGTACATCAAGGGATACAAAACGGAATTGGAAACAATTTCTCATTGCATGAAGTAATAATCTTCTCCTACAAGTAAATTCTGTATTCAGATATCTTGGTATGTGGCTTGATCAGTATCTTTACATTGATAAGCATACAGCAGCTGGTCTTACAGAACCTAAAAACGTATATGCAATGACACGAAGTCTCTTCCGTTGTAGTTTTCTGGACCCCAAGGTGAAACTAATTTCATACTCAGCATTCATCCGACCAGTATTAGAGGATGGCTGCCCGGTGTGGTATAACATATCCCCATTCTACATGGGGAAGTTTCGGGTGTTCGAGAGGCAGTGTTTGCGTTCCTGCCTCGGAATGTACAGAACCCCGGAGTCGCAATACAAGAAATACTATTCCAATAAAGTCCTGTATGATAAATCGGGACTAATCAGAATAGATAACTTCATTATTAAGATTATTCGTGGTCACATAACAATGGCAATGTGCAGTAAAAATGATATGATTTCGGGAGCAGTCTATCCCAATGATATGCATCTGGAGAGTACTCTCCAGAATGAGTTCATTCCCCCAGAAGCGGTCCCAAGATAAACGTCGAGTCGCTATTATTTACCACGCTTTCCGTGGTGCCAGGGATAAACGAATTCTTCGTGACAACGATATCTCTAATATTCTAGATCACCTGCGTTTTAGTATGGTGATCGGTGAAAGAGAAAAGTCAAGAAAAGATCGATCTCATTCCAACTGGTCGTGGATCAGTGATGAAGAAAAGACTATATGTTGTCCAACATAGTATGCCACTCAGGCGCACCGCTTTCCTTCCCCCTAACCTCAATTCTTAATTATTTTTTATCTGCATTCCTCGTTTATGTTTGTACGTTTTCTTTCGTTTTTTAATTTTTGGTTGTCAACCCACCTATACATGTATTTATTATAAAAAAAAAATAGAAATAATAATAAATAAATAAATAAATAAATAAATAAATAAATAAATAATTAATTAGTTAAATAAACAAATAAATAAATAAATAACTAAATAGATAAATAAATAAATAAATAAATAAATCAATAAATCAATAAATAAATAAATAAATAAATAAATAAATAAATAAATAAATAAATAAATAAATAAAAAAGTAAAAAGAAATATTAAGAATAGAACAAATTTTAAAGAAGAAAACAGCCAGTAAGTTAATGTAAGAATGATATTTGTTAAATAGAATTTAAGTCTTAAGTAAATTCTGTAATTGAATTGTTAATAAATGTGCAGATAAAAACAACAAACACACATTCGCCTACGCGGAAACAGCACTCTGCATCAAACACTCGATGTTGGTTCAACCAGTACGTTGTGGTAATACTAACTACTGAAGATTGAAATTGATACTTCACGCTACCCACAGAGTGCGCCACCGTCGCCGTATCTCGTTGTTACGTGAGTTATTGCTTTTTAAATCCGGCAAAAACTCACCCTGTACACCCTGTATATTGTATTTGTCAGTACCAGCTGTGCATTTCATTCGTTTGTAATTCACAATTGGTTTGTATAAGGTGTGAGTACATATCGGGTAATGTATTTACCCGAGCTTATCAGCAAAACTCGTTCAAGGTAAAGCAATTCGCCTCATTTTGATGGTTCAATTTATTTTTAACGATGTAGAACATGTGAGATCCATCCCTGATGATTTATTTTCTGAAACTGAAACAATGTTTTCTAATCTCTTATATTATTTAAGTGTATTCTGCCAACTGCTTATGTACACATTGCATAACTAAATTGATGTACACTGGAAGTAGTTTGATCAGAGTGGCTGTTTTGATATTATCAATAAAAAATCAATAAATGATATTGTAAATAAATAATATTAAATGACGTTAACGTAACAGTATCCCTAGAAGATGATAGGTAAAATGTTTTGAACTACTCACAAAAGTCCACTAATTATCGCTTCGCCCATTCTTCTTCACCTTACTTCTGGTATCCGTGAAAAATCACTCTTATTTGCGAAACATAATATGGCTAATTATTTCAGTTTGATATTTTTAAGCTGCCATTCCCCCAACCCTGAAACCGAGCTCCAATTTGAACGTCTAATTTTAACTTTGCTGTCGTGGAACACAACATTTTTAGCGTGCCCTGTGTGCGCTTTTCGGCACGTGTGCAGTTAAAACAATCGGACGCTGTCACACATTATGGTTTCACATTGTGGTCTGGTACGCCTTTGACTTTTAGGTAGAGTTAAGCAAGCTTCCCCTTTCACTGATTGCTTGATGATGCGAGCAGTGAGTGGTATTCGCAGAATATCTTAAACTACGGACGATTACTTGGCGTAATTATTCCAGAGGTTAGAGACCATAGTGATTGTTGTAAATCTCGTAATGTTCGTGCCCATCCAGATATCCTGAAAGCAGAGTCACCCAGCGCGTCATGGATAAAATACAGAATGAGTGTCGTTCCGTACAGGCGAATCGATGTGTGCGTCTTTAATGAGTCCATGTGAATGTATATTATCTATTGTGATCTTTGTCCGGTGTGAAATGTCCTTAAGGTATTACTGACAGGCGAAGTCTTGCCTGCACCTTAATTTGTCGTCTTTTCTTACTGAAATAAACTGAAACTGTGGAGAAGTTTATTTCATGTTTCCTGACTATCGGTCTCGGATGGTATAGAAAACTATTTGTAAGACTGATCTGTGGGCTCCTTTGGTAGAAACTAACATAAAAAAAAAATTGGGTCCTTTATTGACCATGAATACTAATTAATCCAAGTAGATAATTCTCCATTAAATAGTGCCAGGGGATGTGCCCACGTACGTGAATGCACTGCATTGCAAGATATGACGATAAATGACCAGGACGATGGTCGGTGTTTCAAGGTGTTCCTCAATGGGAAGAGCTGATGACTACAGCTGGCGCTTAAGTTAAATGGATGAGGAGCCCGAATTTTTGGCTTAAACGCATGGGCGGAGTTGGAGCACCGGACGTGAGTTCTTCTCTGGAACAGTAGAAGCGTTTGCTAACGGTGGTAGAGATAATTACGAAGATGAAGATGAAGCGAAAAATCTGTATGTAGTTTGTAACAACCTGAAGTGGAAGCAAGAGGGAAGGAAGGATTAATGTCGGACATTAAGGCAATGAAATTCACGGCAGGTTTATGGTTGTAAGTGTCAAGAGACTCATTTGATTTGCTATTATCGTTGCAGGTAAATTAATTAATTTAAGGTGTATGTAGTGCTAAGAAATATGTTGCAGTTGTTTGACATAAAATCATAAAATAGTGACGTGAGTTAATGCTGCTCCCGTTGTCCAAAAAAAAAAAAAAATATATATATATATATATATATATATATATATATATATATATATATATATATAATATTTTGTTATTGCTTCCGCCGAGTCGCTTCCACAACTTAATTTTATTTTAACTGTACTTAACATTAGGATACAGCATTACTTGAATTTGACTTTCGTTCGTTAAACGTGAAAGTAGAATGTAGAATGTATAGAATCTGTGCAGCAGATTTTTTATACATGCTGATAGGAAGAAATAAATTCTTTGTAATTTTTACTTGATAATGAAGGTTTACTGGCGCAAGGCTAGTAACCTTGCCCGTAAAAATAAATTGTTATGGAAAATTTAACAAGCCTCGTGACTTGCTAAATAAGGCCAAGACTGGATCCCAGTTGTAATGGCCACGATGATGATGTGTCTAAAAGAAAATGTTCTGTAGTAAATAAAGAAAACTTATAAATAATACAACAGTATTAACAACTCAGGAGGTACTAAGTAAAATATAACATAAATAAATCTTTAAATAACTTATGAAGAGAATCTCTCCAAATTCGTATTGTTAATTCATAAATAGGAAACAAATATTTACCCCTCAATAAAATAAATTTGAAAATATTACACAATTATTATTACTGCCATTAACTTAAAACCTAAATAAATGAAAAAACATATTTTAATAAATGATCTTAATTTGTAAAAAAAGCAGTATAAATACTTTAAGTAAGCATAAGAAAAAAGAGGAAATAAACAAAACAAAATCTACGAAATATATAATATTATATACTAATATAATAATTTCTAATACCGATATTATTACAAAACATTCCTCAATTAACTTTTAGTTTAACTCAAAATGAATTTAAAAAAAAAAAACAGAATTAAGATTTACTTTTTAATACATGAAAAAAAATAATAATAAAAATAAATAAATAAATAAATACACGACAAATAAAGACACTGAAATGTCCTCAAAATAAATCAGAAATATATTATTTAAATAATGTAAGTTTCTAAGTAATACACAAGTTGTAATACAATACACTATTACGGCTTACCTAAAATGTATTTGTAGCACAAATTTAATTTGTTACTTTATTTAAAATAATCTTATTTTATAAAAGCAATTCACAATTATTATTAAATATATTGAAAAAACAAAACAATACTGTAAATAACATTATTAATATATGTAGTTGTAACATAATCGTTAATTAAATCAATATCAAAACTTAAAATTTACTTATATACACGATAAGAAAGCCTTTAGTTTAACACATTGTGACGTAATTTTGTCACAAAAATTTGTGTTGTGCCAGTTTGTTCGATAATATAGGGTTTGCATGTGTGGACGACTATTTCGTAACACCCGTTGGATTGTATAATGTAGGGTTTGCTCTGGCGTCGTGACGTTTCCGCCACAGAAAATTATTTCTTAATTATAAATTGGTTACCTGGAGTTAGTTCCGTGTGGGGCGTCTATTATTTCGCCTCCCAGGCTTCCGTTATGACTCCTCTTCTTCTTCAGCGGCTTCGATAACAATGATGCTCTCAACAATTTATCCAATCCAGAGAAAAACCCATCGAATCCACCAACTAATGCAGGCGAGATTAACCACCTGAACAGGCCGCTACCACCAATACCGCAACAAAACTCCTTAGATCAAGTCCACGAATCCGGCTGCGGTGAAAAGGAACTGAACGAAGTCGACAGTGACGAAGACGTGCACAAAAATAAAACGATGAAATGAATACTTTAGTTCACATGCAATTGTGGTTATCTTTATTGAACATTTCGTGCTTAGTTCGCAACAGAATAATTTTTTAGCAAAAACTTTTTATACTTTCTTCTCAAATTCAAATTACAGCACCCAACGGGAAAACTTCCTTTTCTTTTTCTTCTAAACCGTGCAACTGAACGTTGTTCTCCACAAAAAACCGTATATTTCGAATACAAAATCAAAAATTAACGGAATCGAAAATTCCTCTTTCTGTTCCTCCCTCTCACTCTCCATCTACATCCACTTCGAAAATTGAAGTCCAACTCGCCCACGATCCACACTCGAATCGGGGCGTGTTCGAACACTCACATGTGGATCATGCAATTCTTCCACCACCTTACCATCACACTATCTTAAAATAAAATTATAATGAAAACAATTAAATGATGGGGTGGTGAAAGCTCTAATCTTAGAGTTGCTAAAAACATAACAAAACATTGGAGAACACTCTACTCTAAGCTACAGAATTAAACATAGATTTTGAATAATACTTAAAAACAAGAACCAAAATTGAAAAAAAAGCAAGAAAATGTAACAACAATGAAAATTTCAAGTAACTATTATAATTTTAAAGCCAAAAATATGTAACGAATCGCGATAACTTCACCCTTTCCCCTTGATCACACTATAGCGTTTGAAATAATAGCGAAGAAGATCGTGTGATTCGAACTGACGCTATGACAGCTCGAATCACGAACAAAATTTTACCTAAGCGTTACACATCAGGCTACTGACCGTGTTTGGAATTTGATTTCCAAACTCGACTATACTCCACTGATGTGAATTATTTTTGTTATCGCTTGGTATACGGTTCTGATGTATTTTTCTTATTCGATTTTTCGTTCGGTGTTCTTCACTATTTTTGCTTGTGAATTGTGTGTGTATTTGTTAGAATCGCCCCAACACCACTTTTGAAAAAACTAATCTCATAAAGATAAATTTTCTTTTTTTGGGGAGGGGAGGATGTAGTGCTCTGAAAAGCTCCCCCCCCCCCCCCCCCCACACATACAACCAAATCCCATAATCCTAAACTGAAATTTAAAAAACAATCATCTAAATTCAAAAATCGCGATAAATGAATAAAATTTTCGTTTATCGCCCTTACACCCAACTCCCCATAATCTTTAACTCAAATCCGCAGACATAATCCTGATCCGACAAAATTCCTGGTAAACGAATCAAATATTCGTTTATCATCCATATACATAAATTTCCTATGATCCTCAAGCAAAAGTAAACATATGGTAACTTGAGTCAGACGTTTAATTTCCATACTCATACGCATGTTTCCGGGAAATCGCCTAATCGAATTCATATCATCAATACAAACATTTGACTACAGCCAAGTATCTTTTAGGAAATTCTGCTTGTATTTTAATGCATTCGGGATACAAAATCCCGATAAAGTTTTGAATAAAAGGGTGACGAATTTCAGATTCGGAGATCAGTTATCCACGAGTACTTGCTACAATTAGCATACAAGTACCTCGAAAGCATTCACAACTGCGAGAATCTACTTGTACGGGAGCCCTGCCTTCTTGACCATTCCAACTAGTTAGAGAATACCTGAACTAAACCTGTCCACACTATCCTTAGATACCTCCCGCCCTTTTTTTTTTCAGATATCTTGAGACCAAGCCCAACATCCTCACAAGATGACCAGAAGACAGAGACAAGATAAAGGATACATCTGTCCTGGTCTCGCCAAGGTCGGCCTCTCACCACCTTTTTTTTTTTTTTTTTTGTGGAGATCAGTCTCAATTGGCGTCCGAGGTGTAAGGACGGCAATAAACTAAGTCTAATTTAAATACAGCCTAAATCAAATTTAAATACAGTCGATTTAGCTGTCTCTAGATTGGCGTCCGATTGTTGAGGACGCCAATCACTTAAAATAAGACTAAATAAAATAAAGCGGTCGTTTTGTAAATGGAGTGTGTTGTTTTAAGTTTAGTTGTTTTAACACAGGCACAGACCAGAGGACAAGACGATCTTGCCGACATTCCGGCGTTGGTGAGTAGAATCGGGGTATATATCCACAAAACATATTTTTTGCTTTGCTGTTTCAAACATCACCTGCGCCACGGAAGCCGCTGGGTTGATCAGCGTAAGGACGCTATTCCCGAAACGACGTCCCTCGCATGATCGGTCGTTCCTCTGCGGGTTAACTTCGGAAACACGGTGATGACCCCAACGGGTGAACTTGGGAGATCTATAAAGAGATCTTGTTCGTAAAGAACAAAAACAATATCTTCGCAAGTATCGCTATTACAGCAATTGTTCATAGGCGAAAAAACGAAGCTCAACGTCCCTTAGCTTCGAATCATAAGGAACCCAAGTTCCTCGCTTTTGAATCATTGCCAACGCATGTAAAATGTTAACTTTGAAATAACCGTCTTTCAAGCGACAGAACCAATCACGGCACTGTTTTACTTAGAGCAGCATCTCCGAAAACCTTGAGGAGCTCTCGATGCGCTTCAGCCACCGTTTTCTTCGAATGAAAGAAGAAAACCAACACTTCCCGCGTATCACGATTACTTAGCATAAAATCAGACGTTTTCACACAACCAAAAGTATATGACGCCAAAATAACATCACTACTGTGTCAAAACAGTTTGTTTACTATATGTCTAAACTTGTTCATGAGATTTTGGATATATCGAAAGCGACCAACACTTATTGCTGGGGCCATCTATTGACACACAGCAAAAATTTAGTTGCGCATTAAAAAAAAAAAAAAAAAAAAAAAAAAAATTATATATATATATATATATATATATATATATATATATATATATATATATATATATATATATATATATATATATATTGTTATGGATGCTGCGAATCCATCGCAGAACAAAATATTCCAAATCCTAGCCCTATATCCATCCCTAAGAAATATTCGCTTAATCCACAAAGTATTCCAAGCCCCATAGTTTACTCCATCCATGGGAGAGCTCACAAAAGCGGCCAGTAGTGCGATCAGTTTATGAAACCCGAATCCGACGGAACCGGACAACGGTTTCCGTTTGCACATTGTACAGGCGCGCCGTATGCTGAAACCCGAGCCCCATCAGAGTTGGCGACGACATGTTTCTGCATGCTGAGCCAAAGGGGTGGCGCTGCCAGTCAGCCAGAAGAAACGGACCGAGTGGAAGCGAAAAAGAATTTGAAATGAAGATTAGACTGAGTTTGATCGCCGACTGTACGGTACCGTTCCGTGTCTTAGAGAAAATATTAAAGATAATATTAGAGAAAGTTATTGGGAAAATAAACTATTAGAGCCAAATATTAAAGGAAGTTATTGTGTAAATAATATATTAAAGATATATTATTATAGATAATATTAGAGAAAGTTGTTGTGTAAATAATCTATTAAGGACAAATATTAGAGATAATACCAGAGAAAGTTATTGTGTAAATAATATATTAAAGACATGTTATTAAAGATAATATTTAAGAGAGTCATTGTGTAAATAATCTATCAAAGACCAATATTAAAGATAATATTAAAGGAAGTTATTGTGTAGATAATCTATTAGAGACAAATATTAAAGGAAGTCCTTGTGTAAATAATATAATAAAGACATATTATTAGAGATAATATTAGAGAAAGTTATTGTGTAAATAATATATTAGAGACAAATATAAAAGATAATATTAAAGAAAGTCATTGTGTAAATAATCTATTAAAGACAAATATTAAAGATAATATTAAAAAAAATTATTCTGTAAATAATATATTAAAGACATATTATTAAAGATAATATTAGAGAAAGTTATTCCGTAAATAATCTATTAAAGACAAATATTAAAGATAATATCAAAGGAAGTTATTGCGTAAATAATATACTAAAGACATATTATTAGAGATAATATTAGAGAAAATGATTGTGTAAATAATCTATAAAAGACATATTATTAAAGATAATATTAAGGGAAGTCATTGTGTAAATAATATATTAAAGACAAATATTAAAGAAAATTATTGTGTAAATAATATATTAAAGACAAATATTAAAGATAGTATTAAAGGAAGTTATTGTGTAAATAATCTATTAAAGACAAATATTAAAGATAATATTAAAGAGAATTATTGTGTAAATAATCTATTAAAGACAAATATTAAAGATAATATTAAAGGAAGTTATTGTGTAAATAATATATTAAAATAAAATTATTAAAAGCAATATTAAAGAATATACATTGACTGTAAATATCGAAATAAAGTTATTGAGCCGAGTCATCGGACCTTCAAAACTGTGGTTTGTCTGAAATAAAAAATCTCATTCTCCGTGAGCCCTCCGAAAAATTGGTCCGAAGGTAACGCCAGAGGGTTTTCCCACAACCAATGTCTGGCCTGAGGACTCATCAGTGCTTACACGATATATATATATATATACATATATATATATATATATATATATATATATATATATATATATATATATATATATATATCATCATCATCATCGGCACTACAACCGGAAACCGGTCTTGGCCTTATTTAGCAAGTCCTGAGGCTTGTTTAATTTTCCATGATAATTTGTTTTTCCGGGCAAGGTCATTAGTCTTGCGCCATATATATATATATATATATATATATATATATATATATATATATATATATATATATATATATATATATATATATATGGATGTTGTTAGATTTTCGGTGCCTACTAATATCTATATATCAATTTAATTGACAAACTGGTAATCATATTTGACGAGGTTCTTATATGTAACGACTTAAATATTCCTCACCTACATTGGACCTAGTTAAATGATGAATTCTTAGCCATCGCTCTATATCCTATCGTCTATTATTGATGTTGTTGGGTTGGCGAATATTACTTTGGAATCTTGACATATTTTCACTTCTTTTAATGAGTGGGTAATTGCTACCACGGCATTGGTGTCACTAATAGACGGAGAGTAAGCGAAGAATGGCCAAAATACACTCAATCGCACGGAACAGGAGAGTAATCACGTCTTTACTGGCGGGATATCCGTGCGATGATTGATTTAAACCAAAAATGGTTGGTTTCTAGACAGAATAAGTAACAATGTAAGTTATTGAATTTTGCACCACTAGTTTACTTTTGCATTCACTCTTAATGTACTTTTATTATACCTACAAGCAACTAAGGATGTAGTTATACCTTACTCTATCTGTAGCTCTTGTAGTGTTGATCGAGTTTATTATTTTCATTACATTGGAGGCTGGTAAAATTGATCAGCACGTGTGAATTAACAGTGAATGATTCCGGTTATGGAGGGGGTGGCCCCAGAAGTTAGATAATCGAGGATGGGCGTGTTCGGGTTTAACAAACCTCCTCCTTTACAAGATGAGTACTATTCTTGGGAGATGAATATACTCGTGGGAGGTATTAAGGTGGGTGTATATGTCCACGAGGGTGGGTGGCGAGGCGATTACATAAATATATCTACTTATGTAGTTTTTTTTGTGAGTATAAAAGACCAATATACATCGGCATCTCCTTCTCTTATCCACTTCCTCCCCATCCGATCGTACTCTGCTCTGACTTTTAAGGGTACTGTGGGGGTACGAAGTCGTGGCACCGGCATGGGTACGAGTTCTACTTCGTCCCACTATCCTTTCACTTTTCACTCGCCGATCGTTTCTGGAATTCCGCTGCAATTTGTTCGCCATAGCAGCAGAGGAAACATCACACCCAGGAGAATTGAAACTCACTAGTTGGTTCGTTATAATTTGTTTTATTTCGCGCACACAGTAGGCACGTTTTACAAGTTGTGTTATTATAACTTGATTTGTCTTATATGCATTTTCCCGGCATTTGCACTGATTAACGGACTAATTTTTATTTCGACAACCCGATCACAACTCTTTACACCAACGACTCTGTATATTATCGCGTCTCCGCAGTGACGGAGAGTGGGAGTGACGCGTGACCAGGCCGGCCAGTGGATGGAAAACCACTCACCGAGGATAGAACTCTGACATGAATTCATCCTAGGTTAGGGTTAAGAAAAAGGAAGAGAGAGAAAAACTTGTCTCTTAAGGGTGTTGCCGCCACAGAAATGCACTCTTTCAGTGCAGTGGTGTGTGTGCGCGATCGAACAGAACGATGTTATTTACACGTGTTCGAAGGCAGTCGAACAACGAAACAGGCAGGCGGCAAAGACAAAAGAGATTCATGATCTATATTTATGCTGTGCCACGTCGCCATCATAGACGTTAGGAAAAAAAGGTGCTAATAGGATGCGATACTTTATACAATGGAAATTGTATACCGTATCTTGGGTCGGTGGCAGAAACGACTCGCTTGTATGCCTTTGTATGTGTCGGGTAAATCGTTTTGTGGCGACGAACAAAAATTGAAGATTGTTTGTCAATAGGGAAATGCTGGGAATACGATTATAGTTTGCCGTATCGCCAGGTGCCTGCCAAAGGACAGCGTTCCTAAGTGCACTTAGTGCATTGCTAAGGGATTAGTCCCAACGTGAATGGTGCTAATTACATGCATCTGCGTTGGACTATTTATCGCTGGCTAAAGGGGTCGCCAGCCGATGTGTGTGTAAATAGTTTTTTGTACACATATTGAGGCTGGGATTAGCCAACTCATGGTAAGATTCTCCGATATGCGGTCGTATGATATACGAACCGATGAGTTTCATTACAGGGAATTTAGGATAAGATAAGAAAGAACTCTTATAGGGGATTTTAAATGGGAAATTATGCATGCAGATAAGAATTCTTTTGCAGAAGCTTGAAAATTAATAAATTCGGTAAGCTTAATGCGTGCAGCATTTACAGGTGCTAATGCTGTTGCATTAGCGGAAACTGATGTAGATTGGGTTGTAATAATGGGGGTTCTGCCTGATAAGGTAAAGAAAGGAATCTTACGGGAAATTATATGCGAAGAGAATGCATAAAAGGAAAGTTTTCTTTGACAGGGACTTTAAGATTATAGATTTGATCTATATGATGCGTGAAGCTTTTTCAGGTACTAATGATATTGCATTAGTGAAGTTAGGAAATTGGATGGCAGTTATCGGGGTTTTAGGTAAGTGAACCGTGGGGTTTGGCGGCACCACCACCGTACTTCAAAATCCCCTTTTGTGCGCGCGTTAGTGTAAAAAAAAAAATTACAATGAAGTTATTAGTTTTATATACATGAACTGAGATTATTGCTTATTTGAACATTTTCTTTGTGTACCACTGGTCGAATTGTAATTCACAATGGGTGATACCGCAAGTGCTGGGTTGGTAGCCTCAGGAATTAGATAATTGAGGGTGGACGTTTTTCCGTGTAATACTCTGATGGTTGATAGATGATTGTGTGAAATTGTAAAGTCTGCGAAGGTTATTCCTATAGCCAATTAGTGTTTTGGTTGCATCTTATTTCTGAGACACATGGGTTAAGTATTGGTCATAAAACCACTATGTATATGTTCATAAACCATATATGCTTGTGTTTACACTCTTCAATTATTCCATAGAGTAAATTATTATCGTCATCACTTATATGTTGACCCTTAAAAGTGACGACGACCGATTAAAAGAGACAAATAAAGTAAGCCAATGGATTTGGTTAACCTATTGAGGAATAGGGTGAATGAACGAACCCAATGCATTCGGCTGACCTCGTGAATAATCAAAATGCAAGCAAGTCCATGGGGCAACTATATCATAATATTCGGATATTCAACCTTCTTCTGGCATTTAACTATGATTAAGTGATAGAAGTTATAAAAAGAAAAACCAAAAGATATAAATCGAGAAATAAAATAAAAATCTTTATTAAAGTATTTTAAATAAATTAATTCGCGTAACCATCTAGGAATAGCTCCTGTTCTATATACGTTAATGACCAAATATTCGGGTCTGATTATGTGATTGTGGGGCTTCTCTATAACACATGGAGAACCATTCCACAATCCTAACCTGATTTCGACCGCTAACAGCGCGTCACATTATCCCAAATCCCACCGTTCGGCTATTTTATCTGTAGAAGAGAGCATAGCTGAATTCATTATTCTATGCAGATAATGCAGAATTGAATTCAGCTACCTTTTGCCATACGGAGACTCCATTTTTGCTAGCCCATGAGATTTCCATTCGAAATCATATCATGTCGGGTAGCAACAACAAGTCGAAGCAAACGACGCCTTCGCATCATAGCGAAACCGCCGGGGAATTTGTCAAAATATCTAATTAGTTTTCATGATAAATTATCCTAGCCAATTTGGCGTCACTTCGGCTTTTCTCCAGACACTTCATTCGCTGGGGATCAATGCTCTCTTTTTGCAGGTGAATAGCATCAGCTTAATTTTCCTCTCTTTCACAGTTCTGTCTTCGTACAGAGCAATGTACTCTGAACTCACCATATTACCGAATTAGGTCAATGGGTTCCGCTCAGAACTACATTGATTCATGCACATACAACCAAATCTACCCCAAGTAATCATACAGCGTGTTTCTGTTCTCTCATTCTCCTGCTTTCTTTGGTCATCAATTTACCGATGTAATCCACCACACATCGACGAACGCGACAATGAGAGAGCAGAAGTATCTATTGGTTGACAAGTAGAAAAATTAAAAATCCAATTTCATCCCTAAATGGGATTAGTCTTTACTCAAACATCAGCGTTGATGGTCACACCGCCAGGAATCGTTATTTTCCACCACCGCCGTGTCCGCACGCGAGTGCGTCCGTGATCTTCAATAGTATGCTTTCAATCAGTAAACATTTCTAGTAAGAAAGGAGTGTTAGAACCAATTAAAACTAGTTCGATTTCAAAATTTCGAACTTCAATTCGGCTTCCTTTAGTCAACCCGTGTCGGATAAAAGCTATTTAAAATTTGGAAAAATAAACACAACTGTTATAACAAGGAACATCAGTGCCTTTTATTGAAGATTAACGGAATCGTCAAGCAACATCGTTGGGGACGAAGTGAACCGCGCGCCCGTGTCACCAGGCGCAAATACTTCTTTACCCCCACATGATACATAAGACTTACATGCCTGCTATATTATTCTTCAATAATTTAAAACTTTACTATTTACGTCATTCTTCTAATTCAAACATTCTTGGCGCTAAAGTAAACACATTTATTTCACCACACATTTCCTAAATTTATCGCTAAGTACACAAAATATTAATGGAACAAAAAAAACCTAACTGAATATCGTCCAGCTAATTTGCTTTTAAGTCACTCCTTAGCACCACAGTCAATTTTTACTGTGATGAAATTAGGAATATCATTGCCATTAGCAATTATATTTAATTCTATATTAAGGCTCATTGTGAGTGGAACCAAAGTTATGATTTATTAAACAAAGACAAAAATACCTCCAACAACAATTTGTGAATCACTACCAATGTCGAAGTTCCATGTGACCTAAATGTTAACCACCGTAGTTTTCTAGTGCACCACCAAACAGTCAAAGAGAATGGTAATCAAGTTTATTCAAAATAGCAGGTAAGGAGGCGGTAGTTGGATACATGCTGTTATATGTCCGAACGCCGTGCTTCCTCGGTATGAGGGAAGAGCGTGGACTTATTATTTTTCCTTTTCTTCTTTTGCTTGTTTCAATTAAATTGATGTAAAACAAATCAAGTATTAATCTAATTCCGTTCTTCTTTTAGTTACTTATTTCTTGCTTTATTTCTCAATTACTTTCTTTCTTCCTTCTTTTTTTAAATTCAAAATCAATCTATAATTTTTTTCGTTCAGAACTATTCGGAAATGAATTTTTTCTCTCCAACGAACCTTTTTAACTGAACTTTTTTCTCTATCTATTTTTTTTTCTGTGACATTTCACATTCAATTCGAACGAAAATCCAAGTTGCTATGTTTTCAATAAATCAAAAGGTGCAGGTTATTAAGTGTGCTGTAACTGGTAATATTGTGAATGTTTATGAATGGTATGTATTAAGTGAGAATGTAATATATGTTAAGTGAAGTTTTTAAGGATGTGTTAGGAGATTCAGTGTTAAATTTAATAAGGGTAGTATTCTGGAATACAACATCCCACCCTTCTTCGAGAAAGAAAATTATCCTTGAAGAGAATAATTTTCTAGTAACTATATATTAAATTAAGATTAATTAAAAACTTGGATTTTCGTTCAATTACATTACAAAGGTTTTCAAAATTAATCTTTCATCGAAGGTTACAATAATCAAAAAGTTCTTAATACTAGAAAATTAATCTATTTACATTATATATTAACTAAATTTTTCCAATACTCAAAAAGTTCTTAACACTAGAAAAATAGCCCAAAATAGTCTATTTACATTATATATTAACTAAATTTAAATATTTCTCCTTGGATTCTTTTCTTTTCTTATCTAAAAATCATTATTACTTATTATATTAAATATATAATATTAATATTATTGTTTCAAAATTCTCATTTCCGTATATATATTAATTCCAAAATTTCTAATATATATATTACCTCTAAAATTTCCTTTCTTTCCTTTTCCGTTCGAATATATATAAATTCTAAAATTTCCAATATATATTACCTCTAAAATTTTCTTTCTTTCGTCCCCCTCATTAACTTTTTTTTTTTTTTTTTTTTTTTTTCTTCATTTCCGTCATTTCTTACAATTGTTAGATTATTTCATATATATTGAATAAAAAACAAAGGCCATTTGTTATGCGTTTATCTTTTCCTTAAATTTATGGAAAAGTTTCCAAAACCTTTCTGGGCCTATTACTATGATGATTGAATAAAGATGATTATTACCAAAAATCTTCTTGAAAAATGATCTTAAATAATTTAAATGACGGTGTAACCTTTTATTTTTTTGTATTTTGCATTGGAATAAATTTTTATTGTTGGAAAAAAAGACTTGTAATGTATTTATATAGTTACTCTTTACAATACCTATTTTAGTTAAATTATTATTTTCATTTTTTATTATTTCGTGTTTGAGTAAGTGTTTGTGTTTGTTTTCGTTGTTTAAAATATTTATTGTTTTCGGCTTAGTGTTGTCATTGTCCATAGCTTTAACTGCTGTCGGAACGTCTACCTTTTCAGTCTTACTCACTGCTGATGGATCGTTTAGTTTCTCAGTCTCATTTACTGATTCGAATAGTTCTTCAGACTTATTAGCTGTTAGAACATCTTGGTTCCCAGTCCTATTTGCTGTTTGAACTATTTCTTCAGTTATATCTGCTGTAGAAACATTTAATCCGTCAGTCTTTGCTGCTGAAAAGATTTGTTCATCAGTATTAGCTGCTGAACTGACTTGGGTTTCGAATTTTATTGCAACTATTGGGTCTTCAGTCTTTAACACTGCTGAATTTTCAGTCTTTGTTGCTGAAGTGCCGTGGTTGTCTATTCGGATAGCCGGAATATTAGGGGTTTCTGTTTGTATATTTTCTGCAGGATCCGAATTTTCAGTCTTTAATACTGCTGAGTTTTCAGTCTTGGTTGCTGAAGTGTCTGCGTTGTCAATAGGGATATCTGAGATATTAGCGATTTCAGTCTTTAATACTGCTGAAAATTTCGGATTTTCAGTCTGTGTTGCTGAATTGTTTTCCAGAATGGGAGTATGAATCGGGGTCTTTATATTAGGCTCAGGGTAAATTTGGCTAGGAGCTTCATTAAATTGGTCGTTATCTATTTCCGAAGATCTAATGCTGTAAATAGAAAACTTTGGTCTGTCTTCCATCAATTTTGGTTGGCGTCAGGCCTCGTTTTCCGACTCTTGCACCCGAGAAAAGTGAACATTTTGTCTATCGTTTTGTCTATTGGTGCTCCTAGAATTTTCACCAAAACGATTTTCAGAGTTTGTAGGATTATTTCGGAATGGGTTACGCGTTGTTGTACCTTGTTGGTAATTTGTTGAAGCCGATCCATTCCTAGATATCTTGTGTCTACACTCATTCTCTGTGTGATTATTCCGTCCACAGAAATTACATACAATGTTATATTCCCTTTTTATGGGTTGTCTATTCGGAAAAAAGTTGGATTGCATGTTCCGATAACATGTGTCTTGTGTATGCCCTGGCTTACCACCGGTTTGGCAGACTATACTATTGAATGTAGGTTTTTCGTTATATTGATATGACCTGGGAGAGTTGTCCATTCGAGCACCATGTGATACTACATGTGCAATCGACTGTTTTAAATTATTTCCCCCATGGACTTTAGCTAGTATCTTTAGCTGTTCGTTCATTAGTCCATCTTCAAATGTTTGTACGGCCAATTTTTTGTTTTCTTCTATTAAATATTCCCTAACCACCGCGTCTGCTGTTATTTCACACGTGGCAGAGTTTAAAGTCCTTAGAGCATTCGCGACTCTATCACCGTATTCCCGGACGGTTTCTCTGTAGCGTTGTTTCAGAGAAATCAACTCATTGTGTGCCGTCGACCGAGATTGCTCCTCTTTATATTCCGATTCGAGTTTATCTTTTAAATCCTCCCACTTAGCGATTTTGCTATACCTGATCAGATCATAAGCATGACCCTCTAGTCTATTTTTGACTAGATCTAAAAATGTCTCGTATATATCCGGGTCTGCCTTCTTTATGGATCTAAATAAAACGTCTCCCCCGGAAATAAATTTACCTAAGTCGCAGGGTTTCCCGTCAAAGGTAGGGACGATTCTGAAAACATCAGAAATTCCGACAGAGAGAGCCATTTCAGGGGTTTTACTGAGTATCTGTTGATAGTGGAATTGTTCTTCCCCCTGCCTAGCCGCCTGTCTCGTGTAATATGGGCTCGTAATATTGAAAATTTGAATTAAAGTATGGCGAAAATTTGTTATCAATTCTTAAAAATATGGTTTATGAAAAAATGGCCTTTATGTTATTATTCAATATATATATATGGAAACGATATGGTTTGGACCCAAAACTGAAAAGAAAGAAAATTTTCGACGAGAAGGAAAAGAAACGGAAATGTCTTCGAAAAAAAACTGAAAAGAGAATTTTCAAAATTTCTATCGAGAAAACACTTCTTTTTTTTTTTGAAAAAGGAAAAAAATCCAAGTAAAATATTCCTACAAAAAAAAAGGAAGAGAGAAAAAACAAAATATAAAAAAAATTCTTACTACTCTAGATGTTGATAGAAGTCTTGTTGAATTTCTTATTGTTGTCCTTTGTTTTTCTTCTTTGTTGTGTCGTAGAGTTCCTCTTTGTGTTCCTTTCTATATTTTATATTATTTTGTTATTCTTGCCAGGCAGACTTCACGCCCTAGAAGTTGAATATCCTGGTCTTTTCTGCTTTCCCTTTTTTTTCTTTTTATTTCGTTGCTTTATGTCGAGGTTTTTTTTTTTTCTTCTTATTTTGGTTTGGTTATTTCTCCTGTTTTGTTTTTTTTTCTCTCTTTTCTTCTTGAAAAAATTTTTTTTTCTTCTTCTTATTTGATTATTTCTTTTGTGTTCACTTTATTATAATAATTTTTTTTTTTTTTTAAATTTTTTTTGTTTATTTTGTTCTTCTTCTTATAAACATTTTTTTTTGTTGTTTTAAATTTTGTTTTGTTTAAAAAATTTTTTTTTCTTGTTTTTTTTTTTCTTCTTATTTTCTTCTTTTTATTTGGGATCCTTTGGTTGTATCCCACCGCTGCCACCAGTGTTATATGTCCGAACGCCGTGCTTCCTCGGTATGAGGGAAGAGCGTGGACTTATTATTTTTCCTTTTCTTCTTTTGCTTGTTTCAATTAAATTGATGTAAAACAAATCAAGTATTAATCTAATTCCGTTCTTCTTTTAGTTACTTATTTCTTGCTTTATTTCTCAATTACTTTCTTTCTTCCTTCTTTTTTTAAATTCAAAATCAATCTATAATTTTTTTCGTTCAGAACTATTCGGAAATGAATTTTTTCTCTCCAACGAACCTTTTTAACTGAACTTTTTTCTCTATCTATTTTTTTTTCTGTGACATTTCACATTCAATTCGAACGAAAATCCAAGTTGCTATGTTTTCAATAAATCAAAAGGTGCAGGTTATTAAGTGTGCTGTAACTGGTAATATTGTGAATGTTTATGAATGGTATGTATTAAGTGAGAATGTAATATATGTTAAGTGAAGTTTTTAAGGATGTGTTAGGAGATTCAGTGTTAAATTTAATAAGGGTAGTATTCTGGAATACAACAATGCGTTCATGACATATCTATAAATATTCGTTCAGATATCAATATCCGATAATAGAATAGGTCAGATCGGAGAATGTTGGACATCACGTTAGAGCCATAACAATAACAGTGCGAGAGATGAGGGGTCATTGATAAAAAGTTATGCGATCGATTGCACATTAACAAGTGCTTTAACTAACTCCAGCCATTCATTCATTCAGTTGTTCGATACATATCCACAAGTTAAACTAGTGCCTAACAATCTCATGTGACGGGATACTCCCAGTAGAGTCGTAGTGAGCGGAACCAACTACAAGGTGTAGGACGTTTCCGTATTTCCTTTTCAATCCTAGACCTATCCCCCCATTGAATGAAATTTGAGTCTGACAAGAAAACTTCATCGTATTGACAACTAGTTTGACAAATGTCTTCAAAATTGAAATCCTTAGGATACTGGTGTGTGATTGCTTACAGAAACAAAACAAGAAAGAGTCTGTCACAAACGTCCTATTGTTGTTGATGTATCTCCGTAGAGAGGTGTATATTGGAAGGGAGCAGCTTTAATTAGCAGAACAAGGAATTCTCTTAGTCTCATACGTGGCAGGTTGTTGCCCGCCCGCTTTATCTTTCGTCTCTGAGACTACCCGCCATTCACATGATTGTTTGTTATCTGACCATCCCGAGATGTTGTTCCGACTATTCACCAAATACGTAATATTGTACCTTGTATACATTTTGCTTCTATATGAAACGAATGCTTGTTGTCTAAATCTCTGAAGAATTATGTTGAGGAGTCATTCAACCAACGATGGGGCAATAACCCTTCTTCGATGGTGGCGTTTTATGAGCGCATATACTCCGTTCAACGTTAAGAGTTACCACTACTAGTGATAGTAGTCTACTTACCCGATTTCCTTAAAATGTTGGGATTTCCTTGTTGCTTCAGTGTCAAAATCCGAATGTGATTTATGGGAAATCAAAAAACTGTTACAAGGCTGTTGCGGCGTATGCCCAAGAGGCGCCCGATTTGTGTATGCAATCTTTACGAGTTCGTCCTTTAAGTGAATTAAAAGATTTATTTAAATGTTTTTTCTAATGTTTGCTGATGTGACGCTTGTTCTTAGAAAGGCAGTTCTTTACCCTTTTGTATTTGGAGTTATAGTTAGTTCACCGTTACCTTTTGTATGTTACTATGTATACAACCTCGACTATTCGCCCTAGTTGCTATGGTACACTTCTGCTCCTTTTAGATCTTCTGAAAGTCTCAATCTTTAGTAGAACACGTTATTTCTTTAGGTTTGCTTCAGTTCACGTTGCTCCAGAACTCCCACCAGTATCCTAACCTTACATCCATGTACTTTTAACGTATCCGCGCTTAAAGGAGAATGCCAAAGTCTCAAATATTTACACACACGATTCTGTTTTTGTGTGTGGCTTAGTGCAGTCGGACTAAGAACTCCTTTTGGGGGTAGCGTAAATACACATCGCCTAACAATGGTTATGTAGGAGCCGGCGAGCTGTGCCGGAGTACTCTAGAGGTGGTATCTGCATCCACTTTAGATTGGATTTACATTTGCTGAGCTGACAAGTGACAAGTGCGGCAGCAGATGAAAATTTTGTGACAGTGAAAAGGAAGTGTTGAAAATGCGTTGGGTTTGTTTGTGTAGTTGCTGTTGCTGTGGCTGTTGCTCCTGCTGTGCTTTGTGTTGCTTTTACAGTTGTTGGCGTATGTCTGGCACTTTGTTAGTGGGCTGTACTTTTCCTTTATATCCCAGACATCCTGGTGTGAGCTTTCTTTTTTTTCTTACTAAATTGGATGGCGGCGCCGAGTGAAATGTTCATTTCATTTTCGGATGAGTGTAAACATTTTAATTGAAGAATAAATTTAAATGCATGGATCACTCATGCGGCGTATTGTTATTCGTGTTTTTTCATTTTCAGTGTATTATACATCTGTATGCAGCGTCGACACTCCGATGAGTACAAACACCCTAGGGATTTGAAGAAGAATGAGAAATTATAAGGCCCCCAAACCCCAATGCTATTATTTCTTCCATGCTAACCGTTTTTACGAGTTGGATAATTTAGCGTTAAGCTTTAGGTTTAACCAAGCAAACGTCAGGACTTTTGTTTGTTGGTATGAACCTGTAAACAATGTGATGGAAAGGTTTTAACTCTAAAAAGGTCCTTGGGCCAACCAAAAGCTAAAATTTTAAATGTAATTGTGTCAGCTGTATATCCTTAGGTGAAGGTTTTATTGTGTACGTTGTTGTACAGCTTTAACAATCGGCAATAAATGAATCGTTTTTTTGGGCGATAAATTTAATGGTACTAAGAGGATGGTCATGTAATCTGGGTTGTATTTTATATTAGGGCCGTAAGTTCATTTTGTAAAATCAATTGCATGAATGTTTCTAGTTGTGCTTTTGAGGTTGGCCATTAAATTCTGTATGTTCCTTTCGTTTGCTACCATATGACTTAAAGAGTGCAGAAGTTGTTGTTTACTGTTATTTATCCAGATCCGAGTGGACATTCTAAAACATTTAACAGGTGCATAACTAGAAGCATATCACTATCTAATTCTTCGTGAGACGGAAAGAAGTTGTCTTCAATAAGGCTTTGTCAAAAAATTGTATTAGCACTGTAGACAATGAAGATATCAAGACCTGCACTTTTGTCATTCGGCCGGAACACCGCAAATAACTATTGGACATTGGGGTGTGCATTTACATAATGATAATGGTATTTGTTTTAACTATTATAATGGATTTTTTTGACATATTTACAGTACACTTTTATCCATATCGTTCAAGTTGAGAGTCTTAAAAGACTTTTATCCATATGTCCAGCTCTTTGTCGATTTAAAAATAAATTATAAATTAACCAATATGGAAACAGACATAGACGATCATTCCATGAACCCACAATAGTCTAACATATGGAAGTCTCTTTAACTGCAGACCATTGAAGTTATGTTAGTTAAATTTTCTCTCAGCAACAGACGCGTTAAGAAGAAATGTCCCAAGAGAATATTATAGCTCAGTAGGTGGTTTCTACGTGTGCCCCTGCAAGGGAGCGGATACAGAGAAAGCTACACAACACTATTGGGAGCACTGGGAAGGCATCGAAAAGTCAATCCACCGATGTTACACTCACCATCAAGCAAAATAAATGAAACGAACTGGATTAATTTTAATGTTCCTTTATTTGTTCCTGGATTATTACACGATGAGTTATTTATTTGGACACAATGTGTTAACACGGGAATGCTTATTTTCTTAGTGCACAATCTACTTGATGTCTTTAGCAATCATTGACACTGCATGACACTATCCAACTCCGGTATTCTTGTTTTACTTAAGTATATTTACGGCGACAGATCACTGAATTACGGATGAAATAAATTTGGGCTGCTCAACCGAAGAGAACTCCGATACGCAACGTCGCGGTACGTGTGCGTGGTTCTGTAGATAATATCTGACTCAACGATGCAAGTCACATCCATCAGATTCAATTTCCGCGAATTACGTCGATAGGGGAGGATTCTATATGTGTCCGTATGGGACAAGTACGATGCCCTGCAATGAGGACGATGATCGGCGGACACCTGATTAAACAGGCGAACGATCATCGGGGGCTGCGGCGATGTACCCATACATCGTTGATGATGTATGCCAGGGATCGAAATAGATTTTTGTTTCAAAATAAACAAAAACGCTATTTCACAGACCAAATGGTGGCACACATGATGTACATGATGTGCCTATGAAACAAAGGGGTCGTCATGGTATTTGCGTAAGATTCCTTGGAAACACCGATGTAGGCAATATCCAATCTAGCCGTATGGCTCCGGTGCACAAGGAGGCAAATTATTTTGATGACATAAGTCAGCAGAAACCCCGTCGACGGCGGCAAAGGGTCAGGCTGGATGGCTATATGTTTAGATTTATATGCGGGTAAGTAAAACGAACACAGTGAGATACTGTATGTTTAATTCAGGTTTTCAGGTGGGTCATCATAGGCAAGGCATGGGTAAGGTTACCTAAACAATGATCATATCCATGCCCGGTTGATAGCCGATAACGGGGAATGGTCGCAACTGTCGCGGACCTAAGGGTATAGGCGCGATATACAATTGTGAACTATGGAAAGGATGTCGGCTACAGCTATGTCAACAATACTCTGGCCAGCGTTTGTTTATCGTAACTGAATACAGGATGAGCCGATAGGAGATGAACTGGTTCATGGAAAATGAACCAGGGAAATTCAGAATGTGTGGATGCCGTCGGGTAGGTTTTCCTTTCAGGTATGATGCTGCAGGGGAGCTTAAGCTGCCCCTAATTGCAGGTAAATACAATGGCTTTGCATGGAAAGAGGAAGGTGGTTAATTTAAGAGGATGGGCGGTTCTTTGAGAATGTATTAACGAACCGCTACAGATTTACAAAAAAGCCAACTGGGAGGGTCTAAGCCAACATGTTGGGAAGTGAATTGATCGCTACATTCCTCAATAACGATGCTGCCGTTATAGCTGTTGCAATAACAAGTATGAATCTGTTGCACGTGATATGTGGACATTTTCTAGGAAGATGGCGTAGAGTTGTTATGGCTTTGTATAACTGTAAACTCGATTTACTAATTTCTAAATGTTTATTTAAATATAACAATCTTTATAAATGCATGTGCAGCGTTTGACTACTCGACTTGTACTGATACCAACTCCACAACTACCGCTGCTTATATTCGCTTTTTTGTCTCCTTTCCCTCGTTTGCATGTTGTCACAGGAACAAGGAGCCAAAGTATAAATGTGCGATGCTCAGTCTGCCAGTCGGCAGTCGTGTGCTGCTAGTCGGCCGTCGTGTGCTGCTCCGTCTCCAACATTCCGCCCACCTTGAACTGTCGGTTCAACCGTCTCATCCTCTGCAACCGGGAGTAGTACTAACTTCGTAACGGGTCGCTTAAGGGCCCCCCCCCCCCTGAATCTTTACGTTTGCCACCCGCACCTTGCCATCTCTGCCAGGATGAAGCTCGATAACCCTTCCCATGGGCCAATAGGTCGGAGATAGTTGCTAGTCCTTCAGAAGCACCACGACCGGATTTCCTAGGTTTGGTTCCGGATGATACCATTTGTTGCGAGCCTGCAACGTGTGGAGGTATTCGTTCTTCCACCGGTACCAAAATGCTCGATGCAACGCCTGCAAGTACTTCCATCTGAAACGCCAAGTGATTGTTGTCTCTCCCGGATCGACTTCCGGGACGCTCATAGCCGGTCCTCCAACTAAGAAATGACTGGGGGTCAACACCTCGGGGTCGCCAGGCACTGTTGGCAGGACGACCAGCGGTCGGGAATTCAGACAAGCCTCGATCTGGGCCAACACGGTAGTGAGCTCCTCGAACGTCAGAAACGGATTTCCAATAGCTCGCTTCAGATGATGCTTCACGGACTTGATTCCTGCCTCCCACAAGCCACCAAAGTGGGGGGCTGCCGGGGGAATGAATCTCCAAGTGATGCCGTTGGTGGCCAACTCCGTCATGATCCGGTCCTGGGTAGCCTTCCGGTTTATGTGCTCATAAACTTTTCGCAGTTCTCGGCATGCCCCAACAAAATTGGTACCATTATCACTCCATAAAGTGTGACAAAAACCCCTACGCGCGAGAAATCTCCTTAATGCAGTGTTCCGTCGCTGGACGGTATCTTCCGATGGGATGCTGCCTATGGCATGTGAGGCCGCAACGTTGAGTTTGGTGCGACTTCTCCCATGGCACAGTCCGCGGATCCTGGCGGAATAACTGGTGCGAATCCAGTGCTGCATTTGCCCATACGGCGGAGTCCCTGAATTTGAATAAGGTTGTGAAGATACCTGATAAGAACTCTGTGGTTCATTTGTTACTCGAGAGTTTATGTACGTAGTGCCCATCATTGTTTTTGTGGCACCAGAAGAATCGGATTGCTGAGTTATATTAGAAGCAGGTGGTGAATTATAAATTTGGAAGTTTTGTTGCTGCGGTTGTGTGGAAGATGATGGAGAACCACCGAATTCATTTCCCCCTTGATACACCGATGTCGGAACATAAGGAGCTTGCTGATAATTTGTATTCGCAGCTTTACCGTTGCCGATATCGTTATATGTAGGAATATTTATTGGCAATGTCGAACTTTGCGTTGGCTCTTGTTGTTGCAACGCCTGTAAAGTTGTCGGAACACTACAGGTCCCCCAGCCGTTACTGGTCAGAGAAGAACTCATTTGATTTACAATGAAGTTTGTTGGCTGAGACGGGCTCCTGTAATGTGGTTGAGTGCCGTTCATTTGCGATTGACCTTGTTGCTGGTAGTCCTCGAAGGTAGGCACGTCGATATGCCTCAACTTGACCGGTCGGGTTGTCGCTCCACTCGTGGAATCCGTTGCTGTCGGTACCGTTGACCGCGTAACCAATTCCACCAAGCTGTTCATGAGCTTCTGGCTGGCATTCATGGCGTCAAGCAGCCTCTCCATTCCTGGTTGCCCCGCTGTTAGCGTTGGAGTAGTTAACGGTCCCAGGGTGTCTCCTGAAGTATCCAATGTGGTGGCGCCCGTGCTTGTTGACACGTTCAGACGCTGGGTGGGCCTGCCTTGCAGCGAAAAGTATCGCTCCTCGAAGGCTGCTCGCTCCTCGTTCTCCCTGTCGATGTCAAGGTCCGGGTCGTTCTCCTCGATACATATCTGAAGGTTCTCAAAAGATTTGAATGAGTCCTCCAGTTTGCGCAGTCTGCTTGCGTCTTCCTCCCTGGTCACCTCCTTTGACTTGTCCGCGAACTCCTCCAACCGCGTGAGGAATCCCTTGATGAGTCCTCGTCTTCGTTTCATTGTCAGAACAGTCATGTCGCCGGTACCCATTGCAACTTAGTTTGCCCCTTTTTTGATGCTTGTGGATCGAAGTGCCACTAGCTACTTGATTCCGATTCTTGTGGATCGGCTGTAGGTTGGCCTTAGGCTTCTATGCAACTGAGTGCGCTGCTGGTTGTGGCTAGCTTTAATCGGCTGGATGACCGTCTGTCTTGTTGCTTTGCGTTGCGGTTGAAACGCTTGGGTCACACGTTGCACTGCAGGAGAGGTTGTCCAGTCGGCAGTTGCTGTGTTTACCTCGGAACGTGAATTCTCTAATATGCCGTGATGTGAGAAACTGCAATTCGTTTGTCCACTGCGAACTGGCAGCAGTGGATTGGATCCACAGACTGGATCCGGTTCAAAGGACCAATTTGTAAACTCGATTTACTAATTTCTAAATGTTTATTTAAATATAACAATCTTTATAAATGCATGTGCAGCGTTTGACTACTCGACTTGTACTGATACCAACTCCACAACTACCGCTGCTTATATTCGCTTTTCTGTCTCCTTTCCCTCGTTCGCATGTTGTCACAGGAACAAGGAGCCAGAGTATAAATGTGCGATGCTCAGTCTGCCAGTCGGCAGTCGTGTGCTGCTAGTCGGCCGTCGTGTGCTGCTCCGTCTCCAACAATAACCATATAGTTGTTATAAATATATATAAAGGAAGATGTAATATCTTTTTAGTGGTAAAGAAATATATATCTAAATTTCATCCGCAGCGCCAGTTGTAGTAATATATTCTTTGTCATATATATTTGTTGTGTTATTTTAGGAGGTAGTAAATATATATATATATATGTCTTGCACACCCTTTTAAGAAAAGCCAAGGTTATAGAAATGCACTAGCCCGTATTGAATCAGAATCAATTCGTAATCTCTTCCGCTGATGGTAAGCAGCTATGTAGAAAGGTCATTGAATCTTAGGGTCTGCGTTACTGAACTTCAAGCTGTTTTAGACTATTGTCATTTGCCTTCGCCAAGTTTTTACTTATTATTTAATTGAATTCGCCAAGTTCCTTCGTACCATCTATGCCCTCCTGTTTTGGAGCGCCAGGGGTTGTCAGTTGTTACAAACTATGTATGTCTTCTCGGGTAGCTGATTTTCCTCTTGCTCATGCCGTGTCGAGATGTACCGCAGCAGCGGTAAGTGAGACGGGGACAAACTGTACCGCCCGAACCAGTTATCTCACCTTCGCTGCAGCCAGAAACTATTTAATGGCTTTAAGTAAGCTTACCGGTACTCTCCACTAAGATACGTGCTGGATTCCCTCCAGGTCCAGGTTACAAACAACGTCTAACAATGTCCTCCAGGGTAACAAACTTTCTCGACGTCAGTGGTTTCAGTGGTTCGCCACTGTCTATAAATAATCCAAATTAGAACACGAAACAAATCAACTGAACTTAACAATTGTCCTTTATGGACGACTTTTTGTTTTATTTACTATAGTAATATACACTTGAACTAGTTTTCACAAACAAAATTTAATAAATTAGAATATGTCCTCCATGGACAGGTTCTTCAGTTGCTTCGTCTGAACAGAACCAACAAAATACTACAATTGCCAAAAGAATAGAACAGACTCTAAAAAGAAAGACATCTCTCTCGCTCTCTCTCCATCACTCGCCATCTCGCCACCACTCCGAAAGGAAACCCTGCCTAACCGACCCTTTACAATCAACACGATGCCGGTTCGCGCCTCAGCTCGTATTTAATTGTAGACCGTATAAAGGGGTCCAAGAATATAATCAATGATCAATATGAAGTATTAATTTAATGTGGAGCATTGAATGAAAGTAGAATTTATATTCTTTACTCCTCCCCGGTGGGGCAACGCCGATGGCGATTAAAGGTACTCAACTGATGTGGAGCATCAAATAAAACAGAATTTATATGAAATAATTAATTAAACAAAAATAGAATTCTTACTTCTCACTGCCTCTAGGTGGGGCAATGGTAATGGGGAAGGCTATTAGGCAACAAAATACTAATTAATTATAAAACTCTAATAAAATAATAATAAATACTATAATAATTAATTGTAAAACTATAATAAAATAGTTATTAAATATCAAAATGAAAATATAAACGAAGGCTATTACGTAACAGAGTATTGCAAGGACAGAAGCAACCCCGCCAATCTTCCCTCCATTAGTTTGCTACCAAACATCCTCAAAGTATTTTAAAAATTATAAATAAAACATTGATAAACTGGTGCGATGAAAATGGTATTATTCCGAAACACCAGTTCAGCTTCAGATCGAAACAAGACACAGTTCATTCCGCGACAAAAATTGTTTTCGACATACAGTGGAACAAGGCAAAGCGACAAAGTGCTGGTGCCTGTTTGGTTGACTTTGAGAAGGCCTTCGATACCGTATGGTTAGAAGGGCTTGCATATAAGTTATCAAATGAAGCTATGCCCGAATATATGTTATACATTATCTAGGATATGATAATGGGTAAACAGTTTGTGGTGAAATGCGGATATAATTATAACATCCAACAAGACTCTTTACGTCAAAAACGGCTGTAACGTTCAATAAATGTAAAGTTATGTTTTTATTTGTATTAAACTGTAGATATTACCTGGTGCACGGTGTGGGGTTGATATCACCACATATAACGTGGTCGAAAATAAATCTCTAAAATTTAACTTAGGCAACATAAATTGAAGGATATCCATAATCACACGAGGAAGGGAAGTCGGTTTTTTTGGATCACGTAATTGGTATAGTTATTTGGTTCTTGGCATTCGAATTTGTTTGATCCCAAAACAGGCGGTTTGAGATATTACTCAATTGACATTCGTTTCGTTTAAATCAAATGTTTTTTTATGGTTTTAAATTATTATTTTTATTTTAGATATGTAGAACTGAAACTTATGAATCCCAAAACAATGGTTGCTTTTTGAAGCGACTCGCTTCCTTTTCAATATTTTCTTTCACTTCGAACTTTTTTATGGTGAATATTTTATATATATAACAGCCACCAACATAACGCCAAAGCTCCTCAATGACCATCTTGGTCATTTGCTGAAACTGCATTCTGTTATTAATTTAAATGCAAAGCAAGTTGTAATTGATTTTTTTAGACACACACTTATAAATTTAATCATGCTTTCATTGGGGATACATTCTTTGTTTGAATTGTGCCTTTGCCACCTGTCGCGCATTTTCTTTTATCTTTCCCGGATTGGGAGTACAAGAGGTAAAACAAAAAAATCAGCATTAAAAAAGGATCTTGCGGATGCACATCTTCGATCGTAGACGTTGGTGGGCGATAAAATGAACATGTGGCTCGTTTTATGACGCAATTTGTTTGTTTTCAAATTGATTTCAGAATTTCTGCAAATAAATTTTTGGATGGTCATGTAAGAAGCGAAGTCAGGGCACCGACATGGGCGCTGGGTTCCACTTCGTTCTCACACAAAAAAAAAAGTTCCGCCGCGGCCTGTAAACGAACGATCACCAGGGGAACCATACAGAAATTAAAACACACTGCCACAGATTTAAATGGTTATTTCACTTTAATTTATTGCATACTGTTTGATGACGGTAACACAAATACACAATTAAAAACAAAACGATTGGATGTAACTTTAAGTTTAAATGTTATTCGACAGGGGAAAACACGAATACATTTCGTGGTTACCCATCGATTATCGCTTCCCTGTGCGCACCAGGGAAGCGATAGGAGACACGACCTGGTCCGGTCGAAGGATGGAATTTGACTCAGCGATCGTCATCTCATGCAGAGATGATTTCGCTAAGGAAGAAAAAGGAAGAGAGAGAAAAACTTCTCTCTTAAGGGTGTAACTAGTGGCGCAGTGGTATATGTGCGCGATCGAACAGATTCAATGTTGTTGCATGTGTTCGAAAACAGGCAGGCGGCAAGGACAATGGGGAAAAATGACCACATGCGCCGCTGGTAATGCGGGTCATTGTTTACACGATGCCTCGTCGCTATTTTCGACGTTAGGAGAAAAAGGTGCTAAAAGCAAATTGGATGTTTATGGCATCTTTGGCTGCAGTAGAAACCGGGTTCATATTTGCATTAGGAAATGCTGGAGAATTTGGTTTCGGCGTCTATTGCGCTAATTAATATGCAGCTGCTTGGGTTGTTTATTGATAAGACAAACCAAAAAGGTTGCCAGGCATGTGTATGAAAAGGTATATGACGCGGCCGAGAAAATAGACGGCTCGATATTTATGGCCCCTGTCATGACGGTTACATTGAATGCAATCCGAATTATTTTGTTTACAGGAATTCATCTGAGGGAATTTGACTGGCGACGTAGATGCCGAAATTGATTGGAAATTCCTGGTAAGTTAATAAAGAAATATTAAGGAGCAATGGTATGCGAAGAGAATGCATGAAGGAAAGTTTTCTTTACAGGGACTTAAAGATCATAGATTTGATCTCTTAAATGCGTGCAGCATTTTTAGGTACTAATACTGTTGCATTAGCAAACTAAAGGGAGTTGGGTAGTAGTTATGGGGGTTTTTCAGGTAAGTAGACCGTAGGGTTTGGCGGCACCGCTACAGTACTCCCCCCAGTGACGTAGTCACGAAATAAAGGAGGCAGGGCTGAAGGGATGCTCGAATGAATGGTGCTATGCTGGGCGGAGGGCTGAACACTTGACGAACAAGGTGGCCCTGCGCACTTCGGTAGGCGCTGTAATTAAATCGGGGGAACTGTCATGGTGACTAGTTCCAGGTATAGTATGGGCCTTTGTCGATAATAAGGTGGACACAGATGTTACCGATTGATGCCATCAAGGGCAAGGGTGTGCGGCGTGGTCCATAGGCCTGCTATGAGTCTCGTGGACCAACAGGCTTATCGTCCGAATAGGTCGGAACCTATCGGAAATCTGCTCGCATCCGCAGTCACGAAGTAGCATGTGCGGGAAGATGCAGATACAGGTGCTATGGGTATTGATCTGGCGTTGGCGGTATGTGCCAACAGGTTGTACCTATCTAATAGGTATCATTTCATTAGGGGTTCACCGCCATCGTGGTGAAGTGCCAGGAGATGGAATTCATTGGTGACTCACTGACATCGTGCTACGACGTGTCAGTGGATAAAATTGAAAAAAAAAAACTGAGCCCAGATTCGGTGCCTTTCGTCCATACGTTTGTATGACGGATTGTTTGCCGCTGGGGCTGGTAAAAGGGGGCGGGTGCTCCAGTTGCGCGGCTTACCGATCGAGGGAGGTCCGATATATCGGGTCCGGTGTCGACCCCGGAGCTTGATAAACGGCGACCGCGACCTCGACCAAGCGGCGCTTTGTTAGGAGGGCCGGCCAATCGCGCTCGTTTAAGTTGGGCGACTTAGATTATGGGGCTCCTGGGGTATGGTTGGTTGTGTCTAACCACAGGGCGGCCTAGAGTAACTGCTGCACTCCCCGAAGTATTATGCACCTAGGTATTTGAGGCGGCGTAGAGGGCCACGTATAGCCTTTAGTTGCCGCTAAAGGGGAGCCATGGTGGCTAAAGATTGGGGAACCAGGTATATTGTCTCAGTCCGGTGGTATCGGTTTGATTTGTGGACCGGTGTTGCTGAGACATTTGGGAGACGTAGAAGATCTAAGGACGAATGTCCTGAAGTTTAAATAAAGGAGCTAAGCCACGTGTCCTGCTAGGTGCTGCTACGCGTAGTAGCTGTGTTACGAGGGAAGCTGGCTTGCTGGAATAGGGTGGAAGGTCAAGGAGGGTTGCATGAAGGCTATGGTTGGCGAGCATGAGCGCCAATATGCAGAAAAAAAGACAGAAAAGATTGAGATGTTTCACGCGAGGGAAAACCGGGTGTCCTATAGATTATATGCTACACGTAGTAGCTGTTGTTACGTAAGGCGCGGGTTTGCAGAAAATGGGTGTTGAGCAATGGCGAGCGTGTGCGCCAATATTTAGGAAAGGACCGAAAAAGAAGATGTTGAAATAGAGGGCATTGTATGCCAATATTTAAGAAGGGCCAGAAAGGGGTTGAAGTATTACGAGCGAGACAAAACCAGGCGTCCTATTGATTACGTGCTACGCGGAGTAGCAAAAGTGTGATGAGAAGCCGGTTTGAAGGAGTTAACTAGGGGCGTTGTGTGCCAATAGTAAGAGAAAAGCCAGACGGGTGTTGAAATGGGTCGAGTGAGGTTGGATGGAGTAAAGGGACGAAGAGAGACTAAGGGGGCAAAGGGAGCCGAAGGCTGTCGAGTGGAGTCGAAAGGTGGCCAATGAGGCTAAAAATAAGTCGAAGGTGGTCGGGTATTGTCGCGAGTAGTCGAGAGAAGTAGGAAGCGGAGTCGTGTGTATGCTGGAAAGGGTTGCACTTAATCAAAACCCTGGAGGGGCTTACAATTGTGTTTATGTTAATAATCTTACAGGTTCTTAAAATAATTATTATTCGGTCATGCGTATATTCGATGTTTTGCGATTGTATAATTATCATTATGTAATATTTGGCATTTGTTTGCTTAGAGTGATTAATATTCAAAATATTTCTGGTTATTTGTGTTCGTCTTAACATAAGATCCAAAAACAAAGTAAAGGATAAAGTAAAAATTGAAGACTGCTTTCCATTAATTTGGTTAGAATTTATCTGTGTGTATATATTTATATTAATTTATATCAATCATGAGTAAAAACTAGGAGAAGGAGTTTAAATAATATTTAAAAGCAAGGAATTAGGAATACAATGAAAATATTTTTATTTTGTTAAACAATATGATGGTGCTTGCATATATATGTATATATGTATATAAATTAAAAGTTTTTGTTGTTGGTTGCTTTTAAGTCAATTACAATTTTTATTGTTATTTGGCATATTCGTACATTATTTTCGTTAAACACTGTCAGTGGTTTAATGAGGGAGACAAATAAATGTACGTATTTTTAAAATTCAATGAGCGCAATATAAATGAAAAATATAAGACAAACGGTTTCTTAAAGTGCGCGTGATAAATGAAACGTTAAATTTAGAAAAAATACAAATACTAATTACGTAATGTCGTTAGTGTATAAAACGACAGTCTTCGCAAAAAATTAACTTTCCTTTTGCTTTAAGTGTACTTGTGACAGGGATTAAGAGCAAGTACGTTACAATTGGAATAATTATTACAGTAAAATGGTACCAATTTCGGGTATGATACATTTAGGACGGTTATTAAAAATATACTTGACGTTGCCTCTTCTTAAAATCGTTAGTTTAACTGATCTTAATTGTTCAGTGTTTATCCCTTTTTATTATATTTCGTTAATAGAAGGTAATTTATTAACGTTACAACTATTCATATTTGTTTAACGATACACAGAAAATCTTAAATTGATTTATTTATTTTTACTAATTCGAATACATGAAATTAATATTTCGTTTTGATTTAGTTTGTCAGCACGACACAGTGAAGTGCAATGAAAAAGAAAAAAAATTTTACACTATTTCTGTATTTAATGTTATTTTTTAAGTCGTTGATGGTAATGTGCTTTGGATATTTCCAATTGTTCATGTTGGTTTGTACATTTCAAAAGAAAATAAAAGAAACGCACTCATACAAACGAATATATTTCCGGACATATATCCATCTATACGAATGCCGATATCTTTTATAAATAAATTAAAGAGGCTTTAACCAATGAGAACTGTATGTGGAAATTTGCGCTTCAAATCAATAATTAATTTCTGCATAAAAAACAAGCTTAATAATTATATCTATGTTTCCTTGTATTGGATATAACCCACTATTCAATTTTTAAAAGTATTATTGAAATTTTTAAATTTTGATTTCGCTCAGAAGGAGCTTACAATAAAAATGAAACTAATGAACAAAAAAAAGGCAAACCTGTGATGCGAAGTTGTTGGATAAAGTGTTGAGTCAGGTGGTGTCGCTGGGACGTTGGAGCGATGCTTTCCGGTTCATTGTCGTCTACATTTGTTGCTCCAAATTTCCGTTCCAGTCATTTGGTAAGACGGACAAAGTAAAATTTTGCTCCAGTTGCTGGTAATGCGCCTTTCGGTTTTGTTTCTAGCCATCCGGTAATATTAACGTTGTAGCCTTCTTCGAGGAAGCTGTTGGCATAAAATTCCATACAGGTCAAATGTCACCAAGGGATATTATACACGCGTTTAGTCTGTGTGTCGTTGTCGTGTCTTGTTTACGTTGGTGATGTTGAGCATGTGTCCTGTGCTGCTGTTCGGTGATACAGGTGGCTACGCTGTATCGCTGGGACGTCGTTGGCAAAGCGGTGTTGGGTAGTGGGTATCCTTTTAATTGTCTTCTGTTAATTGTGTATTAATTCGAAGGCATCTGATTGGCTTAGTTCCGACAACTCTTTCACTTGTAAGGCTGGTGAATACAAAAAAAAGAAGGAAGGATACATATCTTACCAACTCCTGGCTATTGTTGTTGAGGTGGTTGTTGTTTTGTGCTGCTGATGATGGTCCGGAGATGGTGTTGTTCCTCGTGCTGGAAGAAAGGCTGGCGTTGGGGCGATGTGTTTTGCCCATATATTATTTTACGCCGCTAGTCACCGTTTTTTACTCCTGACACCCGAACGAAGATTCGCGAGTTCTTCGCTGGTCACCAAAAGTCACTGTTTTGTTCGGAGGTTGCGTGTTCTTTTTACACTCGCGGGTCACCAATGTAGGGAGCGAAGTCAGGGCACCGACACGGGGGCTGGGTTCCACTTCGTTCTCACACAAAAAAAAAAGTTCCGCCGCGGCCTGTAAACGAACGATCACCAGGGGAAACCATACAGAAATTAAAACACACTGCCACAGATTTAAATGGTTATTTCACTTTAATTTATTGCATACTGTTTGATGACGGTGACACAAATACACAATTAAAACAAAACGATTGGATGTAACTTTAAGTTTAAATGTTATTCGACAGGGGAAAACACGAATACATTTCGTGGTTACCCATCGATTATCGCTTCCCTGTGCGCACCAGGGAAGCGATAGAAGACACGACCTGGTCCGGTCGAAGGATGGAATTTGACTCAGCGATCGTTATCTCATGCAGAGATGATTTCGCTAAGGAAGAAAAAGGAAGAGAGAGAAAAACTTCTCTCTTAAGGGTGTAACTAGTGGCGCAGTGGTATATGTGCGCGATCGAACAGATTCAATGTTGTTGCATGTGTTCGAAAACAGGCAGGCGGCAAGGACAATAGGGAAAAATGACCACATGCGCCGCTGGTAATGCGGGTCATTGTTTACACGATGCCTCGTCGCTATTTTCGACGTTAGGAGAAAAAGGTGCTAAAAGCAAATTGGATGTTTATGGCATCTTTGGCTGCAGTAGAAACCGGGTTCATATTTGCATTAGGAAATGCTGGAGAATTTGGTTTCGGCGTCTATTGCGCTAATTAATATGCAGCTGCTTGGGTTGTTTATTGATAAGACAAACCAAAAAGGTTGCCAGGCATGTGTATGAAAAGGTATATGACGCGGCCGAGAAAATAGACGGCTCGATATTTATGGCCCCTGTCATGACGGTTACATTGAATGCAATCCGAATTATTTTGTTTACAGGAATTCATCTGAGGGAATTTGACTGGCGACGTAGATGCCGAAATTGATTGGAAATTCCTGGTAAGTTAATAAAGAAATATTAAGGAGCAATGGTATGCGAAGAGAATGCATGAAGGTAAGTTTTCTTTACAGGGACTTAAAGATCATAGATTTGATCTCTTAAATGCGTGCAGCATTTTTAGGTACTAATACTGTTGCATTAGCAAACTAAAGGGAGTTGGGTAGTAGTTATGGGGGTTTTTCAGGTAAGTAGACCGTAGGGTTTGGCGGCACCGCTACAGTCATAACATGGCAGATGCGCATTTTATGATTCTAAACAATATTTGTTTGAGAGTGGGACATCTGGTGTGCTCTTTTGGATCTAGGGAATTTTGCGTGCCTAAACCCCCCCCCCCCCCCCCCCCAAACATTAAATTGATTCGCATTCGTTTTTCAAAGAAAAAAACGCCATTCCCTGAGTCCTCCATATAAGTTTTCCCTACCTGAAATCAGAGCCTTCAAGCTGATTAGCAACAGAAAAACATGGATAGACGACACTGTTTCTCCATAGCGATATAGTTTCGTCTATCACCAACTCTTTTTGCACATTGCCATGCAACAGAAGATCCCAAGCGCAATCCCCCTTCCTGTATTTCAGTGCACAATCATTTGCTTGGAACAAAATTATGAGTATGCATGAGTATACTTTTCAACCCTCTCCATTTCCCCTTCCCGGAGTGTACTTTTGGTTCTACACTCTGAGAGCAATCCAACCATGAAACGGAGTCATGCGTTCACCCTTCTTTCCTTTTTGTTGTAAACGAATCAACCCGTAGATGGCCATGCTCTCCTTTGCAAATTCCGCACTCTCCCCGGGTTCATTGAGAGTTGAGTAAATTCGCAAGAGTTTATTCACCTTAATCGGCGGGGAAATGGGAAAATAAGGATGAGTGTGCGATCGTAAATGAGCAATCATGGAGAGAGTACCTGCTGTTGGGTAGAAGTTGGTCAAGATTCAGTCGAGAGCAGTCGAATAAAGCGGTTGTCATCTTGTGTTATGCCGTTTTCATTAGACGTGTCGAATAAAGTCTTGAGTCGTTGGTGGTTGTACGTCTAGATCTAACGCCGTAGATATAAAACGAATGTGTGTTGAAGTGTAAATTAAGACAAAAGAAACAATAACTTAAAAATAAAACAAAAGATTAGTCGAATAAAGTGTTCGGTCGTGGTTAGAAGCCGTTTTTATTAGACAAGTGTAGATTTGGAACTCATTGCACGGTGACATGTGACAGCTTAACAAAAAAAAAAAGAAAAGAAGATAAATATAGAACAAAGTGATAACTCTGTGAGACACATCTATTTTCCTTGCAAATTGAGTTTAAAACTTAATCTTGTTTTTATGTCTAAATACATATTGTAATTTGAATGTGAAATATTAAAAGAGTTAAGAAAAAAACGAAGTAAAAATAACTAATTAAGCATAAAATAATGTCATAGACGTCAAATAAATAAAATCGATTAATCAAGTGTGAAATAGTGTAATCGCACAAATAATATTTAATTAATATCAAGTGAAAAATAAAAATATAAAAGAAAATGGATATAATAAAATTACTTCTTAAATTTCATGAAATACTAATTAGGTTTGTAATTAAATACAAAGGACAAAATCGCCTGTGGAGATTCCAAGACCAGCCACATGAGTACACCCAAAAACTTAATATATATATATATATATATATATAAATATATATATATATATATCATCATCATCGTCACTACAACCAGGATCCGGTCTTGGCCTTATGTAGTGCTTCACGGAGCCGTATTATTTACCTCCCACATTTCCTTTTCCTTGTATCATCCATCCACATCCTCAAATTAATCCAACGTCAAACAGATTCAACCAAACGTTCAATCGTCGCACGTTGATCCAATTCCATTACACAAAACCCTAAATAAAACGACACGTGTGAAACAGATAATCACCTATAGATGCATCATTAAAAATTACTCTTCAGAACCATAAAATGGATGTCTGCAATTTTATGATTCCCGAAAAATTTCCTTTTTCACAATTTCCAAGTAATGTTCTTTTTATTTAACATCTATATTTCGGATCATCAAATGCCCATTTACAGATCATCTCTTAAGAATTTTATCTACACATAATGCTGACCTTTTTATTACGCCGCTGTAGCGCAGATAAAAAAAAACATATTTTCATGTTTCCTTTAATTACCAAAATCTAAATAAAGAAAAGGATGGTGCACCGAAGTTCCATTTTTCTTGTCAATAGTTGTTAAGTTTCCGTTTTGTGCAGAGCTTACGGACAAATTTAATAAAAATAAGTGTTTTAATTATAAACTAATTAAAATTAAGTGTTTTCTAATAATTAATTTAATAAAAATAACTGTTTTAAAATTCCGTGAACCGGACTTGTGGGGGGTTTCTCTATTCTACATGAGAAACAACCCACAATTCCAACCAACATTTCCACCTAAATTCGTCCGCTTTCAGCGCGTCGTACTTACCAATTTCCTTTATATGTATTCCCCTGTAAAACATTTCAAACGGACGTATAGCTTAACTCATCATCCTTTGCAGATAATGCATAATTGAGTTTAGCTACATAAATGTCATACGGCAACTCCATTCTTGCTAACCATGAGTTTCCCATCGGAAATCTCATAATGTCGGTTAGCAACAACAAGTCTAAAAGAACGACGCTGTTGCAACATAGCAAAATAGCTGGGGTAATTTCAGCGTCATAGAGTCTGGTTCTCACGCGAATTATTTCCCAAACATCAGCGGCGTCCTATCGACTTTCCCTCAGATCACCCATTCGCTTGGGATCAACGATCTCTCTTTGCAGGGGAGTAACATCCGCTAGGGTTCTCTCTCATTCGTATTTCTTTCCACGGTTCAATGCGCTTTAACTACACCATAGCCGTACCACTGGGTCAGTAGGTCGTGTCAGTAGCTGCATCTGATACCAACACACACAACCAAAGCTACCCCGAGATCACAGCATATCATGTTTTCTGTTCTCTCATTCTTCATGTCCGTCAATTACCCTATTAACAAAAGTTACTCATACTTTGACGGGCGTGAGGTTGAGAGAGCAGAGGCGTGGTCTCTTTTGGTTGTCCTGTGTATAGAAAGAAATATGAATTTCAACCCCAATTCACACTAGTCGCTAACCATCACCCAAACGGAGCACACGTCTCCTGAGTCGCTATTCAATCTTTACCGCGGTCGGTCACGCTGCACCGCGTAACTAGTCAGATCTCAACCACCATTACAGGCAGTCGCTATTCTATTAACAGCACGTAAGGTCGCGTCGCGTCAAAAAGCATAGTGAATAGTTTTTTTCCTTTGATAATTGATTACCAATTACAATAAATTTCCGCAAAAATATATTTTCAATCGGAGCGAATAAACACTGAAACGCGAATTGATAAAAGAATATTAAATAAAGAAAAAAAAATAAATGTGACATCTAACAAACAAATTCAGTTAAGTGTGTGTGATTATTTCAATTTGAAAGCAAATATATTGGATTTTATATTTAAGAGTTAACCGCAGAACTACTTTCTAATTGTCGGGGGTGTTCAGTGAATCCTGCGCCATACATTGGCAACATACATCACCCCCACAGACTCTTCCCTCGATCACGAGGAAGCTCAGCGCGGTGCAACAACACTTATTTAGCAAGTCTCTCCACCGGCACCGGTATCCGGTTCATATCCGAGACTTGTTAAATTGTCCATTATAAATAATTTGTTTTTCCGGGCAAGGTTATAAGCCTTGTGCCAACCTTTCTCAGGATGTCGGTGCAGGCATTGGTTCACTACTTTGCGGGTAGCTATCCAGGGGTGTCACGTGGAGACTGCATGTTAACTTGGATTGAACACCGACAAGGATGGTCGTGGCCTTCGCCGGGTTGAAAGCAGAGGCTTTGCCGTGTTCGCTCCCACCCCCCTAATAAATATATATATATATGTATATATATATATATATATATATATATATATATATATATGGTATATCGGCGCAAGACTAATGACCTTGCCTGGAAAAACAAATTATCATGGAAAATTTAACAAGCCTCAGGACTTGCTAAATAAGGCCAAGCCGCATCCCGGTTGTAGTGCCGATGATGATGATGATGATGATATATGGTATATATATGTATATATATATATATATATGTATATATTTATATATATATATATATATATGTATATATATATATATATATATATCTATAAATAAATAAATATATATACATATATATATACATATATATATATATATATATATATATATATATATATATATATATATATATATATATATATGTAAATATATATACATATACATTTATATATATATATATATATATATATTTTTTTTTTTATATTGTACCAAATACGTTGTTACGTCTGTATGCGAACCAAATGAATATTTGGTTTGTTTATCACGGTTTAGATTTTATAACTTAAATTCAATGTGCGACAATTGAACATTTAGTTCAATTTATTTGACACTGGATTCAATATTTATTTGGGGATATGTTATCGAAGGTGTAAAATATATTGGGGATATTATAGGGCTTGAAGAGCGCTTCATCCTTTAAGTGGTCCTGCGTGTACCATGATCAAGGATGTATGCTGCTTCCAAGGAGGGAATTAGTACGTGGTGAAAGGTTTTGCATATTACACGGCTTACAGTAGGGAGCAGGGAATTATCCGATTATGTTTAATATTTACAATACTGATCTAGTCGGTTCTCTCAATCATGCGATTGCGTAGGCCGACGACATTGTGGTTAATAGATCTGGAGAATAGATTAATGTCATCAACAGACTTCAGCAAGATGACTTCAATAGAATTAAACGTTTTTGCGACGACTGGAAATTAGAGATTAATTTAAAGAAAACAGAGACTATCCTATTCAGAATGCCCTTGGCCAAGGCATCACGGATAGAAAACAGAATTGGAAAGGGATTTTCCAATGTAGTAAGTAATAATCTTCTCCTACACGTAAAAAGTGTAGTTAAATACCTTGGTATCTCGCTACTCGATATTCATTGGATCAGTATTGGTGTATGGCTGACCGTTGTGGTATACCACATCCCCATTCCTCTATCATAATAAGTTCCGCTGAAACGAACCGAACGCCAAAACACTGAGAGGACCACACAGAAAACAACGCACAGATTTAATCACTGTTAATTCTTTATTTGTTACTTTTGTTATCTAAATAAAAACCACTACTTTTGTTTACACTATTGGTCATGAGGCAAATTAATGTTGTATTCCAGAATACTACCCTTATTATCTTTAACACTGAATCTCATTACTTTTCTAACAAATCCTTAAAACTTCCTCTTAACATATCTTACATTCTGGCTTAATAATACCATTCATAAACATTCACAATATTCTATATCAAGCCTGTTACAGCACATTTAATAACATGCCCCTTTTCATAACATGCACCTTTTTTCATTCAAAACATAGGACTTTGATTTTCGTTCAAAGTTTATTCAAAATTTAAAAGTCACAGAGACTAAAGGAATAGTTTGATAAAATTAGTTTTGTTCACATTATAATTTACAACCAATTAGAACAATAAGTAGCATAAGAAGAGAGAAATTTTAATTGTAAGTTTTATCAGAGTTGAGAAGCAGTCGAGTTGAGAATCAGTTCATTTAAAGTTCAGATACAGTATTGAGTTGAGTTAAGTTTCAGTTCAGATACAGTTAGAAGTGAGAGCTCTAAGCGTTGTACGGAACAACGGAAAACGTTTATGAGAAATTAAATCAAAAGAATAAAAGAATTTAAAATGAAATAAAATTATTTTAAACTAAACCAAAGAAGAGGAGATATATGCTTATATCAAAACCTCCACGCTCTTCCCTCGATATAAAGAGGAAGCACGGCGCTGGAGACGTAACATTAATATTAACACTAATTTGTATAAGTCATTTCTTTTGTTCAGTCAATGACACGTAATTTGTATTCACACAGACGACTCGCACGACTCAAGAATTTACGCATCTCCGCAGACGGCGGAGAGCGGAAGCCAAGCGACCACGACCTGCTCGGTCGGTTGACGTAAAAAGACTCAACGATTCAAGCTTCTTTTAGAGTGAGTTTATGAGGTGGTGGTAGATATCCTGTCCACTAAGGATATCGTTTTTACCTATCACCAGAGAAACAGACAGTCCCTCTTGGTGGAATAGGAAACCAGATCTTGTAATGAAGATCATGGTGGTGTGTGTGAGATCGTTCAGATCTGTATTGTTTACACGTGCTCGAAGGCAATGGTTAAACGAAGCAGACAGGCGGTAAAGACAAAAGGGAGAAATGACCAAATGCGCCGTTGGTAATGCGGGCCATTGTTTACGCGATGCGTCGACGCTATTATCGACGTCGGGGAAAAAAGGTGCTAATGGGATTGGCGGCTGAACGAATCCCTTGCATGCCTTTGTATATGCCGGGTAATTAGTTGCGGCAGGGAAAGAAATTGAAGATTGTTTGTTAGTGGGAAAACAAACGATGAGTTGGATCTTATGCATGTTTACATGCGTAGAAATATGGTTTATGGCATCTGTAAAAACAAGCTGTCCGACATAGGATTTTAACACAGACAAAGAGTGCCGACTGGCTTGGGATTCATGATGCCATATGCACTTTAAAGAATTATTTCTAGGAATTTTAGGTAATGCGTTGTATGCATTAAATGTCCTTGTAAAAGGAAATGTCTTCAGGTGCCAATGCAAATGCATTGGCGGGAAACAATGGGAGTTGGGTTGTAATAATGGGGGTGTGGCCTGATAATGTTAAGAAAGAAATCTCACGGAGAATTGTATGCGAAGAGATACATGAAAAGGTAAGTTTTCTTTTCCAGGGGCTTTTTAGATCACCGATTTGATCTCTTTAATGCATGGAGCATTTAAGGTGCTAATGCGATTGCATTAGCACATTAAATGCTCCATGCATTAGTGAAATTAGGAGATTGGGTGAACGTTATGGGGGTTTTTCAGGAAAGCGAACCGTGGGGTTTGGCGGAACCGCCACAGAAGTTTCGGGTGTTCGAGAGGCTGTGTTTGCGGTCCTGCCTTGGAATGTAGAGAACACTAGAGTAGCAACATAAGAAGTTCTATCCCAATAAAGTCCTGATCGATAAATCAGGAATAAACAGAATAGATAACTTCATAATCAAAATTATCCGCGGCCACACTGCAAAGGCAATGTGTAGTGAAAATGACGCCTTTCTGGGAGCATTCTATCCCAGATTAGGTTTATTCCCTCAAAAGTGTTCTCCTTCTTGGACAGAAAAGACTTATCCAAGACAAAAAATTGAGTCCCTATTATTTAGTACGGAGTCGAGTCGGTGAGGTCATGAACTTCCGGGTTCCTACAGGCCAATAAATAGTAATAATAGTAATTATTAAGTAGCCTTTCTGTGGTGTCATGGATAAAATTGTCAATGATAGCGAAATCTCTAATGCCCCACCAATGCGATTCAGTATGGTGATCAGTGAAACAGATAAATCTAAAAGAGACAGATCTTTTGTCAACTGGTAATAATGGTTCACAGAACAATCGAAAGATATTCAACTTCGACAAGTGGAAACTAAAAAAGGAGGTATACCCATTCAGGGGACAACCAAAATAAAGCATATAGTAAACAATTAATTTCGTCTAATAGGCAACGGTAAAAGAGACAAACTAATACCAATTTGCGGGGTTAGGCAAACATCAAACGTATCAAATTATAATTGACAACTAAACTCTTAGTGGTGATATTGTGGCATCTCTAACAGATACACACAGTTCACAAGCAAAATAGTGAAGGACGCCGAACGAAAATCGAATAAGAAAATACATCAGAACCGTATACCTAGCGATAACAAAACAATTCATATCAGTGGAGTATAGTCAAGTTTGGAAATCAAATTCTAAACACGGTCAGTAGCTTGATGGGTAACGCATAGGTTCAATTTTTTTCGTGATTCAGACTGTCATAGCGTCAGTTCGAATCACACGATATTCTTCACTATTATTTCAAACGCTATAATATCTCCACACACAACGAATACCTACGAACAAGGATCATTTTATTTTTCATAATATGACTTCGGTAATAGAGCTATAGTTAAATGAGATTGAACCTAATATATCCAGAAACACTTATACGAACATTACCTTTGTAATTACCAAAACTAATCATCAGAAAATGCAATTACCAAAACTAATCATCAGAAAATGCTAACTTAACAAACCGATCATCAGAGATCCATACAATTCAATGGGAACAGGACAGCAAGCTTGTCTATACCTTGAAATGTGTACCACTGTCGATCGCGGCATCGGTACTCCTTGTTTCTCGACAAATACCAAAAGGTTACCGTTAAAATAATTTTCAGTCTAATTATATGTACAACACACGCCAAGGTTCAGCACCAAAAAAGGACAGGGAAATCGTAAATGAAGTTGCTCCCCTCTCCTTAGAGACCGATCGCAAGGATGATTAAATTCACAATTTGTGCGGACACCACTGATTAACAAACGAACAATTCACATTCGGACTTACCTTTAGTGATGCAATGGTGGTTGCAGGGTCAAGATCAAATGCCTCAATGCTGACGTCACAACCCTAACAAGTGCAATTGTTTCATCGTTTTTTGTTTAACAATGAGAAGAAAGGCCCGTTGAGCCAACGAAGTGTACTCCTAAAAGAGACGAAGTATATTTCTTAAAAGAAACTTTGGGGGATTTATTACTTAACAACTTGTCGACTCTCTTTTTAGAACTAAACCGATGGTCAGCAACAACACATCACTACCCCTCAGCATTTTTCTGGGCCAGCTGTGATGATGCAACTTGTGGTTCCTTTCTCGTGACATCCAAAGTTTATGGATTAATTTTGTTATGCCAGAGGGGCTGTGGCGGTACCGCAAACCCACGGTTCACTTACCTGAAAAACCCGCATAACTTCTACCCAATCTCATAACTTCACTAATGCAATCGCATTAGCACCTTAAATGCTTCACGCATTAAAGAGATCAATTCTTTAATCTAAAAGTCCCTGGAAAAGAAAACTTACCTTTCATGCATCTCTTCGCACTACCTTTTCAGGTATCCCAAAACCTATTCGGTACCTTCGGTTGCCAGGCAAATTCCAACTTTCCCACACCTGTACCGCAATATCCACCCAGCATAAACATTTCCTATTACAATAACACTAATGCTTTCAACGCATTACATGAAAATTCCTGAAAGATTCTGTTCACACATTCATCATTAGAATTCGCTGGAAAATAATACATTCGCATACATGTGTTATAAGTAGGAAAACTATTCCGGCACAATTGTTTAACAAGCAATTTTGTTCCTCATGTGCACCCTTATCTTCCCATATGCACGTATCTTGCAGACCATTTGTCCAAGGGACAAAGCAATACGCGCGTCTAGCGTCTAGTGCCATAAAACCGAATTCCTACGCATGTAAACATGCATAATATCCATCCAATGATTTGTTTTCCCACTAACAAACAATCTCCAATTCATTTCTCTGCCGCAACGAATTTCCCTGCATATACAAATGCAAGCAAGGGATTCGTTTTGGACACCGACCTAATATACGATATACAATTCTCATTGTATAAAGTATTGTAATACATTAGCACCTCTTTCGAATGCCTATTCGTATATTTACACAAGGGCATCATTCATCTAAGACTTTTATGATGCACTCGTCTCATCTTTTCTCTTACCATATTTCTTCGAAGTATCGTCGTATATTTACTTAAACGCGATGCACTTCATAGACAACGATATTTTCGATCACTTTGTCATTGCCACCTGCCTGCTGTGTTTGGCCATTGCCTCCGCGCATGAGTAAACAGCACAGACCTGAACGATCACACACATACCACCATGACCTTTATTACGAGATCTGGTTTCCTATTCCACCAAGAGAGACTTTACGTTTCTCTGGTGGTAAGTAAATACATATCCTTAGTGGATAGGATATCTACCACCACACCACAAGCTCACCACAAACGAAGGTTGAATCTTGGAGTCTTATTACATACGCCGACCATGCTGGTGGCGCGATCTCACACTCTCCGTCGCGCGGCGGAGGAGCGAAGATAATTAAGTCGAGTCGAGTAAGCGCGTTACGAGTAAGAAGTAATTTTTCTTGTGCAGTGTAATCTAACTAAAATAGGAAAAAAGTATTGTGAACTATAAGAACCTGTTATAATAAATAAAAAGTGCGTTTTCCTTTTTACTTACTTCTGGTGAACGATTTGTTGCGGATTTTTGTTCCCTGGCTGGAAAGTGTTTCGAACGGTTTTTCTTTCCTCGTTGTTTTTTCATCAGCGAACAGTTCGTGGAACGAGGTAGAACTCGCACCCATGCCGGTGCCACGACTTCCTCCCCACAGGACTGTAGCGTTCTACGAACGCGCATGTAAGGTTCCAAACCTTCAAAGAACTTGCCTACCTGAGAGCGTTGCACGCGCCCACAGACGCGTACCCCAAAGTCCCACCATAGGGCCTGCAACTCGCAGCCAACGTTGAGACCGACACCAAAAAGCAAGGAACTGAACGTCCCCAAAGCTTTTAATGCCAAGCTCAACATTCGTAAGTCATCATACCTGAAACAAGAAAGAAACATTCAATCTGCCTGCGCCCAGGAACATTCCATTGAATCGGCAATTTCAAACGTCTATGCAATGCAAATTAGCCGACCAACGATGCACGTGCGAGTAGCTCCCATAAAGACCACCAAGTCTATCGGCAAACATAAAGAAACGGCAACCGTAATTATCTCAACGAGATAATTCAAATTGTATGAGGTTGAAAACCTACAAGGAAACTACTCCGATCCCACGGTGTCTGTTTGTATTTCACACCCATTAGAAAGATCTAATGGATTTCGGGTGTATTGACAAAAGTCAAACAAAACCCATGAACCAAGCATCCATGCAAATTGCAGGATATCTTTCGGCCTTCGCACCAGATGTGTTATGTAAATAAGGCGGCATACAATTGACAACCGTCGAACTGAATTTCGACCACCTCCACGGATGGTGATAATGATGTTCGATGATGAGCGAGTTTCTTCTTTCAGGAATGAAAAATCACCCGTGGGACGTGATAACATGCTGCTAACAGAAATTCGGAAGTTCTGTTAGCAGAGCAAGTAGGAAAATTTTTCCATGTAGATACAGATACCAGTTTGGAATCTGGATATCTGTGTGGGCAGACAGACAGTCTGATTTCGATAGCCATATCGGGTGGTATATTTCGAGCAACCAAGGAGGTTATATCGAGCAGGCAGACAGTTAGAGAACCCCGAGGAAGACGTGAGTCCGCGCCGCGCCGATTCGCGAAAGAAACCGTTTGCCCTCGGTAAACTTAAAAGGGTACGCCAGTTCACCAACGCGATTTAATTAAAATACGAGATGACTATGTGGACGGTGAATTAATATGTGTCGATGTGATTTTCATGTTTGGTTGTGCTACAGAAGCCGTAAAATCAATGTTCCAATATATCCGTTTAATCCATCTATCATATTCCCTAAATAAAAAAAGATATTGTAACAATTTGTGAAGAGAAATAACATAAAATAAAAGGAGCGCTGCCAAGGAAAGGAAAGACTTGGTGTTTAATTGTCGCTGTCTCTGCTCCTTGTGTCGTTTCGTGTTTATTGGCTGAAGGTTTACATACTACGAAACCGCTAAAGGACCACCAGGATATATTGTTTGTCGATGAAAACCCGGACTGATGGCCGAAACACTGCAGCTGACTTAGATTCAGACAAGCTAAAACCACAAACATGTACACAAAACCAAGTTAATATAATAATTGAAGGAGTTTTTATGAATATTTGTTAAACAAATAACTATCACTACTACTATCTGTTGGCCTGTAAGGACCCGAAAGTTCATGACCTTACTGAAGCATCTATGTCATCGTTCCCTGTCCAATGCACTTCTCTTTCCCGCGTCGCCCTCTGATCCAACCATCTCAAGTTCACGTCCTACATTGACCTCTCATTTCCGTCGCGGCTTTGCTCCCACCGGTCTTCTGTCAAGAATTCTACGTATTGTTCTGTCGTTGCGCATTTTCGCTATATGCCCGGCCCAACTTAATTTTCGCGAACTGATTATCACTATAGCTCTTCTAAATCACGGTTGTTGAGTTTCCTCCATTGTCCTGCATCTTCATCGTATTTAGCGCTACAGATGTTCACCTACAATATGGCATGGTCTTTGTCTCCCCATGAAGTCGTGGGCTTTTTTGAAGTCAATCAAAAGTTGGTGAATCGTCTTTCCGTATTTCCACTCCTTTTCCAACATTTGCTTTACTGTTAACATTTGGTCGCTTCGGTGCGGATCATGAGGTGGAAGTGCACGTCTTGTCTCGTCGGCAGTCAGAGCTCGACTATTCTGTAATATCCTGATAATATTCCCATTCATACCGGAAGGTTGTTCGTCCTGTCTCCTTGGGACTAAAGATAATAACAACACTGCTCACTGGGAAATATGTATTTATTGTATGTGTATGTCATCATCATCATCGGCACTACAATCAGGAACCGGTCTTGGGCTTATTTAGCAAGTCCTGAGGCTTGTTAAATTTTCCATAATGATTTATTTTGTCTGGGCAAGGTCATTAGTCTTGCGCCAGGGGCTCCCCGACGGGGAATCGAACCCCGGTCTCCCGGGTGACAGGCGGGTATACTAACCACTATACTATCGAGGAGCCCGTATGTGTATGTACTTCTACGCAAAAAAAAAAAAACAAGTATAGTGTATTTGTTATTTACACCCACGTCCCTCGCCTATTCTATCAACCGGTTGTTGTTGGATAAATCTTTGGTACTAACGACGTAGAAACCTATCATTACCTCCTTTTCGACTACTCCGATATTTATCGGCTAATGTTCCAACTTTTTCGGTGAATGGGGAGCCTGGTCATAAGAGAACTGTGAAAAGAAAATGTGTTTTTATTTCCAATCCGCATTTTCCTCAACTTTCAGTTCAGTCATCAAACGGCAAAGACAGGGGTGAAGGGGGGTTTTACCATTCTGTCTAATTCAATTTTTCCATTCATAACTTTTTCATTTCGTTGTATTATATTAAATACTCCCACTCGATTCCTATAATCTTGATATTAAATTCAATTTCACGCACCTCTCTTCGAACCAAATTCCACTATATATGTCATTGCGCATTACTTGAGAAAATACCAACAAGCAGGTGATTAATAAATTGAATAAATTCGACTCTTCTGGGTTGACAGACAGATTGCCATTTCATATAATCATTCCATTAGGTGTTCCTTGATTAAGAAGATATTGTCTTGTGATATACACACACCTCGCTTAGTGACATTACTCCATAAATTGAGTACCGAAGCTTTCCATCCAAGGTGCTTGTATATCCAGTTGTGTATATACGATACATAACCGGTAAAAATATTTTGCTATTAGTTGTCACCCAACGTGATAGAGTGCCGATGTTAGTTATTATCATCCTACTAACTTCTAGGACTGTAATCTTGGCAGTATTATTACACACGCACTTGCGTGGCAACAAAACAGTCGATAAATTCAACTCTGAGAAAAAATTGACAAGTGAATATTATCTTGGAACATGTCGGGCATACATCTACCCCGCTCGATAACCATTTCAGTCAGCCGAATCCCATGCTGAAGTTTCTGCTCTCCCTGTCAAGTGGGAATATTGTGGAACCCTCGACTAGACTTCTGCAAGACAATTTATTACTATTGCTTAGGTAAGCTATTTTCTCTTTCGGGATGCCACAGAAGTATGGCGATAAATTTGGTAAGGCTAAAAGCTAAAGAAGGAATTCCATGGGTAGCAGAGAACAAAATGAATAAAATATCTGATGGCAAGGGGTACTAGCATTAGAAGTAGTGCATTGCACAAAAATGAAGTAATTATCGTATTGCAAAGGGACACCTGGAAAAGCAGAAGATTAACTGGTCTATGAGCTGTTGTTGGTCCTCGATAAAAGTATTAGGTGCGAATCAGAAGCCGGATTGGAAAAGAGAGATGAGAGGACGAAGTAGATGTTATCCTGGATCGATCTAAGGAGGCTAAATAATTAGTGTTTATGGAGGCTCAGTTACATCCGAGAAGCAAGGATGTGCAGCTTTATGTGACGCATCCCACATTTGCAAACAACAAATTCTCATCCAGGTACACACCAACATATATTAATTTCTCTATGCAAGCGCACACATTCACGAACTGAAATACAAAATAATTGGGAACGCTTTTGAAGACAGATTATTTAATATTGCACCTTTACTATTTATACACATTTCACCCAGCAGAGTGATGCAGCTGTAGGTTGTACGCAATACAACTATTGTAACACACTTTATCCACACTTAGTTTTTACTTAAACACGTTTATTTATTTGAACACATTTTATAGTTAAATTTGTACAGTGTCTTTATTTTATCTTAATTGTGCATAGTTATGAGTATTTTAACAAATTGCATCACCAATTCAATTGTATTTCACACAACGTTACACTAGACAAGGTTTTTCTTTTTACAAATAATTTTGTTATTCACCAAATTTCGTTTTTACAATTAACTTTATTGTTCACAACTCTAGTGTAATTAACTTAACACATACAATCACCCCCACGCACAAAAGCGAGCCCAAACGCACTGTTAGGAATCGTCCCTTTCCTAAGCTTTCCCATAAAGCCAAGTTTCTTAACGAAACGTTAAACTTTCACTACAAATTTCTTATTTGTTCCAGACAGCACTTATTTCTTACTAGGAGCCCAACCGCAACCACCTCCATGATTTTTCATCTTTCACTACGTTTAGTTTAGTTTATTTATTTATTTATTTATTTTTTTTTTTGTTTAAATTACACGTTCAATATACAAAAAATATGCAGATATTAATTAAGGCTAAACGCTAAATCCTATTTAAATTTATTCTTGTTACATTAACACACTGACTCTTCACAAGCAATCTAAATTGTACAGTATGTCTTTTTGTTTTACCTTTCGGCGTACAATAACTTCAAACCAAAAATTAATAATAATACAATAAAGGTAAATGAAAGAAAACTAAAACTAAAACTAAATTTAAATCTAAATCTAGGGAAGGGAAATGAGAGCGTTGCCTTGCGAAGCATTCTATATTTGGGGACGTAAAATCCCGTCTGCGTAACTAATCCGCCAACAGTCGGCAAGGGATCGGTTTCTTTCAGATTTATCTCTTTCACTAATTACCATATTGAAACGTAGGCAATCTGGAATATTAGATATATCGCTATCATGGACAATTTGTTTATCCCTGGTACCACGGAAAGCTTGGAAAATAATAATGACCACATGTTGATCTTAGATAAGACCTTTTCGATCCAAAGAGGGGAACGCTTCTAGGGAAATAAACTCATTCTGGAGAGTACTCACCAGTTACATATCATTAGGATAAAATGCTCCCGAAATAAGAACATTTTCATTGAATTTGACTGCGGGTAATTTTGATTATAAAGTTATCTATCCTGTTTAGTCCTGATTTGTCGTACATGACTTTATTGGGGTAGAATTTCTTATGTTGCGACTGTGGTGCTCTAGATATTACAATGCAGGAATGAAAACTTCTCCATATGGAATGGGAATATGTTATACCATATTGGGCAGACATACACCAATACTTGTCGGATGAATACCGAATTTGAAATTATGTTGACTTTGGAGTCTAGAAGACCGCTACGAAAAAAACTTCTTGTCATAACATATGCGTTATTAACAGCGATAAGGGCTGCTGTTATAAGCTTGTTGCATCCCGCTACAGAAACCCCTAACGCACACGATGCAATCATCACCATCATCATTGGCTCTACAACCGGGATCAGGTCTTCACCTTATTTAACAAGTCTCTCCACCGGTCCCGATTTCGGGCCGATGTCATTTAGTTTTGGCACTCCCATGCTCTGGGAGTCCTGGTCTACGCCATCCCTCCATCGCAGACAAGGTCACCCACACTGTCTCCTTCCATACATCCTGCCACAAAGGTCTTTCCGGGCAGCCTTCTCTTCGCTCATTCGAGCTAGGAATTCGGCCCACCGGAGTCTACCGAGCTTTATTTTTCTTACAACATTACCTTTGAGGTAGATTGCGTACAACTCATGGTTGTAGCGTCTCCGGAAAATGCCCCTCACATACGGGGCCAACAATTCTCCTCAAGACCTTCCTCTCGAACGCGGCTAAGAGTTCAGAGTGCCTTTTATTAAGCACCCAGGTCTCGGCTCCATACATGAGTACTGGTAAGACCATGGTCTTGTACAGTAGTAGCTTGGATGTTATGGATAAATTTCGGGATTTAAAGAGCCTTGACAGGCCATAGTAGGCTCCTCGATAGTATAGTGGTTAGTATACCCGCCTGTCGCGAGGAAGACCGGGGTTCGATTCCCCGTCGGGGAGCCTCTGGCGCAAGACCAATGACCTTGCCCGAAAAAAAAAACAAATGATTATGGAAAATTTAACAAGCCTTAGGACTTGCTAAAAAAGGCCAAGACCGGTTCCCGGTTGTAGTACCGATGATGATGATGACGATAGGCCATAGTAGGCTTTGTTGGATTTTATCAGCCGTTCTCGTATTTCTTCTTCCATATTGTTATCGGCTGATACCATTAACCCAAAGTAGTTAAAGCATTGCACTACTTCAAATTCGTGCTCCACTACCCTGATAGTTTGACCAATGGTAGGTCTTCTCTTCGCAGAAGTTGCCACCATGTACTTAGTTTTTCCCTTATTAATGTGCAGTCCCAGTTTTTGTGCCGCCTGCTCGATCTGGGTGGAGGAGTCCTGTACAGCCGATTCGGATCTACCGATGATGTCGATGTCATCTGCGTAGGCAAGTATCTGGCTGCATTTGGTGACAATAGTCCCTCTAGTTGTAACGCCAGAGTCACGGATTGCTTTCTCCAACGCCAGGTTGTAGAGGAGGCTGGCCACACCGTCCCCTGGTCGGAGTCCATTTTTTTTTTTTTTTTTTTATTAGACTTCTCTCGGGAGAGGCGAACCTATAGCGTCGAGTGGGCGCCCCGAGATGCCATCAAATAACTGTTGCAGTTCTTTTTGAACAGTTGCAGGTTGTAACGCTCCGGGACCACTTCCCCGCTCTGTAACGGAACGAGTTCTGATACAGGGATGTTCGCGCCGTCGGGAGATGAACCACAAACGGGTGCGATCTGTCGGATTGTCTTGTGGAGCGGACATAAACCGAATTGCGTGGAACAATGCTAAGAATCTCCGAAGTACAGCACCCGTGATAATATCTGTAAAACAGACAGAGGTTGGCTACGCGCCTTCGATGTGATAGCGACTGTAGTCCCGACGTCAGCACCGAGTCCCTGATCAGGCGGATCGCTCGTCTTTGTACGCTCTCAAGCAGGTTGAGGGTATGTTTAGGAGCCGAACTCCAAACATGAGAGCAATATTCGAGCGCAGGTCTAATTTGAGATTTATATAGGAGAAGAAGTTGGGCCGGAGTAAAATATTTCTTGGCTCTAAAAAGATAGCTCAGTTTTCCTGAGGCTGATCTGGCGATATCCGATACATGTTTATGCCATGATACATTCCCACAGACCGTGACGCCGAGCAATTTCAAACTTTCCCCAGCCTCGAGGGCCCGGCCACTCATCATCAGCTGTGGAACCGATGATCCAGTTTTCTTTGTGAATATTGTATACTGGGTCTTCGTTGCGTTGAAGTCGACAAGATTGGCCTTTCCCCACTGCAGGACTTTATCCAAATCCTGATTCAGAGAGTCAATCTGTCTACATCTCAGCTGGTGCGACGTTGATGCACAAATTGGCCGATCACTCGAAAAGGAGGAAACAAGCGTACTATCATCCGCAAAACTGAACACTTTGTTATCCGTTGTCTCCAACAAATCATTTATGTGAAGCAAGAACAAGGTTGGAGCCAAAATAGAACCTTGGGACACCCCCGAATTAACAGGATACAGATCCGAACACTCGCCGTCCACAACAACCCGGATCGATCGATTCTCGAGGAAGCTCCTCGTTCAGTCGCACAGCTGTTGGGAAAGTCTATATGAACGAAGTTTGCTCAGCAATGCCCCGTGCCAGACGCGGTCAAAAGCCTTGGAGATATCCAATGCGACCGACCTTGACTCACCATGCCGTTCAATCGCAGATGTCCATATATCGGTTATAAGTGTCAAAAGGTCTCCTGTGGACCGCCTGCCACGGAATTCGTATTGACGATCATTCAGAAGTCCGTTGCACTCCAAATACTTAACCAACTCTGTATTGATGACTTTTTCCATTACCTTAGATACAATAGACAGTAATGCTATCGGCCGGTAATTTTGTGGAAGACACTTTTTTCCCGTCTTTGGGATTGGCTGAACTCGAGCGATTTTCCAGCAGGCAGGAAAGGTCCTCCGTGCATAAGATAAGCGGAAGAGTCTGCCAAGTACCGGCGATAGTTCTGGAGCACAGTTCTTAAGGACTATTGCTGGTATTCCGTCCAGGCCGGTTGCCTTCCTACAATCCAGTTCACGTAGAATGCATTGAATAGGGCGCGGACGAAATCTCACATCCCGCATAGAAGACTGTACCGGCGAGAACACAGGTGGCTCCAAAAGGCCGGGATCGAGGTTGGAATTCGCGGAAAACAAATTTGCGAACACATTAACTTTGTCCTTTGGATTCGTGACTAACGTCCCGCTGTCTGTCACCAACGGAGGGAAAGAGGAGGATGCGAAGTTACTGCTGACAGCCTTTGCCATTGACCAGAAGGAGCGCGAACCAGTTGGGCACCGAAGGAGCTTATTGATCACCCTGTCGTTGTGAGCCTTCTTCGCGGTATCAATCGCCTGGTTGCACACGTTTCTGATTCTAATAAAATTCATTCTGTTAACATCGGTGGGATTGGAGCGCCATTGCTTAAAAGCTCTACTTTTTGGCGCTGTAATCAGCTCGCATTTTTTGTCAAACCAGGGTTTATCAGACGAACCTCGTTTGATGGAATGTGGAATATACATCTCCATCCCTAGAAGAATAATCTCTGATACCGACTCCGCGCAAGCGTTAACATCGGAGTTTCCGAAGCACACCTGCGCCCATGGAAAGGATGCGAAGAAATCTCGCATATCGTCCCAGTTAGCAGCCCCATACTTCCATAGATGGCGAAGCTGCCTAGGCCGGTTATTCGCTTGATATGCAAGTGCTTGCGCGACAGATACCAAGCAGTGATCTGAGTTTCCCAGTGGCGCAGAAACCTCTACGGTATAAATACTCGGTTCGGATGTCAAAAACAAATCCAGGGTGTTCGCATAATCGCCTCGGGCATCCGGCAATCGCGTCGGCTCCCCCACGAGTTGAGTCAAGTTGTGGCTTACAGCAAACATCTCCGCCAGCCTCCCAGCCTCGTCGGTCCTGTTAGAATGTAACAACCAGTCGGAATTGTGCACATTAAAATCGCCAAGGACAACAATTTCAGAAGCCGGGTGGTTGATCTGTATCCAGTCGACGGTATATGAAAGATGTTCGAAAAATGTCGTCGGTCGATCGTCATTCGGGGAGCGGTAAAGGCAACAAAGAAATTTAACAGAATTCCTCAGCACGACCCTCAACCACATGATGTCCATATTATTGGGTCCCAACGCCTCCATCCGCTGGCAAGCCAGATTGGACCGCGCGAAAACGCAGACTCCGCCTTTAAAACGGAATCTCGAATGCAAGTCCTATCCTGAGCAACGAAGATATGCCGAATCAGTTGACGAATCGACTTGGGTCTCAGTTAGGACAAGGATATCAGGTTTCGTTGTTTGCAAATATTGGTGGACGGCGTTTACATTGGTATTGGTGAAACCGATGCCACTGATGTTACAAAATGCCGTCACCAGTCGAGCGTGGGCCGAGCCTCGAGAGCTAGCCCGGCTATGCGATGACGAACCTCTCAAAGTTCCATTATTTATCATGATATCTGCATGATGTTCCCCCTGACATAGTCCCCCCCGGAGATCCGAATGGGAGATTAGTTTACCTCCGGAATTCTTTATATCAGAAGGCACCATCATGACTTATCCTCGTGTCAGTCCGGGCTATCAGCCACACATCCCAAACACCGTCGAAGATTTCTCTCGGCGATATCGCGGAATGTACAGCGTGACGGGGTGGTATATCACCTTGGGACCGACTACCACCTAACCAACCTTTTCTCGAACCGGGCCATCAGCCAAGCTCCGAAAGATGGCCAGAGATTTCTCCCGACCATTTCACGGAGCCTAAAGATTGATGGGGTGGTATTTCACCGGGCGCACAGGGCGTTGGGACCGCGGCTACCACTCGGCCTTTAGTCGCCTCTTACGACAAGCTGGCCTAGCTGTGAGTATATTCTAACGCCCTACTCACAGGGCAATCCCGTTATTTTTACTTGACTAGTTACGTTGGTCATGGTCAACCTACAAAGTCGTATCAGTTTGTTTGGAATGCCGAAGTCTCTCATGGCATTATATAGTTCTACCCTGGCTATGCTGTCGTAGACGGCCTTAAGGGTACATTCTCATCAGTTGGGTTAAATTTTTTTTTGCGGAATTCGATAGCTATAACTGTCTACAATATGTTAAAAGGAAAAATCGAAATTCGTAACGGTTAAAAATGTATGAGCCTCCGAGCCCACTGAGTCAAAGCAGGTAGGTAACTCCACTTAAAACTTTAAACGCGTTTTCTTTGAAAACAACGTTTTTCGAGCTGGCGACTGTGATAACTCAGTCAATTTTTAACGAATCTTAATGTTTTTTTTTTAAATACTCTCTATCGCATGAACCATAATTATGCCGATACGTTGTAAATTGATTTTTTTATAAACAAAAAAAAGAACGAAAACATTCATTAAAAGCAACATAAATTTCAAAACGTCGCCATTTTGTTATTTTTGGATAGATTTCATTTTTCGTGGTTCATGCCATAACCACACTCATACTAAACAAGAAACCTTTTTCGATTTTTTGTTTCAGATAAATCTTATGAACTGTAGGACAGTCGCCATCGAGGTCCTTTATTTCCCAGCGGTCTACGCCGCAACGTGCCCCTACCTCGGGGTTATCATGAAATTAATTGAACATTTTTTAAAAGCTACTTAAAAGTACAATAAATATACCTGAAAAAACGCGAGTTTCTAGATTTATTACTTTCCTAAAAAAAAAAAAAAAAAAAACATGAAAATAGCCTATTTTTCGGCTTTACTGATGAGAATGTACCCTTAAAGTCTATAAATAGATGGTATAATGGAGTTCTAAATTCCTGACATTTTTCCATCGCCTGCCTAAGGGTGAAGAGCAATCATACTCAGTTCAAAATTAACTTGATTCTTCTCACATACAATTAATAATCATATCGCACACATTGAGATACTCATAATTCAATACCCTCGGTATTTGCCCGCTTATGGCGCATACTAGCTATACGCTATCATTCAATTGATGCAATACAATGTTCACAATACTCATATTGCACGCGATGCAACTTCCCATTCACAGGCAATTAACTGGCGCCTGATACCACACGCCCTATAGGGCGTTATCGCGTTATCAAAATGCACACCTGTAGCTGCACGCCCAAAACCAGGAACTATGCTTGACACAAGACCCCGCCGGTGTTTTTAAAAGCAATAGAAGTATCCGGCGAATGCCGGCCGACGTAGCGGCAAAACAGTCGCCAGTCGAACATAGCGACAAAGCGTCGACCGGATGAACGGTGCGAATGGCCCGAGCGAAGGGCATTTTGTTCAATTGGTTTGGTCAAGTGCAATTAGCATTTGAACGGTGGGAATGGCCCGAGTGAGGGTTATCATAATTTTTGATTTTAGTGCAATTATCATTTGAACAATGTAGGTCGCTACAAATGATAATTAAGAAATGCGGGTGATTCTGTCGGGCAATCGGATTCGATATGGGTTATGCGTTTGGGTTGAAGTCCAAATGAAGGTGCATCGTATGCGTTTCTGCCCCCAGACTTTGGGGTATATAAAGAGTGGTTGCAAACGGATTAATCGAGCAGTCAATTGATCAGAGTAAAAGATTGCAGCCTTGCGTTGGAACACCGAGCCTTTTGCTGCGAATAAAATAATATATCTAAATTAGTTGTTCTTTAAATAAAATATTAACAACAAACAATATACTCTCACTTGTTTGGACCTTTCCACTTGGGACCCGCAACAGCAAGGGCGGACCGCCCACATCCAGTCAGGTAAGGTTTTAAGCAGATTACCTTACTATTTGGCGCAGCCGGCAGGATACTGCCGCTGCCAAATAAATAACTTATGTCGATATGAGGATACGTAGCCTAATGCTAACGGCGAGGTGCGTTACTTTTTCTATTACGTGCTTATTAAAGTAATGATACTGACCAAGCCAGATACCAAGGTATCTGATTACAGTTTTTAGTTGTAGGGGAAGATTATTCCTTCCCACAATGGAATTTTTTTCCAATTCTGTTTTGTATTTCTCGATGCCCTGAACAAGGGTGTTCTGAAATGGACAGTTCCTGTTTTCTGAGAATTGATTGCGTAAATGGCTTTTGAGAATACTAATTTCCCTGTTGAGGTTAGAATGGACGGATTCGTTCACTCTATACGCTGCCTCGAAATAGGCAACAATTGAGTTCGCTTTCCTTTGCGGATCACCAACCATTATAAACACATTCTTAGACTTGAAATTATTCACGGTAAGTCCTGCGTACAGCAGTGTTTTGCAATTTTCGGAGATCCGCGGAACTCACAGATATGGAATGTTATAATATTATAATTTTTTCTTCTAAATACTTTATTTATTTGTGGGAACATGGTGGACATCGGTCCACCAGCTTTAACTGATCAGTTTTTGCATGTTTTTGATTAGGGACTTAAACGTTTTTATTTCCTGTCTATTTGGTTCGCTGCACTGGGTAAAAAACAGTTTAATCTTGGAGAACAGGATGCTCTTTTGCCTGTACAGAGCATCAATCGCTGAGTTTCTGCATCGGTTTCTACGGGCCTCCTCCTCCGAGTCAATTTTGGGATAGAACGATTCATTGTATTAGTAACATGTTGGTCCACCATTAATATATAATGATCAATTTTGTCATTATGAAGATTCCTGTCAGTCTTTGGATCTACATCATTGAACCATTTTTTAGTATTTAGTTCAGTATTTTTATTATTCAATCCAAGAGCGATCAATATGCCCTTCGAAAATTAAAATAATACATCTGACCATACGTCGGTTGGCACATGAAGTCCGGCGGCGAAATGGAAGTGAAGTATGGGGCCGTAATGATCACTATCGTACTCGATTGTACGAAGACAATTTCGAATAGTGAGATCCGTATCTAATAAGTGTATTCGCTCCTCCAGCAAAAATAAATCCAAGTAGGAATTCAATTTCGGTAAAACGTACTTGTACCCTACAATTCTAGTTTATGCTCAATGGCGTTTCTTATCCCAAACACTGTGCCTGGCATTGAAATCTTCCAAAATAAAAAGTAATTATTTTCCAAGTCTTACATGGGACTTCGGAGAAAGGTATCGAGTTCATTGATAAATTGTGTGCACTGAGAAGCTTCAGGAGCATAAACAGAGAGCACATATATGGTAGAGGCAAGTTCAAAGGAATATTTATACAGCAGGCTTGTAGCACCAGAAACTTGTGTACGTTTGTGCTGTACACGACCTTGTGTTGCAGACCAGTTTCTATTAGGATGGCGACTGCACCCCCTTGAGTGGAGTTTAGAGGATCTCATCTTATAAGATTATAATTTTTGTAGTCCAACATGTGCCTTTGGTTTAGCTTAGCCAAAAGGACATCTGGCAGTTCGGCTTCTAGAAGATTGCTCAGATTATCCTATCTTTCCATGCGAATTAGTGAATTAACATTCACTGCAATAATTTTTAGGGTTAATTCAACCACAGTGAACGTTATGATTAAAGTGTGGGTTCATCTGTAAACTGGATAGAATATATAAAGTCCGTTCGAGCCACTTGTTCCTTCAGTTTTTTTTTCGATCATTTCGAATTTTTATCAATGGCAGCAAACTGTCCTTGCACGGAGAGTAATATTGCTGTTGTATCAGTTTGTGCCTCTGGAGCAGGCGTTTCATGATATTACGTGATTGTTCTAAGATTGGTACATTTTTTACTCCGCCTGCCATTTGAGCGTATGACACACTTGGTACCACGAAGTTGTTGTAAGAGCGAGTTTTCATTCATTTCTCTTTTTCAACTTCCTTTTTTTTAATTTCCAATTTTACTTGTAGTTGTTGGTATTTATGACAACCTCTACAGTTAATAAGATGACATTTGTTCTTGCAGAGGATGCCGGCTAATTTATTCTTATCCGGGAGGTTTTTTTTGCCCAACGGGCATTCCCCAATAATTTGATTGTTAAGACAGTTTATACATTTAAATTGCATATTGCAATATGATACCACATGGCCGAGTGGTTGGCAGTGCTTACATTTCAATGCAGTTTCGGACGTCTGTAATTCCTTCCAACTTATTGTTTGGTTGTTTAGATATTTAATATACCTAGGCCCATTAACTTTACTGTTGGAACTTAGACACACAATAAGGAACGGCAACTTGCAGTTGCGAATTTTATAACTTGTGGTGGAAGACGGTGTCACACCCGTAAAGTTTAAACTGTGGGTTTCAACAGTTCCTAATTCACCAAGTGGTACTTCGGCGGAAAAGGAAGGATCAATTCGTCTTAGGAATATGGAAATAGGTTTCTCAGATTTTGGAGTGTACGGGTAGTACTTGCTAGTCGCCCTACCCAAAGCAGATTTAGTTTTGTCATAGTCCTCTAAATTATTACATATTGTAGCGAGCTTAGGGTTCGCTGGATTAATTATTTTTAATAAATAAGAGCCGTTAAATCGATTTTGAATTAATATAACACTTTATTAGTCCGTTAATAACAACCGTTACTTTTACCGTACACTTAACGATTTCTTATCTATCGCTTCCGTACTTATCGCGTCTTTTACTGCTTACTTCTTACTTCTTACTTATTACTTCTTACTACTCGTACCGCACTTATCGCTTGCTTCACTTTCTACTTCTTACTCATCTCCATGATCTGTGTGCGACGTATTTATACCGCCATCTTATTCTGATTCGGCGTTTCGTTTCCGTCCGTTCCATAGTCTTAAATGTTCTACTGTTCACGGTCTCCAGTTTTCCATTACTTCATAGAATATTCTAGTACTCTGTTTCGGACTCTCTAGAATATTCTAATACTGATTATCATATGTGTCACAATATAATACCAATTTTCGCATTATGGATGCGCTTTGTTCTTAAGTTTTTACTTGTTAATTTACCGAGTTTTATGACGTCCTTATTTGCATTGTGGCTCACAATAATGGGAGATGTTTTGTTCCTTCCTGTTTACTTGGTGTTTCTGTTCCTGTTTTTTCTGCTGCTGCTGTTGGTGCTGTTGCTGCTGTTGTCGTTGTTGTAATCGCTGTTTATGTTGTTGATTTAATTGTAGATGTCGCAAATTCCTTTTTTCTAGAGCTGCTTTCGCTTGTTCGCATAACTTGTCTCTCCTTTTTCTAAGGTCAGTGATGATATTATCGAGTTTTTCTTAAAAATTATTGACTACTGCCTTCTTAAAGGCCAGGTCCTTATATCCCCCGCTCCAAAGCAGTGAGTATTACTAGGATACACATTTTCTTCATTATTTTTGCATTATTCACTTATGAGCGCGGTGACATCTTACTTGTGCCTTTTGGCCGTTAGATTCGGTTGAGGGTTCACTTTCCTTCTTGTCTTGGTTTTAGATAACAATGGATCTGCATTCATGGTCGGTGAGTCTCTTTTGTAATGGTTCTGTTGTATTGTTGATTTTAGCTCTCACGAATACACTCACAACATCTTATTTTTATTGAACGCATATACCTACACGGTAGACAAGTCCATACTTCACTTTTATCTCATTTGTGAGGAAGACACACGCGAATATGCAAACAATGATTTTAATTGTTGTTTGTTCAAGGGTCAGAGAAAGAATGTGATTTTTCACACCATTAGGCATATAAAGTGGCTACCCGGTCGACATAGTTACAACCGATTTCAGCATGGCTTTTGGCAGGATTTCTTATAACCTTACACTTCTTAGATTGTTCAAGGCGGCTTTGAACCCATTCTGTTAAAATTAATTTCTCCCTTATTAGAAGTTAGACTCTACAGTGTACGTTTCAGATGTGCGATATCAAATATCTTCTGACATTAATAGGGTAATCAAGCATTCCTATGTATCTCATTATGTTGACAACACAAAATTGATGTTACCCCTTGTTTCTATTGTAGTGGAACAGTATGGTCACCAGATGACCATGTAAAATAGATCCGCTAAATGAATTGCCCCGGTCACGGTTTGCAAGTGTCATGCATTCGGTGCCGGCAATACTTCAAGGTCAACTCTTGTCTTTGAAACACAGAAATGAATTGCTCCAGTTACGGTTTGGGAGTGTCACATGACATGCACTCAGTCCTGGTAGTGATTCATTATTATATAGGTCAACTCGTGTCATTGTTTTACACTACACGCTAAGCTGGTGCTAGAAGTAAAAATAGCATAATAGGCAAATTTGAATTTTATGAATGAATGAGTAATAATTTGTAATTATTTTTATGAATGATCGGAATAAATACTCCGACAATTTGTAAATAAAATCAATCATAGCCAACATTTGCCTTGATTCAACACTGCGGCATTCTTGCCATAATATTTCAGCGGGCAGTTTTCTAGAATTAGGGTGTTATAAGATTTAAGTTAAGTTAAGTTAAGTTTTTTAAATAAAATTATATTAAAAAAAAAAAGCAGGTTAAATTTTAAGAAAAAAAAACATAAAAAAATGTCGACACGAAGTTTTCACAATTTTTCTTTGTCATTTAAATAATTATAAGTACTCCCACAAACAAAATTCTGTCGCCGAAAGGCAAATTATACAATAGTTATGTAATGTTTAGCTTAGAGCGTCTGCGTAGGCCCAGCAAGTTATAATATAAGATAATTAAGCTAGAATTTAAGCATTTTTTGTCTAGCATGTAATTTAGAAACTAAGAAGATAAAAAGAAAATAAAAAAAAATGTTTTTAAAAATGAAAAATGAATTTCAGCGGGCAGCGCTTTAAACAGCACCGTTAGGGAAAGTAAGTTGTAGACCGTCACAGGACGAAGTTTATATAACATGACCCTATACTGCTTCAAACAGATCATGACAACTTCTCAGATTGGTGTTGCAATAACGGGTTAGGGCTTAATATCACACAATCGCATTTAATAGACTTTTTACGAAACGCCTACCTCCCCCTCCTCGCCCCTACTCCCCTCATATCCAAATCCTCGCCATTGTCCAATCGACATTCGTATTTTATGCGGTTCCCTTATTTTCTCACACATCGAACAGATGATCGTTAAGGCCAACTCAGCCATCAGATTTATGATCTAAAGATTCTCCAATCCGTACGTCACTGGACCTCTCTATATTTCTCTTGTTCGTCAACTGCTCAAATATACTGGTTAGATAGGGTGCCCTTGTGGGGCTTTTCAAGGCCCGAAGAACCTCGCATCATTTTTAACCCATAAAAATCCTATAAACCCCATATCTACCCTTAACTCGAATCCCTGGCAAGATCACACAACATTGCCATAGCATTAATTAATATCCTAAAATAGCTGAAAACAATTCGATTGTCCCCCTGGACAATCGACATTAATATACCATCATAGCCGAGGAGCTTTTCCTCCACATTCGGCATTGTGTACTTACCTCGTAGCTACAGACCCATCGGCCGATTTTTCTATCGACGAAATGCAGAGTAGCCACCGTTGACTACCTACAACCGATTGAATGTCTTTCAACATACCACACACCCGATGCATCGACCGACGGAATGTTACCTTGAGCAGAATAAAAGGTTACACATCCACCAGTCTCCATGCCCATTAGCGTCCAAAAATACATGCCGGGCTATTTGCCGGCTTGCACATCTGCAAGCCAGATTTCTAATAGTCCTGCAATAGGACATAATGAGCGGGATAATAAAAAGACCAATATCCCAAAGACCAATAAACCTTGTTTCTAGTTGCTATGGCGAGCGATCTTCTGTGAATTTTACATCACAGACGACCCAATTGCCACCGCCAGCATTCTTCCTTTATGCTACCCGAAATACCTGTGTCTATCCAACGTAGACAGAAGAATACATTTTCGTCCAGGCGGAAATTTCCTACACAAATAATGTAGCCGAAAAGATACATGCTCTCAGGCAGCCTTGAGTTTCTGTTTGATATTATATCAACATCATAGGAAACCATTCTCATGATTTATGACTGCATTTTCTGCCAGTCTCAATACCCGTCCCTTTATTTACACAGATGTGTATCTGAATTTTCCTGGTACAACACCAGCTTTCCAATAGTCATTGTTTCCAGCGAGTGGGCGTGCCTTCTTGGCCTGTACGGCTGCCGAAGTAATTCCATTGTGGGAGTTTCCAGTTCGATGGCCTTTGGGTTACCACCAATGAAGCGATCGGATTGGCTCGTTGACTGATCAGCGTCTCAGCCTCGTGGCTTCAAGGAATGTTGAGGACGAATTTACCAGGAGGCAGATCTTAACCACCGCCGCGTGCACACATACCCGAGGCAGATTTTGGCTACAGAGCACAATTTATCACCGGAAGTAGACGCAACTACTTTTGAGTTGTATTATAATCTGACGCTGTTCTTTTTGTCTTCCGCGACAAATGTTCATTTTCCACCGATAGTTTGTCGTATTTAAACACTTGTTAATTTCAGGCAAAATCTCCCTTAAGTATCTAATTAAGAGTGATTGTAATGTGTCATAATTAATGTTTAATAAACTCTAAAGGTTCAACCATCAGTGTAACAACTTGTGAACTCTGAACAAAAATAAAGTAACATTAAAATTAACTCAGTCGTTTTCTTTATTGTGTTCTTGGTGCTTGCGCTCTTTTTGATAGAAAATTTTGGTGAGTGGTTGTTTTGTCGGTAGAGTTATAGCGAACAATCTGTGGTGTTTTGGCAAAAATCGCATCCTTGCTGATGCCAACGCAATCAACACCTACACCCTTATCAGCAAACTCACATTCGCCGAATCGAGAGCATTCAACATCGTTTCTCCGTGAATAGGAAAGCGTTCTGTTACTCTCCCCTTTCACCAACCGTCGCAAATTAGTAAACCTAAAAAGCCCACAAGAACGAAAAATACTGTTTGATATTCTATTCATTCTCTGAGATTTATCTGGCTCGGTCGACTGGACCCATCTTCTCAACACAATTCTATTCAACACAAGCCCCACATCATATGTTATCCTCACCGGTAAATGGTGAAAAGTATGAGATAGTACGCGACTGCACGACTTTAATAAACATATATTTATTGGTTCGATCACGTGTATCATCAAAAAAACAGGAAATTAAACTTACAAATCCGCAAATAACATTAAAAAAATAAAAATAAAAGTGACACACTGACAATGAACGAAAGTCAACCCATATCAAAAAAGGCAAGAAGGGGTTGAATCCTCAACCGAATTTAACGGCTTAAACGCACAAATCAGATGCCACAGAATACAGTGAAATATGAAAAAATTATGAAAATTTGTACCCCATTGATGCTCACTACTCTGGAGCAGGGAACAAATACAAAGACCTGATCATAAAAGACCCAGTGGAAAATAAATCTGATAAAGAGCGCGACAACATTATTGCCGATGATAGTGAAGAACGTGTGATTCGAACTGACGCTATGACAGTTAGAATCACCAAAAATTGAACCAATGCGTAACACATCAGGCTACTGGCCGTGTGTACGAATTCGATTTCTAATCTCAAGTACACTCAACTGATGTGGAATTGTTATGTTATCGCTATGGTATACGGGTCTGATGCATTTTCTTATTCGATTTTCGTTCGGTGCTCTTCACTATTTGCTTGTGTATTGTGTGTGTATCTGTTAGAAACGCCACAACTGTGCAGAGAAGTAAGAGCATCTCTGCAAAAGAGGAATATCCGGCGTTTACAACTATTTGAACAAAAACAATAACAACAAAAAACACAACAACAGCAGTTACAGCAGTTACAGTTGCAACAGCAAGAAAAACAGCACAAAAACAACAAATCAACAGGAAGCAGAAAGTACCTCCCATCATTGTGTGCCTCTCAAACTCATCAAAATCCGAAAAGTAATATAATGTGTAGTGATTTAGAGGATAATCATAAAATTAAATCTGCTTGGGTAGGGTAATTAGAGAGTACTACACGTACACCCCAAAAGCGGAGAAAACTGTATCCATGCTCGTAAAGGGAGTTGATCGCCTTTTTCCCCAAAAGAATTTTTTGAGGAATTAAAAACTATTGACACCGACAGTCTAAAGTTTACAGGTGTGAACCCAAGTTGCTTTTCTTTATTATGTCTCTAAGTCCCAACAGTAAAGTTGAAGGGTTTAGGTATATTAAATATCTACACAACCGAACAATAAGTTGGGAGAAAATAAGGAAGTCCGAACGTGGGGCACAGAACAGCTCCCAGAGAAAATTAGGTTATACTGCGTCATCTGCAAGAATACAGGCCATCCTACAAATTTTAGAGGTTGTCCTACGTACCAGCAACTAAAAGTAAAGTTGGAAGTTAGAAAAAAACAAGTTGAAGAAGAGCAACGATTGAAAACTCGTTCTTACAACAACTTCGTGGCAGCCAGTTTGTCATACGCCGAAATGGTAGGTGGTGTAAAGGATGCACCACTCATGGAGCAACCACTAAACATCATTAAAACGCCAGAATCGGAGGTGTTTCAATTGAAGATGCTGGAGCAACATAATAAATAAATAAATTAGCAAATAGTCCGTGGTGACGGTTGTACTCGGGGTTTGGCTCGACGGGGTTTTGAGGCGTTGTATATCCGACGCTAGTCTGTCCAGTAGTCCCCAGATGTAGATGTTGGTTCTATTTTGCGTGCGAAGTTTCCTTTCAGCCTTCCTTTCAGAAACTTCTTGAATCCTCGTCACTTGGTTCCTATACAGACCAACCAAAGGAGTATTGACGGCAGATATGCCTTCGAAGTGTAAGCTCACGATGCGATTCTGGTAAGTGCCGCTTCTTGAACCTAACGTAATGTTGATATTCCGTGGACTTTTCCTGGACAATCATATATTCACACGATTGACAGCGATTGCCTTTATTTATAATGAATAATGGACTTAATTTTTCCTTTCTACTTTTTCATTTTCTTAAATTCGGAATAACTTTTCGTTTCTGGAGCTTTACACTCAACAAATCGTTATTTTTTCATTTTTTACTTTTTGGCTTTAATTTTCAGCGCCTCCTTTTTTTGTACAGTAGTTATTTGTCTAATCAACGTATACTTTCTGTAGCGCTCTTTTTGTTTTAGTTATTGTTTTATTATATTATTATTTAGTATTTATTAGTTCCGTTTCACAGGAGTTTTTTGAAGAGGGGAAGGGGGGCGGCCAACGAAACAGAGGCACAAAACAACAATAACAATGTTACTGTCCATATAAGGACAGCTTGCTGCGTTTGAGAAAAAAATCGAAATTGTTGAAAAAAAGGTGACGGCACAGGTGGGTCGAATAGATAAATGTAAATGTAAATTCGTTACCTGAAAAATAGAGCTCTTCAAAAACATATTTCGACACGCCATGAGCTTAACTATTGGCATCTTTGAACTCGAAGTTTCACTACATATTTATTGTAAATAATAGAGCGGATAAGGCGAATTTGTTTGTGCACAAGTATGAACTTACGGACATCTTTAGATCTATTATGAACAATAAATCTTCTGAAATGATAGCATTCCAAACGTTGTTCTAAAGCACTTGCCTCTTGAAGCAGTGAAACTTTACACTAATTTATTGATAAACGCTCTAAATAATATTCTTTATCCAACCCGTTGGAAATCTGCAGGAGTCCCTCTTATCCCCAAAAGAGGTAAGGACAGAAGCAATCCAGCCAATCTTCACTCGATTAGTTTGTTTTCAAACATCAGCAACGTATTTGAAAAAGTGATAGATAAAGCATTAATGAACTGGTGTGTTGAAAATGGTATAATTCCGAACAAACCGTTTGGTTTTTAGATCAAAACATTCACGCTGCGTCAAATCTTGTTTCAGACATACAAGGGTACAAGCACAGAGAAAATGCACATGGGCCTGTTTGGTTGACTTTGAATAGGCTTTTGACAGCGTGCGGTTAGAAGGGCTGGTATATAAGTTATCAAATCTGGGTATGTCCGAATATTTGTTATACATTATCTACGATATCCTAATGGGTATGTGGGTAAGTTTAGTCGGGGCGCCGGCAAGGATGCAAGGTTCACTAAACTTCCACAGTCTTCTCCCGAAAATTGTTCAGCAAAACCCAAAGTCTCTAAATACCGAACGGACGCAGAAACCAAACAAATAAACTCCGAAAATCGTTTGTACATCTTTTATTATGTACATCAATATTATTACACAGCGGTTAATTTAGTTCACAGTTACTAAGTTGAATGGGGAATGCAATGGTATAATGTTCCCAGATTAAAATTAATACACAGGAGTCTTTATTACTCTTACACTCGGGAACACTTATAAACACGATATTTCTTAACAACTGATACTTTATGTAAACGCTAAATTATGTTGCCCCTTTTTACGGATTCACTGGACTCGCGTGCACAGTTTTGGATAACGAAACTCGACTCGTCTGCTCGGCTGATAAAAATTGACTCCTTACTCCTTGGGCGTATAAAATCTGACTCTTGGTTTCTCTTGCACTCCACCAGCCGCGATGGGCCTGAATTTTCATCGATACGGGTGGAGCAACTCCGATCTTTTCTTTGGTGATGACCAATGAGTGATCGAATTGGAGTTTAATGGGAGAGTTTCCCATATGACCGTACGGTCAAGTTAAAAATCCATTCGCTGAAGGCGAGGGTCAACGGGGGTGCGGAGGTGCACAAAAGGAATATCCGGCTGATCAAATAGATGATCGAATACGGAGGCTGGCTGCCCGGGCGTCATAAGCAATAGGGAATAAATTTTTCTGTTGATTATGTCAACAGAACTTCGCTGCTTGGCAAAGGCTATAATATTTGGGTGCATGTTTATTTTAGCCATTGTATAATGCAAAGGAATGGTGCCATGCAGGCAAAAATAACATCTTCTGTTTACGTTGAGTATACAGAAGCATTTTTTTTCGAATAGCCAGAGTGAGAATCGTGGCTGTTCGTTGTTTAGACAACGAATCATTAGGCATGGCCGAAGCGGTGATCGTTCCTCGATAAGACAACGGATCATGTAATCGGTCATGCAGCTGTACAAAAAAATGCGTGTATGGCATGGCTTTATGCCGTTGTAGGCAATCGATTTTTCTGTGACATTAAGTCAACAGAAAATTTGTTCATCAGACAAGGGCTAGTGTGAGATTGTTTGCGTTAGGAAAACGGTACGGTTGTTAGGATAGCAATCTTAGGTCGTGTGCAACTCGATGATCGTTATCGGCTTAGGCGATCGATCATCGGAAATTTGCCTTGCAGATGTGCCAGCAAGCAAGTTGCCCGACGTGTCGTCTTGGACCCCGGATTGTTGGAACAAAAAGACACAGGAGAATTGGTGTATGTTTTCGTATGATGCCATGGCGAGGTGATGATCTTGCCGTGGGCTTATTTTCGAGTGCGAAATTGTGGAAGGGAGCTTTGTACTGCTCGTATACAGGTAAGCTGCTTATGGTAGGGGCTGGTATTTGGAGGTTGGGAACGGGGATTGGGTTAGGGCGATCTGTGGTTCTTCAGGCGGCTTAAAGAACCCCCACCGGTACATAGTTCGTGGTGAAATGTGGAGACATAATCTCCAAGACCTTCCATATCAAAAACGGTTTGCAGCGGGGAGCACATAATATTTAGTATTTATACTAGTGATACTCGTATAGTGGGTTCTACCGACCATGCAATTGAATAGGTCGACGGCATTGTGGTGTACAGGTCTGGAGTAAATATTGATGTTATCAACAGATTTCTACAATATGACTTCAATAGAATCAAGCGGTTTTGTGACAACTGTTTTTTATCACTTCGTTAAGCTTTTTTGATATTGATTTAACGAATTTCAGGGTGGTGTTGGTATTAAGTCATCGGCCTGGCTCCCCGGTAGCGTGTCTCCGGGTCCTGAATAGGATGAGGGACATCTATTGACCGCTCCTGAGGGGACCCGTTGCGGCCGCCGCCGTGCTTCCTCAAACCTGAGGGAAGAGTAGCAACCGATCGTTGTCGATTCTAGTGCCGCAAACTTCTGAGGGCAACCGCCAGCGGCTTCTGCTGGCTTCCGTGGGTCCAGCGACAATCTGTGCAGAAAAACGAAAGGGGCGAGAGCCACAGCTCTACTCACCATATCAGAATAAAACGTCGTTTTATTTAGGCGTTCAGGGTCTTCTTCATTTTGTCAAATCATTTATTTATTATCCTGATGGTCTTCTGCAGCACTTCTGCTGGGGACCATGTACGTTAGTCAACTGCTCTCGGAGATCGTGATGCATCTTCCTTATAAATGTAAACAAATCGACATTTTGTATCTTGAAAGGAACGTTTCAGATGGAAAATCTCGATTTCTGGTGTGGTGTTCAATGTTCTCATTAGGGTAATGGTTCGGTTTTATGAGTTCTCATAAAACTATTATGCATAGTTAGGATATGGATTGGAATTTGGGTTTTTTGTTTTTGTTATCCGTCTGGCTTATGCAGACAAGAGTTTGCGTGTCGTTCGGATGGGTAACACAAGATCCGTGGGAATTAGGTATTGGTTTTTGAATTCGTGTATTTACAAATCATAAAACATCTGGCATGTGAAGACATGCATTAGGATGTTTATGATTGCTCGAATTCTGAGTCGGCGGAAAATAGATATGCCTTTGTTAAGACACATGCACGTTTTGGGCTTTGGATCTTTTAGGAATTTGAATCGAATTGAATTCAATGTTTGAGAGTTTGGGCGTTTAGTTCAGTTTCGTTGACATTGAATTCACTGTTGATTTGGGTGTTGGGATTTGTATGTGGGGGGAGGAGATTGTTTGTATGGGGTAACAAAATTGTAGGGCGTTCCGGAGCACTACAGTGGAATCCAGGTGTACGCTCATATAGCAGTGTAATTGGGGTCATCGTGTTAGTACTATAAAAAGTGGGTTTCTATACCAAGCCGAAAATCTCTCTTTTTAAGATTTTTTGGTAAAGAATATCGTGGTACACGTCTTAGTTCATTATACCATTAAGTAATTGTAAATTACCCACTCCTGCTGCAGGAAATTGCGCCCAGATCATGACGGAACCGCCGCCATGTTTGAATATTGGTGCTTTCTTTCGATTTAGCTCCGTTCTTCGATTTTATTCAAACTCTCTGACGTTCATCTGATCCAAACCCGTTAAACCTGCTCTCATTTGTAAAATTGCCTGTTTTCAGAACCCCACTGTTTTATTTTTATATTTTTTCGGGAAATTTATCCACTTATTGCAGTTCACATCTAAGGTACAAGGCTTTTTCTGCCAATCGTTCCATTCAAGGGACATTTTATTATCGCTCGTAGAACGGTTTAGTATTTTTTTGGTATGTTGACCAATAAATCTGACTTGTGTAAGATTTTGCGGCTCTGTTATTATGCGGCTTATTTTCAGTTCGGCTTTCTTCTTTGCATCGTCGCAGTGCTCCAAGGAGCCCTACTATTTTCTCCCACATTACATTGTTCTCCCACATTACATTCTTTTGAAATTTTGTACAAATACAATTTTGTTTTTAAGGTTTGAATTTTCTTAGTGTAGGTGTGTTTAACAGTAGTTGTTGGTTATCCAAAAATAAAGTTTTCTTATATAAAGTATTTTGGTTTGAGTCAAGGGTATATTCGTTTAGTTTGGTTTTGGTTGTATGTACAATAGACATTTGGTTTAAAATTTCATATAATTTGTTTTTTTTTGATGTTGGTTAAACATTGTATTAGAAGGAAACATTTCATTCTAAAAATTTTCGCTTTGATTGAAAGTAAATATTTTATATAAGTTTAATTGTAGAATGTTTTATAATTACATAAGTATTTGAATTCATTATTTTAACATTATTTCGTATTGTAACTTTTGCTTTTTTTTCTTGTTTTGCTGTATTACAATACATTTTTATTATTTATTTATTATTTCTGTTTTTTCTTCATATATATAGTGTTTTTTTTTTCTCTTATAACTTAAGATTATTACAAATTTTTTTTTTTTTTTGTTTATTTATTTAAGCTAGTGGTGGTTGATTAAAATATTTGTATAATACATTTTTTTCGATAATCAATATTTGTTTATAGTATAGTTTTGAAACTTCTATTTTTGAAACATATGAGTTATGTGGAGATTTAATTTCTGTTATATTTTATTTATTGTGTCCTGAATTGGTAATACAGTTATATTATTTATATATTTACTTTGTTTATTTTATCTATCTATTTCGTTTTTGAACAATAATTTTTTAGAGGTGAATTTAACATTATTGGTTGTATATATATTTTCTTTATAGATATATTTTTGTTTTGTTTGTTTATTTCGGTTATTTAAAATGTTATATAATATTTACAAGATTATTTATTCGTGTAGCAGTATTTGAAAAGAAAATTTTGCAAGCAAATTTTAAATATATTATCGTAGTATTTTGGTACATTGTTACTTTATGATTTTTTTTTTGTGTTTATTATACGCGTAGGCATTTATCCATTTCTTTTTTTTTTTGTAAGGTTATCTATACATATATACATTTACTTCCCTTCACTTTTGTTTTATTTATTTTGGGTTTCTTATTCGTGATTGCCTAATCCACAAATAGTTTTATATTATTGTTGTGGACTATTCGGGTTCCTTTTCCTATTCTGAGGATTGAATTTTCTTCGGATAGGATCTTGACAATTTCGTAGGGGCCTTTCCACAGGGAGGTTAATTTGTTAGGTCTTGAGTGATTCTTTAATAGAACCTTGTCGCCAACATTAAATTTCTTACGGCCAACTTTTTGGTCGTAGTATACCTTAGATTTTTGTTTTTTCTCTATCAGTATTCCCTTTGCTGTACGATAACCATGTTGTAATCGCATTTTTAATTCATTTGCGTAATGGTCGTAGTTATAAGTGCTTTCGGGGTTTTGTCTGAGAGAACTGGATATTTCGGCTGGGAAACCATATAGTTTTCGTGAGGCGTGTAGCCTGTATTACTGTGGGGTGTAGTATTATACACAAACATTGCGTAAGGTATCCAGGTGTCGCAGGTGAGAGGATCCTGGTTTACATAGTGGCGGAGGTATTCCACCAGAGTTCTATGGCTCCGTTCTAGTGCTCCATTCGTTTGTGGATGATAGGGTGCTGTATTGAGTTTTTTGACCTTGAGTAAGGAACAGATGTCCTTAAAAAGTGCGCTGAGAAAATTTGCACCTCGGTCAGTTAATAGAGAAGATGGTATGCCGTGCTGGCAGACGATATTTTCAACGAAAATTCTGGCCACGTCCTTAGTTTCGGCGCTGGCCAGTGCTTAAGCTCCTGAGAATTTAGTCAAATCGTCTTGAAACGTCAGTATGTATTTATTTCCATTATAACTGACTGGTAATGGTCCTACTATATCTACAGCAATTCTTTCGAAAGGTTTGGAGCTTGTTGTGGTTATCTTCATAGGAATTCTGGGATTTCTTCCACTTTTGTTTATCTGGCAGGAGGCACATTCTCTAATATACGCCACGACGTCAGCGGTCATGGTGCGCCAATAATATTTTTGCTTCAATCTTTTGATTGTTCGGGTGGCTCCTTGGTGTCCTCCGAAAGGTGAGTTATGGTATTCCGCGAGTAACTTTTGTATTTCGTTACGATCTGTTAGAAGCTTCTTTTTATTGGAGAAAACGTACATTGTCACGTTGAGATGAGCAAAAGTTTCTTTTAGCAAGTTATTGAGTGCTACTTTTGATTCGTTTTCTATGAAGGGCACTAAAATTCCAATGGAATTGAAATTCCGGTCTTCGCAAATCTTCTTCACATCAATAAGGGAACTCTTAGCGGTTTCCTGGTCGCTTAGGTTTCTGAAAGGCAATGGCAATGTGATGGCGCATAACCCATCTTGCTCATGAAACGTAATTTTACCTACGTCTGGCTTGGTGAAGTTTGGAATTCTTCCTGCCAGGTTTTCTTCCTCAGCAGAGTCTATCAATGGGAGGATTATGATACGTAGTCCAAGTTTCTTCTTGGTATAGATGGACCCTGTTTGTTCTTGCCATACAATATTGGTAGTATCTTTGTATGATTTTGCAGCCACATCTTCTTCGAGTTTGGCTTTACTTCGTGTGGTGACGAGGATATTATTTTTGATAGGATCGACTGGGGTAGTCGTTGTTATACGGCTGAGAGCATCAGCATTTGCATTTTGCTTTCCTTTTCTATAGACGATTGTGTACTCAAACTCTTCGAGTAGAATTCTCCATCGCATAAGTCTGGATGTAGGATCTTTTCGTCCTATAAGCCACTGTAGGGAGCTATGGTCAGTTACTATTATGAATTTTCGTCCGTAGACATATGGTCGGAACTGGGCTAATGCAAAAACGATTGGTAGTAATTCCTTTTCAGACGTTGTATACCGTGTTGCGACGTCGTTTAAGGTTCGGCTAGTGAAAGCAATAGGTTTATCTTGACCTATTGTGCTTTGAGATAGCACTGCTCCTAACGCAACATTGCTAGCGTCAGTGGTTATTATGAATTCCCGGTTTAAGTCTGGATAAGCCAGTATTGGTGGGGTAATAACCTTTCTTTTTAGAGTTGTGAATGCCTTGTCACAAAAGGCATCCCAATGAAATGGAACATTCTTCCTGAGCAATCTGCTTAAAGGTTTTGCCAGTTCGGCGAAATTAGGGATACATTTTCTATAGTAGCCTACGAAACCGAGAAAAGATTTTACGTCTTTTTGTTTCTTGGGCGTTGGAAACGTTTTCACCGCTTTAGTTTTTTCTGGATCTGGTTTTAAACCTTCCTTTGAAATAACATGCCCCAAGTAGGTGAGCTCCTTCCTTATGAAGTGACACTTTTCTGGTTGTATTTTCAGATTGTGCCTTTGTAATCGCTCGAAAATTCTGGTAAGTCGGGAATTGTGATCGTTCAGATCGTATCCGTAAATTACAATATCATCTACATAGACAAAACATTCTATTCCTTGGAGACCCATGAGTACATTGTTCATAAGCCTCTGGGATGTGGCAGGTGCGTTTTTAAGTCCGAAGGGCATTCGATTATATTCGTAATGTCCGAAGGGTGTGCTGAACGCTGTTTTTGCCTTGTCTCTATTGTCCATGCGTATTTGGTGAAACCCATTTGCTAGATCCAAAGTGCTAAAATATTTAGCTTTTCCTAGCTGGTCCAAAATATCAGTAATATTGGGCAATGGATATGCATCTCCGACTGTTATTTTATTGAGTGCTTTAAAGTCGACAGCTACTCTTCACCGTTTTGTCCCATCAGGTCCTGCCTTCTTGGGTACTAGTAAGAGAGGGGAATTCCAACGACTGAAACTTGGTTGTACCACGCCATCCTGAAGCATTGCATTCACCTGTTTGTGGATTTCTTGCTTCGAGCTATCTGGGAGGCGATATGGTCTTATGTAAAGTGGGGGCTTTCCTTCTTCAGTGATGATCTGATGCTCAATGGCGTCAGTGTGTGTGAGATGGTCGCCCTCTAAGTAAAAGAGATTGTTAAATCTGCGGCAGGTGTCTGGGATAGATTTCCTTTCCTCCTGGTTACAATGACGCAACTCTAGGAGTGATACTAGCCGTTCAAGCCTATTTTTTAGAAGGCTGTTAGTTTCATCCGCCTGTAACACATTGTAGTCATCCAGATCTTCCCATTCGACTTCTATGTCGTTGGTGCTTACTTCTTGATCGGTGTCTAATGTGTTCATTAGTAATACCTTTGTTTTGTTGTCCTGTGGTGTTGTCAAACTATTACCCAGATATATCCCTGGCATGATCTCGGATTTTGTTATTATCAGTTCTTTACTGAGTTTTCCTTTAAATGGAATCTCCATTATTTGTTGAGATCGTGAATGCAATTTTATGTGATCGATTTTGGCATTTCGTTTTAAATTTTCTGGGGATATTGGAGTTTCGGGTTCATGTTTTCCTGAACTCAGTTTTTCGGCAGTTTCCTTAACTTTTCTGTTACCACAAACTTTATTTAAAGGGGGAGAGGAAGATTGAAGGGTGGTTGGTTTCGTTGTGTTTGTCACAGCATCAGATCCGTCCCGTAGACAAACGGATTCGGATGTAGACTCACGAACGGTGTTATCCAATTTTTCATGAATGCCTGTATTTTCCGTGGAAGACACCTCGTAAGGCGTGGCATTCTGAATATTTTCCTTGACCTCATTTTTGTTCCCTAAAGGCTGCTCGAGTTCTACCATGGTTCTCTTCTTCACAGTGAATTTAAGGAATCCCTTCTCAAAGTTAATGTGGCACTGGTGCTTCGTGAGGAAATCGCTTCCCAGTATGCCATCGTGTTGGAAGTCTACGTTGCTTCCCACTACAAAAAGGTTATGCTTAAAGGGTGTGGAGTCAAATCGCGATTCGAAAAACACTGTAGCGACAAAGAAACTTTTTGTTGAGCCGTAAAGTAATAGACAGACTGATAATTTTTAAAGAATTAATTTATTTTCTTGATCATCCATAAGTTTGGAGGAGGTCTTCTCTTTACGCGCGCTACACACACACTTTTCTAAGCGAATCCAGTCAAGTCACTGTTCCAACTCTGTGAATTCAAATCATCTTCGCACTTCGAGAATTCAAATCCTCATTTCTTTATCTTCTTTCGAAGGTCAAAACGCATCGCCACTTATCGTTTGATCCTTAATTGGCGTTTTTATTTGTTTTAGCCATCTGGGTAATGCAAACAAGAATTTTTGGGCATTTCAAATGGGTAGCACAAGATCCGTGGAAATTAGTTGTTAGTTTAGGATCTGGGAATCCGTGTAGTGCTCCAAAAAGCCCTACCATCTTTTTCCCCCATTCCTAATCCAAAATCCCAGCAATATTACCCTAAACCCAAAATCCTATCAAAACCTGAAAAAATCCAAACATAAACCAAAACTCGCAATAAACGAATCAAACATTCGTTTATCGCTTATTAGATGCCCCCACGGCATAGTTAAATCCAAAATCTTGAACCAAAATCAAATTCGCAATAAACGAATCTAATATTCGTTTATTGTTCTACATTTGCTCCACAGCATCACCCAAATCCAAAATTCAGAGATCGTTATCTCTATCCCAAAAATTCCATTGAGTTAAACAAACAAAAACTCAAAAGCAGATACATTCACACATCTGCGCGATAGTTTCATAAGAATTCAAGAAATTGACTTATTATCTTGTGTAAATACAGCATCTCGCTCGAGATATCCAAAAATTCGAGATTGTTGCACGAAAATGTGTGTCTTTGGGATAGAATATTCGATTCATTTTCCTTTATAAAGGAATAGTCAAGTTATCTCCGGGCCGCAGTTAAATATCGAGATCTGTCCCTGAAGGAAGTCCCCAGGAGAATATCTAAGTAGAAGAATAGAGGAAGCCTGGAAAATAAAACCCATTTGGAAAATAAAATACGTGAATCAACTTGTTTCATTTTAACTTGACTGATAGCGAAGTATCACCTGGCCCCCACGGAAGACCAAGTGAGGACATCAAGACTGAGGCCAAACCAAAAGGATGTTGCCCTTCCCTCTGGATCAGAGGAAGTACGGTAACGACCCCTTGTAGGACAAGATTTCAGGAGCGGTCTGTTTTAAGAGATCGCCTTGTCCTTTTAAGGATCAGGAAACTCGCGTCCTGAAACTAACCCCTACTAAACACAACAGGTGTGCAGTAGCTGAAGCTGCTTCAATACGACGGTCTCACACTTAATGGCGGGTCAATGCGTATCCTCCTAGTCCTTGCGTTAACCAATTCTTCGGTAGTTCTAACCGTTTAGTAACAGGTTGCCTGAATATCGGTTTAATTCACACGATTCGAAAATAGATTCTATTACACATCGCAAGATTGTTAAATTTCATACGTACATTTTTATAGGTGCTTGTAGATATTAACCCTCGCAAAAACAATATATTATCGCATACCGTTGCGTGCAGACATCGCATACGTTCTGCGTTTCACGCGAGACTGTTCTTGTTATCGTCGCTAATTTTGTAAGATATCAGACCTTCCCTCTTTCAGATGCATATCACGAGATGGCACTGTGGGGTAGGAAGTATGTGCACCGGCGTACGGCGCTGATTAACTTCCTCCTCCATCATAATTACTAATAGTTCCGCAAATGTTCCGCCAAGCACTAGGAAAACTGTTCACCGAAAGAAACGAATGTTGGGGGATTACCTTTCTTTTTGAAAACGTTTTATTGGGCAGCAGCACAGGAAACACGCTTTAGCAATGAAATGCGTCTAGTTTTGAATTTAATTTACTTTTAAATTTTGAAAATCAAACAGTTAATGAAATTTATGACTTGTTTATTGTTTGTCTTTTACATTTTTGTATAATTTATACGTTTTCACAAAAGCTATTGAACACTTCGTATAAACTTATGGATATTGTTTAATCAAAGAGACTATTGTATACCGATTTTTTTTTTGCCGCACTATATGTTTTCAATAATAAACAATTTGGGATCAATAAATTTACGTTATTTCATAGATTCACGGATAAATTTACGTGGAAAAATAAACCTAAACTTCCTAGCGTTGCAAAATAAAACACACACGACTCCGGGATATATTCGAGTGTTACTGTTTAGGCTTCTCCGCTGGAGGCGCGGAGAGCGGGAGTGACCCGTGCGACCAGCGTGGTCGACGGATGGAATCAGACTCCAACGATCGTCATCTCATGCAGAGATGATTTCGCTAAGGAAGAAAAATGAAGAGAGAGAAAAACTCTTCTCTTAAGGGTGTGAATATATCCTTGCCAAGGATATGTTTTATCTCCCACAAGTGTAACGTAGAGTCTCTCTTATGGGAACAAGAAAACCAGATCTCGTAATAAAGGTCATGGTGGTATGTGTGGGATCGTTCAGATAGATGCGTTTCACACGTGCAGTGGAACGACGAAACAGGCAGGCGGCAAAGACAATAGGGAAAAATGAGCAAATGCCCGTTGGTAATGCGGGTCATTGTTTACACGATGCCTCGTCGCTATTTTCGACGTTAGAAGAAAAAGGTGCTAAAAGCAAATTGAATGTTTATGGCATCTCTGGCTGCAATAGAAACCGGGTTCATATTTGCATTAGGAAATGCTGGAGAATTTGGTTTCAGCGTATATTGCGCTAATTATATGCAGCTGCTTGGGTTGTTTGTTGATAAGACAAACAAAAAAAGGTTGTCAGGCAATGTATATGAAAAGGTATATGGCGCGGCTGGGGAAAATAGACGGCGCGATATTTATGGTATTTGTCTGGTACCGAATTGGTTCAGAATACCAAATAAGCAAACAAAGAAATCTTATGAAAAATTGTATGCGAAGGGATGCATGAAGGTAAGTTTTCTTTATAGGGATTTTAGGGTTAAAATAATTGGGTCTGTTTGATGCGTGAAGCATCTAAAATGCTAATGCGAATTGCATTAGCGAAAGCTGGTGCAGACCCGGGTTATGGTTATGGGGGTTTTTTTCAGGAAGGCGGGCCGTGGGATCTGGCGGAATCGCCACAGTACTACCCTCCCAGTGACGTAGTCACGAAAAAAAAGGTAGGGGCGAGGGAATGCTCGATGGTGGGTGCTGTAATGATAGGGAGGTTGCTTCGAAATGCGCTGTGGTAATGTTACGGGACTGTCGTTGTGACCAGTTCCTGGTTATTGTTTGGGCCTTTATCGATAAGATGGACACAGTTGTTACCGCTTGATGCCATCAAGGGCAAATGTGTGCGGCGTGGTCCATCGGCCTGTTATGGGTTTCGTGGACCAACAGGCTTATCGCCCGAATAGGTCGGAACCTATCGGAAATCCGCTCACATCCGCAGTGACGAAATAGTGTGTGCGAGAAGGAGGGGAACTTATCCCAGGGTAATTCCCATCCGCAGTGACGGGTTACCGTGTGCGGAATGGAAAGGGACCAAGTCCAGAGCGGGTGTCTTTTGTCCATACGTTTGTATGGCAAATTGTTTGCCGCTGTGACTGGTAAAAAGGGGGCGGGCGCTCCAGTTGCGCGGCTTACCGATCGAGGGAGGTCCGATATATCGGCTCCGGTGTCGACCCCGGAGCTTGATAAACGGCGACCGCAACCTCGACCAAGCGGCGCTTTGTTGGGAGGGCCGGCCAATCGCGCTCGTTTAAGTTGGGCGACTTAGATTACGGGGCTCCTGGGGTATGGTTGGTTATGTCTAACCACAAGGCGGCCTAGAGTAACTGCTGCACTCTCCGAAGTATTATGCACCTAGGTATTTGAGGCGGCGTAGAGGGGCGTGTATAGCCTTTAGTTGCCGCTAAAGGGGAGCCATGGTGGCTAAAGGATTGGGGAACCAGGTATGTTGTCTCAGCCCGGTGGTATCGGTTTGATTTGTGGACCGGTGTTGCTGAGACATTTGGGAGACGTAGGAGATCTAAGGACGAATGTCCTGAAATTTAAATAAAGGGGCAAAACCAGGTGCCCTGATGGGTGCTGCTACGCGTAGTAGCTGTGGTAACGAGGGAAGCTGGCTTGCTGAAATCGGGTAGAAAGGTCGAGCATTGATGAACAGTTTCGCGTGATAACTGTTTTTGGCGTAGATGGGCGCCAATATATGAACAGAGACAGAAAAAGGTGTTAGAGGTCACGCAGAGTCGAGAAGGGTTGTTTGGAGTTGCGTGAAGGCTATGGTTGGTGAGCGTGAGCGCCAACCTTCAGAAAAGAGACAGAAAAGGGTGAGGTGTTTCACGCGAGACAAAACCGGGCGTCCTATTGATTATATGCTACGCGTAGTAGCTGTTGTTACATAAGGGGCCGGTTTGCAGAAATGTATATAGACGAGAGTAGGCGGACAGGGTCGCATAGAGGCGAGCTTTGGCAGTATTTAAAGAAGGCCAAAGGTCATCACTTTGAACTCGAAGAGTCCGAAGGGTGTGATGAGGAGCCGGTTAAAGGAATAAATTGAGCCGATGTGGGGTCAAGTGAGGTTGGGTGGGGTCCAGTGTTTAAGGGGCATTGTGTCCCGATGTAAGAGACGAGCTATTAAGAGAGGAGTCGGTTGTGGAGGAATGAATGGAGTCGAGAGGAGTCGAAAAGTCGAGAGAAGTAGTAAGCGGAGTCGAGTGGATTGGACAAATGGAGTCGAAGAGTCGAGAGGTCGCGTGTGAGTAAACGGAGTCGTGTGCGTGCTGGAAAGGGTTGTGCGCTACTTAATACCCTGAAGGGGCTTACAATATTTGTTATTTTGTTTTTAAAATGTATAAAATTGCAGCAACCATTTCTACTCGATTAGATTAACAGAATATTTAATATGCGAAACTTTAAACTAGACGAAAGAAAAACAGAAATTGAGGGGAACAACAAGGAAATCGGACAATATGACAATAAGTGTATTTTAAATGGGTGTGAATGTTTATTTCGTGTCACTTGTCGATATATGGGATTGTATTTCGATATTTGTTTTACAAGTTTTGAGAACAGACACACTTACTTGGGCTATTACATTAGTTTTGTTTTTCTTTGAATTGAAGGTATTCTAATATATTCATATAGGACAAAGTCTAAGCTATTTAGTAGATATAAACATTTGTTTGTTTGTTGGTGTTGGTGATAATTACTGGTGTAAGTTTCAAATAACATGTATATAATTATTGGTCGTTAAAAACAAAGAATAAAAGCAAACAAAAAAAAAATTTATTAAATAAGAATAAAACAAGTCAATGTTATCCTTAATAACCTTGAACCAACTTCATATATATTAATTAAAAGTCCCAATATTTGAATTTATTTCTTAGATATAGTGTGCAACAAAATGTTATTTGTTTGTTATCCAAAAATCATGTTAAATCAAAATGAGCTTATAGTACTTAAAAAAAAAAAAAAAGGAAAAAACGATTGCGTTTAAGTGTTTTATATAAGGTCTTGTTTTCTTTAAATAACTGGAGTTTGCTTAATATACAAAGTGTTAAGTAAGACAGAAGAAAGGCAGACATTTAGGAGAACAAAGAGGAGAATATAAAAATATTTTTAATATTCGGATTAATGTTTGTTTGTTTTAAAAGAAAATAAAAGAAACGCATTCATACAAATGAACATATTTCCGGACATACGTTCATTCATATAAATATCGATATCCTTTATAGCCTTTAACAGTCAAGCTTATTAAACGATTTTCCTAGACTGGCAGGACAACTGTTTCGAACCAGTTGTCTACCTTTACCATGAAAATCGCTTAATTAGGACTGTGTGTGGTAATTTGCACTTCAAATCGGTAATTAATTTTTGAATAACAAATGTCAATGCACACAAATGTTTTTTAGGAAACAAATTTTAAGTTTCGCTCAGAAGGAGCTTACATGAAGACAATACAAAAAGGAAAGGAGAAAAAAAAAATTAAAAAGGTTTTAAGGAATTTAATATTACTACATCATACATAAAACTGTAAAGGGTTTTAAGCGGTGTCTGTTAAGGATAATCGCAGCCAGTCGAGTTGTTCACATGTATATCGTGAGGTGTTTAGAAACACCAGCTAGCGGTATATAACTACAACTTTATTCCTGCCAATAAGTTTTCATTTTTAATTAAATAACAAAGATACAACTTTTTTATAAAATATCAATATCCTCCCGTCTAAATAAGAATCACTAACAACGATAAAAACAGTAAAACCCTGAAAACATTTTCCTAAAAACTTTTTTTATTTTGGTTTTCATATTCAACTTCTGTTTTTCTAATAAAATTTTGACTAACGAATCGATTGAATTAAGTACAATGGATAGATATAAAATACAATATATTCTATTATCCTGTTACGGTTCAGGCTTAACTATTTCGCAGTATAAAACTTATTATAATTTAAAACCAATAATTTGTTAATATTCCCTGTGCTTGTAAATAATATTATGCTATAAGGACGTTATAGGGTTTGGGGTTATGGAACGGTTCGTTGCTGTAGCTGCTGGTGTCCCGGAGGTATTCGTGTTCTGTATCCTGTCCATACTGAATTCATTTGGATCGTAATCAGATAAAGCAATTTGCTTTTCTGGAGATTCATCAGGTAGCTTATAAATCTTTTCGAGGCGATTCTGAACGATTTTTAGATGTTTTAAAATGTACTCCTCGTTCGGAGCCAATTGATGGGCGTACTGGAGGCAGGTTCGTGCTTTGACAAGCTTCTTGCGTTCAACGAAAACCACACACAAATTATGAAGTCCCTGAATGGTATGTGGTTCGTATTTAATGATACTTCGATAACATACCTCAGCCGCATCAAGATCTTTCATATAGTTGATGTATATATCTCCAAGGAGTATAAGGCCTTTTAGGTGATCCGGATGATAACGAATTAATTGATTTAGAAATGGAACTGCGTCCAGAGGGCGATTAGCGTCTGCCAACAATAGAGCTGAGTTAAACAAGGCACTGCGGAAATCAGTTTTAATGTGAATAGCACGTTTGAAATTGTTTTCCGCTTCTTCAAAATTATGTTCGTCCATTGCTAGCATTCCCAGATTGAAATAGACTCGTTCATTATTTTGATCTTTTTTCAGTATTGTGAATAGCCGCTCCCATGAGACCTTGCGTAACTCGTCACCTCCAAGTTCTTGCAAGAGGATCGCTGAATTCAAAAGAGCCTGTTCGTGGTCCGGTGCTAATTCAATGGCTTTGTTAAAATATACATTCGCTTGGGAAGATTTTCCCTGTTCAGAAAAACAAAGAATAGAGAAAATGGAACTTACCAAATCCTGGCCGTTGCTGTTGAGGCGAGTGCTGCTCCCGGCCAGGTGATGTTGGTAAAGCCTTGGCTGTTTGGTGTTGCTGCTAGTCTGGTGATGTGTTGGGGTAACTGGTGCTGGTGCGTCGCTTGGTGATCCTGTCGTTGGGGCGATGTTTGCCCATTCATTGATTTTTGGCAATTGCCGCCACAATTGCTCACCGAAAAAGTCACTGACACAGTTGCCGCACCGAATAGTCACTTGTAGTTCCGAAGGCGCGATTGTTCAAACTCGGAGTCACCAATGTGGGGTAGGAAGTATGTGCACCGGCGTACGGCGCTGATTAACTTCCTCCTCCATCATAATTACTAATAGTTCCGCAAATGTTCCGCCAAGCACTAGGAAAACTGTTCACCGAAAGAAACGAATGTTGGGGGATTACCTTTCTTTTTGAAAACGTTTTATTGGGCAGCAGCACAGGAAACACGCTTTAGCAATGAAATGCGTCTAGTTTGAATTTAATTTACTTTTAAATTTTGAAAATCAAACAGTTAATGAAATTTATGACTTGTTTATTGTTTGTCTTTTACATTTTTGTATAATTTATACGTTTTCACAAAAGCTATTGAACACTTCGTATAAACTTATGGATATTGTTTAATCAAAGAGACTATTGTATACCGATTTTTTTTTGCCGCACTATATGTTTTCAATAATAAACAATTTGGGATCAATAAATTTACGTTATTTCATAGATTCACGGATAAATTTACGTGGAAAAATAAACCTAAACTTCCTAGCGTTGCAAAATAAAACACACACGACTCCGGGATATATTCGAGTGTTACTGTTTAGGCTTCTCCGCTGGAGGCGCGGAGAGCGGGAGTGACCCGTGCGACCAGCGTGGTCGACGGATGGAATCAGACTCCAACGATCGTCATCTCATGCAGAGATGATTTCGCTAAGGAAGAAAAATGAAGAGAGAGAAAAACTCTTCTCTTAAGGGTGTGAATATATCCTTGCCAAGGATATGTTTTATCTCCCACAAGTGTAACGTAGAGTCTCTCTTATGGGAACAAGAAAACCAGATCTCGTAATAAAGGTCATGGTGGTATGTGTGGGATCGTTCAGATAGATGCGTTTCACACGTGCAGTGGAACGACGAAACAGGCAGGCGGCAAAGACAATAGGGAAAAATGAGCAAATGCCCGTTGGTAATGCGGGTCATTGTTTACACGATGCCTCGTCGCTATTTTCGACGTTAGAAGAAAAAGGAGCTAAAAGCAAATTGAATGTTTATGGCATCTCTGGCTGCAATAGAAACCGGGTTCATATTTGCATTAGGAAATGCTGGAGAATTTGGTTTCAGCGTATATTGCGCTAATTATATGCAGCTGCTTGGGTTGTTTGTTGATAAGACAAACAAAAAAAGGTTGTCAGGCAATGTATATGAAAAGGTATATGGCGCGGCTGGGGAAAATAGACGGCGCGATATTTATGGTATTTGTCTGGTACCGAATTGGTTCAGAATACCAAATAAGCAAACAAAGAAATCTTATGAAAAATTGTATGCGAAGGGATGCATGAAGGTAAGTTTTCTTTATAGGGATTTTAGGGTTAAAATAATTGGGTCTGTTTGATGCGTGAAGCATCTAAGATGCTAATGCGAATTGCATTAGCGAAAGCTGGTGCAGACCCGGGTTATGGTTATGGGGGTTTTTTTCAGGAAGGCGGGCCGTGGGATCTGGCGGAATCGCCACAGCACTAACTGATTGTATTGGCCTACAACGAAACCAAAGCGAGTCTTTTTATTTGTTAATTGTATTTGACTACAGCACCAGTCCTTATTAGACACCCGTCGTACTTTTAATTGATCTAGAAAGCGAGATCTGCTGCTGTACACCTTGGATTTTAAGAAGTCTGCAAAAAAGATGTCCAGTTGTGATAACTCGGGGTTACGTACAGACCAGTTTATACCATATATGTCACTTCACCGATATATCAATTTTGCAGAGAAAACTTCACAAATATTTGGTAAAAACATGTCAGCCCTCTGATCCTGGTGGATGGAGCAACTCTGTGTTGGGATTAAAACAGAATTATGTGAAGGTGGAGTGCAAAAGTTGTTAATCATCGTCACATATCGTTCTCACATGTCTACTATGGTTTGATAAATTGAGTACTAAATGTTTTTCTAATGCGAGCAATTTGATACAGATTTCAAAATATTCGAGGTGCAAAGCAATCGTATTATTGTTTCTGGAGAATTCGCGCGTGAAACTCTCGACAGCTGCTGAATTTCCATCGACGGTGCCATATATCAGTATATGTCGCTCCCCCTTGCGGTTGGATTTGTACAGGGAGTAAAATAAATTAAAAACTACTTGGGACACTATTTATTTATAATTCATATTATAGGAGTACACATTTCCTGTTACACATCTATATGCTTTCTTAGCAGAGCACAAAGTTAGGCACTCTTGTGAGTTTTATACCCCCTCTAGTATATGAGTATAGTGAAGTAATTATTTGTGAATCAACCTCTCCTAAAGTATTTAAATTGTGCATTGATTTATGCTACCATACAGTACCTAAGGCATCCACTACTTATTTGATATCCTAATACACCATCGAATATTCCGAATATTAATTGGAATTATTCTCCCTCGGGTTAACCCTTGTCTCTCGTTCTCATAACAAATCGACCAACAAGCAATTCTAACGTAATTAAATTCATTATACAACTATATCTAAACAACCACCTACCAATATAACGCCGAAAACCAACCCTAGGGGTTAAACGCCAACGACGAGCAGTTTTCAGCCACCAATGTCGCGATTTATTAGATAGAAACACTAGTATCAAAGTCAAATCCCAACCCCTTTTCGAAATATTTGTTATCCATTGGTGACAGCGCGTTGCTACCAGGACTTTTGCAGTTAAGCTAAAATGATGTTGTATAACAACTAACCACAGAATCCATTTTAATTAATTTATTTGGTGATAATGAAACAGAAAGCGGGTACTGCAATGCCCTCTCCATAGTAGTGACTTTGTTGCGTCCGTGCTTAATACTTAGTGTTTATTCCCACAACGCCAATTACATGTCATTAGCTTGATTCTGCATCGAGAACATCTATCTGCTAATTTGAAACCGATAACTGCGATGTACACAAGATAGCGCACGAACTCAACTACCGGCAACTAGATAATTATAGTTAAATAAATTAAAATAAAGTCCTTTATTGGTGATTGATTTATTGGCTGACTACAATGATGGAAGTGTTTACCTGGTAATGAGAAATGATGACTTAGGAAAATGTATGTTAGCTAAAGATGTATATTGCGCATCTGATATGTTTCATGATTTCTAGAGACCTATGACATTGGCGTAATACTTCGTATCTGGGGAAACGTCTGTAGAGCATGCACGTAGTGCTCAGTTACCTGATCTAAAACGTCACAACACTGTTTATTCACGAAACTTGATTTTAAAACTTGTGACAGTTGTTCTGGAAAACTCCGAGCTGTGTATTTTGATAATATAGTGTTGCCGAAAGGAAAAGAACTGAAAATTGCGGACGTCGTTTTTTTCGGGCGACGTCTCAGCTTTCCTCTCTTCTTGAGGACTGTGAATCCGGCACTGGCCGCCCAACGATTATTGGATTCCTAAATTGGTGGACTGTACTTCCAGAGCCGGACTCTGATCTGGACGAACGGGCGTTTCAGTCTTGCCCAGTACAAGTCCTTGAAATTTACGAAATGAAAAGAACGCTGCGGACAAGAAAGAAACAACGCGGTACCATTCGCTTATTTACTAATTCTTTATTTAGTGTTTTTCTAAAATAGTAAACAATATTCTCTTTAAAATGGTCTCGTTAAGTTCTGCCGATGTTCTCGCCTTATATAGGCTCAATTCCTGGCTGTCAGGGCGGTCAAATTCAACAACCCTAGTATGTTCCCGCAAATTAATAAAATATTTAGACAGAGTAATGGAATCGAGATTCAGTGTGTCCAAATACCACGAACTGACGAAAACCAACGAATGGTGACAAATATAGGCATGTACACAAACAACGCCATCCTAACTGATGAAGTTTTTGTGTTTGAAGATCCCTTGGAAAAAGTGAATTTTGTAGGGGCCGTCTTTCAGGAACTGTACAAGGCAAATGAAGTAATTCGCCGCAACCATGACTTGGAGGATAAAGTTCTACTGAATTATCGTCATCTTCGAAATGACATTTCACAGAGGCGATCAGAGAACTATGGTTTTATCAAATTCAGTAATGAAAAGATCTTAACGAAAGTGCTCACTGCTTTTTTATCACTAGTGAAGAAATCCATGACGTCTTTTTGCATCATTAAGAAACCAAAAATCAGTTGGTATCGATGGAGAACCCAATATCGTACTCAAACATCTTCTTCCAACCCCAATGGACATATATGCAGTCTTGCTTAAGAACGCTCTGAACGACGCACACTATCCTGTACGTTGGAAAATGATCATCAATCAAAAAACCTAATAAATTTGCTATCGATCAGTTTCAGTAAAGTGTTCGAGAAGGTTCTAAGCTAGGCTCTACTTAAATGGGTTAGGACAATAACATTATTCCAAATAACCAGCAGTTTTAAAGCTGGTCATGCCGCGGCTAAACTGGTTTCAGACATTCAGTGGAATAAAAGTGCACAGGTGCCTGTTTGATTGACTTGGAGAGACCAGACATTCATAAACCACTACTGTTGTGTTCTTGGTTTCAGGAAGCGTGTTTCTTAATCCTTAAAAGGACTAAGTGATCTCTTAATTAATTAGCTTCTGAAAACCTGTCGCACAACAGGGTTCGTTGCCGTGCTTCCTCTGAGTCCAAAGGGAAGAGCAACGTCCTTGAATTTGGCCTTCGTCCTTAGTCTTCAGTGGGGGGCAGGTGTTGGATAAAATTAAAAGTTCGTTTTTGTTTTCTTTGATATGTGTTTATTACTTTAATCAAGATTATTCAAAGATTTTCCTGGGGTACTTCCTCCAGGGACAATAGGCGAATTTAGACTGCTGCCCGGAGAGAACCATTCCTTTATAAAGGAAAAGGAATCGAAAATTGTATCCCAAAGGTACACATTTTCGTGCAACAATCTCGATCTTTTGGATATTTCGAGCGAGATGTTGTGTTTACACAAGATAAGAAATCAATTTGTTGAATTCTTACGAAACTATTACGCAGATGTGTGAATGTATCTGCTTTTGAGTTTTTGTTTGTTTAACTTAATGGAATTTTTGGGATAGAGATAACGACCTGAATTTTGGATTTGGGTGATGCTGTGGACCAAATATAGAACAATAAACAAATATTGGATTCGTTTATTGTGAATTTTAATTTTAATTTTGATTTTGGATTTAATTATGCCGTGGGGGCAAATGTTAGGCAATAAACGAATGTTTGATTCGTTTATTGCGAATTTTGGATTATGTTTGGGTTTTTTCAGGTTTTGATAGGATTTTGAGTTTTAGGGTAATATTGCTGGGATTTTGGATTAGGAATGGGAGAAAAAGATGCTAGGGCTTTTTTGGAGCACTACATCCTCCCCTCCTTGAAAAAAAGAAAATTGATCTTTATGAGATTAATTTTCTGGAAAATGGTGTGATTGGGAATAAGGATGATAGTATCGTGATTCCGTTACGTATGCCTGCTATTTTCTAACATAGTAGCTTTATGTATACAATATTTATTATAAGTGTGTAATTTTTGTGCTTTGTTTTTTCCTTAATATTAATGTTTTCGTATTTATGGTCGTGTATCCAAGTTTCCACGATGGTTATTTATATAATAAAATATTTTCTTTTGAAATTTTGTGCAAATACAATTTTGTTTTTAAGGTTTGAATTTTCTTAGTATAGGTGTGTTTAACAGTAATAAAGTTTTCTTATATAAAGTATTTTATTTTGAGTTAAGGGTATATTCATTTAGTTTGGTTTTGGTTGTATGTACAATAGACATTTGGTTTTAAAATTTCATATAATTTGTTTTTTTTTTCATGTTGGTTAAACATTGTATTAGAAGGAAACATTTGATTCTAAAAAATTTCGTTTTGATTTAAAGTAAATATTTTCTTATTTTCTGAGTGTTAGGTTAATTGTAGAATGTTTTATAATTACATAAGTATTTGAATTCATTATATTAAATTTAACTTTGGGTTTTTTTTTTTTTTATTTTTATAAAGTACTATTTCTAAAAAGATACATAGATAAGTAAGGTTTTCATGGTTTATTCTTACAATTTGTGTATTACATCGAATTTTCATTGTTTATATACTCGTATAAATTTTCATTATTTACATATATTATTTTTGTTCTTTTTTTTTTTTTGAGGATTTTTCATTGTCCTTATTAGTCGGACGTTTATTTATTTATATAATTTTTCCATGTATTTGAACGTACAATATAAGTCTATAACTTTTCCTTTTTTTTTTGTTATATAAAAATTTTCTTACTTTCTTAGTATTTCTTAGTTGAAAACTGTTTTGTATTTATATAAATATTAGAAGTTCTTATTTTAACACTGTTTTGTAAGTTTTGTTTTTGTATTTTCGTTTTTTTCATATATATATAATGTGTTTTTTCTTATAACTTAAGATTATTTATTATTATTACAAAATTTTTCCATTTAAGTCAGTGGCAGTTGATTAACATATTAACTTATTTTATTAAGTCAGTTAGTATTTGTCTTCATATATGAATTTTTGTTTTGTTTGTTTTCTTTTACATTTATTCGTGTACAAGTATTTGAACTTTTTTTTTTTTTTTTTTTTTTTTTTTGAAGCAAATTTTAAATACATTGTAGTAGTGTTATTTTTTTTTTTTTTTTTTTTTTTTTTGGAAGTTTATCTATACATATATACATTTTTTCCTTCAACTTTTATTTTTTCTTTGGAGTTTCCTATTCGTGATTGCCTAATCCACAAATAGTTTTATATTATTGTTGTGGACTATTCGAGTTCCTTTTCCTATTTTGAGGATTGAATTTTCTTCGGATAGGATCTTTACAATTTCATAGGGGCCTTTCCACAGGGAGGTTAGTTTGTTAGGTCTTGAATGATTCTTTAATAGAACCTTGTCGCCAACATTAAATTTCTTACGGCTTACTTTTTGGTCGTAGTATGCCTTAGATTTTTGTTTTTTCTCTATCAGTATTCCCTTAGCTGTACGATAACCATGCTGTAATCGCATTTTTAATTCATTTGCGTAATGGTCGTAGTTATAAGTGCTTTCGGGGTTTTGTCTGAGAGAACTGGGTATTTCGGCTGGGAAACCATATAGTAATTCATGCGACGTGTAGCCTGTATTACTGTGGGGTGTAGTATTGTACACAAACATTGCGTAAGGTATCCAGGTGTCCCAAGTGAGAGGATCCTGGTTTACATAGTGGCGGAGGTATTCCACCAGAGTTCTATGGCTCCGTTCTAGTGCTCCGTTTGTTTGTGGATGAGAGGGTGCTGTATTGAGTTTTTTGACCTTGAATAAGGAACAGATGTCCTTAAAAAGTGCGCTGAGAAAATTTGCACCTCGGTCAGTTAATAGAGAAGATGGTATGCCGTGCTGGCAGACGATATTTTCAACGAAAATTCTGGCCACGTCCTTAGTTTTGGCGCTGGCCAGTGCGTAAGCTCCTGAAAATTTAGTCAAATCGTCTTGAAACGTTAGTAGGTATTTATTTCCATTATAGCTGACTGGTAATGGTCCTACTATATCTAAAGCAATTGTTTCGAAAGGTTTTGAGCTTGTTGTGGTTATCTTCATAGGAATTCTAGGATTCCTTCCACTTTTGTTTATCTGGCAGGAAGCACATTTTCGAATATACGCCGCGACGTCAGCGGTCATTGTGCGCCAGTAATATTTTTGCTTCAATCTTTTGATTGTTCGGGTGGCTTCTTGGTGTCCTCCGAAAGGTGAGTTGTGGTATTCCGCGAGTAACTTTTGTATTTCGTTAGGATCTGTTAGAAGCTTCTTTTTATTGGAGAAAACGTACATTGTCACGTTGAGGTGAGCAAAAGTTTCTTTTAGCAAGTTATTGAGTGCTACTTTTGATTCGTTTTCTATCAATGGGACTAAAATTCCAATGGAATTGAAATTCCGGTGTTCGCAAATCTTCTTCAGATCAATAAGGGAACTCTTAGCGGTTTCCTGGTCGCTTCAGTTTCTGAAAGGCAATGGCAATGTGATGGCGCATAACCCATCTTGCTCATGAAACGTAATTTTACCTACGTCTGGCTTGGTGAAGTTTGGGATTCTTCCTGCCAGGTTTTCTTCCTCAGCAGAGTCTATCAATGGGAGGATTATAATACGTAGTCCAAGTTTCTTCTTGGTATAGATGGACCCTGTGTGTTCTTGCCATACAAGATTGGTAGTATCTTTGTATGATTGTGCAGCCACATCTTCTTCGAGTTTGGCTTTACTTCGTGTGGTGACGAGGATATTATTTTTGATGGGATCGACTTGGGTAGTCATTGTTATACGGCTGAGAGCAACAGCATTTGCATTTTGCTTTCCTTTTCTATGGACGATTGTGTACTCATTCTCTTCGAGTAGAATCCTCCATCGCATAAGTCTGGATGTAGGATCCTTTCGTCCTATAAGCCACTGTAGGGAGCTATGGTCAGTTACTATTGTGAACTTTCGTCCGTAAACATATGGTCGGAACTGTGCTAATGCAAAAACGATTGCTAATAATTCCTTTTCAGACGTTGTATACCGTGTTTCGGCGTCGTTTAGGGTTCGGCTAGTGAAAGCAATAGGTTTATCTTGTCCTATTGTACCTTGAGATAGGACTGCTCCTAACGCAACATTGCTAGCATCCGTGGTTATTATAAACTCCCGGTTAAAGTCTGGATAAGCCAGTATTGGTGGGGTAATAACCTTTCTTTTTAAAGCTGTGAAGGCCTCATGACAAAAGGCATCCCAATGAAATGGAACATTCGTCCGAACTAATCTGCTTAATGGTTTTGCCAGTTCGGCGAAATTAGGGATAAATTTTCTATAGTAGCTTACAAAACCGAGAAAAGATTTTACGTCTTTTTGTTTCTTGGGCGTTGGAACCGTTTTTACCGCTTTAGTTTTTTCTGGATCTGGTTTTATACCTTCCTTTGAAATAACATGTCCCAAGTAGGTGAGCTCTTTCCTTATGAAGTGACACTTTTCTGGTTGTACTCTCAGGTTGTGCCTTTGTAATCGCTCGAAAACTCTGGTAAGTCGGGAATTGTGATCGTTCAGATCGTATCCGTAAATTACAATATCATCTATATAGACGAAACATTCTACTCCTTGGAGACCCATGAGTACATTATTCATAAGCCTTTGGAATGTGGCGGGTGCGTTTTTAAGTCCGAAGGGCATTCGATTATATTCGTAATGTCCGATGGGTGTGCTGAACGCTGTTTTTGCCTTGTCTCTATTGTCCATGCGTATTTGGTGGAAACCGTTTGCTAAGTCTAAAGTGCTAAAATATTTAGCTTTTCCTAGCTGGTCCAAGATATCAGTAATATTGGGCAATGGATATGCATCTCCGACTGTTATTTTATTTAAGGCTCTAAAGTCGACAACCACTCTCCACCGTTTTGTCCCATCAGGTCCTGCCTTCTTGGGTACTAGTAAGAGAGGGGAATTCCAAGGACTGAAACTTTGTTGTACTACTTCGTCCTGAAGCATTTCATTCACCTGTTTGTGAATTTCTTGCTTCGAGCTATCTGGGAGGCGATACGGTTTTATATAAAGTGGGGGCTTTCCTTCCTCAGTGATGATCTGATGCTCTATGGCGTCAGTATATGTGAGGTAGTCACCCTCGAGAAGAAATAGGTTATTATAAGTGCGACAGATATTCAGGATAGATTTCCTTTCCTCCTGGTTACAATGACGCAACTCTAGGAGTGATTCTAGCCGTTCAAGCCTATTTTTTTAGAAGATTTTGGGTTTCGTCCGCCTGTAACACATTGTAGTCATCCAGATCTTCCCATCCGACTTCTATGTCGTTGGTACGTACTTCCTGATCGGTGTCTAATGTGTTCATTAATAGTACCTTTATTTTGTTGTCCTGTGATGTCGTTAAAGTATTACCCAGATATATCCCTGGCATGATCTCGGATTTTGTTATTATCAGTTCTTGACTAAGTTTTCCTTGGAATGGAATCTCCATTATTTGTTGAGATCGTGAATGCAATTTTATGTAGTCGACCGTGGTGTTTCGTTTTAAATTTACTGGGGATATTGGAGTTTCAGGTTCATGTTTTCCTGAACTCAGTTTTTCGGCAGTTTCCTTACCTTTTCTGTTACCACAAACTTTATTTAAATGGGGAGAGGAAGATTCAAGGCTGGTTGGTTTCGTTGTGTTTGTCACAGCATCAGATCCGGCCCGTAGGCAAACGGATTCGGATGTTGACTCACGAACGGTGTTATCCAATTTTTCAAGAATGCCTGTATTATCCGTGGAAGACACCTCGTAAGGCGTGGCATTCTGAATATTTTCCTTGACCTCATTTTTGTTCCCTAAAGGCTGCTCGAGTTCTACCATGGTTCTTTTCTTCACAGCGAATTTAAGGAATCCCTTTTCAAAGTTAATGTGGCACTGGTGCTTCGCAAGGAAATCGCTTCCCAGTATGCCATCGTGTTGGAAGTCTACGTTGCTTCCCACTACAAATAGATTATGCTTAAAGGGTATGGAGTGCCTATCAGTTCTGAATTCGAACTCCCCCAATGCCTTTCCGCATGTGCTGACCGTTTTCCCAGCAATGGTGGATATAGTCACTGGGTCTGAATTGTCTACAGATTGTTCAATATAAGGATTGTCTAATTTGATAACACTGATGTCGGCGCCTATGTCAATGAGGAAAGTCGAGTATTTTTTATCCGATGGATTAAATTTTACACGTATTACTGGCTCCTTAAATTCAGGGCAGAAAAATACGCGCATTTGATAATTTACCTCGGGATGGGGTGTATATCGGCGATTGTCTGCACTCGAGAAGGATTGCCGTTGCTCGCTGCCCGAGTGAGTTCGTTTCCCTGTTGTGAATTGGATACCCTGTTAATATTTTGATTTTGTCGGGTATTTCGATTTTCAATGCGGGGCGAGTTTGTTATTGTCCTATTTTGAGATTGATTGGGCTGAGTTCTGAAAGGATTTCGACTCGTTGAAGGTTGGTCCTGGTTTCGCATATGAGCTAACCTGGTTCTGCACTCTGCCTGAGTGTGATTGTACTTCCGACAGTATGTGCATTAGAGACGTTCAACCTCTGTCTTAATGCGTTGGGGGACGAAATTTGGAAAATTTGTGTTGCGATAACAAGTCGCAGAAGTATGTCCCCTCTTGTTGCATGTTTGGCAAACAATTAGTTGGTTTCTCCTAAAATTGTTAGTGGAAGTTTGCATTGAGTTATCGCTGTTCAATCTTTGAGATTGTTCCAAAGCGTAGCTAATGGCTGTTTTGATATTTGAAGCCCTATGCGCTTTTACTAAGATTTTGAGGCTGGAATTTCGTATCCCATCCTCAAACGTATTCAACGCGAGTCTCTGATTCTCAGCCAGAAGATAAGTTCTGACTGCAGGATCAGGTGAACTAGCGTATGTGGCGCTGTCCAATTCATGCAGGTGGTGTGTGAGTCTATTTGAAAATTCTTTCACACCCTCCTTGCTATCCTGTTTTGTTGCCACTAAGTTATTTTGGGCAGCAGACCTAGAGATGAGAGGTTTAAATTCTCTCTCTAATTCTGAAACAAGATCTTCCCAGGTAGAAATGATTTTATGGCTGATACAATCATGCGCCGGTCCCTGCAATCTGGTCTTGATCACCCTTAGAATAAAAGATTTCTGGTTGTCATCTTGTGCTTGTGAGAACAAAATGTCTCCACAAGAGACGAAACCCTCTAATTCGTCAGGATTACCGTTAAATACCGGCACGAGTCCCAGTATGTCGCTTAATCCGAATCCGTAGTTCATTCTAGAACTTTGTTCGCGTATTTCCGTTCGTAACGTTTCCGAAGTTTCGTCCTCGCGATTTTGTATGAGAACGCGTACCCGGTTTATTTTTGTCGCTCACGACGTATTTGTGAAACAGACCTTCCCAAATGATGGTGAAAAGGGGTAGAGAACAAGGAGATGAGATCTTCATCGTTCCTAGCAAGAAGAAAACACAAGACGAAAAAACTTCTGCAAACTCGTTTAAATTCGATCCTATATGAGGATGTTTGTTCTGTTCAAAGTGAGAGAAATCAACCCGTTCGCCCCAAGGAAAAAGTGTCTAAACTGTCGAGAGAAAAATATCCCAGAATAGATTTTCAAAAATCGCAGATGATTCAGAGAAAAATTCGACCCAAAGAAAACTTTCCAAAAAGGACGCTAAGGACAAGGACCAAGAATTTAAATTTTGTTCGTTATTGTCCAGCTTATCACGTAAGAAAAATCTTTCCCAAAAAGTTGAAATAATTTCAGGAAATGTATGTATATATGTATGTGTATAGTAAATTCAATATATATCAAAAAATCAAAAAAATAAAAATCTAATTTGTAGTTTATTTTTGTATGGGGTTTTTATTATATAGTCCCCCTTTCGTAGAGTAAAATATAGGAAAGCCAGATAAGTGAAGTTTAAGGGTTTTTAGTAGTCCCCGTTTAGATAAATGGAATGCTGTAAAAAATTTTAATTTATTTGGTTTTGGGGATTTTATTTGTCCCCGTTTGTATATATTTAAAAATGTAATTTCTTTAGGATGGCAAAATGTTTCGAAAATATTTGATAAAACAATTTTTTGTTAACTCTTAGGGGTTTTCTTTGACTATTTAGTAATATAACGGTTCTTTTCTATTCTCTTTGTAAAAAGGAAAAATATTTAAGAATTTTCTTTTGTAAATGAAAAAACAATTTTTAATTCACTTTAGTGGTTTTATCTCTTTGTAAAAAGGAAAAATATTTAAATATTTTCTTTTGTAAATGAAAAAACAATTTTTAATTCACTTTAGTGGTTTTCTTTTCCCCGTAAAATATATATATACGTTTTAAAATTGTTTCCACTTTAATTTTCACAAGTTCACTTTAGTCTTAAATGTCACTAGTTAATTAAATAGAACAAAAAGTCATACCTTATGCTTATGCTGGAGCTCGTTGATGTTGATCCTGGTATTGTTTGGGCTGTTGTCGTCAAAAGAAATTTCCTGCTGCTGCTGCTGTTCGGCATCGATCGTCCTTCGGCTTCTGGATGCAGCTGTTCTTATTTTTTTCACTCTTGCCGGTGTTTAGCCCCAGGCACGCGGTTGTTATCAAAATTTTTGGTTTTTATTTAATTATTCACTTACTCCTGGTGTCTAACCCCAGGGAACGCTTTAAAAAGTTTTAAGTTTAAATTACTTTCCGGTGTTGTAGCCCGTAATACGCTTTAAAATGTACGTATCGTTGATGTGTCCACGAACTTCGTATTCGTGTTTGGCAGCAGATTTCGTGTCGCAGTGGGCACGAATTTAGACAGATGATGTTTAGTGAACCGGCTGAGAGTACCTTCAGCAGAACAACACGTTTGCTTTTGTGTCATCCAACAGTGTTCCTTTGGTAGGGGATTGTTGGATAATCCCACGCCGCTTCTTCTTCTGTAGTAGATTGTTCAATTCCACTGCTGCCACCAACATTTTTTGTTGTCTTCTTGGTTTCAGGAAGCGTGTTTCTTAATCCTTAAAAGGACTAAGTGATCTCTTAATTAATTAGCTTCTGAAAACCTGTCGCACAACAGGGTTCGTTGCCGTGCTTCCTCTGAGTCCAAAGGGAAGAGCAACGTCCTTGGATTTGGCCTTCGTCCTTAGTCTTCAGTGGGGGGCAGGTGTTGGATAAAATTAAAAGTTCGTTTTTGTTTTCTTTGATATGTGTTTATTACTTTACTCAAGATTATTCAAAGATTTTCCTGGGGTACTTCCTTCAGGGACAATAGACGAATTTAAACTGCTGCCCGGAGATCACTAAACCATTCCTTTATAAAGGAAAAGGAATCGAAAATTGTATCCCAAAGGTACACATTTTCGTGCAACAATCTCGATCTTTTGGATATTTCGAGCGAGATGTTGTGTTTACACAAGATAAGAAATCAATTTCTTGAATTCTTACGAAACTATTACGCAGATGTGTGAATGTATCTGCTTTTGAGTTTTTGTTTGTTTAACTCAATGGAATTTTTGGGATAGAGATAACGATCTCTGAATTTTGGATTTGGGTGATGCTGTGGAGCAAATATAGAACAGTAAACGAATATTGGATTCGTTGATTGTGAATTTTAATTTTAATTTTGATTTTGGATTTAATTATGCCGTGGGGGCAAATGTTAGGCAATAAACGAATGTTTGATTCGTTTATTGCGAATTTTGGATTATGTTTGGGTTTTTTCAGGTTTTGATAGGATTTTGGGTTTTAGGGCAATATTGCTGGGATTTTGGATTAGGAATGGGAGAAAAAGATGCTAGGGATTTTTTGGAGCACTACACTACTGTATATACTATACGATATGTTGAATGAAAAGGAAATTCGACTTCAAAAGTGGCAAAGTAGCCTCCAACATTACTTACGAAATAAAAAACGGTCTGCAACAGGGAGCGGTCTTATCTCCCATCCTTTTTAATATTTACACCAGCCACTTGATAGGTTCTCTTCATCATACCATTGAGTATGCAGACGATCTGATAATATATAGAACAGCACAAGAAATTGAAATCATTAACAGACTATTACAAGGGGATTTCAATGATGTTCCGCGATACTGCGACAACTGGAAACTCAAAATCAATATCCAGAAGTGTGAAACCATCCTCTTTAGAACACCACTGCCTGAAGCTACCAAAGACACAAGGAAAAACCGGCGAAAGCTAGCTATTATGGGACTTTGGCGGAAATTAGGATCCGGTTATTGTGTGTATTAAACTTTGGCGAATGTTTATTGTCCTTCGGTTGAAGGTCCGGGTTGCAGCGCTCCGCCGCACACTGCTAGCACACAACGAATCCACCGAGCGGAAAGCACAAATAAAACCCGCAGATCGTTTACGGATTTAATTCTTTTTTTATTTCGTACCACTAATTGTTCCTAAATTGCGCACTAGGCCGGATTCAAACTAAATAAGTGTCTCGACAATATTTTTATTAAACACGCAGCGAAGCCCATGCACGAAACACACGTTACTCCCTTAGATTAAATTAACCGAAATTCGGATACGATACTAACTACCTCCTCGACGTTTCTCACTACCACCTCGACGTGATAATTGTCGTCCCGTTGACGATCGAAATCTGACTAATTATCTCAACCCCAAAAATATCCTGGTACAGATCGTATCTATATCTGCACAGAGAAATTTCCTATTCGCATTGCTAACAGAATTTCCGAATCTCTGTTAGCAGCATGTTATTAAGTCCCAGGGGTGATTTATCATTCCTGAAAGAAGAAACTCGCTCATCATCGAACATCATTATCACCATCCGTGGTGGTGGTCGAAATTCAGTTCGCCGCTTGTCGATTGTGTGCCGCCTTATTTACTTAACACATCTGGCGCGAAGGCCGACAGATATCCTGCAATTTGAATGGACGTATGGTGGCGGGTTTTATTTGACTTTTGTCAATACACCCGAAATCCATTAGATCTTTCTAATGGGTGTGAAATACAAAAAAGGCACCATGGGATAGGAGTAGTTCCTTTGTAGGTTTTAAACCTCATACATTTTTTTCGAATTATCTCGTTGAGATAATTACGGTTGCCGTTTCTTTTGTTTGCCGATAGATTTGGTGGTCTTTGAGGCACGTGCATCCGTTAGTCGGCTAATTTGCTGGCGATAACAAATCCTTGCATAGACGTTTGAAATTGCCAATTCAATGGAATGTTCCTGGGGGCAGGCAGATTGAATGTTTCTTTTTTGTTTCAGGTATGATGACTTACGAATGTTGAGCTTGGCATTAAAAGCTTTGGGATGTTCGGTTCCTTGCTTTTTGGTGTCGGCTCAGCGTTGGTTACAAGTTGTTGACCCCTAAGGCGGGATTTTGGGACACGCGTCTGTGGGGCGGGTGCAACGTTTTCAGGGTAGGTATTTCCGTGAAGGTTAGGAACCATACCTGCGCGGAATTGTGCGTTCGTAGAACGCTACAGGACCACACCAACAACCACTGGAAACCAAAACTGTAGTCAAATACTTAGGCATCTGGTTGGATCAGTATCTATATTTTAACAAACATGTGGAGGCTGCCCTGGTCAGGGCAAAGAAAGCTTATGCTATGACAAGAAGACTGTTTCACAGTAGTCAACTTGACAGCAGAGTTAAAGTTATATGGTACATGGCTCTCATCAGACCAATGATCATATATTGATGTCCAGTGTGGTTTAATGTGGTATCTAGCTTAATGGAAAAGATTCGGATTTTTGAGAGACAATGCCTCAGCACGTGTCTCAATTTACATCGGACTCCTGAATCTGATCACTAAAAATACTATCTCAATGAAGCGTTGTACAGTGGCGCCAATCTATACAGAGTGGATAACTTTCTGATCAAGTTGATCCGAGAGCATCTTGCAATATCAATGAGTTCACCGAACGATTTAATTTTTGGTCCATATCATACAAACAATATGAAGGGGTACGTCGCAATGGCTTTATTCCACCAGAAGCATTCCTCAGTCTTGACATGAACGGCCTCATACAAAATGAATCAGCTATACTGTTGATTTATCACGTGCGTCGGTCGGGTATAGATAAACGAATATGTTATAATCGAGAGGTTATGAGCGCGATGAAGAGCGCCCGCAGTTCAGTAGGGCAGCAGCACATTAATATCGAAAAGACACGAATAAACAAGCCCAGCGATTTTGGTGGTTGAGTGGTGTGCGGCGATCGAACGGCCCCGAACGAATGTATTTCGTAGCAGAATGTGCGGCGAGCGAACGGCCACCAACTAATATATTCTGAAGTCAAGGATATCTAATTGAATTTATTGCAATCAATTACCTGTCGTGGTCCACGGACTGGCGACGCACCAATCTAAAGAGTTTCCAAGGGGGGGAAATGTCCACAGCAACCTACTGCGAACATACGATATGGGTTGCCACAAGAACCTGATGATGAGTTGGTGTAACGCTCTCCGTGGTGCCAGGGACAAACGAATTCTCCATGACAGTGATATCTCCAATGCCCCAGACCGCATGCATGCACGGCGATCAGTGAAAGAGATGAATCAGCCACAGATCGAACATCTCCCAAATGGTGGTGGCTAAGCGAGGAGAGGACTTCACTTCCTCAGATATAGTATGCCTCTCAAGAGCATCGCTCTCCTTCCTCTTGCCCCCCCTCCCCCTGTCCGCCTTTCCCAATTACTTTTGGGTAGCTATTTTATTTAGTTTTTTATTTCTTATTTTATGTTTTATTCGTTTCGTTTTGAAGTTTTTGTTTGTTATTATAATAAAAAAAAAATAAAAAAATTAAAAATTGTAATAATAATATATACACATAGATGTAAACGAGGAGTCCCTCTAATATATGACTTATTTCATATATATATATATATATATATATATATATATATATATATATATATATATATATATATATATATATATAAGAAGAAAAAAAAAGATGTACGCCGAAAGGCATATATAAAAATCAAGTTGTAATGTGTAATTTAGAGAGCTCGCATAGAGCCAGTAAATTAATTTAAGGATTGTGATTGTAGAAAAGCGTTTAACATTTAGCCCTAATATTATACATGTAAAAAGAATTAGGAAAATAAATGTGGTTTAAAAACTAAAAAAAAAAAAAATTAGTTGGTGTAATCTCTAGGACATCACACTGGGTTTTCTATATGGTGATCCGCTGCACGGAATGTTAATGTAACACTGTCAAATAAGTTACTTAGCGAAGCGGGTTTGTGGGTAGTTGAAGTTATGTACCGGGCACGGGCACTGTTTTACTTCAATCCTCAACGAAAGAGTTCTCTCGATGTCACACCGGAACAGACAATATGAGGGTTGATTCCAACGATTGAGCGGGCACAGAACAGCAAAGTCAAGCACTCTGATATGGTTCAATTTATTTTATTGTTCCTTTTATTTCCTTTCTAATTAAAACGCCAATAGATTTTATTTATTGTTCCTTTTTATTTTCTTTGGTTAAAACATCGATATATTTAATTCACACTTCAATTTACGATTGTCTTAGTCGAGTGACTTTAGGAACTTAACTAACTGGTAATTTTTAATTTTATTTTGCGAAATAACACTTGGTTTGGACAACACTTGTGTCTTGGATATTTGGTATTTTAATGCTAACAGTAAGTTCACATAAATTTTCTCTAGTTGTTAACCGCTTCTCAAAGATAAGTGAGAGTACATAGATGAATGCAGACCGAGCTTGGTATTAACTAAATAACACAGCACATGCAGTAAAAATCCTTGAAACCAGGGAAACAAACCACCCGAAAGAAATAAGTTATTGACTGTCAATAGGTTCTATTCGAAACACGTTAAACAGAGGATTAATGCGGGATAAATGGCTTAACTAAGAAGGAGAAACTTTTACACTCGACGGGGGAATACTTGCGTCCGACGCGGTTGACACGATGTCCTCGATTCGACTGGTTAAGGATGAAATTTGACCCCATAAAATTGGCCCAGCCTCCGGCGATTGTGATGGGTTTCCACCGCACACCATCGCAGGAGAAACACCCCTTCCGTCATGCAGTGACCAATGGGAGCCGATCAGCATCCCATTGGAAAGCCCATGCACAATATCGTCTCTATGAGGACGAATGTCTTCCCATTGGAAGGAAGGACAAACGAACGCTCATCGAAACGAATAGATGGGAGATATGTAGCTGGGTACACATAAACATTGGTAGCCCTAACATCTCTATCCTAACAATAGAGGGTATATTGAATACCGAAATGTAATCCAATGCTTAAGCGCTAAAAATGCGGCTTGTTTGCACAAGTCAAAAAAATACATTAGGATTGCCTAGGCAGTGGTGATCCGTGATAATTGGATGCAGCTGCAAGGGCATCGATTTGCATGATATGCTCATGGGATCGGTGATTGCTTGAGAAAAGCAAACACAGAAGGATTTCCGTGAGCATGATTGCAATGAATTGCGATAAGGGGACTGCGGAAGATTTCCCAATGGTTGGTAATGGGCATGGGTGCCTACCAGAGGAAACAAAAATGTTTTAAAAGGTTACAGCGATGTGGATGAGGCTGGTGCAAGGTGATGATCTTGCCATGGAATGTTTTGCAGGAAGCTTAACGCTGCCTAATTGCAGGTAAGTACCACGGGGTAAGATAGAAAGAGGAAGGTTTAAGAGAGTTAAGCGATGGGTGCTTCTTCGGCGCCTTGAAGACACCCCACAGGTTCTAATGAAAAGTACAATTCAACCACATTGGTAACCAGATATCGCACAATGTTCACTGAACAGCACATCTACACGAATGCAAACAATAATTTGTATGTGTAATCAACTATTACCATTATTTATTTTAATTAAAGTTTATCAAGATTAACATGATTTCTTCGGATATTAAAAAAACACGAGAAGAAGCAGAGAATAGAATTCGTTCAATACATTTACTACAACTGACAGTTCGACAATTAATTTTCCCTGTCAGCTGATTGCTGACATTTATTATTGGTTTGGTCGTTGGCTGCATTTAGTTGCGAATCCGAAACATTCCGCCCGCCTTCGCCAATCGTTGGCGAACCCTGTTGTTCCTGGTCCTGGGGCATGGTCTTCTGGGGATGTGGTCTGGAGGGAGCCGTCCGCCGTGAGGATCGCGGAAGGATGGAGGATCTTGGAGGCCCGGAAGGTTGGTGACGACGAGATGGTCCCTTCCGTCTCTGTAGTCCGTTACCTTTTGCGGTCGCGGAACTGGCCATGTGATCTCGGTTGGAGTTGTAAAGTCGCAACCCACGATCATTGACCACGTAATGGCTGGTGGTTGGTCTCACCACATCGAGCCCAGTGGTGGTGAAAAGTGCTGCGCCCGTTGGTGCCCGTCCGAGCTAAGCGGCCGGCGGGGTGCGGCCATTGGGGTGTGAGGCCGCAGCGGTGTCATGCATGGCACCGTCCGCGGGTCCTGGCTGACTGGCGAGCGCGGACCAAGTGCCTCCCGGGCTCATTCGCGTACCGCCTCTGCTTGTTCATAGAGAGGTATGCTTGCTTGTAGGGATTTGGTTGCTCTTTGGGTGCTGGGGAGTGCCGCACGCCAAGCGGGACATTGCGCGCTCCTACTCCTCTTGTGGTGGCCTCGGTGGTTCCGGTCATTGGCCTGAGCTTGGCCAACCGGTGTCTCTGGTGTGGTGTGGTGCCTTAAAGCCTTTAGACAGTCGGGGTCCCGGCTCTTCGATTGCCCATTCTCTTTGCGGTAGTTCAGTGGACGGGGGCTATGTCCTATAGGCGGGCCAGGAAGGTGGTCGGCGATAGATGATTGCATGAGCCTTGTTTGTGGCTCTCGAAGTCGATGGCGATAGTACCTCCTCTTGGTATTCTGATGTGAGCTGATATGTTCAGTCGTATGGTCGACCAGTTCCCCTGAGTCGGAGTTATAGATTCGCAACCAATGAGAAACGGCCATGTGATGGCTGGTCAATAGTCGTCAGCCGTTGGAGGGGCTTGGGCCAGTCAGCGGCGCGCCCGTCAGTATCCACCCCAAGTGAGTGACCTGGGCGTTGATGTACGAGTGGTCGGACTTCCTAAGTCCGGGCGTGAAAATGGCCGGGTACACATCGGGACGATTATCCCTTGAGGGGATGTCGGGATATGCAAGGTCCAGAACTTCCGCGATGGCGAGGTCGCCATGTAGGAATCGTGGGGGTGGCACGTAGTCCGAGAGAGGAGCAGGATGAGTGCGTTGGTAGTCCAACCTCGCGAGCAGTCGTGGCGAGGCATTATCGTGATTGACGAGTGGGCCTTAGCGGCGTGGCAGCGGGTGCCTCCGACTCCATTAACTGGGACGAACAGCGCCCTGTGGCGGTGGTGCAGCCGCTGAGCGAGGGATTCGGAGATAAAGGTGACCTCGGAGCAGGGGTCTATCAAAGCACGGGCCTCCATCTGGGGTTGGTTTCCTGATTTCATGACGACGCGTGCAGTAGCAAGGAGGGTCGCTTGCGGAGAATTGCACGTCAGGGTATGTGAGCACCGCCAAGAGCACTTAATCTGTGGTTACGGGAGGCATCTCTCCTTCAGATACACACACAATACAGATACACACACAACACACAAGCAAAATAGTGAAGAACACCAAACAAAAATCGAAAAAGAAAATGCACTAGAGCTGTATACCATAGCGATAACATAAAAAATCCACATCAGTCGAATGTACTTCAGTTTAGAAATCGAATTCGTACACACGGCGGTGGCCTGATGGGTTCCGCTTTGGTTCAATTTTTGGTGATTATAACTGTCATAGCGTCAGTTCGAATCACACGTTCTTCACTATCATCCCAAACGCTATAATACTCCCCTCCTCTTGCACTCCCAACACCTCATCATACTGCGACAAGAGAACAGCAACGATTCTGGTCATGTCAGTTTTACTTTTTTGCACATGACTACTGTTGTTTTGTAGTCTTTCCATGACTATCCTGTGCGCGCTGCCCCATGGGTTGTTATTTAATTCATCCCTTAGCGAGCAGAACGCGTCATATTTACTTTTGCGGATCACATTTCTCAACTCTTTCTGTTTGTTGACAAATCCCGCATCCATCTGTGGGATGGTGTTGCGGTTCCTCGCTCTTTGTTGCAAGCGTCTTAACCTGTTGCACTCCGATCCCACATGGGCGATTTCTAAGTTCCACCAATACACTGATTTGATAGCCTCTGCTGGTTGTCTTTGTCGTAGCATCGAAGTATCGCATGCGGTAGTTAGCCACTTCATGACTTTTCCAGCCTGACTGTTCGCATTGGCCTCTGCGTCAAACTGTGCGATTTGGTCTTCCAGTATATAATAGAGCAGTTCCCCATCGAGGTCCTTCTCTTTCCACCCATTTTTTTGGGCTTTCTTCGCCAATTTGCCCGTGATGAATCCCCTGTACGGTAATATTTCGTACATCACGGCTTGGTGGTCACTATGGGTATAGTTGGCCAAAATTCGCCACTCCCTACTTCTTGCCAACATCGAGCTGGTAAATGTGATGTCGATTTTGGACCGGCCTCTCTCGTTTATAAAGGTGTCATCGATACCATCATTAAGTAACACCACATCTAGCACTGCGAAAGCTTCAAGCCTCTACTATTGGTCCTTGTGCTTCCCTATTCTACTGCCCATGCGTTGAAATCTATAGCAACTATAAGAGGGCTCTTATCTCTAGCTTCTTGTTATTCTGTCCACAAAGCATTTGATATATTCTATTTCCCTTGGCGGAGCGTAACAACAGTAGAAATGAATTCCTCTGATCTTGGCATAGGTAATTCCTTCCTGCCGCTGCGCACTTCTGCATTCCATGGGGGAATTTCCAGATGTCCAGATGATCGCTGTTCCGCTGCTGTTTTCCGCACATATAATAGTAGATACCAGTGCCAGGAATCCTGTACTTCTCATTGATGAGTACCACGTCGGCACCATATTCCTTAACCGTTTGGGAAAGGGTATCTTGTGCGTCTCCACAATGGTTTAAGTTGATTTGAAGGTACTTAAACCTGTCCATTTTTATTGAGAAGATTGGACATCACGTTTTTAAATGCTCGGCATTTGTAACTCCCTGTTGGGTGGTGGTTACCGACTTTGCATCCTGATTCGCAGAACATGCATTTGGGTTGTGCTTACAACCCATTGCTTTGTGGCCTTTTCCTCCGCATTTCAAACAGTTTTCCGAACGATTTTTTTTCGAATTTGCAGGATTTCGCCACATAACTGTATTGCCAACATCTGAAACATCGTGCGGGTGCGATGCGTTCTCGAAGTCTACATCTTACCCATCCAACCCGTAGGAAACCTGTAGCCTGCAACATGCTAGCCTTTTCTCTTGGTAGGCGGCTCATGGCAGCCTGTGTGCCATCTGGTTTCCTTCTTAACCACTTTACCGCTTGCTTTGGGATCGCGCTCAGCGCATGGAACTTGTGGGGGTTCAAGTAGGTGTGCCTAACACGGCACGCGGTTCACTCGAATCCCCATCAATGTTTCATGGGAATTGTCACCAAAAGAATTGAAGCATCATTAATGTTTCGTTGAATATCCACAAAAATATCCAGAGAAGCCCATGAATAAAGGTGCACCTAAAGGAAAATACAGGAAATGCACTGGTGTAATTTTGATAATAAAGTTTCTTTTATTTTTTTCGTTGATTCTATGTTTATTGCTAATTATACACTTGTAACTTTTGGTGAGGTTAATCCGTACGTGCGTGCGATAATCCAAGAACACGGTTGAGATGAAACAGCAGAATGTAAGGATGGCCAACACACTAAGGGAGTACGCCACGGTGGCATTTCCGCGAGTTAAAACTGTGTGCATTATAAAAATCGAACAACAAAAACTTGCTGACCGAATGGAATTGGAATAGATCTAATTTAAAATAGAACTCGTTTTACTCTTTAATGGGAATGGTTGTTAGTACTCAAATTGCCGGCAGACACGTCTTTCCTTTGGATTGTGCGAATCGTAGCATGTGCACTAGTGTGCACACGCAGCGGTTGTTGAATCACGACCGATCTGGTTGATGGTTGTAAAAAATGAATGTTCTAATTAGGGGTGAAATTCTGTGTTCTATCTTTGCACACGGGACAACCACTAGAGATCAAGCCTCTGCTCTCTCATTGTCACGCCCGTCGAAGTGTGGTGGATAATCGGTTAATCGATAATCGACGAACATGGGAGAATGAGATAACAGAAACACGATGTATGATGATCTCGCGGTGGGTTTGGTTGCGTGTGCATGAATCAATGTAGCTCTGAGCGTAACCCATTGCCCTAATTCGGTGGATATGAGGAAAATTAAGCTGGTGAATGAAATGTCTGGAGAAAGTGAAAGGGGCGCCGACATAGCTAGAGAAATCTGATCATTGGAACTAACTTAAATGCTTTGATAATTTCCCCAGCGGTCGCAAGATTAAGCAACCGGGTCGTTTGATCAGACTATGCCGTTGCCAACCGACATGGTGCGATTTCCTGTGGAAATCTCATGGGTTAGCGAAATGGGGTTGCCATGTGGCAAAAAGGTAGCTAAACTCAATTATGCATTATCTGCATAGGATAATGAGTTTAGCTATGCGTCCGTTTAACACGTTTTGCAGGGGAATAGCTTATAAGGGGAATGGTTAGAAATGACGCACTGAAAGCGGTCGAAATAAGGTATGGAACTGTGGGCTGGTACTCCATGTGGTATAGAGAATCCCCACAAACTCTATAGCGGGCGCTATCAGTTACAGTGGTCACGTCATCTAAATCACGACCCTCAACCGTGATTTCCTGTGATACTGTTTTGACATTAGCATTTTCCTTTAGTACTTGTGGTACCCGTGCTTTCAGTGTCTCGGTGGTGGCCTCTGGTCAGCGCTTCAGTTCTAGCAGCAATTCCTCTTTTGCTGTCTTCTCGAACTTTATTTACGATATTTTTGAGTTCACTTAGCTCGGGCTTGACCTTCATAAACTTCAGTATATCCGCATATGTTTTTTTCCCCGGTTTTGGATATTATTATAGCGTTCGGGGGTGGTCTCCTTCTTTTCATAATGTTGGGCTTTCCAGTATTACCTTTTGGAGCCTCTTTACCCTCCAAACTCGCATCCCTCTTCCTTCCCATCTGGCCAATTGTAAACCAATTATGATTGGTTGACTCAACATTGACCTGCGCCGGGACCCTGCTTACGTCTGTGTGTGAGTTTTGCTTTGGCTGGATTTGCACGTTTCCACCGCTTGCTTCAGCCGGCGGAGATGGTTTCATTAAGCAATTTTTCCCCTCCTTATTGTAAAGGCAGCCAATGACGTCCACCAGCTCTGGCACAGCATTAGTAATATGCCTTCGCTTTTTAATTTTGATCGTTCTCGTTAATTCTGCGATCCGCTCTCCGAGCTGCCCTAACACCAAAGAACCATCATCACCTCCATCACGGTTTTGACCCGCGCTCGTCTCCAAATTTCCACTGCTTGTTGCTGCCATAAATCCTCTAAAAACCTTCCCTTGTACAACTGTGAAAAGCCCCGCTGAAGCTGTGAGTAGAGTTGAGCAAAATTGAATCTGCGAAAAGCGAATACTGTGGTGCACCTCTATAGTTTATCACCGATTGCCGGAAGTCCAATTGTACTAGATTCACTTCTTTCCCACGGCAGGTAATCCAAAAATTGTCATCAAGAGAAGAGACAAAGCGTCACTTGTTTTATATATATAAATGTTAATTTTTGTTAGACGGCACAATACTATTATTATATGCTATCGACTTTTGAACCGAAAACTAAACAGGAAAACGAAATAAACTCACGACTCGAAAGTTATTGATTATTAAGTATTAACTCGGGGTTGATTTCACGGTACGCGGCGGCGTGACTGTCCGCTATGACTGTTGAATAGTGACTGACTCTACTTAGGGGTGAAATTCTGTATTTCATTTTGCACACAGCACAAACAAAAGAGACCACGCCTCTGCTCTCTCAGTGTCACGCTCGTCGAAGTGTGGTAACTTCGGTTAATTGATAATTGACGAACGTGGAGAATGAGAGAACAGAAACACGATGTACTGCGATCTCGAGGTGGGTAGGTTGTGTGTGCTGGTATCAAATGCAGCTACTGAGCAGAACCTACTGACCCTGTGTTATGGCCGTGGTGAACTCAGAGAGCATTGAACCGTATGAAAACAGAATTATGGAGGAGGGGAGGTGCTATTCTCCTGCGAAAAGAGATCATTGATCCCAGGCGAATGGATGATCTGCAGAAAATCGATAGGGCGCTACATCGGCTAGGGCAATAATACCGTGGGAAAAACGCTAAGGAATGCGGCAATTACCCAAGCCAATGAATTATGATGCAACCGCGTCGTTTGATTCAACTTGGTTGTTGTGTAGTGCTCCAAAAAGCCCTACCATCTTTTTCCGCCATTCCTAATCCAAAATCCCAGCAATATTACCCTAAAACCCAAAATCCTATCAAAACCTGAAAAACCCAAACATTATGCAAAATTCGCAATAAACGAATCAAACATTCGTTTATTGCATAACATTTGCCCCCACGGCATAATTAAATCCAGAATCAAAATTAAAATTAAAATTCACAATAAACGAATCCAATATTCGTTTATTGTTCTATATTTGCTCCACAGCATCACCCAAATCCAAAATTCAGAGATTGTTATCTCTATCCTAAAAATTCCATTGAGTTAAACAAACAAAAACTCGAAAGCAGATACATTCACACATCTGCGTAATGGTTTCGCAAGAATTCAAGAAATTGATTTCTTATCTTGTGTAAACACAACATCTCGCTCGAAATATCCAAAAGATCGAGATTGTTGCACGAAAATGTGTATCTTTGAGATACAATTTTCGATTCCTTTTCATTTATAAAGGAATGGTTTAGTGATCTCCGGGCCGCAGTTTAAATTCGTATCTTGTCCCTGGAGGAGATACCCCAGTGGGAGAAGAAATAAAATTTGAAAACGAAGACAACCCGGTTTTTCATTTCACCTGGCCTGGAAGACCAAAAGAAGAAAAGGACATTCGACCCATATCTAAGGACGTTGCTCTTCCCTTTGGACTCAAAGGAAGCACGGCAACGAACCCTGTTGTGCGACAGGTTTTCGGGAACTTTTATAAGAGATCTCTTAGTCCTTTTAAGGATTAAGAAACACGCTTCCTGAAACCAAGAGCACAACAAACAATTTTGGTGGCAGCAGTGGAATTGAACAATCTACCACAGAAGAAGAAGACTCGTGGATTATCCAACAATCCCCTACCGCAGAAGAGGAAAACTGCTGAAGCAACGAGGCGATTCAGGAGGATACCGAAGACTGTTGAACACCGGCAAAGTGAGATTTTTTAAAGCGTATTTCCGGGGCTTAGAACACCGGAATGCATAGTGACATTTAAAATCTTTTTTTTTTAAACAAAGTAAAACTTACAAGCGTTGCCTGGGGCTTAGATACCGGCTGTAGAGAAAATCAAAGTGTTAAGTGTATGACGGCCACGAGTCCCGTCGACAATCCAGTGGAAAAGAGGAAAAGTCTTTTCCTTGTACAACAGTGACTACAAACAACTAGGAGCACAACACCAAATCTGCAGTAGATCCAGAAAACACAGGTATTAAATTTTTATTTATTTGTTAAGTGAAAAGTGATATAAAGGTAACTTAGTTGAAACAAAAAGTGAACTAAAATTAAAGTCAGTGTTGTAATTTTTGTCATTTTGTCTTGGAAATTGGCTCCCAAATAAGTAATTTTTTAAAATGTTTGAATTGTTAACTAAAAGGGGACGCCAAGAATAAATTGAATATTTATTTTAATTGTTCTTTTACACTGGGATACAGCTTATTAATAATTTGTGCAAGTGCATTTAAATTTAACTTGTTTTTCTAAGAATAATAAGCAAAGTTGTTCTCATTTTCCAAGAAGAGTATACGCATAAAAAAGCCCAAAGTGATATATATAATTAATAAAAGAAATTTTTCTCTCACACAAGCATATACAATATACAAGTACGCACTTACTTTTCGGCTAGTAGAGGCAAACATTTTAAATACATTTTTCTTAATAAACGTATCTTTCTTAAACGCATTTTTAAAAAACACATATTTTTGACAATTTTCAAAACTTTCTTCACGAATATATACATATACACATTTTTTCCAAAAACTTCTTCCAAAAATATCAACATTTTATTCTTCAAAAGGGGACAATATAAAAGACCCCACACAAAAATTAACTACAAATTTGGTTTTATTATTTATTTTTTGATATATATTTTAATTAATTATACACATAAACATCTATACATACATTTTCTTTTGGGAAGATTTTTCTTACGTGACAAGCTAAAACAATAACGAACAAATCAAAATTCTTGGTCCTTGTCCTTAGCGTCTTGTTTGGAAAATTTTCTTTGGGTTGAATCTTTCCCTTTGACTCATCTGTGGCTCTTCGAAAATCCATTTTAGGTTTAGACACTTTTTCCATAGGGCGAAAGGGTGGATTCTCTCACCTTAAGTAGAACAAAGGCTTTCTAATAGAATCAAAACTAACTGAGTTTGAAGACACTTCTCTTGTCGTTGGTCTTGTCTTTTCTCTTGGCCATCTTACCCAACAATAATGAAGATCTCATCGCTTGGTTCTCTACCCCTTTTCACCATCATTTGGGAAGGTCTGTTTCACAAATATGTCGTGAGCGACAAAAATAAACCGGGTACGCGTTCGCAGAGACCTGAGCCCGAGCTCATACAAAATCGCGAGGACGAAACGTCGGAAACGTTACGTACGGAAATACACGCACAGAGTTCTAGAATGAACTTTCCTATAGGATTAAACGACGTATTGGGATTCGTGCCGGTATTTAACGGTAATCCTGACGAATTAGAGGGTTTCGTCTCTTGTGGAGACATTTTGTTCTCATAAGCACAAGATGACAATCAGAAGTCCTTTATTCTAAGGGTGGTCAAAACCAGATTGCAGGGACCGGCGCGTGATTGTATCAGGCATAAAATCATTTCTACCTGGGAAGATCTTGTTTCAGAATTAGAGGGAGAATTTAAAGCTCTAATCTCTAGGTCTGCTGCCCAAAATAACTTAGTGGCAACAAAACAGGATAGCAAGGAGGGTGTGAAAGAATTTTCAACTAGACTCACACACCACCTGCATGAATTGGACAGCGCTACATACGCTAGTTCATCTGATCCTGCAGTCAGAACTTATCTTCTGGCTGAAAATCAAAGACTCGCTTTAAATACGTTTGAGGATGGGATACGAAATTCCAGCCTCAAGATCTTAGTAAAAGCGCATAGGGCTTCGAATCTTAAAGCAGCCATTAGCGACGCTTTGAAACAATCTCAAAGATTGAACAGCGATAACTCAATGCAAACTTCCACTAACAATTTTAGGAGAAACCAACTAATTGTTTGCCAAACATGCAACAAGAGGGGATATACTTCTGCGACTTGTTATCGCAACACAAATTTTCCAAATTTCGTCCCCCAACGCATTAAGACAGAGGTTGAACGTCTCCAATGCACATACTGTCGAAAGTATAATCACACTCAGGCAGAGTGCAGAACCAGGTTAGCTCATATGCGAAACCAGGACCAACCTTCAACAAGTCGAAATCCTTTCAGAACTCAGCCCAATCAATCTCAAAATAGGACAATAACAAACTCGCCCCGCATTGAAAATCGAAATACCCGACAAAATCAAAATATTAACAGGGTATCCAATTCACAACAGGGAAACGAACTCACTCGGGCAGCGAGCGACGGCAATCCTTCTCGAGTGCAGACAATCGCCGATATACACCCCATCCCGATGTAAATTTTGAAATGCGCGTATTTTTCTGCCCTGAATTTAAGGAGCCAGTAATACGTGTAAAATTTAATCCATCGGATAAACAATACTCGACTTTCCTTATCGATACAGGCGCCGACATCAGCCTGATCAAATTAGATAATCCTTATATTGAACAATCTGTAGACAATTCAGACCCAGTGACTATATCCACCATTGCTGGGAAAACGGCCAGCACATGCGGAAAGGTATTGGGGGAGTTCGAATTCAGAACTGATAGGCACTCCATACCCTTTAAGCATAATCTATTTGTAGTGGGAAGCAATGTAGACTTCCAACACGATGGCATACTGGGAAGCGATTTCCTCACGAAGCACCAGTGCCACATTAACTTTGAAAAGGGATTCCTTAAATTCGCTGTAAAGAAGAGAACTATGGTAGAACTCGAACAGTTTTTAGGGTACAAAAATGAGGTCAAGGAAAATATTCAGAATGCCACGCCTTACGAGGTGTCTTCCACGAATAATACAGGCATTCATGAAAAATTGGATAACACCGTTCGTGAGTCAACATCCGAATCCGTTTGTCTAGGGGCCGGATCTGATGCTGTGACAAACACAACGAAACCAACCACCCTTCAATCTTCCTCTCCCCCTTTAAATAAAGTTTGTGGTAACAGAAAAGTTAAGGAAACTGCCGAAAAACTGAGTTCAGGAAAACATGAACCTGAAACTCTAATACCCTCAGTAAATTTAAAACGAAATGCCAAAATCGATTTCATAAAATTGCATTCACGATCTCAACAAATAATGGAGATTCCATTTAAAGGAAAACTTAGTCAAGAACTGATAATAAAAAAATCCGAGATCATGTCAGGGATATATCTGGGTAATAGTTTGACAACACCACAGGACAACAAAATAAAGGTATTACTAATGAACACATTAGACACCGATCAAGAAGTAAGCACCAACAACATAGAAGTCGAATGTGAAGATCTGGATGACTACAATGTGTTACAGGCGGATGAAACTAAGAACTTTCTAAAAAATAGGCTTGGACGGCTAGAATCACTTCTAGAGTTGCGTCATTGTAACCAGGAGGAAAGGAAATCTATCCCAAACATCTGCCTCAGATTTAACGATCTCTTTTACTTAGAGGGCGACCATCTCACACACACTGACGCCATAGAGCATCAGATCATCACGGAAGAAGGAAAGCCCCCACTTTACATAAGACCATATCGCCTCCCAGATAGCTCGAAGCAAGAAATCCACAAACAAGTGAATGAAATGCTTCAGGACGAAGTAGTACAACAAAGTTTCAGTCCTTGGAATTCCCCTCTCTTACTAGTACCCAAGAAGGCAGGACCTGATGGGACAAAACGGTGGAGAGTGGTTGTCGACTTTAGAGCCTTAAATAAAATAACAGTCGGAGATGCATATCCTTTGCCCAATATTACTGATATTTTGGACCAGTTAGGAAAAGCTAAATATTTTAGCACTTTAGACTTAGCAAATGGTTTCCACCAAATACGCATGGACAATAGAGACAAGGCAAAAACAGCGTTTAGCACACCCATCGGACATTACGAATATAATCGAATGCCCTTCGGACTTAAAAACGCACCCGCCACATTCCAGAGGCTTATGAATAATGTACTCATGGGTCTCCAAGGAATAGAATGTTTCGTCTATGTAGATGATATTGTAATTTACGGATACGATCTGAACGGTCACAATTCCCGACTTACCAGAGTTTTCGAGCGATTACAAAGGCACAATCTGAAAAAACAACCAGAAAAGTGTCACTTCATAAGGAAAGAGCTCACCTACTTGGGGCATGTTATTTCAAAGGAAGGTATAAAACCAGATCCAGAAAAAACTAAAGCGGTGAAAACGTTTCCAACGCCCAAGAAACAAAAAGATGTAAAATCTTTTCTCGGTTTTGTAGGCTACTATAGAAAATGTATCCCTAATTTCGCCGAACTGGCAAAACCATTAAGCAGATTACTTCGGAAGAATGTTCCATTTCATTGGGATGCCTTTTGTGATGAGGCATTCACAACTTTAAAAAGAAAGGTTATTACCCCACCAATACTGGCTTATCCAGACTTTAACCGGGAGTTTATAATAACCACGGATGCTAGCAATGTTGCGTTAGGAGCAGTCCTATCTCAAGGTACAATAGGACAAGATAAACCTATTGCTTTCACTAGCCGAACCCTAAACGACGCCGAAACACGGTATACAACGTCTGAAAAGGAATTACTAGCAATGGTTTTTGCATTAGCCCCGTTCCGACCATATGTTTACGGACGAAAATTCACAATGGTAACTGACCATAGCTCCCTACAGTGGCTTATAGGACGAAAGGATCCTACATCCAGACTTATGCGATGGACAATTCTCCTCGAAGAGTATGAATACACAATCGTCCATAGAAAAGGAAAGCAAAATGCAAATGCTGATGCTCTCAGCCGTATAACACCGACTACCCCAGTCGTACCCATCAAAAATAACATTCTCGTCACCACACGAAGTAAAGCCAAACTCGAAGAAGATGTGGCTGCACAATCATACAAAGATACTACCAATCTTGTATGGCAAGAACAAACAGGGTCCATCTATACCAAGAAGAAACTTGGACTACGTATTATAATCCTCCCATTGATAGACTCTGCTGAGGAAGAAAACCTGGCAGGAAGAATCCCAAACTTCACCAAGCCAGACGTAGGTAAAATTACGTTTCATGAGCAAGATGGGTTATGCGCCATCACATTGCCATTGCCTTTCAGAAACCTAAGCGACCAGGAAACCGCTAAGAGTTCCCTTATTGATCTGAAGAAGATTTGCTAAGACCGGAATTTCAATTCCATTGGAATTTTAGTCCCCTTCATAGAAAACGAATCAAAAGTAACACTCAATAACTTGCTAAAAGAAACTTTTGCTCACCTCAACGTGACAATGTACGTTTTCTCCAATAAAAAGAAGCTTCTAACAGATCCTAACGAAATACAAAAGTTACTCGCGGAATACCACAACTCACATTTCGGAGGACACCAAGGAGCCACCCGAACAATCAATAGATTGAAGCAAAAATATTACTGGCGCACAATGACCGCTGACGTCGCGGCGTATATTCGAAAATGTGCTTCCTGCCAGATAAACAAAAGTGGAAGGAATCCTAGAATTCCTATGAAGATAACCACAACAAGCTCAAAACCTTTCGAAAGAATTGCTTTAGATATAGTAGGACCATTACCAGTCAGCTATAATGGAAATAAATACCTACTAACGTTTCAAGACGATTTGACTAAATTTTCAGGAGCTTACGCACTGGCCAGCGCCGAAACCAAGGACGTGGCCAGAATTTTCGTTGAAAATATCGTCTGCCAGCACGGCATACCATCTTCTCTATTAACTGACCGAGGTGCAAATTTTCTCAGCGCACTTTTTAAGGACATCTGTTCCTTACTCAAGGTCAAAAAACTCAATACAGCACCCTATCATCCGCAAACAAACGGAGCACTAGAACGGAGCCATAGAACTCTGGTGGAATGCCTCCGCCACTATGTAAACCAGGATCCTCTCACTTGGGACACCTGGATACCTTACGCAATGTTTGTGTATAATACTACACCCCACAGTAATACAGGCTACACGCCGCATGAATTACTATATAGTTTCCCAGCCGAAATACCCAGTTCTCTCAGACAAAACCCCGAAAGCACTTATAACTACGACCATTACGCAAATGAATTAAAAATGCGATTACAACATGGTTATTGTATAGCTAAGGGAATACTGATAGAGAAAAAACAAAAATCTAAGGTATACTACGACCAAAAAGTAGGCCGTAAGAAATTTAATGTTGGCGACAAGGTTCTATTAAAGAATCACTTAAGACCGAACATATTAACCTCCCCGTGGAAAGGCCCCTACGAAATTGTAAAGATCCTATCCGAAGAAAATTCAATCCTCAAAATAGGAAAAGGAACTCGAATAGTCCACAACAATAATATAAAACTATTTGTGGATTAGGCAATCACGAATAGGAAACTCCAAAGAAAAATAAAAGTTGAAGAAAAAATGTATATATGTATAGATAACCTTAAAAAAAAAAAAAAGAGAAATAAATAAATGCATATATGTATAGATAAACTTCCAAAAAAAAAAGTCAAAAAAAAAAATAATACTACGACAATGTATTTAAAATTTGCAAAAAAAAAATTTTCATATCAAATAATTGTATACGAATAAAATAATTTTGTATATAGTACACTTTTAATACCAAAAAAAAAAGAAAAAAAAACAAACAAAACACAAAAAATAAATATATAGATAAAAACAAATATTAACGCACTTAATAAAATAAGTTTATATCATGTTTTAAATAACCACTAACTTAAATAAATAAACAACAACAACAAAATTTTGTAATAATAATAAATAAATCTTAAATTATAAGAAAAAACACATTATATATATATATGAAAAAAACGAAAATACAAAAACAAAACTTACAAAACAGTGTTAAAATAGAACTTCTAATATTTATATAAATACAAAACAGTTTTCAACTAAGAAATACTAAGAAAGTAAGAACATTTTTATATAACAAAAAAAAAAAAGGAAAAGTTATAGAATTAAATTGTACGTTCAAATACATGGAAAAAATTATATAAATAAATAAACGCCCGACTAATAAGGACAATGAAAAAAAAAAGAACAAAAATAATATATGTAAATAATGAAAATTTATACGAGTATATAAACAATGAAAATTCTATGTAGTATACAAATTGTAAGAATAAACCATAAAAACCTTACTTATCTATGTATCTTTTTACAAATAGTACTTTATAAAAATAAAAACAAAAAAATCACCCAAATTCAAATTTAATATAATGAATTCAAATACTTATGTAATTATAGAACATTCTACAATTAACCTTACACTCAGAAAATAAGAAAATATTTACTTTAAATCAAAACGAAAATTTTTAGAATCGAATGTTTCCTTCTAATACAATGTTTAACCAACATGAAAAAAAAAACATATTATATGAAATTTTAAAACCAAATGTCTATTGTACATATAACCAAAACCAAACTAAATGAATATACCCTTAACTCAAAATAAAATACTTTATATAAGAAAACTTTATTTTGGATAACCAACAATTACTGTTAAACACACCTATACTAAGAAAATTCAAACCTTAAAAACAAAATTATATTTGTACAAAATTTCAAAAGAAAATATTTTTATTATATAAATAACCATTGTGGAAACTTGGATACACGACCATAAATACGAATACATAAATATTAAGAAAAAAAAACAAAGAACAAAAATTACACACTTATAATAAATATTGTATACATAAAGCTACTATGTTAGAAAATATCAGGCATATGTAACGGAATCACGATACTATCATCCTTATTCCCAATCACTCCATTTTCCAGAAAATTAATCTCATAAAGATCAATTTTCTTTTTTTCAAGGAGGGGAGGATGTAGTGCTCCAAAAAGCCCTACCATCTTTTTCCGCCATTCCTAATCCAAAATCCCAGCAATATTACCCTAAAACGCAAAATCCTATCAAAACCTGAAAAACCCAAACATTATCCAAAATTCGCAATAAACGAATCAAACATTCGTTTATTGCATAACATTTGCCCCCACGGCATAATTAAATCCAGAATCAAAATTAAAATTAAAATTCACAATAAACGAATCCAATATTCGTTTATTGTTCTATATTTGCTCCACAGCATCACCCAAATCCAAAATTCAGAGATTGTTATCTCTATCCTAAAAATTCCATTGAGTTAAACAAACAAAAACTCAAAAGCAGATACATTCACACATCTGCCTAATGGTTTCGTAAGAATTTAAGAAATTGATTTCTTATCTTGTGTAAACACAACATCTCGCTCGAAATATCCAAAAGATCGAGATTGTTGCACGAAAATGTGTATCTTTGAGATACAATTTTCGATTCCTTTTCATTTATAAAGGAATGGTTTAGTGATCTCCGGGCCGCAGTTTAAATTCGTATCTTGTCCCTGGAGGAGATACCCCAGTGGGAGAAGAAATAAAATTTGAAAACGAAGACAACCCGGTTTTTCATTTCACCTGGCCTGGAAGACCAAAAGAAGAAAAGGACATTCGACCCATATCTAAGGACGTTGCTCTTCCCTTTGGACTCAAAGGAAGCACGGCAACGAACCCTGTTGTGCGACAGGTTTTCGGGAACTTTTATAAGAGATCTCTTAGTCCTTTTAAGGATTAAGAAACACGCTTCCTGAAACCAAGAGCACAACAGTTGCTAACCAACACGAATGGTATTTCCGGTGGAACTCTCATGGTTAGCGTAATGGACTTGCCGTATTGCGAAAATGGTAGCTAAACTCAATTATGCATTATCTGCATAGGATAATGGGTTTAGCTATGCGTACTCGGGGAAAACATGTTATTTCGGATGAATAGCATGAACGGTGGAATAGGCGATAATATGACACGCTGAAAGCTGTCGAAATAAAACGGACATTGTAGTTGGAATTGTGGGTTGGTCCTCCATGTAATATAGAGAAACCCCACAAACAACTACAGTGTATTTTCTCTTTCCAATTTTTCACACTGGTTTTTCACTCACTTTTTTTTTTCCTCAAATTTACACTTTCTAGTTTAATTTTTTTTTTTCACCGTCACTTATTAATCACTTTATCATTAATTGTCATGTTACAATTGTGTTCCTTTTTTTCAGACCAAATGTCACTTTTTATCACCTCGAGCGATTGAGAAAAACGCCTCCGCGCCCGTTCGCTGTGTGAGAGTGTCTCCTCTGTGGGTAACAAAGCTCAATTCAGCTCAAGAACTGTTTGCTTGATAAATAATGTTTAAGCCTGCAAACAAATACCCGATTAAACCATAGATACACTTCACCGGAAAATTCATCAGGGATATAATGCAGCGTATAAAGTGTGGTAGAAGGTCCAGTGACATTTCAACATGTACGGTTACATTTGTTTAAGCGTAACACGATATAGCCGATGGCAAAATAAACATTTCTAGTTCATTGATTGAATATTCTCTATATTTCACGCTGAATGGCAAAAAATGTTTGAAAGTAATATGAAATGCTTTAAAAGATGCTCCCGCTGAATTATCACCAATTTTACGTATGAAAGATCTCAGCCGATGTATTAAGTTAGGATTTCTTGCCTGAGCCAAGAATAATGAAGTCCTCAGTTTGGTAAAAAGGTGCCTAACTTATGTTTGAAGTAAGGCCACCCTACAATGTTCAACATCTCAGACGAATCCAATCACAAACACTTTCTATACAATGCAAGGACCCATAAGTGCTAGGTTTATAATGTTTAGATGGTTGCCCCATTCAGCTTCCCTTTATCATATATTAACTTATGCATTCCACAAGGCAATCGCATTATTCATCTGAAAATGTCTTCTTAATTTCCGTCTGTATATCTCTTTGGTCATATCCTTATTATGTCATTTCAGTACGTTGGTTGTGCGGCGATCCCTTCATTGGCCAGATGATTGCTAACGTGTCGTCTAGGCTTACTCCCTGGCGGTAACTGTCGAACACGGTAACCACTACATGATGCACTCTCCTGTGAAATTGAAAGCGAAGGTTTATCTGACATAATGCCCATCCGATGTGTTCCGGTGAGGTAGTAAAATGGCTGTATATAGACAGCGATCCACACAACCAAGGTAGTCCTGCCGCACAGCTCTATAGGTGGCCAACACTATATCCTGTCAGAAATCACCATCAGTACCAATATGTACTGCTTCTGTGAAAGTACACAATTCCGAGGAAGGGTATCAACTCGTGCTTTAATCGTTAAATCAGAAACCTATGCAGAGCCACGTAAGCTATTGCGATTCGTATCAAAACATTTCGTACCTTGGCAGCCACCAAGGGAGAATTACACCTGTTCGATGTTGCTCCAAGTTCCGGTTGGTTAGTGGTATGTAAACATACTTCCACTGATATCATTTCACCCTCACTAACATATCTGCGCCGAAGCACACATACAGTCAGAAATGCAAGGACATCCTGCATAAGTACTAGAAGATTATTTGCTTGGAAAACTCAATTGCAATTTCGGTGGACAAAACAAGCCAAATATTCGCGGATGAGATGAGGCTGGTGGGTGTCGCTGTTGGGATGAAATGAGGCCAGCGGGTGTCGCTGTTGGATATTGGACACTAGGTAACTGAATAGTGATACTGGGTGGTCCCCTCCATAAGCAAATGCAAGCAAGGAAAATCACCCGACCCTACACAGGGCGTTCGTTCCAGATTTCTGCTTTACGAATGATTCATTTCGGTTTTATTGAAACATTTTCTTCGCGGCTATAAAAATATTGCGGCAGCGTTGTTGTTACTCCAATTCTCACTTCCACGTTCGCATTCGCTGAAGTTGTTTCTACTTTTTGACCGGATTTACCAGATCAAGCTAGAGTGTGGTCTAGAGATGGTGTTCGCGGTATAGTGGTATCCTTGGAAACGGATTTGCAGTTGAAATCAATTGCTTATTTGGGCCAATGGTTGCTCTGTTGAAATTTGATTTATAATCGTTGGAAGTATTCCTGTTTTGTGGTTGTATTGCTGTGCCACGGGTAGCAATTTCCGTTTCGAAAGTAATAGGTGAATCTGGACAGACGGTGTAACATTTATGTCTTGAAGCTTGTAATATGTGCGAGAATTTATCTTAAACAAGAATACATAACTTTTAACGATGGCATGGTAGAACACTGGCATAGTGATAACACTGATACTGAGGAACTTTTTTCCGGCTTGATAATAAGATGAAGAATTGTAAACGCGTGTACGCCTCTTGAAAATAATTTTATGATATTTTACCTTTGAAAATTCAGAATATGCATATGCAGCAATATCGCTACGCTCTATCAATCCTATCTTGCTCTAATGTCCTTTTTTTTTTTTTTTTTTTTTTTTTTTCAAAAGTGTCATTTCTGTTTCATTTTTAATAATCTTGAATCAAGGTTCTAAATAAACGTTTGATTCTAGTTAATTAATAGAGGTTGCAATGGAACTACACTCACACATACTGCATCCTTTTCGACTGCTTATGTAATTTCATAATTGGTTCCCGATTAATTGGACAGTTATTTTTTAAATCTTTACACCAACCACAGACGTATGCAAACATTTCAATAAATAGACCTAACCACGTCCCGTATATATTTACTTGGTCCACTCTCCTAGGTTATGTCGCGTGGAACAACAATTATAGCTTAATTTAAACTTTAACAGTATTTACTATATGTTATGCGAAAAATATTATTCGATAAGTAACGTTTCATATTTGTGCACTAGGGTGTCGCTCGGAGATATTGTCTGATCTCTCCTTTTCACCAGGAATAGACGGAGTCCGCAGAGTCGCGCTGAGAATTTTCTTTGTGTTCCTTGTGCTTTTTTTCTTTTTAGGAACCGGCGGAGTACGAAAAGTATTTTGTGGCCTGGAGATATGTTTTGGACCTCTGGTGGAGTGCAAAAAAAAAATCGGTAGCCCGTCGTTTTTTTTTGACCTATGGAAGGAATAGAGTGTACTCCCGCTTGAAGAAAATTATTTCACACAATAGAAAGGTATATACGAGGATAGTTTGATAAGTCAGTGACTTTTTGAAAAAATATGTTTCCTTTGGCAAATAAGCATTCTATTTCTCAAAATTATCTCCTTTTAGCTCCATACATTAAGTCCAGCGTTTTTCCAATATTTTTTATTCCTTCCAAATAATAGGTTTCCTCGAAGCCCACAAAATAGGCGTTAGTTTCTGTCACTTCTTCAGACTTGGAAACAGGAAATAGTCGTAGGGGTTTAGCGGAGGTTTTTGTCCTTTAAGTTGATGGTTTTGGCTGCAGCGTTACGCCGAACACTGCTAACACAAAGAACAATACGGAGCGAAACCCCACAATGAAACACGGAAAAATTGTTTTTCTATTTTTAACTTCTATTGATCTCGTTTGCCTTTTTTACGCTTAAACGTCTAGAGCACAATTTATATTTGTTTTAAGAAATGTAACTCCATAATGTTTTAAGAAAAATTAACTCCACATGATCTTACCAGTCCGCGGCAGCCTTTTTTTTAGCGATCGTTATTTAATAAGTTCACGGGAGAACGTTCGTTAAGGAGTTAACGCTTAAACACCAATCGTTTCTGGTTGTTGCAATTGCAGTTAAGATACACGAAAGAAAACACAAGTTACTCAGTTAATGTTTTACACACGTACGACGCGACCTTCTCGATTGACTTCTATATCTTTTATCTCAGTAGACTTCCTCGATTAGCGATCATCTCCGTTCGATTGACTTTTTTCCACTAAATTCTGGTTCCCCATCGGCAAGGGAAATCTTCCCAGTGCATTTTTGCACAGAATTTCGCATCATGTGTGCTAACAGAATTTCCCAAAGTATCTGTTAGCTGCATTACCCATTGTCTTTTGTAAAAGGAGACATCTTTCCTCATGATCATTATCATCATCATCACCATTAGTTGCTGGTGGTTGGAATCTTGTCCCTATGTCTGTTGATCGGATGCCGCCGCTTATTCTCCGATCATTCTTTGGTTTGTTTGTACTACACATCTGGCATGCAAATGCTCGCATGCAATTCGGATGGGTACGCGGACTATGGGGTGTAATGCTTTGTTTGCCTTTCTACTCATAAACATCTATCGGGGATAGTGTTAAGAGTTTATGGTTGCTCGACTGCTAATCAGCGGCGCAACGATTTGTTTTGTTTGCGCAAGTGTGCCCTAGCATTTGAGTCATGCCAGGGGTTTAGGTGTTAATTTCCATTAGCCACCAGGATAGGCATCCGTTGTTCGGTTTATTTACCGACAATGGTATTTCAAGGGAAACATCGCGTTGATGTTTGGGATGGGAGATTGGTGACCTGTATGCGATGCTTTGCTGCATTGGCGCATTGCTTAGATGCGATGCTTTGCTTCCCTTTTGAAGTTGTTCTTGCATACGGTGTGTGGATGCGTTGAACTCGATATAGGAAGCTTTTGAACGTTAAGTTACTTGATTTTGATATCGGGTTCAACGTTGTTGCAATGTCATATAACCTTTATTTCAGGTGTGGTAATGACTACTGGGTCACGTGTCTGTGGACACGTGTGGTGCGAAAGTTGAGTAAAGTTCCTTGGCGGAAAGGATACCTCAACCTTGAATGAGTTGGTATGGTTCGTAGAACCGCTACAGGGGCTTAATGTGGAAAATAACCTGGATATAGTTTGTAGCCCAATTTATGGATTTTGCTTGATTATGCTTCATCAGCACACGAATTTCCGTTTTCTTCATTTTCGTTAAAATTCACGAGGTTGTTTTATTTCAAGGGCTGTCAAATCCAAACTAAATGACATTGACAGCAGTGTCTTAATAGTTATGGCATCTGCATTTAAAGTTACTGCGCGGGGAATTTAAAAAGTCACTGATTTATGAAACTGCCCTCGTATATCGAGATATAAACAGACAGTGATCGAAAGTTCGGTGAGTAAGCATAAGGGATGTGCTATTCCTAGTTGATTTGTTCCAATGTCTCATGAATCCTTTTTTTTTCTTGCTTTTGCATTGTCTTAGACAACAATTATCTCATGAAGCTGTTGCAGTTTAAATAAAAAATAAATAAATAAAAATAAATAATTAAAAATAAATAATTAAAAATAAATAAATAAAAATAAATAAATCAAAATAAATAAATAAATAAATATATGAGGGTATGCACGGTTGCCTACGGTGTCCTACCGGGGTTGTTCCTTTAGTTTCCGTTCGTTCGCAGTGCAGTTCGTGAAACGCTATAGCACTGAATATATATTTCCTCAAACAATTATCTGTACTAGATGCAATTTTACTGTTTTGAAAGTTCCTTACACAAGCCAGATTTCTTTATTAAAGTTTTCCAGTTTGACCCAAGAAATACGTTAAATATTAACGAAATCACTCAAGAAACCGTAGGTACGACAACAACTTTATATTGAATTCTATTTATTATCGGTATATATTTACAATGTAAATTCAACAAATACACAACATTTAATTTTTTTGTTCACAAAATGTCCTCTATATTTTCTTCTTATATTCTAAATAGAATGTTTTCACGAGCGATCGATTTATTTGTTGTTTCTTCTTGGGAAATTCTGAATTTTAAAAGAAGAATTCGCGAAATGCGTTTTCCACTGACCAATGTTTTTGACCGATCCATTTTCCAACTCTCGGTTATCGACTGTCAATCAAAACAACTGTCAATCAAAACAACGGTGGGGCACCACGGGCTCTTTCGTTTTTCAACCAGCTTTATCTAAACGAGAAAAATGGGTCACACCACGTAACAGTTATCGTATGATCCAAATAACGGTGATCATCAATCTCGAGTTTATCGGAGATATCATCGGCGGTGTAATAACTGGGGGTTTCTATGCGCCAGTTAGTGGGGTAAAGGTGGTGTGGGAGTTACTACGTAACAAATCTTGTTCAAGTAGACTGGTCATTTCTCGACCAACCCTTAATTAATTGTTGTTATGGCGATTAGCAATAACTATTCCACCGAACTTTAATAGCCTATAATTTATAACACCAAATACAGAACATTGTTTTTCGGCATAAAGTGATTCGATCTTACGGTCTATCTATGCCTAAGGGTCTACCTATGATCATGCATTGGTGCCTATATTTAGCATAGCAAAAATGGCTAAACTGCAATTAATAATAATAGCCTTTGCCATTGGTAAAAAGAGGACTCGGGTCAATCCCTCCAATATATTGTCTGTTACCTTGTCATTGTGAATTTTCTTCATGGTCTCACGTTGTTTTGTCGATCTCCATCAAAATAAAACGCCCCTATTTAAAAGCCCTTTTTTTCGCTGTTACGCTCTGGTGGCGGTTCCATTGAACGTCACTACTTACCTTTCCCATAATCTATTTAAAAACTTCTTTCTAAAGAACCAAAAACCCCGAAAACAATAGATTGTGGCTGTTCTATTGAACGCCACAACTTACCTTTCTGTTAACTACTTAAAACATCTCCCAAGACAATTACAATCTGCGTGGAGAGGCTGAAGTCGTGCTTCGCGGAGGAGAGCCGTCCAGGGGCAGCAGCGAGCCCCGTCTCAACGGAGAAGCAGCCAAGGGCGACTACAACGACTGCACAGAACAGAAGAGGCGGGCCCCTTACGCGAAGCCGCTCTCGAGCGCTGCCGCGGGGAACAATGCCAGCCAACCCGTTTTAAACGTACCGCCACCGGCAGTCCCCCACACAACCTCCTGGCACCTTGGAGAACCAATGCCAGCTCCCCCACGCCCCACACAACCTCCTGGCACCTTGGAGTACCAATGCCAGCGAGCCTTCCTTGTCACTGCCTGGCACCTTGGAGAACCAATGTCAGCGCGCCACATGGGATCCGACTAATTGGAGAAATACCACTCGTAACCATAAAAAATCAAACACCACAGTGGACCGTACCGCACCCACTTTGCCCCTGTCGGCATCAAAGCGGCTTCAGAGGGTTCATTGTCCGCTTCCCTTCTCGCAGCACACCACTGCCTGAGTGATTCTTCTACCCTATCTTTCTTTTTGTCGTGAATGCGTCACTGCCGGGTGAGTGGGGGGGGGGGGGGGGGGGGGGTTGCCGTGACGGTTCCATTGAACGCCACTACTAACCCTTCCCCTCATCTATTTAGAAACTGCTTTCTAAAGCACCAAAAACCCTGAAAACAATAGCTTGTGGCTGTTCCATTGAACGCCACTACTTACCTTTCTGTTAACTGCTTAAAACATCTCCCAAGACAATTACAATCATATCGGGGATTTACATTATAAATCAAAGAATCTTGTTATGTTCAATAGTGCTTTTGTTGCTATCATTGTGGACTTTTAATAATAATTGAACGCACTAGCACTTATATTCATGCAGTGCTTGTATTACAATCATACATTATAAATTGATGAATCTTGCTGCCTGATTAGTGTTTACCCCAAGGATGCATAGCTAAACTCATTATCCTATGCAGATAATGCATAATTGAGTTTAGCTACCATTTTCGCCACACGGCAATACTATTGCTCTAACCACGAGATTTCCACCGGAAATTCCATTCGTATTGGTTAGCAACAACCAAGTCGAATCAAACGACGCGGTTGCATCATCATCCATTGGCTTGGGTAATTACCAACATTTCTTAGCGTTTTTCCCACGGTACCATTTCCCTAGCCGATGTAGCGTCCTATCGATTTTCATCAGATCATCCATTCGTTTGGGATCAACGATCTCTTCGCATGTGAATAGCACCAGCTAAATTGTCCTCTCCTTCGCAATTCTTTCTTTCCATAGCTCAATGCTCTCTGAGTACACTATAGCCGTAACACTGGGTCAGTAGGTCATGTCAGTAGCTGCATTTGAAACCAGCACACACAACCTACCCACCTCGAGATCACAGTACATCGTGTTCCTGTTCTCTCATTCTCCACGTTCGTCAATTATCAATTCACAGAAGTTACCACACTTAGACGAGCGTAACACTGAGAGAGCAGAGGCGTGGTCTCTTTTGGTTGTCCTGTGCGCAAAATGAAATACAGAATTTCACCCCTAATTCCAATCAGTCACTATTGAATCATCACGGCGGCAGGTCACGTCGCCGCTCGTCATCATCAATTTCGCGGATTTTATTTGAGCCACTATCCAACCTCTATCGCATTCAGTCACGTCGCCCGCGCTAAACCAAATTTAATCACTTGTAAAATTGCAGTCAAGATTCAATGCGGAAAATTTTATCTTTCGCGTAAAGTTTTACGTTTTCCACGAAAGGTCGGTGTAATTAATATTAAATAATAATCCTCAAGAAAACAGTTTCAATTTATTGGTGCATGTGAATCAGTGAATGTAAATAAAGAAAACATTAATATCCAATCAACACCAGTGCATTTAATTTATTCTTATTGATAGACAATTTCGGACGGCGTAAGTGTTGGCGGGTAAAGTGAATACTTGCCATACCTTGGCATCCGAAGTTTCTACCCCCACACTCGTTCTTATGTTTATTCAGAGCTCTTATTCTCTGTACATAGTGGGCCTACATATTAATTTAAAATATTCCTATTCAAATTCACGTATCGAACTATTTATATTAATTAACGGAGTCATAGTTTCTGTAAATATTGATGAAATAAAGGATAAAGAAATTAAAAGAACTAAAAGCTGGTGGCGTTGTTTATCCTTTTTTTTTTATTTATTTATTGGCCTGTATGAACCCGGAAGTTTATGACCTCACCGACTCGGCTTCGCCATCGTTCCCTGTCCTGGGCACTCTCCTTCCACGCTTGACCATTCGATCCGATCTCCTCAAGGTCAAACCTAACATTGTCCTCCCATCTCCGTCGCGGCCGTCCCACCGGTCTCTTTCCCGTTGGTCTACCGTCAAGAATTCTATGCACGGTCCTATCAGTCCCCATTCGAGCCACGTGTCCGGCCCATCTTAATCTTCGCGACTTGATTACCCTCACTATTGTAGGTTTGCGATATAGCTCTTCCAATTCGTGGTTATGGAGTTTCCTCCATTGTCCTGCCTCCTCGTCATATTTACCTCCAAAGATGCTCCTCAAAACATTATTCTCGAATACGCGGAATTTGTTTTCTTCCCGTTTTGTGAGAGCCCATGTTTCGCATCCATATAGAACAATCGACATGATTATGGTTCTATAGACACGGAGCTTTATGTTACGTGATAGCAGTCTGGATTTCAGCAGTTTACTGACTGCGTGCCAACTAGCGTTCCGGAATGCAGTCTCTTGTTAATTTCCTTCGACATTTCGTTACTGGCCGTCAGTATCGTTCCCAGATATTTAAATTCTTTAACTTTATCAAATATCATACCTCTGACGTTTATATGTGTTCTCTGAGACCCACCTGCTCTCGCCGTAATCATGTATTTTGTTTTGTCTTCATTTATTTCTAGGCCCACCTCTTCTGCCGTTTGCAATATGATTTCACAGTTTTTACTAACAGTTTCTAGATTATCGCCCAGAACGGCGATGTCATCCGCATATGCGAGCACTTGTGTGACCCCGTTCAGGGATGATCCGGCCATGTTGTCGTCTTGTACCTTTCTGATAACATACTCGAGCACAAGGTTAAAAAGACATGGTGATAGACCATCTCCCTGCTTTAGTCCGTCAAATGGTTCTGAGAGGTGGTTTTCTATTTTGACTCGCCCTTTGTTTTCGTTCATGCAAATTTGAGTGAGGGCGGCATATTTTTTTTGGGACTCCCAGCTCAACTCGAATATGGTAGAGTCTCTGCCTTGCGACTGAGTCGTAGGCTTTTTTGAAGTCAACGAACAGTTGGTGAACCGTCTCTCCGTATTCCCACTTCTTTTCCAGCAGTTGTCTTATTGTGAACATTTGTTCGCTTGTTGACCGGTTCCTACGGAACCCACATTGGTAGTCTCCCAGTATATCTTCTGCGTACGGTGTGATTTTCGCCAGAATAACATTTGTTAATATTTTGTATGCGGTTGGGAGCAATGATATCCCTCTGTAGTTTTCGCAGTCAGATCTGTCGCCTTTTTTGAAAATGGGGATGATTATTGAGGTTTTCCATCCCATTTGTTTGAATGAGCTGGTGGATCTTTCGAGCGGTTGCCTCTCCTCCATGCTTCACAAGCTCTGCCGGTATGGAGTCGAGTCCGGGAGCCTTGTTGTTTCTCAATCGCTTTATTGCGTCTACAACTTCGTTGAGAGACGGCTCTGGGATCTGAGGCTCGACTGTATGTACGCTTGGTGCATTTATCTGTGGTTGATGGGTGCGTACATTGAGCAGGTTTTCAAAGTAGTGTTCCATCTTGTCACGATATTGTTTGTTTCTGTGACCAGACAGCCGTTTGCGTCTCGAATTAGTTTGCCTCTCCCTCGGTAGCCATTTCTAATAGATAAATAAATTCAATGCCAACATACATACCTCTGATGTTCTTTGCCCTAGAATTTTCTAGGATTTTTTCGATCCGAGTCCTCTCCCATTCGCGTTTTTTGCGTTTGAAGAGCCTCATTGTCTCTCTCCGAATTGTCGCGTATCTTTCAGCGTTGACTTCATCATATCTTTCTAAGTGGATCACTCTGAGGCGTTTACGTTCTTCGATCTTCGCCCTGCACTCATCGTCAAACCAAGGTTTGGACTTAATTGTTTTCTTAAATCCTAATACCTTTTGGGCAGTTTGTTTGATTGTGTCTCTGATCGATGTCCATTTAGTGTCCACGCTATGAGCTTCCTCTTCCTCACTGCTCCCATTCTCTAGAATGCTAAATCTATTCGTTAGTTCTTCTTGATATTCAGCCCTTTTGCGTAGGTCTTTTAGTTTATCAGTGTCGAACTTTTTGCTTGTCTCCGTTGTCTCTGTGGGATTGCTGCGAGGCGGCTCCTGATTTTGCCCATCACCAGAAGATGATCGGAGTCGCAATCTGCTCCTCTATATGATCTTACGTCAAGGATATTCGAGTGGTGTCTTTTGTCTATGAGGAAGTGGTCTATTTGGTTACGCGTTACGTCGTCGGGTGATATCCATGTGGCTTTATGAATTTCCTTGTGCTTGAACATCGTGCTTTTCACTAAGAGATCTTTTGACGCTGCGAACGTGATGATTCGAATTCCATTATCATTTGAGACGTCGTGTAGACTTTCTTTACCTATAGTTGGTTGGAAGATATCTTCCTTTCCAATTTTCGCATTGAGGTCCCCGAGGAGGATTTTAACATCGAATGATGAGATCCCATGAAATACATCCTCTAGGGTCTCGTAGAACGTGTCCTTCGTTTCTTCGTCCGCAGATTCTGTTGGTGCGTGTACGTTTATAAACACATAATTGTACCATCGGCCCTGTATTTTTAGCACAGACATGGCGTTGTTTATCCAAGGGAAGGAATTCCGAGAACCGTAACAACAACATCACCACACTCACTGTTCACGGTTTCGCTCAATTTAAGTTTTGTTGATTTGACTTCGCTTGATACGCTGCGGAATGTGAAGCTCAACCAAGCTCCGACCTGATGGCTATTTCTTAGCTTTGATTAGTTGTAGAGAACGAGATATATTTTTACAATGGAAAAGGAAACCGAAACATCTCTGACATTAAAACAGATTTAAGGAATGACAGGACGGAGGCAGCATTACAGCTCTACTCGTAAATAAGAAGTACACAGTTATTAAGCCATTAACGCCGAAGACGTAATATGCGTTTATCACCACTATCAAGAGCAACCTGTGGCGGTTCGACAAACAACACAACCGCTATAGGTCGAGATGTCGTCGTTCCACCTAGGAACATACTCGTCTATAGCCGAACTGCACGTGACCACAGACACGTGTGGGGTGGATAGCTTAGAGCGTCTGCGAAGGACCAGTAAGTTATTATATAAGATAATTAAGCTAGAATTTAAGCATTTTTGTCTAGCCTTTAATTTAGAAATTAAGAATATAAAAAGAAAAATAAAAAATGTTGTAAAAATGAAAAAAAAAAAAAAAAAAAAACGTGTGGGGTGGAAGTATGTACCAGCATGGGTACTCCGTTCCCTTCCTCCGCCAACATCTGTTTATCGTTGTCCATTTCGTCGCCGTAAACTGAACTGTACGTTGATAAAACGGAAGAACACATAACACTCAGGAAACAAATAACACCGTCCCACTTAGAAGTGATTAATTGGAAAGGCACTGTTTTTTTGGAATTATTAAATTTTATTGTTACTAAACAAAAAAAAAATTGAGAACATAACTTGATGAAACCACCACTTGACAACGTTAGTTTACTTTTATTTGATTAATTGCAATCAATCACTTAAATTTGAATCCTTTTGTAGTATGGACTCCACTGGCAATCAGGTAATATTCATGACAAACTAACAAAAGAAGAAACAGCACGTTGAAAAATACGAATGATAATTTTTGTTCGATACTTGTAATTATTATGAACTCTATGAGTATTACACTCGACTATACTTCGCACTGGGGCGTGCACACCCCCGTGTGTTCGCGGCGGTACCAGACGACTTCCGATGTGCGCGCTCTGAAGGTTGTAATAAGACTCCAACGATATCCTCTCCAATAAGGATATCGTTTTTTACCTACCACCAGGGAAACGTAAAGTCTCTCTTGGTGGTATAGGAAACCAGATCTTGTAATACAGGTCATGGTAGTATGTGTGGGATCGTTGAGATCAATGCTATTCACACGTGCAGTGGAACAGCGAAACAGGCAGGCGGCAAGGACAAAAGAAAAGGCGACCAAATGGTTCGCTCTTTAATGAGGGTCATGTTTATACGATGCCTCGTCGCTATTTTCGACGTTAGGAGAAAAAGGTGCTAAAAGCAAATTGGATGTTTATGGCATCTCTGGCTGCAATAGAAACCGGGTTCATATTTGCATTAGGAAATGCTGGAGAATTTGGTTTCAGCGTCTATTGCGCTAATTATATGCAGCTGCTTGGGTTGTTTGTTGGTAAGACAAACAAAAAAGGTTGCCAGGCAATGTGTATGAAAAGGTATATGACGCGGCTGGGAAAATAGACGGCGCGATATTTATGGTCCCTGTCATGACGGTTACATTGATTGCAATCCGAATTATTTTGTTTACAGGAATTTGTCTGGTGCCGAATTGGTTCAGAATACCAAATAGGAAAACAAAGAAATCTTATGAAAAATTGTATGCGAAGGGATGCATGAAGGTAAGTTTTCTTTATAGGGATTTTAGGGTTATAATAATTGGGTCTGTTTGATGCGTGAAGCATCTAAGATGCTAACGCGAATTGCATTAGCGTAAGCTGGTGCAGACCCGGGTTATGGTTATGGGGGTTTTTTCAGGAAGGCGAGCCGTGGGATCTGGCGGAATCGCCACACACGTGTCCCCAAAGTTCTCTTTTCCACCTGAAAAAAGGGTAACTTTCATCCTGAACAACAATCAACAATCTCACGTATCCACAGATACGTGGGCCACAAGTCCCGAACAATTTTCCTACGCCTGCACGGCGATCGAAGGACATGACGCAACACAGAAATTGTGTATCGATCCATCAACTGGATATACACAAACGGTTGGCACAGCTGCGCCAGATGTCGATAAACATCACATCCCCGGCGATAAGCGAATTGCCATCGACAAAACCTTTCTCCCTGCCGCAATGTACTTCGCCTAAACAAAGGCCATTGCGGAGCAACAGCAATAAACAAAAATGCTGATCCCATACGGCTAAGCAAACAATGGTAATTACCATTATCCCGTGAGAAAACCCACACTCGATTGTTTACGCAAGCAATCCAACAGAAGTGTGAGAATTCCTGATGATCACAGAATGATCTACAGCAAACCGGCAGCAACCAGCAACCTCCGCGTCTGTATACGTGAGAGCGATCTTCCCTGGCGGGGAGATTCTCAATTGAGCGAAAGTCACCACCCAGGGAAAGCGAAAGGAGAGAAGTCAACACCAGAGAAAGGGAAAGAAAACTATGGGTTGAATAGGATCATCCCCAGGGAAAGTAACCTCAGTCTGCAGAGAGAACGCTAACCGAGAGGTTTATCGAAAGCCATTTCTTAACGCGTGTCGTCCAAACTTCGATCAATTGTTGTGCCCAAACAGTTCGAAACGTGCATCGCTATTACCTATCTTCAATTATTTTGTGTGTGTGCCCAAAGGCAATTCTTGCGTGTATCGTTGTATATATTACATCTTGGTAACTGGAACAATTCTTAACGAGTGTGGGAGTTCGCGTTTTCCTTTCTAGGGACTAATCAAGAAAATTGTGGAAACTGTGTCACTTTAATAAAAGAACCGCATACAGTGTAAATTAGTAGTGCTTACTTTACTAAAGAGCCAAAGAAATAAAACAAAATTTAAAACAGAACATTTCACTCCGTGTTTTATTGGTGCTGTTTTCGCTCCGCTGTGTTATCTTGGTGAACAGTGTTCGGCGGAACACATCAACTTAAAAGACATAGACCAAAAACCCGCCAAAAATCCATCCATATAATTCCCTTCACACAACACTTTTATTTTTGGAGTTATGAACCGCGTCTGCACTAAGCCAGTGGAATTTTAAGTTCTACTAACTCATATATCAACAAGAAGAGTGTGGAAATGAACTGATGGTTATTCTTCTCAAGCCTGAAAAGGAGACGGAAACAGTACAAAGCGTGTAGAGTTAGTCCTGGTTACAGCTGATACGACGCCATCACACGAGGGAAAGTTTCGCACCCGCCTGGATTCTCAATCTTGTCAGAAGTCGTTTTTGTTCCTTTTTTCTTGTTTGGTGTTTTTGATGCTTGTTCTTTTTTTCTCCTCTTCTTATTTTATTTATCTTTTTTTTTTGTTGTATATCGATTTTAAATTTTAAATTTAGAAATTTGTATAAATAATGGCACTTAAAATCCTAACATTGTTTCCTTTTGTTTTTATAATGATATATTATTATAGTAATTTTTCAAATATAGTTATGCCGGAAGTTTCAATACCTATTTAATTATCTTATTATATCATTAGAAGGGCTCACTAAAACCAGCAGTGAAGGTTCTGAATTCTCCTGTGGCTCAGTATATTCGTACCTGCATATTTGCCATGCTCGTTTTAATCCCCACCAACAGATTCTCTACACTGGTTCCCAATGTCTATTTATTTGCCTTTTCTCTTCATATCCACTCGAATTTCGCCGAATATAAAGGAAGTCCTATACTTCAATCTCCGTTTTCATCTTTATTCTACGTGGTGCACGACGCTAACCGTGTTAGGTGGTACACAAAGAACAGCTGAAGTACTTATGGACATGTTATCCTCGGAATGGATAAAAGAGCAAAATAACGAACTCAAGTTCTCTGGCACACTACAAATAATGGTCAGCGACAAGGATGATGTCTGAAAAATTGCAGATATATCGAAGTAGGAAAAGAGGCAGCGAGCCCCACAACGTATCCTCTTGGATTGGTCATGAGGTATGTAGATATCCCATTTGAATTGGGCTTCAAAGGGAATTTAAAATAGTCCCAGTTCCCATGGATGGTCACTAGTGAAATCGCTCAGATCCACTTTTTGAATATGGTCATTCACCTTCGCTTATGTGGTTTTATTCGTATCACATTTTCTGACCCCTTTCAAACAAGCTAGAGCTTTATTGTCAGCTACCGGAAAAAGTTGAGATAAACGCAAGAATAACTTGAGGCTGGGGATTCAAGGTAAACAAGGATAATACAAAAATTTAAATGGAAGTGGTACTATAGGCCCAGACCAAAGCCCAAAGAAGCTATATACTTTAGTAAGTTGATGCACCGTGCTCGGAACTTTAATTATGCGACAAACTGGTGCGGTTTAGTTTGAATAATGTCGCGTTGAGTTATGACGAGATTTGAGATATTTTGCATTGTAATTAAGGATGGATTTCCCAGAGGTAACTGTCAAGCTGTTTCTTTTTTCTTTCTGCTCTGCTGAGTTTAATTCATATTTGGTCGTGGATTAAGAAATCAAAAGAACATAACATATACTGTGCTACTTGTTGGGAGCTAAGAGCTGAAGTTTAATGGATCCCTGGACCGACCCCGATGAAGAGTTTTGCTTACTAATAAATATAAAACTAAATCAATGTTCAATACATCTCTATAATATGCATGGGAACATGTTCGATGTAATTTCTTTGACGCAGCCTAAGGTTTTTGGCCTAATAGATTTAATCATTTGTTGAAAAATATATTCATTAGATTCATTTTTGAAGTGATGTGCTTTCCATAGGGAATTCAATTTATTTATATAATTTACTGTCGAAACGAATCTGAGGAACAGTTCAGATTACTAATACATTTTCACACTAAACAAAATCATATCTCCATTATGTGAGTAGAAATATGATCAATGCATTTTTTGTAATGGTGCAAATGGTTTTTGACTTAATGAGTTATCCTCGATTTCAATTCTAATTGGACTTCCTTTCAAAGGCTTATAAAATGTATCAAATTATCGAAAATCTTTGCAATAGCGAAAGACACATTTCATACTAGTAAAAACGTGTAAATTAATACCAATTATAAACAGCATATGCTGCGTGTTTTCTTGCAAATAAAGTTGCTGTTAAGCCATAAATAAAGCGTGAAAATAAATTCTCAATAATAAAATTCCACGTAACATGGTGGCCTTTATGCTATGTTGACGGATTACATAAGAAGACGGCTAAATGTCTACCAGAAGCGAATTGTACGTATTGTACTAGAGGACATAAATACATATAAAACGACTAAAACGCGGATTATCACAGTTTGATTGGTATCCTTAAAGGCGCTATACTGCACTGAATCATTGGTTGGCTGTATCCGAAATATTATGGTATTGCCAAACTAATATTGGCAAAAAAACGTAAATTAAATAACTCGATATGCATATCATTATCCTCTCCAAGTACAACCATCGGGATACATTCACAGATTTCTCTGATATCCTTTGATACTAGCTTTCATGCCAATTCAATTTCTCCAAGAATTCAGTCCAATTTAAAGTTTTTTCTCTCCCTTTTCCAGATTGAAATCTGAATTGGAATGCAGGGGCGTGAGACGGATGTTATCTACGATTCTTTAATTGCAATCGTCAATTACTACGTGTTTTAAACCACTTCGATAGTTTTATATTAAATACATAATATTAAAGAGTCGAACAATTCGGACTCAGCATACCGTATCAGGAAATTTGTACCCAACTAAATAATTTCATATCCACTTTATAAACCTCACGTTATTCTATAATTACCATTTCATGCTCGTTAAAAGCGCCGATTGTGTTTTGAGATAGGAACAAGTAAATGTGTTTTTATATAGCGCTGTTTTTTTTGTTTGTTTTATATCCACATTTATTCAACAATTCAATTACATATTTCACTTAAGACTAAATGTTAACATCTATTTTACAAATAACATTCTTACATTAACTTACTGGCTCTTCGCAAGCACTCTAAATTACACATTATCATATTTCATATGCCTTTCGGCGTACAATAACTGTTTTTACAACATGTCACAATAATTGATATGTTTTCTCTTTTAGAAGTTATTCTATTTTTTCTACATCCTGTATTATTTATAATTTTTTTTTTTTTTTTTTTTTTTTTTTTTAATTACATATATAGGGGGTTGACAAGCAAAATAAATAAAACAAAACGGACAAACATAAACAAGGAATAAAGGAATACAAATAAAAATTAAAATAAAAAAATAAAAAATTAAGAATTAAATTAAAAGCAAAATTAAAAGATAAAATAAAAATAATTGGGAATTGTGGATAGGGGGAAGGAAAACGGTGCGCCTGAATGGCATACTATGTTTGGGGACGTGTAGTCCTTTCTTCATCACTGATCCACCACCAGTTGGGATGGGATCGATCTTTTATTGATTTATCTCTTTCACCGATCACCATACTAAAACGCAGGCGATGTGGAAAATTAGAGATATCGTTATCGTGGAGAATTCGTTTATCCCTGGCACCACGGAGAGCGTGGTAAATAATAGGGACTCCACGTTTGTCTTGGATAAGTCCTTTTTTATCCAAGAAAGGGAACGCTTCTGGGGGAATGAACCCATTATGGAGAGTACTCTCCATATACATATCATTGGGATAGAATGCTCCCGAAATGAGATCGTTTTCGCTGCACATTGCCCTTGTTGTGTGACCACGAATAGTCTTGATAATGAAGTTATCTATCCTGTTTAGTCCTGATTTGTCATACAGGACTTTATTCGGATAGTATTTCTTATACTGCGACTCTGGGGTTCTATACATTCCTAGGCAGGAACGCAAACACTGCCTCTCGAACACCCGAAACTTCTCCATGTAAAATGGGGATATGTTGTACCATACTGGGCAGCCATACACCAATATTGGTCGGATGAATGCTGAGTATGAAATTATTTTTACCTTGGGGTCCAGCAGACTACTACGGAAGAGTCTTCGTGTCATTGCATATGCGTTTTTAGCTGCTGTAAGAGCAGCTGCTGTATGCTTATCAAAGTAAAGATATTGATCAAGCCAGATTCCAAGGTATCTGACGACAGTTTTTACTTGTAGTGGAAGATTATTACTTCCCGCAATAGAAAATGTTTTCCAATTCCGTTTTGTGTCCCTTGATGCACTGGACAGTGGCGTTCTGAAAAGGATAGTCTCTGTTTTTTGGAAATTTATTTTTAATTTCCAGTCGTCGCAAAAACGTTTGATTTTGTTGAAATCATCTTGCAGAAGTCTGTTGATGACATCAATCTTTTCTCCAGATCTATACACTACAATGTCGTCGGCATACGCAATTGCATGGTTGAGAGAACCCACTAGGTCACTAGTGTAAATGTTAAATAAAATGGGAGAATTCACTGCTCCCTGTTGTAAGCCGTTTTTGATGTGGAAGGTCTTGTTAGAAATTATATCTCCACATTTCACTACAAATTGTTTACCCATTATCATATCGTAGATAATGTATAATAAATATTCGGGCATACCTAGATTTGATAACTTATATACAAGCCCTTCTAACCATACGGTGTCGAAAGCCTTTTCAAAGTCAACCAAACAGGCCCCTGTGCATTGTCTCTTCGCCTTGTTCCACTGTATGTCGGAAACAAGTTTTGTCGCAGCATGAACTGTGTCATGTTGTGATCGAAAACCAAATTGGTTGTTCGGGATAATACCATTTTCCTTACACCAGTTAGTCAATGCTTTATTTATAATTTTCTCGAATACCTTGCTGATGTTCGGAAGCAAACTAATCGAGCGAAGATTGGCTGGATTGCTCCTGTCCTTGCCCTTTTTGGGGATGGGATGGACTACAGCAGATTTCCATTGGATTGGATAATATGCATTGTTTAGAGCGTTATTGAACAAAATAGTGTAAACCTTCACTACTTCAAGAGGTAAATGCTTTAGAACAATGTTTGGAATACTGTCTATTCCAGAAGATTTTTTGTTCTTAATCGATCTAAGAATGTCCGTCAGTTCATCCTTGTGTACAAATATACCAGTGTTTAGATCTCTAAGCGGGAAATCCGCTCTATTATTTTCACCAAAGATAGTGAAGCTTCGACTTAAGAGACGCCAATTGTTAAGTTCATTGCGTAACGAAATATGTTTTTGGAGAGCCCTATTTTCCAAGTCAAGGTTAGAATGAGCCGATTCGTTCAATCTATACACTGCTTCGAAACAAGCGCCAATTGAGTTCGCCTTTTTTTTGCGGATCCTCGACTATTATGAACTCTTCGTTAGAGTTGATGTGTTCCAAGGTAAGTCCTGCGTTCAGCAGCGTTTGACAATTCTCGGGAGTCCGCGGAACTCGCAGACATGGGATGTCATTATAATCTTTCCTTCGAAAGACTTTATTTATTTGTGGGAACATATTCGGTCCACTAGCTTTAATGGCTTGAATTCTCTTGTTCCAGTCTTCATTGATTACTGATCTATAGTTGTCACGGATCAGTTTTTGAAGATTTTTAATTAATGATTTGATTGTTTTTATTTCCTGGCTATTTGGATCTCTGAATTGTCTGTAGAGCAGTTTTAACTTAGAGAGCAGAGTACTCTTTTGCCTATACAGCTCGTCGATCGTTGCGTTTCTGTACCGGTTTGTATGGCTCTCGGAGTGAGACACTTTTGGGATAGAACGATTCATTGTATTAGTAACAATGTTGTTCATCGTCGAAAGATAATGATCAATTTCGTCATTATGAAGATTTCTGTCAGTTGGTGGATCTATGCCATTGGAGCGTAATTCTTTTTTTATTATCCGATCAAAGCGCGACCAGTGTGCTTTTTCGAAATTAAAAGAATGTATCTGTTTGTACTGCTCAAGTAGTGAATGTTCGTTTGGGACATGTATTACAGCACCAAGTCCATAATGATCGCTATCGTACTCGATTGTACGAAGACAATTTCGAGTAGTTAGATCCGTATCTAATAGTTGTATTCGCTCGTCCAGCAACAGTAAATCCAAGAAGGAATTTCCTCTTGGATACGACGGGGTACTTGTAGCGTACAATTCTAGTTTATGTTCGATAGCGTTTGTTTGCCACCAGTCGAACAACGCATTGCCTCTTGTGTTTGTGATAAGGTTACCCCAAGCACTGTGCTTGGAATTGAGATCTCCCGCCATAAAGAAATAATTATTTTCTGAGTCTAACTTGAGACTTCGAAAAAGGGTATCAAGTTCATTGATAAACTGTATACACTGTGGCGCTTCGGGAGCATAAGCAGAGATAACATATAGATGCTTTTGACTTTTCAAAGGAATATCTATAACGCAGGCTTCTAGTACCTGGAACTTGTATACATCTCTACTGTAGACGACTTTGTGTTGTAGACCATTTTTAACTAAGACAGCGACTCCGCCCCCCTGAGTGGAATTTGGACGATCTCGTCTAATTACGTTATAATTTGGGTAGCCCAATTTGTGCCTTTGATTTAGCTTAGTTTCGCTAGCCAAAAGCACATCTGGGCGTTCAGCTTCCAGCAGATTGCTGAGATTATCCCTTCTTTCCATGCGGATTAGTGAATTAACATTCACAGCAATAATTTTTAAAGTTAATTCAGTCGTAGTGAACGTTATGATTAGAGTGTGGGTTCGTCTGGAAACAGGGTCGAATAGATAATATCCATTCGAACCACTTGTTCCGTCAGTTTTTTTTCGATCTTTTCGAATTTTTTATCAAACGCAGCAAACTGTCCTTGTATGGACAGTAATATTGCTGTTATATCACTTTGTGCCTCTGGAGCAGGCGTTTTAATGATATTACGTGATTGTTCTATAATTGGTGCATTTTTTACTCCACCTGCCATTTGGGCGTATGACACACTTGATGCAACGAAGTTGTTGTAAGAGCGAGTTTTCATCTTTTTCTCTTCTTCAACTTGCTTCTTTTTGGCTTCCAACTTTGATTTTAGTTGCTGGTACTTAGGGCAACCTCTAAAGTTAGCAGGATGTCCTGAGTTGTTACAGAGGACACAAGATAGTTTACTTCTATCCGGAAGCTGTTCTTTGCCCAATGGACATTCTCCAATGATATGTTTGTTTAGGCATTTGACGCATCTGAAATGCATATTGCAATTCGCTGCCACATGCCCGAAGCGTTGACAGCGCATACACTGCAATACGCGGTCGCACTTCTTTATTCTCTCCCAACTTATTGTTTGGTGATTAATGTATTTAATATATCTAAGTCCATCAATTTTACTATTGGGGCTTAGCGACACAATGAAGAAAGGCAACCTACGGTTGCGATTTCTAGAATTTGCTGTAGAAAATGGTTTCACACCTGTAAACGTCAGGCTATCGTTTTCGAAGTTTTTTAGCTCTTCGAGCACCTCTTCGGGAGTAAAGGAAGGGTCAACTCCTTTGAGGAGCATGGAGACAGTTTTCTCCGATTTAGGGGTGTACGTGTAGTACTCGCTTTTCGACTTCCCTAATGCCGATTTAATTTTGTTATACCCTTCTAAATCCTCACATGTTAAACTTATCTTAAAATCATTTATTCGTTTTGTTTTAAAAGTTTTGCATGTCAACTCACCCAATTTTATGACATCCTTTGTCTCCATGTAGCTAATATAAATAGGAGGTACTTTCTCCTTTTTTTTGACTGGCACCTGCTGAGATGTTTCCTGCTGTTGGTGTGATTCGTGCTGTTGATTTGGTTCCTGCTGTTGTTGTTGATGTGATTCCTTCTGTTTAGTTTCCTTATCTAGCCGTGTTTTCTCTGCATTCGTGGGTTGCTGTTGTCTTTGTTCTTGCTGTTGTTGTTCTAGCATTTTCGTTTTTCGCTCGTTGTGGCTCAGGTTGTTTTTTAGTTTAACAACTTCCTCCATTTGTCTATCCAGTTCTTCTTTTTTACGACTAATCTCATGGATGAGTCTGTTGAGGACCTCGATTTGATTGCTAGCGTCTGCATTTGTTTCGCTGACAGCTAGTTCTTTGAATTGGTTTCCAGCCCCTGAGTACTGGGCAGCATGGCTGTTGTCTTTGTCATCGCTGGTTACAATCGACGTCTCTGTATTCTTATTTTCATTTGTTTTAACGCGTTTAGTCTTTAGGTTTAGGTCCGTATTTTGCCTTCTCCGATTTGCCATTTTGGCATCAATTTGTTTTACGTCCATATTATGGAACGCGTGTTCTCACTTTTTTTTTATTTTATACTTTTTTTTTTTTTTCACTTTTTTGTGACAAACAGATTGTGGCCTCGCGCACACACTCACACGTAGATACCGTTAACTGTCACAACACGTGGCTTCGTTGTCTTTTAATTAATTCTATTTATTTATATTTACTTTGTTTTGACTGTTTTTATCACTGTAATTTATTTGTCTACAAATAGTCTCTTTATAATACCTCAGCCACTCGCGACACATAAAAGCAATTTTTTTTCATTTAATTCGACCGCCGAACCGAAAACACGTCCGCACTCGTTCACTGTGTATCGTTGTATGTTATATAGCGCTGTTTACGATACGTACTGCACAAATATGGCAATTGAATTTCATTTTAAAACAAATATACGTTTCGTAACTTGCGGCGTAGTTGGAAGGAGTGAAGTGTTTCTTGCATCAGCCTTGTGAGAAGGGCATTCGAATATATTCACAGTTAGGGCGGCTTGTGTTAGGTGGGGTCCTAACGCCTTGCCGCCCGATGGCTCCGTGAAATGGTTGGGAGAAATCGCTGGCCATCTTTCTGAGCTTGGCATGATTGATCAGCTCGATAAACAGTTGGTCTAGGCGGTAGGTCAGTCCCAAGGTGTACATTCCATGATATAGACGGGAGAAAATCTGGCTGATGGCTCGAATTTACACTGAGAAAAGTCGTGATGGTACCCTCCGAGATAAAGAATTCCGGAGGTAACCTAGTTCCTATTGGAATCTCCGGCGGCGAGGGACTGAACTTTAACAAATTCGTCATCTCGTAATCGGATTCGGTCTTGAAACTTTGTCGACGCTCATCTGATCGGTTTCACCAATACGAATGTAAACGCCGTCCACCGATATTTGCAAACAGCGAAAACTGATATCTTTGCCCTAACTGAGACCCAGGTTGATTCGTCAACTGATTCGACATATCTTCGTTGCTCATGATATGCCTTGCAGTCAAGACTCCATTTTAAGGGTGGAGTCTGGGTCTTCATGCGGCCCGATCTGGCTTGCCAGAGTATGGAAGCGTTGGAAACCAATAACTTGGGCATCACGTACTTGTATGCCGTGCTGAGGACATCTATTAAATTTCTTTGTTGTCTTTACCACTCCTGGAATAACGATCGACCGGCGACACTTTTCGAACATCTTTCACGTACAGTCGACTGGACACAGGTCAACCACCCGGATTCTGAAATTGTTGTCCTTGGAGATTCTAATGTACTCCGGATGGCTGGTAAATTCTAAGAGAATTAACGAGGCTGGGAGGCTAGCGGATAAATTCACTGGTAGCCATCAGACTCAACTCGTAGAGAAACCTACGCAAGTTCCGGATACCCGGGGTGTGTATGGGAGCATCCTGGATCTGTTTTGACATCCGAGCCGAGCATTTATACCGTGGATGTTTCTGCACCACTGGGAAACTCAGATCACTGTTTGGTATTGTTCGCTGTGCCAAATAAACTTCAAACGAATAATGGATCTAAGCAGCTTCGCCATGTGTGGAGGAATGGGGCTGCTAACTGGAACAATCTCCGAGATTTCTTCGCATCCCTTCTATGGTGGAAGGTGACGCTGTAATGCTCCAATAAGCCCTACCACCTTTTTCCCCCATTCATATGTTACATCCAAATCCCAGCAATAATACGCTAAAACCTAAACTCCAATCAAAACCCACAAAAACCCAAACATAAACCATAATTCGCAATAAACGATTCAAACATTCGTTTATAGCCTAACATTTGCCCCCACGGCATAATTATAACCAAAAACCTAAATTAAAATTAATATTCACAATAAACGAATCTGATATTCGTTTACGTTTCACAGATCATTATCTCTATCTGAAAATTTTCCATTGAGAAAAACAAACAGAAAACCAAAAGCAGATACATTCCCACATCTGCGAAATAGTTTCGAAAGAATTCAAGAAATTGAATTCTTATCTTATCTCACTCAGGATACCCAAAAATCGAGATTGTTGTACGAAAACGTATATTTTCGGGATACAATTTGCGATTTGTTTTCCTTTATAAAGGAATAGTTAAGTGATCTCCGGGCCGCAGTATAATATCGTCCATTCTCCCTGGAGGAAGTACCCCAGGAGAAAGGCCACAGTAAAAGATCACTATTTGTACATACTACAGAAAGGCCAGTATTTTCATGTTCCTGGAGGAAGTTCCATAGGAGAACAAGTTGATAACATTTAATAAAAGTAGACATTAAACACATCCGTTTTCTGAGTTTTGACTGTTGCAACACAAGAAACTGGTGAGTAAAGTTGTGGTACATCCACAAGGAAAAAAAAACTGTTCTTACAGAGTATCACCTGCTCCCACGGAAAACTGCGGAGACGAGGACTGTGAAACACAAAAACGTGACAGGACTAAACTTAGGACGTTGCTCTTCCCTCAAGGTTTTAGGAAGCCCGGCGACGCCTCCTTGTAGGACGGTTTTCTCAGGAGCGGTCCACCAAAGAGATCATACGTCCTTTTCAGGACAGGAAGACGCGCGTCCTGAGGAACAACCCCTACAAAACATAATAACGCCTGTAGACGCCCGTGCGGAGTTGGTCACAGAGAATATTCTACTCGGGATGGAAATCTAGATTCCGCATTCCATTAAACGAAATTCATCTGATAAGCCTTGGTTTGATAAAAAATGCGAACAGATTACAGCGGCAAAAAATAGAGCTTTTAAACAATGGCGCTGCAATCCCACCGAGGTTAACAGGACGAATTTCGTTAGAATCAGAAACGCGTACAACCAGGCGATTGATACCGTGGGGAAGGCTTGCAAGGATAGAGTGACCAATAAACTCCTTGAGTGCCCAACTGGTTTGCGTCCGTTCTGGTCAATGGCAAGGGCCTTCGGCAGTAACTTCGCTTCCTTCTCTTACATCTACATTTTATAAACATATTTTATTGTTTCCTTTCTCTTTTATTTAACTTACTGGTGACAAAAAATTATTAAATTCTAGCTTATTTATATTATATCCTAATTTACTGGTCCCCTGTGGACACTCTAAACTAAATTTGAGATGCCTATTGTTATCGGTTGTTGCCTTTCAACCTTATATCTTTTTGACTTGTTGGTATTATAGCGTTTGGGATGATAGTGAAGAATGTGTGAATCGAACTGACGCTATTACGGTTAGAATCACTAAAAAATGGAACCAATGCTCAACACATCAGGCCACTGCCGCATGTAAGAATTTGATTTCGAAACACAAGTACATTCGACTGATGTGGAATTGCATGTTATCGCTATTGTATACTGCTCTGATACTTTGCTTATTCAAATTTCCTTACGGTGTTCTTCACTATTTGCTTGTGTATTGTGTGTATCTGTTAGAAAAGCCACAACCTCACATGTAATCCTTTGTATTTGGATCTCTATTGTGAGTCAGCGATCTTTTGTTTGATCCTTTGGTAATTTACCTAGGATCAACAATTAGTTGGGATTTTCAGCAATGTTTAGGATTGGTATTTGTATTTTAATTAACAACGGTGCTAGAGATATTTTGTATATCTTAATAGTATTGGTGTCCAGCGAATTTATTCACAGGTACCGTCCTTTCGTTTGTTTAGGAAACATATCCTTACAAAGGATTAAGAGAAGCGTACTCTATAGTTTTATTCTCTAACGATGTCGGTAACGAATTTTTCTTAACGGATTGATACTGTGGCTAGTTTTTACTAGGGAAATCGACACGGACGCTAGTTCAATAAAAACACCCACTGAGGAAAATAAAACGGACAACCAAAGAAAACACAGGCATACGAAAAGAGTGCAAACGTAAAAATTCCACTGTTGTGGTGATGTTGTTCAATTTCTTCTCTTTATTTAATGTTCCTTTTTTAGTTGAAAGTTACACTTAGATCGAATGTACATGTTGTTTTAAGGCACGAGTCAATCGATATGGGTTTTATTATTACTTAACAGTTAATGGAATTCACTTTACTTTAGAATGTTTTTCCCAGTTGGAAATTACACTTAGATCTAATGTACATGTTGGTTTAAGGCACGATCCAATCGATATGGGTTTTATTATTACTTAACAATTAATGAAATTCACTTTACTTTAGAATGTTTTTCCCAGTTGGAAATTACACTTAGATCGAATGTACATATTATTTTAAGGCACGACATTGTTATATTTTCCTCTCGACGCACACGGGATCGCTACAGAAACCGAGTATAGACGCGGCACCGTATAGCAAAGGACACACATTACGGGAACCGACTTAATAACGAGAACTCGAACTCAACAACACTATGACTATCCACGGTGACTCGGTAAGATGGGTGCGCACTCTTCCACGGATATTATCGAACTCCTCGTTGCAACCCACATCCCATCAGATGCAACGGCGGTGGATCACCGATGTGGGAGGAGCGAATCGGATCTTCTTTGCGGCGGCCAATGGGCGATCGAATCGGAGTTTAATGGGAGGATTTCCCATATGACCGTACAGGTCAAGTACGATGCCCTTTCGGCTGAAATACCCACAACGAACGACCCAGCACTTGTTTCAACAAAGGGACCAGCATAAGAGGCTGCAGGCATTGTTGTTGTAAATCATCGTGATGATCGCCGGAGAACGAAATAGGTTTCGGCGTCTTATGTAAACAGAAACGCTATTTCGAGGGTCATACGTTAGATGCGCATTGTTTGTGGTTTAGCCGATACTTCATGAGAACATTGTCGTGTTTACTTAGGAGCTCACGATCATGCCGTTGTAGGCTATAGATTCTTCGGTGACGATAGGTCAACCGAAGATTTGAGATTTGTTTATGATAGCAGTGGCTAGGGTGGCTATTGTTTAGACTAATGTGCTGGTACATGGCACGCGATGGCGAGGAATTTGACTTGCAGATGTGCAAGCATACGTCTCACTCAGAGTGGCCATGGACCCACGGATGGTAGGTAAAAGAAGCACAGTGTAGTTACTGTGTGTTTGGTTTAGTTTTCGGACATGATCATGGGTATGATTCCTTAAGTAACAATCATGTTCATGCCTAATCCCATAATCGGTTGATGGTCGATAAAACGGGAATTGGTTGCAACTATTGCGAACCTATGGATATGAGGGCAATGATTGATAGAGAAACGGTAGGAAAAATATCGGCTGCAGCTGTGTCAACAAGTGTGCTGCTCAACGTGTCTTCTTGGACCAAAGGATTGTTGGAACAAGAACACGCTAAAAGATTGGCGTATGTTTATCGATTATGATTGCTGGCGAGCTGAGCCGATATGGTTGGAATGGTTCGTATATTATGAACAGAATAATTTGACGATATGCATGCAAGGGTTTTACTTCCAGGTGAAAGATAATACAGGGTAGCTTACGCAACTCGATTGCAGGTAAGTAAAATGGCTCGAATGGTAAGGGGAAGGCAGGTTAATTTAAAGGGAATGGGTGGTTCTTTGGGAATGCCTTAAAGAACCCCCACAATACATTAATCAACCCGAAGGGGATTCACCTTATGTGATCTGAAATTGAATGGGGCTTGGCCCGGTATGAATGTTTGGGTGGGTAGTCTTGGTACGTAACATGAATCATATTGGAGTTCTCCTTTTAACCTCATTTATCCCAATATTTTCCTGATTCTTCGAAAATATTAATTGACATAAATTCTAAAAGTAGAAACACAATCTCGCCTACCGAAAAGTTCCCAATGAACATATCCATGTCAAAATTTTTAACATAACATTATAGAACGGAAACATTTAACACGGAAAACATATTCTACATAGGCTGAAAAATCGCGGTATCTTTAATGAAAACAAACGTATTTTTATGCAAAGTTGTATTTATTTCTCAACGTCACTTTCGAGGGCGATACACTTGATATAACGATTTTCCAACATTTCGATGCCCTCTCATTAGTACGAAACGTGCAAGCCATTATAATTCGCCTCGGAGCCATGGTTTGAGTTTTGGGAACAGATGATATTCGCTGGGGGCTTGTCTGGAGAATACGAGAAGAGCGGAACCAATTCAGATCTTAATTGGTTCAATTTTGCCATTAGTTTCAAGGACGTGTGTGACGTGACGTTATTTGTCTGATACAGAACTTTTTCCTTTGCCATTTAGGGGGTATGGAAATGGACCCGCGTTTCATCCATCGCCACAAAACGTCGAAAAAAGTCCACTCGATTACACAGCCACAATGTTTTTGATCGACGTTCAGCAAATGCGGAACCGATCCCGGCGACAGCTTTTGCATATCCAAAAGATTGTGCAAAATGTATCCCGCACATTCTTTTGAGATGCCCACGGCTTCAGCTAATTCGCGCAACTTCACTTTATCATAATTCAAAACGATTCGATTCACTTTCTTTGCGATTTCCGCATTCGCAACCTCTTTTGGCCTTCCGGAGCGACAAATTATAAATTCACTAAAACACCGATAGACTTTTGTTCTCGAAGGAGCAGAGGTGGGATAACATTTTCACAACCATTTCAATGATTGTTCAGACGTTTTTCCCATCAAAAAACAATATTTGATCAAGACCAGATATTCCTCTTTTTCCATTTTTTTTACGAAGGTAAAAGTAGCGTCACTCAAACGACTATAGCTTGTAAGCGAATAGACGAAATGTCACGAAAGTTCTTACATAAACTAGTGACAGATGAGCTTCTCGACATGAGTCATGTTCATTTGCTAGTGGCGCCGGCTAGTGTAAATCACGGGACTTTTCACACCATGTATTATAGTAGAAATATAGCCAGTTGTGTTGACCTCATAATGACAACTTAAATTTCCAGATACTTACATCAATTTAGAAATAGAACAAAGCACAGTAGAAATGTGTCCCGCTTACTCTTTGCACACTGATTTATTTCACTTTCTGAAGAGCTAACGACAATTTGGTTCGACTAACGAATCTTGATGTGCACTCAAATTGTGTTATCCTTGTTATCTGAAAATACATTCCTCTCAAATAATGTCACTCAGAATTTAAATTCATTTCGTTAGATAATCAAATATAACAGAGTTTTCAAGAAATCTACTGATTCTGAATGTTTTCAAAACCAGACAAATAAAATAAAATAAAAACGTTTTCTTTCACTCAAATAGAGTAACACTTCGTCGGTTACTGTGTCCTTATTCGAAGCACATAAAATACCTTTGCCTTACGCTGTACCTTTGTCTTTACTCCTTATACTGCATCCATTCGACCATACTACATGCTCCAATTCGCACGGTTACATTGGAAATACTTTGGTGTAAACTGTGATCCTCTTTCCCATCCCCACAAAAGAGCAAATAAAAAACACCCAAAACATGGTCGCAAATGTGAAATTCTGGTTCTGCCAGCATCTGCCAAACAGAAGTGCGGATACTTATCCCAACCTTAAGGCAAATAGCTTTCCGAAAACGCCGTTCGGCGGAAGTGAATGCCATCATTCTAAGACAAGGTAACACATGCACAAATCCGGAAAACATGACATGTCTTTCCATTACCTTCCCTGTGCAACGATGGTCTGTTTCTCATCATCGATTTGGGAAGCTAGTCGCAATGTAAGAGTGTCTATGTCACATCCCGCTGCATCTAAAAGGTAAATGGTAAGCCTAGCCTCTAACAGAGTTGTGTTTATTGTCTGCAACCAACCAGGCCTTTTCTATACCGCCCTGTTTGGAGCGGCAACATACACACAATGCAAACGCCAGCTGGTTCGCGTTCCATTTTTGTCGTCCTTTTTCCCCTTTTTTACCTTATTGTTTGACTGTTTGGTGCGGCTGAGAAGCCAAAATGCATTAATCATGTTTACAATGCTTTTAGAGATCTTAGATAATTCCTCCGGGTGTCCCAAGCGAACTTGCACCGCCGCTGGAGAGCCTCGACTATCAACAGGGATCAACGGGATAAGCACATGGTAAGGAGCTAGGTGATAGGTCACTATCGCATGATGTGCCCTGGGACCGTGTTACCAACAGTCTGCATGTCGAAAGAACAACAACAATACCAGTATTGGGTAAGATGTGCAACACGCAGAATGAGGTGTGGACCACCGAATAGGGCGAGTGTTACAAATGACGTCCGGAATAGTGTTTCGGAAATTGCAAATGAATAACACTTAATCGCAAATGCACCGCATGGATAATGTCGGCAAGTTGGTTTCATCCGAAGTCATTTGTCTGACTCCCTGGCGACGGATGACAGTGGGTGGTCGATAATAGTGAATTGGCTCTATTGCCTTTCGCATGCTAGGTAGGTGGTTAATTGAGTTGCTCAAGTGTGGCGTTCAAGGTTTTACTGATGGCAGCTAAAGTGACGATGGCGAAGACATTTACAAATATTGGAAAGGTAGGATCGCTCAGTGAATACGAAATAGATAACTTGTTTGAGTAATGGGAATCTATCAATGGAACAGATATTTGTCTATTTAGCTCATATAACTAAATCGTATCACCCAACTGCACCTCATCAATAACATTTATAACCATCATCAGACATAGATAGGAATGGTGATTCACATTGTCGTTTCTCACGATGGCAAGTTCGAGCCTTGTAAGTTTAATCGTTGGCTTTGTGTTATATAGTATGCTAAGAAATGGATATGAGACATCTCGTTAAAGCCGACGACTAATAAAGATGAATATTGATTCTCATCGGATTAAGAGCACTAGGATTTTGTACGAGTATACACGTTTCACTTCATTAGGAGCTGAATAACTTGATTTCTTTATAGCAGTTTACTCATTGTACGGTGCTATGCGGCGGAGATTCCCACTCGAAATAAAGCTTCCGAACTGTAATTCACAATTAAATGACGCGCCCAAAAACATAAAACAGCGAAAAAAATGTCTCAAAATTAAACGTGATCGAATAAAAAGTTTTCTATAAGAATTCGAAATTTTTGTAGTCGAATACACTTGATCCAAAATTCGTAAATAATAAGTTCAAAAATTCCATCGGAAAGTAGAACAGTGCAAGTCTTCTGTCCATTGGTCTACAAAGAATATAGATAAACGCAGAATCAGGGACAGTATTCAATTGTCACATCTACAAGATTGCATCACTGACAAAGCACTAAAAACCTATGAAAGATTAGGAGCCACAGATGACAATTATGAATAAGTTTGAAACTTTTAGAACTAACTTTTCATCACAAAAAAATTATCATTTTCAAATATTTGCTCGGCTTTTGTGTATGTAGGCGGGTCGGTGTGAGGTTCGACAAAACATAGAATTTGGTTGTCTCTCCTTCACACCCATATTCTCATAATGCAAACGATCAACTCAATTGCCGACCGCAATTATGAATTGATTTGTGGCAATTGATTTTGCAATTGCCGCCGGCAAAACGATCGAGACCATGTTATGCTGCAACATACTCTCAATACCATTTATACCAATAATTAAATATAATGTAAATGTAGGTCAATTAGTAAACGAAAGCTCAGTCCAATATCAAGCTTCTAAGAGAACTAACTGAGACCTGGGACTGAGTCCAACGTTTTCAAAGTTAGACAACCAAACCAAACAAAAAAGATCAACTTCCATAAGCGAAACATTGGCCAACTCTTCAAATTTCACAGAGAAAATACCATGAGCAGAATGAGGATGGGAATAAAGGGACTTTAACCACCATCATTTATAAAGTCCTGCTGGTCATCCGGATTGCTTTGCAATACTAATTAATATTTTGTATGAGTACTTTCTTTGGAATACCGTGCTTTTCAGTACACAAAATTTCCTCTTTTTCATCTAGTGCGATTACAAATAAATTATTATAATATGTTTGCCGACCCGTAAGCAGGTTACATAATTTTTTTTTTTTTGTTGATTTGAAGTCCGCATTTATTTGGGTTCAAAACCAAATTATACATACATGTCCTATTTAAAGAAATATTGTTCTTATGTTAACTTAGTAGTTCTTTGCATGTACTCTAAATTATCCAATAATTAGTTTTTTGTTTATGGCTTTCGGCGTACAACAACTTATGCAATTTTGTTTACAACACTTTTCACCTCAAATTGTTTACCCATTATCATATCGTAGATAATGTATACAAATATTCGGGCATACGTACCTTAGATAACTTATATATAAGGCCTGTGGCGGTTCCGCCAAACTCCACGGTCCACTTACCTGAAAAAACCCCCATAACTACTACCCAACTTCCTTAAGTTCGCTAATGCAACAGCATTAGTACCTGCAAATGCTTCACGCATTATATAGATTAAATCTATAATCTTAATCTATAATCCCTGTAAAGAAAACTTACCTTTTCATGCATCCCTTCGCACACAATTTTCCGTAAGATTTCTTTCTCTGCTTATCTGGTATTCTAAACCAATTCGGTACCAGACAAATTCTTGTAAACAAAATGTTTCGGATTGCATTCAATGTAACCGTCATGACAGGGACCATAAATTTTGCGCCGTCTATTTTCCCAGCCGCGTCATGTGTACAACAAATCCCTTTTCATACACATTGGCTGGCGACCTTTTTTCTGGTCAATAAACAACCCAAGCAGCTGCATATAATTAGCGCAATAGACGCTGAAAACGAAATTCTCCAGCATTTCCTAATGCAAACACGAACCCGGTTTCTACTGCAGCCAGAGATGCCATAAACATCCAATTTGCTTTTAGCACCATTTCCCGGATGACTAGCGGTTTATTTATTGAACTGCAATGCACATTTTCTTTTTCCTTGTTTCAGGTTTATTCCCATGGCCTTGTGTATGAAAAAAAAACCAATGTGATCTTCATTTCCACATACACATACATTGTCAAGTCTTTCTTTCTTCGGAAAACTCACCCGAAAACGATGAAATATCGTTGAGTCGTTTCCCATCCGTTGATCATGCTGGTCACACGCGATCTCGCGCTGTCCGTGGCGCTGCGGACACGCGTTCTGTACACCTAATAGTCGGGAGTTTGTCATTCTCTGAGTGCTGGTCGCGAATCAAGTTTTAGCCTTCCGCAATTACCATAAAATTAAAATTAGGAACAGTGTGTGGAGTTAAAATGTGTGTTAAATGTGACAGTTTCCTTACGCCCGCGACGATTCGGTTTTGTAAACTCTCTTAGGTGTAAGCAGTTGAATACACCACAGGATAAAGGAATAGTTTTTGTGTCTTACCTGTGACCAGTATATACAATGTTGAACTGTATGTAATCGAGAAACTCACCGCGACTACTGTCTACCTATAATAAAACCAAGAATAATAAACTAAATCAGTGTGTTTCATTTTCTGGGCCGCAACTTCCCGTGTGTTTTATCTCCTTTTCCCTGGTGATCGTCATTTTGTATTCGGTGGAACATTTATGATGGAGGAGGAAGTGAATCAGCGTCGTACACCGGCGCACAATACTTCCTCATCACAGGCCTTCTAACCATACGGTATCAAAGGCCTTTTCAAAGTCAAACAGGCCCCTGTGCATTGCCGTATTGCATTGTTCCACTGTATATCTGAAACAAGTTTCGTCGCGGGATGAACGGTGTCACGTTGCGAAATGAAATCGAACTGGTTGTTTGGAATAGTACCATTTTTACACCACACCAGTTTATCAATGCATTAGTTATTATATAATTTTCTCGAATACCTTGCTGCTGTTTTGGAACCAAACTAATTTCGCGAAGATTCGCTGGGTTGCTCATGTCTGTGCCCTTTTTGAGGATGGGATGGACTACTGTGGTATACCAACAATTTGGATAATATGCATTATTTAGAGCATTGTTGAATAAAACAGGGGGGATGGGAGCGAACACACAGGGCAAAGTGTCTGATTGTTTTCAACCCGGCGAAGGCCAGGACGATCCTTGTCCCTGTTCAATCCAAGTTGACATGCAGTCTCCACGTGACACCCCTGAATAGCTACTTTGGTACCCGCCAAGTAGTGAACCAATGCATGCAGCGACATCCGGAGAAAGGTTGGCGCAAAGCAGAGCCTGGGAGTGCCAAATTGGATGACATCGACTCGAAATCGGGGCCGGTGGAGACATTTGTTAAATAAGGCCAAGACCGGATCCCGGTTGTAGTGCCGATGATGATGATGAAAAAAACAGAGGAGACCTTCATTGCTTCAAGGGGCTAGTGTTTCAGAAGAATGTTTGTGATATTCCACAAGACTTATTGCTCTTGTCAGATCTAAGGATCCTTCTGCACAAATGTACTTGTGTTTAGATTTTTGAGCAGGGAATCCGCTTTAATGTTTTCGTTCAAAATAGTGAAACTTCTGTTTCCGAGACACCAATCGCATTGTGTAGCAAAATATGTTTTTGGAGGGCCCTATTCGCCACGTAGCGGTTAGAATGAACGGATACGATTACTCTATACACTGCATCGAACAGGCATCAATTGAGTTCGCTGTCTGTGCGAACCCTCGACCAATATTAACTTTTCGTTGGAGTTGATGTGTTCCAGGGTGTCCTGCTTTCAGCAGCGTTTGACAATTTTACAGAGTGCGTGGGCCTCGCAGACATGGAATGTTATCATAATTTTTCCTTCTAAATAATTTACTTATTTGTGGAAACATATTCGGCCAACTAGTTTTAGTGCCTTGAATTCTGTTGTTTCATTCTTCATTAATCACCGATCTATAATTGTCGCGGATCAGTTTTTGTAGGTTTTTGATTAGTGACTTAATCATTTTTAGTTCTTGGCAATTCAGATCGCTGAACTGTCTATATAGCAGTTTCAGCTTGAAGAGCAGAATGTTCTTTTGCCTATACAGAGCGTCAATTTTGAGATAGAACAATTCATTGTATTAGTAAGTCAAGAGATAATGATCAATTTCAACATTACAAAGATTTCTGTCTGTTTGTGGGTCTAGTCCATTGGAGCGTAATTATTTTTTCATTAGCCGATCAAAGCACGGCTAGTTTGTTTTTCGGAAATTAGAGAAATGTATTTAGTCATGCTGCTCGAGTAGTATACGTTCATTTCAATTTTCAAACACTGTGCCTGGCATCGAAATTTCGTGCTATAGAGAAGTAATTATTTTCCGAGTCTAACTTGAGACTTCTGAAAAGGGTATCAAGTTCAATGATATACTGTGTACACTGAAAAGGTTCAGGAGCGTAAACAGAGGCTACATATAGATGCATTTGACTTTTCAAAGAAATGTCTATAATGCAGGCTTCCAGCACTTGAAACTTGTATAGATTTGCACTGCACACGACCTTGCGTTGCAGCCTTTTCTTAATTAATATGGCGACTACACCTCCATGAGTGGAGTTTGGTCGATCTCGTCTGATTACTTTATCATTTTTGTAGCCCAATTTGTGCGCCTGCCATTTGAGTGTATGACACACTTGGTGCCACAAAGTTGTTGTAAGAACGAGTTTGCATCCGTTTCTCTTATTCAACGTGGTTCTCTCTGGCTTCCAACTTTGATTTTAGTTGATGGTATTTATGGCAACATCTAAGGTTAGCAGGGTGATATGTATCCCACCTTCTCTTTCTGGTTGGCTTGTGGTTGCATCTAGGCGCAACGCTAATCACCTTGACCGCAAAATTAATCATTATGGAAAATTTAACAAGCCTCAAGACTTGCTAAATAAGGCACGACCGGATCCCGGTTGTAGTGCTAATGATGATGAAGATGGTGGTTGTATCTGGTGTTGCTGTTCATCTGGTTGTTGCTACTGTTGTTTCTGTTTTTGTCGTTGTTTCTTCACTTGTAGGGGTTTTTTCGTATTCTCCTTTCCGATTAATTTTTTTCTTCAGAGCTCGGCAATCCATTTGTCTCGTTCAATGTATTTATCAATGTTGTCTTGCATGTTGGAGCTGTTCTTTTCTTGTGTCGCCAGTTCTTAAAGTTTGTTCCCTGATTCAGTATACTGAGCATTATTTGGAATAATTATTTCCTCTTCATTCGCATCGGACTTCAGCCGATTGGTTTGAAGATTCGGTTGTGTGTGGGAGTGGTCTCTCCTTTCGTTGTGCCGTTTTTTTTTGGACGGGGAATCGAACGCACGAAAAGACTAATAAGGAGCAAATCACTAACAGCAACCGCGTGTAGGAGACCAACTGTTATCCTCAACTACTGTTTACTGAAGTGGAAATGCTATCTTAATTGCTGATGGTTTATTTCCTCGATTTTCTTTTGATTTTGTTCTTTGCTATGGTTCGTGTATTGTGTGATTGTTAAAGAGAAGTGAACATTATTAAATTAATTCAAGAGTTTATTTGAATTTATTTAAATTAGTTCAACATAGACAGTATAACAGAACACACAAACAATAAACCACGCTATCCAAATTTCTAAAATATTTTCCCTGAGGTACAGTCACCACGTTTCAGACGAACAGGTTTGAGTAGCATATACCGAAACGCTCTCCGGCCCTGCTTCTCATTCCTCATTTGATTCTGCGTCCTCTGCAGGAATACAGGCCATCCTTCTAACTTTAAAGAGTGTGCTAAATAACAACAACTGAAAGTAAAGTTGGAAGCTAGAAAAAAGTAAGTGGAAGAAAAGATATGAATGAAAACTCGTTTTTACAACAACTATGTGACATCTGGTGTATCATACACCCAAATGGTAGGTATTGTAAAGAATACTCCCTTCGTAGAAAAACCACGAAATATCATTAAAACACCTGAACCGGAGTCGCAAATAAATATAACAGCAATTTTACTGTCCATACAAGGACAGTTTGCTGTTTTTGAAAAAAAAATCGAAATAGCTGAAAAAAAGTGAAGGAAAATGTGACCCAAATAAATATTATCTATTCGGCCCTCTTTCCAAATGACTCAATACACTAGTCAGAATTTTCACTTTGGCTGAGTTAACCCTTAAAATGATTGCTGTGCACGTCAATTCACGAACCCGCATGAAAAGAAGAGATACTCTGAACAACCTGCTGGAAGCCAACGCCCAGATGTGCATTTTGCTACCGAAACTAAGGTAAACCAAAGACAGAAGTGGGACCACAAAAATTATAAAGTTATATGATGAGATCGTCTAAATTCCACTCAACGGGGTGGAATCGCCGTTCTAATCAAAAAAGGTCCTACGGTTCGATGCACTCTGAGATCACCACAGCCGTAACACTAGGGCAGTAGGTCATATTGAGAAACTGCATTTGATACCGGCGCACAAGCTAAGCCAACCCCGAAGTTATTGTGCTCTTTCTTTTGTTATTTTTATCCTTCGCATGTCCAGCGACTGTCGAATGATGCGCGAGTATTATCCACCTCACTGAGGCGTGCGAATGAGAAGATACTCGGGGCGCCCACTCGGCGCTATAGGTTCACCTCTTCCGAGAGAAGTCTAATAAAAAAAAAGAAAAAAAAAAGAGCGCGGTGATGATTGGCTAATAGCTGTGCGAATACAGAAATCCCAATTGTCACCCCTAATATGAGTCAGTCGCTAGTCATACTTCACAGTGTCAGGTCACGTCGCTGCTCGATCAAAAAAAAAAGGGTCTTTCAATCACCATCGCTGATGCACACACTCGAGTCGCAAGTTTTAAAGAAAATCCGATTAACAATTAAAACGTTATTTACGAATGGAGACGTACCGTGAAATCAACCGCGAGTTAATACTTAATGATCAAGAGCTTCATAGTGCACTAGTTAAATCGAAACGCGAAATCTGCTATTTAAGTTCGTTGCTTATAGGGCAACTAGAATAGCATTCCAATAAAATAATAAGTGTATAAAAAGAGATAAACCTCTGTTAAATTAAACGAAAATTAAATAATAAACCAAACAAAAACTACACCAGTGTGTTTTCCATTGTTCCTGTTCTTCCTGGGTGAACTAGTTTCGTCGGAGCAACATCGTGGGGAAGAAAGTGAACCGGGCGCCCGTGTCTGGCGCAAATACTTCTTTTACCCCCACAGGTTCTCTCAACCATGCCATTGCATACGCCGACGAGATTGTTGTGCATAGATCTGGATAAAAAATTGATGTCATTAATACACTTCTGCAAGATGACTTCAATAGAATCAAACGTTCTTGCGGCGACTGGAAATTAAAGATACATTTTCAGAAAACAGAGACTATCCTCCTTAGAACGCCTTTGTCCATGGCATCGATGGTTATAAAACGGAATTGGTAGAAATTATCCTTTGTACGAAGTAATAATCTTCCCCCATAAATAAAAACTGTAGTTATTGTAGATACCTTGGTACCTGACTTGATCAGTATCTTTAATTTGACAAGCCCAAATCTCCCGATCTTCAACCAAAAGCGGTTATGGTGACAGAGGACCAACCCAATTTTCATTTCTTCAACCAGGAGAAACGATAGACGCTATCAAATATTGTGAGGAAATCGACATATTGCATGCCATATTGGCTGAAAAGCAACCTGCTTTGGTCAATAGGCACCGCGCGATCCTTTTGCATGACAATGCAACCATACCTCGCAAGTAACGGTGCAAAAACCGTTGCAGTTGAGATTTGAAATTCGTCCGCATCCACTGTAGTCTCTGGATTCATTTTGCCGGCAGAAGTGTTCCGGAACCGAGCAGAGTTCACAAAAGCCTTTGAAGATTTCATTGCCTCAAAAAGTCAGTACTTCTACGAAAAAGGAATATTTGACCTTGTATCACGTTGGAAGAATGTCATAGATCCCAAAGGATCCTATTCTGATTGAATAAAAATTTACGGAAAAATAATATTGGCTTTACTATAAAATCCAGATACTTGCCTACGCAGATGGCGTCGACATCATCGGTAGAACCGAATCGGCGGTACAGGAATCCTTCACCCAGATCGAGCAGGCGGCACAAAAACTGGGACTGCGCATTAATGAGGGAAAAACCAAGTACATGGTGGCAACTTCTGCGAAGAGAAGACCTAACGTTGGTCAAACTATCAGGGTAGTGGAGCATGAATTTGAAGTAGTGCAATCCTTTAACTACCTTGGGTCAATAGTATCAGCCGATAACAATATGGAAGAAGAAATACGCGAACGGCTGATTAAATCCAACAAAGCCTACTATGGTCTATCAAGGCTCTTTAAATCCCGAAATTTATCCAGAACATCCAAGCTACTACTGTACAAGACCATGGTCTTACCAGTACTCATGTATGGATCCGAGACGTGGGTGCTTAATAAAAGGCACTCTGAACTCTTGGCCGCGTTCGAGAGAAAGGTCTTAAGGAGAATTGTTGGCCCCGTATGTGAGGGAGGACGATTCCGAAGACGCTACAACCATGAGTTGTACGCAATCTACCTTGAAGCTCATATTGTGAGAAAAACCAAGCTCGGTAGACTCCGGTGGGCGGGACACCTAGCTCGAATGAGCGAAGAGGAGCCTGCCCGGAAAGTCCTTTGTGGCAGGATGTATGGAAGGAGACAGCGCGGCAGACCTTGTCTGCGATGGAGGGATGGCGTAGACCAGGACGCCCAGAGCCTGGGAGTGCTAAACTGGATGACATCGGCTCGAAATCGGGACCGGTGGAGAGATTTGTTAAATAAGGCCAAGACCGGATCCCGGTTGTAGTGCCGATGATGATGATGATAAAATCCAACAATTCATGTGGTACAACCCAACATATAAATTTTTTGTTTTTGGTCGGATGATACGAGTATAACATTGTGGCAGCATCTTGAAATCGTCATAAAAGCTAAATGCTTTTAAATTAATTTGCCATCGCAATCCAATAAGTTTTTTTGTTCCAAATTAATGATGATGACGACTTGATAAACTAAAAGATAAGATATTTAGCAAAAGTTTTTTAACAAACTGAATGCATAAAATTACCGACCGATTTCTGCACAATCATTGATTCGCAAGATGCTCTCATTGTCCAAATATTTCCCGATGTTCACCGACAATACACAAATGATGAGTGGCTGGCAGAAAGAGCAATTTTAGCAGCAAAAAATGTGGACGTCAACGAATTGAATCTTAAGATACAAGATTTATTGCCAGGAGACTTGGTGTCATACAAATCTATTGATACAGTTTGCGATACCACCGAAGCTGTGAATTATCCAACAGAGTATTTAAACTCCTTGGATTTACCAGGCATGCCACCATATAATTTACAACTGAAGGTTGGATCTCCGGTTATTTTGCTTCGTAATTTGAACCCACCACAGTTGTGCAACAGCACGCGATTAGTTATTAAAAAATTAATGAAAAATGTTATTGAAGCCATCATTTTAAATGGCAAATTCCGAGGTGAAAATATGTTACTACCGCGAATCCCTATTATACCCACAGATGTACCAATTCAATTTAAACGCCTTCAATTTCCAATTAGATTGGCATTTGCAATGACTATCAATAAGTCTCAAGGCCAAACGATGTCTGTCTGTGGTTTAGATTTGAGCACATCATGTTTTTCACACGGACAATTATACGTGGCGTGCTCTCGAGTGGGCAAACCATCCAGTTTGTTTGTGTTAGCTAAAGATGGGAAAACAAAAAATATTGTACACTCTGTTGCATTAAGAGACTGATATCGTTTTTTGTAATGATTGTCATAATTAGTGATATGTACATACAAATAATAAATTTAAAAAATAAATGTTTAGTGGTTTGTTTTTTTTATTCCGTTATCGTCGACAGTGCTCCATGACTTTTCCACTCATATACCAAATCCTCATACACTTTCAATAAGTTAGTCATTTTTTTCTACCTAAACAATCTCTAGAAATAATGTATATGGCAAAACGAGTTTGCGGGTCAACTAGTATATATATAGATACAAGTATATATATATATATATATATATATATATATATATATATATATATATATATATATATCATCATCACCATCGGCACTACAAGCAAGTCCTGAGGCTTTGTTAAATTTTTCATAATGATTTGTTTTTTTCCGGGCAAGGTCATTAGTCTTGCGCCAGAGGCTCCCCGACGAACCCCGGTCTCCCGCGTGACAGGCGGGTATACTAACCACTATACTATCGAGGATATATATATATATATATATATATATATATATATATATATATATAGGAGATATAAATCGTAAATCGTCGTAAATATATATATATATATATTTACGACCATCTAATTTTTTTTTGATTTAAAATACATATTTATGACACAATCAGTTTACAGATTTTATTTAAACTAAATTTTAAGTCCTATTTCACTCTCTTCGCAAGCACTCCAAATTGTATAATTTGAGTTTTTCGTTGCAATAACTTTTTTTAATAAAGACATAATGAAAATATGTAATGAATATCTTCACTTAATTTGTTTTTTCTCTTTGTGTTTCGGAACAAGCAAACATTTTAGAACCAAAGAACCAGATGTTCAATTTGCCATAAGCAAACAAAACCCAAATTCCACTGCATAACCTCATATGCACTATAATTTCATGAGAATTCATAAAACTGAATTCTTATCTTAAAACAAACATTGGCCACCACACCCAGTGTATCTAAATCGAGATGTTGCGTTTGAATCGTTCGTTTCAGTTTCTTTCCTACCATCCCTCCATCCAAGTAGTTAGAGAACTCCTGAACTAACCCTGTCCGCACTATCCTTAGATACCCCCCCCCCCCCTCTTTTTCTTTTTCAGATATCTCGAGACCGAGTCCCACATCCTCATGGATGTGGGTGATTCTAGTTATCCCAAGATGACCAGAATCCAGAGACAAGATGAAGGACATGTGGGGAAGAAGTATGTACCAGCATGGGTACTTGGTTCACTTCTTCCACCTTCAGAAATACTGCCGAATACAAAACACTGGGCGAAACAAAACAAAACCTCCGCAACACAATGTCCACCATAGGAGAGCGAAAATAGACACTGGAGGAAAAGTTAAATGCACTGCTTTAAAAGTAAATGATCTTTATTTTCTTTCGCGTTCGTTATAAATTTGAGAGTTTTAATACTTCACTTAGACTACGTTTACAAATTACAAAGCATTATTTCGTAAATCGGACGTTTATCTATTTCTTAATAAAAACGCACTTTCTCGAATCGACATTAGTGTGTAGCGTTCTACGAACGCACAAAACCACCCAGGTACGGTTCCTACCCTTCAAGGAACATACCTACCCTGAAAACGTTACACGCGCCCACAGACGCGTGCCACTAAGTCCTCTAGGGCCTTGAAACATTTGGCCAAAGTTGAACCCGACACGAAAAAGCACGGAACTGAACGTCCCAAAGCTTTCAATGTCAAGCTCAACAATTCGAATATGGCATACCTGAAAAAAAGGAGAACATTCATTCAACCTATCCCCAAAGACTGAAATGCGCCGCACTCCAGCACTGCACAATCGGAAATCCTGAACCTCTACACGATGTTACAAGGGATTGTTATCGTCAGCAAATTAGCCGACCAACGGATGCACGTGCGGGTGGTCTGCCACAAAGACCATCAAATCCATAGGCAAACAAAAGAAACGGCAACCGCATGCAATAAAGCATATCGCCTATCCGCTACCAAATTGCAGGCAACCGTAATTATCTCAACGGAAAATTTATAAGGTTAAAAACCTACAAAGGATCTATTCCGATCCCGCGGTCCCTTTTGAATTTCACACCATTAGAAAGATCTAATGGATTTCGGGCGTATTGACAAAAGTCAAATAAGACCCACGGACAGTACGTCCAAACAACCATCAAATATCTCCGGCCTGGGCGCCAGATGTTCTGTGCAAACAGAAGGCCCTGGAGATGAATTGCTAGCGATAATAATGATGTATGCAAAGAATGACTTTCCCCTTTCAGGAAACTACGAATTATCCCGGGGGATGTGTTAACTTGCTGATAACAGAGACATTGACGATTCTGTTAATGGACAGAATGGGAAATTGTCTCTGGGGAAGATGCAGATACGATCTGGATCAAGATACTTGTGGGTATTTGCAGGACACTATAAGTTAGATCGTCAACGAGACGACAAGTCTTGGTTGGAGCGTCAACGCGAGAAGATTCTTTATCGAGCAGCAAGACAGCGAACCCCACTGAGGAGGTCGAACCACGAGACAGATACGCTAGATAAGTAACCGCGACTTAAAGTTAAAATTAAGAAAAGACGAGTTAACGTGTGTCCAAAGTTCGTCAGTGAAACTACAGTAAAAACGTCAGGAGTACTTAATACGAATCGTGACTCGATGTAAACTCGGAATTTAAAAACAAAAAAATGTTAATAAACAAAAGTGTGCACTAAAATTAGTTCGTGTTTCATTTATGTAAAATAAACAGACCTGGTTCACCTAAAGATAGTTCGTCGCTCCCTTTGCCACCGTGTTTTGCTCCGCTTGTGGATTTTCCTCTACGGTTAACACTGTTCGGCGGAACACTGCATCATCAAACATTCGACAACAACATTCAAATCCGCCAAAAGTGTATTTACGTCCCCGGGCGCGAAACGAGGAACGGGAGATCGCGTGGTCATTGCGGTCAGAGGATGGAATTTGACTACACGATAATCATCTCGTGCAGAGATGATTCGATTATGGGGTGAGTTTTGTGGTATCGTGGTAGATACCCTCTCCACTAATAATATGTTTTAGGAAAATTAGTTTCTGGCGACGTACGAAATTGATGATTGTTTGTCTATTGATGGTGAATCGCCAGTCGGCTTGTTGCAGCTGTAAAAGCAAGCCGCTCGACGTTGCATTTCAATTGATAACAATGGGTGCCGAATGTTTTGTATTTATGGTGCATATGCACATTAAGGAACTATTTTTAGGAATTTTATGTAACGGGTTGTATGCATTAAATGTCCTTGGAGAAGGAAATGTTTCAGGTATGCTGAGTGGAAATTGCGGTGCAGGTATCATCATCATCGGCACTACAACCGGGAACCGGTCGTGGCCTTATTTAGCAAGTCCTGAGGCTTGTTAAATTTTCCATAATGATTTGTTTTTTTTTCCGTGCAGGTATGGGAAATTGAAATTTGACTGGGATTCTTGAAAAGGGAGAAAGAAATTCTTACAGGAAATTATATGTAAGTTTTCTTTCGCAGGGACTTTTTAGATTATAGATTTGATCTATATAACGCGTGAAGCATTTAAGATGCTAATGCGATTGCATTAGCGAAAGCTTTTGCAGACTGGGTTGTGGTTATGGGGGTTTTTAAGGTAAGTGTACCGTGGGGTTTGGCGGAATCGCCACAGACACATCTGTCCTTGTCTCGCCAAAGTCGGCCTCTCGCCACCCTTTTTTTTGTTTTTTTTTTTTTTTAAATCTCCGTGGCCAGTATTTTGATGTTCATTGTCCCTGGAAGAAGTAGCCCAGGAGACCATCTGTTAAAAAAAAAAAGGAATAAAAGGAAAACTTTAATAATTGTGTTTCATTGAACAGACTGGTGAGTAGAACTGTGGCACACCCACAAAACCATTTTAGATTTTGCTGTTGCTGAGCATCACTCGCCCCCACGGAAGCCAGCAGAAGCCGCTGGCTGTTGCTCTGGAAAACGCGGCCTATTTCCCTAACGATCGGTCGCTACTTTTCCCGTTTAACTCCGGAACCACGGCGGCGACCGCAGCGGGCCTTCTCAGGAGCGGTCTAAAGAGATCCCTCATCCTTTTAAGGACAAGGAGACGCGTGTTAAGTGTGTCAATGACATCATAGTCAAAGATGATGTACAAGAGATTATTGACACACCTAAACCTAAAAACGCCATCCGATTGTAAACTCTGATGACCCCACAAAACGATAATGCAAGTAAGTCCATATTCCGAAGCAATTGGCAAATCGTGTAAAAACGAGTAGTTTCATTTTCCATAGCAATTAACTGCATATGCCGAAACGATTGCTCAATAGTGCAAAAGCAATCTATTGCATATTCCGGAACAATTAACAAATCACGGAAAGGCAATTGATTGCACACTAAACATAAAATAAAGTAATTGGGTCAGTTCGCTACAGTGGAGCTTGAACCCGAGTTCAAGTCAATAAAGGTATATTGATTGAGTCAGCGATATATCGCGATTGCGAACTGAGGCCAACAATCGAAAATTGGGGCAATTAAAATTAAATTGCATTGTCATAATCGGAAAACGTTAACCCCGGAAGGTATCGTGAAATAGGAAATGATTTGGGGCAGGGGTTTTTGGATCGGAATAGAGATTGAAGTAAGGAGTTGAATTTTGGCTAGAGAGAGATTCGGAGGTCGGCGTTGAGTACGGAAGCGGAATGTTTGATTGGCGGTAAAGAAGAAGAATTAAGATAGTGACGTAAAGGTTGTTTCGGGAGCGTTTGAAATACGAGTAATGAAGTGCAGATTAGCTCGAAGGTGTTGCTTTAAATCGGGAGATATATTAGGTGCTGTACCAATAGGAAGTACTGAAGAGAAGGAGATATTGTGATCGAAGGCAAGGAGCAATAGAAGCAAATGTGAAACAGAAAAACAGGTGTAAATGTTATAGTAAATATTGTGAAGAATTGTGTTAAACACTGAACCCAAAGGAAGTGCCTTAGAGAGACGAATAATTAAATCCGAGATAAGGAACAATAATAGTAAATGTGAAAAAGAAGAACAATTTAAAAAGAAAAAAGTTGTGATGAACACTGTACAGAAGTGCAGAGTAATTCTAGCTGGAAATTCTAGGCTGAGAATTGTGAATAGTTTATATATGTAAAATAAATGTAACTATTACTCAGAAGTAGACAAGTGATTGTAATAAGCGTTAACCTTGGAACATATTTTTGTCGAATAAAATAGAAACGGATATATGTATGAACTGGAAAAGAGAACGATAAGATAAAGCCAATGTGAACTGTAAATTAAGAGAAGTGTTATCAAATAGAATTAAATTAGGTGTAAAGGACAAAAAAAAAAAAAAAAAAAAAAGAAAGGAGTTAATAAAGAAAGTAAATGAAAAGATAAGTGGTGCAAATTTGTTTTCTTTCATTGCGGCGAGAAACCTGGTGCGGTGATATAAACTCTAAAACCATAACTCGCACTACCTCAGAGCAAGGCCATCATTATTACACATTAACTGGGTTAAGTCGACTATTCTACGTTGCAACTTCTTAGGATATCGTCATGGAGCCAACGAATGCCATAAATTGTCGGAAATGTGGTCAAAATTCGTCACACAATTCTTCATCTAAATAAATTACACACATGTAGCCATTGTCCGCTACTACATTATTTCGTTCCCATTTATACAAAATAGTTTATATTTGTAGTGCATATAAACGTTCGAACACATGACAGATGAATTATCAAATCGTTATTGTGTTTTTCATCAGTTATTAAGATATTTACATTCTTATCGCCAGATCCTGAAGAAGATCAATAAACGTGCGTATATACATTTGCCGCTGCTCCCATTTTATTTTTTTTCTTGTTGTAATTTTTCTTTTTGTTTTTTTAGATTACGGCCTGAATTAATATTGCACACTAAATTAAGAGTGAAAGTGTTTAGTAAAAGTATTTAGTATTAATTGGTTTAATATTAAGGTCAAAGGCATAGGGAGAGTAAAATTGGGCGGTTTTTTTTTTAATTGTGTAATTTCCGCACATAGGTAGATATAGTGTCTGATAGAAGATAACAATTATAGAAATTATATGAATTTCATATGGTTCACTCCACATAAGTGAATCCTGAATCCTGTATTCAGAGAAGAGCCTCTTATTTTCTTGCAATTGGTGTAAACATCTTGCGAATTCATTCTCTGTCTTTATGTACTTTACGCTGATTACGAAAAAAGGTAGGAAGACGATTTAGCGAAAACACACCTTTCCACATTGAAAAATAACAGACTATTGACATACCAAGTCAAAAACAGACTCTACGGACGACAATAAAAATCACAATACATATAAATGTCTTATAGCAACTACTGTATGAATAAAATAGTATTTAGTCTTACTTTTCCTCAGTGCGTCAAAATCCTTTGACTCTATTCGAAATATTAACGACACTTATCATTCGTACAGTCACCGTCATAACTGATTAACTGCATATCTTTTCAGTTAAAATAATCATCACTCGTTAACTTGGAAGTCATCATCATTTCGTGAACTGACAACAAAGTCCTCACCTTCCGCAGACGGCAGTATATTCACTTGCTTAACATACCCAACTTCGGCAATGCTTAACGATAATACTCCCGTTTGTGATAATGTCTAACGAACTCACTCTGAAAACGGATGGGAATGTCAAAAGTATTTTACATTCTGGATAATTAGAAAGAGCAAAACCCCAAGGTACACGAGAATTTTGAAATCTTATGCAAAATATCTTTAAACTTCATGCGACACTAAGTAATGTGCTTTACATTTTAATGTTCGCTTATATTTCATTAATCATCTAGAAAAGCTAAGATCTGCGAGTAGCAGAGGATCTGTAATAAATTCTTTAAGTAATCATTAGTTAAAGGAGCACAGTTCGAACAAGGTTACCTAGAACTGGGCTTGCCAACAATCCAGGACAACGAATGTTGTTCGTGTAACCCTCCTGCCACAGGATACACAAAATAATAATCCGATTAGTGACAAAATTCTAATGAGCTTTGCCCTTGTGTTTCTCTCCTTATCAACATTTGCTTGCTAACGGATTACCGGGTGCTAATTCCTTTAGCACTTATATAAATTTTCTTTGGACGATTATCCTCTGCGTATACGTATGCCCGGATGTGGGATCCTTGCCGCATTGTCACACTTTCAACACTTCAGAACAATGTAACAGTGGGGAAAAAGATGAAAGGAAAAACAAAAATCTGTCTGAAAAAAGTAGAGAAGGATAAGTGACAAAAAAAAAAAAGGAAAAGAAAAAACACCTGCGTATAGCTCCCGTATGTGAAACGCAAATTTATCTTCCTTACTATACTTATCTGAACTGTAATACCTGATGTCTTACGCACAAGGTTGATTCCATTCTTAACTTCTCCCCCCCCTACATATTTACCATAACTGTATGACCTTCCAGATAAAACTTTACTTTCCTCAGACTGACTGGAGCCGCTCTCCAACAGGTTGTTGGATAGGAAATATCTCCGCAGCTGCGCTGTTCAATATAAAGGAAACGTAAAATGTATCCAAGTCGATGGCATATATGAAAGTGAACAAATGGAATAACAATAAGTATGAACATAAAAATAATTATGCCCTCGACTAAAGGATAAATTGCTCACGGACTTTTTGAACGTGGAATGCTGATAGGCAGGCATTTTACAAATAGAACTTTCGTTTTCGTTTTTTTCTGGCTTTCGTTTGCCTGACTATTGAAATGAAAGGATTAATATCCACTCGCGATTGTTAGGACATTAACACATACGTTTGCGTACAAGTGAAACGACAAACAATCACGCAATATCCGTGACACCCTTATTCGACATTTTGTTCTTAATGGTCTGTCAATGCCTGCCTTCTTCTTTGACGGATGTATTTATGGCATTAAAGGGCTTGTCTTTGTTGGAAATTAGAAATCTGTTGCTGACAAATAGTTCAGCTGACATACATGTCCGCAGGGAACGAATGAAATACCTCTTCTTATTGAGTTAAGAATGTTTGGTTGCCGATGGTGTTTAGCCACATACTGAAACATAAAATTGTGGCACAAAGGGATTCATCTATTATATTAATCATTGTATAAACGATAAAGGGAAGATACATTTTTTAAATAGTACAATATAACTCACTCCTTGGTTGAATGTCATTACTCGTTATTTAACGCTCCAGCTCATGCCATAATCCAAACGATTCGTCTTGTGATGTGGTATTTCAATGTGGAGGACGGCATTTGCTTCAATTCCAAGGGTAAGGAGTAAAGCTAACCTCTCAACAGTATAAGTGAAACAATAGAGGAAAAGCATAGGAAATTCAATACCACAAAAAATGATTGCAACATCACTGGTCTCTTCATCTAGTCGACAATCTATCGTCTATCGTCACAAAGCTCGACCTCACTAAGTCCTATCATCAAATCCGTGTAGCGCCGGATGTTATCCCTAAAACAGTTTACCGGACAGAATAAGCTGAAAGGGAATTTGTTTATCCAGTGGTACACACCAGGCAGAGCGATGGAAGCTATGTACTAGAATAAAAAACATGATGGGAATTTGGATCCACGGAGTTTCTTTCCGAAAAGCTCGATCCAACTTAGCTGCCTTACTACGCCTACAGGCGGGAGTTACTCATTATTTACAACCACGTAATGCACTTCCACTACATTTTTTAAAGACCACATTTCATCATAAAGTGAAGCATTGGTCTATTAAGGCATTTTCATCAGATAGACCGGTACACAAACCGTAGTGAAGAACAGCACCAAGAGGAAATATCGACGAAAAAAGCTATTGGAGCTATATTCCATAGCAATTAACGTAGCATTGAAAATAACAATTTATCTCCTACATGCCATGGCGTACTGATGTGTTGGGGTTTTAGTTCTATCTTTCAGTGGCACAGAGAGACCTTGTGCAATCGCTAGGCCGGAGCGGAGGATTTTGGTCGGTGAATAGCGTGAGTTCTCGTCCTTCGAAAATCCTCTTGAAGTGTTTCACCGCTGCGTACTTGGTCAAAAACGCTCTGTCGAAGATGCTGTAGTGTTTACGCGTGAGTTTTTGCGAGAAGAAGCCCAAAGTAATGTCGTGCTGTTACTGCTTTAGCACGTCCATCATCGCGATGTCCGATATACCCGTCCTAAGCTCTAGTTCCGCGTCCGGTAGAAAGAAGATGCTGGGTCGTTGACGACGTGCTTGCACAGCTATAACGTCCGGTCCGCTTAGTTGCGTTGATTACGAATCGGATTCTCTGCATCATCACCACAAAACGCTATACTACGCCTTCTCAAAGAAATCAGAAAACGAATCTCCATATCAAGAATGGCATCTCGATTTCATTTGGGAGTTCTGAACCCAAATAGGAGACGTAGAATGTTACAACTAAAGCAATTTCTCGAGTAGAAGCAACTCTGTGCTACCGGTACCAACACCGATTTGGCACAAACACAGCAGCAGGAACTGGATTCTTTACTAAAATCTCGCTCAGATTTAGACCTACGGTCACTCCCTTCGGCGAATAGCAAGATGATATTTGACGTAATGTCTCTTACGTCAAACTATAGTTTTTGAATTCGATCATAACCTTTCCGCTATAAATAGGGAAGTAAAATATTCAAACGGAACGCACTGCAATACCCCCATTTCATGCTCCCTTAGAAATTCAACGCTCCACATAGACATAGTGGGACCGCTATCACTTCACGGTAGCAGGAGGTAACACTATTACGAACAGTGACATCAGAGACTGTCGCAGAGGCATTTTATTCAACTTGGGATGTACGTTTCAGGATTCCACCAGTCCTTACTTCTGGCAGAGAACCACCGTTCGCGCTCTCCTAGTTTTGAGGACAAGCATCAAAGATGATTTCCGAGCGTCCGCAGCAGAGTCAACCTGCTTTTGCTGAAGGAATTCTTTGTGTGCAGTGAATTGCCACATGATTCACTACAATATGAGGCCGACTTATACGAATTCATGTGTAAGATCGGAGCAACTTCTAGACGCTAGAAATTATATAGGAGGAAGGCTAGCTTGAAGAATTGTTAACACGTTTTCATTGGGGTGGATAAAGTTAAAAAACATCGTTTTTGTTTTGTTTTATCTCCACATTTATTTACAATTCAATTACAGATTTTACTTAAGACTAAATGTTAAATTTTATTTTGCAAATATTATTCTTACATTAACTTACTGGCTGTTCGCAAGCACTCAAAATTATACATTATCAATCTTTTCTTTTTTTTTTTTTGGTTCCGGCGTACAAGTTAAAAAAAAATTCGAACCTTCTTATGACAGCCAACGTTGTCGGCCGTATAAACGATCGAGTTTACTCAATCGATATTGATGGAAGACCCCTCACAGTGAGCGTTGAAAGACTCACTGATATGGCTGTCATAAACTTAAAAAATGTTTGTCCTCAACGCAACGGTAACATCATGCAAATATTATGATAAATAACCGAACTTCAAGAAATTCGTCATCGCATAATCGGGCTCGCTCTCGAGGCCCTGTCGACGCTCGACTGGTAACGACATTTTGTAACATCAGGGGTATCGGTTTCACCAACACGAACGTCCACCAATATTTGCAAACAGCGAAACCTGATATCCTTGCCCTAACTGAGGTCGATTCGTCAACTCATATCTTCGTTGCTCAGGATACGACTTAAATTCGAGATTCCGTTTGAAGGGCGGAGTCTCCGTTTTCGCGCGGTCGATCTGACTTGCCAGAGGATGGAGGCTTTGGAACCCAATAACATGGACATAATATAGTTGATCGTGCTGAGGAATTCTGTTAAATTTCGTTGTTGTCTTTACCGCTCCTCAAATGACGATCGACCAGCGACATTCTTCGAACATCTTTCACGTACCGTAGACTGGATACAGATCAACCACTCGGCTTCTGAAATAGTCTTCCTTGGCGATTTTAATGTACATATTTCTGGCTGTTTGGTGCATTCTAACAGAACCGACGAGGGTAGGAGGCTGCCGGAGATGTTTGCTCTTAGCCACAACTTGACTCAACCGGGTATCTACACCGTGGAGGTCTCTGCGCCACTGTGAAATTCAGATCATTGCTTGGTATGGGTCGCGTAACCAATTGCATTTCAAACGTATCTTGATCTGAGCAACTTCGTCATGTATGGAGGTATGGGACTGCTAACTGGGACGATTTGCGATATTTATTCACATCCTTTACATAGTCGGTGGTGTGCTTCGCAACCGACTCCGCTCCGACGTTAACGCCTGCGCGGAGTCGGTTACAGAGATTATTCTTCTCGGGTTGAAGATCTACGTTCCGCATTCCATTAAACGAAGTTCATCTGATAAGCCTTGGTTCGATAAAAAATGCGAGCAGATTACAGCGGCAAAAAATAGAGCTTTTAAACAGAGGCGCTCCAATCCCACTGAGGTTAACATAAGGAATTTTGTTAGAATCAGAAACGCGTGCAACCATGCGATTGATACCGCGAAGAAGGTTCACAACGACAGAGCGACCAATAAACTTCTCCAGTGCCCGATTGGTTCGCGCTCCTTCTGGTCAATGGTAAGGGCTGCAAGCAGTAACTTCGCTTTCTCCTCTTTTCCTCCGATGACGGGCAGCGGGACGTTAATCATAAATCCAAAGGATAAAGATAATGTGTTCGCGAATTTATTTTCCGCAAATTCAAACCTGGAAGCCAGTCTTTTGGAACCACCTGTGATAGCGCCGGTATGGTTTTGTACGCGGGATGTGAGGTTTCGCCCGCATACTGTTCAACGCATTCTACGTGGACTGGACTGCAGGAAGGCAACCCACCCCAACGGAATATCAGCAATAGCCCTTAAAAATTGTGCTCCAGAACGATCGCTGGTTCTTGGCAGGCTCTTATTTCATGCATGGAGAACCTTTCCTACCTGCTGGAAAATCGCTCGTGTTCAGCCAATCCCAAGGAGGGGAAAAAAGTGTTTTCCATAAACTCACCGACCGATAGCATTACTGTCTACGTTATCTAAGGTAATGGAAAAGCTCATCAACGCCGAGTTAATTAAGTATTTGGAGTGCACTAGACTTCTGAATGATCGTCACTACAGATTCCGTGGTAGGCGGTCGACGGGATATCTTTCGACCCTTATATCCAATATATGGACATCTGCGATTGAGGGGCATGGTAAGTCAAGGGCGCTCGGATTGGATATCTCCAAGGCTTTTGACCGTGTTTGGCGCGGAGCATTGTTGAGCAAACTGCGTTCGTATGGACTTGTATGTATAATATAGCTTGTACGCCTTCATGGGCGTGGGTTCAGCAACACTCCTACCGAAATTCACAGCCAACGAGCACCACGGCGTGAAATAATACACGACAATGTTGTTAGTAATCTGTCCAAAATTTATTGATCACTCCCTGTAGGGTTTACACTATTTAGGTTTTAATTGTTCACTTATTTTCTATTAAGGTTTCAGCCTCTACATGTAGTTAACTTAGTGTTCTACTGGATATTTTTGAACTTAATTTAATTTAGTGAGGGATTACACACACTTCCCGGAAATATAAACTTCGTCTTAGAATGCGCGGCCAACTCTGTGACTATCGGGCTACGACTCGACCAGTGTGTACACGTATAATGTTAAAATCTGTCTTATTGAATTTACCACAATCGCTCCTACACCGTCCTCGATGAAAGATAACATCTGACTCTTGGATGTCTCTTTACAGACATCCAACAAAACCGAACCTAATGGATTCCCCGCCGAAGGGTAGCCAATGGTGAAGGTAATAAGAAAGAAAAACATGAAAAACGCATGTCGCAGGTCAAATCTGCTGCTCCATGTATGGGCAAGATATACTGCCGCCATCCGCAAGGGATAGATTCCTTGATTGACGTGAGTCAATAAAACTCTTGCCGAAGGCAGGAATCTATTTTGAGATAATGAACCAAACATTAGATATGACCGTTGCTAGTTCGCTTAAAGTAAACATATTTCAGTCATGTTCAATTCGATGCATGGGTGCATGTTGTTTTAGGGTATGTTAATCCCGTGGTAGTACCGTCAGGCGAAAGTATCTGCTTGGGTGTTTACTTTGTGTAAACGAAAGCAGCTTCGATAGCCAGCGTGAGAATCGTGGCTACTCTATGCTTAGGTAAAAATTCCTGGTCATGACCGATGCTGTTGATCATTCCTAGATACGGCAACGGATCGTAAAATCCGTCATGCTGATAACCAAACAAATATGCGCGCCTGAAAGGTCAAGGTTTAATTTGATCTTCTCTTCTTTTGGAAAGATAGATCATAGAACATGCCGTTGAAAATGTGGCTTGCAGATGTGCAAGCAACCCGAAATGACTTCTAGGACAATGGATGGGTACAAAGATAACACACGGAAAGATTAGCGTGTGTTGGTGGACATGTGCCATCCATTGTTCGGTCGAGAAAGCTCGGTTGATGCTGGATTGATGTCATGGCAAGATGATAATCTTGTCATGAATTATGTTTCCAGGTATGACCGCTCGAAGAGGGCTTGGAACAGCCCATAAAAACGTAAGCTGCCTATGGGGTATTCATGTCGGTTATCCGTGAGGATAACCGAATTGATTTCAGCAATTTGGTTGGCAGTTAATGCCATGGCAAGATTGAGTAATCTTGCCGAAAATTCAAGTTCCTTATAAGCTGTATTTGCTGATAATGGTGGGGTTCGAGCGATGCGTGGCTCTTTTGGGCCCTGAAAAGCCCCACAGACTTTCCCTGCAGTTGCGACTAGACGAAGAGCTTCCTCGAAAATTGGTCGATCCGTGTTGTTGTGGACGGCGAGTCTTTGGACCAGTATGCTGTTAATTCTGGTGAGCCTCAAGGTTCTATTTTGGCTCCAACCTTGTTTTTGCTTCACATAAATGATTTGTTGGCGACAACGGATAACAAAGTGTTCAGTTTTGCGGATGATAGTACGATTGTTTCCTCGTTTTCGAGTGAACGGCCGATCAACAACGTCGCATCAGCTGAGATGTACACAGATTAACTCTGTGAATTGGGATCTGGATAAGGTTCTGCAGTGGAGTAAGAACAATCTCGTCGACTTCAATGGAAGGAAGACCGAATATGTAACATTCTCAAAGAAAAGTGGATCCTCGGTTCCACAGCTGATCATGAATGGCCAGGCCCTCGAATCTGGGGAAACCTTGGAGTTGCTCGGCATTACGGTCTGTGGGAATGTGGCATAAACACGTGTCGAACATCGCCAGGACAGCCTCAGGAAAACGGAGTTATAGAGCCAAGAAATATTTTACTCCGGCCCAACTTCTTCTTCTGTATAAATATCAAATTATGCCGGCGCTCGAATACTACTCTCATGTTTGGAGCTCGCCTCCTAAACACACCCTCGACCTACTTGAGAGCATACAAAAACGAGCGATCTGCCTGATCGGGGTCACGGCGCTGACGTCGAGACTACAGTCGCTATCATATCGAAGGCGAGTATTCGACCTGTGTCTGTTTTACAGATATTATCACGTCTTCGGAAATTCGTGGCATTGTTCCGCGCAATACGGTTTATATACGCTCTACAAGACAGTCCGACAGATCGCATCCATTTGCGGTGCATCTCCCGACGGCGCAACCATCCCTGCATCAGAACTCGTTCCACTACAGAGCGGGGATGCTGTGGAACGCGCTTATGGCGCGAGTGTCTGCCAAGGTCTGCCACGCTGTCTCCTTCGATAAATCCTGCCACAAAGGTCTTTCCGGGCAGGCTCCCTTTCGCTCATTCGAGCTAGGTGTCCCACCCACCGGAGTCTACCGAGATTGATTTTTCTTACAACATTCGCTTCAAGGTAGATTGCGTACAACTCATGGTTGTAGCGTCTCCGAAATCGTCTTTGGAATCACTTAGTGTACATTTTTAGTAAAAATCCCTGACGTTCAGTTTCTATTTTATTTTTCGTCATCAACGTTTACTTGGCGGATAAAAATTTGAATCAAAACTGTCCGCAGAGAGCGTTAAAAGACATAAGCTCTGTTTCTTTGAACACAAAGTAGAGACTATAGTTAAGCCTGAACATTTGAAACCACTTACAAATCGGACATATATGAAAATGGAGTTGTGGCGGTTCCGCCAGATCCCACGGTACGCTTTCCTTAAACACCCCATAACACCCACCTTCCCATATAATTTCGCCAATGCAAATCGCATTAGGCACCTGAAAACGCTACACGCATTAATTAGAGCAAAGCTATAGTCGTAAAGCTTCTGCAAGAGAATTCTTACCTTTTGAAGCATACCTTCGCTTACAAATCCCCTGTAAGAGTTCTTACTTTCCTTATCATAAATTATCCTGAAAAGAAAAACCCCGGTTCACATATCATGTAACCATTCCAGCCAGAGATAATTATCATGGCGTCGCCTATTCCCAGCTTCATTCATGTATACGATAAATTTCTTTATGTATACATTTAGCTGGCGACGTTTTTCTCCCAGCACAATGAGCAACCCAAAGCAAATAAGCATTTCGCGTCCCTTGGCATCAATTGAAATCCAAGCATAATCAATGCAAATGGGTATTCAATACGTACCCTTTCTAGCGATGCCATAAACACCATTTCCCAGTAACTTCGCTAGAACCAATTAGCACATTTTCACATCGGATCATCGTCTCTTTGTTTATCCGCACATGTTCCAACAAAGATTCCATTGGCGTCCGACGATTTCGGTTTTATTTGCTTTATCGCTATCGTATCCTAGGAATGCACTTTATGTCTTTCTTTGTTCTAGGCACACATCCCACCATGATCACGGTGAACGAGTGAGCTCTGAACGAGCAAAATATCGTTGAGTTCGTTTCCATCTGCCGATCGCACTGGTCGTGCTAGCTCCTGCAGCCCCGTGGCGTCGTGCGGGTGTATATATCTCGCATCAAATTTGTCGAGAGTTATCCCTTATTATTAGAATTATTAATTACGTCCTGTATACCCGAACGGAAAGTGCGCGTTTAGTTGGTGTACACTAAGAATATAAATAAACATCAATAAACTTTCTCATCATGTACCGGCAATCAGTATTTCATTGACTCTTCTCCGGTGCTGCAGTTCCTGAGTGAGTTTCAAATAATGGCCTCAATGTGTGACCTTTGCTCTGGCGAAGAATTTTGCGCGGAAATTATCGGCGGAGTTTAAAGAACTTATGATGGAGGAGGAAGATAATCAGCGCCGTACGCCGGTGCACAACGCTTACTCCCCACAGAGTTACCTTTTGTAAAATTTCAATCCTCAATCCTATTACCTTTTACACTTGGAAAACACATAACTTAAATTTTTAGTAGCAGGTATTGTATTGGCCATCAGGTTACAGTTTGAATTAATTTCGCTAATCCAAAAAAAATAAAACGATAAGATAACTTAAACGAATAACATGTTTTCTTTAACAATGCTAAAGATATTAAACTTTCTATAACTTTTCGGAAAAATCAATTTTTTGTTAACGCGAATGCAGATTGAGGTAGCGTTCCTGAAAGTTCTGCGAAATATTAATTTTGTTGGTTGGATTGGTTGTATCCAAAAAAAAAAAAAGGGAACAAGTCCAATTAGAATAGAATAAACAATTTACCTATAAGTTGTTGTCCTCGATAGTATAGTGGTGAGTATTCTTGCCCTTCTACCCGCAAGTTGTCGCGAATAGAGTATATCTTTTCTTCCTGAAATTGAATGAATAATTATTGACGAAAACATCTATCTTATCAACCCATTAATCCACAATATTAAAATATATATTTGAATAATCTTATACTCTATTTTCTAGTTCCCATATTTGCTGCACACAGACTACTATTTCAAAGATCAGAAAGTTATCTCTATAACAGACAACCTAAGGACATAACCACAAACATCTAATGCTCTATTTCGATTGAAACATCAGTAGTGTCTAGTGACCTCTCATTGGAAATTTAATTCACCCCCACGGTTCCAATTTTCCAATTTTGTTATCGAACTCGTGACACGCGTGCCAAGTAACTACGTAGTCTATTCCCGGGATATTCGAAAGTCCTTTTAGTTCCAAACATACTAATCAGGAAATCTACTTTCAAATATCTAATCATCCTGACAGATACCCATGGAAACGTTCACTCAATTTAGTTTCGCGTCGATTCATGCTCAAGTCTTCCCAGTTTTGAAAGTTTTTTAAGCAAAATTATGTTCCTACGTGATACGATACAAGGGAAGACTGCAAAAAAAAAAAAAAAAAAAAAAAAAAAAACAATGAGACACAAAACTGAAAAAGAATCCAATTTATTAAAAGATAACTGGAAAATCAGCTGCGACATAACCGTAAAATTGTCCTTATTCTAAACAGCACCCTCGAGATGAATGTTTATTACCATATTAATGGTAGAACCACACTGCCACAACAGCTTCTGGTGATTGTGATGGGCCGGGCATATACCGAGTCATGACTTCCATAGCCGACATGTTCATCCTTTCCTCGGACAGGCCATTTCTATGAAGTGATCTAGAACTGACTTTTTTCTCCATGTTTGTTGTACACTCACTTGTATGCAGGCTTAGATTGTATCCGCTATACAATTAGCCTTACAGTGCCATGCTCTCGGATAGCCAATGCGAGGGGACGTTACTCGGATGGGTATTCAACGTGTCCCCGGCGTTCCAAATTATTATGGATTCTAATGTGGGCCAAGAGAAAATTACACAAGGTCCTTGCCCGCGAGGATGGCCGCGCACAACTAGGATACAATATGTGTGGTAAATAATGACAAAAGCCAATAATCCCAAAACGGGTCGACCTGAGCTGGCAGGGGGACTGCGACGCCGACGATGTTGTCCAATGCAATTAACTCATTTTTCCATTTGCCCCAACCGCAGCGGCCTGTTTGGGGACTGTATATAGAGGACCATCAATACAAATCAGGATAATTACTTTTGCATATCACTTGGTCACTCCGGTAGTTGCAGTTTTTTCATTTTGTATCGAGATGATGGTACCATGTGTTGCTGGGGAATTGAGTGATGTAATTTGAGCTTTTTTTAGATGGGGTTTGCAGTGGATTTATGGAGGGGTGTAGGAGACTGATAAAGCTTTGATCTTTCAGCTCGTAGGAGAGCGTTGCATGTTAAGCCTAATAACAGATAAGACATTTGAGTGCACTCTGAGATACTTTTACCAACTAGTAAGAGTAGTAGTTATTGTTTTTATTAAGCGAATACCCTCGTGTTTTAAATTGTTGTGGCACCTTACCACCGGAAATGTAAATTAAACTGTTTTTTTATTTTTTGTTTTGTTTTTGAAATAGTAGAAAGCTTCGTTTCAGTAAGTGGACTTCAAATGAGGTCACAAAAATTATTTGATATCTCTTAACCTAGGCACTGCTTATTTCTTGGCAGGTGGATAAGATGCTATCTAAACGTACTTTTCCTGAGTGAAAATGCATGTTCTATAATAATCTGGAATGTGTCTTACTGCATTCGATTCACATATTTATATCATAGAAACGCCCACTTTAATCAAAATAAGCCTACATTTTTATAGAATATCATGCTTCCTTGAAATGTTTGGTTTATGCGATCGAGAAAGTATCCCCCCTTGTCCATTACCTGAGTTTTCTTCTGCTATTCTGCCGATTAAATATACGAGGGCAGTTTGAAAAGTCAGTGCCTTTTTGAATAAAAGATATCTTTTTCCGCAAATAAGCATTTTATTTCTCAAAATGTTGTCCTTTTAGCTCGATACATTTAGTCCAGCGTTTTTCAAATTTGTCTATTCTGTCCAAATAATAGGTTTGCTCAAGGCCCTCTAGTGGGCAATTCGATCCCAATATCTTACTGCCCAACCATTTGTTTAGCTTTGGAATCAGCAAAATAGTTACAGGGATGGTATGATGGATAGTTCGTGCTTGATTATGGTTAATCACCACGCGAAATTCAATTTTTTTCCTTTTTCGTTAAAATTCTCGAGGTTATCTCAATTTCAATGGTTGTCCAACACAAACTAAACGACGCAACTTCCCCAAACTTTGTCAGTAGTCTATTTATAAATGGTAATTGAAGGAAGCAGTATCACATATAAAATGTCTGTGCCGGAAATTTAAAATCTCACTGAGTTATCAAACTGTCCCCGCATCACCATAACCTGCATTTGTATCATCGATTATCTTATGTCTGATGTTTTAGCGATGTTCGAATTTAATTCTTCTTTCTTTAATTTCATTTTAATTGAAGATTGCTGTTAACACTGTTGACATGAAGGTAATGTAAAAGATTGTCAGCATGATGCCTATATTTATAATTCTTAATACGTACTTACTTGCAACGGAACCTCTATAAAATTTAATGCTGAGATTATATCACAATTGTTTGTCTTATATTATTCACCCTGGATGGAATCATTGGCGCTTTATCTTACATGTCTTCGAGCGCTACGAGTATTACCTCTTCGTGGGAGCTTACGTGGCCCCAGGTCTACCTATAAAGCAGTTTCTACTTGGAGAACAGTATGCTTCTCTGGCTGTACATATTCAATGGGTAGGTTTTCGGTTAGTTTGGTCATTGTATGGCTACTTTGCAGGCGGTGTTACCTGTGAAAACCTATTCCCAACCGTTAACCAATTTTGCATTGATCAGTACAACCAATTATGAAATTTTGAAGCCTGCGTACTTAAACACTAATATTTATTGGCCTGTAGGAGCCTGGGAGTTCATCACCTCGCCGACTCGGCTTCGCCATCGTTCCTTGTCCTGTGCGCTCTGCTTCCATGCATATTTGAATGAGGGCGGCATATGAGGGGAAGTCTATTTGTGCAGGCTTACTGCACCGGTTCTACCTCCATCCCATATGCTTCAGTGTATGTTGTTGAGTAATCCATAGAATTTGAACTGATCTCCATTTAATTAGGTTTATTTTTACACTTGAAATGAATACAAAGATTTCTTCTCCTTTTGATATTTAGTTAAATTGAGATTTCTATAATTTAAAGCGCTTGAAGAAATTGTAACTGACGAATCATCATCATCATCGGCACTACAACCGGGAACCGGTCTTGGCCTTATTTAGCAAGTCCTGAGGCTTGTTAAATTTTCCATAATGATTTGTTTTTTCCGGGCAAGGTCATTAGTCTTGCGCCAGAGGCTCCCCGACGGGGAATCGAACCCCGGTCTCCCGAGTGACAGGCGGGTATGCTAACTATAACTATACTATGGAGGAGCCGTAACTGACGAATGAAACATTTAAAAAAAAACGTCTTTTATTTCAGCTTTCCAATAATATCATTGGAAACTAAAACATTCGATTGTTAAAAAATACGAAATTAAGCAAAACCTTTTCTCCGTCCACATTGACAACTATTAAATTAAATTTGACATCATTCTTTCTCAAATAACTGAAGATTAAACACTTTAATCGATTAAATGACAACACATGACATAAAAAAAAATTCAAAAACGCATCGAAACACTCAACTCCGTTTTCTGATTATTTTAACGTGGAGGCCCGACATGCCTCCACGGAATCCAGAACGCGATTAACTAGGTTCATCGAAGCGATAGAATTCGACATATTCCATCATCGCTTCGATGACCATATAAGGTAAGATATCCCTTTTGCGTTTTATTCAACACAAAAGGGGTTGAAATACACACACGATGATTGCTTCTGCTGCTCATCGTGTGCGTCCGCAAGTATGCAGACGTAGCATAGATCCCATCTAAATGTTCGCAACAGGTGCGATTATCTCAACGAAAAAGGGGTTGAAATGTTTACACGATCAACGACTGCGTAAAGCATTATTGCTGATCGTGTACATTTCGCTGGTATATCCTCGCAGTCGAATTCTGATGGCAAATTTCCGTTTGCGAACTTGACTGCCAGGCGTCAGCTTTAAGAATATAGCATTTGTTGCCACTGGAATTTCATATCAGCGAGAATTAATGTTTCACCGGTTTTTCTAATGTTACAGGCACGGCGTGGAAGGTAAGTACATGCTTTTTAGGTGTTACAGGTAACTATTTCTTCATTACTAGCAGTCTGGTAAGTAGTGGCGTTCAATGGAACTGCCAGAATACTTGTTTTTTTATGCCTTTCGCATGCCCTAGATGGGGTTTTTACCTGAATGATGGGAAGATGGATGGTGGCGTTCAGGAGAACCGCCACAGGCATATTTTTTCGGGATTCCCAGCCCAACTACAATATGGTAGAGTCTTTGCCTTGCGACTGAGTCATAGGCTTTTTTGAAGTCTACAAACAGTTCGTGAACCGTCTCTCCGTATTCCCACTTCTTTTCCAGCAGTTGTCTTATTGTGAACATTTGGTCGCTTGTTGACCGGTTCCTACGGAATCCACATTGGTAGTCTCCCAGTATTTCTTCTGCGTTAGATGTGATTCTCACCTGTATGACATTTGTTAGTATTTTGTATGTGGTTGGGAGCTATGATATTCCTCTGTAGTTTCGCAGTCAGATCTGTCGCCTTTTTTGAAAATGGGGACGACTATTGAGGTTTTCCATTTTTCCGGAATGACTTCCTTGTCCAATATTGTTTTGATGAGTTGGTGGATCTTTCGAGTGGTTGCCTCTCCTCCAAGCTTCACAAGTTCTGCCGGTATCCAGTCGACTCTGGGAGACTTGTTGTTTTACAATCGATTATTGCATATACAACTTTGTTGAAAGAGGGCTCTGGGATATGAAGCCCGACCATATGTACGCCTGGTGCGTTTATTTAAGGTTGATGGGCTCGCACATTTCGCAGGTTTTCAAAATAATGCTTCCATCTTGTGACGATATTATTTGTTTCGTTGATCAGGCAGCCGTTTGCGTTTCAAATTATTTTGGCTCTCCCTTGGCAGCCACTTCTGATTGAAGTTCTGTAGGCATACATACCTCTGATGATCTTTGTTTTGGAATTTACTAGGATTGTTTCGATCCGAGTATTCTCCTATTCGGGTTTTTTTGCATCGTCTCATATCGTTCTGCATTGACTTTATCATATCTTTCTAAGCGGATCACTCTGAGGCGTTTACGTTCTTCGATCTACGCCCGGCATTCATGGTCAAACCAAGGTCTGTTTTCTTAAATCCTAATACCTTTCGGGCTGTGTATTTTATTACGTCTCTGATCGATTCCCATTTAGTGTGCACATTATTGGTTTTGTCTTCCTCACTACGCCCATTCTCTAAGATGTTAAATCTAGTCGTTAGTTTGTCTTGATACTTGGCCCTTTTGAGCAGGTCTTTTAGTTTATCAATCTCGAACTTTTTGCTCGTCTCTCATGATTGTCGTTGCGGGTTTGCTGCGAGCCGACTCCTCATTTTGCCCATCACTAGAAGATGATTAGAGTCGCAATCTGCCCCTCTATATGTTCTTATGTCAAGGATGCTCGAGTGGCGTCTTTTGTCTAAGAAGAAGTGGTCTATTTGGTTACGCGTTACGCCGTCGAGTGATATCCATGTGGCATTATGAATTTGCTTGTGCTTGAACATCGTGCTTTTCACTACCAGATCTTTTGACGATGCGAATGTGATAATTCGAATTCGATTATCATTTGAAACGCCATGTAGGCTTTCTTTACCTATATTTGGTTGAAAGATATCTTCCTTTCCAATTTTTGCGTCGAAGTCCCCGAGGCAGATTTTAATATCGTATGATGATATCCCATCAAATACTCTCGTAGAACATCTCCTTCGTTTCCTCGTCGGCAGATTCTGTTGGCGCGTGTACGTTTTAGCACCGACCTTCGGTCATTAATAAATCTCACATGTCTTACATGACTTTTGATGAAGCTGGATCCGAGTCTATGTGTGCCGGTGGCTCCACACGCCAGTGTGAACGCGTTGGTTTGTATTAAATGATGTGGGAGTCGGACTTCCTGAACCGCGACGATGTCCATTTTATATTGTTTCGATTTTTCTATCGCGTCTGTATCCCGCATGGCATACACAACGTTCGAACATTCCGTTTCCGTTTTTCCCTCCGTCTTCTTTTTGCCGAGTCGGTGTTTTTTTGATGATTTCTTCCCTTATGGTAGTGTCGGCTCATCACACCAACGCCTACCAGGTATTTCGTGGGGTTGGTTTTTGTATATTGATTATTCATTTCTGTTCCCACGAGTGTTGGGGTTTCAAATAGTCCGCCATATCAGAGCACCGTTTTGGTATGGTAAGGTCTGGCTACTGCTTTGATTCGATAGATGCTGTTATAATACGACCGGTATACCCCTGGCTGCAAATCATCAACACCCTGAATTAGGGGTGGTAGATCTCCGTGTGTTACTCCTTGCTAGCCTGTCTGACATGGGGTGGCCCTACTGGAAGCATATGCTTCCGTCAGCATAGCCTGAGTGGTTCATTGTAGTTTAATCTTACCGAAAAGTTGATCCATCCTATCCACTACTTCGGAGAAAGCAAGGTTGTTGCACTGGATATCTCGAAGGCGTTCGACAGAGTTTGGCATCCAGCCCTTTTATCAAAATTATTTTCATATGGAGGGGACAATTCCCTGATCCAATGGGAAAATTCTGCCCGTTCAATCCAAGCGGTTCTTGATGGTGTCAAATCTGTATCCCATCAAATTAATGCAAGTGTTCCCCAAGGTTCTGTACTCTCATTCACTCTCTTCCTCGTCTTGTCTTTATAAATAATATCTTGTCCATTACCCACAACCAAGTCCACTCGTTTGTCGATGATAGCACATTGAGTTTCTCATACTCATACGAACACTCGTGTCCAAACTATTCGAACGTCACTACCAACGAGCAACTAATGCTTGATAAATTGAATTCAGGCCTCAACCAGACACATCAGTGGGGATTATCTAACCATATTATGGTTATAATTCAATGCACAAAAAACTCAGTGCTGTATCCTATAGTCAAAGGCGAACCCCAAAGGATATATACTCTCGATGAATGGCACTATAGCGTTTGAAATAATAGTGAAGAAGATCGTGTGATTCGAACTGACGCTATGACAGCTCGAATCACGAAAAAAATTTGACCTAAGCGTTACACACCAGGCTACTAACCGTGTTAAGAATTTCATTTCCAAACTCGACTATATTCCACTGGTGTGAATTATTTTTAATTCATCGCTTGGTGCACGGTTCTGATGTATTTTTTCTTATTCGATTTTTCGTTCGGTGTTCTTCACTATTTTTTCTTGTGAATTGTGTGTGTATCTGTTAGAATCGCTACACCACTCCCGCCGCAGTAACTTCGTTACGATCAGATTCGTATGCGGACGACGGACGAACGAGAGAAACGAGGAAACATCGGAGGCTGTGCTCTATGCGGAAGTCGTGACCGTGTGTGAAGTTCTGCTTTACTATGGGAAGTGTATGCTGCGTGTGTGTACAGATCACGTCGGGGTCACCAATTATAGCGTTAAGCAAGGATAGTGAAGAAGGTGAATTGAACACACGATGAAACGGTTGAAAGGCGAAGCAGTGAAGCATCAGACTACTGACCGTGTTTAAAATTTGTTTTCCAAACTCGACTATATTCTACTGGTATGAATTATTTTTATTTATCGCTTGGTATACGGTTCTGATGCATTTTACTTATTCGATTTTTCGTTCGGTGTTCTTCACTATTTTTGCTTGTGAATTTGTGTGTGTATCTGTTAGAATCGCTACAGCACTTCCATCGACGAAGCCAAGGAACTATCAATTCTCGGCACTCGAATTAATTCGACTCTTAATTAGAGCAACTACATATTTGACGCTGCGAAAAGTCCGGACAAAAATATGGGGTTCTTTAAGAGATGCAAAAGATATTTCACTCCATCAAACCTGGCCACTATCTACAAGGCGTATATTCGTCCCAAAATTGAGTTCAACTCCCATATTTGGTCAGGAGCATCCAAAACTGCACTACACATGCTCGATGTGATGCAAAAACGAGCAGTGAAACTTATTGGGGACCCAGCTGTGAGTCGATTAACTCCGTCGTTAGAACATAGGCGCAACGTATTATGCATATCTCTTTTCTATAGGTATTATCACGGTCGTTGCTCAACAGAACTTGCTGAATGTGTTCCGCCTCCGCAGACATTTTCCCGGGATACCCGTCAATCTGAGAATGCATATCAGTTCACGTTGAAAGTGGACTTCGCGCGCACAAACAAACATAGAGAGTCATTCTTTAGCCGAACCACACGAATATGGAACTCTCTACCTGATCATGTGATTCCTCGTCGTTGTAATTTACAGGCATTTAAGACCAATATATATCGATACATCTGTGGGTGTTTAATTGTGTTGTACCAGCAGGGCGACGGGGTTCGTTTAAATCCCCAACACGTCACTGAACAAATAGCACTCCGAACGTAACCAGCGAGGGAGGAAAGAAAATAAACACAAACTGTTATGGATTGAAGTAGTTTCTTTTATTGTATTTTTCTAATTTGGCTAGAGTTACAGTTGGTCCTTGGTTTCGAAGTAACAATAATTAATTTGGATTTGGTTGGATTGTAATTAACTTAGATTTACCTTTAAATTATTAATGAATTCATTTTCTTTTGCTTTGGTTTGTCTTTTTGGTTATCACTTTATTTTAGCGTATTTCCATCCAATGGAAATTCAGCAACACTTATCGAAGTAAGTTAGCTTAACTAGTTTCTGTCTTTGTGTTGATTTGATTAATGATTTTATTAAGTTTTGATGATGAAAAAGTGTGATGTCAAAAAGGAGACGTAGTTAAGGAAAACTCGACACAGCTCTGTACAACCACTTGTTGGTCACTCTCGACTCACTTTAATACTTCTTATTTGGGTGATTGAATTATTACTGGATTTTGAACGTTCGAAGTAGCGGCGCGTGTTCAACCTCGATTGGAAATTGGGATTTCTTATTTGTACGGCTATTAGCCAATCATCATCGCCCTCTCTCATGAATCCATTCAGTTGCATGTCTCAGCGAGGTGAATAATACTTGCACATACATTCGACAGTCGCTGGGCATGCGGAGGATGAAAAGAACAAAAGAGAGGGCGCAATAACTTCGGGGTTGACTTAGCTTGGGTGCTTGTATCAATGCAGCCTCTGAGGATGACCCACTGACCTAGTGCTCTGACTGTGGTGATCTCAGAGTGCATTGGACTATGGGAAGATAAAAACGAAAAGGAGAGGAAAATGGTTTTTGCTATTCACCTGAAAAAAGAGATCATTGATCCCCAGCGAATAGCGTGTCTGGGGAAAGTCAATAGGACGGCGCTGATGCTTGGGAAATAATCAACGTGAGAACCACACTCAAAGACGCTGAAATAATTCCAGTGGTCTTGCTATGATGCAACAGCGTCGTTTGGTTAGATTTAGTTGTTGCTAGCCAATATGACATTGAGATTTCCGGTAGAAATCTCATAGGGCTAATGATATGGAGTTGCCGTATGGCAAAAGGGAGCTGAATTGAATTCTGCATTAACTGCATAGAATAAAGAATTCAGCTATGCTTTCTTTTACAGGTAAAGTAGCTGAACGGTGGGATAGGGGATAATGTGACGCGCTGTAGGCGGTCGAAATTGTGGGTTGGTTCTCAATGTAGTATACAGAACCCCCACACATCATTTCCTTATCCACTTCGTCTTCTTCCACGCGCACTGTGCTCTGACACTTAAGGGTACTCCAAAATCCTCTTTTGTGAACGCGTTTGTGTACAAAAAAAAAAGCCCCCGCACCATGTCAAGGTTTCTACCAAGCAGGGAACTAAACTGGTAATGCAATTAAAAACGCAACTCGTCCGCCCATAGGTATATAATCTGCCCAATAATCTTTTGTTTACAACAAAATTCTAAAAATGTTTATAGAGAAAAATGTGTCATTTTTAATATAAGTTGAAAAAGACTTGTGGGTAGTGTTTAACTAGTGCACCTGCACGGGCGCGGATTCAGAAAACACACACAGATAGATCGCGAACGCCCACTGAATAATGCTGCAACTGCTCTCCAAAGGTCAAATAAAACGCGTCACGTTCGATGAGAGAATCTTTATTAACACACTGATTTAACTTCTTTTTTTTTTGTTTTATTTGACACAAGTGTCTTTCACCCATTTAGTTCCTTAATTTATTGTTCTCTTTGGTGACAAGAGTTACGCGGTATTTAAACGTCTCGCATAAGGACAGACTTCAACACACGCTTGATACCGGATCACGCACAAGACAAAAAGATATTCTTTTTTTTTCCGACTCCGTATATTCAAAAAAACTTAATAGCGCGTATAGTGCGTGTACACTCTTTTGACGCTGAAATCTGACTCAAAATGTAATGTACATTTTTCAGTTCGATGCCCGCGAATTTCATCGATAGGGGAGGATTGTGTCTGTGTGCGTATAGCACAAGTACGTTGCCCTTCAGCCTGTATATCGGCGACGACGAAAGTACACCTAAATAAACATGGGCTGGTGCAATGGATTGGTATTATGAACGTATGCGATGGCGAAAAATCGCCGAAGGAAGAAATAGGTTTCTGTGTCTTAAATAAACAGAAACGCTATTTCGAAGGCCATAAATCTTTAATGACCTGCGCCTGAGAACGAAAGAGGTTTTTTTTTGCTTCAAGATACACAAAAACGCTATTTCAAGGGTCACGATGATATGCACATCGTGTTTACTTAGGCATTCATGCTAATGCCATTGTAGGCTATAGATTTTTTCGTGGCGATAAGCAAACCGATGGTTTGCTCGCCTATGGCCTAGGCTATGGTAGCTTTTGTTTGTTTTACAGGCCGGAGCATCGTTAGCATGATTTGGGTTATGATTGTCTAAAGTCAATCATATTAGTGCCCAAATCCCGTGATCGGTAGATAACCAACAAAGGAAATTGATCGCAAGTGTTGCGAACCTTGGGACCGGGGCAATAAATGGATATGAACCGTAGCAAGAAACCATCGGCTTCAGCTATGTCAACAATTACGCTGGCCAGCTAGTATTTATCTATTATAATTGCTGACAAGCCGAACCGAGGGAGATATGGTACGGATCATAAACGGAAAAATTCAATGTGATGCATGCCTTAAGATTTAACTTTCAGGTGAAAGAGAATGAAGGGTAGCTTACGCTGCCCCAAAATTGCAGGTAGGTATGGTGGGTTGGAAAGTAGTTAATTTAAGAGGATGGGCGGTTCCTTGGGAATGTATTAAAGAACCGCCACAGACTTGTGGCTGTTATCTGTATGGTGTGTCGGCAAGAACAGGAATTCACTGATATTCCACCGATGGTACTTTCGAATGAATAAAAGTCAAATCTCCATTCAAAGTTCATATAAGCTTTATTATACTACACTGAATTTTGTTGTCAAATTTTTATTCAAATTTGTGCACATATGTCTGAATTTTGTTACATTACTTTAAAACTGGTCACAAGCAAATATCATATCAATAAAAGAAGAGAGTTGAAACCACTTATTTTTTCGTTTCTTACTATTTCTTCACTGTTTCTATCCATCACATTAATTCAATAAAATGCTATTTGGGAAATTCAACATACGAACTTTTCTTAGGAATACCGAATTTTGCAACTAAAATTAACTTTCCACTCGCGAATTTATCGAAGCACATCTTTACTCTCTGCTGACCAGATTAAGACTTCCTGGTGACGTCCCTCTGCTCGGTAGCTAAAATCTGACTGGTTATTGGATGTCTCTTTACAGACATCCAACGAAAACGAACCTAAAGGATTCGCCGCCAATGGCGAAGGTCCAAACAAAAGGAAAAGGGAAAAACTCATGTAGCAGATCGAATCCGCTGCTACATGTTTGGGCAAGATAAACTGCCGCCATACGCAAGGGCTAGATTCTTTGATTGACGTGAGTCAATAAAACCCTTGGCGAAGGCAGGAATCTATTTTGGAAAAATGAATCAAACATTGGGTATGGCCGTTGTTAGATCATCTAAAATAAACAAATTTCGGTCGTATGATTCGATGCATGTTATCTTAGGGATATGTTAATCCCGTTGAAGGCACTGTCAGGCGAAAGTATCCGCTTGAGTGTTTACTTTGTGTAAACTAAAATTGGTGGCCATGACCGATGCTGGTGATCGTACCAAGAAACGGCAACGGATCATACAATCGGTCATGCTGAGATTCAAGCAAATATGCGCGCCTGAAAGGCCAATGTTTAATTTGATCTTCTCTACTTTAGGAAAGATAGATCGTAGACATGCCGTTGGAAATCTGGCTTTCAGATGTGCAAGCAACCCGAAATAATGCTAGGTCAATGGGTACGAAGATAACACACGGAAAGATCAACATGTGTTGGTGGGTATGTGCCATCCATTGTTCGGTCGCGGAAGCTCGGTTGATGAATTGATGGCGTGGCAAGATTATAATCTTGTCATGAATTATGCTTTCAGGAATGACCGTGGGGAAGAGATTTGGAAAAGCCCCCAACAAAGGTAAGCTGCCTAATATACATTTATGTCGGTTATCCTCGGGAATAACCGAATTAATTCCAGCGAATTGGTTGGCGGTTAATGCCGTAGCAAGGTTGTATAATCTTGCTGAAGATTCGACTTCAAGGTAAGTCGCATTGCTGGAAATGGTGGGGATCGAGCGATGCATGGCTCTTCGGGCCCTGAAAAGCCCCACAGACTCATATTGCAACCATAGCACACATCTACCATATTGTACCCTACGTGCGTTTCGAGTCCTTGTATAGACCATAATTTTCTCGACTGGAGATGGTAGGGCTTTCAAGTGGTTGGAAATGAATTGAATTCCATTTTTCAAAGTAGATTGACTTTAGTTGCATAGTCGTTCAAAAACCATCAGTAAAGGGGATTGGGTGTTTAAACATCCTTCTCAGTGTGGAGGCAATTATTAACAAAATACTATTATTTCAACATGTGGGTTGTATTTGTCAGAAGTGCGCATATAAAAATCATTTAATTAAAATAAAGTTAAATTAAAATGTACAAAGTCCTTTTATTTAATTATAAATGTGTGGTCTGTTACATAGTGTAATATTAAAGTGTAACAATGGAATGAATCCATTGTGTTAGAAATAGTGTATTTAGTAGTCAATTTTACTATTATCAGAGTTTCTATTAGTCTACAATAATGTTGCATAATTCTCTTTTTAGCATGTGTGTTTTTCGGAAATCGAAAGAATGCAACTAGCCATGCCGCTCAAATTATATGTGTTAGTTTGGAAAATGAATTGTGGCACCGAGCACGTAAAGGATTATTTAAAGAATATTTCGAGTAATCTAATTTAATTCCAATAACAGTATTTGCTCGTCTGATAGAAATAAGATTAAAAAAGGAATCTTACGTTGTACGACTTTAGTTCGTGTTCGACTGTTTTGTTTTTTACCAACAATCGAGAAATGCACCAAATTTTGCATTCAAGATAGAATCACATATGTTTTAATCATTTCTGCCTTTTTACGGGCTGCCTTAAGCCGATCTGAAAGTAGATACAACCGCATCTATTGTGTCTTTAGGAGTTCAAAACCAATTACTATGTTTACCTTTTCTCTCCGCCTTCTCCCGCTTGCGCATGCGTGTGGTGTTTTAGATTTTTTTTGGAAGTCGTTTGGAGACAATTCCAAATTATTGCGATTTTTAAATCTTTATGTTTCACCCATTTCATGGCAGGAACTTTGGGCAGTAGACGCAACAAACTACTGGGGAATAACCAAATGTACAATTAAATGGTCTTAACATAAAAAGTGGATTACCACTAATGGAGGCGAATAATTAACAACTATTAAATGTAATGCATTTCCTTTTAAATGCGAATCATTATCACTATTACAAATAAATAAAAAACTGAAGGAAATACAGTCAAGGATTGGTACACTGCTATTTCATTTCGGATAATGGTAGCGAATAAATCCGAATAAGTTTAATGTTTTTGTTTTCTGTATAATGTGTTAGCATTAGTAGAGTCCCTTCTATATTCTTCTCTTTGTAACTTCCGATATTTAATATTCATTACCTTCTCGGTTTTCCCGTTAAATGAATCGAACGTAATATGAAAAATGAACTCCTATAACTTTTCTTAATAAGCCAAAAAAAAAAAAAAAAAAAAAAAAAATTTGCAAAATCAACGCATAATGAGCCGAGTATGATTCAGCAAAAAGCGTTAACGATGTCATTAATGATGAACCAGTTAGAATGTACTCTGATGAACATCAGTGGCGGCGGTAGGATTATGCGAGTCTTAATTCCATGACATAACATAACACTTATTTTCGATAAACATATTTCATAGAATGACATTTTTTTGATACTATTTGATTTTCATAAAGAGCTGATAAGTACCAAAGTTAAAGTTCAATAGATGAGAATTTGCGAAAAAGTTATGGAAAAGAACATGAAATGGAAGGAATAAGAAATGGTTACATTCGCACCCGAGAAATGAAATCAAGGATAAGAACTGGAAATGGAGAAAATGGTTTCCAGTTTTTATTCGACATAAATCGTTTTCACATTCTAAAGAGTTTATTAATAACTTCTTCAGTATCAAAACAAATAACCACAGAATAGAAAATGTAAGCCTAAGGCATAAAAATGGAGGTTAAATTGTTGTTGAGGCTTCCGTCACTAGAAATCGATTTGCCCAAAGTCTGAGATGATTCCATCATAATATATATAAATAAATAAATATATATATATATATATATATATATATATATATATATATATATATATATATATATATAATTTATTATTTGTACACATATCTTTCCGCCGTTTTCTATAAAAAATTAGAAATTTATTGTGAAAGAACCTAATGTAGTTTTATTCAAAGTATTGTCCATTACTAGACACTACTTTTTCCTATCTTTCTGGCAGCATTCGGATACTACGTCGGAAGAACTCTTCATCTCTTGAGGATATCCACCAATCGACCCCGTTTTTTGTAAAGTGGTGCTCGGACAATCCATGTGCTGTGGATCGAAATAAGTGATAATCAGAAGAGGCAAGGTATGCTGAATACGGCGGGTGGAGTAGAACTTCCCACTAAAGTGTTTCCAAATAGTTTTTCACCGGCACCGCAACATGTGGACGAGCATTATCATGGAGAAGAATAATTTTGTCATGTCTGGAGTAGTAATGGGCGCGTTTTTCCTTGAGTGCTCGGCTCAATCTTATTAATTATGTTTGGTAGAGAACTCCAATGATGGTTTCACTCGGTTTCAGCAATTCATAGTACACGACACTAATCTGATCCCACCATATACACAGCATGAGTTGTTTCCCATGAATATACGGTTTTGCTGTCGGTGTTGACGCATGGGCAGGTGGTCCCCATGATTTTCTCTTCTTTGGGTTATCGAAGTGGATCCATTTTTCCCCTCTAGTGGCTATACGATGCAAAAAAACTTCTTTTTTTGCCTGGCCAGCAGCATTTCACTTATGCAAAGTCGGCGTTCAACGTCTCTCTGCTTCAGTTCGTATGGAACCAAATTTCCTTGTTTTTGTGAAATGATGTGAAATTGCTTGTTGAGTTACATCTAATGTAAAAGATGAGATCATAAACAGAATTTTCATAAATGGGAATCCTTACTATTTAGAACTCTGTTCTCTAAGGTTATGAACAACACACGAAAAAACTGACGAAAGTTAGTGGGACTATGGCGCCAAACGCCGCTGCTTAGCTTTCCATTTAATAAGCTGAAAACCCATAAAAACAAGTATTATGGCCGTTCCATTTGAACGCCATTACTTACCTTGCTATTAACTATGCAAAAACTTCCACCTAAAACACATAGACCCATAGTTTTCGCTAAAGCAATTGCATTAGCATCTATAAACATTTCACCCAGGGGCATGCTTGCATACAACGCAGCATGTTCATAAAATTCAATTCGGATACGACATCACGTAACCGATAAAATCCCCGAACTTGTCCATGCACATAAATAGCAAAGATTTTGCCACACACGTGCATGGCAAGTCATAGCGACAGACATTTTCCCCAAGGGCATGATCGCATGAAACGCAAAATGTGCCTAAAAAAGGGAAAAGATATCGATTAAAGCGAGAACAATCAACGACTTGAAGCTGCCCAAGCAAGAGGTGGCGAGGAAGATAATAAGAAAATGCAAGCACTTGCAAGGAAATGAACAATAACTGATCTACAGAAAAGAAGGGCCGCTTTTACTCCTCGGCCAAGATAATTGGGGACTTATAGTCACAGTTGAGGAAGGGCAGATAGGTCGAACCAGTCACCTCGCTCACCAGTTTAGGATGGATGCTTCAAGGGTGCGAAGGTAAAGACAATGTGCCAGTGAAATTCGTGAACTAATTCGTACTAGCAGGATGGTAGACGACGAGACAGAAGCATTAGCCCGTCGTGATTTCAAAATCGAGGCAATCGGAGTGCAGACAGAAGAACGTTGGAGATACTGAATAAACTGACGATTGTCATGTGGTAAGCTCGAAACCCGGCTGCTGTGGAAGAGTGATGACGAACTTCTGCCTAACAATTACGATCAAGCTTACCGACGACTTGTGAATAGGGAAAAGAAACTTGATAAGGATGAAGAACTGAGACGGATATACGTGGAACAAATAAAGAACTTGTTTTATAACGGATAATCAGAGTGGGCTTATAGCGTTTTGAAATAATAGTGAAGAAGATCGTGTGATTCGAACTGACGCTATGACAGCTCGAATCACGAAAAAAAATTTACCTAAACGTTACTCATCAGGCTACTGACCGTGTTTAGAATTTGATTTCCAAACTCGACTATATTCCACTGATGTGAATTATTTTTATATATAGCTTGGTATACGGTTCTGATGTATTTTTCTTATTCGATTTTTTCGTTCGTGTTCTTCACTATTTTTGCTTCTGAATTGTGTGTATCTGTTAGAGTTGCCACACCACCCCATTCCCAGAAACTTCGTTACGATCAGATTCGGTGCGAGCGACGAGCGAACGAGAGAATGTCGGAGTGCAAGCGACGAGCGAACGAGAGAGTGTCGGAGCAAGCCAAGCGAGTGTGCCTCGGTGCTCTATGCAGAAGTCATGATTGCGTGTGTGAAGTTCTGTTTACTACGGGGAGTGTGTGTGTGCTGCGTCGTGTACAGATCACGCCGTAGTCACCAATTATAGCGTTTTTGAAATAATAGTGAAGAAGATCGTGTGATTCGAACTGACGCTATGACAGCTCGAATCACGAAAAAATTTTACCTAAGCGTTACTCATCAGGCTACTGACCGTGTTTAGAATTTGATTTCCAAACTCGACTATATTCCACTGATGTGAATTATTTTTATTTATCGCTTGGTATACGGTTCTGATGTATTTTTCTTATTCGATTTTTTCGTTCGTGTTCTTCACTATTTTTGCTTCTGAATTGTGTGTATCTGTTAGAGTTGCCACAGGCTCCTTCAAGTACCGTTCCGGAAAGAACTTTCTGTTTTACGCACTGTAGTGCTCCCGAAGCCATACCATCCTCCCACAACTACCTCAACCCCAATATACATGACCCATCATCCCAGTTCCCGATACATTACACACCCAATATCCCATCTCCCAATGTACCTATCCCATCCATTATCCCATTTTCCTAAACGATTGTCAAAAATCGTCATCCTACATAGCAGCAAATATAGCAAATACTCAACGTGACGATTCTGAGATCAAATCGAGCAACCAGCAGCTGCAAAGAAAAATAAATTCTTGTCGCACAAGCCATAAACCAAAATCGAGCAACCGTAGCAGCTGCTCGATTGTGATTGGCCAAAAGACACTCATGCGTTGCCGACTTTTGGGTACCTGGAGAGGAAGATGACAATTTTTCCCCAGGTTCGACTTCGTTCATCAAGGAAACTAAAAAAAGGAAACGCAAAAGGGAGATTTCGGTATTTTTTGCAGCAGACGAGTAATAACCACGGAACGAGTAAGTCGAACTGATCCTTGAAGTCAGAAAAATAAGTAACGAAAAGCGACAGGGTCTCGTTTCACGTTCATTTTGTAAAAGTAATGTAAAGAGTTTCTGGAGAAAGTTTCGTTTTTTTAAATTTTGCTTTCTTTGTTAAACCTATGGAAAGAGTGTGCCAGTTTTGTTTTTGTCTTTAATAAAACCAACAAAATAAAAAGGAAGAAGTGTTTTTTTTTAAATAATTATAAAGGAAATAGTCCACGCTCTTTCCTCGGACGAGACGAGAAAGCACGGTCGTCGGACTTCAATATAATCTCCAATTCAATATAAATAATGATAAACGATATATAATAATGACAAACGATATAGACGAGACGAAATTATAACAGCACTTCGCCGTGATACACCCCACTAAGAACAAACCGCGTATAGTTTTTGACGCAGCTGCGAGATTCGATGGGAAATGTTTGAATGACGCCCTATTACCGGCACCGGATTTCCTTCAATCGCCCTTTGGGGTTATATCGTTTGCGACGATAGTGAAGAACCAGTGATTCTAACTGACGCTATGACGGTTAGAATCACTAAAAATGGAGCCAATGTTCAACACACCAGGCCACTGCCACGTGTACGAATTTGATTTCTAAACTCAAGTACACTCAAGTCAAATGGAATTGTTATTTTATTGCTTGGTATACGGCTGATGCATTGTCTTATTCGATTTTCTTTTGGTGTTCTTCACTATTTGCTTGTATATTGTGTGTGTATCTGTTAGAAATGCCACACTATGTTATGTCGTATACATCACGTCTGCGTCACCAGTAATAGAGTTTGCGACGACAGTGAAGGACCTGTGATTCGAACTGCCACGTGTACAAATTCGATTTCTAAACTCAAGTACACTCAACTGTTGTGGAATTGCTATGTTATTGCTTGGTATACGGTTGATACATTTTCTTATTCGATTTTCTTTCGGTGTTCGTCACTATTTGCTTGTATATTGTGCGTGCATCTGTTAGAAACGCCACCCTACTCCTTCCTCAGTAACCTCGGTACGATCAACTTCGTGTGCGAACGACGGAGCGATAAACGAGAGAACGTTGGAGCAGGTGAGTGTGCCGGTGCTCTATGCGGAAGTCGTGATCGTAGTAGTAAAGTTCTGTTTACTGTGAGTGTGTTATGTGTGAGAAACCCCACAAGATCTTTGTCAGATTCAGGGAAAACCCGGTTGCTGTTGTGGCAGATATTAAAGAGATGTTTCTTCGAATCCAAATACGAGAGACGAATCGTGGCGGTAGGCGCAAGGGAAACCATCGCATGACTTCAGTGGTATTTGGGGCTACAGCTGTCCCTATCAACAGCTATTTACGAGATGAAAAAAAAAAACGCTGACGACTTTAGGGAACATCATCCTGCCGCAATGCGGACTGGGCGTGAGAACCATTATATGGATGACTATTTAGAGTGTTTCGCAACAATGGAAGAGGCTATGGAGGTTATCAAGGTCGTACGTGAAATCCATGAAAGAGCAGGATTTCACCTAAGAGGCTGCGATAGTAACAGACCAGAAATACTTCAGGCGCTTCAATATGATGACAGGATGGAAATCCTGGACTTAGTAAAAGAGAAGAAAATCCTTGGACGAAGGAAGTCACGTTGTCCTTCAGTGTGGGGTTTCGGACCGGCCCGCCGGACATTCTTTACGGGAAAAGGACTGCTACCAATAAGGAGGTTACTAGTGCGGTAGTGTCCACGTTCGACTCTTTGGGAATAGCAGTAACAGTCCTTATACAAGTAAAAAAGATGGTATGACATCTGGTGCGCCGACATTGGATGCGATGACAAGATCGCAGAAGAACAGAAGGTGGCTTGGACGAAGTATTTGAAAGAGGTATCCCCCCTCAGATAAATAAAGATTACTTGATGCTTGTCGGTCACCACACCTTCAGCGACACCAGCAAAGAAGCGTATGCAGCGGTACTCTATTAGAAAACTGTGGACAACGATGGAAGAGTGAGTGTTACTCTGATAGCTGGTAAAGCAAAAGTAGCACCAACTAAACTAGTCTCAATACCACGTTGTAGTTCCAACAAATGGGATTGCTAGGCAGCAGGCTATCGGCAGCAATTGAGAAAGAGCTAAGGCGAAAGACATCAGGCAAATGATATTGGGCGGACTCCAGCACAGTTTTGCATTGGATAAAGTAAATTCCCCGTAAATTCAAAGCTTTCGTGGCCCACCGTTTTGCAGAGATCGAAAGACTTACCGAACTCCGGAACTGGAGATGGGTGCCAATAAAAGAAAACCCAAGCGAGAACCACTGAGGAATTCAGCGGTAACGCAAGATGCTTTTTTTTGTGTTTGTTAGTGGTTGGGGTTTCTGGTTGCCGTACATTGAGAATCTTGGCGGCGCCTTCTTGGGCACGGAGATCTCGGGCGCGCTGCCGCGTTATCGGGCCGTGTAGGATGTCCGACGCCCCGCGCGCGATCATTTCGCGAGGGTTTGGTTGATTCTCAGCTCTTGCCGTGCCTGGCGTTTTGTGGGAGTCTGATGGGTGGTATACGGGGCAGGTTTCGGCTGCCACCGCTGGTTGTTGATGCACTTCTCCCAGTACGGTATCTGGTGGTAGTTCCAGGTGGCACGGTTTCAGTCTTTCGACACTGACGGTGTACGGCTTGCCGTCGATGTCAACGGAGAAAACACGGTCGTTTATTCGACCCAGCACCTTGTATGGCCCTTTCTAGGGCGGTTCTAGAGGTTTCCTAACTTTGTCCACCCTAATGAAGACGTGCGTGCAGCTGTCCATCTCTGGGTGAACAAATATCCTCTTGAAACTGTGCCTGGCGACCGGTGTTGCCCTGACCTTACGCATGAGTTTGCGTAGGTTTTCCAAATTTGGCAACTGTTCGAGCGGTGGTTCTCCATCGGCAAAGATCTCTCCTGGGAGGCACAGATTGATTCCGTAAGTCAGTCCCAGGTCTTCTTTTATGCTTGTGCGCAAGCCTAAAAGAACTGTCGTTAGTCCGTCCAGGTAGTGGCAGCCGAGTAGATCGGTCAGTTGCCTGAAAATCGCTGCCTCGAACTGTGGTCCTCGATCGGCTGTGAGAGTAGCTGGGACGCCGAAACGTGTGACCCAAGTCGAATAGAATGCTTTGGCTACATTCTCTGCGGTCACTGTTCGTAGTGGCACTGCTTCTGGTCACCGAGTGAAGCGTTCGATCATCGTCAGGAGGTACATGTAACCTCTCGACGGCGTAAGCGGTCCCACAATTTCGATGTGTACATGGGCGAATCGTGCCTCGGGGAGCTTAAACTGTGCTGGTTGTAGCACGTTGTGTCGATCGACTTTGCAACGCTGACATTGCAAACAATTTCGTGCCCATTTCGTTATATCCTTGGCCATATGTGACCAGACGAATTTACGTCGGACGGCTGCAGCGGTTGCGCGTCCGCTTGAGTGGGCTGGGTTGTGGAATGTTTCGTACACATTCCTTCGAAACTTTTCTGGGATGTAGGGTCGAGCTGACCCTGTCGATACATCACACCAAAGTTCATCTTTTGAGTCATTGAAAGGGAGTTTACGCAAAACTAGTGCTGTCTCCGCTTTCAATAGGGACTCGAGTTGATGGTCCTCTCCTTGCGCTTGTGCCAAGTCGGAATTATCGATTTGCGCCCGGAGTTTAATTGCATCGATACGCAAAAAGCGTCTGCAATTACGTTCTGTGCTCCTGGAACATATTCAATTCGGGTGCTAAATTGTCCGATGTAGTCCAGGTGCCGTTCTTGTCGCGGGGTTGAACTATCCGCTTTCTTTCGGAAGGCGTAGACCAGTGGTTTGTGATCAGTTTTGATCGTGAACGGGCGTCCTTCGACCATGTGCCGGAAGTACGTTACTGCGCAGTAAATCGCTAGTAATTCCCTGTCATAGGCACTGTATCGTCGCTGGGTCGGGTTCAATTTTTTTGAGAAAAAGCCCTGCGGTTCCCATTTACCATCGCACTCTTGTTCGAGTACGGCCCAAATTGCAGTGTCGGAAGCGTCACACTGTATGGACAATGGGGCTCCTTCGATGGGATGTCGAAGTAAGGTTGCATTAGTTAACACCCAAAACCCGAATTATCTATGATGAGTCAATCCACAATAAAATTACAATCTACATTACGGATGACTCAAATCTACATTACGGATGACTCAACATACAATCTACATTACGGATACATTAATTATCTATAGAATACTCATTAGCATTTCTTTATCTTCACTAGCATCCTTATCAACTGAAAATGTATAAAAACGAAACATTCACAACTAGAATGGCAATTACTCTAAGCCACGAACATAGTTCGGACATTGTTTTTTGAAGTTTTTCTGTAAATAGTTACATAAGCAAAGGAAAAAAATACAATTACCGTCAAGGAAGAACTAAACCTCTTCTTGGCAAAGAAAAAATATTGTTTTCCTTTCTGTACCGACAGTAAGAATAACTCGTTCGCCAGCTGTTCTTTCGATAACCGAAATGCTTGATCAGCTGACTCGGTCCATTGAATCGGTCGTTTGTCGTTTCGTTTGGCGCCTACTAGGTATTCGTTCAGAGGAGCCTGGATCTGTGCAGCGTTTCGAAGCGTTGGGCGATAAAAGTTTAACATGCCCAGATAACGCCTAAGTTTTCGCACATTCTTGGGGCGAGAAACTGCATTAATGCATCCACGTAATGTAATGGGCGGACGCCCGAAAATTTCGATAACCACCGCATGGACGCCACTCGCCGTTACTCTTTTTAACAAGATGAAGTGGACTCGCCCACGGGCTGTCGGACGGCTGGCAGATTCCTAAGTCGACCATATACTCGAATTCTGCACGAGCCTCGCGCAATTTTTCGGCAGCCAATCTGCGCGGGCGTTGGCTAACTGTGGGCCGCGCGTTTCAATGTGATGAAAAACGCCGGCTTTTGCGCGTCGGGGATTGCTAAGCGGATCAGTTATATTCGCAAATTCACGCAACAGATCGCTGAATGGTCCGGTTGCGGTCGTGCACGTCAACGTCAATGCCTCTCCCGCCTTTGCGTTTACTGGCTGAGAAAGAGACGCTAACGGGTCCATCAGTCTGTTGCGAGCAACGTCCACTACTAGTTTGTAGTGTCGCAACAGGTCCGAACCTATTTGAGATTCGGTCACATCGGCCACTACGAAGTACCATCGAATTGGTCGACGTAGGCCTATTTTCAGAGTCATTAATTTCCTTCCGTATGTCTTAATCGGCGTATTGTTCGCGGCGAACAATCTCAATCCGGCAACCGATTGGCAGGTGCGTATGAGCGCGGAAGAACGGAAATGTCCGCACCTGTGTCAATAATGAAGTCCATATTTAACTTCAAATCGTATATTGACAAGCGACTTATCTGGGGATTGCCGGCCGTTTGCGCTTTTTCTTCGGTCGGCAGTTCTAGTTTAAAGAACTAGCCTGTATTGGTGGAACTTGTGACCAGTTGCAGGGTTGCCTGCACTTCCTGGCCTGTGCTCCGAAACGATGGTGGAAGTAACACCTGCCAACGGTGTTTTCGTTGGCTGGCTTGCGCGGTCTGCTACGCCAGCGTCTTGGGTTTTCGCGCGACCTGTCTCGGCGTCGAGATCTGTCACGGGCAGGCCATGAATTGTTTCCTACACTGAGGTTATTCAGTTGCGCTTGCAACTGCCGAACCTGCATGCTTAAGCGTTCTAACTCATTGCTCGGCTGTGTTGCATGAGTGTAAGTTACCGTGAAGGTTCGTGGTTGGGGCTGAGGTGGATTTTGCAAGGGGTTCGTTGCCGGGACAAGTTGGAGATCCGCTCGGGATCTGTCCGTGGCCATGACTGCCTCGGCATGTCGCGCTAGTTCGTCGAGACTTGATTCGGTTAGAGGCGCGGCGATTGCCTGAACGTATTCTGGCAAAGATTCTCTAAATATAGCCGTTAAGGCTCTGTCTGACATGTCCGTACCAGCCAGTGCACGGGAATAGGCGACACGTTGGGATGGGCTCTTCCCAGGGGTATCGGTCAGTCGTAATAAAGGTCGCAAGCGATTTTGCGGTGTTTCGCTGTAGGCATTAATTACCATCTCTTTAAACGCAGTGTACGGTTGCGGAGATGGGGTTTTGATTAAACACTTCGCATAAGGAAGCAAGTTTGGGCCTAGTACCCGTGTCACCAGGAGGAATTTCTCCTGTTCGGTGGTGATTCCTTCCAAACTGAAAACTTGTTCGGCGTAACCGGACCAGAAGTCTGGGTCGTTGGACGTGAAGTCCGGTAATTTTAAGTTACACCCTTGTGGGCGGCGGTCCGCTGGATTGCTTGTTGGTGGGGGGTCGCGTTTACTTTTTCTTAAGAACGTTTATGTTAGAGAAACGCGGCGAAACGACCTGCTGGTTCCAAAGATTTTTTTCGGTGATGAGGCCTAGCACAACGAATATTATCTGGTTTCCAAAAATGTATCAGGGATAGACCTACACCAGAGGATCCTAGGTGTGATTCGACTTGCTGGGAGAAGGAAGGAGAGAAACTTTCGGTTCGGACGAGAAGAACGAGAAAACGAGGAGGTGTAAGTTATCGGAGATTTCTCGCGGATTCGCAACTGTTTCTTCGTTGCCTTTATTTCGGGGTTTTGATTTCATTTTATTTCGCGGTCGTTACAAGAAAGAAATGTCAAGTGTGTCGTCGGTTCGCGCGTGTGCTTCGTTGCTCTGAGGGAGCTTACAAAAAATTTTTTTGTATATGTGTTTGATTTTCAGGTTTATAAATATCACTATTATTGCTCAATTTTATTCTTTATCACTTAAATTTTTATAGTAACGTGTTTCTCTTTCGTAATATTTTTATTAAAATGTTTCGTGCAATCAATACTACCATTACAAGAATGTCGAATAATTTGATTTTTGTATAATTGAAATCGACATACACAAACGAAAAGAATTTAAAGTCTCCGCTTTTAAGTACTTTCTTCTTGTGATTTAAATTATCCATAAAGTGTCTCAGAGCTTGCAACAAAAAATTGTATATGTGTTTTTGATTGGGATTTATCACAATTACATTTATTGTGTTACACATAGCTGTAATCGCTTGATTTTAAAGGAAAAATGTTTTGACATGATTCTGATTGACTGTAGTGAATAGAGCACAAAATTAATGAAATTAAATTATTAAACAGGAAGAAAACGTTTTGTACTGTAGTTTCTCTATTCCTTCAGAAAACTTGCTAAATTAAGTGAATTCGCAGTTAAAGACGTCTGCTAATTCTCATGTCTTTATTGTAAAAAGATAATTTTACATACTATTTGCTTTTCGTTTTCATTCTAGCTCGGGAGGAGCTTACAGGTTTTCATAAAAAAAACAAAAAAAATTGATCTTTCACTTTGGGCTCAGAAGGAGCTTACACAACAGCACCAAAAAAGGTATATTTAAAAAAGATATAAATGTTTTAGAAAAACTTGCAATTTTGGTCCTTCGTTGATCTGCGTCCGTGGCGTCGTGTTGAGCCCTTGTGTCCTGTTCAAAAGTGAGCTGGGTCAGATGGGCGTCGCTTCTGGCGATTTTCGGCACTTCACCTTCACTGCTACTGTCTTTATTCTTGGCACTGTTTATTGTTAAGTTTCCGGAACTGTGTTTATTTTTCGACGTGCGTTTCTTATTTTTCGGCGCGTGTACACTTTTTGTATTTGGTGCGTGTTCACTTTTACATTCGCGCGTCGGGCTGTCACCAATTTGGCGGATTTTACCCGTCTATAATTGATGCAGTGTTCCGCCGAACACTGTTCACAAGAAGAAGAGAAATCACCAACGGAGCGCCACAGCATAAAATTGAAACACGGAGCACTTGCTTTAAACTTTATTTATTGTTTTCTTTTGTTTGTTGTCAATTACACGTATTACAGAGATAAATTTCGGATTGATGTTCTGTTGAACTGTTCGCGTTTAAAGTTTGCACACTGAATTAAAACAGACACTCGATCGACACGAAAACTAACACCTTCTCGCAACGCGTGTACTTGCTAGCTTCTTCTTTATCGCCGTGTCTTGTCGACCTCCTCGATGGGGTTCTCTATCGTTCTGCTGCTCGATTTAGTCTCCTTGGATGCTCGAAATGGACTAACTGTTTGCCCAAAAAAAGGATATCCAGATTCCAAACTGGTATCTGTATCCGTACAGGAGAAATTTCCCTATTCGATCTGCTAACAGAATTTCCCGACGTATCTGTTAGCAGCATAACCTTACATGATTATCACCATCAGTGGTGGTGATTAAAATTTGGTTCGATTTTGTGCCGCCTTTATTTGCATAAAACATCTGGGGCGCAGGCTGAAGGATATCCTGCAATTTGGATGGACGTACGGTCCAAGAGTTTTGTTTATCTTCTTTAGTTAAAACTTACAATCCATTAGATCTTTCTAATGGGTGTGAAATTCCAAAAAGGAACCGTGGGACTGGAGTAGTTCTTTTTGTTGGTTTTACTCTCATAAATATTCTCGCATTATCTCGTTGAGATATTTACGGTCGCCTAGAATTTGGCAGCGGATAAGCGATATGCTTTATTGTATGAGGTTGCCGCTGCCTTTGTTCGCACGACGGGTTTGGGTGGTCTTTATGATAGACTACCCACACGTGCATACGTTGGTCTGCTAATTTACCGACGATAGCAATTCCTTGTAACATCGTGTAGATGTTCAGGATTTCCGATTGTGCAGTGCTCGATTGCGGCGCATTGCAGTCTTTGGGAATAGGATGAATGAATGTTTTACCTTCGTTTCAGGTATGCCATATTCGAATTGTTGAGCTTGACATTGAAAGCTTTGGGACATTCAGTTCCTTGCTTTTTAGTGCCGGGCTCAACGTTGGCTAAATGTTTCAGGTAGGTATGTTCCTTCAAGCGTAGGAACCTTACCTGCGCGGAATTGTGCGTTCGTAGAACGCTACAACCTTCTAATAGTTAAATAAGTGCTAACCAAGAGCCTTGTAATTGTTAAATAAGTGTTGACCAGGAACCTTGTAATAGGTAAATAAGTGTTAACCGAGAACCTCATAATTGTTAAATACGTGTTAACCAAGATCCTTGTAATTGTTGAATAAATGCTAACCAAGAACCTTGTTATTGTTAAATGAGTGTTAACCAAGAACCTTGTAATTGTTAAATAGATTTTGGCGGATTTATATGTTGTTCAAGTGTTCCGCCGAACACTGCTTGGCGCGGAGAAAACATAAACACACAGAGCGAACGCGGTTACAAAAGAAACACCAAGAAAATTGTTTTTGAATTGTTATTTAATTGTTGTCGTCTATTATTGTTTTGAATGTTATAAGTTTCGCTGTTTTCTTATGAAATAAGTGACGCGTAATTTGTCGTATCTAAACGAAAACACACAAAACTTCCGACACAACTCGAACCGTATTTCTACTTTAAGATTCTACTTAATTCTTTAGGCTCGCGTATCTTTTGACTCTACTCTATCGCTGTTCGATAAAGACTTTCCTTTTTTTTTTATTTTCGCGATATCTCAGCGCGGATCGACCGCCTCGGTGGGGTCCTCGGACTCCTGCTCGAAGTAGACTAACTGTCTGCCCACACAGATATCCAGATTCAAAACTGGTATCTGTATTTGTACCCAAAAACTTCCCTATTCGATCTGCTAACAGTATTCCCGAAATCTCTGTTAGCAGCATGCTATTTCATCCCAGGGGTAATTTTCTATTTTCCTGAAATGAGAAAGTCATTCCTTGCATACATCCTTATCGCCATCCGTGGTGGCGATCGAAATTCAGTTCGACGGTTGTCGATTGTGTGCCGCCTTATTTACATACGACATCTGGCGCGCAGACCGGAGATATTCGGCGATTGTTTGGGCGTACAGTCCGTGGGTCTTATTTGAATTGGTACCCGAAATCGAAATCCATTAGATCTTTCTAATGGTGTGAAATTCTAGCGTGACCGTGGGACTGGAGTATTGCCTTTGTTGGCTTAACTCCTCATAAACAATCGGATATCTCGTTGAAATATTATTGATTGCGATAGGTCGTGGCTGCCTCGTGGTTGTTCAACGGATTTGGGTGGTCCTTGCATTCGATTACCCGCACGTGCATCCGTTGATCGGCTCATTTTTTGGTGATAGCAATTCTTTTGTATCGATACCCGGAATTGCCGATTCGATGAGATGTTCCTGGGCACAGGCAGAATGTATGGCATTTTTGGGAATTGCTTTTAGGAATAGGATGCATGGATGTTTATACCTTTGTTTCAGGCATGATGAACTGCAAATTGTTGAGCTTGGCATCAAAAGCTTTGAGACGTTCAGTTCCTTGCTTTTTAGTGTCGGGCTCAACGTTGGCTAAATATTTAAAGTAGGTATGTTCCTTGAAGTGTAGGAACCTTACCTGCGCGGAGTTGTGGGTTCGTAGAACGTCACAAGATGTTCACCAGACCAATAAAGAAAGCTCTTAAGTCAAATCATCCGGTGGTTTTTATTTTTATTGTTGAGAGTTAACCTCAGTGTTCGCGGTTGTACTCTAATTTTCAGTGAACAATCTGTGGTGTTGTGCTCAACCTGCGTCGTGCTGACGCCCACGGCATTAACACCTACAAACACATCTCGCGTATGCTACGACAGGCCAACTCTTTCCCCGCCTCCTCCGATTTCAACATCTCCACTCCCACTCTTAAACGACGTCTCAGAATAAATCCGCCCCCTCTCTTCAATAACCCCTCTACCCGGCAATCCTCTCCTCACCCTCCCTCAAACTAGTTCTCCCCTACACCTTTCCAACTCCACACACAACCCCCCCCCCCCCCCCTCCACCGCTCACTAACCCCCGCCCCTGTATCAAACCGTACACATGCCCCCACTGACGCACAAAGGCCGCGTTCACCCCCCCCCCCCCACATACACTCGCTTTTCCTGGCTTCCTACCTCCCCTATCGACAGTAATCTTCAACTTCCTGGTTTTCTTCTCCTTTTTTCCGATTGAATAATTGAATAACGTCCAGTACCGGATTAAGCCAATCGGGGGCCCTAGGCCATTCAAATTTTGGGGCCCTCTTTTTTTTTAATAATCGTAAAATTAATCGTTATTGATGCATTTGTATAATTTAAACAACTAATTCATATCATTTTAAGGTTTTCAAATACAATACAATAAAGGAAATCATTTTTTTCAGTTGAATTATATATTTTTTGATTAAAAATAATTAACAGTATATTAAATTATAAAATAATCTTTGGACATCTCTTTGGAAGATGAAAGCGACGCTCGTTTTCAACAAACTTTTTTTCTACATTTTTGATCAACAAAATCATTGATGATTTCTTCAAAATCAATTTGACGAAGAATGTCCGATTCAATGGACATCAGACTTAGCATGTCTAATCGTTCTTGACGTATAACACTTCTTTGCTCGTTTTTGATGCGTTTCAATTTTGAAAAAGAGCGCTCTGTCGAACAATTCGTGATCATAAGAGTTAAAAAAATGCGAAGAAGAAAAACTAATTCAAAATGATCTTGAATCAAACTTTCGTAGAGGTCAGAGTGAGTGAACTTAAGTTTCATTGGGAATTTTGATTTAATGAAAGCGTGAAACTGTATGAGTTCAGGGTAAAATTCTTCTAAATCGTCAGAGTAAAAGTCAACAAAATCGGAAATCAATTTGGAACACACATTTTCGGTCAAATCAAAATCAGCCAAAAACGAAAATCTCTCCGAAACCTCTAAGTAAACGTTGCTTCGTCTGTTGATTTCAATCTTGAGCGTATCGATGATTACCAAAAAACCGTTTACACGAAAATAGTCGCGCGGACTTAATGCAACCTCTGGAGCATCGCCATCGTTTGGCTGTCTTGTTCTTCGTCGAACTCGCGATGCAACATTCGCATAATCTGTCTCAGGTAAAATGGATCTGGCTTTGTTTTCAAACACTTCGAACTTATCTCTCATCTCATCTAACAAATTTTCTACTGACGAGCACATTAACGCGCAGGTTTTCAGATCAATTTCTACTGACTGCAATGCTTTGCTCGTTGCCCGAAAATTGTTCAAAATATCGCTCCACAAAACAAGCAAGAAAACAAATTCGAAGGTTTGAATTTTATTCACGATACATTCAGCTTCGTGTCTACAGTCACTTTTTTGTGTTAAATCATCAGCAAATTCATACAATGCCCGCTACAATTTCGTTGAAAGATTTTTGAATTGCCTCAGTGGCGTTCGCATGAGCTTCCCAACGAGTTTGGGATAACGATATCAGTACCCTTTCGTTTCCGATACGTTCCTTCAAAACGTCCGACCGGTGGGTTGAGCTTGAAAAGAATGTTTACAATAATTGTACAATAGAAAAAAAGTTCACTGCAAACAAGCAGCACTTTACAGCAGTTTCTCCAACTAAGTTAAGCGAATGCGCTGCACATGGTAAATAAATCGCAAATTCGTTGAGATTTAACAAGATCGATTGCATACCTGAGTAAATACCCGACATATTCGGAGCATTATTATAAGATTGACCCCTGCAGTATTTAAAATCTAAGCCACAAATCGCAAGAAATTCTAAAACCACTTCAGCAATCGCAACACCTCTATGGCTATCAAAGTTTAAAAGTCAAAAATCTTTCAACGAGCTTTCCATTCTTAGCAACATATCGGACAACTACACTGAGTTGATCAACGTGAGCGATATCCGGAGTTGAATCGACTGAAAGACCAAAATATCGCGCGGCTTGTATAATGTGATGTCTTACTTTTGAACCCATAATGCTGATCAACTCCTCAAAAATTGTTTTTGATAAATACGAGGGATTCGCCTTGCCTCGGTCGGCAAAATTTTCAATGTGACTTTTTAAGAACGGGTCAAACTGTGCAATTAGTTCGAGTAAACTTAAGTAATTTCCATTATCTGGAAGGCCGAAATGCTCGTTTGTGCCTCTGAAAGGTAATCCTCGTTCAGCCAACGTTATGATGACTGGAATCAATCGTCGCACTGCATCTTTCCAATAATTTTTCTCTTTCTGGTACTCAAGTTGAAGGTTGTTGGAAACATCGACGCAGTTCTGTCGCCTTTGAATGTATGTCAACATACATTCTCTGTGAAGAGATCCATTCTCATGTTGATGTAATTGGGAAACATTTTTCCAATCATTAAATCCATCGCTGGTCAGTTTGTTTTGTTTGTCTTTGGAAGCAAAAATTTTACATACGCAACCAGTCGTGGGAGAATAAATTAGCCAATCGCGCTTGAACCGTTCTTGATTTGCATTTCTTCCAAAAAACGTTTTTTCTGAGCAATATCTTGCTCTACCTTCTGCATCGTAAAATCTACGAGACGGCTCAAACGGTCCAGAGTGATTTTGGCACATGCTTGGACCACGATTGATCCAAAAATTGGCGTCATCGTCAGTGAAATCACCCCACTTGCCTGGATCGCTCGAACAATTGTCACTGTTTGCTGCAGTTTCAAAAGTACCCAAATCCCCGGCTCTGAGCTCTTCGTATTCGTTCAGACTAACATCACGCTGCGAGTTTGATTCATCATCTTGAACCAAAGATTCAGAGGTTTTGAGATGATCGACTTGCTCTGTTTCAGATTGAATCTGCAAATTTGATAAAACAATTTTGAATTCAAAAGTTTTAAGAATTACATTTGCTCTAAAAACACTTTAATTTATATTTATAAGAAAGTTATAATTTATAAATATCAACAGTAAATTATATTTCGATTCTTACATCTTCATTACTAGATTCGATCTGTTCACTAGCTGATGAAGAAGCATGTGCAGTGGAACTTTGGACGAATGACGTCAATTTTGGTAGTTTCGATAAATCTGTCTCAATTCGTTTTTTCTTTTCATCCGCAATTTTTCTTTTTTGAGCCCCGCTCTGACAGGATCGACGCATTATTTAATCTACAAGCATACTTAAATCGTAACATTCTGATAGGAAAAGCAAACATCAAATTCTGCATTTGAAATTAAACAACAAAGTTTAAAATAAAAAAATCGAAATCAGTACAGTTTGAAACGTCAAGCCGCGCACATTGTTATACTTGCCCGAGATATTTTCTCTTGTGTTATTTCTAACTGCGTTTGATTATCTTGCTAAATCGCAAACGGTTACGGGACTCATCATCTTCTGATGAGAATCCCCCATCTGTAAAAATGAGCCGACGTAAAAAAGTGACAAATATTCCGGGTAGCTCCCAAAATAATGTATCTTCTTTTAATCGCTTCAGTGATCTTTCTGATTTATCCGATAATGAAGAATTAATGACTGAGCATGTACAGCCTGTACATGAACTACCTCCGATTCACTTGATAGGAAAAACTAGCGTTTTTGTGACTCAATGCATGAATGATAACGGCATAGCCAAATTCGATTGCAAAAACACTTCAAATGGTTGCCGCTTTGATCTCTACACTGAATCTGAATTAAATAAAATTAAATCTGCCCTTCGCAAAAAGAACTCCAATTTTTCACACATAATGTTAAAAACCTGAAACCATTTAAAGTAGTGTTATATGGATTACATAAAATGAATACTGATAACCTTAAAACTGAATTGTGTACGAATCTTAAATTAGAAGTTCTCCAAATTTCTTTAATAAACATTAAAAGTCCCAAATACAAAGAACAGTGCAATTATTTAGTTTACCTTAACAATAAAAGCATTAAAATGAATGAACTAAGAAGACAAGCTAGGTTTGTTAACCATGTTTCAGTATATTGGGACTTTTATCGAAAGAACCCACACTTCGTGCCTCAGTGTCATCAATGTTTAATGTTTGAGCATGGCTCTTCCTTTTGTAATGTAAAAAAAGCATGCTCACACTGCTCTGAATCACATAACTCACAAGAATGCACTAACAGAGAAAAACCACCTAAATGTGTTAACTGGGGTGAACAACACACAGCAACCGACGCTACATGTAGAAAGAGGATAGAATTCATTGAAATACAAAATCGACTCAAAACCAAGAACCGGAGAAGACGATTTGGATCAGAACATGTCATTCATGATCCACTTCCAAGCAAACTCACCAGCTTTAACCTCAACACCTCTGACTTTCCTCGCTTAGTTCAGAAAAAACAACAACATTCAAACAACACTCGTCCCGTGTCTGCACCGCGAGCCTTACAACAACACTTACCAGTAGCAGTTTACAGATGACAACAGCACCACGAGCGCCAAAACAAAACAATAATTTGTTTAGTTTTGATGAACTTATTTCTCTTAAAAATGAAATTTTAAGTAAATTATCATTTTGTAAAAGTAGACAAGATCAATTTAACGTCATAGCTGATCTTAGCATTAAATATCTTTATACTAACAATGGCCAATAAATTAAAAATGCTTTTGTGGAATGCTAAAAGTTTAAAAAACAAAGAAATAGAATAGTTTAATTTTCTAATTGAAAACAATATTGATATCGCAGTAATTACCGAAACCTGGCTTAAGCCAAATATCAGTATATATAACAGAAATTACTATTGTTACAGATTGGACAGATTAACAGAAAAGGGGGGCGGTGTATGCATTTCCGTAAACAAGTCTTTGAAACATAAATTAATTCCAATTACTAAAACTTATTTGATAGAAACACTATCAATTGAAGTCGAATGTAGCCCCACAAAAGTATTCAAAATTATGGCTGCCTATTTTCCTGGCGGTAGTGGAGTAACTAATGAAAAAAAAAAAAACAAAAATTTAAGTCTGACATCTTGAAGTTTATAAGAACAAACGAAAATGTTCTCTTATGCGGAGACTTTAACTGTCGTCATTCGTCATGGGATTGTGTTCGCGCAAACGCCTGGGGAACAATTTTGTCAGACCTCAAGGTCTTCGAAGATTTCGATATTGCTTTTCCATCTGAGCCAACTTACTATCCTTCCAATGGAAGAGGTCATCCCTCAACCTTAGATCTGGTACTTTCAAATACAATTGACAATATTTCTCGCCCAATTGTTATAAACGATCTTTCATCTGACCACAAACCTGTTGTTTTCTTTCTTAATGAATCATTCACCACTGCAACTCCAGCTGAAAATTATAATTTCAATCGGTCTAATTGGAAAAAATGTAAACGTCACGTAAACGATTCACTTTCTGACTTTTCTCAACCCTTTACCTTTACGTTAGAGGAAATTGATGATAAAGTTAATGCATTTGAATGTTCCATTAAAGAGGGGGTTAAGGCGACTATCCCTTTGCTCTCTGCCTCCCATAAAAACAATAGCGAAATTTCATTGCTAACAAATGACGTACGAAGGACGATAACATTTAGGAACTTAATTCGTAGACGTTATCAAAGGTCAAGAGACTTATTTCTGAAATTTCAATTGAATTTGCTTAACAAACGAGTTATAAATAAAATGCAGGAAATTCGTAATAAACACTGGAATCGAATGATATCCCAAATTGACAAACGTGACCAAAAAATATGGAAACTTTCGAAGATTTTTAAGAAAACAAATAATAGAATCCCATACCTCGAATGTGATGGCCAAATTCTTCATACAAATGAAGAGAAGGCTACTGAATTCGGTAAATGTTTTCTATCTAGTCACTCAATAACAGATGACTTTAGTGACATTCAACCCAAACAAATAGTACAAAACAGTATTAACTCTATTAATCTATCTTTAATAGAATTAAATAATATCCATATACCAATATCTCTTGTTAAAGACACCATTTCTTCTATTCGCATAAAAAAAGCAGCTGGTAATGATAAAATTTCAAACAGGGTCATTAAAAACATACCAAAAAATGCTGTTCAGTATTTAACATCCCTATTTGAAAGTTGTCTTCGACACGGATATTTTCCAAGAAGATGGAAGATTGCTGAGATAATTCCCATAGCTAAACCTACTCAACCATTGACACAGGCATCTAGTTATCGCACAATAAGTTTACTCAGCTGTTTAGGCAAACTTTTTGAAAAAATTATCTTTTTTAAGACGAATGAATTTGTAGAATCAAACAGTCTTGTTCCTATCGAACAGTTTGGTTTTATGAGGGAACACTCGACGACCCACCAACTAAAAAGAATCACAAGTATAGTAAAATAATCACTTTCAAACAAAAAATCCTTAGGTATGGTTTCGTTTGACATTCAAAAGGCATTTAACAGTGTTTGGCACGACGGCCTGCTTCATAAACTATTTACTCAAAATTTTCCTACTTACATTCTTAAAATTATTCAAAGCTTTCTTACAGATTGGCTTTTTTATGTCAACATTTTGTCAGATTCATCACCTCTGTTCCCCATAAAAGCAGGCGTTCCACAAGGTTCAACCCTATCGCCCCTTTTATATAACTTATATATTGCTGATTTTCCAAGAGATTAACACTGTGAAAATGCCTTCTTTGCTGACGACACAGCTATATTCTGTAGTTCTAACGACTGTCAAAGTATATTAATGAATTTACAAAATGCTTTATTTAATATCGAAAAGTTTTTTCACATGTGGAAAATCAAAATAAACCCATCGAAATCTCAAGCAATATTTTTCTCACGAAAGAGAAAAGCCTCAAATCTGCCTTAATATAATCTGTCGATCTGCAACACTCCAATTGAATGGACAAAACAATTAAATACCATTTTCAAACCATATTACTACCTCTATCAAAAAAGTAAATGTTTTAATAAAAATTCTATTTCCACTTTTAAATAAAAATTCCTATTTAAGCAAAGATAATAAGCTTCTTCTTTATAAAGTCGTCATACTACCTTCATTAATATATGCTTCTCCTTGCTGGTATAAATGTGCTGAATGTCACCTGAAAAAACTTCAAATTTGTCAAAACAAAACTCTAAAAATGATTATGCATCTTCCCTGGCATTTTTCCACACTAGCATTGCATGACATTACTAAAATTCCAACAATCAAGTCTAAAATTACAAAAATTTGAAATAAATTTGAGAATAAATGTTCGATTCACGATAATGTATTAATAAATTCACTTGTTTAAACATACCAATTTAGTTTAAGTTATTATTAAGTAGATTTTAAGATTATTTTATTTTTTTTGCATCCATTGAGTTTTTTTTTTCGCAATTTTTCTCATAATAACTACCACTTTCATAAGAATTTTCTATATTATAAAATCTTTAGTTGCTAAGAATCATTGCATTCTAATCTCTATATGTTATAAATATTCTACCATGTAACACGATTTCACTGAAGAAGAAATAAATTTGAATTTGAATTTGAAAAAAATCGAAATCAAAAATAAATCAAGAAAACAAAACCAAAATGTTAAATTATCGAAATAGCTAAAACTAAATCAGTGTACAAAATCAAAATCGAACAACAAAACAAATTTCGTAAAACTGAACGAAACTTAAAAAAGAAATTTAAAACGAAAACAATATACAAACTCACTTTCATTATTGTTGTTAGATAACAAAAAAAGACAATTTGATTGGTGATGTTTTTTGTGTTGTGTGAAGAGATACAATATAAAACAGAAGCTACCTTTTTCAACAAATGCGTAGTTTTCGATATGTTCATTACACACAATACCACAATTTCACATTAATTAACATCTAGATTCGTCACTAATTGAAAAAAAAACGTTCTTTTTTTCTCTAAGAACAACGAACAAATATAATTTGACAAACGACAAAGCAACAGATAGTTTTGTTTGCTTAAAATACCGAAATGAATCGTTTTTGTTTATATAAACAAGCTCGAGTTTGCAAGCGCTGTTTCGGTTATTTAGCGCGCGATTTGAAATTCAAATCGTAGCTTAAAATAACAATCAAAAGAATAAATCAATTAAGATTTTTAAATATTTTTGTTTGAAAATACATTTGTATTATCAATTACATAAGATAAATGAATTGTCTTTAAAAATTTTTTGTTTACAAAATTCCAAAATATATAAAAAAATGTACTTAAAATTAAAAATAAATTAAAAACAATCATGACAAATTTTCTTGGGGGCCCCAGGCCATGGCCTAGTCCGGCCTAATGGGTAATCCAGCACTGATAACGCCTTAACCACTACTCTAGATTTTAAGATAGTCTGTAAGGTTTTTATGTAAAGTTAATTTTAAGCTCGCATTAAGCTAAATAAAAATGGGGGTTCCGCCTTCAATCAATCAATCTTTATTTGGTCCACAGCATTTACAGTCACAAATCTCTTTAAATCTGGGTGGAATTACAATAGATTGGATTGCTGAAAAAACCGGTATATATATATATATATATATATTAGTGATTGTTAGTAATATAAGTTGAAGTTAGATCTAAAGAAAAGGTTTGAACAATGGCAATGTGTTTTTTAACATTGGAATTTTTTTCAGTTGTTGGTGTAGAATGTGCTGTACATATTCTTCTAGCTCGCCTACAGCCTATCCTCCCGATATACGCTTCGGCAAATTATCAATTTGGCAATCCTTCATGTGGATAATATTCAATCGATTAAATTGGTATCGTAACGCCAAAAATCCGCTGCTCAGTTTTTGACCGTTAAAGTTTAGACTACTTAAACACTTACCATCTATGGATGATATTCTGTTGGCGATAAACCATTGAAAACGAAGAATTTTGTGGGAGAATGGTTTCACGGGCATTCATTTTGTGAATAACACTCGACTTAAAAAAGCCGTATAAACAAATAATTTATTTGATAAAATTCACATTTGGTTTTTACTTCTGCAACAAGTGTGCCAATATAATAAAACAGTAATTTTACTTGTAGCACTACCATCTATGGGCTAAGCCAAAAACGTTTCACCGTCCCCTCGTAGACGTAACATATCAAAGCAGGAATAATATTTATAATCTGAAGTTTCCAACTTCTGAAAGGACGAATCGCTTAATTGTGCCCCATTGGTTGAACCATTGCGCTGATTCGAATATGCAACTGCGTTTCGTAACATCTAGTATTTCTTTGTGACAGAAATATATTATCAAAGTTCGGGCAATAAATTGCATGTAATATTCTCTTCTCATCATATTTCCCCTTAAAACGGGGTAAATTTCCCTGGTAACAGTTAGCTTTACTGAAAATATCCCTGACACTAGTTTTGTCTAACTCTCTTAAGTCCTTTTTATGTTGTTTCCATTCGGCTCCTGGCATTTCTCTTTCAACGAAATAAAGTTTAATATTAAGGGATGACTCTCAAGTACTACCGATTTCCAAGGAGCAATACCAGAGGGCAGAACAAGTCGCTATTGGGAAAATATGCGGAAAAGTTCCAAAGACTCAGAGGGAGGTTGAATAAAGTGCCGTTGCACCATAATCGACAGCCCTGCCAACATATTTCCAAATACAACCATGTAATGGTTTTTAGTCTAGATTCAGACGTCAAACGGTTTAAATGTGCAGTTGTGCTGTTTGACTGAGTTCTTTGTAACGGATTGTTTCGTGAAATGAAGGATTAAATTTTAAGGAATTAATAATAAATAATTTTAAAAGGATTTTTTTTTTTTAGATCGAGAGTGTCCTGTCGGCATATAGAAAACATAGAAATGAATTCGATTCGCATATTCACATTGTTGAAAATGTTATTGTTCAAGTGATAGGTTCTTTTATTAAGTGTTATTTCGATTGATTACTTTGTATCCTTCACTGAAAGGATTACTCCGTATAAGAATGTAAAATGAAATTTTGTTTGGTATCGAAAATGAGAGTTAAATGTTTAACGGATAAATGCACAGAAAAATATGTGTAAATACGATGAAAGATTAATTAGAAATAAGTGCTCCCACTCAAATGGATTCTATCAGCACATATCTATCGACGACATATCAAAGGATAATAAATTCTACAGCAATCATCACACCCCTGAAAGCCAATTAACAGCGTCCTGTCCCTCCGAGTCACAAGAATACCGCACTACACCACACCATAAAATTATGGGTTATGACCACTGGCGTATCATCCACTTGATTATCCTTCTAATTGGTAAGTGATATAGTCTTAGCACGAATGAGGATAAAATTGGATTCTATTCTAAAGTGAACGGATTCTCTTGGATTAATTTACGATATATAAATATATATATATATATATATATATATATATATATATATATATATATATATATATATATATATATAATTATTATTTATTTATTGGTCTTGGTTTTATATCGGACTTAACTTCTTGATCGTGAGTCCTTTTATTTCGACCAAATGGCTTCATTAGCAATCCAATGTGCAATCACGTGAAAATTATTAATTTCGTGATTTGTATTCAAGGAAAATACTAATTGCTGGAAGCGTGAGCCTAGAGAATACGAACGCCTCGGTAATTGACGCAACGTCAGCAGCTATAGAATATTGCAGCCACATTATATCGTCATAAATTATGTATCAGGATAAGTGGAAGTTAATGTATTGGAAGCGCTTTTTAGGCGCCAATGGAGGTCGAGTTGAGAGACGATATAAAATATATATTACCGCCCAGATATGCCTTGGTAAAGTGTCGCTTTCTTAGCTCATTCCTGTAAGATTCTTTGAGATTGTGATCGTGATTTGATTCGATTCCACAGGCAATTAGATGCTTCGTATTCATGTATCGGTCTGCCGACTAGGATAGAATAACAATTCTGATTCGCTCACGAGAAACTTTGTTACCATCGACCTCTCACCCTACCAGCCTGCAGGATTCATGAATTAAAATTCAAAATGCGCGATAAAACCCAGTCGAGTAGAAGAATGATAAATTACAGCACATTGAGGATGTGGTTGGGGTTTCCATCCGCTTGCTCTTTGAAATGTGTGCCCTTTTTGGCTGATAGCAGCATCGCAAGAAACTGAACTGTCACATATTTCGTTTATGATCTTTAAAATTTGCCTTCATTTTGGAGAATTTATTTTAATTCAAGTTGTACAGTAATTAAGTTGACGAAAGAAAAAAGTATACAACTTATATCGTTAAATAACGAGTGATGAACTTTAACATTTGAGCTATATTAAATGGCAATTCACTTTAGTTGGTTTATTAAAATTATGTATAATTTCAATGGAATACTACGCGGGTTTGATAGGTGTAAATCGGAAATTAAAAAATTTTACTTTGAACATCTGTGAACAGTAGATGTGTCATACAGGGTGTCCGAATTATATTTTTGTTTTCTTCTTCGTCACAACCGATCTTCCATCTTGGATAGACTTATTGCATTCAAGATTTACATTTTATGAAATTACAATACTTGAGCACCCATTTCGTAAAAATTATCACCCCTTAGTAAAGAGTGCCTGGTGGTAGAGGGGTGATGTTGAATTCCATGCTACAGTATATGGCTCTGATGATTTAATAGTCAACTTTCTTTTTCGAATGATCCGAACTGCAACATTCCGATTTATGTTTAACGAATAAGTGGGGAACTGCTTGTGCAACTGATTTTGTTTTCGTACCATGAAAACTCCTCAAGCATAATAGAGCATTTTTTGGGTGTAACGATACACAAGCAGGGTCCAAATCATTGAGAAAGTTTTGCGTATTTTATTGGGGATTTCTCAAGAGGCCTTAATGTTAGCATCATTATTCACAACGTATATTTCTGTTGCATTTAGTTTGGTGTGACATAATATGTTACTGAATATTATTAAAATTCGTAAATTGAACATTATTTGCAACGATAAGAAAAAAAAATCAGAAGGCCAAGAAGGCCTTCAGAGAATAAATTTTTAAACCGAGGTTTTTTGACACCAAAACATATATATATATATATATATATATATATATATATATATATATATATATATATATATATATATATATATATATATATATATATATATATATTGTATTGATCTATCTTTAAAAAAAGCATCCGACGCAAGCCGAATTTTTACCAGATAAATCTATCTCGGTCAGCACTTGTTTCCGTGTTTTTCCACGTAGAGTTTTGGCTAATTTTATCACACGATATAGGCGATCTTTTCTATTAATCCTTCCCACGTTAAGTGTGTGAAATTCTCTGATTGACAGGAATCACGAAGAAATTTTGTATTTATGAAGGTGAAATGATTTCACCAAGCGTAGCTGAGCAATAACCAGAAGAATATAGAAGGGATAACGAGGACACTTTTGGATTTCATTATAAGATTGGAGTTAAAAAACTTGCAACTGGATTTTCAATCAGCTATAGTATTCGGTTTTGCATCCCATAAGCAAATGTAGTACTCTCTTATATGTGAATGGAATTTGAATTGCTGTGTGTATTGTCCATACGACATGTCAGGTGGCCTGAAGTGAATTATTTTAGACCTCTGAGGAAACTTAGCGTATTTTTCTACTCCCTTCGATAGTTTAAAATGTATGGTCTTTCCAACTAAAAGTTTAAGTTTTCTGAATGTCAAAAATTAGTAGTATGGCGATTTCACAGATATTTTACTCCTTGGAGTAGTATGTAATATGTCCACAAACGCCGTGCTTCATCACGACCAAGGGAAGAGCGTGTGCGTTGAGAGTTTTGATAAAAGAAAATAAAACGATTTGTGTTACTGTACTTTAATAATAACTTCTATGTCCGCTCTTCGCAATACTAACGCTAATGTCCTGTTTATTTTTACCATAAATACAAAAATTTTGAATCACATGTAAGTTAGTTTATCCCAATCATATTTTAGCAGCTGCTACGGTTGCCCGTGGGAATCGTTTAGATTAATGGTTCCTTGCTTTGATGTCGGCTTTGCTGATGGTATTTTAGTTTCCTAAGGATCAGCTGCCATGGTTACGGGTGCTTTTGACTTTGCCCGTGGTAATCCATTAGGTTCAAGGTTTTGCTGTATTGATATTGCTTTTCCTAACAGCTGCCATGATTTCGGGTGCTATTGACTTTGTGCGTGGGAATTGTTTACATTGGTTTGAGTTCTTTGGATGGTGAATAGGACATAATGGTATAAAGTTATTGGAGTGTATATGGATGATTATTGATGGTAGGGCTTTTTGGAGCACTACATCTCTAGCGGTTCCGCCAAACCCTACGGTCTACTTACCTGAAAAAACCCCATAACTACTACCCAACTCCCTTAAGTTTGCTAATGCAACAGTATTAGTACCTGTAAATGCTGCACACATTTAAGAGATCAAATCTATGATCTTTAAGTCCCTGTAAAGAAAACTTACCTTCATGCATTCTCTTCGCATACCATTGCCCTTTAAGATTTCTTTATTAGCTTACCAGGAATTTCCAATCAATTTCGGCATCTACGTCGCCAGTCAAATTTCCTTAGATGAATTCCGGTAAACAAATAATTAGATTTACATACATTTGTAACCTCCATGACAGGGACCATAAATATTGCGCCGTCTATTTTCCCAGCCGCGTCATGTACCTTTTCATACATATTGCCTGGCAACCTTTTTCTGTTTGTTTTATCAATAAACAACCCAAGCAGCTGCATATAATTACCGCAATAGAAACTGAAACCAAATTCTCCAGCATTTCCTAATGCAAACATAAACCCGGTTCCTACTGCAGCCAGAAATGCCATAAACATCTAATTTTATTTTAGCACCTTTTTCTCCCATCGTCGAAAATAGCGACGAAGCATCGCGTAAACAATGACCATTACCAACGGCGCATTTGGTCATTTTTCCCTTTTGTCTTTGCCGCCTGCCTGTTTCGTTGTTCCACTGCTGTCAAGCACGTGTGAATAGCATCGATCTGAACGATCCCACACATACCACCAAGACCGTTATTACGAGATCTGGTTTTCTTGTTCCCACAAGAGAGACTCTACGTTACACTTGTGGGAGATAAAACATATCCTCGGCAAGAATATACTCACAACTTTAAGAGAAAAGTTTTTCTCTCCCTTCCTTTTTTCCTTAGAGAAATCATCTCTGCATGAGATGACGATCGCTGAGTCTTTTACCATCCTTCGACCCGAGCAGGTCGCGGCTCCATCGCTACCCTGGTGCGCACAGGGAAGCGATAATGAAAAATAAGCGTTGTGTCGTTGTCTCCGCGAGTCGGTGTTGATTGCATATAAATTAAATATTAATGTTTACCTACGGAAAATAAAAACCCGATGTCTAAATAATAAACTACACCAGTGTTTGTTTCATTGTTCCTGTGCTGTGTCCACTCTGAATTTTGAACTTGTTTCCTGCGTCGAGAAGTTTTGTTTAGTGTCACTTTCGTTAGCGCGAGAACAATAGATGATGGGGATGGAAGTTAACAGAGTACCCATGCTGGTACATACTTCCTCCCCACACATCCTCCCCTCCTTCAACAAAAGAAAATTAATCCGGAGGAGATTAATTTTCCGGGCGATCGTCGTAGAGAAAAATCAGTGGTGGCATAAGGGGAATTTTCCAAACATGTGATCGACATTTTTGTTTGTACTGTAGCGATCCTAAATCGCTACTCCTATCCAAATCCCCAATATTATCAAATCATAACCCAAACCCTAAATTCCCTATTGCCTTATATTTAAATTCCATATTGAGTCACATGAACAACGAATTTAACCAAAAGTTAATTCGTCGTACATTGACTCAATTCCCAAAACCTTGACATCATGAAATGCTTAATTCAAAACGCATTTCATGATTTCCCTTCCCAGAACCTATCCAACTAAAACCTCCAACAAATTCCCAGAACACAACTCAAATTGAAACGCACAAAGTCTTATGTATGCTTCTGGGAATTTCGACAATAAAATAGTTGACAAAAGTCAACTGAAAAAATAATAAAAGGGAGGCAATTTCCGATTTCGCGATCAGTAGAATTCCAGAGGCCGAACTGCTGGTCGCGTATCCAGTCAAACATACCCTCGTGCTTGAACCTCTGATCTTAATACTATTAAAATTAACTATTTTTATATTAACTAAATCCTTTTGCTCTTTTATTTTTCAACCACAACACTCCGCGCTCTTCTCTCGGGTATTCCGATAAAGCACGGCGCGGAGTACAACAGTACTAAGTAACATTATTTACAAGATTATTTTTTACTACTATTTATTGGCCTGTAAGAACCGGGAAGTTCATGACCTCGCCGACGCGACTCGCCATCGTTCGCTGCCCCGTGCGCTCTCCTTCCACGCTTGACCACCCGATCCGATCTCCTCAAGGTCAAACCGAACATTGTCCTCCAATCTCCGCCGCGGCCGCCCTGTCGGTATCTTTCCCGTTGATTTACCGCCAAGAATTCTATGCACGGTCCTATCGTTGCCCATTCGCGCCACGTGTCCGGCCCATCTTAATCTTCGCGACTTGATTACTCTCACTATTGTAGTTTTGCTGTATAGCTTTATCAATTCATGGTTGTGAGGTTTCCTCCATTGGCCTGCCTCCTCGACATATTTGCCGCCAAAGATACCCCTTAGGACTTTATTCTCAAATAAGCGGAATTTGTTTTCTTCCCATTTTGTGAGAGCCCATGTTTCGCATCTGTATAGAACAAGCGCCATGATTATGGTTCTATAGACACGGAGCTCTATATTCTGTGATAGCAGTTTGGATTTCAGCAGTTTACTGGCTGCATGTCAACTAGCGTTGCCGGAGTTTAGTCTTTTGTTAATTTCCTTTGACATTTCGTTACCGGCCGTCAGTATTGTTCCCAGGCATTAAACTTCTTTGACATTTTCAAATATCTTGCCCCTGATGTTTATGTGTGTTCCCTGAGGTCCAGCTGCTCTCGCCATAATCATGTATTTTGTTTTGTTTTCATTTATTTCTAGGCCCACCTCTTCTGCCGCTTGTATGATGATTTCACTGATTTTACTTACAGTTTCTAGATTATCGCCCAATACGGCGATGTCATCCGCATATGCGAGCACTTGGGTAACCCCGTTCAAGGATGATCCGGCCATGTTGTCGTCTTGTACCTTTCTGATGACATACTCGAGCACAAGGTTAAAAAGACACGGTAATAGGCCATCTCCCTACTTTAGTCCGTCCCGGATTTCAAATGGTTCTGAGAGGTGTTTTTCTTCTCTAACTCGCGCTTTATTTTCGTTCATGCAAATTTGAATGAGGGCGGCATATATTTTTGGGATTGCGACTAAGTCGTAGGCTTTTTTGAAGTCAACGAACAGTTGGTAAACCAACTCTCCGTATACCCACTTCTTTTACAGCAATTGCCTTATTGTGAACAATTGATCGCTCCTTGACCGGTTCCTACGGAATCCGCATTGGTAGTTTCCCAGTATTTCTTCTGCGTACGGCGTGATTCTCGCCAGTATGACATTTGTTAGTATTTTGTATGTGGTTGGGAGCAATGATATTCCTGTGTAGTTTCCGCAGTCAGATCTGTCATCTTTTTTGAAAATGGGGACGGCTATTGAAGTTTTCCATTTATTCGGAATAATTTCCTTATCCCATATTGTTTTGATGAGTTGGAGGATCTTTCGAGCGGTTGCCTCTCCTCCATGCTTCACAAGCTCGGCCGGTATACAGTCGACTCCGGGAGCCTTGTTGTTTTTCAATCGGTTTATTGCGTCTACAGCTTCGTCGAAAGAGGGCTCTAGGATCTGAGGCTCGGCTGTAGGTACGTCTGGTGCGTTTATTTGTGGTTGATGGGTTCGCACATTGAGCAGGTTTTCAAAGTACTGCCTCCATCTTGTCACGATATTGTTTGTTTCTGTCACCAGACTGCCGTTTGTGTCTCGAATTATTTTGCTTCTCCCTCGGTTGCCATTTCTACTACTCCTATCCCACGGTTCCTTTTTTGTATTTCACACCCATTAGAAAGATCTAATGGATTTCGGTGTGTGTTTACAAAAGGCAAATAACCCACGGACTGTACGTCCTAACAATCATCTACGTTCTGCGCGCCAGATGTGCTGCGAAAACAGAAGACCGTTGAGATGAAATGCTATCACCACCACCGATGGTAATGATGATGTATGTGTTGATCCCTTTCAGACATCCAAATTACCCCTGGGATTAAATAATATGTTGCTAACAGAGATTCGGAAATTCTGTCAGCAGATGAAATGGGAAATGTTCTCCGGTGCAGATACAGATCGGAAATCTGAATCGTGATATCTTTTTAGGCAGACAGAAGTCGAGCTAGAACTTTTCGAGCGGCGGGCCCGGACAGTCGAAACAAAGATTCCGTACGACGGAGGAGGTATACAGGAAGTGTTAACCGAGGAGGTCAGGTCTTGTGTGGTCCAAGGCGTTAGCCCCGTAACTTATGTTTTGTTTTCCGTTGAACTTTAAGTGTGTGTTCCAAAACGTTAGCGTCGTAACTTGTGTTTTGTTTGATGTGAATTAGCAAGGACCTGTGGGTTAAATCCTAAAAGAAAAGGACAAGTGTTATTCAAGACTGTGAGTCGTGTGTCTTCAAGTGTCTATTGAATTGTTTGGTTACATGCGCTGATCACAGGAACATTATATAGTAAGAAACACCAGAACGATTGTGTTATATTATAATAAATCATTGTATTGCGAGACCTCGAAACGATTTGTGCTACATGATAATAAAACATCGTATTGCGAAACATCGAAACGAATAGTGTATATTATAATAAAAAAAAATTAAAGTTAAATTCCGAAGGAGATTTCCGTGTTTTATTTGTGACGGCATTCGAAAAGACAAATAATCACATCACCAAAGTGGCGACAACATATCCGCCAAAACACACCCGACGCTCAACCACTTTTGCCCACCTGCTCTTACTTACTCCCTTGTCGAATTCATTCCTGACCCACTCCTACCCAAGCAACAAATACTCTTCCCTGTTCGGCCATTTTCGATCGCACACTAATCTTCATTTTACCATTTCCCCACCCATTCAGATGAATATACTCTTGCGAATTTACTTAACAGTCAATGAGCTCGGGGAGAATGGGAAAATTGCAACGGGGAGCATGACGATTTCGGGCTTGAATTAGTTTCGCTTGCAACGAAAAGCGAAACCAAGAGGGTGCCCACATGAGCCCATTTCATGTTTGACTTGCTCTCAGAGTGCAGAACCAAAAATATACTCCGAGAAGAGAGAATGGGGAGGGTTGAAAAGTATACTCATGCATACTTTTCACCTGATGCTGGTTTTGTTCCCTGGCGGATGCTGTAACAACAGTTACACGGAGACACGGATGACGTTTGGGGTCATCTTTTGCATGGGAATGCGCTAAAGGAATTGGTGAATAACGAAACTGTTTCTTTATGCAGAAACAGCGTCGCTTACCCATGGTTTCCTGTTGCTAACAACCATTGAATTTTGATTTCAGGTAGGAAATCTTATGTGGGCTATTAGGGAATGGCGCTATAGCGTTTGAAATAATAGTGAAGAAGAACGTGTGATTCGAACTGACGCTATGACAGTTTGAATCACCAAAAATAGAACCTAAGCGTTTCCCATCAGGCTACTGGCCGATTTTAGAATTTGATTTCTAAACTCGACTATACACCATTGATGTGAATTGTTATCGCTATGGTATACGGCGCTGATGTATTTTCTTATTCGATTTTCGTTCGGTGTCCTTCACTATTTGATTTGTGTTCCGTGTGTGTATCTGTTAGAGTCGCCACCGCGCTTTTTCAGGCCAAAATGAATTCGAATCAAATTATTGAATCTGATTTTAAATACGTAAAAAAGAAAATAAACAAATATTAATTAAGTAAATAGATAAAAAAAAAATAAAAAAGATATGTATTTTGATAAATGATAATAATTTTATTTAGTTAATAATTTAGATTTCGTTATATAAATAAATTCTTACAGGCAAGACCGCGCATGTATGAAAGTGTCACAAAAAAAAATAAACAAAAAAAATGAGGTGCTTAGTTCAACGTTATCGCCAATATCACAAATCACAAAATATTTCTACAGTGAACATTCTGAACCGATTTCCGTCATAAGTACTCTCCCTTCACCAACACACAAATCCCACCGTAAGAGTTAACTTATTAACATAGAAATGTTCGATGAAGGTTTTATGTTGACTCTGCTTCTTTTTCAATTGTGCAGATCGATGGAGAAATATTCAGTTTTCCTTATATCCTTTTCTTTTTTTTATTCAGGACACACTATCTGCGAATGTAATCTAAACATCATTTAAGATGCATGCATCGCAATGCATTCTTCGTTTCCCCAGGAGTTGGAGCAAATGTTTACATTGCAATTTCTGATTGATCGCCAGAATATTTGTGTGCATCATGATTCTATATCAAAATTGTTTATTTTATGCGATTCATTAATTTTACAAGGGTGCATAACTTTTTGTGCTTTTTGAGCTTTTCCAGATGTGCGAATTTGGGCGCTATAATTTGCTGGCTTATTCATTAAATATTTTATGCATTTTTATAGGTACACACAAATAATTCGGTGTGTCACTATTTATTTGCTTATTGGAACCCGAAAGTTCATGACTTTACTGACTCGGCTACGCCGTCGCTTCCTTTTCTCTGCATTTTACCCCCGTGCTTCTGTGGCGGTTCCGCCAAAACCCACGGCCCACTTACCTGAAAAACCCCCATAACTTGATCCCAGTCTGCATAGGTGTTTGCTAAGGCAATCGCATTAGGCACCTGTAAATGCGTCACGCATCAAAAGCATCAAATTTGTAATCTAAGTGTCCCTGTAAAAGAATTCTTACCTTTCAGGCATCTATCTCTTCGCATACAAATTCCCTCTAAGAATTCTTTCTTTACTCATCAGGTGCCAGGCAAATCCCCCTAGACAACTTCCTGAAAACAAAACGATTTGGTGTACATACAATGTTACCAACATAACAGGGATCATAAACATTGCGTCGCCTATTTCCTGTCCTCACCAAGTGTATCATAAATCACCATACATACACATTGGCTGGCGACCTACACCCAAGGGACCAACATAAATATACGCATCTCGCGTCTTAAGCCATCAATTAAATCCTACAGCATAGGCAAATGCAAAGAGCAATTGAATACCTACCCTTACCAGCGATGCCATAAACACCATTTCCCGGTAATCAAGCTAAAACCAATTAGCGCATACCACATTGCATTGCCGCCTATTTATTTAGCCGCAAAGCACATCTTAGACAAAAACCTAAGCATTCCCTTTGTCTTCTCATATTTCGGGATCTGCATCTCATCAGCAGCGGCATGAGCAAACAAAAACCATTAGCATCCAACGAGATTCGGTTTGTTTGCTTTACCGAACTCACATCTCATGGATGCACCCTATGCCCTTTTCGTCGATTCAGGTTCGTTCTCATGGTTTGTACCATGAAAGAACCCACGTACACACATACATGTGTACTACCAACGATCTTCTCGGCCTCTTTGTCCTTACCGCTTGTCTGCTTCGTTTATCCATCGCCTTCGCGCGTGTGTTGGATATTATGATACTCACGATCAGCTACACACACATACTACCATGATCTCCAATACGAAATCTGGTTTTCTGTTCCACAAAGAGAGACTTTACGTCTCTCTTGTGGTAGGTAAAACGTATCCTTAGTGGAGAGGAACACTTTCTCTCTCGGGGAACTCACCCCATTATCGAGTTGGCTCTGCACGAGCGGTTTATCGCCGAGTCCAATTACATCCGCCGACCACAACGGTCGTGCCGTTCCCGCTTCGCGGTGCGCACGATGAGGCGACTATAATATATCCCGGGTCGAGTTAGTGTTGCGTGGCAATGAGAACGCTTAAATTAACTTATTCGAAACGTTATAAGTGACTTTCTATCCATGTTTTGTTGTTTTATAAATCCAAAAGTAACTATCGGTTACCGCCAACGAAGTAACATTTTAATTAATAAACAACCGAACAAGTGAATCTAAGTATTTTATTTCCCTCTCCTCGTTGGATAGTCGCTGTAAGCGCAGTACTACGGAATGCGTTGGAATTTTTACCCTGTCGTTGTGTCCGGTGAACTATTTCCAGCGGAATTATTATGGAGGAGGAAGGTGAACCGCGTGCTCATGCCTGGCACAATACATCTCCTCCCCACACCGATCCGACCTCTGAAAGATCACGCTTTACATTTGAATCCCATATCTGTCGCAGGCTTCCTATCGGTCTCTTTCCTGTTGATATTCCGTCAAGAATTGTATGTACAATCCTCTCGTTGCCAATTCTTGCTACATCAACGACCCATCTTAATCTTCTCGACCTAATTATTCTTACTATTGTAGGTTTGGGGTATAGCTTTTCCAATTCACGATTGTGGGGTTTCTTTCATTGTGCTGAATCTTAATCATATTTTCCGCGAAAGATACTCCTCAAAACTTTATTCTCAGATACGCAGAATGTTCTGTCTTCTCGTCTGTAAACACTTATATCTCCACCCGTAGAAAACAATTGGCATAATTATGGTTTTATAAACCAGGAGCTTTATATCACAATTTTAGCTGTTTGTAGACCTGTTACGGCCACAACCGCCCAGCCCATAAAACTTACCTATTTGGAGCCAGTCTCCACCGGTAGCGGCGATACACACCAAGAACATCCTCTTAAAGGATGTGACATTAACTAAGCCATATTGAACTGCACGTTCGCCTAAAACAAACAAAGCATTACCCCATACACCCACTCGTCCCGCATAAATTGATAGCAAGCAAATCGAACTAAACGTTCAATTTGCGCTAATCAATTAAACTCCAAGCAAATTGAACTAAACGTTCAATTTGCTCACATAAAAAACTAGGAAATATAATCATTGAACCAAGGGTTCACCACAACAACCCCTAAGAGCCAAATGTGCAGGCCAGATGCCGTCTTTCAAACAATACCACTGAGTATCATAAAAATTGCGCGCCAGCAATTTTATGAGACCTCAGAAAAAATGGTTATCTAAAACCATTAAAACCACCAGCGCCAGTTTTCGTTTTAACCAAATTAAGTTAAAACAAACAAAAGGCAAATATTCGCCTTTGTATCGATTTCCCACGGAAAAGATTCTTGCCCATTCGGCTACAATAAACAACATAGAGAATCAGAAATGTTCATTAGCACAATTCTCTATTTGTGTTCCCTATCGTATTCCCACAAAAGGGATCCTTGCCGATTCGGCAAAAACAAACACCAGGCACCATAAAACGAATTGCACATTCGTTTAGCGCCTAACAACATAGAGGATTATAAATGTGCATTAGCACGATACTCTGTTAATTTTTCCCTTTGTGTTTCCGCTTTTTATCCCAAGCCGGGAAAGATAAAGAAAGGAAATAGCGGCTGGCAAAAGGGCCAAGTAAAGAAAGAAAAAAAATGAGATATCCTTCGATCTTCAGGATGAAGAAAAAACGGGTCTTCGTTTTCAGAAGTTGGTTTTTGAATCTCAACCGAGACGGTGAGATATAAGAGTTGTTTTTTATGTCAAGTCCAGAACGGACGTAAGTTTGGTTTTTGGGAGTTCGTTTTTGGAGTTGGTTTTCGAAAATGGAACGGGACGGTCGGTTGGTGGTGGTGAGTTAGTGTCCGGAACAGAATTAATAAGTTCAAGTGACGGTTTTACATAGCAGAAAATAATAAGATAAAATTCTGCATACGTAACGATATTAATAAGTTAAAGTTGTGCCCATAGATGGGAATTAACAAAAAAAAAATTAGTTTAAATATAAAGCAAACAAATGAGTGTTTTATTTAAAGTGTGTGTGGTATTTAAAGTGAGTGAAAAAGGAAACTATTACAGACCGCGTGCCAAATAGCGTTGTCGGAATGCTGTCTTTTGTTGATTTCCTTTGACATTTCGTTACCAGAGGTCAGTAATGTTCCTAGATATAAAAACTCTTTAACGTTCTCAAACCTCTTTCGCCTGACGTGTATGTGCGTTCCCTGAGGGCCACCTGCCCTCGCCATAATCATATATTTTGTCTTGTCTTCACTTATTTATAGTTCCACTCTGCCGTTTGCATAATAATTTCACTGTTTTTACGTACAGCTTCTATATTTGCGCCCAAAACGGCGAGGTCATCTGCAAAACAAGCACTTGTGTGACTCCGTTCAGGGATAATCTGACCATGCTGTAGTCTTATACCTTTCTGTTTACAAACTCGAGCATAAGGTCAAATAGACATGGTGGGAGACAATCACCCTGTTTTAATATGTCACGGACTTCTAATGGTTCTGAGAGGTGGTTTCCTATTCTAACTCGTCCTTTATTTTCATTCATGCGGATTTGTATGAGGGTGGCGTGTTTCTTATGGATTTCGAACTCAACTACAATACTTTAATTTTGATTTTGGTGAGGGCACAATCTTAATTTATTTAGATACAAGCTAACACAACATGTTTTTTACAACTTTACGCCGTATGTCTTAAGTAATGTTTTTTCATGCTTTAACACTAACTCCATATTATAAATAAAAAAAAACGCTGGTTCATATGCTATAAACTATCACACACTGGTGGAACACCTTCCAATTTATTACTTTTCTATGGAGCAATTAGTTGGTGAAAGGTTTTATCCTCATACGAACTGGCGGAAATAGAAATTTCAAATGTACACAGATACCATAACCTGCTGCCGCTGTAATGTGAGAAAAAAAAATATTTGCTGCTGACTGTAAAATCGGATCTTAAAATGTTTTTATATTATTTTTATCGTGTAACTGGCTACGCCAGTTTACGTATACCAAGGAATAGTTCACATTTAACGAACACCTACAGCCAAGATTCACAATTTCTTTCACGATGAAATTGTAGCGATAACTTTCCTTTCTTTTCATTTTCTGCTCAACTTTTGAATATTTTTTTTTCTTCTCTGCTAGGTTCGCATTAGAGCAATTTGTTGTTTTCGTTGGAAGCATTTACTTTCTACTCAAACTGAATGTCTAAATGCATAATTAAGTTTCGAATGCAATTCTCTGTTGTTCAGTTTTGTAGACTCTTCTGTGTTGTGTGAGATGTTGGTTAAGAAAACCTTGGAGCTAGGAGTTCCGACATTTTTTTGAATTAAACGTCGTTAACTTTGTAGTATATTAATTAACAACTCTCACTTAAAGTTTTGCATTAACTGGCAACTGGATAATCGAATTTCTTTAATAAGAATTAACACTACACACGATGTCTCTTCCATACACTCACATATTCTTTCTATAACTGGTACATGCCTTTTGTGCGATTACATTTCCTTTTAGATTACAAGGGTGTGCATCCACTACCCTTGTGCATGGTCCATTAACCTTTCCATATCATGCACCCAAAAATGCTTTACAAGAAAGCAGAATAAAAAAGCAGCAGTCTGTCGTTCATTTTGAAATGAAAACATGAAAAACTGAAAAAATGAAACACTCATATACAAAGGGCAACATGATACCATCCATACCATTGGCAAAATGTTGTCCCTTTTCCCATTGCATGAGATTCGTTGCTGTTTTTTTGTCCAGACTACTTTCCACATCGGCATCTTCCCAACAACGATTCATTCCTGCCGTCATACGGCGTAAGCTAGACGAGAAACTGGCATTTTATTTGGCATCTGAGCCCATGCTGTTTCCACTTCGACAATAACCTTATCAGTTGAACCACTCCTTTATCGAACATTAAAAGATACATATCAAACTATAAGCAGCGATTTTTATGGAATTTTACCTCGGATGAGACATATTTGTGACTAGGTAACCCGCCATTTTAATGGAACCTAGATGATAGAAAGTAATCATTTTGTGTAGAACTTGCGAAGCTCATAGATCAGTAGAGTTTTGAGCGGTGTTTTTACGTGCTCCAAAAGGTAAATTCTAAATTAATATATTTTTCGTGCATGCCTGTTGTTTCAATTTGAGCAAAAGATTTTCGACCAAAAAAAATAATGGTAAAATTGAAAGGTATATTTTTCAGCCTAATTTTGTCCCATGGACAAAGTATTCAATAATACAATTAACTATTGTGTAGGTAATGCTGTGGTAAGCAGTGAATGGTCTTTAAGAAACCCTTTTTCGAAATCGGATATGCATTTATCAATCAACTTGTTTCACTCGGAAACCCACATACTCGCTGATATTGATATAAAATTTTTCGTAATTATTCTTTTAACACACGTGCACGTCGTCTTCCTATAACACAGTTTAACGTTGGTATTTCATTTTCATTATCTATACGTTTATTCTCTTTTTTTTCTTCGTATATATGAATGAATATTCAGAAGTGTTATGTCTATAATTTGATTGCGTGGTATTTCCAAAACATTTTTTTTTTCATACGAATATAACTTACTTCCGGATCGATGTGGCTTTTTAATAGCGAATCGGTCCTGTTTTTTTCTTTAGATTTTGTAGCTTTAAATTGAAAACATGGAATTCGTTTTATTTTTATAATTTGCCTTTGCGTTGAGACCTTTATCAAATCGAAAGATGACGCTGAGGTGGGAAGGGCGAATTCCAGTAGAGAGAATGGAGTGAACGGCACGAATAACTTCGGTCCAACTTATTTACATGCCGGTGCCAGGAGAGAAACAGGCTTCGGTTGCGTGATATAAAAACGCTATTAAAGTCTACATGTCGTCATACGCTGAACAACAATATAAATTTTTAATGATGCCAGTAGCTCAAAATAACTCCCAGGAAAAAATGAGGAAAAAGTGAACTATGCCCTACAAGCATCTTTTGATATTATTGTGTTACGATATTAATAAATGTTTCCTTCAGGGTATGCTTATTATAAAAAGAAAAAAACCAATCTATCTACTCGTAATGGCAGGTATATGTAAAAGAGAAATGTAACTCAGCGGTTGAAGTCCTTTTAGACCGGTGCGTTGATGTTCTAAAATTATCATCCATGTTAGAGTCCATTAACATTGTTTTGACTATCTTCACTTGGATTGTAACATTGGAAGTACATAATTGTGCCATTATATCAGATACTGAGTCTTCTATAGGTTTTATGGTGTTATATCAGTTCTATACAAATAAATAAAAAAAAAAAAACAAACACGTTGAAAATACAAAAGAATGACAAAAAGTGGCTTACTCAAGGAATTCTCCACACATTTTTGCTATCCTTTGCATGCAAAATTAATAAAACATTTCTACTCTCATATTAACTGAAGTGCGGCTCAGCAAGGTCGTGATTTGTGTGGTTGCGAACAAGTGATATTCAGAATGTACTGGGTTGTACCACATGAAAGGTCCGCTTTTCACTCAGTCGGAAATAAGAAGTTCTCGAGTGAACATCTGTGCCAGAACGTTAATTTTTCCTTTTTATAAAGTAAAGTGGTACGTGTGCTTGACGTGTGCGAATTTAAGGGTTCGTTACAAGTACAGTTATTTTATTACTAGGAATTGTTTATTATTCTGTCGGCAGTTCAAATTCGAACCCTCTTCCTTTACGAATTTAAAAGGGACATAATGCGTCATTTCTCCTCGATAGTATAGTATTTAGTAGACCCACCTGTCACGCGGGTAACCGGGATTCGATTTGGAGCCGCTGGCGCAAGACTAATGATACAAAAAGGGATGGTGAGAGACCATCCCCCTGCTTTAGTCCGTCCCGGATTTGAAATGGTTCTGAGAGGTGGTTTTCTATTCTTACTCACCCGTTGTTTTCGTTCATGCAAATTTGAATGAGGGCGACATATTTTTTCGGGATCCAAAATCTGGTCGCTTGTTAACCGGTTTCGACGGAATCTGCATTGGTAGTCTCCCAATATTTCTTCTGCGCACAGTGTGATTCTTGCCAGTATGACATTTGTTAATATTTTGTATGTGGTTGGGTGCAATGATATTCTTCTGTAATTTTCGCAGTGAAATCTGTCGCCTTTTTTGAAAATGGGGATGACTATTGAGGTTTTCTACTCTTCCGGAATGACTTCCTTGTCCCATATTATTTCAACCAGTTGGTGGATCTTTTGAGCGGTTGCCTCTCCTCCATGCTTCACAAGCTCTGCCGATATGCAATCGACTCCGGCAGCCTTGTTGTTTTTCAGTCGATTTATCGCGTCTACAACTTCGTCGAAAGAGGGCTCTAAGTTCTGAGGCTCGGCTGTATGTACGTCTGGTGCGTTTATTTGTAGTTGATGGGTTCGCATATTGAGCAGGTTTTCAAAGTACTGCTTCCATCTTGCCACGGTATTGTTTGTTTCTGTCACCAGACAGCCGTTTGTGTATCGGATTATTTTGGCTGTCCCTCGGTAGCCATTTCTAATTGAATTTATGCTGGCATACATACCTCTGATATTCTTTGCTCTGACATTTTCTAGGATTTTTTCGACCCGAGTCTTCTCCCATTCGCGTTTTTTGCGTTTGAAAAGCTTTGTTGTCTCTTTCCGGATTGGCGCGTATCTTACTGCGTTGACTTCATCATATGCTTCTCAGTGGATCATTCTGAGGCGTTTACGTTGGCAATGAAAAACATTAATGACGCATTTGAGGATGTTGCGGTAAACGAACTCACGATACGACGTTGGTTTGGAAAGTTCCGTTCGGGAGATTTCAGCCTCGAAAATGAACCACGTGGAAAGCCGGAAACGTTAGTTGACGACGACGTTTTAAAAGCAACGGTGAATGCAGGCCCAATTAAATCGGTGCGGAAAATTGCACAAAGCATAGGGGTATCCCCATTGACAATAAGTCGACACCTTCTCTCATAGAAAAGGTAAAGAAAGTCTATAAGTGGGTACCTCATGAATTGAACGACGAAACCAAACCGAAGCCTGTTTGCACCGGATAGCCAGCTGTGATGAAAAGTTGATTCAGTATGATAACCGTAAAAGACCTGGGCAGTGGTTGGATGCAGGTGAAAAACCAAAACACACACTCAAATCCGATCATCAGCCAAAAAGGTTATGGTGACAATTTGGTGGACATCGAAAGGGCCAATCCACTTTTCATTTCTTCAACCAGGAGAAACAATAAACGTTATCAAATAGTGTGAGAAAATCGACATATTGCATGCCAAATTGGCTGAAAAGCAACCTGGTTTGCTCAATAGGCACGGCCCGATCCGCACAAGTAACGGTGCAAAAGCGGTTGCAACTGGGATTTGAAACTCTTCCACAACCAGCGTTCTCTGCTGACATTTCCCCAACGGACTAGCATCTTTTCCGCAACCTGGATTCATTTTGCCGGCAGAAGGTCTTCCGGAACCGAGGTCATAAAACCCTTTGAAGATTCCATTGCCTCAAAAAGTCAGCGCTTCTACGAAAAAGGAATATTTGATCTTGTATCATATTGAAAGAATGTCATTAATGCTAACGGATACTACTTTGATTGAATATAAAATCGGACATTTCACGTGGTACAACCCAAAAGAACCAAAACCTCAACACGTCACTCCTACTGCGTAAACAAAAGATATTGCTATTCTCAACTACTCTTTACTGAGGTGGAAATTAAATGTAAATTGCTATGGAATACGGCCCTGATGGTTTATTTCTTCGATTTTCTTTCGGTGCTGTTCTTCACAGTGGTTTATGTACCGTGTGTATCTGTTCCAATCGGCACCGAGGCATTTTTTCTCTCGGCACAAAACAAATGGTTTGGAAGGAATGGTGGAATAGGTCGCGCCCGCAGATATTTGTGGTTTGTGGAGGAAATACACGGAGTTCGAAGCAATTTGTTGGAACACTCGAGTTCTCGGACTTGTGAACACCCGTGTAATCAGTTCACTTGTGGTCAAGAAAAGGAAGATTTTGGTACCTTTTGGGTACCTCTTACTTACTCCGTGACCTAGGCTCATTATCGAGCCATGCATACGCCTCGTTGGTGCATTTAGTTGGGACGTGGAACAATCTCTTTGTTTTTGAAAAAGCCTCAGAAGTCTCCCTTGCCATATGCACTGATGGCGTACAACAAGAATCTCTGTGATTCCGAAGATGGTGTCCAGCGTCCCTGTCAATGGGCCTAGAACTTTTTTTTATCTGACTGTGTGGCTGTTTCCTCGATAGTATAGTGGTTAGTATACCCGCTTGTCACGTGGGAGAGCGGGGTTCGATTCCCCGTCGGGGAGCCTCTGGCGTAAGACTAATGACCTTGCCCGGAAAAAAGAAATTATTATGGAAAATTTAACAATCCTCAGGACTTGCTAAAAAGGCCAAGACCGGTTACCGATTGTAGTGCCGATGATGATGTTGATGATGATGTGTGGCTGTTTCACGTCACTTTGTTATGTTTCGCGCCCGTAGTATAGCATGTATTGGGATGATGCGGATGCGATAATAATGTAGGTTAGTCGCACGTTTCTGGCTTGAGAGACATTTACAGTGGTCATATTTTACATTTTGAACGAATTTACTTCAATTTTTTTTAGCGAGTCCTGAGACCCGAACATTTGTTTTCCCTTCCGCATTTAGCATGGTAGTTTTCGAACTTTAAACTTCGGAAAAAGGCATAAACACAAAAATTTAAAAGCCTGGAAATTTATACAAAGACTCCAAAAATTATTAAGAAGTGATTTAAAAAGAGAATGGCTTTATTTTTATTATACGGATGAGATCTGAAAAATATTTTTCAAAAAGGTCCAAAGATACTTATGATATTTGGGCGTGCAGCCAGTCCATTGAGAATAAAGGTCATGTGGACGGTATCCAAACAAATTCTTGGATTTTCGCTCGGAAATATGAGATTCATACGTGCAGGAGATACCTGTACTCAAATGTGCAGTGGCGCCATCTTGTAACATATAATTGGAACGACAACTCGGGTCGTGCAACGTAGTATTATCAGTAGCTGTTGATGTTTTTATTTCTTATATCATCAGTTTACAATTGAATGACAGATACTATCGACTTAAAATAATATGTAAGAAAAAATGTAAGGCATTGAAAAATAGGAGTTGAAGTTTTCTTCACTTTGGCTGAAGTAATAAATGTGATGATTTTTAAGGTAGGGTGAGCATACAGGTTTGAAAGAACAATTTATCCCGTGAATTAAAAAAAAAACAATTGATCCAAACATAATTTATTTCAAACCGGCAAAACAAAATTTGGATTAGTACAACACCATACGTTAAATAGGTTGAAGGCAAATGAAAGGATACAAATTATGATTAGACCAAAATACAAGGAATATAGGATACTAAAGCAGCATATCGAAACTGGAGAGCCACTTCGTCACACCTTTTACGAAAGCCCAGGTCTTGCCAGCCGACTGACTGATATAGGGAGCACGTTGAACAATTTAAATGAGAACACTGCAAAGAAATCACGATAAGCTGTGGTGTGGACTTTGGAAGCACATAACATATTTTAATAATTTTCCCCAAGGTCATAACCAGAAATTAAGCGAAAATAAAGATGACCGGATCTCAGATATAATATTTTTAATACTTTAAAACAATACAAGTGGCTTATAGGAAGAACCTTCAAGGCATTGAACAAAGTTGGAGTGTCTTGTCGACTTTCGACAAATTTTTCTATTTTTACTTTTTTAGCCACCTCCCAAACATCTTAGAATGGAATACACCATAATAAATTATCCTCAAAAGCCTAATGAACCAAACGTTACGTAAAAAAAAGTGGCGAAAAGTGAATCGGAAATATTTTTCGAAGTATTTGCGTGACGTGAAAAACTCGTCCTGTAGTCAAGAGTAAGCCCTAGATATTTAAATTCGTTTACACTTTCAATTAGGAAATATTTATCACTACAGGTTAGAATGCACGGAAAAGAGGGCAAAGAGAAAACAAATGAACAACGGAATTTATTCGACTTAAGTTTATTGCATTCATGTGAAGAATATAACTTGAAGAACGTTTGTAGCGGTTCCGCCAAACCCTACGGTCTACTTACCTGAAAAAACCCCCATAACTACTACCCAACTCCCTTAAGTTTGCTAATGCAACAGTATTAGTAACTGTAAATGCTTCACGCATTATATAGATCACCCTCTATAATCTTAAAATCCCTATAAACAAAACTTACCTTCTCATGCCTCTCTTCGCATACAATTTTCCGTAAGATTTCTTTCTTTGTTTATCTGGTATTTTAAACCAATTCGGTACCAGACAAATTCCTGTAAACAACAAACAATGTAACCGTCATGACAGGGACCATAAATATTGCGCCGTCTATTTTCCCAGCCGCGTCATGTACGTTTTCATACACATTGCCGGGCAACCTTTTTTGTTTGCCTTATCAATAAACAACCCAAGCAGCTGCATATAATTAGCGCAATAGACGCCGAAACCAAATTCTCCAGCATTATCAATGCAAACATGAACCCGGTTTCTACTGCAGCCAGAGATGCCATAAACATCCAATTTGCCTTTAGCACCTTTTTCTCCCAACGTCGAAAATAGCGACGAGGCATTGTGTAAACAATGACCCGCATAACCAACGGCGCATTTGGTCATTTTTCCCGATTGTCTTTGCCGCCTGCCTGTTTCGTTGTTCCACTGCTGTCGAGCACGTCTGAATAGCATCGATCTGAACGATCACCACACATACTACCATGACCTTTATCACAAGATCTGGTTTCCTATACCACCAAGAGAGACTTTACGTGTCTCTGGTGTTAGATAAAAACGATATCCTTAGTGGAGAGGATATCGGTTGAGTCGTATTCCAAGCTCTGACCGCAATGGTCACGCGATCTCCCGTTCCTCGTTTCGCGCAGCGGAGGAGCGTATATATACAGGAGTCATGTTTTCATCATTAATTAAGCCGAGCGTGGTTTCTCTTTTTTTTTTTTACAATTAATTGAACGGTCGGAATTATAGTGCGAAATGTTTAGATAGTGTGTGGTTGTTAACGTTTGAACAACGACCATGAGAAGGCTTACATAAATATTCGTAACGCTCCAGATGATCTAATACACGTGTACGTTTGCTTAATTACAAAAGATAACCATCAACTAATTAAATAAAGAGAACGTTTTGCCGACCAAAAACCATTCAGTGTTTTAATATTTCATGCTGCAGTTCCTGGGAGTGTTATCGTTTAGCCTACGCGTTTGTGGACAATTTTCGGTGCTCGCATTTGTGGCGGAACTTTCGATTAGTGATGGGGAGTGAAGTGAACCGTGTGCCCGTGTCCGGCATAATACATTCCTACCCCACACGTTAATTAAGTTTTAGAACTGTTGGTAATCACTATTATGTTCAGCAAACCAGTGTCTCAAATTCAAGTCCCAGTTAAAATCAGAGTTTAAGTTCAACGAACTTATGGGTTACGAGGTCGCGACGCCAGCATGGGCGAGAGTTCTACCTCGTCTCCACCAGTTCTAAGTGTCTGCCGTAGACCAAAAGAAAAATGAAGTACGCACAAACACTCAGGGAAAACTGTTCACAGAAAACACTGCACGTCGCACAAGTAAAACACTCGATTGTCTATTGTTATTGGTTTTATTTTATGTTTTTTTATTTTAAGGATGTATGTTTAATTTTATTGTACTTAATTGGGGGCAACGACGATGGCGACTAATGCAACTAGTGCATCGATCAACAGCAATTTCGAGTTCATTGTTTTAAAATAACGTTACTTTTCTCACTTATAAAATCATTTTCACTATCTCAAGCGAACTGCGGCACAAACTCGCCAAACAATTGGAAACCGACAAGTTCGAAATACCTCTCACGACTCCGGGTATTATCGCGTGTCTGCAGCGCTACAGACAGCGGGAGCGGCATGACCATTTCGGTCAGCGGATGGATTTTGACTCAACGATATTCAATCGTTGTCGAAAGAAATTCAGCCACTGAAGCTGGCTCTTAAATTAAGGATGCATTTCCTGTTCCAAGAGAGACGTAAAGTCTCTCTTTGGGGTAACCAACAGATCTCATACAGAAGATCGCCACAGTACACATGTATGTGTGTACACTGGTTCTTTTATGGATCAAAGCCATGGGAAAGGCTCTAAACAAAGAAAGGGATAATGTGCAGTCATGGGATGCGAGTCTGGTAAAGCAAACAAAACCGAAACTCGTCGGAAGCTAATTGGGTCTTAGTTTGAGATGTACGTCGGGGCTAAATAAATAGACGCAACGCATCGAAGAAATGGTGTTAATTGATTTTGGCTAGATTACTGGCATCACTGGTAAGGGTAAGTATTGAATTCCTATTTGCATTTGCTTATGCTGCAGGATTTAATCGGTGCCAAGAGATGTGTGTATTTGTTTTGGCCCTTGGGTGTAGGTCGCCAGCCAATGTGTTTGTCTGGTAATTTATGATACACATGATGAAGCTGGGATAAGCCAACTCAAGGTAATATTTCCTGATTATGCGGTTGTATTATATATGAACCGATGAATTTTCTTTCAGGAAATTTATGATAAGCTTGGAGAGAACTCTTATAGGAGATTTTAAATGCGAAGTTATGCATGCAGCTAAGATTTCTCTTTTCCAGGGGCTTTTTTGTTTACAACCTTGTTCTCTTTGATGTGTGAAGCATTTAAGATGCTAATGCTATTGCATTAGCGAAAGCTTATGCAGACTGGGTGAACGTTAATGGTTTTTTTAGGCAGGCGAGCCGTGGGGTTTGGCGGAACCGCCGCAAACTAGCTAGATCATACGAGAAAGAAAAGCAGTTGGTGAGCCCTTGAAATCAAGAGAAACGGGTGAATCAATGTAGACCAAAATAAATAGTCCCAGTTTAAGCATTTTTCACCATTCATAACATTATCTATTTCCATTCGCTTCGACCTATTTTAAAGGCAATCAAGCATGAAATCTTGAAAACCAGTTTTTCCTAATTCCGTGAACAAGAAATGTGTTTAAACATGTTAAACGATTTAGCCTTACATGTAGGAGTTAAATCCTCGATGGATTGACCTATAATATAAAAAAACCGAACTGTGCTGGTCTGAAAAATTCAGTTTCTTCAAAAAATGTCATTATTCTGGTTTTCATAGGTTTGTCAGAAATTTTAGTAAAAAAATAAAGTAATGAGATGAGCCTGTAGTTACCGAACTATGCAGCAGCACCTTTCTGGAAATGAGGAATGACGACTATACCTTTAAGACTGTGGAGGAAGATCCCACCCAACACGCAACGGTTAAAGAAATTCGAGAAGACGTCCACTAAGAGACACGCTAATCCCTTAGGTATTCTATTTAAGATCTCTTCATATCAGTACGACTTTGAATTGGGTAAAATACCAATAACTCATAAAATTTCAGACGGAGCAATGGGCTGAAAAACAAAACTACTACTATGCAACAGTTCAGATCGTACGTAAACGTTACGACAAGTACAGCAAGTCCAGTGAACAAGACTCGGTTAAAGGTTTTAGCCAATGTTAGCGAAATAATGATTAAATGTGTTAGCAATAGTTAATTAATCATACTCTTCAGAGTTTTCAACAAGTAGAGTAGTAGGTAAGCCAAAAGGAGAGGATTTATTTATTATAATATTCAATGCATTCTCTTTTGAGTTTACCACATAGTTTTTTATACCTTCTTTTAAGTATCTGCTTATCAGGATACTTAGCATCCTTTCCCGCGTTTGTTCTTAGTCACAACTTTGTTTAAGAGCGCTCTCGGTATCGAAGATTTAAGTCTTTTGAATAAATATCTAGACCAAGGAAATGAAGAACACAATGAGATACATATGTCTACCAGGAGTAGCAATAAAGATTGAGTTCGCATTAGCTGAGTCATCACAAATATAATAATTTTCCTACGATTCCTCGCATACATTTCGCTTATCCCGACGAAGTCAATACACGGTTTCATTAGGGATGAATGAAAAGAATCGTTATCTCTAGTTTTTCGAATGGGCAGCAGGAGTCCCGTCATGCCGTGATTAGAGATTTCCAAATCAAGGACACATTTCATGCACCCCTTAAGAGCAATATAAAAAAGGCGCCTACAAATATGATCAAGACAGCTTCCAGAGCTGGGCCTAGTGGGCTTGTGAGGGTTCTCTACATTACACGGAGAACCAACCCACAGTTGCAACCCAATTTCGCCTGCTAGCACCCCACCACCCCAACCCCAGTCCCTCCGTTCAGCTATTTCACCTGTAAAAGAAATATCCCAAAAGGACGCATTACTGAATTCTTTATACGGCAACCCCTTCTCATTAACCGGATGAGATTTCCGCCGGGAATCTCAAAATCATATTGGTTAGCAACAACCAAGTCTAACCAAACGACGCGGTTGCATCATCGCAAAACCGCTGGGGTAATTTTCAAATTCTTCGAGTTTGGTTCCCACGATAATTATTCCCAAGCTATGGCAGCGTCCCTTCGAATTCCCCCAGACACCCTATTCGCTGGGGATCAATACCCTCTTTATTCAGGTGAATAGCGCACACCCCTTTCCATTCCATTTCATTTTCCCCTTTGCTGACTGCATTGCACTCTGATATCAAACCGATGTCCTAACTAGGTCACTCGGTCATAACCAGATGTAGCATTCATGCATGTACGATAAATCCAAATCAACCCCAAGATAATTGTGATCTCCCTTTTGGCTTCCTCATTCACCCGATGTCCATCTACTGTCGAATGATTGCACAAGTGTTTATTCACCTCGATGGGCTGGCAAATTAAAGAATGCAGAAGTGAACATGATTATGATTGGTCGGTCGCTGTGCGTCGAATTTCAACCACCGGTGTGTGCACACACACGCGCGATCAGTGCGTCAGCATCAGTGATCCTGTGAATTGTTGCATAATTTAACGACATTGGTAGACGGTTTTAAACATCCAGATAGATGAACTTAACGTTGAATGTGCACTATTAATAAGTAAAAGAAAAAGTAATTAAAAAAAACATTTTACAATAAAAAAACCAACCCCAGTGCCTCTTCATTACTTCTTAACAACGACGCAGTTGGTGGGTGATAAGTGAACCAGTGTCGTGCCACGGCACACAACTTCAAACCCCCACAGGCTCATTAACAAAGCATATACGACTTTACAAAGCAAGTAATGAGAGAAAACTACAGAAAAATGCATCATCATCCAAGATGTTGATATTGAAATTGTGAGGTACGTGGTCTGCGGCGTCTGCGTGGGTGCTGATTCTACCACCGACCCACTAACACGTTCACTGTCACTACCGGGTAATTGTTACTCCGCAGCAAAAGAATCTGTTCACCAAAAATTTAGAAAAGGAAACACTAGGATGTAGTTTGTAGTAGTTGTTTTTATTGTTTATTGTTCACTTGAGAGCCTGGCGTTTACAAATAGCGATTTCCGGAGCTCCGGTCATCGAACGCAGTAACTTAATTTTGCTCACTATAGTCTGTAAGTCTTAAATAGATTTGGAACGCAAAGTTTTAAATAGGTTTTGGAACACGGAACTTATTTCAAATATGTTTGCCGGAAACGGTCATTAACATTTTACTCACTATAGTCTGTATGTCCCAGATAGATTTGGAACGCAAAGTTTTAAATTTAAATAAAACTTATGTGGCGGTTGGATCTCGACTTTGCGTGTGCGGACGCAACGGTGGATGAATCACGCCTGATTAATGAAATGGAAGAAAATCTATTCATCGCGTCGTGGCAGCTGAATCATAGCAGAAATAAACTTGCTGCCACTTCCGAGGAATTTTGAGAAGAGTTGCTATGCTCGCATAAGAATTCAGTTCCATCGAATCCTCGCCGTACAAGCTGAGTTAGATTCGTTGATTGTGTATACCGGGAGATTGAAATTGCTTGGGTGCCATCGGAATATCGTTAAGATGAGATATTAACCGAAGTAATTTCGGGGAAATGTATGCGGCTTGGTATAGTTGGTGGCGATGGTTAATGTTCCGTTGTGGATTTGAATATGCGTTTGTTACACATATGAATTTCGGGGAAATTAAGATTGGTTGGTCGCAAAGAGGGAATATGAGTTAACAAGAGAATTGACCGAAGCGTTTTTGGGAAAATGTATGTGGGGTGATGTTATAGCGAAGCATAGTGAAGAAGGTGAATTGAACACACGATGAAATGGTTGAAAAGCGAAGCAGTGAAGCATCAGACTACTGGCCGTCTTTAGAATTTGATTTCCAAACTCGACTATACTCCACTGATGTGAATTATTTTTATTATTTATCGCTTGGTATACGGTTCTGATGTATTTTTCTTATTCGATTTTTTTCGTTCGTGTTCTTCACTATTTTTGCCTGTGAATTGTGTGTATCTGTTGTTAGAGTTGCCACACCACCCCCTCCCCATAAGCTTCGTTACGATCAGATTCGGTACGAGCGACGAGCGAGCGAACGAGAGAATGTCGGAGCAAGCCAAGCGGGTGTGGCTTGGTGCTCTATGCAGAAGTCATGATTGCGTGTGTGAAGTTCTGTTTACTACGGGGAGTGTGTGTGTGCTGCGTCGTGTATAGATCACGTCGTAGTCACCAATTATAGTATTAAGCAAGGATAGTGAAGAAGGTGAATTGAACACACGATGAAGTGGATGAAAAGCCAAGCAGTGAAGCATCAGACTACTGATAGTGTTTTCACTATTTTTGCCTGTGAATTGTGTGTATCTGTTGTTAGAGTTGCCACAATGTAATTGAGGGAGATGGTTAATGTTCGTTGTAGATTTGAATATGCGTTTTATTACGGCATATGCATTTCGGGGAAATTAGGATTGCTTGGTCGCAAGGAGGGAATATGAATTTAGTAGAGAATTGACGGAAGCGATTTTGGGGAAATGTAAGCGGGGATGATTAGAATATATTCTGTTGAATTGTATTCTGTTGGAAGTTTTGGGATGTGTTTTATTGCAAGGTTTGGGATGTATGCTATTGGGGATTTTGTATGGAGAGTTGGGTTGAGGTGACGCGCTGTTAGCGGTCACGGTTGGTTGGTATTGTGGATTGGTTCTCCATGTGGTGTAGAGAACCCCCATAAAATAACCCACAACAATTCAGTTTTTAGATTTATCTCTTGATAAGAAAGCAGAAAACCCATGGATAAAACTGCCAACATTCGTCATATGGAGCCTATAGTCACAAGACATAAATACAATCTGGCTAATTTCGACAGAAATACTTAAAACGTCAGAACCTGCCATCTCAGCACAGGAGACATCAATAATCTTCTAGTTCTCTTTCGAACAACCAACTCCATCTGCAATATACCAGTCGTTCGTTTTAGCGACAAACTTGAAACCTGGCAAGATATATATATTTTTTTTAATAACATCCTTTGTTGTGTATGAATAGTACAATCTTAACAATTTAATTTAATGCTAGGTTTTAAATTGTACTTAATTTAGTTTAATTAAGTAAAACGTGTAAGGGTTTACTGGACCCGTGTTCAGCTCCCAACTCGATTTTGGTATGTTAGATCTTAACATATTAATTCATGAAGTTTCGTCCGTTTTAGCTGTCTCAATTCGTGGGTAATATCCAAGAGCTGAATAGCTTCTACGTTGGTATGATTATGTAGGCGTCTTTCGTGTTTGGCAGCAGCAGTTTAATTAAGTAAAACGTGTAAGGGTTTACTGGACCCGTGTTCAGCTCCTAACTCGATTTGGGTATGTTAGATTTTAACATATTAATTCATGAGGTTTCGTCCGTTATAGCCGTCTCAATTCGTGGGTAATATCCAAGGACTGAATAGCTTCAACGTTGGTATGATTATGTAGGCGTCTTTCGTGTTTGACAGCATATTCTTGGATAACTTCATAAATCCACACACAAATCGAAGTTGTAAATCCAAATTTCAGAAATAAAATATATACCAGGGACGCCATCAAATGGTTCTAGGCGAGTGGCCAGATATGGGAAATTTGTTCTTATACTTCTAGTATTCTGCTGTACAATGGTAGTTCGTTAAAAAAATGTTCTATTAGAAAAAATATGTTCACTAAAAGTCGAATAGTCGCGTCTTTTGCCGCTGTAGCAGCGTCGATGTGCACCAGAGAGTCAAGCATTGAGGTGACACCCGGTTTTTAAAACTGGACCTAGTATGGGGTTTGTCCGAGGTTCCTGATGTAGAGAAATATTGACGCATAATCGTACGGCTCGTTCACAATAAAGTCACAAGAATTGAATTAGTGAAGAACGTGTGATTCGAACTCACGCTATGACAGTTAGAATCACCAAAAATTGAACCAAAGCGCAACCCATCAGGCTACTGGCCGTGTTTCGAATTTGATTTTTAAACTCAAGTATATTCCACTGATGTGAGTTGTTATGTTATCGCTATGGTAAACGGCTCTGATGAATTTTCTTATTTGCTTGTGTATTGTGTGTGTATCTGTTAGAGACGCTACACTACTCCCTCCTCAGTAACTTCGTTACGATCAGCTTCGTGTGCGAACGACGGAGCGAACGAGAGAACGTCAGAGCAGGCGAGTATGCCTGTTGCTCTATGCGGAAGTCATGATCTTGTGTGAAGTGCCGCTTACTATGGGAAAGTGTGTGCTGTGTGTACAGATCACGTCGGTGATTCACCAATTATAGCGTTTGGAATGACAGTGAAGAACGTGTGATTCGAACTGACGCTATGACAGTTAGAATTACAAAAAATTGAACCAAAGCGCAACCCATCAGGCTACTGGCCGTCTTTCGAATTTGATTATTAAACTCAGGTATATTCCACTGATGTGAATTGTTATATTATCGCTATGGTATACGGCTCTGATGAATTTTTTATTCGATTTTCGTTCGGTGTTCCTTACTATTTGCTTGTGTATTGTGTGTATCTGTTAGAGACTCTACAATGGTACAATAAAAAACAAAAAAGCAAGAATATGAACAGCCCTGTAGGTTACTGCCTCCTAATATAGTCCTATTTGGGTTTGTATGTTATTGCTTGGTTATGTCAGCTAGTTTCATACGTGCATCGGATTCCATGATTTTGATAAAATCTAGATGCAGCGATTCGTTAATCGGGACACAGTCCACCATCCGGTATATCTGATTGCTTAGTTAGTTTTACGATGGGTGGAAGATGAGGGTAAACGACTAATTGTATAGGATTTCCATGTGGTAATGGTTGTGACTTTTCCTGCTTTCAGTATGGGCAGCATTTCTTTACTTTGATTGTCACTTTTGTCATGGTGTATATACATATCTATACCAGCTAATATTGAATACCCAATTTTGTATACGGTATCCTGGATTTGTTCTAATTATTGGCTATAAACATCCTCTTCAATTTAGTAATATCACCTCATATCCTGCCAAAGAATGAGAATGTTTGCCTACCTAGTACCATACACGGATGGAGATTACACTAACACTGAATCTGTTCCCCACATCCCACCATAACAAAAACATAATAATAAAAAAGGCAATTCTAATACAAAGCCTCCCCGTAGAGTAAAGGGACTTTAACAGAAAGACAACTGTGTTGATATATACGACATTTTTGAGAATTTCATCTCGTTCTTATTGTATCTCAGAAATGATATTGACGTAATTGAAACATAATTAATATCTTCGTCTTTCTGCAGACCTTTATTTCACACAGATTGAAAAGTATCCATTCAAACAGCAAAAGGTAGTATAATTCCTGATGTAGGTAATATATTAGGACCAAGGAGTCAGAGTTCCAATTCTATGAATCACGCAGTGACGAAGAAAGCGTGGGCGATTGAAAAGATGCGATACTGACTTCTATCCTCATGTGGAATGAAGTAACATCCACAACGAATGTATTTAGTTGTATATAGTTGTTTTTAATCCAACTTATCCCATGAATGAAAATAAGAAAAAAATACTAAATTGTCCACAGCAGTAGACATTTCTGAGCTAGAGCTACACCTTTAATCTGTCAGCTATCCTGTTCTCATAGTTGCTAACATTTCTAAAATACTACTCCTACCTTCTTGTGTTATGAAAACATCTCAAATATTCACCCATAAGGAATGTTTTTATTTGTGTACCGATGTTTTAATGTGGTTAATTAATTTTACCGAGGCTCGCAAAACAACTAGTCGGATAAATTTCTCCATCCTAAACCTTTGCACACTGTATCCCAACATTAAGGAATGTACATCGCATTTCATTAAAATTTACTCCAACAATATAATCATATGATGTCGATGCTGCAGGATAAAATGTAGATCAAATAGCATGGGAATGGAAAAGATTTTTGCCGATAGATGTTATTTTGCACAGTATGTACGAATTACTGTGAAATACAGGACCTCCAACGCTACGAAAACACAAAGCCGAAATTCCGACGTTATCAGGCAAAACGTTCCAAACCCAATATTCCAGCAACTCGCTTGTGTTAAAGAGGCAGGGCAGGGAATATTTGATGTATGGCCACGAGGCGTGAAGAAAAAAGTCACAAAACATTCGACTCACTAGATGAGCCTTAGTTTTGTACTAAAGCCAACTCAAAAGTTACCCCTAAAAAGACAATTGTGCGCGACCTCAATTGACGAACTTCTATTCTCATCATTCTTTGAGAAAACTAATTACGTATTTATCTGCAAATGCTATCATTGAACGCCGGGATGAACAATGTTACTGAAGACTTCTTTAGTCTATTTGTGATGCTAACGAAATCGCCCCCAACTCATTTCCTTTCAGTTTTCAGTTCTAACTTCGAGATCCATTCGTGTGATACTTCATCTTAAACAAAATTAAAAATCAACATCAAGCGAGAAAAATAATCGCACTTAAACTAATCCCTATAGTTCAACATAGAGTTTCAACACGCTAGCTTCATCCTTCAGAGTCCGATAGAGCTCCACTATAAACTATCAAAATCCAGCTAGAGAAACTATAACATTATTGTATTTATCAGATGATTTCGTTCTGAGGTTCTTTGGTGCAATTTATGTAACGCTTTCTCGTATCTAGTTGAATATTCTGCCACTGTTGGAGGGAAGTCATCGCAATTAACGAAACCCTTCAAATGAAAATCCGAGTACAGAGAATACACAAACAGGACGTATTCGTACTAAATCCTTCGGACTTCGACTACTCCTCCAACCAAATTTGGTTCAACTTTTTTTATACCTTTTCAAGAAGTGAATAGATAAAATGTCAGATACCTCAATGCGTAATAAAATCCCTGAATTAGTGTTGCTAAAATAAAGTTTGAAAAAGTATATTAGTTCTGACCATCTTCGGAAAAGGTTATGATTAAAAATGCATGCATAAATGGGAGGAACAGCAGAGGCTGTTGCACAATTTCCAAGTTTATTCTTCGGTGTTGTTTGTTATGTGACCACTCTCCAACGCCGTCTCCGAATATTTGGCAGGCATTCTTTTTCGAATCGAAGGAAAAGTGCGAGGTGTGAGAAAGAGAGGTGAAGCCAATCGAGATGTACATTCAATGTGCCCTCGTCGATGTGATTCCCATCTTGCCGCATCCAGTGTTTGTTTTGATGTGATTTTAGAAGCTCTCTATTTGTCTTCGCTTACGATCCCTTCAGTTTTGCTTGCGGCCGAACAAAATGTGTGAATTTCTTCTGCAGGAAATCGTGTTATTACATTACTTTTTATCTTTCTTAAATACCACTAAGGCGCATTTCTATTCCGTCCAGTAATATGATGAGGATCATGGTATTCCGTTCAGTCCCTCGTGAGTCCTTCGACTCCTACTATCCGGTCCTTAGTCACTGGTATCCTGTACCCGCCTGTCGTGGACAAGGCAACAAAGGATGTCTGCATCTGTCGCTATGAATAAAAGTTAAATTCTAAACAGTCAGTCATTTTATCACCCGCCATCTCACTCTTAAGTTATATCTACCGAAGGTAGGCGAACTTTACTTATACAGTTGATGGTATTTTTGTTGGCCTTTTAGCACTTTATGTGTCTGTGCAGTCGTTTTCTCTTCTTTCTCTGTCAGCCAAACTATACCAGAAGCACGCCTTTCTTGCTCTAGTAGGCATATACGTACTATTTCCAAATGCTTAAAATTGATGTTCCTTGATTTTCGTTGAGATTGAAGCCAAAAAGCCGTCTTATTTGGGTCCTTGCGACAATTTTCGGAAAATTCTTGCCACACTTACACGTGCGACAAAAAAAGATAACGGAATTACAGAGACAGGATTCTTTACTCCTCTGAGAATTGGCAGTAGTTCATTTTCTAGTTTTGTGTCATTTATGTTCGGGATTTCTGATTGTCCTCTACATGAGAACTCACCTATTTATGCGTTGCTCATTTTATATTCTCGACTGTACGACGTTATACATTTCCCAAGTTGGTCCTGTAATGGTATAAGGAAGAGAAGATTCATTCGTTGCGTATTTTGATTTATTAAAAATTTATTGAAGAAACGAAAATCTTTTCAGGTACGACTTTCGTGAAGAGGCATTTGGACTAACTTTTCAATATTTCCCTGATGATGTAACGTAATGTACGAAATTGCCTCGATATAAGTAGTTTAGTTTGTAAATTGTTATGGTAACGATTATTCTATTTCTGTAAAAGGATGACATCAAATTTTGGATAATCATTAAATTTAAGTGAGTTTCTTAAGGGAAACGATGTCATAAATTTCAAGATGTCTTATCAGTTCTAAGAGGAAGGTGAATGTTTATGGGATTGACAACGAAAATTTGATTGGTGATTATATAGATCAATGACTAAAATAAACACGAAGTTATGGAAGCTTGTTACATTTATGATTTTATTATTATATATAAAAAATACACATAGTTTTAATGTAATGTAAATGTCAAATTCCAGAATTTGTTTCCTTTAAGGTCATTTTACATAACAGTGTATTGCGATGGTATCAAATACTGTGTTTCAAACGAACAATATGAAATGTTAGAATCGACCTTTCTGTCCAAGACTGCATAGACACCAGCATGCTTCAACTCGGTCTTTAAGCTGTGTATTGCTAAGTTTATGGATAAATGATTTGTTCGGCTTAATACAAGCTATTTACAAAACTATAATCCTTATAAACTAACTTAAGACTAAAAAACTAAACTAGTAATTAATGCAAAAAGAAAATTATATATATATATATATATATATATATATATAATTTTTAAAAAAACATGTAATTTAAAAAAAAAACAATAACAAAAAAGAAAAACAAGGGGAGGTAGGAGGCTGGGGAAGAGCGAGTGTATGTGGGGGTGGCAAATGTGGCATAAGTGAGACAGCGAACAGTGTACGGTATATGTGTTGGAATGTGTATGGGTTGTGAGGGGATAGACGGTGGGCGGGGCAAAGTCAGGTGGGGAAAGAGAGGAGACGGCGTTTGAGTGCAGTAGATGTAAGGTGAAAATCGAAGGAGGTAGAGTAAGAGTTAGCCAACCTCAGCATTGGCGAAATGGGTTCATTAGAGCCGTAAGAAGTGTGGAGGGAGTGTGGGGGCGGGAGAATGTGCTGCCGGCGTACGGCACAGGGTTCGCTCCGGTTCATATCACTCTGCCACCGTACGTGTCCACAATGAAGGGAATGGAGGACGGCAAACGCCCAGGACGCTGCTGCACGCCGAGGAAACGAAACCGCGGGAATAAAACACACAGCTGTAGTTGGTTTACGAGTTGCTTTAATTGTTCACTTAGTTTTATTTACAATGAGAGTTGTTGTAATTATTCATTTAGTTTTATTTACAAGGAGAGTTGCTTTAATGGTTCACTTAGTTTTATTTACAAGGAGAGCTGCTTCAATTGTTCACTTAGTTTTATTTACGAGGAGTTTAGTTACCCGCGTTCCGCGACGCCGATTATTGTTCGTGTTGTACGCTACCTTTACACTTAATGATTACCGCCGATTCGCAGAACCCTAAGACGCACGGCTAAAGGACTCCAACTTAGGGATAGCGAACCCGCCACACGACTAAATGGTTTCTGCTTAGAAATCAAGGGCCCGACCCCACTCGACGGAGACACGGTAGACTTGGTTGTACAGTCGGCGGTTTGCGCCCCCCCCCCCCCCCCCCCCACCGAGTGCACGTTACGGGCGTCTGAGTTTTGAACCGATGTGCGCGCGCCGATGGTAGAATGATGACTGACTAAAGGCAAGAAAAAGTGGCAGTGGAGTCATAGCCAAATAATCTCACTGCCAGTTACTCGGAACTTTAAGGGGATTGCTATACTTGCATAGGGAATTCAGTTCCAGCGAATCCTCGCCGTATAAGCTGAGTTGGATTCGTTGGTTGTGTATACCGGGAAATTGGTTTCAGCGGCATAGCCAAGTATGATCAAGGGACTTGATCGTTGTGATTGTTTCGTGGAAAATTAGCTGTCGCTTGGTTGCAAGCGAGAAGTATAGTTTAGGAGGAAATGAACCGAAGTGTTTTTTTTGGGGAAAATGCATACGGTTTGATTGTAGGGAATTGATGTGGTTTTACATCTTTTAGGTAGGATTGGAACTGAAATGGTTTTTGGGGGAAATTGGAATTGCTTGGGTGCAAGCAAGAGATATAATTTAGATAGAGAATTGACCGAAGCAATTTCGGCGAAATGTATGTGATATCGGTGTAGTTGGTGGTGATGATTAATATTCCGTTGTAGGTTTGAATATGCATTTTATTACAGCGTATGCATTTCCGGGGAAATTAAAATTGCTTGGTCGCAAGGAAGGAATATGACTTAAGTAAAGAATTGACCGAAGCAATTTTGGGAAATTTATGCGGGGATGATTTAGAATGTATTATGTTGAATTGTATTCTGTTGCGGGTTTTGGAGTATGATTTATTGCAAAGTTTGGAATGTATGCTACTGCGGATTTTGCATGGGGAGTTGGGTTAAGGTGACGCGCCGTTAGCGGTCAAGGTTGGTTAGAATTGTGGGTTGGTTCTCCGTGTGATATAGAGAACCCCCACAGGTGGGCCGATAGAAGAGACGAGGGTTTCGCAGGTTATGGAGGTTAGTGTGAAGTGCAATGATGGAGAGCAGTCTTGGGCAGTTGATTGTGTCTGCAAGGAGACGGTGGATGAAAAGGATATCGGCATGAGTTCTGCGCTCCTCAAGTGTGTTGAGGTTAATCAGATGGAGCCGGCTTGTATATGGGAGGAGAATCCGAGGATTCACCCAGTTCAGTCCGCGGAGGGCAAAACGCATGCAAGCCCCCGTGTGTAAAGTAAAGTCGAGCCGTGTCGCGTGAGTCTGCTGCGCGAGTTCTAATTTAAGTGAAAGTTTAAAATGAGTGCTGCGTACGTTACTTGGTCCCCTTGTCAATTGCTTAACTTTATTCAGTAAATATTTGTACCGAGTTTGAATTAAAGCTAAACATTTTCAGATAAAATAGAACCGAAAACCATTAACCATAAACACTTTCAATTGTGAACTATGTGCGGACTTTTAAACTACGTGTAAACACAACTTGCCATGAACACAAATAAATTTAAATAAGAATTGTAAAATAAAAGAACTAATAAACAATAGAATAATTTATACCCGATCCCGCGTGTCTCATTTTCCGGGCTGCGTCCGATTGGTCTTATTTCATTCAGGCATTTTTGGTGAACTTTCCGCAGTTCTAATTCGGTGGGAGCGTGGTGAACCCATGTGCCTGTCGGCATCCGAACTCCTCCCCCACAGGACGGCCGAAGGCTATGTAGAGAGAAAGGGAAAGGTAAGGAGCAGAGTTATCCTTAAGAATAATATCATCAATATGCGGGATCAAGCTATGCCCCCTGTCAAATAAGATCCCGAGGTCGCGTATCGGGGGTACAGATGATATCTGCTGGCTTAGCGGGAAGTAGGAAAGCGGGGGGGGGGGGGGGGGGCGAGCTTTGTGGGAGAAGGTGATGGAGTGACATTTGACAACGTCGAGTTCAAGGCAGTTATTACCGCACCAAGTTGAGAAGCTGTCGAGATCCGTTTGGAGAAGTGAGGAGTCGAGAGGAGAGATGATCGTTTTGTAGAGTTTGGCATCTTCCGCATGAAGGGAGATGGATGAAAATTTAATAATGGAGTCAACGTCATTGATGGTAAGGATAAATAAGAGGGGACCTAGGTGACTGCTTTGCGGAACCCCTGACGTGGCAGAAAAGGGATTGGAAAGGGAGAATCTGAATTTGAAACGGTAGGATCGATCTTTCAGATAAGAAGATAACCACTTGATCAATAGGGGTTCGAAACCTAGGGAGGACTGCTTAAAAAGGATGAGATTATGGGAGATTTTGTCATACGCCTTGCTGAAATCGGTGGTGGTAACATCGATTTCGTTGCCATTCTCTAAGACACTCAGAGTATGGGATGTGAACTCGATCAGATTCGTTGTGGTCGACGTACTCGAAAGGAAACCATGCTGGTTGGGTGAGATGATCGATTTACAACGGAAAGATAACGCGTTGTAAAGAATCTTTTCGAACAGTTTAGGGATTTAAGACAATTTGGCGATGGGACGGTAGTTGCTTATATTTTTTTTGAGTCCCTTTTTACGAATGGGGGTGACATAGGAGGATTTCCATATACTAGGGAAGATACCTTGTGAAAGGGATAGATTAAATATTTTTGATATCGGGAGAGAAAGAGAAGAGGAACATTTCTTTAAAAATACAGCTGGGAGTCCATCAGGTCCAGGCTGAACTCGTCTTTGAGTAAGTTTAATTTCTCCTCAACTAGGTGATGCTGAATAAATTGACGGGTGAAGGGGCCGAGCGAGAATTCGGGCAAGTCTTTGCAGTAAGACGGATTGGGCTCGAAGGATATGTCTGTGAAGGATTTATTAAAAAACGAAGCGAATAGATTGGCAATAGTTAGGGGGTCGGTTGAAGTAGTCGCGCCATAAGAAAGGGAGTTAGGATAGGCGTCGGATTTACGTCTGTAATTTATAAAGTGGAAAAAATATTTGGGGTCATTGATCAAATTGGATTGTGTTTTTGTAAGGTAGTTGGAGTAGAGGGAGTTGTAGAGCTCGGAAAATGTATAGAAGGAACCGAGATAGTTGAAGAAGTTTTGGAAGGAACGCGTTTTGAGGAAAATATTCCATAAGTTATTTCTTTTGTTGCGAAGAGTGCGGAGTGTGCGCTTGTACCATGGCGGCGATGAAACCGATGACCTGTGACGAGAATAGGGGACATATAGGGTGATGGCATAGTAGATCTCCTTGTAGAGAGTGTTAGTCGCTCCTTCTACCCCCAGATGATCAAAACGAAACGCTGTTTTGCTAAGGTGGTCATTTAGAAGGCAGAAGTTAGCTTTGTGGAAGTTGTAGGAAAAGCTCTCATCAGGTAGAGAAGGCTGCGTTTCATGATCGAGATATAGGGATAAGAGCAGCGGGGGTGGTAATTATCAATGGTAGAGAGGGCGTGTGGACCAGGGGCAACTGAGGACTTGTGTGGGTGATGATTGGGGACATAGCTGCTTTGATGGAGGCATGAGTCGGTGAGACCGTTTATAAAAATACGTTCGTTGTAACTAGTAGGGTTTGAGTTGTAGAAAGCTTGTCCGCCAGCCAATGTCCATTGGAGATGGGGGAGGTTAAAATCGCCAAGAACGACGATATCGTCTAGGGAGGTGCTCCACTCGGTTAGGTTATCTACCGTTTCTATTGCGAGTTCGTATGACGCGAAGGAACTTGAAGGAGGTATATAGAAGCAGATAATGAAAAGAGACGCTAGGGCGTTGTCGATTTTTATTGTGACGTAGTCAAGATCCGGAGATGAAGAGATGGCAATTAGAGACGAAGCGAGTCTGTTATGAGTACCAGGCAGCACTCCACGGCGTTGTCATCGCGAAAAATAATGAAGGAGGGGGGAAGTAGTTCAAGACTATTAATACTGGGGATAAGGCTGGTCTCCGTCAGATCGTATATGTCGAAGGGGAGGGAATGTGCCTTTTCAAGTGTTGATTGTGTTTTGGAGAGGAGACCTCTAACATTGATAGTAGACGGTTAGGGGGAGCGTATTGAGGTTATTGATATGATAAGGAGGACAAGAGGGTGACTGATTAGGCTCAAAAGTGCTTGTCATTATTGGGATAGGTCATCCTGTTATCGATATATTGGCGAGATGCCGAGAGATCTTTTAAAACTTTATTAGGGAGCATATCGAAATTTTTATAGAACTTAACGAACTGGCTGCGAAGGCTAGGGAAAGTCGGTGGGTAGACCCGTGGGGGTAAACAATGTTTGCGCCAGGCATGGGCGCGCGGTTTCCTTCTTCCCCAACGATGTCGCACCGATGAGAATAGTCCACCTAGGATGATAGGAACAATAGAAAACACACCGGTGTTGATTTGTTGTATAAATGTTTTTGTTTATTTGATTTTGCATTATCCAATGAGATGGTGTTTAATATTTGTTTTAGTATTCCTGGAGATAAATTTATTAGTCGGTGTTGGTGCGCCATGGCGGCTAAGTTTTTAATTAACATTTTGATAAGTAGAACGTTCTTGGGCACTGGAGGTGCGTTAGTCTGTTAGGCGCAAAACAGCTAAAGATACATTTTTATCGCAATATAAATACAATTTAAATCACTATAAACTTTACACTTCTTCTGTTTCATTAGTAAGTATCCGATTTCCGACAGTAAACTTGGATATATTAGGGACTCTTCGCGGCGAGCGTGTGCATAAGCACACGCTGCGGCGGTTAGCGTAACGACTTACTCCTGTTAATGTTGTTAATCGACTGACTCGAAAAGGGATGAAATCGGATAATTTAATTTTTGCAATTGACAACCAAAAGAGAACATACTTCTGCTCTCTCATTGCCACGCTCGTCGATGTGTGGTGGATTACATAGGTAAATTTATGATCGAAGAAAGCGGGAGAATGAGAGAACAGAGCATCGATGTATGATTATCTTAGGGTAGATTTGGTTGTATATGCATGAATCACTGTAGTTCTGAGTGAAACCCCTTGACCTAATTTGGTAATATGGTGGACTCAGAGTACATCTGTACGGAGACAGAACTGTGAAGGAGGGGAAAATCAAGCTAATGCTATTCACCTGAAAAAAGAGAGCGTTGATCCCCAGCGAATGAAGTGTCTGAAAAAAATGGAAAGGACGCTGACTTGGCTAGGGAAATTTGATCCTGGGAACTAACTTAAATGCTTTAATAATTTCCCCAGCGGTCGCAAAATTAAGCAACCGCCGTTCGATCAGACTATGCCGTTGCTAACCGACAATATGCGATTTCCTGTGGAAATCTCATGGGTTAGCGAAATGGTATTGCCATATGGCGAAAATGGTAGCTAAACTCAATTATGCATTATCTGCATAGAATAATGAGTTTAGCTATGCGTCCTTGGGGAATACATGTTATTTCAGATGAATAGCATATAAGGGGAATGGGTAGAAATGACGCGCTGAAAGCGGTCGAAATGAGATATGGATGTGTGGTTGGAATTGGGGATTGGTTCTCCATGTAGTATAGATAACCCACACAGTCCTCCCTGCTGGATGGAGGCCAGTACGCTGGTTTTCGTTTCACCTTCGTAACAGACAGAGTCAGATTTTAATAAATAAATAACTCAAAATAATTGTAATAATCTCTATAAAATTAGTTGTTCCACTTCTCATCTACAGTTCACCACGAACATAGAGGGTAAGCTGTGCTATCCAGGACAACCACCAACAGACAATAATAATATTCAATAAGTGAATTTATTCAAAAGAAACTAAAACTTAATAAAAGTATGAGCTTGAAACAATGCTATCAGAGAGTTCTTTTATCAGGTGATATCTTACCAGGGATACATCATTTAATATTGCTTTGATACAATTATGTTATATATTAAGGGGTATTCATTATGTTCACACTGACCAACCAAAATTTAGTAACATCTAAAGTAGTTAGAGAACACATGTACTAACTCAGTAGAAACGATTTATATTACCCCTCCCCTTTTTCAGATATCTCGAAACCGAACCTACACATTCTGGCTGTCGCAAGACAGCTAGAAGACAGGGACACATTTAAACGTAAGTTGGCCTTCCTATAATTTTTTTTTTTTCAATGATCATTATTGCTATGTTCCCATTTATCCATTTGCAACAACTGCAGGCACACTGTTCACTGCACCTGTTCTAACCATACTGTGTCGTAACCACACTAACTCGGTAACTACTCTCTATCACAATACGATACTTTTACAACCTCATAATTTATCATTATTTGGGTATTTTTTTTTTTTTTTTGTGGAAAGTTGAAAAATGAAAAGATTCATTTGGATTGATCCAGATCCATGACGGATATTTACTAACAAAACCACCTCTCCCCAGTAAATGTTTCCGTGGTCCTTCACGGAACTTTCTTTCTACATATTCTATCGCGGGGAAAGACTGAACGTGTCCGCTATTCCGTTTTTCTTTACTTGGATAGAATTTCACGTTTGCCAGCGTTTTAATCATTAATGCTTGCTGCATAAAAATTTGAGATTCATATAAATGTGCTCTGTCTTATCGACAATTAACACAAAAGTCCTGAATTACCGCACTAGATCGTTTTTTTTTTTAATAATAAAAAAGCGTCTTCGTCAATCTGATAAAATCGACTTTGACTCCTTTGACTAGGTCTGTCTTCATTTACTCAAACTCTAAACTAAAAACTCCTCTTCTTCGGCTGTGCAGATCGAAGGATGTATTGTATTTAAATATTTTTTTTTTGTTCTTCGTGTTTTGCTATAACCAGAGTACATTCTCTGCGTATGAAATTTGAACATTTGTTGGGATACGTTTTGATTTTTTTGATTGAATAACGCATTTATTGTACAATAATTTAACAAATGTTGACTTAGGACTGAAATGCTAAATCCTATTTTACAATCTTTTCTTATTCTTAAAATAATTTACTGGCTCTACACGAGCACTTTAAATTACACGATACAATTTTGTGTAATGCCTTTCGGCGTACAATAATATTTTTATATTTTTATATTTTTATATATTTTCTATTACCCGAATATTTTAGAAGACGAAGTTCTCTGTGTATTTTACAAAAAAAAATTAATAACAAAAAAACAAAAAATGTTAACATAAAGAAATTTTAAAACGAAAAGGAATCTAAATGAAAAATGGAAATGAAAAGGTAGAATAAATAAATATGAAAAGGGAAGTGAGGAATGGGAAGGGAAGGCGTAGCGTCTGAAGATGTTACTATATTTGGGGATATTAAATCCTTTCTTCATTGTCAATCCACCACCAGTTGGGATGGGATCGGTCATTTATAGATTTATCTCGATCGCCTATTGCCATGCTAAATCGCAAGTGAACTGCAGCATTTGATATATCACTGTTATAAAGAATCCGTTTGTCCCTGGCACCACGAAAAGCGTGGTAAATAATAGGGACTCCGTGCTTGTTTTGGATAAGACCTTTTCTATCCAATAGAGGGAACGCTTCTGGTGGGATAAACCCATTTTGGAATGTATTCTCCAGGTATATGTCATTGGGGTAGTATGCTCCCGAGATAAGATTATTTTCGCTGCACATTGCCCTTGCAGTGTGACCACGAATAATTTTGATAATGAAATTGTCTATCCTATTCAGTCCTGATTTGTCTTACAGTGTCTTATTAGGATAGAATTTCCTGTATTGAGACTCAGGTGTTCTATGTAAGCCGAGGCAGGAACGTAAGCACAGCCTCTCGAACATGCGAAGCTTTTCCATGTTGGATGGGGAAACGTTGAACCATACCGGGCAACCATACACTAATATTGGACGAATAAATGCTGAGTACGAAATTATTTTAACTTTGTGGTCTAGGAGACTATTTCGAAACAGACTTCTTGTCATTGCATATGCACTTTTAGCTGCGGAGAGGGCAGCTGCTATGTGCTTATCAAAGTATAGGTATTGGTCCATCCAGATACCAAGGTACCTGATAACAGTTTTCATTTGCAGCGGAAGATTATTGCTTCCTACAATGGAAAAGTTTTTCCAATTATGCCTTGCATCTCTTGAAGCTGTAGAAAGAGGTGTTCTGAAAAGGATGGTTTCTGTTTTTTGGAAGTTAATTTTCAATTTCCAATCGTCACAAAAGCGTTTGATATTATTGAAGTCTTCTTGAAGAAGTCTGTTAATGGCATCGATATTTTTTTCTGATCTGTACACTACAATATCGTCGGCATATGCAATAGCATGATTAAGAGACCCAACTAGAGCACTAGTATAAATATTGAAGAGAATGGGAGAATTCACGGCTCCCTGCTGTAAGCCATTTTTAATATGGAAAGTTTTATTGGAGATTTTGTCCCCACATTTTACCACAAATTGCTTATCCATTATCATATCGTAAATGATGTATAACAGATATTCGGGCAAACCTAGATTTGATAGCTTATATACAAGTCCTTCTAACCATACGGTATCGAAGGCCTTTTCAAAGTCAACCAAACATACGCCTGTGCATTGTCGTTTTGCCTTGTTCCACTGTATATCGGAAACAAGTTTTGTAGCTGCATGAACTGTGGCGTGCCCCGCTCTAAAGCCAAACTGGTTGTTCGGAATGATGTCGTTTTCATCACACCAGTTTATCAATGCCCTATTTATGATTTTCTCGAATATTTTGCTAATATTTGGAAGCAGACTAATCGAGCAAAGGTTAGCGGGATTGCTCCTGTCCTTGCCTTTTTGGGGATGGGATGGACTACTGCTATTTTCCAACGTCTTGGAAAGTATGCATTATTTAGAGCGTTATTGAAGAAGGTAGTGTAAATTTTCACCGCTTCCGGAGGCAGATGTTTAAGAACTGTATTCGGAATACCATCTGTTCCAGAGGATTTCTTGTTTTTAATGGATCTAAGGATGTCCACGAGTTCATTCTTATTCACAAATATATTTGTGTGCAAATTTCTAAGCGGCGCATCCGCTCTATTGTTTTCACTGAAGGTGGTGAAACTTTTGTTTTCGGAATGCCAACTTTGCCGTTCATTGTGCAGCGAAATATGGTTTTGGATAGCTCTGTTTTCGATATCGAGGTTAGAATGAATGGATTCATTCACTTTGTGTACTGCCTCGAAACAGGCGCCAATGGAGTTCGCTTTCTCTTGCGGATCCTCGACTACTATTGGTTCTTCGTTGGAGTTGATGTGTTCCGGGGTGAGTCCTGCTTTCAGCAATATTTGACAATTCTCGGGAGTCCTCGGGACTCGAAGGCAGAGAATGTCATTATGATCTATTCTTCTAAATACTTTATTTATTTGCGGAAACATATTCCCACCACTGGTTTTAATGGAGAGAATTTTACGTTTCCATTCTTCATTAATTACTGATCTGTAGTTGTCACGGATCAGCTTTTGAACGTTTTTAATCAATGACTTAATTGTCTTTATTTCTTGGCTATACGGACCGCTGAACTGTCTGTAGAGCAGTTTGAGCTGGGAGAGCAGAGCGCTTTTTGTCTATAGAGGGCATCAATAGTTGAGTTGTAGCGATTCTAACAGATACACACAATTCACAAGCAAGCAAAAATAGTGAAGAACACCGAACGAAAAAATATCGAATAAGAAAAATACATCAGAGCCGTATACCAAGCGATAAATAAAAATAATTCACACCAGTGGAATATACTCGAGTTTGGAAATCAAATTCTAAACGCGGTCAGTAGCCTGGTGTGTAACGCTTAGGTAAAATTTTTTTCGTGATTCGAGCTGTCATAGCGTCAGTTCGAATCACACGATCTTCTTCACTATTATTTCAAACGCAATAGAGTTTCTATATCTATTAAAATAATCCTCCATGTGCGCCGCTTTTGGAATGGCACGGTGCATTGTTTTGATGACAATGTTGTCCATCGTTGAGAGATAATGATCTATTTCCTCAATTCGAAGGTTTCTATTAGTTGGAGGATCTATGCCATTAGAGCATAGTTCTCTTTTTATTATGCGATCAAAGCGCGACCAGTGTGCTTTTCGGAAAACGAACGAATGTATCTGGTCGTACTGCTCAAGTATTGCATGTTCGTTTGGAACATGTAAAACGGCACCGAGGCCGTAATGGTCACTATCATACCCGATTGTGCGAAGGCAATTTCGAGTATTTAGGTCCGTGCCTAATAATTGTAGTCTGTCGTCAATCATAAGTAAGTCCAAAAAGGAGTTTCCTCTTGGATAAGATGGTGTACTTGTAGCGTACAATTTTAGTTTATATTCTGTTGCATTTGTTTGCCACCAGTTGAACAGTGCATTACCTCTTGTGTTAGGCGCGATATCACCCCAAGCACTGTGTTTGGAGTTGAAATCTCCCGCCAGAACAAAATAATTGTTTTCCGAGTCTAAATTGAGATTACGAAAAAGGGTATCCATTTCGCTGATAAATTGCGAACACTGAGGAGCTTCAGGTGCATACACGGATACCACGTATAGATGCCTTTGACTTTTCAAAGGTATATCTATAATGCAAGCTTCCAGCAGCTGAAATTTGTGTACAGCTGTGCTGTAAACGACCTTGTGGTGAAGGCCTTTCTTAATTAAGATAGCAACTCCACCCCCTTGTGTGGCGTGTGGACGATCTCGTCTAATGACTTTATAGTTTTTGTAGCCCAATTTGTGCCTCTGGTTTAGCTTGGTTTCGCTAGCTAGAAGCACATCGGGCCATTCGGCTTCAAGCAGGTTACCTAGATTATCCCTTCTTGCCACGTGGATTAGTGAATTCACATTCACAGCAATAATTTTTAGTGTTAAATTAGTTGGATAGTTCATTGTGGTATGTTGGGCTGCCTGAGAACAAGGACGAATAAATAATATCTATTCGGGCCGCTTGTTCAGTCAGTTTTTTTTTTTCAAATCCAGCTATCTGTCCTTGTATGGCTAACATGATTGCTCTTATATCTGAATTTGCCTCTGGAGCGGGCGCTTTTATGACGTTGCGTGAAAGTTCCGCCGCCGTTGTATTAATTGGATTACTAGCCATTTGAGAAAATGATATGCTAGGTGCGGAAGGTTTTGTGATATTACTTTCCTGTGCCGCGAAGTTTGAGTTTAATTGACTACCGGCAATTTGAGCGAATGATACACTAGGTGCAACGACGTTATTATAAGAACGAACCTTTATTCGTTTCTCTTCTTCAAGTTGTTTTTTTTTTAAATTCCAACTTGGCTTTTAGTTGTTGGAATTTCGGACAACCTCTAAAGTTGGCCGGGTGACCTGTATTTTTCCACAGGACGCAAGATAGTTTGCTTCTATCCTGAACCTGTTCTTTACCTAAGGGGCATTCTCATACGGTATGATTGTTTTGGCACTTTACACATCTAAATTCCATACAACAGTTAGATGCAATGTGGCCGAATCGTTGGCACCGCATGCACTGCAACACACGGTCAGCCCTCCGTATTTTTTCCCAAATTATTGTTTGGTGGAAAATAACTTTAATATTCCTAAGTGCATCGACTTTGCTGTTGGGACTTAGGGAGACAATGAAGAATGGCAATTTGCGGTTGCGACTTCGGGAGAGAGAAGTGGAGAATGGCTTCACATCAATGAATTTTAAACTGTCATTTTCGACAGTTTGTAGTTCTGAGAGGAGTTCTTCCGAGGAAAAATAAGGATCAACACCTTTAAGTAACATGGAGATAGTTTTCTCCGATTTAGGTGTGTACGTGAAGTACTCACTACTTGCTTCCCTTAGAGCAGATTTAATTTTATGATAATCATCTAAACTATCACATAAAAAACTTATTTTATTATTATTTAAATTCTTCGTTTTAAAATTTCTACATGTTAACTTACCCAATTTAATTAGGTCCTTAGCTTCCATAAAACTGACTATGATGGGAGGCACTTTCTCCTTCTTATTGGCTGCTGCTTGTTGTTTTTCCAGCAGTTGTTGCTGCTGCTGTTGCTGTTGCTTCTGCTGCTGTTGTTGTTTCTCCTCTTGCTGTTGAATATTGCTTTCCGATAAGGCTTCTTTGATTTGTCGATCCAAATCGTTCTTCTTTTTGGAGAGCTCCTCTTTCTTTTTGTATAGCTCCGCAATAAATTGAGCACGTTCGACATCTTTGTCACTCATTTCAGTATTGCTGGTTTTGTGGTCTTCAGTTGCCAGTTCTTTAAATTTATTCCCTTCTCCGGAATAATGTGGCTTGTCAGGAGTGGTCATTCCTTCTCTGCGAGTTTTTTCTTTGTTGGTTGGGTTAGCTTTATGCCGTTTGGCGAGGAGGTTTGGCTGGGCTTTGGGCCTCCTCTTTGAAACTACTTTTAGAATTACTTTTCTTTTTTCCATTATTTGTTTCGACCGTTAATTCAATTGATTTATTTGTGAAGCAGCATGCAGAGAACATCTGCTTTCACATGCACAGTTTTTTATTGGCCGTTCAATATATACACAGCGGTAGACACGTCAGCACACACGTGTACGCGACAATATTGTAAATTTGTGTGGACGACCGGCGAACGATGTGTTTTCAACGAGAGTTTTAGACGAGCACTTGGCGCATTGTCGTTTTATTCAAGTTACACCCTATTTTTGGGTTTAATTAATATTTATTATATCTTTTACGCGCACCTTGCACAACACTTTGGCTACGAGTTCAATGACTATACAGCCGTTCTCAGTGACGGCCACACTTTCACACACAGGTGCACACACTAGAAAGACGCGGGATAGAACGATAGAACGATCCGTATCCTTCGAACGTTAGCTGAGTTATGTTGTTGGGATACGTGCGTGGCAGTGCATTCCTGGTTTTTTTTAACATTGGGCAAATGTTTACACTGCGACTCCCGATAGATAGCAGTGTGGGGGTTCTCTATACTACATGAAGAACCAACCCACAATTTCAACCTTATTTCGACCGCTAACAGCGTGTCAAATCACCCCCCAATTCCTCGTACCAACCTATTCACCTGAAAATCATGTTTTTAAACGGACGCATAGCTGAATTCGTTATTCTATGCAGGTAATGCATAATTGAATTCAGCTACCTTTTTGCCATACGGCAACTCCAGTCCTCTTGAGATTTCCACCGGGAATTCCAATTCATGTTGGTTAGCCACAACAAGTCGAATCAAACGCCGCGGGTGCACCATTCTCCAATGGCTAGGGTAATTATCGAATTCCACAGCGTGTTTCCACGATAATATTACCCTAGCCAAAGTAGCGTCACTTCGACTTTTTCCATCCACTCTATTCGTTGAGGCGCAAACTACATTTCCCTCTATTGGCTGCAGCCATTTAATAAATAAAATAAACTTCGAAGTAGGTGCTAGTAATCGTGTCCCGTTATTGTATCGAAACTAAAAGCTAAAATCAAGTGTATATATATGTAAATAACGAAAACTATTTTGGAAATACAAAAAGCAATTAAATAAATTTCCAGCAAAACAAAGTGTATTAATATTTTCGTTTCTCCTTGGTGAACTGTTCGTGGCAAAAATCCTTTTTATTCGCACAGAGACGCTGGTGGGTGTGAGTGAAACAATGTTCTCTTCTTACAGGCGAATAGCGCAAACTACATTTTTGTCTCCTTCACAATTCTGTCTCCATAGTTCAATGCACTCTGAGATCACCACAATCACCGCACTAGGTCAGTGGATCAGTCTCAGACGCTGCATTAATACACACACACTTAAGCCAGACCAACCCTGGGTTATTGTGCTTTCCTTTTGATTTCTTCATCCTTTCTATGCCATCGACCGTGGAACGAATATAGAAGTATTTATTCACCTCGGTGAACGTAGAGAATTGAGAGCGCGATTACCATTGGCTGATCGTTGTGCAAAATTGAAAATTCGAATTTCATCCCTAATTCCAGTTAGTCAATGACCAACACTTGAGGAGAGAAGTCGAGATTGAATTGCCGCCGGTGTCAACCGTAAAAGTAAAAAAATTAAATAACCAAACCAAGTCGAGTGTTATCTGTTGGCTGCAGCCATTTAATAAATAAAATAAACTTCGAAGTATGTGCTAGTAATCGTGACCTGTTATTGTATCGTATTATGTAAATAACGAAAACTATTTTGCAAATACAAAAAGCAATTAAAAAAGTTTTCAGCAAAACAAAGTGTATTCATATTTTCGTTTCTCCTTGGTGAACTGTTTGTGGCAAAAATAGTTTTTATTCGCACGAAGACGCTGGTGGGTGTGAGTGAAACATTGCCCCTGTCTTGGCATCTATACTACTCTCCCACAGCAGCACATGTTTATTACATTGAATGTAGGTGCATCATAATCCTAAGCAACTTGCGTTTATACAAGTGTTCTTCCGTGGTCGACAATAGCAAAACTATTTCATATATCTTAAATAAAAAATATTTTATATATCTGATAAACCTTGGTTTCAAAAATAGTTTATATATCTGATAAACCTTGGTTTGATAAAAAATGCGACCAGATTACAGTGGGAAAACATAGAGTTTTTAAACAAAGGCGCTCTAATCCCATCGAGGTTAACAGAACGAATTTTGTTAGAATCAGAAACGTGTGTTACCAAGCGATTGATACCGCGAAGAAGGCTTACAACGACTGAGTGACTAATAGACTCCTTGAGTTCCCAACTGGTTCGCGTCCCTTCTGGTCAATGGCAAGGATTGTCAGCAGTAACTTCGCTTCTCCTCTTTTCCCCCCGTTAGTGACGGGTAGTGGGACGTTAGTCACAAATTCAAAAGATAAAGCGCATGTGTTCGTGAATTTATTTTCCGCGAAATCAAACCTCGATGCCGGTCTTTTGGAGCCACCTGTGATTGCTCCGGTACGGTCTTCGATGCGGGATGTCAGATTCCGCCGGCGTACTATTCAACGCATTCTACGTGACTGGACTGTAGGAAGGCGACCGGCTCGGTCGGAATATCAGCAATAGTCCTTAAGAACTGTGCTCCAGAACAATCGCCGGTTCTTGGCAGACTATTTCTCATATCTTATGATCGAAGGACGTTTCCTGTCTGCTGGAAAGTCGCTCGAGTTCAGTCAATCTCAAAGAAGGGAAGGGGTATCTCCGACAAAATTACCGTCCAATAGCATTACTGTCTATGTTATCTAAGGTAATGGAAAAGGTCATCAATGCCAACTTAATTAAGTATTTGGAGTGCATCGGACTTCCGACTGATCTGTGGGGGTTCTCTCTACTACATGGAGAATCAACCCACAATTCCATCATAATTTCGACTACCCACAGCGCGTCACATTATCCCCTATCCCACTGTTCAGCTATTTTACCTGTAAAAGAAATCATATTCTATGCAGGTAATGCATAATTGAATCCAGCTATATTTTTGCCATGCGGCAACACCATTCCTCTAACCCCATGAGATTTCTACCGGAAATCTCAACGTCATCTTGGTTAACAACAATTAAATCTAACCAAACGACGCTGTCGCATCATAGCAAAACCGCTGGGGTTATTTCAGCGTCTTAGAGTCTGGTTCTCATGCTGATTATTTCCCAAGCATCAGCGGCGTCCTATTGACTTTCTTCAGACACTCCATTCGCTTGGGATCAACGATCTCTTTTCGCAGGTGAATAGTACCGGGAACATTTCCTCTCCTCCATAATTCTGTCTCCCTACGGTTCAATGGACTCTGAGATTACCACAGCCATAAGATTAGGGCAGTAGGTCATTCTCAGAGACTGCATTTGATACCAGCGCACAAGCAAAGCCAACCCCGAAGTTATTGCGCTCTTTCTTTTGTTTTTTTCATCCTTCGCATGTCCAGCGACTGTCGAATGATGCGCAAGTATTATTCACCTCAGAAAAAGAGCGCAATGATGATTGGCTAATAGCTGTGCGAAAATAGAATCCAGATTTTTCATCCCTAGTTCACCCGTGACAATCCAACCACAGCAGCGTACACACGCTACGCTGCATCCTGAGTCGCATCTCAACCGTCACAGTGATCAGTCACGCCGCCGCTCGGGCCTAACATTAATTTCATCTATTTTTAATCGAGTCATTTTTCATCCACCGCTGCATTCACACATGCAGCGTCGAATTTCAAACGCGGAGTCAAGTAAAGTCTGTTTTAATTATTGCGGCCATACAGTAATAAAACAAAGTGTCACATCTTGTACAGGAAATATATGAAAACTATTTAGTAAGATTAATAATCATAAGCACCAAGTTAAGTGAATAAGCAAAAAGAACATATTAAAAAGCAATAACTACAAACAACCCCAGTGCGTTAATTATTTCATCTCTTCTCTTGGATTACCTCTGATCATTTCGCGCTGTGGAACATTTGTTGGTGGAAGAAGTGAACCGTGTGCCCGTGTTTGGTGCATATTTCCTCCCCACAGATCCTCAATACGGATTCCGTGGCAGACGGTCGATGGGAGACCTTTTGACACTTATAACCTATATATGGACATCTGGGATTGAGTAAGTCAAGAGGTGTCGCATAGGATACCTCTAAGACTCTTGACGGGGCATTGCTGAGTAAACTTCATATCAGCATGTCTGTGACTGGCCGAAGAACTTTCTCGAAAATCGATCGATCCGGGTTGTTCTAGGCGGCGGGTGTTCGGATCTGTATGCTGTTGATTCGGCATGCCTCGAGATTCTATTTTGGCTCCAACCTGTTTTTGTTTCACATAAATGATTTGTTGGAGTCGACGGATAACAGGGTATTCAGTTTTGTGGATGATAGTACACTTGTTTCCTCCTTTTCGAGTGATCGGCCGATTAGAGCATCAGCGTCGCACCAGCTGAGATGTAACCAGACCGACTCTTTGAATCGGGGTCTGGATAAAGTCCTTCAGGGGGAAAGGCCAATCTCGTCGACTTTAATGCAACGATAACACAATATACAACATTCACCAAGAAAAGTGCATCATCGGTTCCACACCTGATGATGAATGGCCAGGCCCTCGGATCTGGGGAAAGCATGAAACTGCCCGGCGTCTCGTGGCATAAACACGTATCGAACATCACCAGATCTGCCTCTGGAAAACTGGGCCAGTTTTTTAGAGCTAACAAAATATTTTACTTCGGCCCAACTTCTTCTCCTATATAAATCTCAAATTAGACCAGCGCACGAATATTGCTCTTATGTTTGGAACTCTGCTCCTAAACATACCCTCGACCTACTTGAGAGCATACAGAGACGAGCGATCCGCCTGATTGGGGACATGGCGCTGTCGCCGGGAACACAGTGGTTATCATATCGAAGGCGCTTAGCACATTCTGTCTGTTTTATAAATATTATCACAGGTTCTGTTCTTCGGGGATTCGTGGTATTGTTCCACGTAATTTAGTTTTTATGTGCTCTACGAGACAATCCGACGGATCGCACCAGTCTGCCGTTCATCTCCCAACGACGCGAACATCCCGGTGTGGGGTGGTAGTATATGGCGCCGACGTACGGCACGGGGTTCACTTCCACTCCCATCATCATTAGCAGCAAGTTCCGCCGTTGAATCCTTCACGAAGATTGCCTCGATGCACGCTGATGTCCACTCTAAAGTTCACCAAAAACAGTGCACGATTGAAGTATGAATAAATGAAACACAGGAGTTTTTCATTGAATCTTTATTAAACAAAACAAACAAATGTTATTCAGGTTATACACTTGGACGCAATACAAAGGTAAATCTTGGTTGTATGCACTGCTAGTAGTTCTTCTTACTATAAACTTTACACGTATCACTTGATATCTTGGTTCTGTTTATAAACTAAATAGATAAAGTTACTGTTCACGAAAGGGTGAAAGTCTTGAAAACACAATTCTCATTGAAATGGACTTCCATGGGGTTTGTAAATATAGGCCGCTTGATGCTCCAAGTATGTCGGCGCACAACGACCCGACGAACATTAACAAACGACAATCACTGTTTTATAAGATTTTCGGAATACCCACAAAGGGGTTGTATTTATACGCGGGTCGATTTGGCAACTCGATTAATTCAAATATGCAGCTCGATTAATTTAAATAACTCCTACGGCGCAGCAACCTCGACTTCGCTCCAAGACTCGTAAAATTCGACTCCTCGAGACGTTGAGTCAATCGTACCACCAGTCGCAGCTCGGGTGAATTTTCACCGCTGTGGTGAGAAGCGATTCAGATATTTCTTTCTGGCGGCGAACAATGAAAAATCAGTTTGGTTTGGATTGCCAATGTGATCGTGCAGATCTGGTTGGATGTCCATACACTGGAAGTGAGGGCAAAAGATAATACATCGGCGGCTGGATGTGAAAGAAAAGAGATCAATTATGGAGCTGTTGAAACAACTGAACATGCGTAGAGCCTGAAAGAATTGCTATCGTAAACGATAGAGGGTATATTGGATAAACAATGCCACAGGCAAGCGCTGAAATGGACATTAGCGAACGAACATGGGACGAGACCGTTGCAAGTTGTTTGAGGTGAACACATTAGGGTCGCGTCCAATTCGCATAATTGGCTGCAGCTGCTGAAAATTCGATGTAACAGCGAGTATAGGATGGGTACACGATCGCGGTTGTGTGTACAACTACGTCGGTTGTATTTGGCATCCATAGCGCATCAAGGGTCGAATTGTAGTGTGAATATTTACACTGACAAAGAATTCGGCTCTTGGCAGCTAGGCGCGAGTTACGCTATACTTTGATGGTTGGATATAAACCGCCGTGAGTACAGATAAACCATGAAAATCTGTCGCGCACGCATGGGACAGAAAACGTGGGCAGACTGGGGTTCCGATGATTGTTTCATACTTCATTGCAGTTACCTAGTACGGCAGCCAAAATGTTTTTCTGTTGAGATGCATTGGTGTATGCGGTAATCGCGAGCCGATTTCTTTCGGGTTAGAAATGGTTGAAAGGGAGCTTTGTACTGCTCGTTTGCAGGTAAGAGGTAATGCTTGGTAAAGTATTGCAGGTTGGGAATGGGGAGTTGGGTTACGAAAATGGGTGGTTCTTCGGCGAGTCTTAAAGGACCCTCACACCGGCTTCAGGACTCGTTCCGGTACAGAGCGGGGAAGCTGTGGAACTCCCTTCCCACGCGAGTGTTCCCGGAGCGTTACAACCGGCAACTGTTCAAAAAGAACTGCAACAGTTATTTGGTGGCATCTCGGGGCGCCATCTCGGCGCTACAGGTTCCCTTCTCCCGAGAGAAGTATATTAAAAACAAAAATAATTTCAACGGAATTAAACAATAGGCTACATTTCGACTAGCGACTGTCACGTAACATAAAGCTCTATGGAGTGAGCATCATGCCGATTGTTTTACGGGGATGCGAGAAATGAGCGCTTGTAAAACCAGAAGACAATAGATACCCCGGATTTATGACCCCGGATTATTTATAAAGTTTTGAAGAGTATCTTTGCGACAATGCAGAAAGCTCCAAGGTCATGAATTGGAAGAGCTTTACATCAAACCAATAATAGCGGGACTCATCAGACCATGAAGATTAAAATGGGCCAGGCATGTAGGGAGATTAGGCAACAGCAGAAGCGTCCATTGAAATCTTGACTAAACTTCAACAGGAAAGAGAGCGTCGAGATGGGAGGACAATATAAGGGACGACCTGAAAGAAACGGGATAAAGTGGCGAAGCATAAATAGAAATTGCACAGAGAGGGTACGATGGCGTGGCCGAGTTAGTGAGGTCATACTCTGTTGGGTTCCTACATGCCAATATATAAAAAAGAATTGTATCTTTTTCATGTGATTGATTATTTAATGAGTAGAACGATTTATATTTATATTATTTTTTGTGCCATCACCGAATTTTTCCAGATGTGCTATCTACATTCTATGGTTTTCCTGCTTATTAATTTCAGAAATAAAGTGTTTTTACAGCTATTCATAATTAATTTGGTGTAACGATTACGCGTAGATTAATTTATATGTGGAAATTCACATTAGATGAATCTGCTTAAAGGTACGGGGGATGAGAACAAGGGGCAAGTATTCAGAGGTGGCTGGTTTTGTGTATAGCATGGCTTCGATGTTCACATCAGAATTAGTTCATTTTATCGCTGAGTTCTTCATGCGAACCTTTATGTTGAATCGTTAGCATTGGGTGGAAGGAGTTGTGCACTTTAAAATTATCTCGAAAACTATCCTTAGATTCTGCTCAAATATGTTCGAAGAGTTTCACTTTTTGGTCCTAATTTGTGAGCGTGTGTTGTTGGGTTGAAATGATTTCAATTCAATTTTTATTAGGTAGATAATATGGTACATTTATATTTTACAACTAGTATTTAAGAGATTTAGGACAGCAATTCGTTTACAACTATAATCTTAAATGTATATAATGACAATAGCACAATTTTAATGAATAATAAATAATAAATAATAAATTAGGGGAGAACTGCAAGAAAAAAACCCGTATTTGAATCTTAAGACTAATATTGCACAGGTTTCCGCTTATTTTTTGTAATAATGACCTCGATATAATTTTCATAGACAGGGTACATAAGTATGTAGTGATTTAGGATAACGCAAGTCGGGAAACAAGATCATTGTAAGAAAAAGAACAATTCACGAAGAAGTTTCGATTGATTTTGTCAATAAGGAGCTCTACCGGTTTAACGATAGCGTTTTCATGTAGTTATTGTGTCGAATAATGCCATGACAAATTCAGCAACATTTTCAATATTTTATTTTGACACCTTTACAATTTTATTTTGTGTAGCACAATTACACCACACAGGGGCGCCGTACAGGAGTATAGCTTAAAAAATTGTGTTCAAAATTATAATTTTATTTTCGATGCTAAGCTTTGACTTTCTACACACTAATAGATACATAACTCTTACGACTTTGTTTATTTTGTCAATTGTGGTAGTGATGTGTTTTTGAAAGATAAGTTTTTTATCTAGAATAATACCTAGATATCTACAGTCTTCGGACCAATCAATATCAACTGCACACGTACTGAGTTTAGTGCTATTTGGTAGGTAGCAGTGTTTCCAACATCTCGAAAACCAGACAGCATGTGTTTTATTACCATTTATTTTTAATTTCCATTTCCTGTAATACACTGCTAGTTTGTCAAGAGCTGCTTGCAAAGAGTTGTAGACATTAGTAAATAAGGCACCCGAAGAGAAAATGGCCGTATCATCGGCAAACATAGCTACCTGAATGTTGTCACCTAGATATGGTAAATCTGCGACAAAAAATGTGAATAATATGGGACCGAGGACCGAGCCTTGGGGTACACCATAGTGGATTTGGTGAGTAGAGGATATGTCGGTTCCTATATTCACAACATATTTTCTCGAACGAAGAAAGCTCTGGATAATTTTGATAAGCGGTATTGACAGCTTAAGTTTTAGTAGCTTATAAATCAAGGCATCGTGCCATACCACATCAAAGGCTTTTTCGATGTCTAGAAGAACCAGTCCCGTTGACTCCTTGTCGATGAATTTACCAGCTATGTGGTTTTTAATGCGTAAGACTTGGTGGATTGTGCTGTGACCACTTCGGAAACCGACCTGAGAGTTTGGTAAGATGTTATTGGCTTCCACAAAACGATCAATCTTTTCCTTAATGATTTTTTCTAAGAGCTTACTCAGACAGCTAAGTAGACTAATAGGTCTGTAGCTTTCGGGGCTGTTCTTCGGTTTGTCGGGTTTCGGGATAGGTATTACTTTTGCTGTTTTCCAACAGTCCGGAAAATAAGAATTCTTAAGACAAGCGTTGAAAATGAACGTTAAATAGTTACTTGCAGCTGGTGGAATTTATTGTTAATAATTTGTTGTTAATATTATCGAGACCCGCAGCCTTTTTTGATTTCGATTTTTTTTTTATTAATTCTTTAACTTTGCTAATATTAGTTGCGTAAGTACTTTCAGCTGCTGTTTGAGAAAGTACATGGATAGTGTTAGCAACTTCAGCTTCAGTATACGCGTCGCTTAGATGCATAGATATGGAGTGGTTCTTACTAAACGTGTTAGCAAGTAGGTTCGATTTCTCCACTGAAGAAATAAACAACTTGTCGTGAACTTTAAACGGAGAAATACTTGGCCCTCTCTTTTTCATAATTTTTGATATTTTCCAGAACGGTTTGCTTGCTTTGTCAAGAGAGGAAAGGTGTTTATTCCAACACTTGTTTCTATATGTTGAGATTTCGTTTTTAATGATATTATTTAAGACTTTAACATTAACTAGAAAACAATCGATTCTATAACGCAGCCATTTTCTTCTTTCAGAGTTTCGTAGCGTTATCAGATGTAAGATATTTTCAGGGAGCGGTGCCTTATCAACTGGAGCAGTGGAACATTTAGGTATCGCAAGATCGGCCGCTCTATTGATAACAGAAACAAAATTGTTACATAGGATATCAATGTGCTCGCTGCAGGTTATAGAATTTAGGCTGGTATCACCTAGAACCAAGTTCGTGTTTATATATGATTTATAACAATTCCAGTTGGCGGCGGAATAGTTGTGATATAAACTGGTACGATTTACAACTACAGTATGATTCACTGTGAGGCTGATCGGAAGGTGGTCTGAACTTAACGCATTTAGAGTTAATGGTACTGTGCAGTTATTTGGAATATTAGTGATATATAGATCAAGAGTTGATGGGTTCTTGTTAGCACTCGCTGGGATATAGGTGGGGAGAAGTGGATAAAGTATGGAAAAACTTGGGCTGGATTCAGTAACATCTAGTAAAATGTTACCCCAGCTGTTTGCCCTAAGACAATTCCACGACTGATGTCTGCAGTTTAGATCACCACCAATAATTACCTTGTTTCGAGTGTTGACTCTATACAACTTTTGCAAATCTCGCTTAAAGTAAGTAGATTTCTCAATGTTTCCATTTCCTCCAGGGAAATAGACCGAAAAAATACTCACCTTGGAGTTATCACTTAATGTTACATCTATACTAATTTCCTCAATTAACTTAAGGTGCAATGAAGGACGCAAGGTATGTTCTATACATGGCGACACCTCCACCACTAGCATGTACCCTGTCTAGGCGATAACATAAGTAATTTGGATGTGAGAAAGAAATGTCTTGTTTGAGCCAGATTTCTGAAACAAGTGCAATGTCAATATTAAAATTTATCAAGAAACTAAAAAATGCACGCTTTTTGTTTTTGATGCTTCTCGCATTCCAAGTTATGATGTTAAGAGAGTTTCTTAACATGTTTTTTCCGAATGTATATACTTAATAGCTAATGAGATAATGACGTTAAATTGGTCAGCTTTAGTTTGACAAGCACTAACCTTGGTTACAACTTCATTAAGAAGAGAGTTTATCTCGCTAAATGAGAATAAGTTATCATTAGTTATAGTTTCAGACGGATTTTTCTTCGTGTGTGTCGTATCACTGTTGGTAGGTTGCTGGGTTTGATGGAAGCCAGAAGCCCAGGTGGATAAAGGAAGTGAAGGTTGACACACAGATCGCGGTAGTGGAGGAAAATTATCAATGGATAATCGGTCGGGCAGTGAGTGCTGTTTGTCACTCGGAGGCTGCAGGAACGTTGTATTTCCTGTGACACGCCCACGTGGGGATAATTTGCTGCGAATATCTACGTACTGCTTTCGGCTAATGCATTCTGGATCGGTGGATTTATGTGGCCCACTGCAATTTGCACACTTGATGACCTCATTCGTTTTGCAGTCGGATGTTTTGTGGTTTCCCAAACAGATTGCACAGAAGCTATTTATGTGACAATGCATCGAGCCGTGGCCGTAAAGCTGGCAATTGTGACATTGTGTGACCTTACCTGGATGATGTTTTTTTAAGGCCCAGCGATCGATGTTTTGACCAATGTGGAGAAGTTACGTTTGAGTTCATTTAGTTTTATAGTACCGCGTTGGATGTAAACAATGTACAAGTAGTGTTTGTACAAGGCTTTTGTTGTTGAATCTATGGTGATGGTTTTAACATCTAAGCACTTGATCCGAGTGCACTTAGTTCATTGTCGACTATATTCTTGCTAATCAAGTCTAATCCGGATAGCACTACCTTTAATGAACGATTTTCCTTACGCGAATGGGTAAAAAACTCACATTTTAACCGTAAGAGTTCAGTTCTAATTTTGTTATATATATTTCGCACTTGATGAGGTCATGTGTTTGCGGTAGCGAGGCAAAGAAAACAAGACAATGGCTTGTGATAATTATTGTGAAAATAATGGTTGATTAAGATAAATAGCACGAGCAAAACTGAGCGACAAGTTGTCGGTTTGAAAGTCAGCCAGGTACTGGGTTGAAATGATTATTCAAATGACAAGCCAGATCATACCCAATAGGCCTGATGAATCTCACAGTTGTTGGGTTGATGTATAACAGTGGAAGCAGGGCTTGCCATGTTTAAATTTGAATCTATAAAATAATATCATTGCATCTAAACAACACAGTTATGACAAGTTAATTGAAGAATCAATCTGAGTCTCAGTTACAAACGTAATATCAGACTTCACTTTTTGTAAAAGTTGGTACATGATCGGTACGGAATATTTTACAGAAAGTCGTTTATAGTTCCACATTGGCACTGTTTCTCGATTTAGTGAAGGCAAACTGTTTAAGACTAGGTTTCATATCAAATTATTGGCAAACAGTTCCATGCGCTTCTTACGTTATATCATTTTTCATTTTGTTTTGTCTTTTTAGTATATCTTATTTTCTATTTCATTTATTTGTTTTGTAATTTAATTTTAACAATAGTGCTAATAATAATAAGAGACACGTAATAATAATATTTTGCTAATGATAAAAGAAATTATTTATCTAATATGTACTTAAGAATATATTACATTAATGGTTTATTTCTGAGGTTTAATTACAAAAGTTTATTTTAATTTATTCATCGGTATTTGTAAAACAATTTTATTCCGTTGGGGATTTTTTTCTTGAAATAGTTATTTACAATTTTGGTTGGTATTTATAAATGGTCTTCCTCATTGAGGGTAAATGTTTGTTTTGTTTTATTTGTATGTGATTCTTTTTTTTCATTACTTTTGTTTTAATATGTTCTTCTAATGTATACCATTTGATTATTTTTTGTTTATATGGTCTCCATTATAGTTTTCAATTTTTCTTTGATGTTTGTCTCTATATCCGGCAAGATTGTGTATATATTTATGTAATGAACAACCTTTTTTAAATGCGATGCACCCTGAGATAGCTAATGTTTAGAATTGATTGTATGAAAAGGGAGTTGATGTAGGAATAAGGTTTCAGCCAGCTTTGATGTTGATATTGTTCGGCCCAGTTATTGCTGAAATGTGAAAGGGCTCCTTCCAAATGGGTGTTTGTTTTGCCTTGGGGTTTTTCCACCTCATCAACACCATGTTTCCCACATGAAGCGTTTGTCTTTGTTTCATTCCCGGAGCAGGTGGTTGCCGTTAATGAACGGCGTTCCTCACACTGCTTTTTATACCTCAGAGAGCATGGACGGCCACCAGTACCTTTGTCGAATTTTATTATACGATTTGGTGATGCTTTGATGTCCACCGGAAGGGGAATTGTGATACACCCTGAGTACAGTTGCGATCTCACTGAGGTTTATATCTTTTTTTGTGTTGTGAGCTTGTGCAATAATTTTTTGTTTTGTTCATTTTGCAAGGAGCTAGTGCACGACTTTAATGAAATTATTGAAGGTGTGTCAGTTCTTTGACTAAAACGTTTAATTTGGTCACTTAACTTCTCTGGGTTCCTCTTTTTATGTGTTGCCTTTATCTTGGGCTTGCTTTTGTTTAGCCTTTATTGTATTTATTTTCAGGTGCTTAGTCTCAATGTATGAGAATTTGATTGGCACACTAAATACCTTTGGTGACGCGCTGTTTGGGACCTATGGGTATGATGTCTCTTGGCTATGTACAGGCAGGTGTACTGGTTCTCCAAGAACCCCAAGTTGTCCGTCATTGTCCACAACTTCCAGAAAAATAAAACACCGTAGTAGCTTGTGCCATTTATACAAGAATAGATTTATTTTTCCAAATACAAAAAATGGGCTGCGCACCAAAATAATACAACTTTTTTTTCAATTATTTAATTTGATATTGATATTTGCACACTCGAACAACACTCTTATACAATATAAACAGTTTCACGCAATGAATGAAATATTGATATTTGCACACTCGAACAACGCTCTTATACAATATAAACAGTTTCACGCAATGAATGAATATTTCCTGTTCAAGGGTTAACACACACAATCTATATGAAACGCAAATCGATATGTAACGAAAAGGACTCGCTTTTTCTAAACACGATTAAGGGCTGTTTATCTACTTCCCTTCTCCTTGGCACTTGACTTCGATCTTCTTATATTTAGTTTAACGCGGCGGCCCGACATGCCTCCCCGGAATCCAAAACGCGATTAAATTATTTCATCGAAGCGATAGGATACCAAAATCCCATCATCGCTTCGATGACCATATTTGGTATTCTCTTTTGCTTAGATGCCACTCAAAAAGGGGTGGAAATATACACACGATGATTGCATTCGCTGCTCATCGTGTGCGTCCGCAAGTATGCAAACATTGCATAAGTGCCCTTTAAAAGTTCGCCGCAGGTGCGAGTATCTCGACGGCAAAAGGGTTGCAATGTTTACACGATCAGTGGCTACGTAAAGCATTATTGCTGATCGTGTACATTTCGCTGTATATTCTTGCAATCGAACTCTGATGGTAATTTTCCATTTGCGAATTCGACTGCTGGGGCACCAGCCGGATGCCCTCATGTATCGGTCGTTCGATGTGGGCATGCTTGCTAAGGCAGAATACTTTTTTCTGCTGGTGTGCAGCTGGCGTGCAAGAGGATATCGTATAGATATTGCACAGGCAATATTGGTTGGTTGGTTGGTAAACCAAATTGCCTTGAAGAATATAGCGTTTGATGCCGCTGTAATTTCACTTCAGCGCGACTTAATGTTTCACAGGGTTTTTCTTTTATTTAGCAAGTACAGTACAGAAGGTAAGTATAGGCTTTTAATGAATTTCAGGGACTGTTACCTTGTGTATCTGTAAGGTAAGTAGTGGCGTTCAATGGAACTGCCACGGTACTTGTTTCTCCTTTGTCGTATGCCCTATTTGGGGGTTTTTACCTAGATTGTGGGACGATGAGTGCTGGCGTTCAGGAGAATCGTCACAGACCCACCACATTGAAATTCTTTGACAGGAAGTCGTTTCCAAGTCGACCATCTTCTAGCAGACCGGGCATACTGCGCACTACTTGAAGTTTGCATGGAAGTTTAGGCCTACTTTTCAGTTGGAAGTTCACCTTGCAGCTTCCTAAGGTCCTGATACTTTCAAACGCGGTTTGCAAGGTGCACGCCTCTCGTAGTTTGCTTTTAATATCCGATTCGTTGATGATATTCTTGCTGATCAGGGTCACTTCAGCGCCGGGGACCACTACTAGACTGGTGTTTCTCTCAACACCTACGTCTATCGGTAGCTGGACAGTTGGGACGGTGGTTAATGGTGAGCATGAGGTCCTGATGTGGTAGCTCCTTTTTACTACCGAGTATTTTGGCCTACTTATTTGCTTTAAAGGGGGGTAACTTTTTACGGACTGGCATTGAATTTGCTACTTCCATTTCAGCTTTTGCTGCCAGGTTCCTAGGTTGTGTTCCTATTGGCCACAGGAGTCACAAATGTGCTCTATGTGCAAAACCCGTTTACCGGTTAGAGCAGTTGTACTTATTGGCACTGAGGTGTTTAACAGGAAGCCATCGCCTGATTTCTGACGACAGAACATTTCTTTCTTCAGTACTGTAGGAACAGCTATTAGTTGTTTAGACCGTATGGGCTCGTGAGCTACTTCTACCTGTCGACTGTTTGCCACGATCGCGGAGGTTTTGCACCCAGCTTGTTGAGTAAGGGAACCCTTGGAGATGTTACCGGCGGTATTTCTGACTTCTTCGGGTCCCACTTTGACTTGTCTCACTTCGGCTGCCGGTTTGTGATTGGGGCTTTTGGTTTTAGATTCGATGGGAATGCTAAATTCCCGTTCCGTGCGCGAAAAGGTTAGTTGTTGGTAAGGACCCTCTATAGTACAATTTTAAAAAAAGGGAAAAGGGAAGTCGTTCCGTGGTAGTCCATCTTCGGTCAAGCCGGGTATATTGCGCACGACTTGGAATTTGCAGGGTATTTCCGTTTTTTCATTGAAATTTCCATGGCAACTCCCTAAAGTCTTCCTGTTCCATAAAGTGTTTGCAAGGTGCATGTATCATTTTTGTCCTTGTTAATATTGTTTGGTTGAAGTTCCCGCTCAGTGATAATGCTTACCTCAGTGCCAGTGTCCATCGCTAGTTGAACACGATTATTTAGACCGATATCTACTGGAAGGTCAACTGTGGATACACTAGTTTGTGGCGGCTGAAGGTTAAATTATAAATCCTAAGCGTATTTCCGATGTGGACGATGTTAGTGGAATTTGTGGAGGCAACCCTGTTAGGATTTCGTTCCCTGAAACAGTTTCTGTTTGACATTAAGTTGTTGACGTTGGTGTGGCTTTCCGATCTCCAGCAGTCCCTAATGTCGTGGTTATAAGTTTTGCAACCCGTGCAGAATGGAGTATTTCTCCTCTCAAGACAATCACTGCCCCTTTTCACGGCAAAAATTACAAATTATGTCAGTAGTAATTGATTGAAGATCTTGTGCGTTTTTAAAGGATTCCTTTTGCGACTGTGGAAAATTTTCGTTTTGAAGACCCGAAATTGGTGAAATATTTGGGCTTAACAACGTCGAATATTGACCCCGGGGTCAGAAAACTACGGGTGTTAGAAAAGTTGCCAGGAACGTGAGCGTATCTTGCCATATGGGTACACTGTTGCGCGTGGAAAGGTGTTTTTTGTAACTTCTTCATATTTAACGCCTTTTGTATCAGGCCGTCTAACTTGTGTATCCTTTAGGGTTATTTTTCATTTTCATTTTTACATTTTTTATTTCGTTTTATATTCTTATTTTCTAATTTATATGCTAGACAAAAAACGCTTAAATTCTAGCTTAATTATCTTATATTATAACTTACTGGTCCTTCGCAGACGCTCTAAGCTAAACATTACTTAACAATTGTATAATTTGCATTTCGGCTACAGAACTTTGTGGCAGTACTTAGGATTATTTGAAAGACAAAGAAAAATTTGAACAGCTTTGTGTCGAATCTTTTTTTTGTTTTTTTTTCTTAAAATTTAACTTACTTGTTACTATTATTTTATTTTTTATTTTTTTATTTATTTAAAAGCACTTAACTTAACTTAACTTAAATCTTATACGAGTACTACCCTAATTCTAAAAAAGCGAAGTCTATGTAAGCTGGCTGATGATAGTGTGATTCTATACCGACATTGGTATCCGGGTCTTTTATATGCCATTCAACCACCAGATCCCTTAGGGTTAATACGTATTGGCAGAGATGAGCATCACTCACACCACTCTTCGAGGCGTTTTTGGTTAACTCCTCAAGCTATGTCTTCGCCGCTGCAGCTGCCGTTCCACCATATTTCTGGTCAGCTGCCTCCTTGTACAGCATCAGCTTTAGCCTTGCGGTAAATAAGATGAGGACCTCCAAAGGGTGTTGCCTGATAGTGATTAGCTTGTTTACCAATTCCTGGTAAGTTTCCCGAGGCATGTAAGTTTGTTTAAGGAGCATTTCAGATTTCTCGAGGGTGGTTAGTTGATTTGAGGCTATTAGTAATTGCGCCTCGCCTCGCAATAGAGGAGAGGGAAACATATTTAGAAGCGCTGGAAGTGCTACAACATGCAGCTCACTCCTTACCGGGGGCCCCCCCACCTGAAATGTCGACACAAGCTGGGAAGTAAGCTAGGCGATTTTAGCGGAATCAACAGACATGATATTGGTTTTGAAAGATCCTTGTTCGATAGGCAGACAGTAGGGCGGTTATGTGGTAATATGCTGGTAAGGGGTGCTGATAGTAGAAAACTTAGTAGTAGGTAGCAGGTAGCGTGTCTCCTGGTCCTGTATAGGATGAAGGATCTCTATTGACCGCTCCTGAGGGGACCCGTTGTGGTCGCTGCCATGCTTCCTCAAACCTGAGGGACGAGTAGAGACCAATCGTTGTCGATTCTAGTGCCGCAAACTTCTGAGGGCAACTATCAACGGCTTCTGTGGGGCAAGTGATCTTTAGCATCAGCGACAATCTGTGAAAAAAAAAAACGAAAGGGGTGAGAGCCACAGCTCTACTCACCATATCAGAATAAAACTCCATTTTATTCAGGCGTACAGGGTCTTCTTTATTTTGTCAAATCATTTATTTAATATCCTGATGGTCTCCTGCAGCACTTCCGCCGGGACCATATACGTTAATCAACTGCTCTCGGAGATCGCGATGCATCTTCCTTATAAATGAAAACAAATCGAGATTTTGTATCTTGAAACCAACGTTTCAGCTGGAAAATCTCGATTTCGGGTATGGTGTTCAATGTGCTCATTAGGGTAATGGTTTGGTTTTATGAGTTCTCATAAAACTATTATCCATAATTAGGGTATGCATTGGAATTTGGGTTTTTGTTTTTGTTATCCGTCTGATTTATGCAGACAAGAGTTTATGTGTCCTTCGGATGGGTAACACAAGATCCGTGGGAATTAGGTATTCGTTTTTGAATTGGTGCATTTAAAAGTCATAAAACATCAGGCATGTGAAGATATGCAATAGGATGTTTATGATTGCTTGATTTGTGTGTCAGCGGAAAATAGATATGCCTTTGTTTAGACACCTGCACGTTTTGGGCTTTGGATCTTTTAGGAATTTGAATTGAATTGAATTGAATTGAATTCAATGTTTGTGAGTTTGAACTTTTAGTTTGTTTTGGTTGACATTGAATCCAATGTTGATTTGGGTGTAGGAATTTGTATATGGGGGAAGGATATTGTTTCAATGGGGTAAGGAAATTGTAGGGTTTTCGAAGCACTATAAATTCAATATTGACAAGAGCGTAAATATTGATTTTGTTTGGTTTTAATTATTTTTGTTTGTTTATTTTATATTGGTGGGTTGCCTGCTGCTCTTGTTGGTCTGTTGGTGTTAGAACTGCTGCTGGTGTTTATCTGGTATGCAGTGGGTTTAGTTGGTGATGTTGTAAATGTTGAGCGCATTGTAATAGTGAGATTATCTATTGACGAGTTTACATTTCGTGAGTGTGGTTGATGCCACTTGATTAACTGTCAACGTTGCGTTGTTGTGCATAATAGCTGCAGACATCTTTACGACTATTTAGTCGTATTAGCTGGTGTTGGATTAAATCGACGCTTTTTGTTTATAGATGTTTTTTTAATATTTTCTTTTATATTTTCTTTTATCACACTGTTGTTGGTGTTCGCTTCTGTGCTGTTTTTTTCTTCTTTCTGTCCCCCCCCCCCCCCCCCCCCCCCCCCCCCCCCAAACATTCATACCGGGCGAAGCCCCAATCAATTTCGGATCACATGTTGTGAATCCCAGGCAGATTGATTAATGTACCAATCAGCTAAGGAAATATAACCATAGAGTCCAGACATACATCTGATAACAATACTCAATGGCGACACCGTTTCCTTTAATCCATTCTAAGGATACGTTTCCTAAACGGAAAAAGAGCGGTACATGTAAATAGGATTGATGGACAACAATAGCATTAAGATGTGCAAAATATCTTTGGCACCGTTGTCCATTAAAAAGTAATTACCAAAAACACTCGAGGTAAATACCAGTCCGAAACATTACTAAAAAACCCAAGTAATGTTTAATGACCTACGGTAATTGTCGATCCTAGGAAAATTACCGAAGGATCAAACAAAAGATCGGTGGCTCACAATAGAGATCCGGATACAAAGGATTTTATGTGAGGCCAGCGAGAGAACAAAAAAGGAAAATTACACGTTGCTTTTAGGTAACGTGGAAAAAAGGTTTCCTTCCGATCAAACGATCGAGATATTGTCGAGTTGGTTTTGTGAATTAGTCCAGAACCGACACATGAATAATTTTTCGGGAGTTGGTTACGGAATTTTGACCGGAACTGGTCTGTTACGTGGGTGATAGTGATAAAAGTGTCGGTGGTTCTAAGCCGGTGGTAAAGCAAATATTTGTGATAATAAAATGTAAAGCATGATTATAAAAACTTGACGATAATTAAACACTTCAGTATTTGTATTAATAGAATGTAAAACGTGATTATAAAGTAAAATACAATAAGGTGAAGTTTACTGTTTCTCCTCGGAACCTTAAAGATCAAACCTGACCTCCATTTCACAAGGGACTAATTATGGAAAATTTAACAAGCCTCAGGACTTGCTAAATAAGGCCAAGACTGGTTCCCGGTTGTAGTGCTGATGATGATGATGATGAATAAGTGGGTGGTAAATAAAGTAAGCTCCTCAATAGTATACTGGTTTGTATACCCGCCTGTCACGCGGGAGACCGGGGTTCGATTCCCCGTCGGGGAGCCTCTGGCGCAAGACTAATGACCTTGCCCGGAAAAAACAAATCATTATGGAAAATTTAACAAGCTTCAGGACTTGCTAAATAAGGCCAAGACTGGTTCCAGGTTGTAGTGCCGATGATGATGATGATGATGATGATGATGAAATAAAGTAAAATCAAAGTTCAATAACATTTCCGTGGTGAAAAGGAAGAAAAACCTAACATTTGTTGAGTTACGAACGTACCTCCGAAGCCTAACTTAGATCCGGATGAAGGGTAAGGGTGTCTTGCCCGGTACGTTCGAGGAAGGTTATTGTAGTTATCAGGGATTTTCGAGCACTTACACGTGTTGAACTTAGGCTTCCCCGTTCATACCGGCTGTGCCAATTCTTACGTTATATCTTTTAAGTTTTGGTAGGCGTTGCCTTTCATCTGCTGCAGTTAAAAATTCGGTAGAGCGTGGCGATGTTCATTTACTTTATGTAATTATTTTAATTCACAAAATTGCTCTCTTTATTTTATTTACTTTAATTTACAAAACTGTTCCTTTGCAAGGTGTGCACCCAACGGATCAATGGCTCGGTTCAAAATGAATTTTTAGTTTTGGTGCAAACCCTTTTATTGTGCCAGAACTAGCCCAACTCCATTCTCTTTCCCGCGGTCGCGCCGTTCACCTTGAGACCGGTAGCCGATGCTAACCTAGACGCGGGCGATGTCAATGACGATGGGAATTGCAACTTTGCAATATTGTAGCCATTCCCCTTGAGATGGCAACCTTACATCTACTCCGGATGCAGTTTACCCCAAGGCTATGGGAAAATTTCGGGCAACAGATCCAGGTGTCAACCGATTCAAGGCGATGGGAACAAAAGGATGGAACATGGGAATTGCAGAATTGGAATTTAGTTGTAACACAAAGCAACATTATGCCCATCAAGGTTATGGGAATGGAAAATGTACATGCAGTGGTAGCATAGAGTACTGCATGATGAGAATTTGCGTTTAGCAAAAAGGTAGGCGTGTGATAGGGTTTCACACATGCTACACCAAAAGAATTTCGTCGGTTGTAACAGCAAATTAATGTTGATGCTACACTGAAAGTGTGGGGAGCAAGTAGGTGTGCCAAGACACGGGTACTGTTTCACTTGAATCCCCATCAAGTTGTTCCGACCAAGATGTTAAAACTCAGAACTCAAACACCAAAGGTAGAGATGAAGGAAATAAGAGCACTGGTGGTCTTTTGTTGGTTAATGTTTTTTTTATTTAACATTCAATGATTCCACATGCACAAATAAAGTGATAAAATTTAACTGTTTTCTTGAGGATAATTACACCGGCTTTTCGTGGCAAATATAAACTTTACGCGTAAGATGAAATTTCCTGTGATTGAATCTCGACTGACTGTAGTAACGTGGGTGTACGCGACGAGGGACGATTTAACGACACGGTGCGGAACGCCACTACTTACCAGACGGCTAGTAATGAAGAAATAGTTACCTGTAACACCTAAAAAGCATGTACTTACCTTCCACGCCGTGCCTGTAACATTAGAAAAACTGGTGAAACATTAATTCTCGCTGATATGAAATTCCAGTGGCAACAAATGCTATATTCTTAAAGCTGACGCCAGGCAGTCAAGTTCGCAAATGGAAATTTGCCATCAGAATTCGACTGCGAGGATATACCAGCGAAATGTACACGATCAGCAATAATGCTTTACGCAGTCGTTGATCGTGTAAACATTTCAACCCCTTTTTCGTTGAGATACTCGCACCTGTTGCGAACATTTAGATGGGATTTATGCTATGTCTGCATACTTGCGGACGCACACGATGAGCAGCAGTCGTGTGTGTATTTCAACCCCTTTTGTGTTGAATAAAACGCAAAAGGGATATCTTACCTTATATGGTCATCGAAGCGATGATGGAATATGTCGTATTCTATCGCTTCGATGAACCTAGTTAATCGCGTTCTGGATTCCGTGGAGGCATGTCGGGCCTCCACATTAAATAATCAGAAAACGGAGTTGAGTGTTTCGGTGCGTTTTTCATTTTTTTTTATGTCATGTGTTGTCATTTAATCGATTAAAGTGTTTAATCTTCAGTTATTTGAGAAAGAATGATGTCAAATTTAATTTAATAGTTGCCAATGTGGACGGAGAAAAGGTTTGCTTAATTTCGTATTTTTTAACAATCGAATGTTTTAGTTTCCAATGATATTATTGAAAAGCTAAAATAAAAGACGTTTTTTTTAAATGTTTCATTCGTCAGTTACGGCTCCTCGATAGTATAGTGGTTAGTATACCCGCCTGTCACTCGGGAGACCGGGGTTCGATTCCCCGTCGGGGAGCCTCTGGCGCAAGACTAATTACCTTGCCCGGAATAAACAAATCATTATGAAAAATTTAACAAGCCTCAGGACTTGCTAAATAAGGCCAAGACTGGTTCCCGGTTGTAGTGCCGATGATGATGATGATGATGATGCGGCGTGACTGTCATCGATGGTGGATGTGTAACGACTGATCCCAATTAGGGATGAAAATTTGGATTTTACATTCGCACGGCTATTAGCCAATCATTGTCGCGCTCTCTCATGAATCTATTCAGTTGCATGCATCAGCGAGGTAAATAATGTTTGCACATCATTCGACAGTCGCTGGGCGTGCGAAGGAAGAAAAGAACAAAAGAGAGAGCGCAATAACTTCGAGGTTGGCTTAGCTTGTGCGCTTGTATCAATGCAGTCTCTGAGCATGACCTACTGCCCCAGTGCGATGGCTCTGGTGATCTCAGAGTGCATTGAACGCGGGGACGATAGAAACGGAAAGGAGAGGAAAATGTTTTGTGGCTATTCACCTGTAAGGAGAGATCATTGATCCCAAGCGAATAGATGGACTGGGAAAAGTGAATAGAACGCCGACTTGGGTAGGGAAATCTGATAATGGGAACTAAATTAAATACTTTAATAATTTCCCCAGCGATTGCATGATTATGCAACCGCGCCTCATTTAATCCGACTATGCCGTTGCTAACCGACATGATACGATTTCCGGTGGAAATATCATGTGTTAGCGAAATGGAGTTGCCGTATGGCGAAAAGGTAGCTGGATTCAATTATGCATTACTTGCATAGAATAACGAATTCAGCTACGCGTCCGTTATTGAAATATGTTTTACAGGTGGAATAGCTTGTAAGGGGAATAAGGGTAGAAATGACGGGCTGAAAGCGGTCGAAATAAGGTATGAATTGTGGGTTGGTTCTCCTTGTCGTATAGAAAACCCTCACAAAAGAATTCTTTTGGTTGAAAATTATTTAAATTTTCTTTTAGGCGGTTATTTGTGTAAGTGGCGTTAGGTGTGTATGTAACACACCCATCCCTGTCGACCATCCAAGGTTTTATTTGTTATTAATATTCAGACAATGCTTTTTTCCCAACATTAAACCGACCATATACCAATCTCTGAATTGTCGAAGATTCTCTCGAACGGATAGCATGATTTGGTGGTATCACAAGACTACTGGGTTATCCAAGCCATCAGCTGATTTCCGAAAGATGTTCAAGAATCACCTCCGACAACGGAGAATATAGCGTTATGAAGTAGTAACCCATAGACTAAGCATAGAGATCCAGATTACCGCCTCTTCAAAATATTATTATGACATAATTAGAAAAACTTAACTCAGAATAACATGCTTTTGGGAAGACATACATTGTTCTACGTTATGCTTTGATGAGCAATTTGTGTGGTCATATATTGAACTATAAACCGTTACTTTTTGTACTAAGTGAGACCATGGGCTGGTAAAACGGTTGCTTTAAATGTATGTGGATTTGGAATCAATTTGGTGTAACTATATTTCCTAAATTATTAGTGAGTCACATACCTACTCGTAATAAGGAATTACACGTGATACTTATCAGGTACTCAACCTATGTTTCACGACTTTTCAGACCAGATGTTTATATAACAGTATTCACTTTTGTTACCTCCATTCAGATATCTTGTCCAAATGATTGCTTGATCTATAGGCCCATCGGTTAGTTTTGGAAAATCTGTCTTATATCAAAACTCATTCCGATACCATCCGTCATTTCTGTTACATTCCCAGTTATTTCTTTCGCCAATTCTGCAGTCTCCTTAGAAATTACGTGGATTTATTAAAATGCGGAAACTGAACACCCGCTGTGTTAGATTTTAAAACATCACCCTGTGGGTGTAGCTCTTTAACCTCACACATTCAATTATCCAGCCATATGCATTGTGATTGATGCTTGACATACTCTGCATTTCATTTGGCATTCGTTTTAATTATACGAAAATTAGCAAATTGCTCCCGGAACAGGATTCTTATAGCTTCTATTTTTTCTCTTTATTCTGGACCTTGTGGGTGTATGTTACATGTCTTTTCTATGTTTCTTTTTTCGTATTTTTGTTCTTTTTTGTGTGTGCTTGTCCGTGGACTTTCGAATGAAGCTAATTAAGGATCTACTTAGTATTTCTGCTACACACGCATTTGGGTTAATTATTTTCTCATATTTCTAGAGTCCTACTACTCACATCCTTCTACGCAGTCATTCATCCAAAGTAGGACGATTTAATTACGACTCTTATGTTTGGGTGAAAATCGGAGAGTTAGATGTATAAAAAGGATGATCCAGTCGTCTTGAGACTAACATGTCTTATCAACACTTGTCCATGACCTACTTCCTTTAATATTGCCAGTGCTCTACATTCGCTCATCCTTATATCCTCTCCTTTTTCTCACATCTTTTTTTCTGATGGTTTCTACTTTGTTTCCGATAAATACAGTGATTTAGAACTGTTGAATTTATATGGTAAATTTAGGTGTTCTTATTTATTGGCTTATGTTTCATACAAAAGTCGTCTGCTTCTAGTGTGAAAATTCAATTAAAGCTTAAAAATGCATTCCAACAAGGTGCTCCGGAGAATGAATCACTAGTGCGCATCAAGTTATATTGACAAGGCTGCTGGAGAAAATGGTTGGTAATTATGTAGCTGTGTAACCCCAAACGGGAAATAATATATAAGAATAACGATGTTTAAATTAGGTAAGTATATGTTAAATAAAAAATTTAAAAATCGAAATCCCTGCAATGAGTACAAACAAACAACCCTTTGTGGGACCGACAAATATGTGTGTCCTGGGGAAGAAATATACAGGGTACAAAATATTTTCACTAGATCCTCTCCCTACTCGTATTCCTCAGTATATATAACCCAAAAATTGTATAAAACCGGTTATAGGGTTACTTATATTCACTGGTTTCAGATGTCGTGAATCAAGATGTGGGAAACCGAAAGCAACAAAAACAAAAACAACGAACTTTTAATGGATTTTTAGCGAGCATCCTGCAAACACAAGTTCTTTAAAGCTTAACGACTTAAATTGGTCTACTCCCTATATCCACAATTGGTTCGTCGAAGCGATATATCTTCCCATAGAAAATCAATTTTCTGGAATACTCTTTCCGTCTATTTGTTTTTAGTGAGGTTTAGTATCCATTTTACACGGTTCCGGGACGATTTCCAATATTCGGTTTTTGGTGGAGGATATGTAAGCAAGTAGGGTTCCGATGAAATATAACGGAAGTCAGAGCATGGGTAGTATATCGATATATCTCCGATTGATAGGATTCTGAATCAAATCACCGACTAATCCGTTTGTAGGAGAACGTTGAGTGTATTTCACCAATGGACCCCTGATACAGTCATATGATATTGGACGCACGAGTTGAATGACTTTAATGAGTATCCTTACCCGAATTGCTTTTAAGGATGGTAACTAAAGTATGAAACCTACCAGGAAGGTGAATAGACATATGAGGACAATAAAAAGTAGCGTAGGCGTTGTTTTGTTTTTTGTCGGAGCTTTTAGTGACAGGAAGTCTGTGAGAATGATTCCTTTTTGATACGGAAACAAAGTAGAAATATTTATAATATTGTATAAATGATAAATATATTAATGGCACCAATCGGAGATATGAACGTTCTCTGGCGTTCGTAATATTTCATCAAAACACTTTTCGATTTGATATTAAATGAAAAAAAAAAAACACTACTTCAATAATCGCAGTTTCTTTTAGAGAGTTGATTTGATTTTCTATATATAGAGTTGGCGTAACAGTGTTTTCGAATTTTTAATTAGTAAATAAAGTCCAGTTTTTCATATAAAGAATAATAAAAAATAAGTTTTACGAGCTATATGATTTCCATTTCCAACATAGTTCCGCACTAATGTAGTGCTGGTCTTCATCAGCAAAAAAAAAAAAAAAAAAAAAACGAAAACGAACCATGTAAGGTTTTCATTACATGACATAGATTTACCATTTTATAAATTTTGTATATTTCAACTTAAATGCGAATGAGATAAAGACACCTTAGAGAATAAAACAACATTTTCAAATCAAACACAAATAAGTCCTTAAAGACGTTTATTTTAGTATGGTGGAATTGTGATTTGCCAATTCAGGCCGCTTGGCTTTGATTGATTCCTTTCATATAATAATATACTGTGTAAGATAGGGTCTTAGAATATACCCGGACTTTAGGCTGCTTGACATAATATCAGACTATAAGTTCAGCGCAAATCACTCCAAAAACTTCGAGGTTGGTAAACTTCTGGTGTCCTGCTTTCCTCCAGCAGGTCCCATTGGGTAAACCCTGCGTCTTCCTTCTTGGTTCTACGGACACATTATTGGAGTTAGATTAAAATTGAATTACAATAAAAAGAGGGTGATTTGGCGGATTCCAGTTTAGTCCGTGGGGTCTTAAACCTAAACTTCATTTGAAACGTTGTGTGTCTGAGTTTGAACTCTGCCGCCCAGCTTCCAACAAAACTATTACCGCCAATCACAGTTGCTGTCGCACAATATTGGCCGGAAAATCACCCGACGATTCTTTATGGGGTGTTACGGCTCCAACGCCGTGCTTCCTCTTTCGAGGGAAGAGCGTGGAGGTTATTATATTTATTTAATAATTTATTAAATAAAAGATCTCTTTTATTTTTTTTTATATTTGTTTTATTTTATTTAAATATTTTATTTTTATTTTTATTTTATCGAACTCAGCTATCTCAAGCTGAGCTCTCTTCTTTCTACTTTTTTCATTTTTTTTTTTTTTTATAAAACGCTGTCTTTATTGACCATTAAAAGTTTAGTTACATAAGTTTACAGCTAACTTAACTAAGTTGTGACAATTTTACTTACAATGTCTAGAACATTTTTCCAAGTAATACTTAATTTGAGGTTTTACGTCTAAGGAGATCTATACCAGTTACAATTTATTAGTAGGACTCCTGGAAAGGTCATGAAAACCAGGATGGATTGCCAATGTTTACAATAAATATTCTTAAAACTACTTATCTCTACTTAAATCTAGCTTATATCTAAGGTAGTTAAATAAATTCACATATAGTCATTTAGAACAAATTTGCCTAGTCTTAAGCTTAAGTTGAGATTTCATACTTTACATACCCTAAGGAGGGAAGGGAGCGGCAGAGGGAGGTCTCTCCACCGACTGCTCGTTAAAGGAAAGAACCCGAGAAAAGGGTTGAATGTTTGAGTATTTGAAGTGGTTAGGATCGGTTACCCTGTTATGGTAGATGATTTCGTTCGCATCATTTACTAATCTTCCTGCGTAGAAGAGAGCCTTTAAATGGAGTGCATGAAGATAGGGATTTGATGCATTGTGGCTGGGGAGGCTAAGGGAATTGATGAGAGGGTTTGGATTGGCTGACAGGTTTTCAATGAATCTTATCGACAATTCCAGGAACCTTCTATCCAATCTCTCCAGGCCGACGGAGTGGTATAGCGTAAGGCTTCCGATATATTTGTGGGAGTCGCGCTGTCGACGTAGCCCTGTGATTAGTCTGAAACACTTCCTTTCGAAGATACGAAGTTTTTCCATTTGAGAGGGAGAGATATGGAACCAGATGGGACAAGCGTAAGTAAGTGTGGGCCTGATGATTTGTTTATAAAGTAGAAGTTTGACTTGTTGAGAGAGACCATCTGCCTTCCACATTACTTTCCGACAAAGGTTCAGCTGTATCCCCGCTTTGCGGATGACATTGTTTATGTGAGTCGTGAAAGAGAGATTATTTTCGAAAGTAATGCCCAAGTATTTTAGTGATTTAGATGGTTTTATGAGGGTGTTGCAGAGGTTGAGTTGGATTTTTGAATGGTTACGTACCGTGTTATTGGTACAGTGAACGTTTCTACCTTTAAATACAACCAGTTGAGTTTTGTTGGGGTTTAGGCGGATCTTCCATTTAAGGAAGTAGGAGGAAAGAATTTGGAGGAATTCATTTACGCGGTTTCTGGCAGATAATACGAGCCTGCTGCTGGAGTAGACAAGGGTATCGTCTGCGTAGTTGAGGATTCGAGTATTCGGTGAGAGGGGTTGAGGAATATCAGATGTGTATAGTAAGTATAAGAGGGGACCCAGAATGGATCCTTGGGGGACTCCTGCTGTTATTGAGTACGTCTGGGAAAGGGTGGAATTTATCTTGACCATGAATTTCCTATTTGATAGGTACGAGTAGAGAAACTTGGAAGTGTGATTGTTGAGACGATACGTGGAATGTAATTTGTACAGAAGACCCGCAGTCCACACGCAGTCGAAAGCCTTGGATATGTCAAGGGAGATACACACAGTGGGGCACTGGTCGTTAAGAGCCATAGTGATGTCGTGAGTAAACTTGAGGAGAGCGTGACATGTTGAGTGTTGTGCACGAAAACCGAATTGAAAATCAGGGAGTAATGAGTTAGTTTCCGCGAAGGAGAGTAGGTAATGGTGAATTTTTAATTCAAGTAATTTGCTTAAATTATTAAGTAGTGAGATGGGTCGAAAATTGGCCGCCATCAGGGATGCGCCTGATTTTTTAATGGGGATGACTATGGCAGTTTTCCAAGACTCCGGTATGTGACCAGCATTTATTATGTGGTTTAGCAGGGTCATGATGTATAGTCGATTTGAAGGGTTGAGGTTTTTGAAAAGCACATGTGGAATTTTGTCCAAGCCGGTAGAGTTTTTACTGCTACGAGAAGATATCATTTGGTTAAATTCCTGTGGTTGTAAAAAGAAGTTTGTATCGGTGGGTTGAGATGCTCTATTGTCATTATTAAATTCAGTTATGAATGGAGTGAATGAGGAGATTAGTTCATGGGATGTATAACGGTTGACCACTTCCTCAAACTCGGAGTTGCCTAGGCTATCATTTTGCCTATGCACTTGGGAGAAGTGTTCCGCTAAATAGTTTGCTATTTCAGAATCAGAGTACAGAATATTATTTCTGGGACCAATTAGTCTGTCTATTGAGGTGTGTATTTTTCGTCCTGTAAGGCGATTGATGTTTTTGTAAAGATTACGGTCGGGTCTGATACTATTTAAAGTGGAGATGTAGTTCTGCTCTACGAAAGCATTTAACTGCTGGTTGATGAGGGTAGACAATAATTGAACCTGTACTTTCAGGAGGGGACAAAATCTTCGAAATAGTTTTCGGCGGAGCTTTTTTTTTAATGAGATGAGTTTGAGGGTGAGATATGGAAGTGGTTTACCTACGAAGGAGTGTGGCATCCTTGAAGGGGTATTAGCATACAGGGCTTGCTGTAAGATCCCTTCCATCTTACAAGCTGCTTCTTCAATTTCGTTAGGATCCAAGTTATTCGTCTCTGTGATGGGAATCGTTTGAAACATATCGCCAACGGATTTGTTGACCTTTCTCCAGTTAGTTCTGGATAAATTATGGACTGGGTTGAGAGATTGAAGCGGATTTAAGGGGCCAAGGTCAATTACCGAGTGGATGGAGGCATGATCAGAGGGGAAGAAGTGCGACACAGTAGGGGGAGATACAGAGCGTAGGATCGCAGATTTTAAGAAGAAGTCTATAGTTGATTGAGTAGAGCTGGAGCAATGAGTAGGTTCCGTAGGGGAGTCGATATAGACGTAGGGGTGGAGAGGTAGGAAAGCAAGCAATTGTTTGCCAAATTTATTGCAAGCGGTGTCGTTGAAGGCGGTATGACGGGCATTCCAGTCGCCTCCGATGATGAATGAGTGGGGGTGGGATTGACGGAATATTTCATCGAAGTCTGAAGATGGGAAGTTAGGGTACCTCTTGGGTTGTAAATAGATGGCTACTAGAACCAAGACTTTGTTGTTGTCACAAAGCAGTTTGACAGCGGTGTATTCGACACAGGAGATGTTTCTAAATTTGACTTCGCTGAATTGGAATCTTTTATGAATAAGGATACCGGTACCTCCTCTTGCACCGTCAATTCGAGGAGTTGAAACAAGTTGGTAATTTGGAATAGAAATGCGAGAGTTGGGTTTGAGCCAGGTTTCACAAAGAAGGATGACGTCTGGAGAAAACTCCTTCACTAGCAGTCGGAGGTGATGCCTCCGTATGTTTGACGAAATGGAATCTACATTGAGGGCAACTACACTTAACTTAGACATTTTGTGATAATATATGTGAGGTTATAAGAGAAAGTATCTGACCTTTTTTTTCGAAGTTACTTAATCCATTTAGCGTCGGTAAGAGAGCTTGCAACTCTCGGATGTATCCCATGATGTCGAGTCCTAGGTTTGCTCCTGGTTGTGATGAGGGTGCGTTGTTTCCTCTGGTAATTTCCGCATAGGATTTCGATCTCGTTGTTGTAGTAACTGCTGCTGTTGGTTGCTTAAGTTGGCCAGTGTTGTTTTTGGTTGGAGGCACTCTCTGCTTCAGTAAACGGAGCTTGTGCGGGCATTTTGTGAAGTTTGCTGGATGCGGTCCACCACAATTGCAGCATTCAACTGACAATTCCTTTACAGAAATGGAGCCATCCGGATTTTCCGTGTGTATACGTTCTGGTTCCTCACCCGGTGGCTTGACTTTGCATTGGTTCGGTTCATGCTCCTGCGCACATTTTACGCATCTTCGTGGTAGATGACACGAAGATGAAAGATGACCTGACTGCTGACAGCGCTTGCAGTGGAGAAGCTCCTGCTTGTGAGGTACCTCTATGCCAATTTTATGAGTGAAGAGGTATTTAATTTTTTTCAGGTTATTAATGTCTTCGTCTGGTGCCAGTTGGATGATCCGTAGGTTGAAAATGTTGTTGGATCTCATGTGTGGGGTTTGATAATAGTCGACTTTGGACGTTTTCAGGTTGGGACTTAATCTGGACAATTCCGCGCTTAATTCTTCGTTAGTCCAAGCAGGGTCGATGTGGCGAATTATGAAAGTTTTCGGCTTGAGATCTGACCTTAGGAAGGTGAAGAAGTCCAGCTTATTCAGAATAAGCACTTTTTCGGCAAGAGCGTGGTCTTTTAAGGAAGATAGTGATACGGAAACGTTGTCACCCTTAGATCTGGTGGTAAAATTCCGGTGCCCCAAAGCGTTCTCCAGAAGCTGGATAACTTTTTTGATGTTGTTTACCTTTTTTATGTTGATTGGCGGGGGCCTCTCGTTCTTCGGAGCTCCTCCTTTGGCGGTGCCTTCATTCGTATGAGCTTTCGGCTCATGGGTTGTTTTGAAATTTGATATTGTTGGTGTTGCCTTGGCAGCTGGTGCTGGTAGCTGAGCAGGTTGGTCTTCCATGTCAGACTCATCTGATAAATCAGGAAGGTTTAAGTTGTTTTCCAGTTCGGCGATCTTTCTGGATAGGTCGTTGATGATCTTCTCCTGGGCCTTGATGTGATCCAGGGCCTGCTGCAGTCTTTGATCCGGTGAAATTGACGCCATATTTTCGGGGATAGGGCTCAAGTGAATTGGGACGGTCGAATTTCTTTTAGGGGGGTCTACTTTTTTCATATAAATTTACTTGTTTATATAGAACATTTTGTTCTAACTGACTGTGGCGTATAAACTGAACAAACCAATCTAGAAGTCTCTGTGACTTAGAATTTTGAATAAACTTTGAACGAAAATCAAAGTGGCCATGTTTTGAAATGAAAAATGTGCTTGTTATGAAAAGGGGCATATTTATGAAATGTGCTGTAAGTGACTGGATATAGAATATAGTGTCTGTTTATTTATGAAATGTGCTGTATTAACTGAGAATGTAAGATATGTGAGCATGTAGTTTTAAGGGTTGTGTTTGAAAGGACATGAGTTAGTGTTAAAGCGAATAAGGGTAGTATTCTGGAATACAACATCCCACCCTTCTTCGAGAAAGAAAATTATCCTTGAAGAGAATAATTTTCTGTTAACTATTGCTTAGATTAGGTTTAATTATCGACTTGGATTTTCGTTCAATTACAATGGCGTTCAAAGTTAATCTTATATCAAAAGTTACAAAAATCCAAAAGTTCTTAATACTAGAAAAATAGGTTACAATAATCTAAAAGTTTACTTATAGTCTACTTACATTATCTTTAAATATTTCTAACTAACTTAATATTTCCACTTGGAACCTTTTCTTTTATTATCCAACAACTTTTTTTTTTCTATATATATAATTAATATTATTTCTCAAAATTCTCTTTTTCGTTCGAATTATATCCCAATATATATTTTAAAATGAATTGTATCCCAGTATATAATAAATTTTTTTTCTAAAATTTTCTTTCTTTCTTCCCCTTTTTTTCCTTTTCTTTTTTTTTCCGTTTCCGTCATTTCTTACAATTGTTTTATATATTGAATAAAAACAAAGGCCATTTGTTAAGTGTCTATCTTTATGGAAAATTTTCCAAAACATTTTTGGGCCTATTATTATGATGACTGCATAGAATTGCATAATACCAAACATTTTCTTAAGAAATGATCTCAGTAGTCCTAAATGACTGTGTACCTTTTTATTTTTTCTTATTTTGTGTTCGAATACATGTTTATTGTTGTAAAATTTAATTTGTAAGGTATTTATAAGGTTTTTCTTTTCAATACCTATTTTAATTGAATTATTATTTTCAATTTTCATAACTTCGTGTTGGTGTTTAGTATCGTTATTTAAAATGTTTAGTGTTTTCGGCTCAATGTCATCATTTTCTATAGCTTTAACTTCTGTCGGAACGTTTACCTTTTCAGTCTTGCTCACTGCTGATGGATCGTTTAGTTTCTCAGTCACATTTACTGATTCGTATAGTTCTTCAGACTTATTTGCTGTTAGAACATCTTGGTTCCCAGTCTTGTTTGCTGTTTGAACTATTTCTTCAGTTATATCTGCTGTAGAAACCTTCAATCCTTCAGACTTTGCTGCTGAAACATGGTGTTCTTCAGTGTTAACTACTGAACTGACCTGGGTTTCGATTTTTATTGCACCTTTTGGATCTTCAGTCTTTACCACTGCTGAATTTTCAGTCTTTGTTGCTGAAGTGTCGGGGTTGTCTATAGGGATAGCCGAAATGTGAGGGATTTTTGTTAGTGTATTTTCTGCAAGTTCTGAATTTTCAGTCTTTAATATTGCTGAGTTTTCAGTCTTGGTTGCTGAAGTGTCTGTGTTGTCAATAGGGATGTCCGAAATATTAGGGATTTCAGTCTTTACTACTGCTGAAAATTTCGAATTTTCAGTCTGTGTTGCTGAATTATTTTCCAAAATTGGAGTATGAATCGGAATATTTATATTAGTGCTTGTTTTCTCTTCGTTTATCTGTATCGCTTTAGTTATTTGGTTAGGAGCTTCATTAAAATTGTCGTTATCTATTGCCAAAGATATAATGTTATAAATAGAAAAATTTTGTCTGTCTTCCACAAAATTGGGTTGGCGTCAGGCCTCGTTTTCCGACTCTTGCACCCGAGAAAAGTGAACATTTTGTCTATCGTTTTGTCTATTTGTGGTCCTAGAATTTTCACTAAAACGATTTTCGGTGTTTGCAGGATTATTTCGGAATGGATTACGCGTTGTTGTACCTTGTTGGTAATTTGTTAAGGACGGTCCATTCCTAGATATCTTGTATCTACACTCATTCTCTGTGTGATTATTCCGTCCACTGAAATTGCATATAATGTTAAATTCTCTTTTTATTGGTTGTCTATTCGGAAAATTGTTGGACTGCATGTTCAGATAACATGTGTCCTGAGAATGACCTGGCTTACCGCAGGTTTGGCAGACTATTCGATTAAATCTGTCATTATAGTTATATGGCCTGGGAGAGTTGTCCATTCGAGCAGCATGTGATACTACATGTGCAATAGACTGTTTTAAACTACTTCCCCCATGGACTTTGGCTAGGATTTTCAGTTGTTCATTCTTGAGACCATCCTCAAATATTTGCACTGCCAATTTTGAGTTTTCTTCTATCAAGAATTCTCTAACCACCGCGTCTGCTGTTATTTCACGCGTAGCAGAGTTCAGCGTCCTCAGAACATTCGCAACTCTATCTCCGTATTCCCGAACGGTTTCTCTGAAGTTTTGTTTCAGGGATATCAACTCATTGTGTGCCGTTGACCAAGATTGCTCCTCTTTATATTCTGATTCAAGTTTATCCTTTAAATCCTCCCATTTAGCGATTGTGCTATACCTAATTAGATCATAGGCAGGACCCTCTAGTCTATTTTTGACTACCTCCAAAAATGTTTCATATATCTCCGGGTCTGCCCTTTTTATAGATCTAAATAATACGTCTCCCCCGGAAATAAATTTATCTAGGTCGCAGGGTTTTCCGTCAAAGGTAGGGACGATTCTAAAAACATCAGAAATTCCGACAGAAAGAGCCATTTCAGGGGGGTTATGGTGTATTTGTAGTGAGTGGATTTGTTTTTCCCCCTGCCTAGCCGCCTGTCTCGTGTAATACGGACTCGTAGTCTTGAAAACTCTGAAATCAATGTATGGCAAAATCACTTCTTAAAAATACGGTATATAAAAATGGCCTTTCTTTTAGTTATTCAATATATATGAAAAAGAAAGTTAATTTGGTCTCAAAGCTGTAGAGAAAGAAAATTCGGCGAAAAAGACAAAACGGAAATGTCGTCGAAATACTGGAAAGAGAATATTCGAAATAATTTCTATCGGACAAAATGTTAGTAAAAAGTAAAAGTTAAAAGTTCCAAGGTAAAAATATTCCTACGGAAAAATGAACAGAAAAATTGATATTTCGCTAACGATTCTTACTACTAATATATGTTGATTGATGTTTTGTTCTCCTTTTTTATAATTTTTTTTTTTGATTAACGTTTTGTTCTTTTTTTTCTGAGGTGTTGTCTTATTGTTTTTTTTTTTTCATCTGCTGCCACTGAGGTTAATTTAGATTTCCTCTGGAACTCATCGGCAAAGGAAATTACGAAGTTATTTGCACTCGATACATCGAATGTTCCGCCATCCAAGTCGAAAAAAAGTGAGGACCTTCCCTACCTCTTTAGGGTTTTATCTTGCACTAATCTTCCTCTGGGATCGAGTCCTCCTTCGAGGATTAAGTCGTCCTTCGGGGAGTCTTCGTGGATCGGTCTTCCTTCGAGGATATAGTCGTCCTTCGGGGATTGGTCTTCCTTCGAGGATTGGTCTTCCTTCGAGGAGTGGTCTTCCTTCGAGGATAGAGTCGTCCTTCGGGGAGTCCACCAGTCTTCGTGGATCGGTCTTCCTTCGAGGATTGGTCTTCCTTCGAGGATAGAGTCGTCCTTCGGGGAGTCCACCAGTCTTCGTGGATCGGTCTTCCTTCGAGGATTGGTCTTCCTTCGAGGATAGAGTCGTCCTTCGGGGAGTCCACCAGTCTTCGTGGATCGGTCTTCCTTCGGGGAGTCCACCAGTCTTCGTGGATCCCACCGCTGCCACCAGTGTTACGGCTCCAACGCCGTGCTTCCTCTTTCGAGGGAAGAGCGTGGAGGTTATTATATTTATTTAATAATTTATTAAATAAAAGATCTCTTTTTTTTATATTTGTTTTATTTTATTTAAATATTTTATTTTTATTTTTATTTTATCGAACTCAGCTATCTCAAGCTGAGCTCTCTTCTTTCTACTTTTTTCATATAAATTTACTTGTTTATATAGAACATTTTGTTCTAACTGACTGTGGAGTATAAACTGAACAAACCAATCTAGAAGTCTCTGTGACTTAGAATTTTGAATAAACTTTGAACGAAAATCAAAGTGGCCATGTTTTGAAATGAAAAATGTGCTTGTTATGAAAAGGGGCATATTTATGAAATGTGCTGTAAGTGACTGGATATAGAATATAGTGTCTGTTTATTTATGAAATGTGCTGTATTAACTGAGAATGTAAGATATGTGACCATGTAGTTTTAAGGGTTGTGTTTGAAAGGACATGAGTTAGTGTTAAAGCGAATAAGGGTAGTATTCTGGAATACAACAGGGGGTATTCTGGTCTAGACGGACGAATTTAACGCAATTTTTTAAGTGCTGTAAAAAAAGCAATCACTATTTTTAATATTCATTTTTTTATAGGATGTTTATTAATATTTCAAGAATACGAAAAAAAAATTGAAAGTAAAAATTCAAAATTCAATAAGTTAGCAGCTGAGAAAAGGGGGATCTGAAAAAGTTGGCACGAGTTATGGTTTTCAAGTACTAGCCGTAAACTAAAAAACACGACACCGGTGGAATGGCGACCAATTCTTCCTTTAACGCCAAGAAATACCTTAGAAAAATAAAAACTCAGAGTCACACTGTGTTTTGTTGTCTTTTGTTTTTTCTTTTTTCTTTTATTTATTTTTATTGTTTCTGTTATACATACTTTGCACAATTGTCTTTTCACATGACATACTTTGCACAATTGTCTTTTCACATTCTTCTTCTTTCAATCATAACAAATTAAGTTCATTATTTTTAGTCTATTTACAAATTCTCTTCAAACATTAATCTTTAGTTCTTTATATTTAAACACTTATCAAATCTTCTTCGGACAATGGTTTGAAGTTCGCTTTCTTCTTCATTCGGTAATGATAATTAATCTTAAGTTCTTTATATTTAAACACTTATCAAATCTTCTTCGGACAATGGTTTGAAGTTCGCTTTCTTCTTCATTCGGTAATGATAATTAATCTTAAGTTCTTTATATTTAAACACTTAACAAATCTTCTTCGGACAATGGTTCGAAGTTCGCTTTCTTTTTTATTCGGTAATGATAATTAATCTTTAGTTCTTTATATTTAAACACTTAACAAATCTTCTTCAGATTCTCCCGGAACTCACGTCTCAATTCAAATACAACACTCGACAACCTTAACTTTTCTCTTCGATTTACCGCCGACCACCTGTTCGATCGTTCACTCTAATCTTCTTTCCGATCTTAACAACACCAGACCGTGACCAACTACCAACTGCCTACCTCCATCATATATCCCGATCCAAAACCCTGCCGAAATCTTTTCCTGTTGCACAACACCTTCCGGGGTTAACGTTTCCCTTATTCCATACAGTATTTCAACTTCAGTTGCCCCAATTATCGATTACTGGCCTCAATTCGCAAACTTGCTGAATTGTCCAATATTTCTTTATTGGTTTGAACTCGGTTCACCTTCTACGGTTGCGAACTGACCCAATTAATTGCATTTCTGTTGATTGGGCTGGAACATGCAGTTTAATTGCTTTCGCAATTTGTTTGTTCCGGCTTATGCATACGACAATTGCTTTAGGGAAATGAGTGTAATTGTTTTTCTTTTTCTTTCATTTTAATCGATTTGCCAATTGCGTGTGAAGTGCTAATTTGGCTGTAATTGTTTTAGGAAATCGTGATTAATCGTTTTCCGATTGATTCCTATGAATTGATGATTCAGATGCACTTGTTGGTGTGTAGGGTTATTGGAGTTCAGAATCTGGTGGTACTTTTCTGATTAAGTGTATCAATGACCCACTGTATGTTATCTTTAGGTATAATATCATCGACACACTTAACACACGCGACCATATCCACGATTCAACCCTCCTAGCAATCTGAAAAAAAAAAGATTAATAATTTACAGAAATGCCTCTATCGTTGGAACTAAAAAAAATTGTTTTTTAGTTTTTCGAATTATTTAACAACCGTTAACATTTAAATTTGGGGATGAGGATTGTTCATGCAATAGAAAAGCCTATAAAGAAGACATATATAAATTTGAAGTGAATCGGTAGAACTTGAAAAATCGTGGGTATTGTTTTAAAAAAGGCAGTTTCGAGAAAAACTGCTAACTTTTTGAATTTTGAATTTTTTTTTCAATTTTTTTTACTGTATTCTTGAAATATTCATAAACATCCTATAAAAAAATGAATAGCAAAAATATCGATTGCTTTTTTTTACAGCACTTCAAAAATTGCGTTAAATTCGTGCGGTTAGATCAGAATAGCCCGTTCATTTATGTGGGAGCGAATCTCAATCAGTGTCGTCTCAACTCCAGTGTCGTCTCAACTCCACGTGAATTCCATCTTCCATATTTCTCTTCGATAGGCGAAAAGCTATCTCGATGCTAGAACCTGATTTGACGATTGTGTGGCTGGCGGTCAGTGCTGATCTGATATAAGCCCACCCCGTGTATTGTTATTTTGTTTAGTCATAATTTAGAGATGGGAATGAAATGGCCGGCGAAGAGTGACATCTTAGTTAGTAGATCAAGGTACCTTGTCGTAAAAATATCAACTGGTAACAGTTCGGCGGTGTTGAGCTATGATTGACTGTTGGTGTGATAAGATATACAAACATGCAAAACATATTTTTCGCCATATCATTGGCATTACTTCCCCGAAAAAAAGGTTTTTTGTTATACTAACTTCTTGGTGCCCATCGTTTCACGTGCTCGGATGTCCAGCTAAAGACAAAGAAATATTAATTAATGATGGAGACGGAGCAGGACTACATGGCAACACTGGCGCAGGCACTACTGAAAATGCTGTCATGACAACACAAAAAACAAATGTCAGCAAACAGTTCAGATATTTCAAATAATATTTAAATGAGCTGTCACATCGTCGTAAATTCGTTTTCGAAAGATTAGATTGGATCAAGAGAAATAAACGTAAAGGTTCCCAATAGTTAACGACCGTGTTTTTACTTTACCTAAGGAGGACTCTTTTCTGGAGGTTCCGTGAGCAGTCCATCCAACTTAAGGTATTCGTTTCTCCTTATTCTTTACAATAGCAATTCTTTCAGGGCGACAACTATCGACGTTTATATACCGTCGATAAGTGACTCATTGTCAAGAGTTCCGTATTGGAGATAGTACATGATTCCAACAGAGACAACCTTGTTCCTCATTATCCCCACGGTCCATCACCAGAAGCAGTTGTTGGTGGAACTGCAACGCGTAGATTGCCGTTCGCAGCAAATTTACATATTGGCCGATCGAGTGCCAAAACAATTAAAATAATATCCAGAATGCTCCGGATTGCCTATATTTCAATACGATGAGCAGAGAACAAGATACATTAAATTTTTAAACAACGTATTTGTTAGCCTTATGAAGAGGGGGCAACATGTCCACATAGATAATCCATTATATAAATGGTTAAAATGATTTCCTACTTTCCCACTTCCCTCCTTGTTTATTTTTCTTCTTCCTCATTCTTTCTCTTTCTTCTTTAGTTTATCTTTTTAACACTTAATGTAATAAAATTGGAAAAATTATATATATATATATATATTTATATAAATATATATATATATATATATATATATATATGTATACATATATATATATATATATATATATATATATATATATATATATATATATATATTATATCTATTAATCTTCTCTGGGTGAAAAAAACAACAGAATTCCGCTCCATGTATATTGAAAAACAAACTCTTTCAGCCGGAAGTCCAAATAAGCTCTCCGGAAGATAATGTAATGCTTCATTTTATTATAACATTTGTTAGAGGCTCCTATGAGATCCGGCGAATGTGAACCTGATAAAGAATTCGAGCAATCTGTGCCAACAAATTGTGACTTGTAAGCAAAGAATAAAATTTGCAGTTTCCACCACTGACAATGGCTATTTCTACAAACATACTCAGCAGAAAAGATAATCGAAAAACAAATAATCAGTCATTTATAGCAGCAATTATCATATCAATCCGTAGCTTAAGAAGTGAGGAAATACAATCTTTGATACACGCGGCCATTGTCTGATGTGTCGATGCTTGTCTTCTCACCGATTTCTGCGCTATATGATTACTGAACGTACGAACGATATTAAGTTCAGTTTATAAAGACAAATACTGGCGTTTGTCTTGGATAACATTACTTATTGAAGGCAAGAATTCTTGCATCGTTGTAGTTTGGATTTGACTGCAATATAAATATGTGGCGGCTTCAAAACAAGCGCCGTTAAAAATATATAGTATTATACAAATTCATACCACCTTAGTATTTCTGAACACACTTCGTTAGCAGAGCTAGCGTGAAAGGGAAGAGGACAGCAAAGTTACGCCGAGCATCTAGAATTTCAATCGGAAGGAGGAATAATTTAGGGAAATGGTACTTTAATATAGATCCGCCACAAAACTATAAGCGTAAAGTGGGCTAAATAAATTGTAAATTCATAAGAAGAAATAGCCCCAATTCCACGTAATTTAGCAAACATGTAAAGTAAGACAGTAGTTGGTTTATTATGGCAGGATAGCCATGTTGAAAAAAAAGGAAATGTGCTTGAATCTCTTGTGTTAAGTAATTGTCCAGATCGCAGGGGGTAGAGAGTAGAGCGTCCTAAGAGAAAGAGAGAGAGGGACCTTTGCTCCCGAGAGGTTAATGCAGAATCGCCACGTGAAGGTAGCGGCGGATTGATGTAAATTAAATGAAATTTCCCAAAGCTGGAGTCCAACAGGTCCACTAATGCTAACCGGGGTAGAATCTGTTAGAATAGAGATCACAGTTCAATTATTAGGCAGGGCACAAATGCAATAGGTATCTGCCAAAAGTTAATGAGAGCGTAATCGATGGGCAGGGCACGGTGGCCATAAATATCTGCCAAAAGTGAGGTACACACAGTTTGTAGTCTACTTCAATCCGATTTATTTATAAAAAATTCTGTCTTTAATTTCTATTTCTCCCATCAACATTTCCGATCCATATCGATATTAAATAGGTCATATGCCATCATATTTCGGGCCCCTAATCATGACCTGAAAACTACGTTCCTAATTTCAAAACCGAATGCACGTTGCAAAACAAATCCACAATGAGTCACTTCTCGGATGACACGCTAATCGGTGAGTATCATGCACTGCGACATGGTATTCCATACATAAAACACATCGATCGGAACAGCCGGGAATGAGTATTGTTATGTCACACTTTTTGTCTTTGCTTTGGCGTGTGCCGTCCGGTATTTTGTTTCAAGATCCTGGAAATTGAATTATAATCCAATTATCTGGTGTATAATATGAGAAAATGTGTTCCTGTTTCAATGGGTACACTACATTAGAGCCATTTATTATGTGGGGCTTCCAAATAAAAACAAGTCATCACTATATCGATGTACACAAAACTCAAGTGCCTGAAACTTACAATGCAGTTACCAGTTTGTTAACCTAAAGGATTTACATATTTCTTCACTCGCTTGTTTGTGCCGAACCATATCCACCCATTTCTCGTCGAGTATTGTACAATAACACTTGCTGACTAAGCTAAACCCAGGTAATAACTAATTTAGATATATCCGTCTTCAATCTACGTGGTTATAACTTAGTGTCGTTGTTCATCCCACATCGTGATCAAGCCACATGTATCCATATGTAAAAATTGCGTATCAGCTTCTGCCACAATATTGGCTTTGCGCCAATACGGAATTAATTATCGTGGCCTCGCTACTCTGGACACACGACATTTGAAAGTCAGTATGTCTAGCCCTTTGCTGATGCAAACAGTTTAACTTTTTTTCATTAACAATTCCTTCAACACACTGAACCTGTTCCTCATCTCTCACCCTAATTAATACTCAATTGAAGTTTCGTCGCCCTTGCGCGCTGCGGACTACCCTGTCGTGTCAACTAAAATTGCTCTAATCAAGAGTAATATTAACGAAAAACCTCCCGAAAGAAGAGTATGGCCCTAGGAGAAAGCCAACTTGGAAAGCCTAAACGACTTGTTTGGGAAGTTAAATTGGTCAATATTTTTTTTGCTCAATAACGATGTTGGCGCTATAGCGGACACATTGACAGGCACGATTCTACTTGGCATGCGGAAGGGAAAAGAGTATCAAACATAAGAGAAACATGGGGTTCGATTCCGGTAGCAGAGTAGCGCTAAAACTAGAGAGCTAAGCTTCCGGTTGTATAATTCATTCTCTGGCCATTCAATCCTAGTACTTCTCGATGGTGTCGAATCTACCTCCCATTAAATTATTGCAAGTGTTCCTCGGGTATCCGTACTCTAACCCAGTCCCTTCATCACCTTTATAAATGATCTCTTGTTTATTACCCACAACCCAATTCACTCATGTGCTGATGATAGCACGTTCAGCAAACTCTTCAAACCTAATTAGCAATCAGCAAGTTATGCTTAATACATAGAATTCCTGACCTCAACAACATATATGAATGGGGTTTATCTAATCGAGTAAAATTTAATGCAATATAAGCACAGTGCTGGTGGCTCTTGTCGTCAAAGGGGAACCCCAAAAGAAATATACTGTCGATGAACAGCATTTGCATCAACAAAACCAAGGAACTATCAATTCTCGGCGCTCGAATTAACGATTCAATTAACATCGTCAACATCGACTCTTAATTGAAGTAAAATGAAGTTCAACGTTCATATTTCGTCAGACGCATCCAAAACTGCGCTCCACGTGCTCGATAGGATACGAAAACTAACACTGAAACTTATTGCGAACCCAACTGTTTTATTAACGTATCAAGCCTATTTTTTTCTATAGCTATTTTCACGGTCGCTGCTCTGCTAAACTGGGTGAATCTGTGCCGCCTCTCCAGACATCTCCTTTCCTTATCCACTACTCTTTATTCCTCTCGTGCTGTGGTCTGACATTTAAGGATATTTCAAATTCCCCCATTGTGCCCGCGATGGTGTAAAATATAAATCTCAAACACTATGCCTCAGAAAATTGTAATTCTAACACGTCCCAACGCTTGTGCGAATGCTGGCAATGAAACACAGCGTAGAGCTGCTCGTTACTGTGACACCCTTATCCAAGAAGGGGTTTCCTTTCGAGCAACAGAATTCGAGCTGTTCACGCAAATGTGCCGAACATGTTCTCAAAAATCAAGAAAATATGTCGAAGAAAAGATTACGATGACATTCCCTGTCTCCGAATTCCACGGACTCCCGAGAATTGTCAGATAATGCTGAACGCAGGACTCACCCTAGAGCACATCCACTCCAATGCTGAAGTAATAATAGTCGAAGATCCGCAAAAGAAAGCAAATTCAATTGGAGCCTGTTTCGAAGCAGTGCACAGAGTTAACGAATCAGTTCATGCTAACTCCTAAAATTAAAAGCAGTGCCCGTCAAAGACATTGCTCGCTGCGCAATCAACTTCACAACTGGCGTTCCGAAAACCGTAGTTTCATCACATTCGGCGAAAATAATAGAGCGGATCCTCCTGTCAGAAATGAAAATACAAATATGTTTGTGCGCAAGGATGAACTTAGAAACATACTTAGCTCAATAAAAAATAAGAAATCATCTGGAATAGTTAGCATTCCAAATTTGGTTGCAAGGCACTTGACTCGCGAAGCAGTGAACATATACACTACTTTGTTTAACAACGCTCGAGAAAATGCAAACTATCCAACTAATTGGAAGACCGCAGTAGTCCACCCTATCCCCAAAGGGGGTAAGGATAAGAGCAATCCAGCCGATCTCCGCTCGATTAGCTTCCCAACATCAGCAAGGTATTCGAAAAAATTATAAACAAAGCACTGATAGGTTGGTGTGATGAAAATGACGTCAATCCCAACAAATAGGTTGGCTTTGGAGCACACCATCATACGATTTATGCTGCACCAAAACTTGTTTCAGATGTACAGTGGAACAAGGCAAAGCGACAATGTACAGGCGCCTGCTTGGTTGACCTGGAAAAGCCTTTCGACACCGTATGGTTAGAAGGACTTGTCTATAAGTTAACTAACCTGGGTATGCCGCAATATCTGCTATACATCATTTATGATATGATAATAGACAAACATTTTGTGGTGAAATGCGGGGACATACTCTCCAACAAGACCTTCCAAATTGAAAATGGCTTGCAGGAGGGAGCTGTGAATTCTCCCATTCCATTCAATATTTACACTAGTGATATAGTGAGTTCTCTCGAAAACGCCATTGCGTACGCCGATGACATAGTGGTGTGCAGAATAGGAGGGAAAATAGACGTCATCAATAGGCGCCTTCAAGATGACTTCAACAAAATAAAACATTTTTACGACGACTCGAAATTAAAGATTAATTTCCACAAAACCGAGACTATCCTTTTCAGAACGCCCCTATCCCAGCCCTCGAGGAATACAAAATACACCTGGAAACACTTTTCTATTGTAGGTAACAATAACCTTCCACTGCAAGTGAAAACTGTAGTTAGATACCTTGGTATCTGGCTATATTTTGACAAGCACATAGCAGCATCCCCCTCCGCAGCTAAAAGCGCATATGTTGTGTTCTTGTACGGGTTTGGTTTCAGGAAGCGTGTCTCTTAGTCCTTAAAAGGACAAGGTGATCTCTTAAAATAGACCGCTCCTGAAAACTTGTCCTTACAAAAGGGGTCGTTGTCGTGCTTCCTCTGACCCAGAGGGAAGATCAACGTCCTTGATTTCCCAGGTCTCCTGTGGGGGCAGGTGATTCTCCGAATCAGTTAAAAAAAGGCTCGTTATTCTTTCGGTATAATATAAGTTTTATTAAAACGGTTCTCCTGGTTCGTTTTCCAATTACAGTAGTTCTGGTCTTATCTTCAATTACAATGGTTCTGGTCTTATTTGTAGTTACAATAGTTCTGGTCTTCAACTTCAATTAGTTCGCCTGGGCCCTTCCTCCAGGGACACTGTTCGATACAATACTGCTGCCCGGAGATCATGTGGGGCTTTTCAGGGCCCGAAGAGCCAGGCATCGCTCGATCCCCACTTTTCCAGGCGAACGACTTACCTCTCGGTCGAAATTCAGCAAGGTTGCGTAACCTTGCTACGGCATTTACCCCCAGCCAAATCGCCGGAATTATTACGGTTACCCAATCGGATAACTGTTTTGAAGTTCTGTTAGGCAGCTTACCTATTCTGTAGGGGTTTTCCTTCCAAACCCCTTTTTCTCCAGCATCACCACTGAAAACATTAAACCCACGGCAAAGCTTATCACCTTGCCGTGGCATCGAAAACTCACCCTCGGCCAGACCATATTCCCTAAAAAACATTAAGCCCACGGCAAAGCTTATCACCTTGCCGTGGCATCGAAAACTCACCCTCGGCCAGACCATATTCCCTAAAAAACATTAAGCCCACGGCAAAGCTTATCACCTTGCCGTGGCATCGAAAATTTACGGCCGAGGCGTACATCATTTCCTGAAAAGAACATAAGTCCATGGCAAAATCATCACATTGCCATGGCATCTGAAATCTTATCTTTAGGCATACATTCTGCCAGGGCATCTCGTTTCCATAGCCTTAAGCTATGGAAACAACAATCAACAAGAGTTCCTTGTGACTCGTTGTATTTGTTTACCCCCGGCATAACATGCATGCGGCTATTTGACCCTATTGATTTACTACCGCCGACAAGGTTTCTGCGGACGCAAATCAAACATGTCCCTGTTTACCAGCAATCGCTGGCTTCCAATTATCGGCCCCCATGTTCAGAGACCGTAATCGCGCAACGACCAGGATGCAGCCAGAAAATGTTTACTTTCAACATCTGGCAACGGCTGCACCCTATGTTCGTTGCAATGTAATCATCGGCAACCGAAATGAAGATTTATGGCCTTCCATTAGGATGACCAAATTATCGGTTTCAGTTTTTCACACCCCACATGCTAGTGTTTGCATTCTTAGAAAATGCACTAGCGATGTTGCCCGCCATCCACGGTCGCTGAACGATCGTATGCATGGCATACGCACACATGCGTAATGTATGCCTATTCCGTCAGGTCCAATCACGATTAACTACATCAAGTTAATCGTGTAACTCCGCCCCCTTTCCAGTTTCTTTCGGGGTTCCTTTTTCCTTTTGATGACTTCCAATTAGACAGTCAGATTTCACCAGTCGAAGGAGTCACCCGCGTCGCCGTCGGAGTAATAAATGTGTCTGATTATATGACAGTGAATCCCTTCGTTACACCTTCGTGTCCGAAGTGCCGAATGGTAGAGTACCAATTTTTATTCAATTGTTTTCCCCTGTCGTGTCGGGTGGTGTTGCGGGTGTTCCGTTTGCATCGATGTGAATTTAATAGACAAATAAGCTGATATAGTCGCAGACTAAAGGAATATTGTTGCAGCCATTGTATCACCAGTGCTTCCTTCCAAATAAAGAACATTCAACGAAACAACAACCAGTGTGTTTTTATTTCATTCTGTTCGCTCCGTTTGGGAAGTGTTTTATCCCGAGAACTTTGTTTCCTTTTCGCGGCGTGAAGTACGTGGTGCTGGATTGAATCCGCGTCCTTGTTGACGCACTAAAATAACACCACCACAATCACTCCACTATTCCTTTATAAAGGAAAAAAGATTGAGATTTGTATCTCAAACGTGTACAATTTCGTACAAAAATCCCGATTTTGTTATGCCGAGCGAGATGCAATTTCTTGAATTCTTACGAAAATAGTGCGCAGATGTGGGAGTGTATCTGCTTTTGGTTTTTTGTTAATTTTCCTGAATGGAAAATTTTCAGATAGAGATAATGATCTCTGAATTTTGAATTTTCATGATGCCGTGGAGCAAATGTAGAACAATAAACGAATATTCGGTTATTGTGAATTTGATTTTAATTTGGTTTTTTAGATTAAATTATGCCGTGGGGGCAATTGTTAGGGTATAAACGAATGTTTGATTCGTTTATTGCGAATTTCGGATCATGTCTGGGTTATTGTAGGTTTTGATGGGATTATACGTTTTAGCGTATTATTGCTGGGATTTGGATTAGGAATGGGGGAAAAAGGTGGTAGGACTTTTTGAAGCACTACACAAATTCTATGACAATAAGTTGTGAGGGTTCTCTATATCACACGGAGAACCAACCCACAATTCTAACCAATCTTGACCGCTAACAGCGCGTCATCTTACCCTAACCTGTAACCCATTTCAAAACATGCAAAAACAAATCCCAATCTGCAATGAAAGGCATTTCCCAAAACTCCCAACAGAATACAATTCCATAGAATATATTCGAAATCATGTCTTACATCACCCCATATATAATTTTTCCCAAAATTGCTTCCGTCAATTCTTTATCTATACCATATGCCCCCCTTGCGTCCAAGCAATCTTAATTTCCCCGAAATTCATATGCTGTAATGAAACGCATATTCAAATCCATAACGGAACATTAACCATCGCCACCAACTATACCAACCCGCATACATTTCTCCGAAATTACTTCGGTTAATATCTTATCTAAACGACATCCCTTGCTTTCACCCAAGCAATTTCATTTTCCCGGTATACACAACCAACGAATCCAACTCAGTTTGTACGGCGAGGATTCGCTGGAACTGAATTCTTACGCGAGCATAGCAACTCTTCTCTTCTGCTCCTTGCGCCAACCTTTCTCAGGATAAAATTCATTAAATACTATTACTATATTCTGGCATCGGCGATCACTGTTGGTCATAAATATTTCACTGAGTCTGCTATAGGCCCAAACTCATCTAGATTCCTAATCTCATTTCCATACTATCTGTCCCTCTGTGTCTCCTAATTCTCCTCCTCGTCTCTTCTTAACCCATTTGATAAAAGAAAAAGACAATATCCACTGTCTTCTATTGTGGAAAATATGTGGCTTAAATTTTATTGACTCCTGAACGTGACTACCGTCGGCGTAAATACTAAATCTATCTTATATATTATACATTAGAATTGCCTCAGTGAGCGATAAATAATTAAACATCCATTCGAGAAAACTCACTACATTGGTGTTTTTAGCACAATTGCAACTATGAACTCGATGCGCCGTAGCAAGAGCTCTAAATATCACATATCTTTTTTATATTTCGACTTAATATGCGTTGGTTGCTCTGAATATCGGTGTTTTCTGATCCGTAATCGGTTCATAAGAGTAATCAAATACTCTAATTCCCCAACTATCTCCCGTTTCTCTGAGCATTCCTCCCCAAACATGGGCCCGCGCCCCAAAAATTCCTCCCCAAAACTTTTAATTTAATTTCCCAATGCACTCAGGTGTATTTTATTAGCCTTTCCTGCTCTGTAACTCGAAATTTTTCATATTTAATATGCACATGCAAAAGTAGACACCTGTGCGGTGCTGAAATGGAATACATTCCACTACCCATCCCTTACATGTCCGCCTTGTCGCCAATGACTGCTGTGTGGAATTTTTCCCATCGAAAAACTTCGACTTCTGCCCCTTTTGCTATTGCAACTAAATGTTGATTTTTCTACCTAGTTGACTGAATGCTCTCGGAAAATATTTGATAAAAGCATATTTTGTTTATTTTCCCGATTCTGTTGTTGCTGGCGTGGCTTTCTGTTATTGTTTAATTTGCGAACAACATGCCGACACTAGCGGTGGTCACTGATGCTTTGACTCCTGTTTTTCAGATATGCTCAGACGTACACGTGGTGCACTGCTGGTGATCGACTTTCGATATGCTAAAAGAAACGTCAACCAAAACAATATAAACGTTTTGAGAAACGAAAAACGCAAACAGCGGAAACATTTAAAAGTTTCACGTATTAGTTTTTGGAAATATTGTAAATTCGGAGCACGTGGTTTGTCGAATGCTTTATTTAGGATAGATACGACCTACACATGTTGTTTTTAAGTAATTCGTTTAATTGCAGAATATCTGAAGGCGAATTCGGAAAGGTACTATTGCATGTGGTGGAATTTGGTGCGCAAATTAATTTTAATTTTACAAGTTACGTGTCCAATGTTTAAAACTAAGTCAGATCCTCCTATTATTTCTCTATTTATCTATTAATACGATTAAGTTAGTTGTTGTATTCGTAAGTTTTTGCATTCTGGAGTGACCACGTGTTTATATGTGAATTTGTACTGGATAATGAAAAGAGTGATACTACTCTGCAATGAGTTCCTTGAAAATTAGGCGAACAAATACAAATCGTTCACAGGTTAGAGAACTAGCATAAGAATGCGTGTTGGCATTGACATGGAGAACAAGGTGATAATTACCTGTTTAAGATTGCTATTTCTGAATGTACAGAGCAGAAATTTTCATTTCCTTGCCAGAGAATGCATAAGTGAAAATGGGTCTTCTCAAAGTTTTAAATATAAGGCGTTTAAGCCACGAGAAACGCTTTTACTTAAGATCCGTTAACCCGCTGTAACGATCAGTTCTATCAGGGGAGTTTTTTGTGGTCGTGCACCTGTTCACTTCTCCCACCAGGTATTTTTTTAACGTTTATTTAGTAAATAATTACTAAAATACAATTTTTTTTTTTGTTTCTTAGTCTAAATCAAGGGTGATCAACCTTTTTAATCAACGAGCCAATTTAAATTGTAAATTTTTTTGGGCGGGCCACATATAAAATAACACTTATTATTAAATTACAAAACTTTATTTACAATAAACATTAGAATAAATAAATATAAAATTTACAAAATAGTAAAGATTTCATATACAAATTTTAATGCAAAATAAAAACAAACAAGAAAAGAACAGAAAAACGAATTTACTTGAAATTTTTAATGAGAAATTTGGCACTGTTTTTTCGATACAAGTTGATCAATATGAGCCGGAATCGATGAGGTAGCTACACGCACGCAGCTTTCTAATCGTACATCACCCAGTCTTGATTGGTGATCCTTCTTGATTATATTCATGGTTGAAAATAATTGTTCGCAAACATATGTACTTCCGAACAGAGACATCATTTGCTTGCATTTTTCATCAAAAGCGGAAATTTTTTCAGGGCTCACATACGATTTATAAAAATGTTCGATGTTTACTGCGAAAAATACATTTTTTAATTTGGTATTATTCTGCATGTCAATCACTTCCATTTGAAAGTTTTCGGGAACTGTTGTTGTGTTCTTGGTTTCAGGAAGCGTGTTTCTTAATCCTTAAAAGGACTAAGTGATCTCTTAATTAAATAGCTTCTGAAAACCTGTCGCACAACAGGGTTCGTTGCCGTGCTTCCTCTGAGTCCAAAGGGAAGAGCAACGTCCTTGGATTTGGTCTTCGTCCTTAGTCTTCAGTGGGGGGCAGGTGTTGGATAAAATTAAAAGTTCGTTTTTGTTTTCTTTGATATGTGTTTATTACTTTACTCAAGATTATTCAAAGATTTTCCTGGGGTACTTCCTCCAGGGACAATAGACGATATTATACTGCGGCTCGGAGATCACTAAAACATTCCTTTATAAAGGAAAAGGAATCGAAAATTGTATCCCAAAGATACACATTTTCGTGCAACAATCTCGATCTTTTGGATATGTCGAGCGAGATGTTGTGTTTACACAAGATAAGAAATCAATTTCTTGAATTCTTACGAAACTATTACGCAGATGTGTGAATGTATCTGCTTTTGAGTTTTTGTTTGTTTAACTCAATGGAATTTTTGGGATAGAGATAACGATCTCTGAATTTTGGATTTGGGTGATGCTGTGGAGCAAATATAGAACAATAAACGAATATTGGATTCGTTTATTGTGAATTTTAATTTTAATTTTGATTTTGGATTTAATTATGCCGTGGGGGCAAATGTTATGCGATAAACGAATGTTTGATTCGTTTATTGCGAATTTTGGATTACGTTGGGGTTTTTTCAGGTTTTGATAGGATTTTGGGTTTTAGGGTAATATTGCTGGGATTTTGGATTAGGAATGGGAGAAAAAGATGGTAGGGCTTTTTTGGAGCACTACACTGTATCCACATCGATATTAAATGGCGAGGAAAACAATTTCATGGAAACCGCTGTCTTCTCAGCTTTGAACATTTGGAATCGTAATTGAAATTCGTTGATTAAAATGTCTATATATTGTGAGTATTTTTGAGAAGTAGTAACGTTTTCTTTTTATAAATGTGGAAAGTGACACATCATTCTGCAAAAGAAGTTGTTTCCACAATTTTAATTTGCGCTCAAAGCCCTGAATTTTATCAAATTGTTAATAAACTGTCCTTTGCCTTGAAGTTCCACATTAAGATCATTGAGATGCTGAGTCATGTCGATAGGAAACCCAAAATCACTCATCCATTCTTTATTACCAAAATGAGGAAAGGTATATCCCTTTGTGGGGAGGAAGTATTGTGCCAAGACACGGCACTCGGTTCACTTGTTTTCACCAGCTTAACCAAGACAAAATTCCGCTGGAAGATATTTCACCGGGTGAGTAAAAGTTCCAAACCACAGAGCAAGACGTATACCGGGAAAGAAAGTCAAACGCACTGATTTAAGTTATCAATTAGATCATCACTTTATTTGTTCCTTTAATGGCTGGTGCAAAGCAATCTACTTTAAGGATAAGCACAATTAACGTCTCCGCTGATGTAGACATCACACTTTATCAGACTACACATCGAACTTATTACTGAAATAACACTTTGCTCATAATTGGGAGTTATATTACTTTATGTGATTTAAATTGTTTAACTTTATGCGATTTTAAATGTCACATCCAACAGGCAGGACGGAAGATATTGGCGTTTGCCTTTTGCACACACACGACTCACAGAGGTGCGAACTCCGATCGCACCCCTCGATAGTAAAAAGGTGGCCCATCGTATTTACGCGTGCAGAGCCGACTCGCTAATGGGGTGAGTTTCCCCGAGAGAGAAAGTGTTCCTCTCGTGGTGAAAACGAGGAAAGAGGATCTCACTGGTGAGGTTATAGCGTTTGAAATAATAGGGAAGAAGAACGTGTGATTCGAACTGACGCTATGACAGTTTGAATCACCAAAAATTGAACCTAAGCGTTACCCATCAGGCTATTGGCCGATTTTAGAATTTGATTTTTAAACTCGACTATACTCCACTGATGTGAATTGTTATGTTATCGCTATGGTATACGGCCCTAGTGTATGTTCTTATTCGATTTTCGTTCGGTGTCCTTCACTATTTTGCTTGTGAATTGTGTGTGTATCTGTTAGAGGTGTCACAAGGTCCTGTAGCGGTGTGCGTGAAGTCGATCGTTGAGGTCAGATTGTTTACATAACGCTTGCAGGTCAAAAGCGAAACGAAATCTAGACAAGGGATGCCGAACAAAGGAAGTAGCGACCGAATGCATCGTCCGATAATGAGGGTCGGCTGAGTAAATAGCAGCCGCTCATTAGATGCTAAAAGGGATTGCGATACATTATACAATGGAGATCGTATCTTGGTTCGGTGGTCGAAACGAATTTGCTTGTATTTGTATATGCTGGATAATTCGTTTGGTGGCTAAGCACGAAGTTGTGATGGTTTGTTCGTTGGAAAACAAATCATGGGTAAGCAGCTGGATAAATAGCCGTGTTGCTATTATGCTGGTGATGCTAAAGCAATTTAGGTATACGGTGGGTGGTCGTGTACCGTATCTTGCTGAACGAAATGGGATCGAATTTGTATGTATGTTTAACATACATGCGAATGAATTCGGTTTATGACACTAGACGCTAGCGTTTGATTTTGTCCCTTGGACAAAAGTCTGCCAAGGCCGTGGAATTGCCAGGGACATGCGGCGTGCACGGGGACAGCGGAATTGCTTGGCATACCAGAGTGCCGGATGGTTTGGGGATTCATGATAAGTTAGGAAAGAATTCTTATAGGGAATTTGTATGCGAAGAGATGCATGAAAGGTAAGGTTTCTTTATAGGGACTTTCAGTTAAATAAATTTGATCTATTTGATGCGTGAAGCATTAAAGGTGCTAATGCGCTTGTATTAGCGAACTTATAAGATTGGGTGATAGGGATGGGGGTTCTTTAGGTAAGTAGTCAGTGGGGTTTGGCGGAACCGCCACAGCTTCATATGCAGGAACAATTGTATTTCGCATATTAAGTTGTATACTCTTTTTAGCATTGCACCTCTACTAAGCCAGTAGTATTAAAAACCACGTCTCCATATTCAGTTTCTAAATCTTTCAGAAAATCTTTAAATTCATGGTGATTTAACGCGCGCGACTCTATAAAATTGATTCGTTTAATTATTGGTACTGTGACATTTGGCAAACTCAATCTTTTCGCACATAAATTTTCCAGGTGAATTATGCAGTGGTTAACGAATATTTCCCTTCCTGTGGCCTTCTTAATGTCTTGAAATAGCCTTCCCGATAACCCTACCTCCATGCTCGACATTGCTCGTGCTCCATCTGTCGATATACCAATGATATTTTCTAATAAAATTGAAAATTTTTCCAACACAGACTTTAGTTCATCGTACAGGTCTTTGCCGCGTGTAGTCCCTTGCATTGGAATTAGTGAACACAATTCTTCGGTGATATTCAATTTAGTGTCAATATAATGAAAAATATAGCCAGTTTTGCTGCATCGCTAATATCACAACTCTCATCAAGTGCCAAAGAACAGTATTCGAATTTTTCAATGCGTTCACGAAGCGTTGTTGCTATGCTCTCGGACAAGTCTTCAATTCTCCTTGCAATGGTGAATCTTGATACACTAATGTTTGAATTAATATTTATTTTATCAGGAAATGCAATTTCTGCAACAGCAGTCAGACATTCTTTTATCATCTCCCCATCCACAAAGGGTTTCATTTTTTTTTTTTTTGCTAATATTTGACTGACAACAAAACTAGCCGATACTGCTGTATTTGATAAAATAGCTTGTTTTTTAAAAATAGCCCGTTTTCCCAGGGTTTTCTCCATTTGATTAAACTTATCTATCCTTAATTGTCCTGTTAAGTTTTTATATTGTTCTTCATGTTTTGTATCGTAATCCCTTTTTATGTTATATTCTTTTAATGTCGACACAGTCTCTGAGCATATTAAGCATACAGCTTTATCTCTAAAGAAAGTGAAAAAATAATTAAATTTTCACTTTTCTTTGAAATGCCAGTGCTCAGCCGCAACCTTTCGTTTTTTTGTTTGCTTTTCCGACATGCTAGTATGGGTTAAACATTTGAAAGTTACAAACAAAATTTAGTAAAATTTAATTTTTAATGAAAAAACTCTAATATTACGTTTTTGACAATAATATTGCACTCACACTTTTCAAGAATCACAAGAATTGCTAAAATGGCTAGTTAACAGTCTGACTGATTGTTTGACAGAAGCAAACACAAACAAGCGTTCGTATTGCATGTTCGAACAAGTCGCTGACAAGTAAGTAACTCGTCACAAAAAATTGCTTCTGTTTGGCATGTACTACCATTTTATTATAATTAATTTTATAATAATATATTGATGGGAGAAAGTCGATAAAATAAATTCAATTTTAGAAATGCTTAGCGGGCCGCATAAACATGTTTACCGGGCCGCGTTTTGCTCATTCCTGGTCTAAATAAACATAAAACTATAAACTCTTGTGGTTATTGCTTAAATATATAAGGCCGTAATGGCACGCAATACCTATCTTTTTTTTTTCTAATCCTTACCAATCGTTTATACAATGCACTGTATAATGTTTTTTCTTAATATTATTTGAGGAAAAAGTAAAAAAAAAAAACCCACTCGATTGTCGTATACTTTTCAATTTTATTTGGGAGATAATTACATTTATGGTATATTTTACAACTAGCATTTCAGAGATTTAGAATAGCAATTCCTTTACAACAATAATCAGCAAACCCGCATGCAAAAAAGAAACATGGGCAGTCACGGGAGACGAGCAAAAAGTTCCACATTGATAAACTAAAAGACCTGCGCAAAGGGCTGAATATCAAGACGAACGAACTAGCGAATAGATTTAGCATCCTAGAGAATGGGCGCAGTTAGGAAGAGGGAGACAATAGTGTGGACACTAAATGGACATCGATCAGAGACACAATCAAACGCACAGCACATATATTAGGATTTAAGAAAACGCTTAAGTCCAAACCTTGGTCTGACGATGAGTGCAAGGCGAAGATCGAAGAACGTAAACGACTTAGAGTAATCCGCCACTTAGAAAGATATGCTGAAGTCTGCGCAGAAAGATACACGACAATTCGGAAAGATAAAACGAGACTTTTCAAACGCAAAAAAAAAAACGCCAATGGGAGAACACTCCGATCGAAAAAATCATAGTAAATGCCAGATCAAAGAACATCAGAGGTATGTATACCCGCATAGATTAAATTAGAAATGGCTACCGAGGGAGAGCCAAAATAATTCGAGACACAAACGGTTGCCTGGTGACAGAAACAAACAACATAGTCACAAGATGGAAGCAGTACTTTGAAAACCTGCTCAATATGCGCACGAAGTTGAAGAGGCAATAAACCGATTGAAAAACAACAAGGCTCCTGCAGTCGATTGCATACCGGCAGAGCTTGTGAAGCATGGAGCGGAGGCAACCGCTAGAAAGATCCACCAACTCATCAAAACAATATGTGATAAGGAAGTCACTCCGGAAGAATGGAAAACCTCAATAGTCATCCCCATTTTCAAAAAAGGTGACAGATCTGACTGCAGAAACTACAGAGGAATATCATTGCTCCCAACTACATACAAAATACTAACAAATGTCATATTGGCAAGAATCATACCGTACGTAGGAGAAGTACTGGGAAGCTACCAATGCGGATTCCGTACGAACCGGTCAAGGAGCGATCAATTGTTCACAATAAGGCAATTGCTGGAAAAGAAGTGGGTATACGGAGAGTTGGTTCACCAACTGTTCGTTGACTTCAAAAAAGCCTACGACTTAGTCGCAAGGCAAATACTTTCCCATATTGTAGTTGAGCTGGGAATCCCAAAAATGTATCCCGCCTTCATTCAAATTTGCATGAACGAAAACAAAGGGCGAGTTAGAATAGAAAACCACCTCTCAGAACCATTTGAAATCCGGGACGGACTGAAACAGGGGGATGGCCTCTCAGCATGTCTTTTTAACCTTGTGCTCGAGTATGTTATCAGAAAGGTATAAGACGACAACATTCCCGGATCATCCCTGAACGGGGCCACACAAGTGCTCGCATATGCGGATGACATCGCCATTCTGGGCGATAATCTAGAAACTGTAAGTAAAAACTGTGAAATCATCATGCAAACGGCAGAAAAGGTGGGCCTAGAAATAAATGAAGACAAAACAAATAATTGATTACGGCGTGAGCAGGTGGACCTCGGGGAACACACATAAACGTCCGAGGCAAGATATTTGAAAAAGTTAAAGAATTTAAATATCTGAGAACGATACTGACGGCCAGTAACGAAACGACGAAGGAAATTAACAAAAGACTGCATTCCGGTAATGCTAGTTGCCACACAGTTAGTAAACTGCTGAAATCCAAACTGTTGTCACGTAACATAAAGCTCCGTGTCTATAGAACCATAATCATGCCGATTGCTCTATACGGATGCGAGACATGGGCTCTCACAAAACGGAAAGAAAACAAATTCCGCGTATTCGAGGATAAACTCCACAGCCACGAATTGGAAGAGCTATAACGCAAACCTAAAATAGTGAGAGTAATCAGGTCGCGAAGATTAAGATGGGCCGCACATGTGGCGTGAATGGGCAACGACAGGACCGTGCGTAGAATTCTTGACGGTTGACCAGCGGGAACGAGACAGGCAGGACTGTAGCGTCGGAGTTGAGAGGACAATGTTAGGTTTGACCTTGAAGAGATCGGATCAGATGGTCAAGCATGGAAGGAGAGTGCACAGAACAGGGAACGATGGCGGAGTCGACCCGATGAGAGCATGAACTTCCGGATTCCTACAGGCCAATAAATACTAGTAGTAATAGTAATAAAACTATTTAAACCTAGTAGAACTTAAATCTAACAAAGACTGAGTTAGCTTTAACTAACCCTAGCTAAAGCCTGTCTAATAGTAATTAACACTATGGACCTGTGGATCAGGTACTGCCACACGCCCTTCGCCCCTTCGATCCCCAGTCTGTTGACAGCCAGTCGGCCAAAAAGGTTCCATACAGCAGGACCCGCTCCCGAACTTTTATCGGCCAGTCTCAGCCCAGTCGAGCCACCAGTATATATTTTTTTTTTTAGGTCTTACGAAATTAGTTTTGTCTTTTTTAGATATGCTCGCGCAGAATCTTAGGATGATATTTCCATCACCTATGCTTGTTGGCACATACTTAATTATTTTCCCAGTTGCTCGTCTTGTCACCCGATATATAATTGGTACGTTTGTGGAATCTGATAGGTAGCTATGAGCATACAAGTATAAAAATGCTTCAGGTGGTATGTCTCCACTTTCCAATATATATCTGAAATGCTCAGGGTTAGGATAGAACAATCCTTAGATTAGTTCATTGTCGTTCACATCTGCCGAGCGAACGAAATGATTTCTCACAACGATCAGAATTGTATTATCAGTTCTGGACACTCATATTGTCTCTTATTGGTGTAGTGACGAAAGTACCAATACTCGCTTCTGTACATTTCCAGACAGGCTCAAGGCATTTTCTTTCAAATATTCTTAGCTTTTCCATATTCGATGGATTAACGTTCTACCATACTGCACTCACATAGGTCCAAATTGGACGAACAAACGCCTGGTAGCAAATGCTCTTCACATCGGATCTTAGATAGTTTGAATAGAAAAGGTTCTTGAGGGACATAAATGACGCCCCCGCCCTCTTGAATTGTTCATTTATGTGTTCACCGTAGTACAAATATTTGTCCAAATGAACACCCAGATATTTAACAACATTCTTTGACTCGATCCGTATTCCATCCGTATTAATTTTTTTTTTTAAATACTTCCAATTACATCTGAAGTCCGAATTTCCCTGTCTTATTCGGGTGCGGAACAGGTGGTTTCACATTTTGCAAAGTGGATGCTAAGTTTCCAATCGGCTCAAAATTCTTGGAACCTGTCCAATTTTTTATAGGTTTCCTTGAATTTCCTCCATTTTTGCACCGCTTGCGTACAGCGTAACGTTGTCAAGTAAAGCTATTGAGTTTTTCAATTCTCTTAGTACATCAGATGTGTATGTATATTAAAAAGGTACGGTGCAGTTACTGTGCCATGTAGGAGACCTGTGGGGGTTTCTCTATTCTATATGAGAAACAGCCCACAATTCCAACCACAATTCCTACCTAATTTCGACCGCCTTACAGCGCGTCAAATCAACCCCATTTCCCCCTACTTACCTGTTCACCTGCAAAGCATGTCACCACACCAAGGACACATAGCTAAACTCATTGTAACACGCAGACAATGCATAAATGAGTTTAGCTTACCTTTCTTGCCATACGGCAACTCGTGTCCATGTCGATTAGCGACAACCAAATCGAGCCGGACGAAGTTGTCGCATCATTGCAGAACCGCTGGGGAAATTTATCAAAACATTCGATTGAATCACGTGATAATATTTCCCTAGCGTTACTTCGGCTTTCCTCCAGACACTTCATTCGCTGGGGATCAATGTTCTCTTTTTGCAGGTGAATATCATCAGCTCAATTCCCCTCTCTTTCGCAGTTCTGTCTTCGTACAGATCAATGTACACTGAACTCACCATACTACCGAATCAGGTCAATGGGTTCCGCTCAGAACTACATTGATTCATGCACATACAACCAAATCCACCCCAAGATAATCGTACAAGGTGTTTCTGTTCTCTCATTGTCGCGCTCTCTTCGATCGTCAGTTTACCGATGTAACCTACCACACATCGAAGAACGTGGTAATGAGAGAGCAGAAGTATGTTCTCTTTTGGTTCTATCCAATTTCTTCCCTTTTCGAGTAGTCGATTAACGAGATTATCAGGAGGAGATTGTGTCGCTAACCCCCGCCGCGTGTGCATGCTTATGCACACGCTTGTCCGCGAAGATTAACTGTTTTTCGGGTAACAGGCTAACGCACCTCGAGTGCCTAAGAACGTCGTACTTATCAAAATGTTAATTAAAAACACAGCCGCGATGGCGCAACAAAATCAAAAAAAAAAAGAAACATTTATCCAACCAACAAACATCAGTGTGTTATTTATTGTTCCTGTTATCCTGGGTGGACTATCCTCGCAACCGCGAAACATCGTTGGGAGATATAAGGAACCCATGCCATACGTTGGCACTACACTTATACCCCCACAGACCATTTATAACATTAAAAACTTTTGTCGTTGTAGATTTCCCATCTGTTACGATGAATTTTTTGTCTTAGATCATAGACGTGATCATCTTTATTAGATATTCTCTCGACAGGTGTGAGTTACGTGGAGTTTTTTTTTTTTTTTTTTGAATACCAAATCTACTGACACCATTAAAGTTAATCAAGAATAGGCAAGATCTATGGGCTACAACGTATGGCCGCCAAAAACACGGGAAAGTGGAATACCCAGAACAATGAGAATTTTTAGATTCAATTACTACTGTTGACGAAACCTGGACACACTGCTCGACATACGAACCTAAGGCAAGGGCTTGTCAGCGGCAGCATTTGAATTTACTTAATCCGATAAAGTTCTAACAAATATTGTCTGCCTACAAGATAATGGCTAATAGGTTCTGTGATGGTGGAACAGTTGAGGGAATTTATGTCGACACCGCCACGCTGTTCACCACTTCATGGGCCGTTCAAAACAACAGAAGAAAGAAAATAGTGTGCCTTAAAGATGACAACGGTCGCCCTTATCCTCCGTGCTACGGTCGATCTCCTGGCTCAATTTAAATGGGGTATGCTCCAGCTGATGATCTAAAATTCGGAAATAATCATCTACTTCCTGAGTTGAAATAATATCGTAGTGGAATAAATTTCCATTTCGAGTCAAGAGACAAGTTTGAGCGCTACCCTCGGGAAAATTCTGTCTTAGAGGCATACGAAAAATGCCTAAAGCTTCTTAAATTTATATCGACCATTTTCATTGATGTACAAGTAACTATTCTGTTCTATATGAAAAAAGAACAAAAATGGAGACTTTATTATATGGGCAAGTATCATGTAAGTTATTTTTCCCGACACTTTCCTAGCGTCTAATAGTGGTTTTAAGGTATTAGATGCAAGTCTTACTCTACCGAGTTTATTAAACTAGAATCTATTTAGAAATGTGTGCCCAAGTACTTCATTTCAAATGCAATAAGGTTGGGCAGTTATTTATTTTCAGCGTAAGTAATTTACTTTTCTTTACCACGAGTTGGTGGGCTTTTTTGCTGGAGTTTCTAAAGAACGTTAACTCACACTTATTAGTGGTTACATTTAGTCGCCACTTCTTAAAATAGTTTTCCAGAAACAAGAGTTTTCTCTCAACACGGTAAAACTTAGCCTCAACTTACTAGCTATTATTGTAGTGTCCTCAGGATCCAAGTTGTACTGGGGTCTGAAAGATGAAAGTCCTCAACATATATATATTACAGGCGCGACCAAATCGTAGTCTTTGGGGAGCAGCTAATGAAAATGCGAAAGAATCCCATTTCTTCGATCCAACGAAAACTGATGAGCTTCGTGTGTATGAAAAAGCCAAAGTTGGATACCTAAGATTTATGAATTTGGATATAATGCCATCGTATAAATAGAGTTGGTAGGTCTTCAAGGTCAATATTGCGGCTGATAGCTCCTTTTTTTATTCCTAAGAATTTATAAAATCTTATTTAAAAGAATAAGTAAGGATATTCAATTGGGTTCTTTTTTCACGTTTCTCCATTAAAGTGGTTTAAATGATGCATTAAATCTCTTTTAAAGACTTTTCCAATGCAAGCAATGAAAACGATGAACATTTTCAATGTTTCTTGACACTTTTGATTTTGCTGTAGATACAATTTTAGTTTCCTTCCAAATATTTGGAATGTAACCGTTGTTCATACATTAGCGAAACATCGAAGACAAAACAAGATCAACAAAAAAATTGAAATTAGAAAAATCTCAATAAATTTTTTGCTGTTTAGAGTACTTCTAAAAACATTCACTTTTTCTATATTGCTGGGTTTAAAGAAGAAACACTTGTAATGGTTGCCCAAATTCGATTGCTTTGAACACGTTTATTACAGTGATAACTTCTCTTTCAAGATTTTGGTCAAACGTCGTAATCGTTCCAAAATAAGTTGAGCCCCAATTTCCTTATTCCTTAGCTGAGGTTGATTATGGAAAAGTGTATTGGAAATATACGTCCCAAAATATATTCCTTCTGTTATCCAATTTTTTTTTTTTTTTTTTTTTTTTTGGTTATGGTAAAAGGTGATAGTTTTATTTTTTCTAACCTGCAATTAAACTCGTTATTTAGATTTAGATTCACTTATATATTGGTGGTAACTATTGAGGCCTTTTGTTTTCAGATATCTTAAAATCTGAAGAGTACTCAGTGCGGAACCAGTTTTGGACAAAATAGAAGTCAGTGCCAGATGATGGATCTCCCTTTTCTTAAAAGTGTAGGAGGAAGGCCATCTTAGCTAGAGAGTTTGATTGTGTTCAGTTCTTTGAGTGAATGAGAAATAGTAAGAGTTCAACGGCGAATTTGACTCGACCTGCCTTCGCTTAAATTAAAGTGGAGCTGATAGGATATCTGACTATATTGAGATTGCTGCCTAACCCTCAGAAGTAGATTCGTTTTCTGTACAGTGTTAATGACTCACCTATTATCAATCAACTATAAGCAAAGGACTGAATAATTACATAGAGGTTTTAACGCTGTACATTAATGTATAGAAATGTCTACAATCTGTGTATTTTTTTTTTTTGGTTTTAAAAATTATAATTTTATTTTCGATGCTAAGCTTTGACTTTCTACACACTAATGGATACATAACTCTTACGACTTTGTTTATTTTGTCAATTGTGGTAGTGATGTGTTTTTGAAAGATAAGTTTTTTATCTAGATTAATACGTAGATATCTACAGTCTTCGGATCAATCAATATCAACTGCACACGTACTGAGTTTAGTGCCATTTGGTAGGTAGCAGAGTTTCCTACATCTCGAAAACCAGACAGCTTGTGTTTTATTACCATTTATTTTTATTTTCCATTTCCTGTAATACACTGCTAGTTTGTCAAGAGCTGCTTGCAAAGAGTTGTAGACATTAGTGAATAAGGCACCCGAAGAGAAAATGGCCGTATCATCGGCAAACATAGCTACCTGAATGTTTTCACCTAGACATGGTAAATCTGCGACAAACAATGTAAATAATATGGGACCGAGGACCGAGCCTTGGGGTACACCATAGTGGATTTGGTGAGTAGAGGATATGTCGGTTCCTATACTCACAACATATTTTCTCGAACGAAGAAAGCTCTGGATAATTTTGATAAACGGTATTGACAGCTTAAGTTGTAGTAGCTTATAAATTTAGGCATCGTGCCATACCGTATCAACGGTTTTTTTGATGTCAGGAAGAACCAGTCCCGTTGACTCCTTGTCGATGAATTTACCAGCTATGTGGTTTTTAATGCGCAAGACTTGGTGGATTGTGCTGTGACCACTACGGAAACCGAACTGAGAGTTTGGTAAGATGTTATTGGCTTCCACAAAACGATCAATCTTTTCCTTAATGATTTTTTCTAAGAGCTTACTCAGACAGCTAAGTAGACTAATAGGTCTGTATCTTTCGGGGCTGTTCTTTGGTTTGCCGGGTTTCGGGATAGGTATTACTTTTGCTGTTTTCCAACAGTCCGGAAAATAACAATTCTTAAGACAAGCGTTGAAAATGAACGTTAAATAGTTACTTGCAGCAGGTGGAAGTGCTTTGATTAATTTGTTGTTAATATTATCGAGACCCGCAGCCTTTTTTGATTTCGATTTTTTTTTATTAATTCTTTAACTTTGCTAATATTAGTGGCGTAAGTACTTTCAACTGGTGTTTGAGAAAGTACATGGACAGTGTTAGCAACTTCAGCTTCAGTGTACGCGTCGCTTAGATGCATAGATATGGAGTGGTTCTTACTAAACGTGTTAGCAAGTAGGTTCGATTTCTCCACTGAAGAAATAAACAACTTGTCGTGAACTTTAAACAGAGGAATACTTGACCCTCTCTTTTTCATAATTTTTGATATTTTCCAGAACGGTTTGCTTGCTTCGTCAAGAGAGGAAAGGTGTTTATTCCAACACTTGTTCCTATATGTTGAAATTTCGTTTTTAATGATATTATTTAAGACTTTAACATTAACTAGAAAACAATCGATTCTATAACGCAGCCATTTTATTCTTTCAGAGTTTCGTAGCCTAATCAGATTTAAGATATTTTAAGGGAGCGGTGCCTTATCAACTGGAGCAGTGGAACATTTAGGTATCGCAAGATCGGCCGCTCTATTGATAACAGAAACAAAATTGTTACATAGGATATCAATGTGCTCGCTGCAGGTTATAGAATTTAGGCTGGTATCACCTAGAACCAAGTTTGTGTTTATATATGATTTATAACAATTCCAGTTGGCGGCGGAATAGTTGTGGTATAAACTGGTACGATTTATAACTACTGTATGATTCACTGTGAGGCTGATCGGAAGGTGGTCTGAACTTAATGCATTTAGAGTTAATGGTACTGTGAGTAATTTGGAATATCAGTGATATATAGATCGAGAGTTGATGCGTTCTTGTTAGCACTCGCTGGGATACAGGTGGGGAGAAGTGGATAAAGTATAGAAAAACGGGCTGGATTCAGTAACATTTAGTAAAATGTTACCCCAGCAGTTTGCCCTAAGACAATTCCGACTTTCCAGTGTTGACTCTATACAACTTTTGCAGATCCCGCTTAAAGTAAGAAGATTTCTCAATGTTTCCATTTCCTCCAGGGAAATAGACCGAAAAAATACTCACCTTGGAGTTATCACTTAATGTTACATCTGTACTAATTTCCTCAATTAACTTAAGGTGCAATGAAGGACGCAAGGTATGTTCTATACATTTTTTCACAACAATGGCGACACCTCCACCACTAGCATGTACCCTGTCTAGGCGATAACATATGTAATTTTGATGTGAGAAAGAAATGTCTTGTTTGAGCCAGGTTTCTGAAACAAGTGCAATGTCAATATTAAAATTTATCAAGAAACTAAAAAATGCACGCTTTTTGTTTTTGATGCTTCTCGCATTCCAAGTTATGATGTTAAGAGAGTTTCTTAACATGTTTTTTCCGAATGTATATACTTAATAGCTAATGAGAAAATGACGTTAAATTGGTCAACTTTAGTTTGACAAGCACTAAGCTTGGTTACAACTTCATTAAGAAGAGAGTTTATCTCGCTAAATGAGAATAAGTTATCATTAGTTATAGTTTCAGACGGATTTTTCTTCGTGTGTGTCGTATCACTGTTGGAAGGTTGCTGGGTTTGATGGAGGCCAGAAGCCCAGGTGGATGAAGGAAGTGAAGGTTGCCGCACAGATCGCGGTAGCGGGGGAAAATTATCAATGGATAATTGGTCGGGCAGTGGCTGCTGTTTGTCACTCGGAGGCTGTAGGAACGTTGTATTTCCTGTACCACGTCCACGTGGGGATAATTTGCGGCGAATGTCTATGTACTGCTTTCGGCTAATGCATTCTGGATCGGTGGATTTATGTGGCCCACTGCAATTTGCACACTTGATGACCTCATTCGTTTTGCAGTCGGATGTTTTGTGGTTTCCCGAACAGATTGCACAGAAGCTATTTATGTGACAATGCATCGAGCCGTGACCGTAAAGCTGGCAATTGTGACATTGTGTGACCTTACCTGGATGATGTTTTTTAAAGTCCCAGCAAACGATGGTTTGGAACAATGTGGAGAAGTTACGTTTGAGTTCATTTAGTTTTATAGTACCGCGTTGGATGTAAACAATGTACAAGTAGTGTTTCTACAAGGCTTTTGTTGTTGAATCCATGGTGATGGTTTTAACATCTAAGCACTTGATCCCGAGTGCAATTAGTTCATTTTTCACTATATCGTTGCTAATCAAGTCTAATCCGGATAGCACTACCTTTAATGGGCGATTTTCCTTACGCGAATGGGTAAAAAACTCACATTTTAACCGTAAGACTTCAGTTCTAATTTTGTTATATATGTCTATTGTTGGGGCACATATTTTTTGTCCAAGCGATATATTTTTAATTAAGTAGTTGTCTATTTTAATGTTACTCAAAATATTACGGACTTTAGCACTAGTTGATTTTAACACCATAATTGGCGGAACGGTTTCTTTAGTAACTTCAGCGCACTGATCAACGTTGGTCGACTCCATTTCGGGTGAGTCCTCCATCAGACTTTGAAGTGGTTGGAAAAAGTTGGTGTTTGAACACATTTTGGATTTCTCTAGCACTGTATTATTCACTTTTGTAAGTTTATCGGGAGGAGTTTGGCCTCCAATACCGGGGTCGTAACGCAACCGTTTACGCTTAATTTTGTTTAACACACGTGGCCCAGGGGCCATAACTTAACGGTTTTAACACTTGTTCAAATTTTATGTATGCGGAAAACGAGGCAAAGAAAACAAAAAAACAATATAATGGGTTGTGACAATTGTTGTTAATATAACAGTAGAAGTAATTACTGAGAATAGCACGAGCAAGACTGTAAGACAAGTTCTCGGCTTGCAAGTCAGTCAGGTACTCGTAAGAATTAAAATGTGTGAATTGCAGTCATCTTTTTAAATTTTTTTTATTTAGTGTTCTATTTATACAACCGGAACCCTTACTTTGATCATTTCTGTTTGAAAATGCCGACTGTATAAACATGATCTAGAATCATACGTAGGATGCTTTACTTATAGAGTGTGACTTAAAATGCAGCTGCTGAGTGAAACTAATAATTGTTGCCATATTTCCCGATTAAAAGTAGTCCAATATTTCATAAATTGGGTAGTGCCTCCTGATTAACTATAAGGGACAAGCGCAGTTCTTAATTCTCTGCAAAGAGTATCCTATTTTGTATAATATGAATCATAATTTATCAATTTAATTTTTTTTTTCTGTAATAGATAGTTGGATCAAATTTCATGTCATTATCTTCATTAGTAAAATAGTTATCGTTGTGTTTTTTGAACAAAGAATTGGGATTAAATTTTGTGGGATGATGAAATTCCTGCTGCAGAAACATTGAAAATGTGCTAGAAAGGCTTCGGTTACGGAAGAAAATAGAAGAATACGAATAGCATAAAATGTTCAAAGAAGGTCTAGAACTCTTTGAAGATGAACCACATACGAGACGATCACAGACATCAACTGAAACACAACTCTTCGAGGAAATCAATCATTGGCATTTCACAATTGTGAAAGATGTTCTGCGGTTGAAAAAGAGTAAAAACTCTATTGGTACCCAAAACATTGCTTTTTTTTTTGCTAAAAATTAAACCAATATCGTTCTGCATTCGTCATATTCACCTGATTTAGCACTATGTGACTTCTACCTATTTCCCAATTTCAAAAGATCACTTCTAGGACACCGTTCCAACCCGACTGGGAAGGTAAAATCCAAATTGATGCACGAGTATATAAAATGAAACGATGTAATACCTTACAGTGCTGCCCCAGACTAGCTTTGGTACAAATTTTCCTATCGTATTATTGCTTTATTTGTCTATTGGTACCTACAAGAAATATATGCATTATCCTTATCATTTCTTTGGATGAATACTTTGGGTCAGCATTTCGTTTGTTATCCAATACTGCACACATTGTCTATAAGATGCCAGTGATATGAGTTCCTGTGATCGGAAAAGCAGCGCCGTTTTTTGATAAGTGAAGAACCCCAGGCAAGAATGTGAGAGGGTTCAATGGGGATTGCCCTTGAGGGAAAGTGTTTACATATGTCTAGACAACCTGAATATTTAAGGCGATATTACGTACATGGAAGAGAAAAGACCAACTATCGTTTATTTTTGACATCATCCATGATATTGAAAAAGAATTCCATGAATTTATGCCTTGGGCAATTACCATACGCTTTTACTATATTTTAAAATAATAGGTTTTTCGTAAGACGGCGTTCTTAAGGGCACACCTAGGGATCATTATAGGGCAAAGTGCTCGTGAACTTTCCTTTAAAGGCAATTCCAGAAATGTTGGCATAACTGCGATTTCTCGCAAGGGCCATACTTTAAGAGCAATGACATTGATTTGGAAATTTTAATAAATATTTTAATATTATTACGTAAATCCAAATCATATATGTACCCAGTATTACGAAATGCAAGTTCCTTGATGAGTTTGATATCTAGTCACCATGTATTTTGACTGTAACACCAAACAGGCTAAAAGTGATGTATTTATATTCAAAAGATCAATAAACACAGCTATAGCATTTGGGATGATAGTGAAGAACGTGTAAATTCGAATTGACGCTATGACAGTTAGAATCACCAAAAATTGAACCAAAACGCAACATATCAGGATACTGGCCGTGTTTCGAATTCTGATGCATTTTCTTATTCGATTTTCGTTCGGTATTCTTCTTCATTTGCTTGTGTATTCTGTGTGCATCTGTTAGAAATGCTACACTACTCCCTCCTCAGTAACTTTGTTATGATCAGCTTCGTGTGCGAACGACGGAGCGAACGAGAGAACGTCGGAGCAGGCGAGTGTGTCTGGTGCTCTCTGCGGAAGTCGTGATCGTGTCGTGAAGTTCTGTTTACTATGGGAAAGTGTGTGCTGTGTGTATAGATCACATCGGGGTCACTAATTATAGAGTTTGGGATGATAGTGAAGACCGTGTGATTCGAACTGACGCTATGACAGTTACAATAACAAAAAATTGAACCAAAGCGCAACATATCAGGCTACTGGCCGTGTTTCGAATTCGATTTTTAAACTCAAGTACATTCAACTGATGTGGAATTGTTATGTTATCGCTATGGTATACGGCTTTGATGCATTTTCTTATTCGATTTTCGTTCGGTGTTCTTCTTTATTTGCCTGTGTATTGTGTGTGTATCTGTTAGAAACGCTACACAGCCAACATAGGATATCAACTATATTGATGATGATCAGGACAAACGCCAGTTAACACCGGCCAGACACCTTGAACAAAAAAATTTAAATTCAACAATTAAGCACGGAGGCGGTTCGGTAATGGTCTGGGGATGTATGGTGTCATCTGGAGTTGGGAACCTCGTCTTTATTGACAGTACAATGAGAAGATTTTAAGAGACAATTTGCCAAGTAGTGTTGCGAAACTGGGTTTAAGTGATTCATGGGTCTTCCAACAAGACAACGACCCCAAGCACACATCGAAAATAGTCAAGGAATGGTTACTTTACCGTACACCTAAGCAACTGGATCACCCTCCGTAATCCCCAGACTTAAACCCCATCGAGCATTTGTGGGAGTATCTGGATAAGCAGATCAGAAAGAGGAACATTTCAGACAGAGAGTCACTAAAGTCAATTCTAGTTGAAGAGTGGCAAAAAATCCCAACCGAACAAGTAACTTTCGATGGAAATGAACTCAATAAAACTTTTAATCAATTAGTTATGAGTTGTAAAGAAAACAAAATAAATTTAACGGTTGTTTTCCCGATAAGCGGAAAGTTGTGCAGTATGTGTGGCAAGTTGTATACTTTTTTTGACGCTTTAAACTGAAATTTTTTTTTTAATTTTTTTATTGTATTTTTACTTCATTATTTTCTGTTAAGTTTTATATGGCAATTCATTGAAAATAAACTACCTTAAAAAATAACATATGTATTTTACTAAAAGATCGGGGTGTAAAAATGCAGTTCAATGCTGTACACTTTCTTTTGACGCTCACAGTACATGCTGCTATTCATGATGGTCCGCCTTTAGAGGTTAGTATCGAGGTACAGTCTAGAGGTCGCAAAATTAACCTGGAAGCAATTTACAAAGTTTAGTTATAATGTATAGATACTGTTACACTTTTATTGTGTAAAACTTTTATTGCACTTAATATAAATATTAAAATATCTAGTGATAATTAGGGAACTAACATGGTTGCTGTACTCCCGGCAATCGCTCATTGGGGAAGGTTCGTGCGGCTCTTCTGTTGAATGTTTCACGTACTCTCTTTCGCACGTTTCACCACCGAACGAAAGAGAGTACTTGTGGGTTTTGAATGCTTTATTTTTAGTTACTTTTTTTTCTTTTAAGTCTAAGAATTTATCCTTTTAGCTACACTAATTATCTAAAGTCTTGGTTTAACTTTATTCTTTTAATTTCACTAACTAACAATGTTCTGGTTAAATTAAATTTAGCCTTTTAGTTTCACTAATTATCTAAAGTCTTGGTTTAACTTTATTCTCTTAATTTCTCTAACTATCAATGTTCTGGTTACATTAAATGTATTCTTTTAGTTTCACTAATTATCTAACGTCTTAGTTTAATTTTATTCTTTTAGTTTCACTAATTACCTAAAGTCTTGGTTTAACTTTATTCTTTTAATTTCACTAACTATCAATGTTCTGGTTAAATTAAATTTATTCTTTTAGTTTCACTAATTATCTAAAGTCTTGGTGTAATTTTATTCTTTTAGTTTCACTAATTATCTAAAGTCTTGGTTTGACTTTATTCTCTTAATTTCACTAACTATCAATGTTCTGGTTAAATTAAATTTATTCTTTTAGTTTCACTAATTATCTAAAGTCTTGGTTTAACTTTATTCTTTTAATTTCACTAACTATCAATGTTCTGGTTAAATTAAATTTATTCTTTTAGTTTAACTACAGATACTAATACGACCTCTCCACACGACGACTCACAATAAAATATTCGACACCACTGACAATCCAACACTGACTCTCTGAGCCAACCAACAGGTACTTTTCTACGATCACCCATTCTCGATCGCACCCTCATCCTCATTTTCTCATATTCCCCCCCCCCCCCCCCCCCCCCCCCCCCCCCCCTTAAGGTGAATAAACTCATGCGAATTCACCCAACAGTCAATGACAGACGAGTATGGGAAAACGCAACGGAGAGCATGACAACTTTAGGGTTGCTTAGCTTTCGCTTGCAACGAAATCGAAACCAATTAGGTAACGGCATGATCCCGTTTCATGTTTGAATTGCTCTCAGAGTACATAACCAAAATTCACTCCGAGAAGGGGAAATAGGGTAGGTGGAAAAGTAAGCTTCTCATACTTTTCACTTGACTCTGGGTTTTTGATCCACAGCAAATGGCCGTGTCTAGCGAGGTCAACGGACGTTGCTGATGGTTGGGCTATTATCGGCGTCTGTATAAAAAGCCAAAGGAACGCGATAAGCCAAGCCGCTTCTCTATGTAGCAACAGCGTCGCTTACCCACGATTTGCTGTTGCTAACCGGGCATGAGATTTCTGATTTCCGATAGGAAATCTCATGGGGTATATCAAAAAATGTTGCCTTTTCAGGCCGACATATAAATGCGAATCAATTTAATGATTCGGGGGGGTGTTTTAATTTTGTAATAAATGCGAATCAATCACGCGGGGGGGGGGGGTTAATTCTGTAACAATACTTAGTTATTAGTTGAACCTGCTTATAGTAAAAAATATGAAAAATTGAATATTTGAAATTTTGAAAAACAAAACGTTATTTCGTCATTTTTTCGCTTCGTTTTTTCCTTTAAAAAAGTACATTCAAAACGTTTTTTTTTCTCCGAAAGGTGGTTTAACTAATACATAATTTAATAACAAACTATCATCATGATCATCATCGGCACTACAACCGGGAACTGGTCTTGGCCTTATTTAGCAAGTCCTGAGGCTTGTTAAATTTTCCATAATGATTTGTTTTTTCAGGGCAAGGTCATTAGTCTTGCGCCAGAGGCTCACCGACGGGGAATCGAACCCCGGTCTCCCGCCTAACAGGCGGGTATACTAACCACTATACTATCGAGGAGCCAATAACAAACTATACAATTCTATATTGTAGTGATCAAATACTTATTTTTCGAGTGAGACTGTACGCCATATGAAAAAAAAAGACACTTATCGACATAACGCATTTAAAAAAGCTGTCCACGTTGTAGGTAAACTGTAGTGCCCTCCGTTTCACATTTGTAATGTACGAAGGACCTCAAATTTCGTCTTGAAAATTTGTTAGCATATTTCTGAATGTATATAGCGTCTAATGTGGTTTCTTTCCTTAAGCTCCATAGCATCAATCTCACTGAGGATTTCTCGGAAACTGTCACGAAATCGCATGCCGCATCGATGTTTTCTGTGGCTATAACATCATATAGATGCCTGTACATTTTTACATCTTTCTTTCGTGAATCGCACAAACTTGCGTTTTGCATAAACGATTATCAACACAAACTTTTTTCAGGAAATTAAACATTTTCTCAATTTTTTAAACAAATTCACTATTCAATTCTTGCTCTTTATACAATTTTGACCGATGCACGAACACCACTAGCAGCTAATGTGTTATATTTAGGTTTACACTACATAAAACAATCAACACCCGACAGATGAGCGATTGACGATTATTTTGGGATAGAAAATGTATATATACATATATATATATATATATATATATATATATATATATATATATATATATATATATATATATATATATATATATATATATTAATTTTGTAAGAAAGGAAATGCTTGATCGTTGTGAAGGCCATACCATCTATAACACTTTCCGTGGAACTATAGACGACATGATTATAATCTTTGTGGCGCTTCGGACCAAGATGCGCTTCATCAAGAACAGCTGCGATGGACGCATACCCAAAATAATTTTCAAATTGTTGTATCATCTATTTATCTTTTGAATGATTAAAACAATTTGATTAAAAATATGTTTATCGTATATTTTTTTTAAGACTTCGAGTAACTTTAAGCTTAAGAATAAATGCATATGAGTTAGAGTATTAACACCAACCCGTGGTTAACCCATCAATCCTACCCGCATTTTCAGCGAATTTTCTGCCACCTTACTCACAGACATCTAATATTCAGCTTGGCTTAAATAGAATATGTTATAAGCCGTCTTATTCGACCTTCTGTAGCGTATTGAAAATTTACAGTCTTGCAAACAATCAGAGAGGGAAAACAGCATCTAAATCCCACGATACGAGTACATTATTTTATATATGTACTTATAGCGTTTGAAATAATAGTGAAGAAGATCGTGTGATTCGCACTGACGCTATGACAGCTCGAATCACGACAAAAATTTTACCTAAGCGTTACACACCAGGCTACTGACCGTGTTTAGAATTTGATTTCCAAACTCGACTATATTCCACTGATTTGAATTATTTTTATTTTATCGCTTGGTATACGGTTCTGATGTATTTTTCTTATTCGATTTTTCGTTCGGTGTTCTTCACTATTTTTGCTTGTGAATTGTGTGTATCTGTTATAGTTGCCACATACTCGTGTGTATCTACACACAGCAAATTCACTAGACCGACGGCTACAGATTTCGTAAACTCCTCTGGATCGAATTCAATTGGGGTAGACCCAACTACTCATTCAACAGTTTCTACAGTCAGGATAACTCATCCAGAAAATATAGCCAAACGATAAACATATAAATATTCCAGATGAAGGATACAAATGGTAATCCTTTTGCAGTTATCATGCTTTATGAAATGAATAATGCCCCATGGCCCGCGAATTATTATTTTATTTTGCTGCCCCATAGAACGCTGTTGGTTTTTGTAATTTTTCACCCTCGCCATATACCAAACATCCTCCAAGGGGTTTTAGCTTGCCTTTTTTTTCCTTTTGTTTGTTTGTTTTGTTTTTAGTTTTGTTTGTGCTGCAAACGCGAATACATTGAAATGTGTGATTGGTTGGAATCAATTTTCGACAAAGCCAGATGAATTGGGTTAAAATTTTATATTACGACAAGGATAATGTATGCAATTTGAGACGGAAGAAGAAAAGAAAGTACAGTGAGCACGTATACATATACCAAATGGGTATCTTTTTGTTCGTTTAGATATCATTATTTATTTATTGTTATTATTATTATTATTTTGTCTGGCTCCATGCTAGCTGGTGAATTATAACTCATAAGCTGGCGAAAGCTTTGGATTTTATTGCCTGTCTCGTTGTGACATAGTCGCTTTTTTCGACTCAATATGCACCGATTTGATTTTGGGGCGATCGCCTGTCCACCAGCTACCTTAACAAATGCGTCCAATAAAAGTATACGAGCTATGATTCCGTGACGAAATAAAATTCAAACATGCTGTGAATTATTATTCGTCTTTGCTATCCTCTCAATAGTGCGGTATTTTTGTTATTGTTCCAATGGCACCGTAAAAAAACGTACCCATCCGATGTGACACAGTTGGACAGCATACGGACGAGGGAATTACCCTCAAGCCTCTATAAAAGCTCGTACACAGGAAAGGACGATGTGATGAAATTTTTATTACCAATCGAACAATAAGTTTTTTTGTGTCTAAATACTGGATGCATCTGCTCCTTTGGTTGGTGGCTCATTCCTACTACAAGTTGTTGGTCGAGCGCACATACGGACTTGGGCTTACGCTTGTTTAAATTTTTTCGATGTCGACACAAAATTACGAGTTGCCATGATTTATTCGAATTGATGCCCTTGGACTGTGTGATCAGTACATGATGGTTCACCTCATCAAAAACCTACGATAAAGGCATGCTGGAAAGGAACTTTAGCTTAGCCGATTTGTATGTTATCAACATTTTCTAGTAATAGACAAAATTTTATATTTCAATAAATTGCACCGTCCGATATTTTGTCCTGTGAAGTCTTTTCCCTCGAACCACTATATGAATAGTACAATAGACTCGAATAAATCCATTTTAACCTGTATAGGCAAAGAGAAAGCTGTTTGAATGAACACATCCAATTCATAAAAACAAAATTCATTGTTTTTTCTCGCGAATGTAGCTGGTTCCTAAGTTTTCATTCGGTAACTTCTTAAGAAGTAAGACTAAAAAAAAAATTATTTTTAATGATGCTGGCGAAGGGGAACAATTTTAAGAAGAAGAGTTTTGCGGATGTGTGTGTGGGGGTGAGGAAGTATGTGCGCCAAGACACGGGCGCCTGGTTCACTTCCTTCCCACCTTTCTATTTCTGTGTGTCTCAGCAAGTACCGCTTTTCCTTGTCTCCCCACCTTCTGCTGACAATGTTAATACAAGTGAAAGGGGACAATGAGCGCAGATGCGTTGTCCACGAACAATGGATTACGACGTTACGCCACCGACGAAGGGAAGAAGGAATAAAACATGCCGGGTAATCGGATATAGGTTTTCTTTTATTTTGTTTAACACATGTAGTTCTTAATGGTTCGTTCATTTAACTTAACACAAATACTTTGGTTTTAATGATTACTTTAATTAGCTTAACGCGTGTAGTCTTTTTAATTTTCGTAAGGCAACCGATGCACTCAAGCGACAACCACTGACCCCTTTCGCAGATTAAATTCGACTTTATATGTCCGGAGCCGGTGGTGGTTGAATCTCGACTGACTAATAAGGGAAAGAAAAAGTTCATCGCGTCGTGGCAGTGGAGTCATTGCTAAATTATCTCACTGCCACTTACTAGGAACTTGAGAAGGATTGATATGCTCGCGTAGGGAGTTCAGTTCCAGCGAATCCTCGCCGTATAAACTGAGGTGGATTCGTTGGTTGTGTATACCGGGAAATTGGCATAGCCAAGTAGGATCGGGGGTCTTGATCGTTGTGATTGTTACGTGGAAAATTAGCTATTGCTTGGTCGCAGACGAGAAGTATGATTTAAGGAGGAAATGGACCGAAGTGGTTTTCGGGGAAAATTGGAATTGCTTGGGTGCGAGCAAGGAATATCGTTTAGATAAGATGTTAACCGAAGTAATTTCGGGGAAATGTATGCGGCTCGGTTTAGTTGGTGGCGATGGCTAATGTTCCGTTGTGGATTTGAATATGCGTTTTATTACAGCATATGCATTTCGGGTAAACTAAGATTTTTTGGTCGCAAAGAGGGAATAGCAATTAAGTAGAGAATTGACCGAAGCAATTTTGGGAAAATGTATGTGGAGTGATGTAATATTTCGTTGTAAGTTGGAATATGCGTTCATTACAGGATATGGTTTTCGGGGGAAATTAGAATTGCTTGGTCGCGAGAGAGGTATATGGTTTAGGTGAAGAATTGACCGAAGCAGTTTTGGGGAAATGTATGCGGGGATGATTTAGAATATATTCTGTTGAATTGTATTCTGTAGCGGGTTTGGGAGAGCGTTTATTGCAAGGTTAGGAATGTATGCTATTGCGGATTTTGCATGGGGAGTTGGGTTGAGGTGACGCGCTGTTAGTGGTCAAGGTTGGCTAGAATTGTGGGTTGGTTCTTCGTGCCATATAGAGAACCCCCACAGACTTGACAAAGTAGTCCAAGACCGGATCCCGGGTCTAGCGCCGATGATAATGAGTTTAAATTTAACAAGTGAAATAATATAAAGTGTGCTAAATAAAATGAACCGTGTGTTTCTTTAAATAGCAAGTGTGAGGTGTGGACTGTGAATATTACGTATTGTGTAACAACTTAATTTGTAACGCCCTGCTTCTCTGGAATTCGTACTTACTGCGAAGGGAGTTTGTCCAGAGTTTCCTTTAAAACAAAAATCAATAAATGTATGTTTCTAGTACTTTTTTATTTTCGTTGGCTTGTGGGTTTAATGTTGTGTGTCTGGCACGACACGGATTCACTTAATAACCCACTGCTCTTTTACGTTGTAAATTGTTCCGCCGAGGAAGAAAAAAAAAGCAAACGCACTGAATCAACCCTTCAAAACGATTACCACCGATGAAAATGTCTCTGCTTCGCCAAGGAAGAAAAAAATGAAACACACTGAAGGATACCTTGTTGATTAAAGTTTTTATTATTCTGTTTATGGTGTTTATCCTAAATTACAAGCACTCTTGGTAACTTTATATGAACCACGGATTTAAAAATTGTTAGTGTTTACAATGTTAAAGCGTTGCACAACGAGAAGGAAACAAACACAAATAGTCACACCCGGTTATATCCGACACGCCATAACACCAATTTCACGAGAACGGGCAACGAACGAGATTTTTCCAAGACTCAGCTTTGTAATACTGATCTTTTGTCGACTCTCAGGTAGGCACATTAATTAATGTTCCGACTAGGCACTTAAGACTCTCGACCGCGCTCCTCAAGGCTAAAAACTCCGTAGCACTTGCGCACACTTCAAATGTTAAAATCTGACTCTCTTTTTTTTTTTTTTTTACATTTCTGTATTTATTGACCATAAATGATTTGTTACAATAAGTAATACAGATAACTTATAATTATCTTAGCTTTAATCGTTTACACATACTTGCTAGTACATTTTTCAAACATTATTATAAAGTTACATATTTCATGGGTGGACAAGATAGGAGTAGGTGGGGCTTCCTGGAAAAGGTCAGAAAACCAGGATATAATTATTTACTTAACCTATAACTAATTTGCTTAACTTAACTTAACTCAGCTTATCCTAGCTTATCTAATTATTAAATCTATTATTATTACAATAAGTTAGAGTAGGGTGGGGCGGGAGGTATAGTGGTCGATGGGTAGGATTTGGGTTAGGGTGGGTACTATCAGTCGGGGATATGGGTTGGGGGAACACTTTCCGATTGGTCGTTGAAACGCAAGATATTAGAGAAGGGTTGTATATTACAATATTTAAACTGGTGAGGTGAGAGTTCAGTATTGTGGTATACAATCTCATTGGAGTTGTTGACCAACCTGCCAAAGGTGAAGAGGGTTCTGGTGTGGAGACAGTTCGGGTAGGCAGTTCGGTTGTCTGACGGAGTCGATGTGAGCGTATTTATTATCGGATTGGGATTATTGGGAAGATTTTCGATAAATTTGATGGACAGCTCGAGGAAGCGTCGATCTATACGTTCAATATTGGCGGCATAGTAGAGCGAACTACTGTTGTAATATTTGTGGGAGTTAGGATGTCGGTTGAGGCCAGTGATAAGTCTGAAGCATTTCCTTTCGAAAACGCGTAGCTTCTCCATTTGGGCGGGTGTAATATGGTACCATATCGGGCATGCATATGTGAGAGTGGGTCTGATTATTTGTTTGTAGATAAGTGATTTGACTATGGGAGAGAGACCATTCGGTTTGTACATGACTTTTCTGCAGAGGTTCAGTTGGGTTGTGGCTTTACGAATCGTATTTTTAATGTGGGCGGAGAATGACAGATTGTTGGTAAAGGTTATACCTAGATACTTTAAGGTTTTGGAGGGTTTAATTATATTGTTATTTATTTTAATTCTGATTTTATTATGGCAGCGAATAGTGTTGTTTGTACAACTCGCGTTTCTGCCTTTAAAAACTATGAGCTGAGTTTTGGTTAGATTTAGTTGAATTCTCCACTTGGTAAAGTAGGCTGACAGGATTGGGAGATATCTGTTAATACAGTTTCTTGCCTCCTTGACAAGCTTGTTGCTTGAATAAATTAAAGTGTCGTCGGCATAGTTGAGCATTGTTGTATTGGGTAACAGTGGCTGCGATGCGTCTGATGTATAAAGAAGGTATAGTAGTGGGCCGAGGATGGATCCTGGAGGAACTCCTGCGGTTATGCTATAAGGTATCGAGAGAGTTGAGTTTATTTTCACCATGAACTTTCTATCAGAGAGGTAAGAAGCGAGAAGTTTTGTGGAGTGGATGTTTAATCCATACATTGAATGAACTTTGTATAACAGTCCTGCGATCCAGACACAGTCGAATGCTTTAGCTATGTCTAGGGAGACACATACCGTTGGGGATTGGTTTTGGAGGTGGGTCGTCACATCATGTGTCAGTTTTAAGAGAGCATGACAAGTGGAGTGTTGTGAGCGGAAGCCAAATTGAGAGTTCTGAATGAGGGAGAAAATCTGACTCTCCGTTGCTCAGTGACACTGACCCACTGCCTATGCAGCCGATCCGAGATAATTGGTTGCAGCTGCACAGGCATCGATTTGCATGTCATGATCCTGCGATCTGGTGGTTGCTTGAGAAAAGTAAGATTGCTGTGAGAATGATTGACATGAATGTCGATGAGGAGACTATGGAAGTTTTCCTAATGGTTGGCAATGGACGTGGGTGCCGATCAGGGGAAACAAATATGTTTTGGGAAAAATGCGCCTCAGCCATGTTCGGATGTTTATGTCGGTTATCCAAGGGAACAACCGCTTGGCATTTCACGTCGTAGGTTGAAGTCAATGCAATGGCAAGATTGTGTAATCTTGGTGAGGATTAATGAAACAGGTAGGTTGTCTATGGAATTTGCAAGTTTTTGCAGGTTATATGGGTTGGGGCGATGCGTGGCTCTTCGGCGCCTTGAAGAACCCCGCAGGCTCTATTTGACTTCTGTTACAAAACTGAATATTAAAGTGTACCTACTTAATTCTACGACTGAAAATCTTTCAACATATACGGCCATAAAAGTTGACCTATTCCGGTCATTAGACACCTAGAATGAAGTTTCATCCGTGCGCGGGAATTTGTTTATCAAATGCGGTAATTCATAGTTCACCGTCACCTGGATTTTTTGTATTCTAAATTTTAAACAATTAATATGTAAAATTTATTAACTTAATCCCATTGTTTCCTTTATGCTCTATTGTTTAGAAATTGAAAACAAATGCGAAGAGTAACGTAAATGTATACTAAGGCACCGTATTCATCGGACACGAAAGATGGGTTTTTACATTAATTGGTTTGAAAGAATCGAGATCAATGTGAACACCGAAAAACGATTGCGGTACATTGCAGATTCGATACCTTAGATCAGACTTTGGTTTTGCATATCGTACTGATATCTGTCCTTTTGTTATTTTTTAATGTTTCCTTTATTTCTGAAGGACACAACGTGAGTAGTTCGACCCCGTACATTAATCAAGAACGTATGTTCATCAGTGGCTAAGGTAAAGGTTGTGTTTACGTTATCCGTCTCTAGCTTGGTTTTATCAGTTATGACTTACCTTTCCATATAATTTTCGTTGTGTTTGTTAATATGCTGCAACTATTAAACATCATACAATTGACAGCAATATTATTGGAAGTTCATGATTAAAGCCCTTAACTGGGGTAGTTGCTATAGCATTTCCAATTTATGATTTCCAGACATCATGCCATGCCTCGAAATCTTGAAATTAACTCATATTTACACCAAGAGTCCAATAACAAGTTTCTTGGCTTCCAGAGTTCGGCAAGCTTATGAGTTGATAATAATTCGAATTATTTTCAAGGCGCATAGTCGAATACTTAAGTAAATACGAGAAGGCATCTAAGTTCATCAAAAGGAACCGTGAATGCCTTCTACGCCCTTCAACCGCACGCTTATTCATTCGCAAAGCTGATCAAATTGTTACGAAAGCCCGAATAGCAGTCTCAGCAAGATGCGCCATATTTAACATTCCTTCCATAGTTTCGAAGCGATTGCGCCTATAATTTTCAAAAGACAGGGTGTAATTCCGGGCAACGAACCTTGGACTAGTGGGCTTTCTTAGAAATTATAGCATGGTAGGGCATGGAAACAATTTCACCTCATTAATAAATTCCGTTCAGGTAGCTCCTCGACAATTGTGTTGTTATTGTCATGTTCACACATTATATATCCCTTTTGGGTTTGATTTACACGAAAAATGTTTCCACCAAAGTAACTGTGTGAATGGCATAGTGTTTTTTAGGAAGTCAAGAACGGATATATCAATCCGCTCCGTAAACCTGTTTGTCGCTGTCTCATCTAGCGATTGTGATTATGATTTGTGGATAACACTTTATAGTCCATTGTCTGTCAATCAAGTCACTTGTAACAATCAGTGAAGGGATGGACCACGTGTTCGGTGAAAGAACTCAAGTAAGTCCTTGAACATGGGGTTGATATCGAGATAAACATGGACAAACCCTTCAGTTGTGCACTTAAGTTACATGTGGGAGAGGGACTTTTTAGAGGAGTTCTACACTAGAAAGCTTTGTAAATGATATTATATATATACATTGGTTACGCTCGCTTAATTAATTATTCACACGGAACCAATGATACAACAAGGAAGAGTCACTGACATTCGCAATTGGGCAAACAATATTATTTTTTTCTATATGTTTTTGTTTTTTTGAGAGATGGCACCAGAGGATGGTTAATCCCCTAAAGATACCGAAAGCTCTTGCCTCTGGCGAGAACAATACACGGAGTGATTTATAACAGCATTGCGTCTACGTATTGGAAGAAACCCTTGCATCTCTTCCCACTCTCTCCTTAAAATTACTTTTGGATTTTTCTACACGTCATTGACGAGCACCTTCGAAGTGTTATTCTAGTGCTTTTAGCGACTTCTCGTCTTGCTTTTTCGAATACGCTTATAATTTTTCGCATTCGAGCTACCATAATGCAAATCGCGGTCCACATGAGCATCATATAGTAAAAAAGCCGTCTTGGGCACGGAAATTTATTTCACAATTAGCTAATCGACTGCTCACAAATATAACAACAAAACTGCCGTGTCGAAACTCTGTAAGATGCTAGTTGGAGTTTGTTTGTGAACGCCTTATCTAGAGTTCCAGAGATGGTGTTAATTCTAAATTTGCATTCCTTCTGGGTTGCCATTTAGTTATAAAAACTTTTCTTTTTACAGCTTTATATTCCGCCAGGCGATTCAAGAGTGACGTATAATTTCGTATAGTAAAGTTGAATTCCGTATAGTAACGTAGAATTTTATATAGTAAATCCGACCCATCTCCTCCAGTGGGAAAAATATGGAGTGCAATATGGTCGTAACGAGTGGTGTTTTGCCAGATATTATTTTGAAATATTAACGGCCAAAGCCTATGTATTATTGTCACCTTTTTTATTCGCTGGGTTTGTTTTTTTTTCTTCTTTAATTCGCATTTATTGTATAATGTCTTTTTGTTCTGTTTTGCCTTTCGGTGTAAAATGTAGTCTCAATTAATATTTAATATTACCTGTGTAAGAGGCTGTGGCAACTCTAACAGACACACACAAATTCACAAGCAAAAATAGTGAAGAACACGAACGAAAAAATCGAATAAGTAAAATGCATCAGAACCGTATACCAAGCGATAAAATAAAAATAATTCACACCAGTGGAATATACTCGAGTTTGGAAATCAAATTCTAAACATGGTTAGTAGCCTGGTGTGTAACGCTTAGGTAAAATTTTTTTCGTGATTCGAGCTGTCATAGCGTCAGTTCGAATCACACGATCTTCTTCGCTATTATTTCAAACGCTATAATTGGTGACCCCGACGTGATCTGTACACGACGCAGCACACACACACTCCCCGTAGTAAACAGAACTTCACACACGCAATCATGACTTCTGCATAGAGCACCAAGGCACACTCGCTTGGCTTGCTCCGACATTCTCTCTCGTTCGCTCATCGCTCGCACTCCGATATTCTCTCGTTCGCTCGTCGCTCGCACCGAATCTGATCGTAACGAAGTTTCTGGGAAGGGGGTGGTGTGGCAACTCTAACAGACACACACAAATTCACAAGCTTTTTTTTTTTTTTACATTTCTGTATTTATTGACCATAAATGATTTATTACAATAAGTAATACAGATAACTTATAATTAGCTTAGCTTTAATCGTTTACACATACTTGCTAGTACATTTTTCAAACATTATTATAAAGTTACATATTTCATGGGTGGACAAGATAGGAATAGGTGGGGCTTCCTGGAAAAGGTCAGAAAACCAGGATATAATTATTTACTTAAACTATAACTAATTTGCTTAACTTAACTTAACTCAGCTTAGCCTAGCTTATCTAATTATTAAATCTATTAAATCTATTATTATTACAATAAGTTAAAGTAGGGTGGGGCGGGAGGTATAGTGGTCTATGGGTGGGATTTGGGTTAGGGTGGGTACTATCAGTCGGGGATATGGGTTGGGGGAACACTTTCCGATTGGTCGTTGAAACGCAAGATATTAGAGAAGGGTTGTATATTACAATATTTAAACTGGTGAGGTGAGAGTTCAGTATTGTGGTATACAATCTCATTGGAGTTGTTGACCAACCTGCCAAAGGTGAAGAGGGTTCTGGTGTGGAGACAGTTTGGGTAGGCAGTTCGGTTGTCTGACGGAGTCGATGTGAGCGCATTTATTATCGGATTGGGATTATTGGGAAGATTTTCGATAAATTTGATGGACAGCTCGAGGAAGCGTCGATCTATACGTTCAATATTGGCGGCATAGTAGAGCGAACTACTGTTGTAATATTTGTGGGAGTTAGGATGTCGGTTGAGGCCAGTGATAAGTCTGAAGCATTTCCTTTCGAAAACGCGTAGCTTCTCCATTTGGGCGGGTGTAATATGGTACCATATCGGGCATGCATATGTGAGAGTGGGTCTGATTATTTGTTTGTAGATAAGTGATTTGACTTTGGGAGAGAGACCATTCGGTTTGTACATGACTTTTCTGCAGAGGTTCAGTTGGGTTGTGGCTTTACGAATCGTATTTTTAATGTGGGCGGAGAATGACAGATTGTTGGTAAAGGTTATACCTAGATACTTTAAGGTTTTGGAGGGTTTAATTATATTGTTATTTATTTTAATTCTGATTTTATTATGGCAGCGAATAGTGTTGTTTGTACAACTCGCGTTTCTGCCTTTAAAAACTATGAGCTGAGTTTTGGTTGGATTTAGTTGAATTCTCCACTTGGTAAAGTAGGCTGACAGGATTGGGAGATATCTGTTAATACAGTTTCTTGCCTCCTTGACAAGCTTGTTGCTTGAATAAATTAAGGTGTCGTCGGCATAGTTGAGCATTGTTGTATTGGGTAACAGTGGCTGCGGTGCGTCTGATGTATAAAGAAGGTATAGTAGTGGGCCGAGGATGGATCCTTGAGGAACTCCTGCGGTTATGCTATAAGGTGTCGATAGAGTTGAGTTTATTTTCACCATGAACTTTCTATCAGAGAGGTAAGAAGCGAGAAGTTTTGTGGAGTGGATGTTTAATCCATACATTGAATGAAGTTTGTATAACAGTCCTGCGATCCAGACACAGTCGAATGCTTTAGCTATGTCTAGGGAGACACATACCGTTGGGGATTGGTGTTGGAGGTGGGTGGTCACATCATGTGTCAGTTTTAAGAGAGCATGACAAGTGGAGTGTTGTGAGCGGAAGCCAAATTGAGAGTTCGGAATGAGGGAGTTATCCCTGGCAAATGAGAGAAGATTTTTGTAGATTTTACATTCAAGAATCTTGCTAAGCGAGTTTAGCTGCGATATCGGACGGAAGTTATCTGGGTACTTGGAGGGCCCAGATTTGCTAATAGGGACGATCACCGCTGTTTTCCAACTTTTAGGGAAATGTGAAGCGTTTATTATGTGGTTGAGAAGAACGAGAATCGGGAGCAAGTTGCCTGGGTGGAGTCTTTTGAATAGGAGGTTAGGGATTCCATCTAGGCCAGTCGATTTTTTATTGTTACGTGAAGTAATGACTTCGGATAGTTCTTCAAGGCTTAGGAATGTGTCGATTCCTACGGGGTGTGATGCTTTGTTGGTTTCGGTGAATTCAGTAATAAATGGTGTGAGGGATGGCTCCAGTGCGCGTGGAATGTAATCGTTCACGGTATCGTGGAAATTTGTTACTGGGAGGGTATCGTTTTGCTTATGGACTTTGCAGAAATGTTCAGCGAGACAGTTTGCTATATCAGTGTCCGACTGGACGATGTTATTATTAGTTGGGTGAATAAGGTAATCTGTTCGAGGCTTGAGTTTGCGACCCGTTAGTCTGTTTATGTTTTTAAATAGATCGCGATTTGGTTTGATACTGTTTAGGGTGGATGTGTAGGTCTGATTAGTGAAAACTTTTAGTTGTCCATTTATCAGGGAGGTCAATAGCTGGATCTGTTGTTTAATAAAAGGTGAGTAGCTAGTGTGCAATTTTCGTCGGAGTTGTTTTTTTATACGTAATAATTTTGTGAGTAGGTTGGGTAGGGGTTTTCCTAAGTGATTATGAGGAACGATAGTGGGAGTATGGCTGAAGAGAGCATTTCCCAGTATTTGCTCTATTTGGGCCGCTGCTTGGTCAATTTGTGTAGGGGGCAGGTTAGAAGATTCCGGTAAAGAAAATTTTGAAAAGCTAGCAGCAATATCCTTATTGACTTTTTTCCAGTTTGTTTTGGTGAAATTTGGAATAGGATTCAGAGTGTAGAGTGGTTCAAGCGAGGGGATTTGAACCGAGGTGTGGACAGAGCCATGATCCGAAGGGAATGTGAAGGACACTGTGGGAGGTTTAGATGAATAGCTATCTGTAGACTTTAGGAAGAAATCGATTGTTGACTTGGTTGAGCTGCAAATTCGAGTAGGTTGCAACGGGCAGTCTGCGTAGACATATGGATGAAGTCGGAGGAGATCAAGGAGTTGGCAGCCGTATTTGTTGCATTTGATGTCATTAAATGCAGTATGTCGTGCGTTCCAGTCTCCTCCTATTATGAAAGGTGCTGGCAGAGACTGTTGGATTATTTGTGAGATGTCTGCACTAGGGAAGTTTGGTTCACGAGAAGGGTGAATGTATATGGAGGACAAGACCAGTACTTTATTATTTCGGCAGAAAAGTTTAACAGCCGTGTATTCGACACTAGTTATATTAGCAAATCTAATCTCAGTAAATTGGAATTTTTTATGTATTAGGATTCCCGTACCTCCATGAGGGCCAGAGGTTCGTGGGTTGGACACAAATGTGTAATTAGGTATGTAGACTCGAGAAGTGGATTTCAGCCAAGTTTCTGAAAGCAGAAGAATATCTGGGGAGAACTTTTCAACAAACAGTCGGAGGTGTTGTCTACGGGTGTGGGAATAAATGGACTCTGAGTTGAGGGAGATAAGGGTTAAGTTATACGTTAAGGGAAAGGATGTGGGAAGTTATTAAATTTAAGATCTGACCTTTTTTTTCCAATTCGGAACTGTGTTTTAAGGTTGGTAGTAGTGTCTCCAGGCTCCTGATGTATCCCAAGATATCCAGGTTGAGAACGTTGGGGTTGGGTTGTTGAGATTTCGGGCAGCTACGGGAACTTTTCGTAATTTCTGCATATGATGTTCCTGACCCCCTGAGATGGGATGGTTGTGGTGATAAGGGTTTCGTTGCATCTGGTTTGGCCGTATTAGTTACCGTATGTAGCGAACGTCTCTCCAAAATCCGTAGCTTTTCGGGGCATTGTGAAAAACTAGCTGGATGTGGGCCTCCGCAGTTACAGCAAGTTATGGTAATTTTTTTCGTGGATGTTGATCCATCGGCGTTTGTTTGCTGAATTATTGATGGTTCTGTGCCAGGCGGGTTCACTTTGCACTCTCCTGGTATATGCTGTTCGGCACATTTTCCGCATCGTGCACTTAGGTGGCACGCAACTGCTAGGTGTCCTGATCCTTGACACCTTTTGCAATGGAGAATGCTCTGTTTATGTGGCTCTTCGATCGTGATTTTGTGTGTGAACAAATATTTTATTTGTTAAAGTTGGGTGACATCACCATTCGGTGGGATCTGTATGATTCGCAAGCTCCTAATATTATTCTCCCTCATGTGTGGGGTTTGAAAGTAGTCCAATCTGTGGATTTTCATTGACGGGCATATCCTCAAGATTTCGAGTGTAAGTTCCTCGGTAGTCCATGCTGGATCAATGTGCCTTATGATGAATGTTTTTGGTTTCATCTGGGCATGTTGGAATGTGAAGAACTCGTGTTTGTTCTCTGAGAGTTTTCTTATTGCCATGTCGTGATCCGTTAGAGTCATCGTCTTGATAGAGATCGAAGATCCTTTTGAGTCCGTGGTAAAATTTCTGTGTCCAAGGGCATTCTCAAGCGTCTTGATGACTTCTTTGGTACTATTAGGATTTTTAATATAGATTGGGGGTGGTCTCACCTTATTTGCAGATTTCTGTCCAACTGTTTGCCAGTGGTCTTCTGGTTTGTGGGTATCTTGGGGCGGTGGCGAGGTATTCGATGATGATGGGTTATTGTTGAATGTTAATGAGTTGGGTTGGGGAAGAACTTCCTTCATGGGGACGTCGACATTGGTTTTGGTTTGCGCTTGAAGAGAGCGAATTTTTTCTTGTAGTTGTTCCATTTGGGCTGTTAGTATCCTTATTGTTTCCATCGCGTCATCGTATTTTTTGTGGTATTCCGTTGTTAGTTGAGTAGCCATTGTAGCTACTTTCTTCGGTGCGTTCAGAGGACTGTGAGTAGTTTTTTTTTTTTCGTTTTTTAGGTAGCTCGGCAGTACTCGGGCCGCTGACCAGCATCTGCGAACGCAAACTCCGGATGCGGTCGCTGATTTTATGTTTTGGTTTACCAATTTTACTTAAATTTTTAAAATGTCGCGCAGAAATTTCCCAAAATTTTCCACTTATACTTATGCCACTATACACGATACACTATTGTTCGGCCACAGACCGTTCCTAATGACGGTCACACATTTATGCCTGCACGCGCACACGTGTTTTCTTTTAATTTTTCTTTTCACTTTTATTTTTCAAAAGAAGTAGTAGGACGCGTCTACACACTTCGACGATCGCAGAGAGAATGCGAAATTCACAAGCAAAAATAGTGAAGAACACGAACGAAAAAATCGAATAAGTAAAATGCATCAGAACCGTATACCAAGCGATAAAATAAAAATAATTCACACCAGTGGAATATACTCGAGTTTGGAAATCAAATTCTAAACACGGTCAGTAGTCTGATGCTTCACTGCTTCGCTTTTCAATCGTTTCATCGTGTGTTCAATTCACCTTCTTCACTATCCTTGCTTAACGCTATAAGGCCTTCCTCTTTTAAATGTCTTAAAATAATACAAAAAATAAACCTACATCTAGGGAAGGAAAATAGAGCGCCGCGCCTGAGAGGCACATTATATTTGGAGACGTAAAGTCCTTTCTTCGTCACACCCCCACCGCCAGTTTGGATGAGATCGGTCTCTTGTGGCGGTTCTTTAATACATTCCCAAAGAACCGCCCATCCTCTTAAATTAACCACCTTCCAAACCCATAGTACTTACCTGCCATTAGGGGCAGCGTAAGCTCCCCTGCAGCATCACACCTGAAAGTTAAACCTTACCAAGGCATGCATCACATGGAATTATTATATGAACCGTACCATATCTCCATCGGCTCGACTTGTCAGCAATTATAATAGATAAATACTTGCTGGCCAGCGTAATTGTTGACACAGTCGTGGCCGATGGGTTTTGCTACAGTTCATAACCATTTATTGCCCCAGTCCCGAGGTTTGCAACACTTGCGACCAATTTCTCTTATCGGTTATCTACCGATCATGGGATTTGGGCACTAATATGATTGACGTTAGACAATCATACCCCAGATCATGCCTAACGATGATCTGGCCTGTAAAACAAACAAAAACTACCATACCCTAGGCCATAGGCGAGCAAACCATCGATTTGCTTATCGCCACTAAAAATCAATAGCCTACAATGGCATTAGCATGGACGCCTGGGTAAATACGATGTGCATATGTTCGTGACCCTTGAAACAGCGTTTTTGTGTATTTTGAAGCAAAAACCTATTTCGTTCTCAGGCGCAGGTCATCAACGATTTATGGCCCTCGAAATAGCGTTTCTGTTTATTTAAGACATAGAAACCTATTTTTCCCTTCGGCGAATTTTCGCCATCGCATATCTCTATAATACCAATTCATTACACCAGCCCATGTTTATTTAGGTGCATTTTCGTCGTTGCCGATATGCAGTCTGAAGGGCAACGTACTTGTCCTATACGGACACATATACAATTCTCCCTTATCGATGTAATTCGCGGCTATCGAACTGATGGATGTGAATTACTAAGTTGAGTCAGATTCAAACCTCTGAGGAGTAGACACGCGATTCTTCGAGGAGTCAACTATATCCCGTCAATCGGACACACCAAGGGGACGTCGCCTATCTTGCCTAAATCGAGTTATTTTCATCTGTGGAGAGGTGTTACATATTCGGCTGTAACAACTGCTAATTACTTTTGTTGTGTCCTTTGCGTGAATTCCAAGTATTAATCTCAGAAATACAGTGTGTGTGTATTAAGTAAATAGATAAAAATTAATCGACTCGTGTGTATCATAATAATGTTTACGTACTTAAGTGTACAATTATCTGTTTTGTGTGTTTAGAATATCGTGCGTGTACCAAGTTGTATGTCATTTTAATTTGGAGAAACTCAAAACGTTAAATCGTTGAACGCCGGTAGAGCGTTATGTATGCATGTGCTGATATTCTTGCGGAATAAAAACAAAGCGCTTAGAACTTTAATCAACAAGGTATCCTTCAGTGTGTTTTATTTTCCCCTTCCTTGGTGAAGCAGTGACATTTTCATCGGTGTGCGTTGTGGCTTTTCTCTTCATCGTTGGAATTTTAGTGAATCAGTACCGTACGTCGGTACAGCCTACGTGAAATATTCCACACTCTTTTAGATTTATATCGTTAACTGCTCACCATACTGAGGCGTAGGGGATCTGGAACATTAAAGATATCACTATTATGGAGAATTCGTTTATCCCTGCTACCACGGAAAGCGTGGTAAATATTAGAGACTCCATGTTTGTCCTGGATAAGACTGTCGCGGTTTCAATAACGCCACCGCTCGCCTTTTCTAGGTACAACACCTAACTTCCCCCTAGGGCATTTAAAAACGATATAAAACAATATTTTGGCAGTTCCATTGAACGCCACTACTTACCTTACAAGCTATGATGAAGAAACAGTCTTCCTAAAACACATTAAAACATGTACTTATTTCCATAGTCAATAATTCTTGCTGACAAAAAAATCCATCAGCAACAAATAAGTATTTTCCACAAGGAAATATCTTTTTATATCATGCCCACATCGGTCTGTCATCCGATCGACAAATACATTACGGCATACGGCTGACCGCCCAAGAAAGTCGAGTCCTCAAAAACGGAAAATTTCCAGCCAGCATTCGTCTGCTTGGAGATGCCGAAGATGTTCACGATTAGCATAAATGCTGTACGCAGTTGCTGATCGTGTAAACACAAAATATCTACGTCGAGATATTTGCACCAGCTGCAACCATGCCAGCTAATGTTCCCCTTGTGGATTCGGTGATCCACGGTCCGCATACTCGTGGACACACGCCATGAGCAGCAAAAATGATCATCGTGTGTGTGTTTCACCTCTTTTTACTGGGCCAATGCAAGGAAAATCATCTCTTGTCGGGCACCGAAGCAATGAACGAAATTTGCTGTGCAGTCCTCTTCGGTGAATGAATAAATCACGTTACGGATTCCGTGGAGGCAAGTCGTGCCTCCACGTTAAATAATTTGAGTCTGAGTCCAACAACCGTCGGTGGACGAGCGTATTAAGGAAAATCAGTAAATTGAAAAGCAGTGTTTAATTTACCAGTGCCTGTCTTTGTAAATATGTTAAGAACTATTCTAACTTAAAATAAGTAAATTGAAAAGCTGTGTTTAATTTATTAGTGCCTGTCTTTGTAAATATGTTAACAACTATTCTAACTAAAAATAAGCTATTGGAAATACAGTGTTTACTTTACTTAATCAGATTTAAATACAGTGTCCGCCCTTGTGAACTATTTTAAGAATAATACGAAATAAAAACAATTATAGCAACGATGTGCTGTGTAAAAGGAATGAAAGCGTGTTTTTATCTCATTCGACTTTTTTGAATTGACTACAGTCGGGAAGTGGATTGCTCACCATTGGAATTCCTGGACGTCTATCCTTCTGCAGATTCTTCATCAGTCGATCCGCCTTTATTAATGATGTGTTGTGACATTGCATTACGATAGACTGATAGCGATATAGAACAGCCATCGACAAGATGTAAAGTCAGTGTGTCTCGAAGCAGCGATCGTTTACAGAAGTAAAAGGTTTCAAACTTAGAACAAAATCCATGGCAGTGCATTCCACAATTCGACCTTCAGCTCTATCGATAACGAGCCGATACCGGAACTCTTACCCCACATTGGTGACGTCAAACGGGGTAACTGCGTGGGATAGAAGTAGAACCCGTGCCAACGAGGTTACACATACCATATATCTACCTACCCATAAGACCTCTTCCATCGAAGAAGGGAAACCCTTTCGGGGGGAATAAACCCATTCTGGAGAGTTCTCTCCAAATACATATCATTGGTATAGGGTGCTCCCGAAATAATATCATTACCACTGCACATTGCCCTTGCAGTGTGCCCACGGATAATTTTGATTATGAAGTTATCTATCCTGGTTAGTCCTGATTTGTCATAGAGGACTTTAGTGGGATTGAGCTTCTTATGTTGTGATTATGGGATTCGGTACATTCCGAGTGAAGAACGCAAATATTACTTATCGGACATCCGCAACTTCTCCATGTAGAATGGGGATATCTTATACCATACCCTGCAACCATACACCAATAATGGTCAGATGAATGCCGAGTATGAAATTAGCTTGACTTTCGGACCGAGAAGACTACTACGGAATAGACTCCTTGTCATAGTGTATGCGTTTTTAGCTGCGGTAAGAACACCTGCTATATGGTTATCAAACTAAAGATACTGATCAACCCAGATACCAAGGTATCTAACTACAGTTATTACTAGTTGTGCACAATTATTACTTGCTACAATGGCTTTTTTTCAATTCTGTTCTGTATCCCTAAATGCCCTGGACACGGGCGTTCTGAAAAGGATAGTTTCTGTTTTCTTTAAATTTATCTTTAATTCCCAATCGTCGCAAAAACGTTTGATGCTATTGAAGTCATCTTGCAGAAGTCTGTTGATGACATCAATCTTTTCTCGAGATCTATACCCCAAAATGTCATCGGAGAACCCACTAGATCATTAGTGAAAATGTTAATCAAAATAGTAGAATTCACTGCTCCCTGAGGTAACCCGTTTTTGAAGTGAAAGGTCTTGTTGGAAGTTATATCTCCATATTTCACCACAAACTGTTTACCCATTATTATATCGTAGATAATGTATAACAAATATTCGGGCGTGCCTAGATTTGATAACTTATATACAAGCTCTTCTAACCATACAATATCGAAGGCCTTTTAAAAGCCATCCACACAGCGCCCTGTACATTGTCGCTTTGCCTTGTTCCACAATATCGTGACGTTTCCCACTAACGCCACTGCTTACCTCTTGCAGGTGCAACACAAAAACTTCTTCCGACAGCATCCCAAACCCTGAAAAACAAATATTATGGTAGTTCCATTGAACGACATTACTTACCTTACCATTATCTAATCAAAGATGTCTTCTAAACACCTAAAACAATTACCATTCGCTAATGCAATTGCATTAGCATCTCTAAACATTTCCCCCAGGGGCATGTTGCATTCAACGCATCATGTTCCTGAAAAGCGATTCGATTACGACATCACGTAACCGACATAAAACACGGAACATGTCAATGCACATCTTTTAACAAAGTATTTTGCCACACACGTGCATGGCATGTTCAACCTTGTTATATCCGCAGACCCATCGGTGGATCGTTCGAACGACAGGCACAGCATAGCTCACCACTCGCTACCAAAGCGAATCGAGTGCTGCATAATGTAAATACACACACGACAAATCGACCCTGTGAGACGCCGGCGATGAGTGCACGATCGGCGTGATGCTATACGCAGTAGCCGATCGTATAAACGTCCCATTTCCTGTCAATGTGATGTTTTACCCAGCTGCAACCACTTCTTTTAACATTTCTTTTGGGTGGATTCGTTTTCCACAGTTCGGTTGCAGCTGTGCCCTTTACCGATTAATTTTTGTTGATTTTTGTTGACACGTTTGTTCCAGGAATGATCATGCACCCTTGTCGTGATTAAATCGGAGATCTTTGGTCCGATTGGTCACCGTCCGAGCAACTTCACGTCGTAGTGTTTAAAAAGTGAAAATCAACCCTGAGCGGATGGTGCACGTCTACGGGGGGTTTTTCCAATAGTCAGTATTAAAATAGATTCCGTGGAGGCAAGTCGTGTCCTCCACTTAAACTGCAAGTAAATTTTGAGTCGAGATTTAGCTTTCGCAACGCACGGTCGGGTTTAGCAAGTGGTGTTTGGACAGTGTGGCGTTTCCATTCGCGGGGCGTTCACAAGTAAAACCTAAAGCGGCATTTTAGTTCGTTTAAGTCTTTAATTGCAACAGAAAATTTTGTGTTTTTTACCTAGTTAAGTATTCGTTAAGTGAAACATAAAGCTAACTTTTGAGTTATGTAAATAAAAAGAAAATATATCATCCACCAACCAATTATAGTGTTTCATTTGTTGAACAGTGAGTTTGAGCGGACAGTATCCGGAGTTTAATGGTGCAGTGCGGTAACTCTAGTGTTCGGTGGAACTTTTGATTGATGGCGATACGCGTAGAACCAGTGCCAATGACGGCACCCATACGTCTTACCCCACAGCATGTCTGAAACAAGTTTCGTCGCGGGATGAACGGTGTTGAGTTTCGATCTGAAACCAAACTGGTTGTTTGGAATAATACCATTTTTATTACACCAGTCTATCATTGCTGTATTTATATGTTTACGAATACAATGCTGATGTTCAAAAGCAAAATAATTGAGCGAAGTTTGGCGGGTTTGCTGCTGTGCTTGCTCTTTTGGGGAATGCCATGGATTCTTCGCCATTTGGATCGCTAAGCTGTTCATAACGCAGTTTCAGCTTAGAGAGCAGAAAGCTATTTTGCCTATATCGAGCGTCAATTGTTGAGTTTCGGCATCGGTTTGTATATCCCTGCATGTGAGTTGTTTTTGGGATAGAACGAATCAATGTATTACTAACAATGTTGTCCATCATTAAAACAAAATGATCAATTTCATCATTACGAACGATTCCTTTTCTTGCCTTTCGAAAATTCAAAGAATTTATCTGGCCATACTGCTTAAGTAATGAGTGTTCATTTACAACATGGATAGGGAAATTCAAGGGGTGGCCCTGTGGTGATTTCGTTCCCTAAAGTGGTGTGAGTTGGTGTTTGAGTTAGCGATATTTGTGTATACTTCTGACTTTTGGCAGTCTGTGATGTCGTGATTATAGAACGGAGTGTTTTTCCGTGTGAGGCAGTCGCTATATATATGCCCCTTTTTGTGTCAGAAATTGCATGTTATTTTATCGGTAATTTGGCCGAGATTTGTTGTATTAGTAGGTTCATTTCGTCCTGGACCCACGGTTTGATTCTCTTTTTGCTGCTGTGGGAAATTTGTATGCTCTTCTTCAGGTAGGCATTCGATTACCTTCCTGCACCATCCAAAGAATGCTTGTAGCTCATTGCCAACCAGGGGACCTTGCCCACCTGAGAAGACTGGCACAAGTTGGGAGGTGAGGTCAAGAAAATACGATAAGCAGACAATGAAGCGGTAGAGTAACGTTGTAAGGATGGGAGTGTTGGTGGCAGACGAGGTCGTAGTAATGATTGAAAAGGGGGAACGTATATAATTGTAAGAGATTTGCTATCCCGAACGCGATTGTTAATTCATTCGTTCTCGCAGGGGAGATGCTTCCCAAAGATTGGTGGCCACACTATGCACAGATATGGAGATGACAGAATTCGAATGTGTTCGGTTACTCTCGGGGGGGGGGGGGGGGGGGGGGGGGGGGGGGGGTGTAAATTATATTTTAACAAGGTGCGTTATGATTAAATTAGGACTAATTTAAGTTTTTATGTATAATATTAATTAATAACCATGGTTACTTATCTTAAAAATATTTCCTGCTGTTGAATATGCTGCTGTTGCTCCCGCTTAGACCGGTGTCGTGCTGTGCTGCTGTTTCCTGTTTATATGGTGGTAGATAGCCGCTGTTATTTGGTTTCTGCTGTCTTTGGTGTTGATATTATATAATTTTTCCGTGTTTTTTTTTGTGCTTTGTTGTGGGCTTTGGGCTGCATCTCCAAAGCTGCCTCGCATCTATTGCCAGCAATTGGTTGGCATGTAGCTGTCGTCCGCGTCGCGGGAGTAGGGGCCTGTGGTCATCTGGGCGACGATCTTCAGGCGTCATTTGTTGTTTGGGGGTTCGCAAGGTGGTCCTTCGTCACCAGTTTTGCGAACTGTCCATTTCGGATTCATGTGTGTTGATTTTTTATACTCGAGTTGCGATACGTACCTCCGAAGACAGACTCAGCTCCGGACACAGGGTAAAGGTGTCTTGCCAGTACGTTAGGTTTATTGTTATTATGGGGGACTTAGGATTTTTAAAAGCACTTACAAGTTATTTAACTTGCCCTTCCCTATGTCCCTGCTCGGGCGCCATAATGTAACACCAGAGTGCAAAACATTGACATTTAATATTTTATGTTATCAGAAATAATGTTTGGTTAAATTATTTATATTTTCTTTTATTAGGTCCCTGCTCGGGCGCCAAAATGTAACAGCTGAGCGTAACCCCAGGTATTAACATTTATTATTTTATGTTATCTCTCGGGGGATACTCCTCCGAGGTTATTAATTTGTTATATTCACCTGTTTGTGTTGCGTTGCTACTTTGGCAGTCTGTAAGGGGGTTTGTTCTCCAGGTGGCTGGCTTCTGGTTCTTCGAGCCGTGTAACACCAGCTTGCGTTAAGTTGATCCTTTGTCGTGTTGGATAAAAAGACTTCTTCCTTCTTTGTGACTTTAACCTTATTTAATTGGGAATAACCATCCCTTGTCTATTTACACTTTACAAAAGCAAGAGTGATTTACTCTATTTAATTGGGAATGACCATCCTTTGTTTATTTATACTTTACAAAAGCAAGAGTAATTTACTTTATTTAAAAACAAGAAGACCCGCTGTACAAATTCAAAGGGCCGCAGTCTTCTTATTTACTACACTACACTGCACTGCACTGCGAAGAAACTCATTTGCACTACCCTTTTATACCAAATTATTGGTGAGTTAATGTAGATGATGCATTTTCCTCACCTAGCACGTTTAACCTATTCTGAGGTTATTTGCCTGTCATATGCCATTCGCAATATTCCATAATCGTTTAATTTGCCCTGCTAAAAATGCAGCGACAATGAATTGAGCAATTACTTAATTGGTTTCATACGAAGAACCAATTATAAGGCATTGCCCATGTGTGCCAATCGTACGATTAATTTCGCCTCACTGCTGTGTTCGCTATTTCGTCGAACTAAGCACTTTTCCGACGCTCAATTATTTCGTACTCGATGGCCTGTGCATCACACTTGTTTCCCGGCAAAAAAAAATAATATGTATTAGCAATATGAAACCGTGTAGGTCCACGGACAGGTGCTTGCTTGAAATTTGAAATACGAAGCAGCATGCAGTGGCCTTGGGGAGTGGGTCAAGTGCTTGATTAATATATGATAATTGGCTTTGGAAGGTGGGCATGAATGGGTAATTATCGCAACGTATGCGATATGAATTAATTGCCCGTGGAGAAGGCTTTGCTTCTGAATGAATGCGAATTTTAATTGCCTGTGGGAAAGGCGTGTATTGCATTGTATGCAGAATATTTTGAGGATTGTTTGAGAGTATTGTATGCAAGGATGATGGATTATTAATTGTTTGAGAGGGGGTCTAAAGCGAGGTGTAACACCTTGCGTGAGTGCAGTTGTGCAAACGTAGCAAATCCGGCTGCGACTTCTCCATCTTGATCAATAAGACGGCCAAACCGCAGTATCACCTTCTAGAGTGGATATCACCACCAAGTACCCCTGCAGCTCGAACCTTACGGCGTTCACCAGGCGGTACGTTTTATTTGCTACATTTTGGCATTGCGCCACGATTTGCCTCAATCTTAAGACGAAGCCATTCACGTCCTCCCCAGGAACTTGTCGCATTGCGCGAGTTAATGCTGCTCCCGTTGTCAAAAGAAAAAATATAATATTTTTTTATTCCTTCCGCCAACCCGCTTCCGACAACTAAATTTTATTTTAACTTTACTTAACACTACGATACAACATTACTTGAATTTGACATTCGTTCGTTAAACGTGAAAGTAGAATATAGAATATGTAAAATCTGTGCAGCAGATTCGTTATATATGCTGATAGGAAGAAATAAAACTTCTCTGTACTTTTTACATGATAATGAAGATTTACATTTTATGTGATAAGAGTGCATGGCTTACAAGATATGATATAATGAGCCACCAACCTCATGGCATGTTAACTGTTGTATGAATAATATTCCTTATCACATATTTCATGGTGTGTTAACTGGTGTATGACTAATATTCCTTATGATATGATAAGTCATGTATGTTAACTCGCGCAGCAGGTTTAGCAAATCCTCGAACGATTCTTGTGGCTGGTGTGTGCCGTCGATCAGTGCCTCCAAATCCTCAATAGATTCGATTGGCTTATTCGTTACCAGCTGATAGGGATCGCCAACCAGTCGCGTAGGTAGCAGGTGGAGAAACACCCGTCGTTCCTCAGGTGGCAAACACCTGGTTGCCTTCCTGCAGCAGCATACGAACCCTTCAGTTCGCTTGCCGCAGTAGAGCCCCGACACCTGCAAAAATTGGGACCGCCCTTACCAGCAAATCCAAAATACCTCCCAGATTCACCGAACTACCAGGAAACGAAGGGGTGACGGGAGTGGGCGGTTGGTTTTTGTGATATATTTAAAAGATAAATATTTGACCTCTAAGAAAGACACCAAAGCATCTCTAGCCTTTGCTTTAACATTAAGAAATTCATTAATGTTTTTATTTTACTTTTGTTGATGAATACAAATTATAATTCGATGTTACCCTCAAAACATCAAAGAGAGATTACTTGAAGTATATCCTTTTACATGACTTTACTTTTCTAAGTCCTCATTGATCAGGCTCCAGGGTGTAAATGCGATTAATTAGTCATAAGAGGAACAGTTTCTATAATACGAGTACACAAAACATTGCATTTTATACTAAGATCTAAGGATTTGAAATCTGATACGATTTCTACCCGCAAACATTCTCGGAATGTTTATTTATGTAGGTAATTCAGTTAATTTCAATGTCCTTATAATCTGGACCGCCAAGCAGTGCGTTAATAATTGGCTTCACTTTACTTAAAAGGGATACGACTTCTATTTCGCAACTCTAAATGGAATTCACTATCGTGTCACCTCTATCTGCGTCAGCTTCCGTAATGCTGTAACTTTGACGCTGTTTCCGCGCTAGGAAGGACTCAGAAGAACATAAAATAGGAATGAGAGAAAAAGTTAAATAGGGCTTGACTTCGAGTCAGGAGGATAACCGAGCCACGTTAATAATTAATCCGCTGGAATAAAGGGCACAACGATAATGGGAGAGAGCGTATTGTAAGATGTAGGCAAGGACAGGAATGTACGGTTTTCAATTATGAAAATAAGGATGAACATCTGTGCGTGAATCGAGTAAAGGAAACACAGACCCAAGCGCTATGAGCTTGAAGCTAGAACCATAAAGTGCGAATATCTACGTACCACTTGAGCCTGTATAATGAGTTTGACGACCTTGTGACAGTTAATGGTGTCACACGCCACCTGATGTACTTACGTAAATGAACACAACTACATTCAAATATTGGTAGTATGTATTATGTTAAAGGAATCGTACTGAAGGTTGGAATTTGTTTAGGACTTCCGTTGCGATAGTGCCGTTCGTATACATTCCAAAGGCGTGTGGTGGAGAAACCCGTTTATTTTCCTTAATTAAAGGCATAATCCTTAGGATTGTTAAATGGAATCAAGCCTGTTGTATGGAGTAGTTTCTTCTTAGCCATGGAAATGGTAATTGGGTGTACAACCACAATTCCCTCCTCAGTAAGTTTGAAAAGAAACTATACAATCTTGAGGACAAAAAGTTTTCCGGACAAGATCTATTATCATAGACGCTCATGTGTCGGGGTATTTTCGTGCCACAATTATGTGGTAAGTGCGGTGGTAAATCTGTTTCCTCAAACCTATGCTTGTTTCTACCCAACCAATGTGTGAAGTCTATTTGTATGTTCCCAACCGGAGAGAAGAAGTTTGAGGGTTTATCCTCCTTTAGAAGAGATTAGGCTTCTGTCGCTTTGTATAGAATAATTTATTCGTTGCTTAGTGTACATTTATGATGGATAAAGCAACATAAATGGCGACGTGAAGCCACTTGACAGATATAACTTATTTCATAATCTGACTTTACGCAACAATATTACAGACGAGTGATGGGCCAACTAGGATTCTTGCACATTTCGTCCTTCTGTCCCATTGACCTTCTCGGATTAAGTGGAATATTCGATTGATTATGCTATTAGACTCATCACCATTCTTGAAAATACGAATAATCATTAGTTCGCAAGAGATTATATACATTATAATTAAACAGTGGATTTATGAGGGTAAAATGAGAATGTTACATTGAATTATATTGCTGTTCAAAACTTAAATTTATATATAATGTTCGGACGCTTGAATTTATAGTGTTCAATTTGGAACTATATCTATTAAGGTTACCGAAAAACGATACTTTTTTAGGAATCTTTTTCTCCGTTATTCACTAGGGAATCACGAAATTATTTGAAGGGCTTATTCTACACATAATCAATCATGTATAAAAAGTTATTTTTATTTTTATTTTTAGTACAAATAGGGCCGGCCGCTTTGTTTTTGAGAGGACAAACGGTGTGCAGCATAACGACCTTCCAATAGCAACTTTTTTAATTTGAATACATTTTTTTTCTTCATCGTCTCACATACAAAAAATATTAATTTTTCACCAAATGCCACTAGTATGACAAAAAAGTTTTATTTCGGATAAAAAATCGACCTTAAATAGTTTATGAAAAATGTAATTGTTTTTTAATCATTAAATCTGTTTGTACTGACCTAGATAGTTTATCTAAGAAGCTACTTCAATTCGATCAAATAAAAATTGCTCGAGTTATGTTGCACACCGATTTGAATAACATGGTTTTGAGAAAACCGCGTTTAGTGTTTCAGTCAGCTGTAGTCTAAGGGTCAGCATCTCATCTTATCTCTCTCTAAAGTAAAAGTTTTAGAACGCCATCAATTGGTATTTTATTAAAGTTTGACTCACTTGTATTGAATAAAAATTACAGATCGGATTATGTTACTCCAAAATGCTGTGAAAGGCAAAGCGGATTTTTCGGACGTTTCGGAGCCTTTAAAGTTGTTGTGGATTTAAAGAAAAAAAAAAAAAAAAAAAAAGAAGCATTAAATTCCTTTTGAGTATCTTTTTTGGGATGTTTAAAAAAAGTTATGTTCAAAAAAAAAAGGAATAACAGTTCTCGATAGATATAACCCCTTAAGTTGGCACTATAAAAGGCTTGACACCAGCTATGTAAAATCAGAATTCACTCGCTTTGCACGAGAATTACTTTTCCCTTTGTTAACCTAAAAGACTTTGTGGGGAAGGATGGCCTGTGCGTCGGCATGGACGCTGATTCTACCATCCACCCACTACTTCCACTAAATATTCCACCGAGTTCGGTCCACCGTTGTTTAAAAGAACGAAGCAGATTCAGCGACACCGCCATGTTTGTCCACGACCGAATGCAAAGGAAAAACACTGTCCACCAGATAGCAATTAAAACACACATTTGTTTATTCTGGAGAGGTTCTTTTTTTTATTGTTACTCACTGATAGTTACTTTTTTGATTATTTAAATAAACAAAACATGAATTAAATGTCACTGCCATCTTACACCTATCTTAATTTAAGCACACTCTTTGAATCGTTCATCGTACACAATTCACGATGATAAATGTTAATAACGTGACTCGAGGTTGATTTTTCGCATGTCCGCGCGCTACGGACAGCGGGAGATCGCGCGACCAGCGTGGTCGGCGGATGAAATTCGACTCAACGATATTCAATCGTTTGGGGTGAAGATCGTTGGTAGTACACATGTATGTGTGTAAATGGGTTACTTCATGGGACACACCATGAGAACGAATCTAAACAAAGAAAGGGAAAATGTGCATCAATGAGAAGTGAATTCGGCTAAGCAAACAAGCCGAATCTTATTGGATGCTATTTGGGTTTGTGTTTGCTTATACTGCTGCTGGTGAGTAGCAGATCCCGAAATATGAAAAGACAAAGGGAACGTTTGGGTCTTTGTCTGAGATGTAATTGCGGCCAAATAAATAGGCGGCAATGCAATGTGGAAATCTGCTAATGGGTTTTAGTTAGATTACCGTGAATTGGTGTTTATTGCATCGCTGCCAAGGGTAGATATACCATACCTATTTGCATTTGCTTATGCCGTAGGATTTAAGTGCCAAGAGACGCGATTATTATTATTATATTATTATTATTATTATTTATTGGCCTGTAAGAACACGGAAGTTCATGACCTCACCAACTCGGCTTCGCCATCGTTCCCTGTCCTGGGCACTCTCCTTCCACGCTTGACCATTCGATCCGATCTCCTCAAGGTCAAACCTAACATTATCCTCCCATCTCCGTCGCGGCCGTCCTATCGGTCTCTTTCCCGTTGGTCTACCGTCTAGAATTCTATGCACGGTCCTATCGTTCCCCATTCGCGCCACGTGTCCGGCCCATCTTAATCTTCGCGACTTGATTACTCTCACTATTGTAGGTTTGCGATATAGCTCTTCCAATTCGTGGTTATGGAGTCTCCTCCATTGTCCTGCCTCCCCGTCATATTTACCTCCAAAGATGCCCCTCAAAACTTTATTCTCGAATACGCGGAATTTGTTCTCTTCCCGTTTTGTGAGAGCCCATGTTTCGCATCCATATAGAGCAATCGGCATGATTATGGTTCTATAGACACGGATCTTTATGTTACGTGATATCAGTCTGGATTTCAGCAGTTTACTGACTGCATGCCAACTCGCGTTGCCGGAATGCAGTTTCTTGTTAATTTCCTTCGACATTTCATTACTGGCCGTCAGTATCGTTCCCAGATATTTAAATTCTTCAACTTTTTCAAATATCTTACCTCTGACGTTTATATGTGTTATCTGAGGTCCACCTGCTCTCGCCGTAATCATGTATTTTGTTTTGTCTTCATTTATATCTAGGCCCACCTATTCTGCCGCTTGCATGATGATTTCACAGTTTTTACTAACAGTCTCTAGATTATCGCCCAGAACGGCGATGTCATCCGCATATGCGAGCACTTGTGTGACCCCGTTCAGGGATGATCCGGCCATGTTGTCGTATTGTACCTTTCTGATGACATACTCGAGCACAAGGTTAAAGAGACACGGTGATAGACCATCTCCCTGCTTTAGTCCGTCCCGGATTTCAAATGGTTCTGAGAGGTGGTTTTCTATTTTGACTCGCCCTTTATTTTCGTTCATGCAAATTTGAATGAGGGCGGCATAATTTTGGGAATCTCAGCTCAACTAGAATATGGTAGAGTCTCTGCCTTGCGACTGAGTCGTAGGCTTTTTTGAAGTCAACGAACAGTTGGTGAACCGTCTCTCCGTATTCCCACTTCTTTTCCAGCTGGAAAAGGGACGCGATATGCGTATATTTGTTTTGGTCCCTTGGGTGTATGTCGCCAGCTAATGTGTATGTGTGGTGATTTGTGATACACTTGGTAAGGACGGGAAATAGGCGACGCAATGTGTATGGTCCCCGTTATGATGGTTATGTTGTATGTAAACCAAATCATCTTGTTTTCAGGAATTCGTCTAGGGGATTTGCTTGGCACCGAAGGTGCTGAATTGGTTTGAGATTCCTGATAAGGTAAGAAAGAAATCTTACAGGAAATTGTATGCGAAGAGATGCATGAAAGGTAAGTTTTGTTTTCCAGGGACTTTGAGATTTTATAAATTGGATCTATTTGATGCGTGAAGCATTTAAGGTTCTAATGCGATTGCATTAGCGAAGTTATGAGATTGGGTGGAAGTTATGGCGGTTTTTTAGGTAAGCGAACCGTGGGGTTTGGCGGAACCGCCACAGTTTGTTTGTAGTTCTCCAGGGACGACCCCATTTCTTTGCAGGCTTGTTGTGCTATGGGAAGCCGTTCCGCTCCCTGGGTTTTTCCCTTGTCCGTACTTGCTTCAAGGTTTATTGACTCGCCACTCCAAAATTTTTCTAGGAGTCCGATCGACTTTGGTGCGATAATTTAGAGAATTAGCCAGCCTAGCATTAAGGTTGATCGTAAGGATCCACCAGCGAGGTTTCGAAAGATGGTCAAGGATTGCGACTAATTATTGTTAAACTTATAGCTTACTTGATGGTGTTTTATTGAACAGCTGCGCAATGGGAGCCAAACATTTTGTAATTATTCCAAATTACCACAATAGCAAGACTTGTCAGTGGAGCGTACGTATACATAATCCAATGTGTAAACGCTAAATTTGTTTGTGGTCTTTGCCGTTGACTGAAAACAATGGCAAATCCGAATGTGGTTGAAACTGAAAGGAATTACCTCAATTGGTTGGATCGAACAACTCTTCTTTCGGGTTTCCTGATGTTGCTCGACTCACGAGGAAAGGTTCTTACGTTGGTAACCAAAGGACCGACCGTTAATAACAACAACAAGAATTAGAAACAAACACTGATCGAATATTAATTAATGTTTTGTTTATTATATACGCTACACACGACAAGTAGAAACGGGTTTGCAATGACCGCTCGAATTTAAATATAATTGAAATGTCAGCTGTTTGCTGACATTTGTTTGTCATGACAGCATTTCAGTGGTGCCTGCACCAGTGTTGCCATCGAGTGCTGCTCCGTCTCCAACACAATGAATGCCACAGCCTGCTTTTAAAATCTGAGATTATGACAATTAACGATAACAAAGTATCTCAACAACTGAGAACATGATAACTCTACAAGATTTTGGTTACCTTACCTCATAACTTATCAGAAAAATAGAACATGACCTTGTCGGGTTCGTAACAGATACATACAATACACAAGTAAGTAGTGAAAACCAACACCAAAAGAAAATCGAATAAGCGAAGCACTAGAGCCATATACATAGCAATTGCCCAACAGTTGAGTGCACTTGGGAATAACGATCGAATTCGTACACGCAGCAGTGGTCCGATATGTCGAGGTTTTGGTTCTACCTTTTTGTGATTCTATCTATAATAGCGTCGGTTCATAGCATGCTCGTCATCATCGCCCCAAACACTAAAACTTTGATAAAAGTCCTACAGTTTTTGAGTTAATTGGGTTTGTTACTTTTTTTTTTGCGTACAATAAAATAAACTAATTAAAATTGTATTCACGTAGCTGTATCCAGAGTGACGTTTTCCTTTTTGTTCAGCCTTAGGGAATTGCTGTGTGTTGTACTTCTCTTGATTGCAATTGACAAATAAAAAGAGTTCAGAAATAGATCTGAAGTACTGTTTTTATTTGGTCATTATACTGTCAATCCTCTACTTCAAGTACAATGAACTTATTAAATTTATTACATGATATTATTGGTAAAGTGTTCAACACTTGCTTCTGCTTTAATGTATTTTATGGTTTATTTTTACTTGACTTCAATTTCACTAATTTGAACACACGTACATAAGACGTTTCCACCAGACGAATAACAGGCTATCTGACCATTTGCTCCCTTTTATACCGATCGCCCATTTCCGATCGCACACTCATCCACAGTTTCTCATTTCTCCACCCACTAAATGCGAATAAACTCTCCGAAATTAACTTAGCAGTCAATAAACCAAGAGAGAATGGGAAATTGCAAACGAGAGCAGCTTGGGTTAGGGGTGCATTTTTTTTCGCTTGCAACGAAACGCAAAACCAAAAGGTAGATATCGTGTCCTCGTTTAGAGGCTTGGGTAATTCTCGGAATGCAGAATCACGACAGGCACTCCGAGAAGGGGGATTTGAGAGTGTTGAACAGTATACTCATGCATACTTTTCATCGGATATTGATACTGTTCCCAAGCGAATAGGGTGTACTTTTCACATTGGAGGAACATTGGCTTGGGAAAACACGTTTGCACCTGAATCCACAAGGGAATTTTCGGGTGGACTAAACTGTTTTGCTTGGTATAAACAGCGCCTTCTGCTTATATTGTTAAACAGCACGATGTGTGTTGATGTTTTCATGTAGGGAAATTGGTATTTGGGATCTAGGAACTTTTTTTTTTGTTTGGATAAAACGGATGCTAATCAGCTCAAAGATTCAACAATAACAGGTTTCGTCTAAAATTTCGAAATATCCACATCATGTAGAAAATGTTCTTATCCATATATTATTACATCTTTAACCTTTTTTGTTTGTGTTTTGTTGCTTAAAATTCTGAAAAAAGTGTCTAATCGAATAAGTAAAAAACAATATTTGTCAAGTTTTACTTTAGCAAATTGCCATCGGTCAGCTTTGAGCCATTGTGGTCAACAAAAAAATCACTGGACTGCGATCCCAAAATGCTCAAAATGCTTTCTACCTGCTCATTCTCGATATCTACGAAACAAATGACCTCTTAAGGCTTCTCAGACATTGTCGGTTATTGTATATGAATAGGATTAGAAAACCTTTGCACACCTTTGAAAGCCTTGGAGTTCCCTCGAGTTTTGACGAACTTTTCGGTAAATAAGATACATATCTGCAAACTCACACATCGTAAAAACAGGGATCTCTGTTCTGCACCATTAAGAAATATTGTTTTAGCAAATTTCAAGAAGTCGAAGAGAGCACTGGGACGTGTTACCAGTATTATTACACTAGTACGTAACACACTTTGTGAAAGTTTATCCACTTAACAAACGCCATTATACTGATGTTCCTCGGGTGCATAAACCGGGATCAAACACCCGGAACCTGCGCACTTCTCCACTATATATGACTTTGTGTTGGAGACCTGTTCTAATAAAGATGGCGACATCTCCCCCGTGTGAGGAATTGGGTCGGTCTCTTTGTATAATATCATAGTTTCTGCGCCAAAGTTTATGCCTCTGTTTAACTTAGTTTCAGAGTGGTTCTTCTCTCAGTCCTTATGAGTGAATTTACATTCACGACAAGAGCTTTAATTGATTTTTGGTTAGCGGGTTTATATCGACTTTTCATTTAGACTGGGCAAGTGCAAGTAGATTTCGTTTATATGATTTTGCAGCGGTGTTATCTGTCTCTGTAGATTGAGCAATATTGCGAACATGTCTGCTTGTGATGTTGTTGAGCCAAAGTATTTGTGGTTATCAGTGCTGGAGCCTGTGTTGGGCTTCCCCAGCCTCTCGCTATTTGTGCGTAAGACCGTTGAGGAGTAACAGTCATTGATATTATGCGATTTGTCTCAGTTTTTCTTTGCTGAATCACAACCTTCGATGTGGATTCTCGGTATTTAGGACAACCTCGATAGTTAGCGGGGTGGTCCTCATTCCGACATACTTATTATTATTATTATTATTATTATTATTATTTATTGGCCTGTAGGAACCCGGAAGTTCATGACCTCATCGACTCGACTCCGCCATCGTTCACTGGCCTGTGCGCTTTCCTTCCACGCTTGGCCATTCGATACGACCTCCCCAAGGTCAAACCTAACATTGTCCTCCCATCTCTGTCGCGGACGTCCGGTCGGTCTCCTTCCCGTTGGTCTACCGACACACTTACAACTTTATTCTCGAATACGCGGACTTTGTTCTCTTTCCGTTTTGTGAGAGCCCACGTTTCGCATCCATATAGAACAATCAACATGATTATGGTTCTATAGACACGGAGCTTTATGTTACGTGATAGTAGTCTGGATTTCAGCAGTTTACTGACTGTGTGCCAAGTAGCGTTGCCGGAATGCAATATTTTGTTAATTTCCTTCGACATTTCATTACTAGCTGTCAGTATCGTTCCCAGATATTTAAATTCTTTAACTTTTTCAAATATCTTACCTCTGACGTTTATATGTGTTCCCTGAGGTCCACCTGCTCTCGCCGTAATCATATATTCTGTTTTGACTTCATTTATTTCTAGGCCCTCCTCTTCTGCCGCTTGCATGATGATTTCACTGTTTTTACTAACAGTTTCTAGACTATCGCCCAGAACGGCGATGTCCTATGTGTTGAGGTATCATCAGTAAAATTGTAAAAAGGATGGCTTACCTCCTTGGGTGGATGTTTTGCTCGTTTCTGTGGACTTCCTGTTGGGGGGCGTTTATCGTTTGAGTGGGCGGCGCGGGAGATGTGTCCTCGCAACTTCCTCCGGTTGCGTGGGAGCTTCCGGACGGGACACTCTGCTGTTGCGGGCTCCTTGACAGCGAGGGTGGTCCCTGGATGTTCCCTCTGGTCTTCTTTGATTTTTATTAATGAAACCGCCAACTCTTTACATTTTCAATTATGGTTTTATTGGTTATATTTAAAATTTAAATTGAGTATAACTTGTTGGCCTTCTAAGTTCAATTTATCGTACGGCCAGCGGTTCGCTCTTTGGAATCTGACTGATCACGAAATTGAAAGTTATCGCCCTTTTATTCTTTTTCTCGTTGAGATTTGTCAACCCTTTTAATGTAGAAATTCCCAGAAGCACACACAAGATTTTGTGTGCTTCAATTGGAATTGTGTTCTGGGAATTGACTAAAGGTTTTGTTGGATAGGTTCCTGGAAGGGAAATCATGAAATGCGTTTTGATGTCCGGATTTTAGGAACTGAATCAATGTGCGACGAATTAATTTTGGTTTAATTTATCGCTCATATGTTTCAATATGGAATTTGGATGTAAGTTAATGGGAGTTCAATCAATGTGCGACAAATTAACTTTTGGTTTAATTTATCGCTCATATAATTCAATATGGAATTTGGGTTTGGATTATGGGAGGTATTGGGGATTTGGATGGGGTTATTGGTAATGTTGGGGATTTGGATGCGAGTGGCGATTTAGGATCGCTACATATGCGAACACTTGTTCATGGATGATCCGGCCATGTTGTCGTCTTGTACCTTTCTGATGACATACTCGAGCACAAGGTTAAAAAGACACGGTGATAGACCATCTCCCTGCTTTAATCCGTCCCTGATTTCAAATGGGTCTGAGAGGTGGTTCTCTATTCTAACTTACGCTTTCCGACATACTGCACAATTTAAAAGGGTTTTGTCTTCCACCGTTTCTTTACTCAAAGGGTACTCCTCTGCATTTTGATCCTGGCCGCATTTCACGCAACGATGCTGCATTTCACAGTTCGCTGCTGAATGCTCAAACCTTTAGCAGCGGACGTATTGAAGAATGTTTATGGCTTTTTTAAGTTTGTCCCCTGTTGCACTTTGGTGGCGCAGGGCGGTTATTTTCCGTAGACTACCAATTTTATTATTTGGAGTTACCTTTACCAGGAAAAAACTATTCTACGAAGAAGGCAGCTTCCAGTTCTCCCTGTTAGACCTGGCGGTGTGACGGGTTTGACCGTACTAAATTCAAGGTCATCTTACTTTAGGTCTCGAAGCATTTTCCAAAGAGTCTCCGGTTCAGTTTCATGGTCGACGCCCTTTAATAGATCTGTAATATTAATATCTTTCGGCGTGTAAGGGAAGAATTCCGCGGTGGCTCTTTTTAAAACATTTTTAATTTTAATATGATCACCAACGTTAGATGTTTGAATAGCATGCCTATTACCTCCCAGTCTTTTAATCACAAAATGATTATTACCTACAGCTAACTTACACAGACTTACCAATTCTTTACAATCGATGTACACCGTGTTGAATAGACGGCATTTTAGTTTTTTTGTTGGTTTCCTGCTGTTCTGCTTTTCGCTTTTGTCCATCTGGTCCTGGTTCTGAGTTTGGTTTTTTTTGCTGATCTTGGCCTGCTTTTGGCTTCGGCTATTCTTGTTTATTTTTTTGTTGTTCCAGCTCTTCAATTTTTTCCTTTCTTCTACTTTCCTCTTGTCGAGCTTTTACTATAGTTAGTTTCGCTTCTGCTGATTTATTTCTTCTTAGTCGTCTACAGAATCAGAAGAAGCCAGACAAGCGAATGTGTTGTTAGAAAAATTCCCGCCATAGTTGGGGGTGGAGGGGAATGCATTCTCTGTCTCCACTTGCTGTTGTTTTAACACGAGTTCTGCAGCTTTGCGAGTCATTATTATGTTGCTTATTTTGCTCCCTTTGAATTTTGTTTTTGCCGATTTTAATTTCGGTTTGGTGCACGAGTAGGCTATTAGGCTTATCTTGCCTTTTAATATCCTACTCCTTGTTTTGATTATTTCTTCACCGCTCATGTCGGAGCCAACAAGCGTAAACACTACCGTTCATATTTCATCGAAGATTCGCACAACACAATTTGGTTTTTTATGTTCACTGCTATTGCCACTTTTCACCAAGCAAAACATCATCATCATCATCGGCACTACAACCGGGATCCGGTCTTGGCCTTATTTAGCAAGTCTCGGGGCTTGTTAAATTTTCCATAATAATTTGTTTTTCCGGGCAAGGTTATTAGCCTTGCGCCATCACCAAGCAAAACACAGCGCGAAAATCGAATATATTGTCTTGGTAAGGTATTTCGTCTACATGGTTTCACTTTTAAGGCCGTTCCGTTGAGAGATTTGTTCACTATCGTTTGTCGGTTGCCGAGACGTCTTTACCGGACGGTGGTTAAATTGGGACTGTTGTTAATTTACAAAGGTTCTCTAAAGGATGTGCACGTACACGATAACACTACCCCGACACTTGAAAAATGTACGATATATCGAAGGAAACATTATTAGTTTTTACCTACCTTGTTGAGATATATTGTATATCTTATTGTATCGTTAACGATTGTTAATATATAGTGTATATCTTATTGTATCGTTTCCATGAAATTGGTTAATATTGTTATGAGTAACATAGTCTGTGTTATTTGTCTTACTTTCTGAACCGTAATAATGTTCCAGATGTGATATCTAGATTTTATGACTTGACTGTTTATGTATTTTAAGTTTTGTACATTCATTAAATAATTTGGTGTGTTGATTAACATATGGAGATTCACGTTAGGTCAATTTACTTAATCGTGGGGGTTAACCCCAAGCGTAAGTAATTGGGTGAGGCAAGTGACCGGATTATCAATCACCAACCAAAACAAGCAACAGTGAATAATGAAAAGAAATAGGTTAAAAAGCAATCATTTTCAATTAGGTTTCATGAATCTAAAAACAAAAAAATTGCTTCTTTTAAATAAAAGTAGTAATATGTAATATTATAATCTTTGCTTTGATCAGACAGTCCAATAGTGCATCATCCTTCTAAAATGTTCACGAATTCCTGATGGTCCTAAATTAATTTGCAATTTTTTTGTTTACGAAAATGGCTTAAAATTAATCGATAACAGTTTACTAAATAGTTGCAAATAATTTTTCTTTTTTTTCACAAACATTTGCAGCAGATTCACAATACCTATTTTTCATTGGATGAGAGGATTATTCAATAATTTTTAGACAAAATGTGTTACTACAATGTGGAGAAGCCGTGAACTGTTCTACGACAAGGTGTGGTTAATCCGAAATTGAGAAAACAAGGTTACTAAGGTTATGTTTTGCATTTTTGATAGGTTACGAATTAAGGAACCACCCTCCAAATCCGGTATGCTTTTTACGGTACGGTAGTTAAAAAAAAAAAGAAGAAAAAAACCCTTAGTCACTGCATTTGTAATCCACTGTGACTTTATTCTACTCCCAATTTTTGTAGAAGAATAAAAGAATTGCATTTCGTCACGGTTAATGAGATCGGACCAGAAACGACGAAGAGCTTTCAAGATTGGAAGGAACGTTGACCTGTAATTAATAAGTAAAAATTCTCTAAGTTGCAAAAAACCCTATACAGTTTTTATTATAGATTAAAAACAATAATAATGATATAATACTAACTTTATATAAAATGTAGCAAATGGATTTAATTTAAATTACCTACATGACATGTTGGTTTTATAAAAATATGTTGAGACTTTGGTGAATGCATGGGGTTGTGGTGCCATCTGAGTTGAAACCGCAAGCTGCATTCTGTTGAAAAATAACCGACTAAAAAGTACAAAACACGATTTGATGGAATATTGATTTCGATGTATTTTGGAACGATTGGTACTCGGTCTTTTAACACGTTTTACAAAACGCCAAATCAAGGATGGATATATTGTTCTACCATACAGGAACAATTGCTACCAACATTAGTGCCTTAAAATTAAGGAAAATAAGGTCATATATTGATAGGCGCAAGGCTAATAACCTTACCCGGAAAAACAAATTATTATGGAGAATTTAACAAGCCTCAGACTTGTTAAATAAGCCCAAGACCGGATCCCGGTTGTAGTGCCGATGGTGATGATGATGATGAAGGTCATATATTGAATGTATGATCGAAAACATGAAAATAGATAACATGTCGTTTGCACTTCTCAGAGGTTAAATTGCATTGTTCCAAAAATGAGGTCTATACGAATCAAGCAAAATGGTTGCGTGCTTTGGAAAATGTGCGAAGCAGGAGATTGAGAAATTGAAGGTAATAAAATCTAAAGAGATGCTACATTTTTTCTCCCTTATATCTAAACTCCACACATAGACGCCCCTTTGCTTTCGATGAAAGGAAAATGTTAGACAAAGGAAGAACTGAAGTAAATGTACAATTCAATGCATGGTTAGAGTCACACCGCATTCATTCACCATGAAAACGTGCGCACACCCCACTTATACGCACACCTTGTCAGTCTCAAGTCATCCAGTACATCGATACTACCCTATCGTATTCACATTCGCATGCAAATTGAGCAAAACGTCCTTATTATGCAAATCACAAACTGCAAATGGTGAACAAAATTGATTCCTCTCTTCACATCACTTCCGCATCCCTCCATCATGTACCTTCATTTTGTCTGCCACATCCCGAAGTTCGCGATCTCAGTACCCAACGATGAGTACAGATGGATGTGTGCACAATAGAGATGCGTTTTATATTCTCATTTTCAACGACCCACAATAAGCCCTCTAGAAAAAGAAGGGAGGTATTTGAGCCATCCGTTATTGCTTCCGATTTACTTTGTGCACATAGTGGAAGTGTAAAGAGAAATCATTATAAACAACGCACACACATATACACAAAAATGTAGTACAGACCATGCATGCAAATTATTCCCAACTACCCTCCATCCATTCAGGAGACTAAGCTATAAAAGTTATTATCGTTTTCATGATATGCGTTCCTATGATGCAGCGTATCCTATATTTATTTGCAAGAACTGAAGCTTATTTCGATGTTAGTGGCGAGTGGTCATGTCAAATATTTTATGTGAAGTATCGTAATGGGTAGACAGCGAATCACCCTACGTTACGTACTTGTTAGGACTTCGATTCACTAATCCAAGGAAGGTTTTTTTTCTGTTTCACGTCAGCGGTAATTGAAGAGGAATCGTTGGTTTTCCACACTTTCGGGTTAGCCTATCTTCAGGACACAGAATAAAACGCAGGTATCGTTACTAAAATCTAACATCGGGGTAAATTCCATATGACAACAGAGTACTGCAAAATATGTACAAACGTGACCTTTATGATTTATTATTATTATTTATTGGGCTAGAGGAACCGTGAACTTCATGACCTCACCGACTCAGATGCGTTATCGTTCCCTATCATATGCGCTCTCTTTCCGCGCTTGACCATCTGATCTGGTTTCCTCAAGGTCCAACCTGACATTGTTCTCCTATCACCATCGCGGCGATCCTACTGGTCTCTTTTCCGTTGGTCTACCGTCAAGAATCCTGCCCTATCGTTGTCCTAGCCGGTCCTATCGCTGCCCATTCTCGCCACATATCCGGCCCATCTTAATCTTTGTGACCTGATTATTCTCACTATTGTAGGTTTGCGGTGTAGCTATTCCAATTCGTGGTTGTGGAGTTTCCTCCATTGTCCTGCATCTTCGTCATATTTACCGCCAAAGATTATAGCCCAAAACGCAGATGTCTTCTGTATATGCGAGCACTTGTATGACCCCGTTCAGAGATGATCGAGCCATGTTGTCGTCTTGTACCTTTCTGACATACTCGAGCACAAGGTTAAAATACATGGTGAGAGGCCATCTAGCTGTTTTAGTGCGTCCCGGATTTGAAATGGTTCTGAGAGGTGGTTTTCTATTCTAACTCGCCCTTTATTTTCGTTCATGCAGCTTTAAATAAGGGCGGCATATTTTTCGAGGCTCCCAGCTCAACCTCAATATGGTGAAGTCTTTGCCTTGCGTAGTCGACGAAAAGTTGGTGAACCATCTCTTCCCTATTCCCACTTCTTTTCCAGCCAGTGCCTTACTGTGAACATTTGGTCGCTCGTTGACCGTTTCCTACGGAGTTCTCCCAGTATTTCTTCTGCACGTGTGATTCTCGCCAGTATGTCATTTGTCAATGATATTCCTCTATAGTTTGCACAGTCAGACAGTCAGATCTGTCGCCGTTTTTGAAAATGGGGACGACTATTGTTACGTGCGGTTTCCGCCACCCCCGTCATTTAGTTGTTTTTAATATAATTTGATTTTAATATAATTTGATCGTAAGGTGGTGGAGGGAGCGCACGATCCACATGTGAGTGTTCGAACACGCCCCAGTTCGAGTGTGGATCGTGGGCGAGTTCGAATTCTGTTTTCGGAGTGAACGTTGAGGGAGAGTGAGAGAGAGAGCAGGAGGAGTCTTGGATTCGGTTAATTTTGATTCCGTTTTGTTGACTGTTTTTAGAGATACAGTTGGAAGATTTTTGAGAATTGAGTTGCAGCCGAAAAGAAGAAAGTAAAGCCCCGTTCCTTGTTTAAAAAATTAAAAAGTAAAGTTAAAAAATCAAAACAGAAATTGTAAAGAAGCAGGCAAAAACATAAATGAAAAGTTATTGAAAAGTGCTTCGGAAAATTTGATTTACTTGTTACGTCTCCAGCGCCGTGCTTCCTCTTTCGAGGGAAGAGCGTGGGGGTTATAATATCTTTTCTTATTTGAAATAATTATCGTTTCTATTTAATAAAATAGTTATAAAGTTTTATTTATTTTTATATTTTATTTGAACTCAGCTATCTCAAGCTGAGCTCTAAACTGTACTACTTTTACAATATAAATGTTCCTGTTTTTATAGAACATTTTGTTCCAACTAACTGTGTCGTATAAAATGAACAAAACAATCTAGAAGTCTCTGTGACTTAAAATTTTGAATAAACTTTGAACGAAAATCAAAGTGGCTATGTTTTGAAATGAAAAATGTGCTTGTTATGAAAAGGGGCATGTTTTTAAATGTGCTGTAAGTGACTGGATATAGAATATTGTGCCTGTTTATTTATGAATTGTATTAAATGAGAATGTAAGATATGTGAGGATGTAGTTTTAAAGGTTGTGTTAGAAAGGAGATGAGATTAGTGTTAAAGCGAATAAGGGTAGTATTCTGGAATACAACATCCCACCCTTCTTCGAGAAAGAAAATTATCCTTGAAGAGAATAATTTTCTGTTAACTATTGCTTAGATTAGGATTAATTACAGACTTGGATTTTCGTTCAATTACAATGGCGTTGAAAGTTAATCTTATATCAAAAGTTACAAAAATCCAAAAGTTCTTAATACTAGAAAAATAGGTTACAATAATCCAAAAGTTTACTTATAGTCTAATTACATTATATTTTAACTAACTTTAAATATTTCCAACTAACTTAAAATAGTTCCACTTGGAACCTTTTCTTTTATTATCCAAACATTTTTTTTTTCTATATATATGATTAATATTAATTCTCAAAATTCTCTTTTTCGTGCGAATTTCCAATATATTATATCCCAATATATATTTTACCTCTAAAATTTTCTTTCTTTCTTCCCCTTTTTTAACTCGCGTCGGGTATTCCGAAACGACATATAATTTTCTCCACAAAACTACGAGCTATGGTGGGTGCTTCTGCATTGGGTAGCGGTATAGCTTCAGTGAACTTTGTTAAATCATCTTGGAACGTTAATATGTATTTATTATCTTCGTAACTACTTGGGAGCGGGCCAAAAATATCCAGAGCTACTCGTTCGAAGGGGGTTGTACTTGTTGTTGTGATTTTCATCGGGATTTTTCTGTTTAACGTTAGTTTGTTTCTTTGACACGAGTCGCATTTGCGGATGAATTCTTTCGTATCTTTTATGAGGGTTGGCCAAAAGTACCTTGTTTTAAGACGTTTGATTGTGCGGGAGACTCCCTGGTGCCCTCCAAAAGGTGAATTATGGAAGTCACGGAGGATTTGAGCGATATCCTGTCGGTCTTCGATATAGGTTCTTTTGTCAGAGTAAAGATACACGGTGATCTTGGTTTGGGCGAATGTTTGTATTATGGTATTTTTAAGGCGGGGGTTTATTGGCTCTTGTTTTGGGATAGAAATGTCGATATGGTTTACCTTTTCTTTTATACAATAGTTATGAATTTTGCTGAGTGTTTGTTCAAAGCTGGGTTCGGTTCCTATGTCTAGCGGCAACGTAGTAACAAGGGGATTTAGTCGTGTTTGGGTATAATTTTATTTCGTTTGGATTCGGACGTGTATAGGTAGGGATGGTTTTAAGTATCTTTTCGGTTTGGCCTTCTTTATTGGGTAATATAAAGATCTGAATGGGTGACCGGGTTTTGGCATACTCTATGGGCTTAGAGATTTCGATTATCTTACATTCGGTATGTCGGAGAGTAATTTCCTCACTTGCGGCTACTAATGGTTCAGCGGAGCCTTGACCTCTCGTTTTGCTTCTAGTGGTAACTAGTACCTTGCCTACCTCTTGTGTGTCTTGGAGGTTAATAGGGAGGCGGCTAAGTGCATCTGCGTTGGAGTTGTATTTTCCTGCCTTGTAAATAATTTGGTATTCATATTCTTCTAGCAATATTCTCCAACGAGCCAATCTTGATGTCGGGTCCTTCAGATTCATGAGCCACTGTAGTGGTTTATGGTCTGTACATATTGTGAACCTTCGTCCGTAGATGTAGGGGCGAAATTGTTTGACGGCGTAGATGATTGCCAGTAGTTCCTTTTCTGTAGTGCTGTACCTGGATTCGGCGTCGTTAAGGGTTTGGCTAGCATAACAGATTGCTTTGGCCTAGCCAATTTCTCCCTGCCATAAGACCGCGCCTATTCCAACGTCGCTAGCGTCCGTAGTTACTATAAAGTCTTTATTGAAGTCAGGGTAAGCTAATATGGGAGGTTCTATAAGTTTATTTTTTAACGTATAGAAGGCTTCATCACAGAAGGGGTCCCATTTAAATGCTTCGGTTTTCTTTAGTAACTTCGTTAGTGGCTTTGCTATGGTTGAGAAATTGTCTATAAATCGCCGGTAGTATCCTATGAATCCGAGGAATGATTTTACTCACTTGACATTCTTGGATGTGGGATATGTTTTAGCAGCTTTAATCTTTTCGGGGTCTGGTTTAAGACCGTGTTCGGAAATTGCATGACCCAGATACATTACCTCCTTCTTCAGAAAAGTACATTTATCTGGTTGAAGCTTAAGGCTATTCTGACGTAAACAATTAAATATTCGTATAAGCTTTGAGTTGTGTTCTTGCAGGTTATATCCGTAAAGGACTATGTCATCGAGGTATACAAAGCAGTCGAATATTTGTAATCCCATTAAAACGTTGTTCATTAAACGTTGAAAAGTTGCGGGCGCGTTTCGTAGACCAAACGGCATACGGTTATATTCATAATGTCCATAAGCGGTACTGAAGCCGGTTTTGCACTTGTCTTCATTGTCCATTCGGATTTGATGAAAACCACTTGCCAGGTCGAGGGTTCTAAAATAAGTTGCCCTCCCTAGTTGATCTAGTATGTCCGTGATATTTGGTAACGGATATGCATCGGCAACAGTTACTTCGTTTAACCTACGGAAATCAACCACAACTCTCCATCTCTTATTACCTTCCCTGTCAGCCTTTTTTGGTACCAAGAGCAAGGGGGAGTTCCAAGGACTAGCACTGGGTTGGACAATACCACTTTGTAGCATGTCATTCACCTGTTTGTGTATCTCGGTTTTTTGTGTGTCCGGGAGCCTGTAGGGTTTGGTAAATACGGGCGGCTTGTTTGGGTCAGTAATGATTTTATGTTTCAGCGCTTCTGTAAATGAGAGGTTGTCACCTTCGAGAAAAAATAAATCATTGTATTCTCTACATATTTGAAGGATAGATTGTTTTTCTTCACAATTACAGTGGCTGAGATTGATTATTGATGTTAACTTATTTAACCTGCCTTTGATTAGGTCGTCGGATTGAATAGAGATTAGGTTGAAATCACTTAGCTTGTCCCATTTGAAGTCTACGTCTTTAGTATTCACCGTTTGTTCTGTTTCCGAAGTGTTCATCATTAACACCTTTAATTTGGAGCTCTTGGGGCTGGTTAAGGTTTCGCCCACGTATATTCCTGGCATGATTCGTTTTTTTTTTTGAATGATTATATCGCCGGATATGCCCTGGTGTTTACTATTTAACGGAAAGTCTACAATTTGTTGGCTTCTGGGTTTTAAAGTGAAAGTTGCTCTTTCAGTCTTATATGCTGCTGGAACATTTTGTACTTCAGTTTTTGCTGCTGAAACTTTGTCACCCAATCTTCTCTGTTTTCGCTTTCTATTCTGTTTAGAGTTATTACTTTTTCCTTTTGATTCGAACTGAAGGTCTGAACAGGTGGCTCGTGATTCACATACTAAATTATTACGGAATAGGCTCGGTGCCTCGTTTGTAGAGCCGTATGGCTTTCTTCGATGCTCACTCTCATTACCCTTTGACATTGGAATCTTCAGGATGTGTTCCTTGAAATCGATTATACATCTATATTTAAATAAAAAATCGTTTCCTATGATTCCGTCATAAGGCAGATTTATTTGTTCGGTGAGTAGGTGGAAAGGATGATCCATGAGCATGGTATGATCCTTGGTTTTTACTTCTAGGGTACCACTTACCGTCCCTTAATATGACCTGGGAGAGTTGTCCATTCGAGCAGCATTGTTTGTTTGTTTGCAGACGCATTTATTCACAAAGTCTTTTTTTTTATGTTAGTCTAAATGCTAAACCTATCTTAATAATTTTACTACATAATGTAATTTACTGGCTCTTCACAAGCACTCTAAATTATACAATATTATATGCTTAATTTATGCCTTTCAGCTTACATTTTCTTTTATTTATTCTTAATATAATACACATACATTATAAAAAATAAACTATTATCTTAGAGGTCTACCTCTTCTTCTTTTAGCGGCATTATGACAAACCTTTTTTTTTTTTTTTTTTTTTTTTTTTTTTTTTTTTTTTTTGAGGATGCAAAAATTTTAAAAACAATATAACAAGTGCTTAATGAAAACAAAAAAGATAAAATAACAAAAATTAACGGGAAGGGGGGCAAAGGAAAAGGAAGGGAGGAAGCTGCGCCAGAGCTGAATATTATATCTGAGGACGTGAAGTCCTTTCTTCGTTTTGGAGCCACCACCAGTTGGGGTTGGTTCGGTCTTTTATTGATTTATCTCTTTCACTGATCACCATACTGAATCGAAGTCGGTCTGGCCTATTAGAGATATCGCTATCGTGGACAATTCGTTTATCCCTAGCACCACGGAAAGCGTGGTATATAATAGGTATTCCACCCTCATCTTGGATTAGACCTTTTCCGTCCAAGAAGAGGAATGCCTCTGGGGGAATGAACCCGTTCTGGAGGGTACTCTCCAGATACATATCGTTCGGATAATATGCTCCCGCGATAAGATTATTTACACTGCACATTGCCCTTGCAATGTGGCCACGAATAATTTTTATAATGAAGTTGTCTATCCTAGTTAGTCCTGATTTATCATACAGGGTTTTATTAGGGTAAAATTTCTGGTATCGTGACTCTGGTGTTCTATTAAGTCCGAGGCAGGAACGCAAACACTGTCTCTCGAACACTCGAATCTTTTCCATGTAGAATGGGGATATATTGTACCATATTGGACAGCCATAGACCAACACTGGTCGGATGAATGCCGAATATGAGATTAATTTAACTTTTGGATTGAGAATGCTGCTTCGGAATAGACTTTTTGTGGCAACAAATGCGTTTCTTGCTGCAGAGAGAGTGACTGCTATATGCTTGTCAAAGTATAAATACTGATCAAGCCAAATACCGAGATATCTGACTACAGTTTTCACTTGTAGTGGGAGATTATTATTCCCTACTATAGAGAAGTTTTTCCAATTGTACTTTGTATCCTGAGAGGCACTGGAGAGAGGTGTTCTGAAAAGGATAGTCTCGGTTTTGTGGAAATTAATTTTTAGTTTCCAGTCATTACAAAAACGTTTTATTTTATTGAAGTCGTCCTGGAGAAGTCTATTGATGACATCTATTTTCTCTCCTGTTCTGTATACCACAATGTCGTCTGCGTATGCAATGACATTGTTAAGCGTACCCACTAAATCACTGGTGTAAATATTAAACAGAATGGGAGAATTCACTGCCCCTTGTTGTAAACCGTTTGTAATTTTGAAAGTCTTGCTTGAGAATATATCTCCGCATTTTACCACAAACTGCTTGTCCGTTATCATTTCGTGAATGTTGTACAATAGATAATGAGGCATTCTCAGGTTTTCTAACTTATGAATAAGTCCTTCTAACCACACGGTGTTGAAAGCCTTTTCAAAGTCAACTAAGCAGGCACCTGTGCATTGGCGCTTTGTCTTGTTCCATTGTATGTCGGAAACAAGCTTTGACGCGGCATGCACCGTACTATGTCCCGCTTTAAAGCCAAACTGGTTTTTGGGGATGATTTCATTTTCATCACACCAGTTCATCAGTGCTTTGTTTATGATCTTCTCGAAAACCTTGCTGATATTTGGCAGCAAACTAATCGCGCGAAGGTTGGTTGGATTGGTCCTGTCTTTACCCTTTTTAGGGATGGGGTGGACTATTGCAGTTTTCCAGTGGGTTGGGTAGTATGCCTTATTTAAGGCGTTGTTGAATAGCGTAGTGTAGATTTTTACTGCTTCAGGAGGCAAATGTTTTAAAACTACATTTGGGATGCTATCTATCCCAGAAGACTTTTTGCTTTTGATTGACTTAAGGATGTTCGTAAGTTCATCCTTACTCACAAACATATTCATATTCTGGTTACTCCTGGGGGAGTTCGCTCTGTTATTTTCACTGAATGTGGTAAAACTACGGTTTTGGTTCCTCCAGGTACAAAGTTGATTTCTCAGTGAGCTGTAGGTCTGGAATGCGTTGTTTTCGAGGATCGTATTGGAGTGAGTGGATTCGTTCACTCTGTATACTGCCTCGAAACATGCACCAATTGAGTTCACTTTGTCTTGCGGGTCTTCGACTAATATTACTTCTTCGTTGGAGTTGATATGCTCCAGATTGAGTTCTGAGTTCAGCATTGCTTGACAATTCTCAGGAGTCCGCGGGACTCGCAAATATGGAATGTCATTGTGATCTTTCTTTCGAAAAGTTTTATTGATTTGTGAGAACATACTCGATCCGCTAGCTTGAATGGCTTGTATTTTGTTCTTCCACTCTTCATTCATTCCTGAACGGTAATTGTCACGGATCAATTTTTGGAGATTTTTGATTAGGGACTTAAGTGTTCTTATTTCCTGACTATTTGGGTCGCTGAACTGTCTATAAAGTGTTTTCAGCTTTGAGAGTATAATGCTCTTTTGCTTATACAAAGCGTCAATTGCTGATGTCCTGTACTTATTAGTATAACCGTCGGTATGGGGAACTTTAGGTATGGAACGATTCATTGCATTAGTAATAATATCGTCCAATGTTGTTAAGTAATGATCGATTTCGTCGTTATGGAGGTTTCTAATAGTCGGTGGGTCTATGGCACTGTTACGAAGTTCTTTTTTTATTAATCGATCAAAGCGTGACCAGTGAGCTTTTCGAAAATTGAAAGAGTGGATCTGGTCGAACTGCTCTAGTGAATATTGTTCATTTGGGACTTCAATTATGGCTCCAAATCCGTAGTGATCGCTATCGTAATCGATTGTGCGAAGACAGTTTCGCGTAGTTAGATCTGTGCCTGGCAAGTTTATTCGATCGTCTATCATAAGTAAATCCAGAAATGAATTTCCTTTAGGATAAGACGGTGTACTTGTGGCGTACAGTTCTAATCTGCGCTCGATAGCATTCATTTGCCACCAATCATATAAAGCATTGGCTCTTGTGTTCGTGGTTAAGTTACCCCAAGCACTATGCTTGGCGTTGAAATCACCCGCTATTACGAAATAATTGTTTTCCGAGTCTAATTTCAGGTGTCGAAATAGCATATCAATTTCATTGATAAATTGCTTACACTGGGTAGCTTGAGGGGCATAAATGGAGACCACATACAGGTGCTTTTGACTTCTCAACGGAATATCTATTATGCAGGCTTCCAGCAGCTGATATTTGTGTACTTCTGTACTATAAATTACCTTATGATAAAGACCTTTTTTAATTAAAACTGCAACCCCACCCCCTTGAGTAGAATGTGGCCTGTCACGTCTGATTGTCTTATAGTTTTTATAGACAATTTTGTGCCTTTGGTTTAGCTTAGTTTCACTAGCCAAAAGTACATCAGGGGATTCGACTTCAAGCATGTTGCCTAGATTATCTCTTCTGTCTATGTGTATTAGTGAATTTACGTTCACCGAAATAATTTTTAGTTTTAGTTCAGTTAGAGGGTTGAAGATTTTGATGGAAGGAGTTATTTGAAAACACAGCCGAACAGAGCATATCTATTCGGGCCATTTGTTCCGTCAGTATTTTTTGAAAATTAGCAAATTGTGTTTGCATGGCCGATATCATATTTAATATCTCAGGTTGCGCATCTACTGCCGGTATTTGCCCATTGGTATGTGAGGATTCCACGGGGACTCGTTGCATAGAATTGCCCGTGATTTGTGCATATGATACACGCGGGGCAACGAAATTATTATAAGAACGAGTTTTAATTTTTTTCTCTTTTGCCACTTGCTTTTGTTTTGATTCCCACTTTAACTTCATATGTTGAAATTTGGGACAACCTCTAAAATTTGCCGTGTGTCCTCTATTTTTACATAGTACACATGACAGTGTTTCCCTATCCCGAAGCTGTTCCTTTCCCAGCGGACATTCGCCCATGTTATGGTCGGCGAGGCATTGCGTATACTGCACTATGTCCCATTATACGAACGGCTCGGAGACGAGAAATAGTTATACAAAGGTAATTAAGAAATACCGCGAATAGGTTAGGTGACTTTTCACACAGACGTTAACTAAACGCGGATTTTCCTCTCGACATTTAACCGCACACGGGGGTGATGAATTTAATACTTTCGCTAACTTGATGCGCACTCTGCTACGGATAAAATCTGACTCGTCGGTGTTCCTCGAGATCAACTTCCACGAGCCGTCATCTAGATGGATTCTTCATGTTTCCGTACAGGTCAATGTACGATGCCCCATTCGCACGAAGTATCGACAACAAACGATACTGCACCTGAATAAATAAAGGAACGAACATAAGGGACTGCGGGCAATGTCGTCATAAATCCTCGATGACCCGCGCCTGAGAACGAAATAGGTTTTTGCTTTAAGGTAAGCAAAAACGCTATTTCAAGAATCAAATGATGGGATGTACGATGTTCATTATGTGCCTATCTTGCGAAGGGTCGTCATTGTATTTACATAAGATTCCAGGGAAATGTCGTTGTAGGCGATATCTGTTGGTGGCGATAGTTCCACCAGTGATTGGTAATCTATTTGTTTTAGCCGAATGGCTCTATAGCAGAATAGGGAAAATTGTTCATGGACGTTAAGTCCACAGAAAACTCTGGGACGGTAGCTATGGGTTATTTGTTTGGTTATATGATGGGTCTTCATAGGGCATGAACGTGGGTAAACAAATGATCATGTTCATACCTAAATGAAATGCTCGGTTGTATAGTGATTAGGAAATTGGTCGCAACTCAGCGAACCTTAGGGGATAGATAAGATATACAATTATGTATGGTAGAAGGGAATATCGGTTGCAGCTGTGTCCGCAATACGCTGGCCAGCGTTTGTTTATCGTTAATTGATGACAAGCTGAGCCGATAGGAGATGTAAACTGGTTCATGGAGTATGAACCAGAAAAGTCCGGAATTATGTATGCCGTCAGAGAGATCTCCTTTCAGGTATGAAAAATGCTGCTGAGAGCTTACGCTGGCCAAAATTGCAGGTAGGTATGGTGTCTTGTGGCTGAGGGAAAAGACAGGTTAAGTTGAGGAAGTGGGTGGTTCTTGGAGAAGACTTTAAAGAAGCCACACAGATCTTTCGAACGGTTGTCTCTTCTCCATGCTTCACAAGCTCTACCGGTATGCAGTCGACTCTGGGAGCCTTGCGTTTTTCAATCGATTTATTGCGCATACAACTTTGTTGAAAGAGGGCTTTGCGATCTGAGCCCCGGCCACATGTATGCCTGGTGCGTTTATTTATGGTTAATAGGTACGCACATTAATCACGTTTTCAAAATAATGCTTCTGTATTGTGACGGTATTGTTTGTTTCTGTCACCAGACAGCCGTTTGCGTCTCGAATTATTTTGAATCTTCCTCGGTGGCCACTTCCGATTGAATTTATGTCGGCATACATACCTCTGATGTTCTTTGCTCTGGCATTTACTAGGATTTTCTCGGTCCGAGTATTCCCCCATTCGGATTTTTTTTTTTTGCGTTCGAAAAGTCTCGTTGTATCTTTCTGAAACGTCGCGTATCGTTCTGCGTTGACTTCATCATATCTTTCTAAGCGGATCACTCTGAAGCATTTACGTTCTTCGATTTTCCCCCGGCATTCATGGTCAACCCAAGGTTTGGACTTAACTGCTTCCTTAAATCCTAATAACTTTTGGGTTGTGCGTTTTATTAACTCTCTGATCGGTGCCCATTTAGTGTCCACTAAATGGTTTTCTCTTCCTCACTACGCCCATTCTCTAAGATGTTAAATCTATTCGTTAGTTTGTCTTGATATTAGGCACTTTTCCGCAGGTCTTCCAGTTTACCAATGTCGAACTTTATGCTAGTCTCCCGTGACTGCCCGTGTGGGTTTGCTGCGAACCGACTTTTAATTTTGCTCATCACTAGAAGATGATCAGAGTCGCAATCTTATGATCTTACGTCAAGGACGTTTTAGTCGTGTCTTTTGTCTATGAGGAAGTGGTCTCTTTGGTTACGCGTTACGCCGTCGGGTGATATCCATGTGGCATTATGAATTTGCTTGTGCTTGAACATCGTGCTTTTTACTACCGGATCTTTTGACGCTGCGAATGTAATAATTCGAATTCGATTATCATTTGAAACGTCGTGTAGGCTCTCTTCACCTGTAGTTGTTTGGAAGATGTCTTCCTTTGCAATTTTCGCGTTGAAGTCGCCGAGACAGATTTTAACATCGAATAATCAATTCCCATCAAATACTTTCTCTAGGGTCTCGTAGGACATGTCCTTCGTTTCTTTGTCGGTTTTAAGGTTATCCATTAAAATAGCATTCTCACAGTTTCTGCCTCTTAGCCGTTTTCGAGCACAGTAAGAAAAGCTGTGTGTGGCTCCTCGATAGTATGGTGGTTAGTATACCCGCCTGTCATGCGGGAGACCGGGGTTCGATTCCTCGTCGGGGAGCCTCTGGCGCAAGACTAATGACCTTTAACGGAAAAAACAAATCATTATGGAAAATTTAACAAGCCTCAGGACTTGCTAAATAAGGCCAGGACCGGTTTCCGGTTGTAGTGCCAATGATGATGATGAAGAAAAGCTGTGGATACGTCCACAAAAACGCAAAAGAAAACACAAGATATACAGAGGACACACTCATTCGGATACAGCGATTATTAATTTAGTTAAATAAATTAAGTTCAAATGTATGTTATTTGGAGTTTTTCCCCTTATCGCTTCTTCTTTTCTTGTTTTTAATGTATTATCCTTTGTTTGGCCCCGTGCTATAAAAAATCGACCCCATCATAGTTATCTCACAAATGCACATTTGTAGGAATAGAAGAAAAAAGTGTGATGAGCTGACACTACCATAATGAACCTTCCCGATTTACCGTGTAAAATTATAATTAACCCACAAAATATCTTTTTAAATCCTTAAGTTCCAACGCGGGTGAAAAAAGAAAGGGTTGGGAAAGATACTGTCGACTACCACTTTTTTCTGAATTTCTGAAGAGAGCATCTTCACCGAAACATGTCCATACTATTTAAAAATTGACTCTTCGTGTGAACTGGTGTGTACTTTCAGTTTGCTTGCTTGGGCGAACAACTATCTGGACAGGGGGGAACTCAATTTTCAAGTTCATTTGGATAGTATTTTTGGTAAAATGTGTGGAACAATGACGGATAACAAACGTTACACCTGTGTTCTATTGATGGAATTGAAGGTACATCCCCTTGGTTTCATGAATATCATTCCCCGGTTTTGTACCCAAAAACTGCTATTTACATGGCCCTGAGCAGATATGAAAATTAAGGTATGGTTTTAGAATAAAAAAAGCCTTGTAAATTTACCTAAGTCGTGTGGTGTGAAGTATTTATTGCTACGCTTAAAGAGCCCTAAAAACTTCATTATACATTTCAGAGCTTCGAATTTTTTAAAGATATTTTTTCTTTCCTTCTTTCTCTTATTTTTCATTTATTTGCTAGACAAAAAATATATAAATTCTAGCACATTTATATTAACGTCCCGGTGCCGTGCAACCCGGCGCCTTCTGGTGATGGTCGAAATCGAGAAAGCTGCAATGTTTTGTGGGCGTGTTGATGTCCGGCGCCGTGCTTCCTCGGTTGAGGGAAGAGTGGGGACCTTTTATTTTATCTTTAGTTCTGTTTCTTTCATCAAGTCTCGTTTCATTGTTGAGTAGCTCCGATAGTATCAATGGTCAAAGAAAAACTTTTCCTTCTCTCTTGATATTAGTTACGTATTTATTTTAAACACTAAAAACTTAACTGCTTTTACAATTCTTAATTAAAACTTCTTCTTACAATATTCCACTTATAAATCAAACTTCTAACTACAACTGCTAAATCCAACTGAACTTTTTGAACTGAATTTTTTCTCTATTCTCTTTTTTCTTCTGTGACTTTTCACATTCAATTCGGACGAAAATCCAAGTTGCTATGTTTTCAATAAATAAAAAGGTGCAGGTTATTAAGTGTGCTGTAACTGGTAATATTGTGAATGTTTATGAATGGTATGTATTAAGTGAGAATGTAATATATGTTAAGTGAAGTTTTTAAGGATGTGTTAGGAGATTCAGTGTTAAATTTAATAAGGGTAGTATTCTGGAATACAACATCCCACCCTTCTTCGAGAAAGAAAATTATCCTTGAAGAGAATAATTTTCTAGTAACTATATATTAAATTAAGATTAATGAAAAACTTGGATTTTCGTTCAATTACATTACAAAGGTTTTCAAAATTAATCTTTCATCAAAGGTTACAATAATCAAAAAGTTCTTAATACTAGAAAAATAATCTATTTACATTATATATTAACTAAATTTTTTCAATAATCAAAAAGTTCTTAACACTAGAAAAATAGTCAAAATAGTCTATTTACATTACATATTACCTAACTAAATTTAAATATTTCTCCTTGGAACCTTTTGTTTTCTTATCCAAAAGTTATTATTACTTATTATATTAATTATATAATATTAATATTATTGTTTCAAAATTCTCATTTCCGTTCGAATATATATATTAATTCCAAAATTTCCAATACATATATTACCTCTAAAATTTCCTTTCTTTCCTTTTCCGTTCGAATATATATAAATTCTAAAATTTCCAATATATATTACCTCTAAAATTTTCTTTCTTTCGTCCCCCTCATTAACTTTTTTTTTTTTTTTTTTTTTTTCATTTCCGTCATTTCCTACAATTGTTAGATTATTTCATATATATTGAATAATAAAACAAAGGCCATTTGTTATGTGTTTATCTTTTCCTTAAATTTATGGAAAATTTTCCAAAACCTTTCTGGGCCTATTACTATGATGATTGAATAAAGATGATTATTACCAAAAATCTTCTTGAAAAATGATCTTAAATAATTTAAATGACGGTGTAACCTTTTATTTTTTTTGTATTTTGCATTGGAATAAATTTTTATTGTTGGAAAAAAAGACTTGTAATGTATTTATATAGTTACTCTTTACAATACCTATTTTAGTTAAATTATTATTTTCATTTTTTATTATTTCGTGTTTGAGTAAGTGTTTGTGTTTGCTTTCGTTGTTTAAAATATTTATTGTTTTCGGCTTAGTGTTGTCATTGTCCATAGCTTTAACTGCTGTCGGAACGTCTACCTTTTCAGTCTTACTCACTGCTGATGGATCGTTTAGTTTCTCAGTCTCATTTACTGATTCGAATAGTTCTTCAGACTTATTAGCTGTTAGAACATCTTGGTTCCCAGTACTATTTGCTGTTTGAACTATTTCTTCAGTTATATCTGCTGTAGAAACATTCAATCCTTCAGTCTTTGCTGCAGAAAAGATTTGTTCATCAGTATTAGCTGCTGAACTGACTTGGGTTTCGACTTTTATTGCAACTATTGGGTCTTCAGTCTTTAACACTGCTGAATTTTCAGTCTTTGTTGCTGAAGTGCCGTGGTTGTCTATTGGGATAGCCGGAATATTAGGGGTTTCTGTTTGTATATTTTCTGCAGGATCCGAATTTTCAGTCTTTAATACTGCTGAGTTTTCAGTCTTGGTTGCTGAAGTGTCTGCGTTGTCAATAGGGATATCTGAGATATTAGCGATTTCAGTTTTTAATACTGCTGAAAATTTCGGATTTTCAGTCTGTGTTGCTGAATTGTTTTCCAGAATGGGAGTATGAATCGGAGTCTTTATATTAGGGACAGGGTTATCTTCGTTTATATGGCTTGGTTTATAGGAGTATGTGGGCTCAGTGTAAATTTGGCTAGGAGCTTCATTAAAATGGTCGTTATCTATTTCCAAAGATCTAATGCTGTAAACAGAGAAATTTGGTCTGTCTTCCATCAATTTTGGTTGGCGTCAGGCCTCGTTTTCCGACTCTTGCACCCGAGAAAAGTGAACATTTTGTCTATCGTTTTGTCTATTGGTGGTCCTAGAATTTTCACCAAAACGATTTTCAGAGTTTGTAGGATTATTTCGGAAAGGGTTACGCGTTGTTGTACCTTGTTGGTAATTTGTTGAAGACGCTCCATTCCTAGATATCTTGTATCTGCACTCGTTCTCAGTGTGATTATTCCGTCCACAGAAATTGCATACACTGTTATATTCCCTTTTTATGGGTTGTCTATTCGGAAAAAAGTTGGATTGCATGTTCCGATAACATGTGTCCTGTGTATGCCCTGGCTTACCACAGGTTTGGCAGACTATACTATTGAATGTAGGTTTTTCGTTATATTGATATGACCTGGGAGAGTTGTCCATTCGAGCACCATGTGATACTACATGTGCAATCGACTGTTTTAAATTATTTCCCCCATGGACTTTAGCTAGTATCTTTAGCTGTTCGTTCATTAGTCCATCTTCAAATGTTTGTACGGCCAATTTTTTGTTTTCTTCCATTAAGAATTCCCTAACCACCGCGTCTGCTGTTATTTCACACGTGGCAGAGTTTAGAGTCCTTAGAGCATTCGCGACTCTATCGCCGTATTCCCGGACGGTTTCTCTGTAGCGTTGTTTCAGAGAAATCAACTCATTGTGTGCCGTCGACCGAGATTGCTCCTCTTTATATTCCGATTCGAGTTTATCTTTTAAATCCTCCCACTTAGCGATTTGGCTATACCTAATCAGATCGTAAGCATGACCCTCTAGTCTATTTTTGACTAGCTCTAAAAACGTCTCGTATATATCCGGGTCTGCCTTCTTTATGGATCTAAATAAAACGTCTCCCCCGGAAATAAATTTACCTAAGTCGCAGGGTTGCCCGTCAAAGGTAGGGACGATTCTGAAAACATCAGAAATTCCGACAGAAAGAGCCATTTCAGGGGTTTTACTGAGTATCTGTTGATAGTGGAATTGTTCTTCCCCCTGCCTAGCCGCCTGTCTCGTGTAATATGGACTCGTAATGTTGAAAATTTGAATTAAAGTATGGCGAAAATTTGTTATCAATTCTTAAAAATATGGTTTATGAAAAATTGGCCTTTATGTTATTATTCAATATATATATATGGAAACGATATGGTTTGGACCCAAAACTGAAAAGAAAGAAAATTTTCGACGAGAAGGAAAAGAAACGGAAATGTCGTCGAAAAAAAACTGAAAAGAGAATTTTCAAAGAATATAGATAGAAATTTCTATCGAAAAAAATGTATGTTAGTAAAAAGGAAAGCTTCCAAGTAGAAAATATTCCTAAAAAATTTAGAGAGAAAAAACAAAATATTGAAAAAATTTCTTACTACTCTAGATGTTGATAGAAGTCTTGTTGAATTTCTTATTGTTGTCCCTTTTTTTTCTTCTTTGTTGTGTCGTAGAGTTCCTCTTTGTGTTCCTTTCTTTATTTTATATTATTTTGTTATTCTTGCCAGGCAGACTTCACGCCCTAGAAGTTGAATATCCTGGTCTTTTGCTGGATTTTTTTTTCGTTGTTTTATGTTTTTTTTCTTCGTTGTTTTATGTTTGTTTTTTTTTTTTCGTAGTTTTGTCTGGGTTTTTTTTTTTCTTGAAAAAATTTTTTTTCTTCTTCTTATTTGGTTATTTCTCTTGTGTTCACTTTAATTTTTTTTTTGTTTTAAATTTTTTTTGTTTACTTTGTTTTTCGTTGTTTTATGTTTATTTTTTTCTTCTTCTTATAAACATTTTTTTTTTTGTTTTAAATTTTGTTTTGTTTAAAAAAAATTTTTTTTTCTTGTTTTTTTTTTTCTTCTTATTTTCTTCTTTTTATTTGGGATCCTTTGGTTGAATCCCACCGCTGCCACCAGTGTTGATGTCCGGCGCCGTGCTTCCTCGGTTGAGGGAAGAGCGGGGACCTTTTATTTTATCTTTAGTTCTGTTTCTTTCATCAAGTCTCGTTTCATTGTTGAGTAGCTCCGATAGTATCAATGGTCAAAGAAAAACTTTTCCTTCTCTCTTGATATTAGTTACGTATTTATTTTAAACACTAAAAACTTAACTGCTTTTACAATTCTTAATTAAAACTTCTTCTTACAATATTCCACTTATAAATCAAACTTCTAACTACAACTGCTAAATCCAACTGAACTTTTTGAACTGAATTTTTTCTCTATTCTCTTTTTTCTTCTGTGACTTTTCACATTCAATTCGGACGAAAATCCAAGTTGCTATGTTTTCAATAAATAAAATTCGGACGAAATCCAAGTTGCTATGTTTTCAATAAATAAAAAGGTGCAGGTTATTAAGTGTGCTGTAACTGGTAATATTGTGAATGTTTATGAATGGTATGTATTAAGTGAGAATGTAATATATGTTAAGTGAAGTTTTTAAGGATGTGTTAGGAGATTCAGTGTTAAATTTAATAAGGGTAGTATTCTGGAATACAACAGGCGTGTCAGCACTCTACTCACCGGTTCCAGGTTAGAAGTTTTCGCCTGTGTTGGAGCAGCCAACGTTTTACAACGAACGCACAATTCCAAATAATAAAAACTACTTTTAATTTCAAATATCCACTTTTATTATATTGATTGTTTAAAAACGATTCTTCTAGGGACACCACGTCCAAGGACCTTGCTCTTTTGATGTTACTTAGATCCTTTCTCGATACTTTCTGGATACTTTTTGCCCTGTTCGTCTCCTGCAGCACTTGCGCCTGGGACCATCTACATTAATCAACTGCCTACCGGCGAACGCGATGCATCTTCTTTTTAAATGGAAACAAATCGAGATTTGTATCTTGAAACGAACGTTTCAGATGGAAAATCTCGATTTCGATACATTGGGTGTGGTGTTCAATGTTTATTTAAGATAAGAATTCAGTTTTATGAATTCTCATGAAACTATTGTGCATATGAGGATATGCATTGGAATTTGGGTGTTGTTTGTTTATGGCAAATTGAACATCTGTTTCGATTTTCCATGGGTTTGGTTTTTTTTTTTAATTTATGAGGGATTTTACCAGATTGGGATAATGTATTTCTGGATTTTGCATTTAGATTATGCCGTGGGGCAAGTGCAAAACGATAAACGAATATTTGATTCATTTGTTGCGAATTTTTGGATTTAGTTTAGATTTCTTAGAATTTGGATTAGATTTAGGTTTTGATGTAGGATTATGGGATTTGGATGTATGTGTGGGGAAAAAAGGTGGTAGGGCTTTACAGAGCCCCTACTAACTTAGTGGTAACTCTAAGCTAAACTTGGTGGGCATAATATCATCGACGGTTGCCTTTCGACTTTATTCTTTTATACTTGTTGATATCTATATGAATTATTTACGAAAACAGAAAAAATTTAAAATAACAAAAAACGTAATTTTTTTTTCCTTTAAACCTAATTAAATTTACTTCACTAACTTAACGCATTTTTACTTTTCATTTTTTTATTATTTTTAAAAAACTACCTTTTCGAATATGTACGTCAATATGTTAATCTAGTTCACGGTCAAGTTAATTAGAATACCATGTGTAGAACATCTTTTGGATTTGATAATGTAATCGCCATTCAAAAGCCAGTCCGATTTACATTTTATGTATCCTGCCAAATTGATATATGTATCTTATTCAAATGAGATCAACTAACTCATCACCGAACTGCTTGCTGGCGTGATTTTAGCCCTGCAAACTCTCAGATGTGAAATAGGTGATGGATAAGGGAGCATTCGTGATTAAAAAAACAGATAGGGCGACCAGTTGTAGCCATGAAGAACGCCGGAATTAATCTTTTTAGATTCACAATAATTGTCTTATTTCTGCATATTTTAAGAATAACCTGAATTAGGTAGATAGTGTCACGTCTATTGGCTGCACTATTCCATAACTCCAAACGAGTGCAATTTCGTCGAAAAGGCGACCTATTCCGATCGATTGCTTTGAAAATACCCAACGCGGCAATCTTGCTTTGGACAAAATACGTTACATACATTAATTCAATTTTCAGCAAGTATAATTATACACCATCTGTAGGCGTATTGCTGTCAAAACTATAATAGCAGTCATTAGGAGGTTAAATTTTTTAAGATAAGGAAGGTAGTGTCTTAATTCTAATAACCAATAGGAAGAAGTTTGTTCCGGGTTAACTTAGGGATAGCGCGAGAAGTACACAGCGTATTAGTTTGACACATACGTCATTTTTTTCGTCTGAGATTTAACTACAAACACACAAAAGTTGAATCCGCCAAAAACCAGCGTCTTTGTTTTATCGCTCAGTGGTCATGTCAAGTCTTGTGCCTGAAAAAGAACATTTGCGGCACGCTTTGCTTTTCTTATTTAATCAAAAGAAAAAGGCTGTTGAAAATCGTTTGCTGGCAGAAATATATGGTGAACACGTTGCATCAATTAGAACACGTGAGACATGGTTTCGACAATTTAAAAGTGGTGATTCTAATGTGAAATACAGTGAGTAGTCTGGTAGACCACAAAAATGTGAAGATGAGCAATTGCAGGAGTTATTGGATGATGGCCCAACTCGACGGCAATTAGCAGAAGCATTACATAGGTCACAAGAATCAATCACTAGACGTTTACGAGCAATGGGAGAGATGAATACCGGGTGTATGCATACGTTTTTTCCGGTTTAACTAAAAGGTGGGGCCAGCGAAAAGTACGCAGCACACAGTAAAACTAGTGAAAGACACTGGTGGGAAAGAAATCGTACAAGACCGGTAGGTCTTGGGTGCGGTAGTAAACGCAGATCACGCCTTTTGGGTTATTGGTGAATTTAGTTAGGATTATGGGATATGAATTTAGAGGAGGGGGGGGGGGTGGGGGGGGGGGGGGGGGGTATTAATGGTAGGGCTTTCTGGAGCACTACAATACGAGAGTATGCTGAAAAGTTTCCGACCTCAACGCGAAGATAGCGGGACTCGACAATAAAAGCTAGTGAATATAGTTGTGCATATTTGGACAGGTACTTATACTTGTGCAAGTATTACCGAAAGCATCCATGATATTAGCTGAGTCAGATAGTAATTCAGCTCGCCATGTTTTCTTTTCACCGATGTTTCGATATCAGGTATCATGGTGTGGGTCCATCTTCCTTTGGTGGAAGAATACCACCTTCGTTTCCATTCTCTTATGCTTGAGAGCTTTAGCTGTGACCGCATTTTACGACGATTATCTTAGGAGACCTCATGCAATGTAGCATTTTCTTTAGCTGCAATGTCAAGTGGTGTCCCCCGGCCAAAACATTTATGGCATCTTCGGATACCATTCGGAATGCACAGCACACTCTTAGTAATGCCAGCCTATGTACTGAGCTCCCTCATGTACAACTTATAGTGTATATATATATAAATCATATATATATATATATATATATATATATATATATATATATATATATATATATATATATATATATATATATATATATATGCTCCTCGATGTATAGTGGTTAGTATACCCGCCTGTCACGTAGGAGACCGGGGTTCGATTCCGTTGGGGAGCCTCTGGCGCAAGACTAATGACCTTTCCCGGAAAAAACAAATCATTATGGAAAATTTAACAAGCCTCAGGACTTGCTAAATAAGGCCAAGACCGGTTCCCGGTTGTAGTGCCGATAATGATATATATATATATATATATATATATATATATACATATATATACATATATATATATATATATATATATATATATATATATATAAATATGATTTATCGTATCTTTTCTAGACAAATGAACGAAACTCTCTTCGAAAGTTCTTGTACAAATAAGCCAAAAAGAAACCATATCGAAAACAACGGATGAGCAAACTCATGCGATCAAATATTCCGTCCAAATGTTTTTAATATACTGTAATGCCCAAAAAGGACAAAAAGGATCGAAATCTATGTTACTAGCTGAACGAAAGCAGTCAAGTCAATTTCTTCAAGTCGTTTCAACTCTCTGATAAATCCGCAAGCAAACATCAGAAAATAACCGAACCCACTGCTAGTTCATTTCACCCTCAAATTCTGGCTATTAACTTAAATCACGAGCGCTATTGCGTGTAGCCACTCATCCCACTTTGCAGTTTGCCCCTTATTGCTTTACGTAACAACAAATTCAGTACAACAAACTACTAAATTCTTCCGGATTAAGGTTTCGATTCTTTTAGGTACTTTTCACAGCCCGACTTCATCACTGCCACAATAAATTTACAGAAAATAAGTATTTAAAAACAAGTGCTGTTCTTTCATTCGGCTTCAAAGAACAACAACTAGTGCCAGAGAAAATCACTCCAACAAATTGAAATTAACCTATTTGCTCAATTAAACAACCACTATCACCAAAAAGAATTCTTGCTCAGCTGTTCGTCGTCCATGAGTAGAGATGCAAAGCCCGCTTATGATAAAAGGGATCGCGCTCCTTTTAGCGAACAGTAAACTTCGATGCCGCAAATGTACACAACCTAAGGATAATAATAAAAGAAAGGAAAACAAAACAGAAAAACTTAGTAAAGTAAATCAAAGGGTACAATGGAAACTTTAAAAAGTTTTACAGTTGCTGAAAGTAACATACAATGAAAGTTCCCTTAGTAGAGATTGGTGGGACATCCCACTCTAACACGGCCCGTTGAACAGTTCTGGTATCCTTTAGTAGTAACACACAGCGAATTTGTGTTTCCTTTCGTTGCGCTCGTTGTAATAGTCTTTTTGAAGTGGAAAAATAATCCTTTCCAATTTTTATTTCTATTATAAAGTTTTTCCGCTCCTGTTCTAGGACCCCATCTCACACTTGGTTTATTCCATTGCCTCTTCTTATTCCCACTTAACTGCTCAAAGGACTTCTCACTTATATTTGAAATTTCTTCCTTGCCGTTGGAAAGGAATTTTTGGTCTTCTGTCTTATATGTTATTGTTTTGTTATTGCTGTAGATGTTGCTTGTTTTTCGTGTGCTTTGTTTTCGTTGGGTAGAGTTAAAAACCTAAATGATTTCGCGAACTAACAAACACTCAACTGCCAAAAGATGTGGAAGGATGACGGCAAAAAATGAAACCTGAAAAGTAAAAATTGTCGCCATGGAAAAGAAAAATAACTTTAGGGAGGAAACAAAAAACAAGTAGAAAAAACATAGGATTCAAAAATTACTTGAGAAGGAACGTCCCACCAGCGTTTTATATTCATCTCTTTTTCTTTCATTTTTATGTAAACCTACCGGTCATCTTTCAATAATCCGTGCGGCAGTATACGAGTGTAACAAGTCCAACCGCGCACTGCTTATTCTTTCACTATATGGGATTGTACCAAGTCGGCAAGGACTTGATACTCTTTGTAATATTTGCTAGACACAATTTGATGATACAAAAGGCAAACGAAATAAACAAAAGACAAAAAAGAAATAACAAATTAAACTAGGAGACAGCGGAAACGAAAAATTTGTCAAGGATACTTGTCCCGAAGTAATTTCATGCATCGTTGGCTTTTCATTTCGTTTTAATTTGCCCCCTGTATCCCTCTCTATTCCTGATTTTATTTTGTTTTGCCTTTTGTCGTATTATTGCTTATGTAAGCATCTTCCTTCTGTTCGATGTCTCCTTTTAATATCAATGCTAAAAAATCCTTCAGCGACAGATTCGCTATTTACATCACCCAATTCAGTAACTGTATCAATTTCAGGACCTGAGACTATTCAAGATTTAGGGTTTCTATTTTTAAGGTATCGTCACCCTATAGACTGGTACGCAATCGTTTCGCAATATATTTTTCGTGAAATTCGATTGCAATGTTGTAGGGATTGGAATTTATCACGGCTTTACCGTTATGTACAATCAATCAATTTCAGAAAACCAAAAAGGAACATATTTTGACTTGAAATCTATTAAATGAAAATAGGTTACGATATGGGATTATCTCATATTTTGTCAAAATAAAACTAGGGAACAGATCAACGTCCAATGCCACCAATTACTGTCAACTACAAGGATGCCAAATTCATTATAAGTAGTAAAATATAAAATATATAATATTGATCCTTTATAATAATAATTCCGAAATGATATCCCAGCAGAAATGAACAAAAAATAGTACTCGCCAATCGCTGTTTTCCTCATTTCAGACTTTTTCTGTGAGTACCCTTAATGAGAACCAATTAATGGAAGCGACACCACTGTCGAAGTTTCAAACCAGATTTGAATTTGTATGAGCAAGCTTTTAAAAAGAAAGTGGCTACCATTACAACGGAACACTTGGATCTTAGCTTACCCTAATTTTTGTTCTAGTAACCTTGAGAAATGTGTTAATGTTCTGTGTGCAACTGGGGAAACGAAGATCCAGAGTAAAAGGATGCAATTTATCAGTGCAGCTCTTGCACAGTAAATAGCACCAGTTTTGCAACCGAAGCAGTGCCATAAATAAAAATCTTTAAATCCCCGAAAAATTCCGAAGACCTCTCGACCTTTTGCCCTCTATGAAAGGGATTTTAACTCTCTGTATGCTCACCGAATGAGCAATCCATTGGCGACTCATTTGCTGTGTATATACAATTGGCCAAGCGCAGCATCACCAGAGGCTGACAGCCATCAAAATCCCGGGCTGGATTTTCTTTCACGGAAATATTTTTAGTAGAAGCACCATTATAAAACGATTGTTCTTAGTTAGTGATACAAATGCGAGATATATGAATTAGGAGTTATCTTGTGAATCACACAGTGGGAAATTGCTCCTAAAGCAGAGCAGCGTCAAAAGTGTAAAATGACAACATGGTTCGGCATGTCGTTAGTCGCATCCGTTCAGCGTACATCGGGTAGGGGGTAGCAAACAAAAGGGGAAAATTTCCACCGGACATGGAGAGAAGAAATCGGTAATTAGCAATCGTGTTTGGTACGAGGGTTGCCTCTTATGTTTCGTGCGATTATTTTTTACAACTTTCGGCGTGGATTAACTCAGCAACAGTGCATGGATGAACTTAATTCAATTTTTGGCGATGAAGCTCCATCAAGGACTAGTGTTTATCGATGGTATGGTGAATTCAATCGTGGTCGTAGTTCACTCCAAGACGAATTTCGTGAAGGTCGTCCAAAATCAGTTGTTTTTCCGAAAACCATTGATGCTGTGCGCGAACTGATATTGGAAGATCGTCATGTGACCTATCGTGGGATTGAGACAACCTTAGGCGTTAGTGGGACCAGCATACATTCAATATTCCATAAACATTTGACCGTCAAAAAAATTTGTTCGCATTGGGTCCCACACAATTTGTCAATCGCCCAAAAAAAGGCTCGTGTCAATTGGTCGAAAGAAATGCTCAAAAAATACGGTCGCGGTGCTTCGAAACACGTCTATGACATCGTGACAGGTGATGAATCGTGGATTTACGCGTATGAGCCCGAAAGTAAACAGCAGTCGACTGTCTGGGTGTTTCAAGATGAGCCAAATCCAACAAACGTTGTTCGCGCAGGAAGCACTTCCAAGCAAATGGTCGGCTGATTTTTCGGAAAAACTGGACATGTCGCAACCGTACCACTAGAACAACGCAGAACAGTTAATTCTGAGTGGTACACAACCATTTGTTTGCCAGTTGTCTTCCAAGAAATCAGGAAAACTAACCGCCGAAGACGGATCACTCTTCACCACGACAATGCGAGCCCTCACACATCGGCTGCGACAACTGCATTTTTGAGCACCCAAAACATCGATTTGATGGGTCATCCTCCGTATAGTCCTGACTTGGCACCGAATGACTTCTTTTTATTCCCGTACGTAAAAAACAAACTGAGAGGTCAAGGTTTTTCGACACCTGAAGAAGCGGTTGCTGCATTCAGAATGCATGTGTTGGAGATACCTCAATCAGAGTGGCAAAAGTGCTTCGACAATTGGTTCAAACGCATGCAAAAGTGTATAGATCTTCATGGGGAATATTTTGAAAAACAATAAAGTGATTTTCGATGATCAATATTTGTTTTTGTTCTCTAATCCCGAAATATAAAAGGCAACCCTCGTATTTTTATCTTCAGTACTTTAGAAATTCTTGTAAGTGTTACATCAATAAAGAAACATTAACATTACAATAAACATTTGAAATAAAGGACAGAGTGTGAGTGTTTAAAACCTTTGAAAGCGTGTCGAATGCAGGAAATGTAAATCTACAATGGAGTTTCAGCCATCCAAAGATAGACTTTTAGCCACATCTCCAACAGTAAACAAACGACAGGCGACTATACCGTATTCAGTGTGGAGAAATTAATGTTCGCCGCTAATATGCTGAATGCAGTCAGTTAATATATGAGACACCATTTAGCATCTAGTCTTGCGTTGCAAGAACTAGTAAACACATATTAAATAAATGCGTCGCAAAACTAGAAAAAAACAATAGACAATTGGTGTAACTAAAGCTTTTGTTCATGACTGCAATCTGTTATGGATTTTTATTTGTATTATTTTTTATTTTTTTAAAGAAAAACTATTGGATCTATCCATCCTATCTATAAGTGTACACATTCAAGAGTACAAATTAAAAATTGATGAAAATGTGCTGACACAAAAAGATTTCTTGAAAAAATATTAAGCTGGATATTATAATTGAGTCCTACGACAAAGACTAGACAATTATATCCAAAATAACCACACACAATTTCAAGGGGCTCGGTTCGATGATTTTTGAAAAATTTTGGATACCGACAAGGAAAACGTGGTTTTGAAAAAAATTTATTTGACAATGTTTAACATAGAAAACAAATTCCGCGTATTCGAGAATAAAGTTTTAAGGGGTATCTTTGGAGGTACATATGACGAGGAAACAGGACAATGGAGAAAACTCCACAACCACGAATTGGAAGAGCTATACCGCAAACCTACAATAGTGAGAGTAATCAAATCGCGAAGATTAAGATGGGCCGGACATGTAGCGTGAATGGGCAACGATAGGACCGTGCGTAGAATTCTTGACGACCTGTGGGGGTTCTCTATATCACATGGAGAACCAGCCCACACTCCTGACCTAATTTCGACCGCTAACGGCGCGTCACATCAACCCATATCCCACCGTTCATGCTATTCACTTGAGAATCATTGTTTTCCTAAAGGACGCATAGCTAAACTCATGATTATATGCAGACAATGCATAATTGAGTTTAGCTACCTTTTTGCCCTACGGCAACTCCATTTTTGCTAGCCCATGAGATTTCCACCGGAAATCACATCATGTCGGCTAGCAACAACAAGTCGAAGCAAACGACGCCATCGCATCATAGCGAAACCGCTGGGGAAATTATCAAAATATTTAATTAGTTCTCATGATAAATTACCCTAGCCAATTTGACGTCACTTCGGCTTTTCCGCAGATCATCCATTCGCTTGGGATCAATGATCTCTTTTCACAGGTGAATAGCACCGGCTACATTTCCTCTTCTCCATAATTCTGTTTCCAAACGGTTCAATCCACTCTGAGATCACCACAGCCGTAACACTAGGGCAGGAGAAACTGCATTTGATACCAGCATACACAACCAAATCCACCCCGAGATCACGTTCATCTCGTTTCTGTTCTCTCATTATCCCATGTTCGTCGATTTCCAATTAACCGATTTTCCACCACACTTCGACGGGCATGACAATGAGAGAGCAGAGGCGTGATCTCTTTTGGTTGTCCTGTGTGCAAAAGATACAACACCGAATTTCACCCCTAATTAGATCAGTCGCTTGTCAACCACTACCGCCGGATGTCACGCCGCTGCGATTCGTGAAATCGATCGTGAATTAATAATTAATAATCAAGAACTTCATAGTGCACTAGCTAAATCGAAACGCGAAATTTGCTATTTACATTCGTTGCTTATAGAACAACGAGAAATATATTCTCGGCAGAATAATCGTATTGTTGCTGAACTACAAAAAGTTACAAGTGAATAATTAGAGAAAAATATAGGTTAAGCAAAAATAAAGAAAACGATATATTAGCAAATAAAAGAGATTCTAAAAACAATTGAACTACACAACAGTGCGTTTCATTACTTATCTTTCCTTTTGGTGCTCAATTTCTCCGGTGAACAATTTTGATGGCGTAAGTGTCGGGGATTAAAGTGAATACGTGCCATACCTTGGCATACGAAGTTCTACCCCCACAGGCCTTTATCGTTCGTGCCTAATTCTGTTTCTTGACACAGACGTGATGGGTTTCTTGCCTTGAGATAGGACTGCGCCTATAGTTATATTTGAAGCGTAGGCTGTAAGATCAAATGGCTTCTCATAATCAGGTTGAGCCTGTTCGATACAATCTTCCAAATGTCTTTTAATTTCATGAAAGCTTCTTTCTTCTTCTTGGTTCATATTTATCACGTATGTGTTACTATGGTCTTTTGTTACGACATCGTCAGTTTTAAGCAGGTATGTGAGAGGTCTCGCTATTGTTGCATAACTCTTAACGAATTTTCTATAAAATCCTACAAGTTCCAAAAATGCTTTACATTCCTTGAGGTTAGTTGCCTTCGGGTAATTTCGTATCGTTTCGATCTTTTCTGGATCTGTTTTTAGACTTTTGTGACTAATTATGTAGCCGAAAAATGTTACATAATTTTTAAAAAAATATAGACTTTGGGTCTGATATTGTTAGAATTCTAATATTATCAGTCCATCTATACATATTACCATGTCGTAGTCTGTTAGGACATCTAGTTCGTAAAATTCGATTTCGTTTCCAAAAATAATAAATGACTTCATGAATGGTATTAGTTTGCTTAACCTTAGTAATTATCTATGTCTATGTTCACTTTGCAATAACTGTGAGTTGCCCCAGTCTCGACTAAAATGTAATATGATTTATTATTTTTTACATTTCTTAACTTTAATATAGGCAACCCACTCTCTAGCATAAAATATCTTAAGTAAATGAGGAACTTTGGTTTTGACTTACATTGCCTTCTATTGAAGTGTTGTCGTCTTTTCTCTCTTGGATGTTGTTGGCGTGTTGCTGCTCGGCATCGGCGAATCTAGAACATGAATTGATCCTTCCTGTGAGTAATGTTGCTGCAATGGGTTCTGCTGTCTATAACGGAATCGTGTTGAAGGGTCTACTTCCATCGGTTCTGGGTGTTGAGGTATCTGATAATGCGGTTGTTGATTCTGGAAACGATGTTTATGTTTGTGTTGCATTTGGATTTTTGCTATGATTGTATTCTGCGCTTTATCAATATCATCGAAGCATTGAGCCAGCGGGTTCGACCCTTGCTTTAGCCAGGGCATTTCGGCTCTCAGCACATATAGGGGTCTTGTGTCACAATACGTAAAATCTAATCTGTCGATGATTGCATTAAAATTGAATTTGATGTTGTTATTCACGAGCATTAATGCTAATCTCCGGTTATTTCATTTTTTTAGGATGCTTAGGGCTTCGTAGTATCTCACATCATTTTTATGAGGTTCTATTGCTCCCATTGTTGTGATTACTGTGTTATGCCATGCTGTATACTCTTTCCGTATCCTTGAAAATGTGGGCATAGATTTAAGCACGTCTAAATTGATGTCTTCTGGTCTGGGATATTGGTATTTGATATCCTGGTATTCTTCAAGTCTTACTGTGCTTGTTGGTTTAAATTTGTTATTTGAGGTTGTAGTTCTGCTGCTGTTGCCATCTTGTTTGATGTGTTTGTTTCGTCGTCACTATCACTGAATTTTTTTTTATTATTACCTTTATAGCATGGTAGTGACGGCTTTTTCTCCTTTGGTGTTTGCATATATTCTCACTTTGGTTGCAATTATTATGATTGCCAGCTTTTCTTAGACTCTACTCACCGGCGCTGCTTTGTACTGGTTTCCTATGATTCCTTTGGTACTGCTCCGTGTCTTCTTGGATGAGTGTTGATTGGTCACGTCCTATGGTTTTTTTTTTTTTTTTATTCAATATATTTGAATGTGCCGATACTAGTTGTATCTATTCTAAGACTGTCTTTATTTTTCATTTTTACTTAAGAACTAAAATTTTTATACAAAACAAAGTGTACCGAAGGTAGTTACAAAGTATCTACCTGTGTATCTCTACATAATCATCATCATCGGCACCACGACTGGGATCCGGTCTTGGCCTTATTAACAAGTCGGGAGACTTCTTAAATTTTCCTTAAAAATTAATTTTTACGGGCAAGGTTATTAGCCTTGCGCCACCTGTTTATCTCTTAATAGGTAATTAAGAAAAAGGTACTTAAAATATAATTACACTGTAGCGTATGCACGTCGGGTTTTATCGATTGGTCTAAAAGACGAGATGCATTGATTAGGTTATGTTTAGGTGATGATGAGTCAAGCGTTAACTCGCGTGAGTTAACACCCCTAAAAATATAACATAGCTAACATTCCTAAAAGATTAAGATAGGTAACAATCAAAACATAAAATACAGATACTTCAAAATCTGTTCAACTTAATGTCATTCCTAAAACACGAACGAAAGAAAACGTGAACCACTGTATTTTAATAATAGAAACACAGACACTTCGAAACCTAAAACACAGCTACTTCAAAATCTGTTCAAACTAACGTTAGTCATAAAACACGAAGAAAAGAAAACGTGAACCAGTGTATTATAATAATAGAAACACAGACACTTCAAAACATAAAACACAGGTACTTCAAAACCTGTTTTACCTAATAGATTTAAGATGTTAATAGATTCGAAAGATATAAATAGAGTTAAGTTCTAAATGTAAATCAAAAGATCCTGTCTGACTACGGACTCGAATACACGAGCTGCTCAGAGGAGAAAAATAATAAAACGGAAACATAGTTTCTAAATAAAACAAATAAAGGGTCTTTTCATTTGTAAATCTTTTCTCCAAGAACAGCGCAAAATAACTCGTGCTCGATTACACGGAAATTGACAATGCGTTTGTTACTTGTAACGTTATTGTTAAACAATATTGACAATTACTGCTAAGGTATGGTGATACTTCGAATTTCCATATACCTGGATAACATTTAGTGACTGTTGGTCCCTTTCATCTAAACAAACTTACTTTGAAAAGTGAGAATAGTCATTTTTTCTTAAACGTCGATTTTGACACTGATGGGGTAATAGACATGATTTTATTCGGTATGAGCATTTTTTCGCCACACAGGGTATATACCATCCATTCGAATATTTGATGAGTGTGGGTGCAGGAAGGGGGTTAAGACAAAACTGTTAAGCTTTTGGTTGTATTAAAAGAGTAATTCAGTCGGATACCGGAGGGGTATTGTATGCATGAAACGTGAAAACGTTTAATAGGACCAGAAAAGGGAAATAAAAATCCTACACTGTTAAATTGGTATTAGCTATGGCAGGATATTTGTGAAGAAGATGGAGAACTTTAATTCATCGCCCATGCCATACATCTTAGTTCAAGACAACACAATGAATCTAAGAACTTTACTTGCGATGCATATCGCAGTACTGTATTGAAAGCGTTCTTCTTTGGAACGTAAACTGCTTTTACTGATATAACACCTTAATCAACAAATTCCCAGTGTTTATTCAGAAAATGGAAAATACAAGTTTTTTCATGAAAATTCATATCGTCCCCTGCAAAGCACTCCTCAACAACTCGCATTGTTTGAACCAATCTTGGAAACGTTTTTAATATTCAGTGCTTGATATAACCAGAGCTGTCTTTGATTTTTCATTTATATGCCCCCGGCTGCCAAAACGGGTCATTGTTTTTCGACTTGTTTGAACAGAAAAAATCGATGTCATTAACACAACGAATTTCACATGCCGTGGGTACCTTGTAACGCTGATGTTGCGCCTTTAGTTTGTCCAATTAATTTTCCGATTATGTACCGAGGAAAGTCTGTGCAGACATGCGACACAGTGAGGTAAAAAGTCGCACGCCATTGGGCACTGTGTTACGTGGAGTCCCCGGGGGTGTGTACTGTTTCCGTTGAACGAGGAGTTGGCAATTTCTAAGAGCTTTATGGGTACTCTGATTCTTAAAATTCATAATAGATGTGATAGTAAACCATAGCGAGAAGTTTTTTTTTTTTTTTTTTTAATAACATCCTTTATTGGATATGAATAGTACAATCTTAACAATTTATTTTAAAACTAGGTTTAAATTGTACTTAATTTAGTTAAATAAACAGGGCAATTGAAAAGTCCCCGGCCTTCCATAGTAAAACGCATTTTTTTGGCAAAATTCGTTTTTTCTATTCAACATAATTCCCTTCGAGGGTGATACACTGATTATAGCGACCCTCCAACTTTTCGATACCTTTTTTGTAGTACGTTTTGTCCTTTGCTTCAAAATAGGCCTCAGTTTCGGCGATCAGCTCTTCATTCGACGAAAATTTCCTCCCAGCGAGCATTCTTTTGAGATCTGAGAACAGGAAATAGTCGCTGGGGGCCAGATCTGGAGAATACGGTGGATGCGGAAGCGATTCGAACCCCAGTTCATGGATTTTTGCCATCGTTTTCACTGTCTTGGTGAAGCAGCACTTTCTTTTTCTTCAAATGCGGTCGTTTTTCGGCGATTTCGTCCTTCAAACGGTCCAATAACGCTGTGTAATAGTCGCTGTTGATGGTCCTTCCTTTTTCAAGATAGTCAATGAAAATTATTCCGCGCTCATCCCAAAATACAGACGCCATAACCTTGCCAGCCGACTGTTGCGTTTTTCCACGCTTTGGGGCGGGTTCATCGTGTGCAGTCCACTCGGATGACTGTCGATTGGACTTCGGAGTGAAATGATGGAGCCATGTTTCATCCATTGTCACATACTCGTATCGACGCAAAAACTTGTTTATTACGCTTGATCATCTCCAAACACTGCTCCGAATCATCAACTCGTCGTTGTTTTTGGTCAAAAGTGAGCTCGCGCTGCACCCACTTTGCACAGAGCTTTCTCATACCCAAATATTTGTGAATGATATGATGTACACGTTCAGTTGATATCTTTAGAGTGCCTGCTATTTCATTCAATTTCAATTTACGGTCATTCAAAATCATTTTGTGGATTTTTCTAATGTTTTCGTCGGTAACAACCTCTTTTGGGCGTCCACTGCGTTCACCGTCTTCGGTGCTCATTTCACCACGTCTAAACTTAGCATACCAATCCTTGACTGTTGATTTTCCTGGGCCGGTGTCTGGAAACTCGTCATCAAGCCAAGTTTTTGCTTCTGTATTTTTTCCCTTCAAAAAGCAATATTTTATCAACACGCGAAATTCCTTTTTATCCATTCTGTTCACAATAACAGAAGTTACTTCACTCAAAATACTATAATTCACAAACTAATGATCCGACATCTGTCAAGTTTATACACGCGTCTTTTGAAGGTTAGGGCTAACTAGAAATCATATGGATTTAATTTTAGTGCCGCCATCTAACTGTAAGGCCGGGGACTTTTCAATTGACCTGTTAAGTAGAGCGTGTAAGGGTTTACTGGACCAGTGTTCAGCTCCCAACTCGATTTTAGTATGTTCGATTTTAACATATTAATTCATGAGGTTTCGTCCGTTTTAGGCGTCTCAATTCGTGGGTAATATCCGGGAGCTGAATGGCTTCTACGTTGGTATGATTATGTAGGCGTCTTTCGTGTTTGACAGCATATTCTTGGATAACTTCATAAATCCATTTCATCTCTAGGTCATCATGAATTTCCTGATTTGTCACAAAACGGTAGGCATTTGTAAGATAGGGAAAAGTGAAGCGACTACATTCACTCTAACAAAATTGTCATATTGAATATCTTATAAGCATTCGACAGAGTTTGGCACCCAGCCATATTATCGAAACTTCCTACGGAGGTGACCGTAGATTGATTCACCGAAGAATACATGTATGTTATATTTCTACTCAATCCAAGTAATTCTGGATGGTATTAAATCTCCTTCTCATCAAAGTAATTCTGGTGTTTCCCGAGATTCCGTAACCAAAGGATCTAGTAAATTTCTTGACGTATACACAAAACCGAATTTTGATCCTCTAATTTTAGTGAACATTTTTGTTTTTTTTAAATAGATCCTTTTGTAAGAATAAACTTTTTATTGTACATCCTATTGGCTACTCTCCTAGAGTCAATTGCTTGTTTCAAAATTTTGCATTTATAATTTCGAGATATATGATTACACCTTGATAGGTTTCAAGTTTGTCGTTCGTAAGACTAATTTTGGATTTATAATGTTCATAAGAGAATTTTTACGCCACACAGGTATATACCATCCTTTCGAATATTTGAGGACACTGTGCGTGGAGGAAGGTGGTTAAGGCAAAACTGTTAAGCGGGTACGATGCGGGCGAAGTTGATTATTTCCAGTGCTGACATTTTTAGGATATGTGTTGAAAATAGCCATATTTTATTCATGTTCTTTTGTGAATATAAACTCTATTCGATTAATGTTCGGAATTTTATCCATTAGCTTTTTCTTTTAATTAGTTGTTGTGCGTGATCTCAATATCAACATCTTGGATGACGATGTATATAGTTACCTAAAATCACTTGCTTCGCATGGTGTTGTATTCTTAGTTAATGCACCCACCTAGCCTACCTTAGGAAGCTCTCTTGTTGATATATATTGCTTTACGAGAGCGTTAAATGTGTCTTTGATCTGCAAATCTCTGACCACTTTATAGCGCGGCTTTTGGTTCCGATTCCCAAGACTAGAAGCTGCGATTCCTCCCATTCACCCTTAGGAAGACCGAGAATTGACTTCGATGGGCTTAATGAAGATTATGTTATGAATTGTGGGAACATATTTATATGTGTGGTGACGCAGATAATGCGTACTCGATCTTCAGTGGTACTCTTGGCGGAAATATCTCATTCTGCTCTTCATTCCTGATATCTAAACACACTTTAAGCTTGGACATCAAGAGCGCTGTTTAACTGCAGATTTAGGTAATAACAAATTGAGGAAAAGATGCAGTAAATAATTAATGACGGGGTAATAATTAAAGAAGGTACAATACACTATGTGCTGAACTCAAAAACAAGATTTCCATTTCTCAGGATAATTTTTACCATGCCAAGGCCAGATCTGCTAAGGGTAAATTACGGAATGATTGGCGTGTAGCGAATATTAAAATAAATAAATCCTCTGCTCCTAGAATACCTACTGTTCTATGTGTTGAAAACTCTGAAGTTATACATTTAATAAGTGGTACATAGGATGAAAAGTCCAGGGATTTTTAATGACAACAAGCATTTCGGCGAAATTATATTTATTCCTCAACATAATTGCCTTCGAGGGCGATACACGTGGTGTAGTGATTTTCCAACATTTTGATGCCTCTTCTGTAGTACGAAACGTCCAAGCCGTACGTTTCCATGGAACTGAATGGCGTTGATTGAGATTGACTGGATTCTGCATTTTTAGTGGTTAGTCTACGCCCTCTTTCTCCTATAATGTAGCCTGTGGTGATAAATGTTTCCTAATTGAAAGTGTAAACGAATTTAAATATCTGGGGCTTACTCTTGACTGCAGCAAGAATTTTTTACGTCACACAAATCCCTTGAACAAATTTTTCCGATGCACTCTTCGCCGTTTTTATTTTGTACGTAACGTTTGTTCCACTAAACTTTCGAGGATAAGTTATTGTGATGCATTTCATGGTAACTTACAATACCGATGGGCATGTTAAGGAGATAGCTATAAAAATAAAATACAACCATTGTGGATCTTGCAGAAGAACTTGTCGAAAGCCGATCAGATGCCCTAGCTTTCCTCTGTTCAGATGTTTCCTATTAAATATTTTTATTGTTTTATTTTATAAAAAATATTCTGTTTTGAGAACTGATAACAACTTTAGAAGAATGGTTATAACTTTAGAGGAAATCATTTGAATTTGTTGTCTATCCTTACCACCGCATATCGTGATTTCATTACGTCGTTGTCCTTTCAATTGTTAAATGAGCTCCCTACATCAATCAGAGAGCTAGTAAGATCTAGTGGTATCCCAACAGACGTGAAGAAGTCGCTCTTCAGCCTAGATTACACAGCTTTATAATCTGGTATTTTGGGTTTCCTGGTCTAATCATTTTTGTATCGTTTCATTTACCCTAAATATATTTAACATATTATACTTATACATATTTTGGCTTTCCCTGGTTGGTAATGAATTATGTTTGATCAAATGTTCTTTGAATCCTTAATAGTCATGTGGGGGTATAAGTGGCGATGTGCCAGCGTATGGCACGTATTCCTTATATCTTCCATCGATCCGTAGGAAGGTATTGTTCGAATACTAACGTCAGAAAAAAGTTGCTCGAAACCCCAGGTTTGTCGTATAGCCATTCGTCTCTCAAAATGCGGCATCGATTTATTCACCTTTATTGAGGAATGTGTAATTGTAAACATTTATGGGACGCACGTCCACTTCCTGATTGTATCGAATCCGATGCGCATATTGGACGACATCTCCTTCGGGTGGATAGATAAATAAACGATTGAAGTCTAATTCGAATAAGTGAGTTAAGACACCAAAGTAATCAATAAGAAAGATAACAGATAGCACTGCCAGCAAGCGTTTTAATTTATTGAAAATATTCACTAGTGAGAACATTCCGATGCGGTCACACAACACATAACTCAGATAATATTTCTAATAATTATTTATCGTCACTTTCAACCACACAACGTACAAATTGAACCGACTTATTTAACATAAAAATAGGATGTCCGCGGACGAGCGTGTGCATGAGCATGCACACGCGGCGGCAATTAGCGACACCACCTCTCTTGGTTAAACACGTTAATCGACTGCTTTCAAAAGGGAAGAAATTGGATACAACCAAAAGAGAACATACTTCTGCTCTCCCATTGCCACGTTCTTCGATGTGTGGAAGGTTACATCGGTAATCTGATGATCGAAGAGAGCGGGACAATGAGAGAACAGAAACACGCTGTACGATTATCTTAGGGGTGGATTTGGTTGTATGTGCATGAATCAATGTAGTTCTGAGCGGAACCCGTTGACCTGATTCGGTAGTATGGTGAGTTCAGTGTACATTGATCCATACGAAGACAGAACTGAGAAAGAGAGGGGAATTGAGCTGATGATATTCACCTGCAAAAAGAGAACATTGGTCCCCAGCGAATGAAGTGTCTGGAGAAAAGCCGAAGTAACGCTAGGTAAATATTATCACGTGATTCAATCGAATGTTTTGATAAATTTCCCAAGCGGATCTGCAATGATGCGACAACTTCGTCCGGCTGGATTTGGTTGTCGCTAATCGACATGGACACGAGTTGCCGTATGGCAAAAAAGGGAAACTAAACTCATTTATGCATTGTCTGCGTGGTACAATGAGTTTAGCTATGTGTCCTTGGTGTTGTGACATGCTTTGCAGGTGAACAGGTAAGTAGGGGGAAATGGGGTTGATTTGACGCGCTGTAAGGCGGTCGAAATTAGGTAGGAATTGTGGTTGGAATTGGGGGTTGTTTCTCATATAGAATAGAGAAACCCCCACAGTCACCCCACTATAAAATTCGACATTTCGACATGAAAATGCTTTCAACTCTGGTTCGGTTTTATGTTTTGTTTCAATTTGTTTGTATCTATTACGACATGGGCTGAAAAGTCCCAGGAGAGAGTTTCAATAGGTGCCGTCACTAGAAAATCAGCATGACTTATTTGAAGAAGCTCGACGGTCACTAGTTTATGTGTGTAGTTTCCTGACATTTCGTCTATTCGTTTATTGGCTATAGACGTTTGAATGACGCATCTTTCGCCTTTGTAAAAAAGGGGAAAAACAGGCATAACGCATCTAGATGAAACATTGTTTTTTGATGGGAAAAAACTTCTGAACAATCGCTGCAGTGGTTGCAGAAATGTTATACCACATCTGGTTCTTCGAGAACAACAGCTTATCGGTGGTTTAGTCTATTTAAAATGGGTCGTACAACTACCAAGGATGCACCTTCTGGAAGGCAAAAAAAAACTACGAATGCGTAAACCGTAAACCAAGTGGATCGAATCGTTTTGAATGATTATAAACTGAAGTAGCGCGAGTTAGCTGAGGCAGTGGGTATCTCAAAACAACGACCGGAATACGTTCTGCACGATCTTTTAGAGATCTATCGGAGCGATGTATCCCTGTTTGCTGCCATACACCGAAAACAGTAGCGCGTTTATATTTCAACGCCCGATTTGGCGCTGTTGCAGCGTAATCGAGTGAACTTTTTCCCACGTTTTTTGATGTAGAATGAAACATAGATCTGTGGCGTTTCTAACAGATACACACACCGTACACAAGCAAATTGTGAAAAACAAAATTGAAAGAAGGTCGAATAAGCAAAGGCATCGGCTATATACCAAACAATAACGTAGCAGTTCCACATCAGTTGAGTGTACTTGAGAATAACGATTGAATTCGTACACGATGATGATGCAATGCTTCGCTTCCCATTCGTTTCATCGTCTGTTCAAATCACCAGCTTCACTATCCTTACTTAACGCAATAACCCCGACGTGATCCGTGTACAAACAGCACACAATCTTCCTTACGTAAACAGGACTTTACCACTGTGGTCCCAGCTACTGCACAGAGCAGCGGCTCACCGCCTGCTCCGATGTTCTCTTGCTCGCTCGTTCCCTCGTTCGAACACGAAGTCGATCGTAAGAAATTTACTGAGGAGGGAGTAGTGTGGCGTTTCTAACAGATACACACTGTACACAAGCAAATAGTGGAGAACAACACAAAAAGAAAGTCGAATAAGCAAAATCATAAGCCGTGTATCAAGCAATAGCAAAGCAATTCCACACCAGTTGAGTATACTTGAGAATAACGATCGCATATATATATATATATATATATATATATATATATATATATATATATATATACATCTTTAGTGACCATCATAGTGTCGGTTCGAATCACACTTTCTTCACTATCCTCGCAAACCCTATAAATCCATTACTATACACCTGAGTTAAATAGGTAGTCTGAAGAGTCTCTGGAAAGCCATGACAGCCAAAGTGGCCAAAAGACGAACGTTCGGCCGGGAAGAATATGGCCTCCGTTTTTGTTGTTGTTTTTTGGGGATGCGCATTGCATAATCTTCATCGAATACCTACAGAAGGGAAGAACAGTCAAAGGAGGGTATTATCGTTACTGGACAAACTGAACGACGAAATAAAAAAAAGAGGCCCCATATGTCGAAGAAAATAGTTCTATACCATCATGATAACGTACTGTCACACACGTCCTTGAAAGGGATGGTCAAATTGGACCAATTACGATTTGAATTAGTAGTATTATTATTTTATTTTGGTGGGGGACAACTAGCTTGAATGAGCGAAGGGGAGCCTGCTCGGAAAGTCCTTTGTGGCAGGATATGTGGAAGGAGACAGCACGGCAGACCTTGTCTGCGATGGAGGGATGGCGCAGACCAGGACGCCCAGAACCTAGGAGTGCCAAACTGGATGACATCGGCTAGAAATCGGGCCCGGTGGAGAGATTTGTTAAATAATGCCAAAACGGGATCCCGGTTGTAGTGCCGATGATGATGATGATGATAATGATGATGGGAGATGCATGCCTCTGGACCGGTCCAGAGGTATCTTTTGAATACTTCCACCTCCCTACCGAAACCAAAAGAAAAAAAAACCGACTCTTACATATGCCTGCCCGATATGGTACCACATCTCACCCTCCCAAATCGAGAAATTATGAGTTTTTGAACGAAAATGTTTCCGGTTTATCACTGGCCCACACCGCAAAACCAACTCATATAAATACCATAGTAACAACAATCTTTACAATACCGCAGGCATCGATCGGCTCGATAGACGGATCCTATAACTGTCGATAAATTGTATAGAAAACCTCCCTAACAATCCCAACCCCATAATAACATACCTACCATCACCCTCCTCCAGTACGGAACTTACTACCGTAATTGTCTCCAAATTAGAACTCTCTTCACCTCACGCAGACTGGTTAATGATCTAAACGAGGTAGTGTACTATGGGTGAGGATGCATGTGTGCCGTCGTTGGCACTGGTTCTACGCCCATCCCACGCTGTTACCCCGTAGATTGTCACCAATGTGGAATAAAAAAAATCGGCTTCGGCTTTGTTGGGGGGTAGTTGCTGGCTCACTAGCCACTGTTCTCAAGCGCAGAAAATAAACGCGGTAGGTGGCCTGTTTGGTAGTCCCCCCGGTCTTTTTATTATTTCATTTATCCTCACGGTTAACCGAATTAAAACAAACAGCTCATTGAAAATACAAATGACGAGCTCTTCTTTTTATTCGAAACAGTCCTTAGAGTCTAAATATTACGTACATGCACATTGACTATACAAGGGATGAGTCTCATTGTTATTTAAATTAAATCAAAGTTAACAGCACACATTGAATATTATAAAGAATGAATTTAACTGTTATTTAAATTAAATCAAAGTAAAGAGCACGTTGAATATTACCAAGAATGAGTTTAATTGTTATTTAAATTAAACCAAAGTAAACAGCACGTTGAACATTACAAAGAATGAATTTATGTTGCTATCCGCACTACGCAGCGCAACACTCGAGGATCGCGTCTGCACCACACAACCATTGCAAACCGACCCGACGTTTAACGTGGAGGCCCGACTTACCTCCACGGAATCTGATTTTAGACTAATTAATTCTTTCAAACGACAGAATACCAAATTCTACAGTTTCGGCAACCAATAGGGGATGATTCTCCCATCGGTCGCAGGTAATGTGCGCGATCACACAGACAGTGATCCTTTTGGATGCTCGTGCTATGTATCCGTGGTTAAACGAACCGTGGATTATGCAAATCCACAAGGAGAACATGAGTTGCCATGTCTGCAGCTGGTGCAACACACACCGTCGAAGCATATTTGATGTTCACATGATCAGCGACTGCATATACTGATTTGGCTGATCATGTACACACTGGCGGCAACTTCCAGCAATCGAAATCTTGCTGGGGAATTTCCATTTAAAGAACTCGAACGTATGGGCTGACCGCCGCTTGCCACGATGTATTTATCGGTCGTGTGACCGACCGATCTGGGCATACTTAAAAGAACAAAAAAGTAAGAAATATCTCCTGTGACATTGTAGCCGACTCTTTAGGAGATATTTCGTTGGTAAAAAATTATGTGATGTTGGTTGCTAGATGTGCAACCAATTTGCCCTTCCTAATAGAAAAACTTGTCTTGTTGATGGTGTTTTACCTCAGCGTGGTTAAGTATTTCAGCGGTGGTTGGTCATTATGCGCAGGTAAGTCATGCTCTACTTCTTGTAGGATGCGCGAGGAAACGGTTACCTGGTGGTAATAGGAAAGGTGAGCAGTGGCGTTCGAAAGAACCGCCACAGTACCACAACACCGAACAGGCACCCAATCAATTCAAATACAACAACATTCAACCATTCTCAAAGATTCTTACTTTTAACACAGAACCGAAGGGCACACCCTACTTCAAGAACATACCTGATCTTATCCCTCACTACCCTTAATCAAAACGAGAAATCTCACATCCACATAAATCAAAATTGAAAATATTATATATAAGTCATAATCAAATTGTCACTATCATCGCAATATTGTAAATTGCAAATAAGATTAGATTAAGTTATGTTAACTAATTTTAAGTAGGATAAGTTAAAGTAAACAGAGTTCCTGGTTTTTTTTTACCTTTTCCAGGTAAAATTAAAATAAAAATTACAAATATATACCCATTAAATCCTAAGCAGATACAAAAAAACTGTGTGGAAAATGTTAACAAATAACATGTAAACAATTATTATATAACCAAGCTATTATAAGTTGACGGTATTACTTATTGTAACTCTTAAATTTCCGTCAAATAAATGCAGTTAATACATCTGAGGGTGCAAGAAAAAACACCCGGGCGAGTTTAAATTAAGAAAATCGATTATTAAAAGAACCTCTCGGGAGACCAAATAAAGTTATCCAAGCTTTTGAATTAAGGTAAACACTTTTTAAAAAGGTCATTTATTTAACCCGAACAATAGGTCGTCACTCTTCTCTCATGTCTGAGTTCTACTAACGCCACTGCCACCTTTTCAACTTACCCCCAAATCTTCCTGCCCTAAAGCTTTAGTGATCTTATCATTTGTCGCTTATGCAAGAACATTAGCTCCCCCAAGCATTCTCACACCGATTTTATCATCTTTCGATTATGCAAATCGCATCCAGCATCGCAAGCATTTTCCTCACTAAGGACATTCGCGCATTCAATGCGTAATATCGTTTTTCTTGGAAAAAATCGGTACGCCAGTACCGCATACATCAATGCATCTCAGCATTGCTCTAAAAGAAAACATTTTGGTTGCCATACTAGATAACCGAGATGAAAAAGAAACAATTAGCGGAACCCCTGTGTTTTCTGTCCCACATGTGCACGACAGATTTTCATGTTGTACCCGTACCCAAGGCAGCTTTTATGCAACCTTCAAAGCACCAGCGCAACTCGCGCCTACCTGCCAAGAGCCGAATTCATTGCCGGTATAAATACTCACACTGGAATTCGACCCGCGATTCCCTATGAATGCAATACGCAATCGACATGGATATAAACACAACCATCATTGTGTATTCATCCCAAACGCATCCTAATCCCCTGCGCGATATTTAAACAGCTGCACACATTTCTCCTATAAGACGTTCTATCTTGTGAATGTACATTCCCACGGTCCGTACACGCATGAGCTCGCATCACGAGCAAACAAAGTGACCCGCGCGCAAATGGACACACCCTCGATAGGATTTATGTACTGGAGATCCATTCCTATTGGTCGAGCCAGAAGGAAAATTCCATTGTCTTTCTTACCACAGCGCCCAACTCACCTCAATCGAAGAGGAAGTAGTTTAGTCGAGTTTGATACACGGAGTAGTGCGCCCGCGCGAGCAAAAGGTCTTGCTTTACTTTTCGAATAGAGAGTCAATGTTAATTACGAAACCACGGATAGATAGTGTTCGGAAGCGATGTGATTTCCTATTAATATAATTTGTGAACTTAGTGCCGGACCTAATGATGTGAAGATCCGTCACACTCTAAATATTAAGATAAAGACGGTTTCACCTAATAATAAAAGCAAAACAGTATCACCACTCCTGTTAATGTAATTTTTGAACTTAGTACCGGACCTAATGATGTGAAGATCCGTCACAGTCTAAATATTAAGATAAAGACAGTTTTACCTAACAATAAAACAATAAAACAGTATCACCAACCTTATTCTAATGTTTTATTTTCTGCCTGGTATCTGCGCTGTGTATGACCGCTCGTTGTGAAGCTTACCCCGAAGTGACAATGCAACATCCAAACCTGAGTCAGTTCTATTTGGCTGCTGTTTACCTGATGGCGTAGATTAGTTAACTCGTATGGGAATCTTAGTCAACCCGGGCCAATGCTTGCACATAATTAAGAAAATTCCTACAGGTTTATTAAAGAGACCCTCGTCCTTTTAACGACAAGAAACCGCGCTCCCTGAGAGCAAGACTTTCTACAACATTCCATCCATCATCAGCATCATCGGCACTACAACCGGGATCCGGTCTTGGCCTTATTTAGAAAGTCTGTGGGGAAGAAGTATGTACCTAACAAGGGCACGATATTCCCTTCTTCCTCCACCATAGTTGTTCCACCGATACAATTTCACGATTGTTAGGAAGTCCGCCGCAAATAACAATCACAATCACCAAACACACTGACAACAATAGACGCCCAGACACGAAAAGTAGGATGCAGCAAAATGTCACTGAGGGGAAAACAGGCGCACCGAGAGGAAAACACAAAGCGAAACTCCGCGACATCAACACAGGACAAGTTAAACACACTAATTTCTTGTCACTAAGTTCCGCGGGAAAGAAAGTCAAATGCACTGTCCACCAAAAGAAACAAAACAAGTACATCGTCTCAGCATACCGTCCAGAGGTTAAACCAAATGAAAACACTTGCGGCTTGTCGTTTGTAATTTATACCTTTTAGTTTATCGGTAATTAAAGCACGCACGGTGTGGACTTAGTTTTAATTAATTTTAATATGGATTAAGCACTTCGACACGACTCTTAGATACCACACCGTACCGGCGCCGGTACGGTGGATCGCGGTGACCCAACCGCTTTGAAGGTTGGAATACGACTCAACCGATATCCTCTCTACTAAGGATATCGTTTTTACCTAACACCAGAGACACGTAAAGTCTCTCTTTGTGGTATAGGAAACCAGATCTTGTGATAAAGGTCATGGTAGTATGTGTGGTGATCGTTCAGATCGATGCTATTCACACGTGCTTGACAGCAGTGGAACAACAAAACAACAGGCGGCAAAAACAAAAGGGAAAAATGACCAAATGCGCCGTTAGTAATGCGGGTCATTGTTTACACGATGCCTCGTCGCTATTTTCGACGTTGGGAGAAAAAGGTGCTAAAAGCAAATTGGATGTTTATGGCATCTCTGGCTGCAGTAGAAACCGGGTTCATGTATGCATTAGGAAATGCTGGAGAATTTGGTTTCAGCGTCTATTGCGCTAATTATATGCAGCTGCTTGGGTTGTTTATTGATAAGACAAACAAAAAAGGTTGCCAGGCAATGTGTATGAAAAGGTACATGACGCGGCTGGGAAAATAGACGGCGCAATATTTGTGGTCCCTGTCATGACGGTTACATTGAATGCAATCCGAATTATTTTGTTTACAGGAATTCATCTAAGGAAATTTGACTGGCGACGTAGATGCCGAAATTGATTGGAATCCCTGGTAAGCTAATAAAGAAATCTTAAGGAGCAGTGGTATGCGAAGAGAATGCATGAAGGCAAGTTTTCTTTACAGGGACTTAAAGATCATAGATCTGATCTCTTAAATGCGTGCAGCATTTTCAGGTACTAATACTGTTGCATTAGCAAACTTAAGGGAGTTGGGTAGTAGTTATGGGGGTTTTTCAGGTAAGTAGACCGTAGGGTTTGGCGGAACCGGTACAAGCCTGCCCGGAAAGTCCTTTGTGGCAGGATGTATGGAAGGAGACAGCGCAACACACCTTGTCTGCCATGGAGAGCAGTGGTATGCGAAGAGAATGCATGAAGGTAAGTTTTCTTTACAGGGACTTAAAGATCATAGATCTGATCTCTTAAATGTGTGCAGCATTTACAGGTACTAATACTGTTGCATTAGCAAACTTAAGGGAGTAGGGTAGTAGTTATGGGGGTTTTTCAGGTAAGTAGATCGTAGGGTTTGGCGGAACCGCTACAAGTCTCTCCACCGGTATCCGGTCCTTATCCGAGATTTGTTAAATTCTCCATAATAATTTGTTTTTCCGGGCAAGGTTATTAGCTTTGGGCCAACCTTTCTCAGGATGTCGCTGCATTCATTAGTTCACTACTTGGCGGGTGCCAAAGTGGCTATCCAGATGTGTCACGAGGAGACTGCATGTCAACTTGGATTGAACAGGAACAAGGATCGTGCTGGCTTTCGCCGTTTCATCTCTCTAAATATGTTCCCTCGATACTGGTCAAAGAGAGATCCGTATAGACCCACGTTAAAAGTAAATTTCGGACGTAGGCATAGATAATCGTTTTCAGCAGAACCATAAGATTGTGTAGTGCTCTGTGGTATCATGTTTTTGTCATATATACATGCTTTTGGTATCATGTCTTTATCATCTATACTTCCTTACGTTAACCTCTCCTTCTTTCACCCGTACCGTGATTTGACATTTAAAGCCACCTCAAAAACTGTTTCGTACGCGCATGGGGTAAAAGAATGAATACATAAATTAATATGATTATAAGAGTACATGTTTAATTTGCATATGTTATGAGTATTGTGTTGATGGGAAACACACTAAAAGTTTTGCAAACGGTTAACCAATAACAAGGAGGAGTTTTTAATATTAACAATGAATTTTGTTTATTTAAAATAAAATAGTAGAAATGCTATCGTCATTCGTCTTCAGTATAGCTTCACATTAAAATAGTGGTAGTTTAAAATAAAAATTAAATGTTTACTTCTAGCTTAAATATTTTGTATTTTACATAAACTTAAGAACATGTCATCACTATTGGGTAACCTATTCTCACATATCATATTTGACAAATACCCAACAGATTGTCTACAATTTTTTTTATTGGTTGTGCTACTCATTCAGTAACGTTTTCAGACCACCCTTAAAGTGTAATGACGTAACGCATTTTCGAAACGTTCGCTACTTGTCGGCATCAAAACAAAGCTCATACTCCTTGTACTAAATTTCGTGTGAACTCTCCCAAGGTCCGTGTCTCCTGTTTACCTTCGAGAACATCCTATTTTTCAACTGAAAACGCTCTGTACTTTGTGAACATTAATGGATTTTCGTTGTTTTCAACTGATTTCCCTTACTCATTGTGCACAAACTCTGGTAAATACTAGCCACGATAGCAGTCCGAATGCCTATCTATGTCCTTGCTGTGCTTGTTCTATCATTCAATTACATGAATATCCTATAAATAATTTTACAACAATATACGTCGTTTTATCATCCACTCGTGTGCAGTTTTCTGTTTATCACATAGCAATAAGATACTTTCCCTATGGGTAAAACAGGAAAAGGGACTGACAAACGTCAATATATCTCACAATTTTGGACCTTATGTCTCTTTAGTCCATGCTGACTAGAGTTCAGACACTTCACTCAGCCTAGTAATTGTGAAGCCAAATCTTCGGCGGTCAGTTTCAAATTGCTATTAGTATAGAACAATTGTTGTGATATCTGGAAATAATAAATTGGAAATTTTATGTCACGGTTAGATGTAAAAAATTCAAAACGGCGGTTTGTAATTCTGATACTTTTTACATTTTTTCACTCGAGATTGAAGTGTTAGACCTGGTGTTGCGTAAATAATTACTCCTCTAGGTGCGAGTACCTTTCTATACCTAGCGGCCATCTGCAGATGCTCATCAATTCACAGGCACATGCATATACATAAACCTACCCGATGGTATGGAAATGGGTCACAATGCGATGTTGGCCGATCCATTAAGTGGATTAACGGTCCAAGCAAAATCTGTTCACATTTAAATTCATTATTCATCAGGACCTCGTTTTTATAACGCTTGCTAACATAAATTCTCTTTTCTCATCCCTTTTTTTTCATCTCTTTCGCTTTTCTTATCCTTTCTGCAGGTCTAGCAAACGGGATCACAATGACCGAGGTGAAAATTCCTAACCACATAATGCGATTCAAGACAGCGGTGCTTGGCTGCCGATATACTTTGGATGGAGAATCATTGTACTCAGTGAAATGGTACAAGGACGGGCATGAGATCTATCGGTACGTGCCAAGGGATTCACCGCCAGGCCAGGCGTTCCCATTACCCGGTGTGAATATTGATGTAAGTTGCCATCGCTCTATACTTAGTTAAGGATGGGGGTCGAGTGGATGAAGGCTATTTCTCCGGAATGGGTATTTTCCTTTTAATTTTTTACTCGCACATTTTACTGCATGCGGGCTAACAACATTTCTTTCTTTATATTTTGCTTTTGCCTTTGCCATTGATTGCCCATCTAAGTACTTTGCAACAAAACGAAATGAAACACCAACAAAGATAACATGTTTACTGCAGTGTTAAATTTGAGTTGGCGGAAGGGTACTTTAAAACAGCTCAATAGATCAATGACCATTGATGGGAAGGAGTAAAAGCGAGGCGAAGCTCACGTCTTTTTAACTGACAGAAATGTCCTGATGTGTAAAATGGTTTTTAAGGAATGAACATCACGTGTAGCCACCAACCGGGGCGAAGGAAACTTACTCGCTGGAAATTTATTTCAGGCAATAACATTTATGGACAGATGATTGTTTGGTTTTGAACGTGTGCTCAAGGATACATGTTATTTGCTTGGGAGTGGCAGACTCTTTCTAGTAAAGTTGTTGTTATTTCATGTGAGAAAAATACGATTGGCAATATATTTTCGTTTTAAATTTGCATCACGACTTACTCTTAAAATTGAAGCACGAAATGGGTTTATGGAAAAGGATAACAGACCATTCCACGAATTGGAAATTTATGTAATGATGAATTGTTTTAAACATGCCAAGAGTTCTGACCGTGTATTTCAGCATAAATACTGGACGTTGTAGAAAGTATAAATATTGTATTAGTCCGCATTTGGTACGAATTTCTTCCATCATAAATTACGTGAATTTAGGAGGTTAACTAATTTCCTATGAGAATATATTATGAGATAATGTAAATAGCCTAAGTATAGTAAATAAGAGGCTTTTTTTCAAGATTCCCGGTAGCTTTGCGGGAGGGAGGGGGGGGGGGGGGGGTCGTAAATAAGAGATGGTAAGTTAATCAATATAGATAAACAAGATTAGAAAAAGAGGGGCGATTGTCCTTGAAGAAGAACACAACCGACGTCGGTCAGTGGAGACTATCATTAGGTACCTCACCACTTTTTTTTCAGATATCCCGAGACAGGGTCTAACATCCCCTGTCCCGTGGAGGACATCGGTGTATTTATCCTTGCCTCGTTAAATTCGATCTTTCTACCACATTGCAACACTTGAGTTATATTATGGAAGTAAAGGGCTATGTATGTTGTTGTGGGGGTGTATACTCGGGCGTCAACACGGACGCGGTTTCAATATAAACTCCATCTACGTAAAAGCTGACGAAGCACGAAACACAAGAGAAAGCACTAGAAATAAATACACCACCGATGTTAAGACAAAACACTGATCCTCCTGGAGAAGGGTGATGGCATAAAACGAGTTGATTTGTTCTATTTTTATTTGTTTTTATTTCTAATTTAAAACATGTTTTTTATTAATGTTAAGTTCTTGACACAGTGACTTTTTATATTAACCCGCGGTACATATTAGAGTTAACAAAACGGAAGCTGCGTTTATCTTATTTGATTTTAACACTTTCACGCTGATAGGAGGTTATATTTAGTGACTCGCACAAAAATCCACAAGATACTCCATTACTGACGAAACATCGAAAAGAAAACACGCACCAGACTAAAGGATGTTCTTGATTACTAACTCGACATTGTATACTCTTTAACCGATCCTACAGCAACTCGAATTATGCGTGTGCACGCTGGTGGTTAACATCTGACTCCTCGATGCAACTCACATCCGTCAGATTCGATGGTAGTGAATTACCTCGATGGAGGAGGAGCGAAACGATCAACTTGGCGGCGGTCAATCGTGATCGATCATGTAAGAATTTTCATATGCCGTATAGGCAAGTTCGATGCGCTGCTATGCAGACAATGATCAGCGAACACCTGATCAAACAATGCACGATCATCAGGGGCCGCGGCGATGTGGCCATAGATCGTTGATGATGTACGCCTGAGAACGAAAATAGGTTTTTGCTTCAAAGTAAACAAAAACGCTATTTCACAAGTCGTATGATGGGAGCTCCTCGATAGTATAGTGGTTAGTATACCCGCCTGTCATTCTGGAGACCGATGTTTCATTTTCATTTTTTAAACATTTTTTTATTTTCTTTTTATATTCTTAGTTTCTAAATTAAAGGCTAGACAAAAAATGCTTAAATTCTAGCTTAATTATCTTATATAATAACTTACTGGTCCTTCGCAGGCGCTCTAAGCTAAACATTACTTAGTATTTGTATAATTTGCCTTCGGGGACCGGAGACCGGTGTTCGATTCCTCGTCGGAGAGCCTTTGGCGCAAGACTAATGACCTTGCCCAGAAAAGATAAATCATTATGGAAAATTTAACAAGCCTCAGAACTTGCTAAATAAGGCCAAGACCGGTTCCCGGTTGTATTGCCGATGATGATGATGATGATGATGATGGCATGCACACTATTCATGATGTGCCTATGTTGCAAAGGGTCATCATTGTATTTACATAAGATTCCAGGGAAAATGCCGTTGTAGGCGATATCTGTTGATGACGATAGTTCTACCAGTGATTGGGAATCTATTTGTTTTAGCCGAATGGCTCTATAACAGAATAGGGAAAATTGTTCCTGGACGTTAAGTCCACAGACAACTCTGCGACGGTGGCTATGGTTTATTTGTTTGGGTTAGATGATGGGCCTTCATGGGACATGAACGTGGGTAAACAAATGATCATGTTCATGCCCAAATCAAATGCTCGGTTGTATAATGATTAGGAAATTGGTCGCAACTCAGCGAACCTTAGGGGATAGATAAGATATACAATTATGTACGGGAGAAGGGAATATCGGTTGCAGCCCTGTCCGCAATACGTTGGCCAGCGTTTGTTTATCGTTAATTGATGAGAAGCTGAGCAGAAAGGAGAGGTTTACTGGTTCATGGACTATGAACCAGAAAAGTCCGGAATTATGTATGCCGTCGGGGAGATTTCCTTTCAGGTATGAAAAATGCTGCTGGGATCTTACGCTGGCCAAAATTGCAGGTAGGTATGATGTCTTGTGGGTGGGGGAAAAGACAGGAGAATACTTTAAGGAATCCCCACATTGTCACTAGGTACATTCGCCTTGATTGGCTTAAGAATCGCCTGATATGTGATTCGACATACGTGTGTTTGTATGAGATTAAATTAGTCTTGTAAATAAATTTGGAACATGGCAGCCTATTCTGTATTTTTGAGATATGAGGCATTCTGATTTATTCCACTTTTAAGTGTTTAATGAGCAATTCTTCCCACCCGAGGTGAGGGTGCCTCAACATTTTTAGGTACAAGAACAGCGTTTCCTCGCCAGCGGTATGGGAAACATCGCAAGGGTAGCAACAGATGCCGCATCCCATCGAACCGAAACTATACGATGGACTTAAACTCAATGGACTTGTTAGAGGGAAACATTTTCAGTCACCGGTATTGATGAATTTCATTTCATTTCAGGGCCCTCCTTTGACCACTTAACACTGGAAATAACTTCCATTTTAATTTTACAGCCGACTATAAAAGAAGATCGTAGTATTCCCGTCTGGGCACATTAAAAGACGCCTGTTAACAACATGTAACCTATATGAATTGTAATACTGGGTATATATATGTTTTGACGGTTCTTTTGTAACTTTCAAGCTTTAATCAGAGAAATTGCTACAATGTATTTTATTCGAAGTATTGTCTATCGTTAGCTATGATTTTTGCCCACCTTTAAAGTAGCTACGGACTTCGCGTTGAAAAAATTAGTCGTCTGTTGAGACGATCCAAGTACCGACCCAACTTTTCGCTTCTTCGAAAGAACTGAAGTGCGGCCCGACCAGACCAATAGTCATCGACCGGAACGAGTGGTAGTCAGAAGGAGCAATGTTTGGTGAATAAAACATCACATTGAACTGCTTCTAACGTTTCCTTGACGACTTTTGCAACATGCGTTGTTATGCTGAAACATCACTTTGTCATGTGTTTTAGAATAGGGGTGGCGCTTGAACTTGAATGTTAGGCTCAATTGCAGCAACTGTTCTTGGTAAAGTTTCCTAATGATGACTTCGTTAAGTTGGAGTGGCTCATAGTAGATCACTACGAGCTGATTCCATCAGATGCACAACATTAACTTCTTGCGATGAAAATTCGGTTTACGTTGAAGTTGATGCATGGTTGGGCTTACTTTATGATTTTTTGTGCTTTGGGCTGTCATAGTGAATCCATTCTTCGTCCCCTGTCACGATTCGATGCTAATAACTATTCCAATTTTGTCTTTGGAGTCTATGTTCGCCGGGGGGGGGGGGGGGGGGGGGGCACGGCGCTCGACCTCACTGACTTGAGTTCCTACCCAATTTTTTTGACTTTGCACCATAGCTATGATCTAAAGTCTTCGGTTGTTGTGTCACTCCCAGGGTTTCAGCTAGATCCTCTTGAGTTTGGCATAGATCTTGGTCCAATGACGCTTACAACTCAGAGCCTTCAAACTTTACTAGCCTCCTTTCGAGTTCTATGTCGCTGGTGTCTAAATCGTCACTTCTAAAACGGGGGAACCAGTATTCACATATTTTTATTGATGGGGCATGTTCATCATATGCTTCCTATAGCAATCGATGCCGATCATCTATACTTTTCCTCAAATTAAAATAAAAAAGAAACGCTTCCCCAAAATTATGTTTTTCTTTTTTGCTACAAAGGGTTATAGAGTTAGAGCCCCAACTAGGAATGCTGTTTATACTTCAGCGAATGACACATACTGACTTTTAGAGGAAATTGATGACGTTGTAACATGAATATAGTTACAAGATGGTCCGATACGATTTAATGCTGGTTACGTCATCTTTTGTAGAACCATCACAACTTATTTGTGCACCCAACATTAACGTTAAGATGTTTTTTTTTTTTTTTTTTTTTTGAAGAATGTTTACCTTTTAATGTTCTTGATATTTTCGTATATTTTACGTCTGCACAGTGTTAAAGATGATGTCAGGCAGATGGAATTCATTATTATCAATACACTGCGTAATCCAACTCGGAATTTTCATTCAAATCTCTCTAATATATCGACGGATGTTTGACAGCCTGACAAATGTTATTCTTTAAATGTGTCCGGTTCCTATGGCAATCATTGTAAATAAATGGTTTAAGATAAAAGTTGCAGGGCGACCGTGGACACTGCGTAGCGTAACGGCCTACCGTTAGAAAAGTACAGTGAAGGCATAGTCCACCTTCGTCCAGTCCATATTGATGACAAAGCTGTGCTGATCTAAAACGTAATGTAAATTTCGCTTTTGTGCGTCCAATTCAAAAGATTCCGCTGCTTCGCCCTACATTATTTTCTTTTTAGTATCGTGTTATCTTTGTTGTATTACTTGTTGTGCTACAACGATTCGTTTCCGTGCTTCTAGTATTACCGAGGAAGAGAAACGGATGATGGAATCCTGTGTGGATTCCTTATGATTGTTGGTGCTGTGGGGGTAGATGTAGTTGATGTGCCGTCACAGGTTTACTTTTATCACCAACGTGTTCACTAAATACGCCCGGAGAAGACGGTACGACAGATGACCAACGCGACCAGTGTTGCTACTCGAAGGAAGTTAAACGTTAAAAGGAAAAAACAGTTAATGTTCCATAGAACTTGGACTTTATTGTATTTCACTTTGAATTTTGCTTTCACTTATTACACTCTGAAATATGTTCTTATTTGCACATGGAATTATATTTTAAAGACGATACCTTCTCCGCTGAATACTTAACCGCCACTTCTTTGAAATAACTTTTTAATTACAGACTGAAATACGGTTTAAGGACGACACCTTCTCCGCTGAACCGCGACTCTTCAAGTGCCCTTTCAAAGTGACTCAAATCCTCATCTCTTTATCTTCTTTCGAAGGTCAAGACGCATCGCCACTTATCGTTTGATCCTTTCTTGGGGTTTTTGTTTGTGTTTGCCATCTGGCTAATGCAAATAAGAGTTTTCGTGCATCTCAAATGGGTAGCACAAGATCCGTGGGAATTGGTTGTTAGTTTTAAAATTGATGCATTTGCAAGTCATAAAACATCTGGCATGTGAAAATATGCGTTAGGATGTTTATGCTTGCAAGAATTGTGTGTCGGCGGATCGAATTTTTGGATCTTGTAGGAAATTTAGGTGTTAATTGCTTATAGCATACATGGGAAAATATGCATTATGCTGTTTGATTTTAGGAAATTGAATCGAACAAATGCATTGAATTGAATAAATGAATTGAATTCAATAAATGAATTGAATTCAATAAATGATATAGTTCGATTTGATTTGACATTGAATTCAATGTTATGTTGGGGATATGAATTCGATTTTGTTGTAGGTCGGATTTGTGTATATGTGGGAGGAAAATGTAATGTGGGAGGAAAATATAATGAGGGAGGAAAATGGTAGGGCTTCTTGGAGCACTACATCTTTGTAGTTAGATATCTCCTCTGCCCTACCTAAAAACCATCAATGGCAACCTTTATCCTTTACATCTCTCCCAATACATAGTCTAACATTTTTCATCGATGCGGGCGATTGTGATTGCCAGCTGACTAGGAGATGTAGACAACGATGAAAGGCGCACTTGCCCTTGTCTGGCAGGTCGGCCTCCTTAGCACACAGATCTAATAAATATTATCATAAATGGATAATAGTTTGTATTTCTCAAGACCTGAAGGAACAGTTCCAATAAACATCATTATAATTTCGAGTATATGGCTTTTTAACTGCATTTTGAAAAGCAGATGCAGATTCATGCTAATTATCGCAGGACGTACATTACAGTCCACTCGGAAATAAAGGTAGCGGGTGTGTCTTCCGGATTACCAGCATTGTAATTTCCAGAATAGTATGTAAAGTAGATATACGTATTTTACGCCCAACTGTGGTTAAAATGCCTAATCTTTTGAAGTTGTAAAATATCTAAATTCCCCCAATAGGGTATTATCTTAATAGAAGGTGGTACAAACATACCGCGAGACAGGAAACCCATAGGATGCCACTGTTACTACCAAAAACTAGCTGCGCTTCTAAAACTGTATATTAGGCTGTTTAACGACATGCCTAATTTTATAGCATTTTCCATCATCACCTGCCTTAGGCGATCCAAGCTACCTGTCATCAATCTTGCCTCTGCTGCATTCCAAATTATATCAACCTTTGAGTTGAAAAGTTGTCGCCCACCCCTTGGAAAACAATTTATAGTAGACCCAAGTCATGGTCGATGGCTTCCTTAAGTTATCAGCCCTCAAGCGTCTTAAATAAGGAATTTTTGATTAACCCCCTAACAAGTATTGACTGTGCCGCACGCGTGCTCGCCCTCCTTTGTAGAGCATACCACATTACCCTTGTGGAATCTGAGTACTTTCAAGTTTGCTTTGCAGTTACTCATCATTTGTATCACTCGCCGTTTGAAGTGCTAAACCTAGATTGTATATCTTACACAACGTAGAACGAAGAAAGTTCGAAATACCACAACAGGAATAACAGCCGACAGGCCAATATGAAGCAGCATCAGATACGTGGAAAATCTGCAGTCGAATAAAAAATAAAAGGAAACAGAAAAAAAAAATATACCAAAAATAAAAGGAAAGTAAAAAATAAAGAAGCACTAAAGCAATTGAATGACGATGGGAACGACAAGTCAAACGTGGTTGTGAATTGCCCCACTACAAATTCCTCATCTCCCCACAACTTTCCAGTCACGTTCCAAAACTTGTGAAGTATTCCAGAGTCTCGCCACATTCTTTCATTTGGGATTGTGCGACATATTTGATTTTCTCCAGAACACTCCAAGCTACCTAGTCGTACTGATATAAAAAAGATACAAAATACAAGTGTGTAAAATTCTACTGGCTGGGATGTTACGTCAATAAGGATGCAGACCATCTGTAGCGTATATGATGACAGGACATAAAGATCAAAGTTGCAGATTACGAACATTCAACCCTTCGATATAAGGCAGGTTGCAGCAGGGTGGGTTTTGGTAAGATTTACATAACGACGTGATTTTTTTACATTTGACACAAGATCGCTATTCCGTCGCAAATTTAAGTTTTAGTAACGTCCTCAGTTCACGTTATGTGAACTCCATAAAAATAGAAATGATTCATACAGCGTCACCAACTCTGACATCACATTCGTGTTCGCCTCTGTCCAGCAGCATTTCAGGTTAATTTAGCCCCTAAGGCAGTCATGGATTTTCTTTTTGTTTTTTCCCTAATTCAGTTTTAGCTCGTCTAGGGTGCAGGGAGTTCTGATGTCACTTTGCTTAGCCGCCCACTACCTTCTTGACACTAATTGTGGTTGGTGTGGGTGAGCGATGGTGTAGGGAAGAAACAATTATCGAGGTCTAGTGCAAAATTAAATTTTCCAGGGAGACGAAACAAATTAGATAGAGGATGTAAAAATGTTAATGGCATACGATATGAGTTTAGTTTTTTAAGTACAGTTGGTAGAAATTGTTTAATCGTTGAAAAGGGCATTCTGTTGGATTAGAACTGCTACCGCTAGGTAAAGTTGAAAAATAAGTCATTGAGATGAACGAGGATTTGAGAGGACGGTATATGATTTTGGTAATTAGGAGCGCTTAGGATTAGTGAATGTGTTAGCCGAAATGAAATTAACGCGAGAAGTATTTCCAAATCAGACTGAAAATTAAAGCGTTCTTTTATGTTGATTATACTTTGAGGGGTATTTGATTATCCATATAATCACGGCATGAATTTGATTTAGAGAGCTACCTTCTAGAATGAACACTGGTGCTGGAAATGACATATTAAAGGCTATACGGATATCATCTAATAACTTGATTTTCCTGATGAACGAAAACTAATCAAAACAGTATTGAATTTTGGACTTCCTTGCGTTAATGAATTACAAAGTTGGTGTCAGAAAAGTTTTGGTTCAGAAACATCAACGTAGTATTTAATTATTTTGGCTAATTAGTTGATGATTATATGTACGTAAATATCACCACAATCCAGGTATCCAGGGGGCTTAAACTACGATGAATTTCTCAGGCTATGCTGACGGAAGCATACGCTTCCAGTACGGCTACCCATGTCAGACAGGCTAGCGAGGAGTAACACACAAAGATCTACCGTCCCTAATCCAGGGTGTTACGCGTCACCGTGCCCATTGTGGATGGTTTGTAGCCAGGGGTATACCGGCTGTATTATAACGGCGCCTCTCTGACACCGGGTCGAATCAGAGCAGTAAGCAGACCTTACCATATCAAAGAGGGGCTCTAATATGGCGGACTATTTGAAACCCCAGAGTGATCCAATGAAATGAATGATCAGTACACAAAAAACAATCTCACAAAAAACCCGGTAGGTGTAGGTGTGATGAGCCAACACTACCATAAGGGAACAAATCATCAGGAAAACACCGACTCGGCAAAAAGAAGACGTAGGGAAAAACGTAAAAAGCGGAATATACGCGTCGGCACGTGGAATGTTCGAACGTTATATAAACCAGGCGCGATACAGACGTGCGTAGAAAACACGAAACAATATAAAATGGACATCGTCGCGCTTCAGGAAGTCCGACTCCCACATCAAGTAATCGAAACCAACAGATTTCCAGTGGTGTGTGGAGGTACCGATACACATAACCTCGGAACCGGCTTCATCATAAGCAAGAAGATTACGCTCCATGTAAAAGATGTGAAATTTATTAATGACCGAATGTCTGTGCTAAAAATACAGGGCCGATGGTACAATTATGTATTTATAAACGTACACGCCCCAACAGAATCTACGGATGAAGAAACGAAGGACACGTTCTACGAGACCGCGGAGGGAGTATTTGATGGGTTCTCATCATTCGATGTTAAAATCCTCCTCGGGGACCTCAATGCGAGAATTGGAAAGGAAGATATCTTCCAACCAACTATAGGTAAAGAAAGTCTATACGACGTTTCAAATGATAATGGAATTGGAATTATCGCGTTCGCAGCGTCAAAAGATCTGTAGCGTTCTACGAACGCACAATTCCTACCTTCAAAGAACTTACTTACCTGATAACGCAGCGCACGTGTTAAGTGTGTCAGTGACATCATCCTCAAAGATGATGTACAAGAGATCATTGACACACCTAAACCCAAAAACGCCATCCGATTTTAAACTCAAATGACCCCCGGGGCACAGTCTAAATATTAAGATAAAGACAGTTTTACCTAACAATAAAAACAAAACAGTATCACCACTCCTGTTAATGTAATTTTTGAACTTAGTCCCGGTCCTAATGATGTGAAGATCCGTCACATTCTAAATATTAACATAAAGACAGTTTTACCTAACAATAAAAACAAAACAATATCACCAACCTTATTCTAATGTTTTATTTTCTGCCTGGTATCTGCGCTGTGTCTGACCGCTCGTTGTGAAGCTTACCCCGAAGTGACAGTGCAACATCCAAACCTGAGTAAGTTCTATTTGGCTGCTGTTTACCTGATGGCGTAGATTAGTTAACTCGTATGGGAATCTTAATCAACCCGGGCCAATGCCGGCACATAATTAAGACAATTCCTACAGGTTTATTAAAGAGACCTGCAGCCTTCTACGAACGCACAATTCTGCGCAGGTAAGGTTCCTACCTTCAAAGAACTTACTTACCTGATAACGCAGCGCACGTGCCCACAGACACGCGGCCAATAGTCATTACAATACCTGTAACAAAGGTCATAGGAGGCTGCAAAATGCCAACCGATATAGAAAGAAGCAAGGAACTGAACGTCCCAAAGCTTTCAATATCAAGCAACAAGTCGAGGGTAGTATACCTGAAACAAAGGTAAAAGCATTCATTCATCTTATCCATAAACATCGAAATGCGCCGCACTCCAACACTGCACAATAGAATATCCTGAACATCTACACGATGTTACAAGGATTCACCATCATCAGCAAATTCTCCGAATAACGGACGCACGTGCGGGTGGTCTACCACAAGACCACCAAATTTATCACCCAACAAAAGAAACGGCAACCGTAATTATCTCAACGAGATAATTCAAAATGTACGAGGGTGAAAATAACAAATGGAACTACTTCAGTTCCACGGGCCTTACCATATTTTCACACCATTAGAAAAATCTAATGGATTGTTGATATTACCCTACAGAAGTTAAACAACTCACGGACTTTACGTCTATACAAATTACAGGATACCCTTCGGCCTGTGTGCCAGATGCCTTATGCAAATAGAGGCGGCATTCGATCGGTGGCCGTCGAAATGAAATTCTATCACCACCACCGAGGTTGATAATGATAATAAGGATGTATGCGTCGATTGACTTTTCCCTTTTCAGGCATCCAGATTACCCCTGGGGAATAAATAACATGCTGCTAACAGAGATTCGGATATTCTGTTAGCAGATCTAAGGAAAAAAGTTGTCAGCACAGATACAGATGGACAATCTGTATTTGGGTATCTGAGTGGGCAGCCCGGAGTCGAATTGTGATCGTCAACGCGACGAGAGGTCCGTATCGAACAGTCGAAACAGAGATTCCGTACGGAGGAGGAGATGCAGGAAGTGTTAACCGAGGAGGTCGCGCCTTGTGTATTCCAAAGAGTTAGTACCGTATCCGAATTTCGGTTCATTTAAGCTAAGGGTGTAACGTTTGTGTCGTGCATGTGTTTCGCTGCGCTTTTAATTAAAATATTGTCGGGACATTTATTTGAGTTTTAAAGAATAAAAAAAAGATTAAATCCGTAAAGGATCTGTTCGTGTTTTTATTGTGCTGCTTCGCTCCATGTTCTGGTTGTTTTTATTTTCTCCAGTGCGAACAGTCTTCGGCGGAACATTGCACCAACTTCGACATAGACACCAACATCCGCCAAAGATCTGTTAGTAAAAAGCACGATGTTCAAGCACAAGGAAATTCATAAAGCCACATGGATATCACCCAACGACGTAACGCGTAACCAAATAGACCACTTCCTCATAGACAAAAGACACCACTCGAATATCCTTGACGTAAGATCATATAGAGGAGCAGATTGCGACTCCGATCATCTTCTAGTGATTGGCAAAATCAGGAGTCGCCTCGCAGCAATCCCACATGGGCAGTCAAGGAAAACAAGCAAAAAGTTCGACACTGATAAACTGAAAGACTTACGCAAAAGGACTGAATATCAAGACGAACTAACGAATACATTTAGCATTCTAGAGAATGTGAGCAGTGAGGAAGAGGGAGCTAATAGTGTGGACACTAAACGGACATCGATCAGAGACACAATCAAACTAACAGCCCAAAAGGTATTAGGATTTAAGAAAACAATTAAGTCCAAACCTTGGTTTGACGATGAGTGCAGGGCGAAGATCGAAGAACGTAAACGCCTCAGAGTGATCCACTTAGAAAGATATGATGAAGTCAACGCAGAAAGATACGCGACAATTCGGAGAGAGACAATGAGGCTCTACAAATACAAAAAACGCAAATAGGAGAAGACTCGGATCGAAAAAATCCTAGAAAATTCTAGGGTAAAGAACATCAGAGGTATGTATGCCGGCATAAATTCAATTAGAAATGGCTACCGAGGGAGAGCGAAAATAATCCGAGACGCAAACGGCTGTCTGGTCACAGAAACAAACAATATCGTGACAAGATGGAAGCAGTACTTTGAAAACCTGCTCAATGTGCGCACCCATCAACCACAGATAAATGCACCAAGCGTACATACAGCCGAGCCTCAGATCCCAGAGCCGTCTCTCAACGAAGTTGTAGACGCAATAAAGCGATTGAAAAACAACAAGGCTCCCGGAGTCGGCTGCATACCGGCAGAGCTTATGAAGCATGGAGGAGAGGCAACCGCTCGAAATATCCACCAGCTCATCCAAACAATATGTGATAAGGAAGTCACTCCGGAAGAATGGAAAGTCTCAATAGTCATCCCCATTTTCAAAAAAGGCGACAGATCTGACTGTGAAAACTATAGAGGAATATCATTGCTCCCAACCGCATACAAAATATTAACAAATGCCATTCTGGCGAGTATCACACCGTACGCAGAAGAGATACTGGGAGACTACCAATGTGGATTCCGTAGGAACCGGTCAACAAGCGACCAAATGTTCACAATAAGACAACTGCTGGAAAAGAAGTGGGAATACGGAGAGACGGTTCAGCAACTGTTCGTTGACTTCAAAAAAGCCTACGACTCAGTCGCAAGACTTTACCATATTGTAGCTGAGCTGGGAGTCCCGAAAAAATATGCCGCGCTCATTCAAATTTGTATGAACGAAAACAAAGGGCGAGTTAGAATAGAAGATCAGCTCTCAGAACCATTTGAAATCCGGGACGGATTAAAGCAGGGAGATGGTCTATCACCGTGTCTTTTTAACCTTGTACTCGAGTATGTCATCAGGAAGGTACAAGACGACAACATGGCCGGATCATCCCTGAACGGGGTCACACAAGTTCTCGCATATGCGGATGACATCGCCGTTCTGGGCGATAATCTAGAGACTGTTAGTAAAAGCTTTGAAATCATCATGCAAGCGGCAGAAGAGGTGGGCCTAGAAATAAATGAAGACAAAACAAAATACATGATTACGGCGAGAGCAGGTGGACCTCAGAGAACACATATAAACGTCAGAGGTAAGATATTTGAAAGGGTTAAAGAATTTAAATATCTGGGAACGATACTGACGGCCAGTAACGAAATCTCAAAGGAAATTAACAAGATACTGCATTCCGGCAACGCGAGTTGGCACGCGGTCAGTAAACTGCTGAAATCCAGACTGCTGTCACGTAACATAAAGCTCCGTGTCTATAGAACCATAATCATGCCGATTGTTCTATATGGATGCGAAACATGGGTTCTCACAAAACGGGAAGAAAACAAATTCGGAGAGACCGATAGGACGGCCGCGACGGAGATGGGCGAACAATGTTAGATTTGACCTTGAGGAGACCGGATCGAATGGTCAAGCGTGGAAGGAGAGTGCCCAGGACAGGGAACGATGGCGAAGCCGAGTCGGTGAAGTCATGAACTTCCGGATTCCTACAGGCCAATAAATAATAATAATTTTTCATTTGTATTTTTTTCTTTTTAATTAACACACTTCACTTTATTTTATTTACTTTTTTATTTAGTTTAGTTTAATATCACATATTTTACTTTATTTTAATTTGTTGCTACAGCTTGTTCTGGTCGAAATTCGATCTATTAAGCTTAATCTACTGAGTGGAAATGGGGTTCGAAGAGTTTGTTCGGGAATTTTCGTATGAGTATGAGCAACTCAGGGTGCTGTCATTACCAGACGAGTGAATTGGGTTGCGAGTAATGAACAAGAGATCGTTTATAAAGATGCGGAAAAGAGTGGGTGAGAATACAGACCGAAGCAACACCACATCGAGAGCCACTTGGATTGATTGGCCAGAAAAATAGTCTCTTATCCATCAAATCAGTGAATTGCCGACTTCATAGAAGTATAATTTCGACAAAAGGGCTAGACGCCAAACTTTTGAAATTGGACTGCCTTGCTCGCACAAAGTAATTGATAGAATGACTCCACTTTTCGGTGATATACGTCATCAGATGTCTTGTGGTCCAACCATATTGGCGGTCATTTAGGAGTTCATTTGAGTATAGATATTTCGAAAGTTGACAGTTAATCAGTGATGCTATTGCCTTCGAGAGAATAGAAGTTAATGCTCTATGTTGCTAGGAACAAAGGGAATCTTTGGGGCACTTTTTGAGAATTGGGCAAATATTCCCTGACGTCGGTTTAGCGAGTAAAGAAGAATATCTCTTCAAGAAAATTGGGGGAATGTCATACGGACTAGTGTATTCATTTACGTTCAGCTCCTTAAGTGCTCGGGAGCAATACGCGTTCGAGAGTGAATCTGGTTGATGTGATATCAGCTTAGTTGAGTGCAAAATATGCAACAAGCAGATTTGCTTCCTCTGCTGTTTATCTGTCACCGACTATAACCGAAGGAATGGATGAAAGCCTGAATTTTGGAAATTTTTCACAAATCACCAGAAGTTTCATTTAAGAACTTTCGCATTGAATATGCGCATTACAGTAATTTCTAGCTCTCTTGAATCTCCTCCAGTTTTCGTCCATATTCTTGGGTTTATTAAACCGGAAGCTTAACTCTTTAGTCTTAATGGCCTTGTCGGGGTGGTTGTTGGTTTTCGTTGTGTGCCGGCACGGGCACGGGTTCACAAAAGCCCCACTGAATTAAGACTGCGAAACGTTTACCAAAAACTGCTAAATGAAACACGCATTTCTTGTTCTGTTAAACTTTATATATATTTATCATTTTTTAAGAATACACATATAGATTAATTGTAGAAACACCATTTAAGACGCACACGTTAAAATATTCAGAACAATAATATTAGTAACATTTAGTAGTTCAGCTTCATTTAGAATACTATTTCATAAATAGATTATAAGGATGTAGTCGGTACAATATTCGCTTTACTTTGTCGGCCCTTACAAATTGCAATGAATTTTCCTGTTGTATCATAGCGTCTTTAGGAGAAATATTCTTAGTATGCGCTCCTGGACCTTTTCACAAACATTTCACAAGATTTTATAATTTGGTCTTTATATATTTGTTATATGAAGGCACGTATTTCAGTGTTTGAAAGAGGGGTGTGCAAACGATGTTAAATATTATAATTTACTTATGTTTTATTTGTTAAGAAATGAATACACTTCGCGTCTACACGATTATCACTCGACTACATTGAAAACCCACGAAACTTGACTCTCTATAACTCGGGGGTGTGCGCACGCCCGGGTACACGCGGCGTGGTTACTATGCGACTCCTGTAACGTGTGCACGCTTTGGTTGTTGTAATACGACCGACTGAATGAATGCAAGAATCTATTCAGGGCGTCGTGGCAGTGGAATCATTGCTAAGTGAACTCACAGCCACTTACTAGGAACATGAAGAAGGGTTGCTATGCGTACATAGAAAATTTTGTTTCAGGGAATTTCTGCCGTACATGCTGAATTAGATTCCTCTGTTGCTGTGAATACGGGGAAATCGGTCTCGGGGGCGTAACCAAGTCATGGTCATGGGTTGTCGGCTAGACAAAAGAACATGGGTCTTGATCGTTGCGATGGTTGTTTCGTGGAAATGCAACGCATCATGCTGGTGACTTACCAGTAAGGAGAATTGGTATTATTTCAAATGGTCTAGGTAGGATGGGAGCCGAAATGGTTTTGGGGAAACTGAATGCTGCTTGGTTAAAAGCGAGGAGAATGGTTTAAGTAGGAAGTGAGCCAGAATGGTTTTCGGAGGAAATTAAATGCTGCTTGGTTGCAAGCGAGAAAAATGGTTTAAGTAGAAAGGGGACTGAAATGTTTTTTTTTTTTGGGAAAACTAAATGCTGCTTGGTTGCAGCGAGAAAAATAGTTTAAGTAGGAAGTGGGCCGGAATGGTTATCGGGGGAAACTAAATGCGGTTTGGTGTAGATGAAAGAGATGATTTAAAATGCATTCCGTTGCAGGATTTAGGGAGTATTCTGTTGTAGGTTTTAAAAATGCATTCTATTACAGATTGGGAAATATATGTTATTGCAGATTGGGAAATGGCTTCTTTGCAAGTTTGGGAATGTATGCTATTGCAGAATTGAGAGTGGATACTGTTGTAGATTGGGAAATGTATTCTTGCAAGTTGAATGGGGCGTTGGGCTATGGTGACGCGCTGTTAGCGGTCGAAATTGGGTAGGAATTGTGGGTTGGTTCTCCGTGTGATATAGAGAACTCCCACAGCCTCTCTGCCTTTCTGTACCCGGAATTGATCTTGCAAGAAGTGTCAAACTTACCCTGTTTTTTCGTTAACGTTGCTATAAGTTGCAGAGAATTTAGTTAACAGATAGAGTATTCCGAACTGTCTAAGGCGAAGAAACTTCGATTATGTATTTATTAGGATATGAGCTGAGGAACATATCCGGTGTGCTGGTGGATTGACCATCTATGTTTGGGACCCGTCTTGGCTCATTGACGATTTGAATCATCAAAAAGCCAGACATGCTCATCCGTAGGTGTTGTGTATTCAGAGCGGCCATGCCATTGAGAATTATACACATTGAAATAAGCTGCAATAACGATTTCCCGATATGGACCGTCAAACCGAAAAAAATGTATGAATAAACCGAACAAAAAAGGAAAAGGTTGGCGATTTTTTCGCACTGCAGTTCACATGCGTGTCTATTTTCAAACTTACCAGTGCACGATTCGCAGAGATGCACGGTGTGTAACAACGCTGCGCCTACGTACTAAAACATAAACCTGCATTTCTTAGCATTCTTCCCGCAGGACCGGCTTTGGATTTTCCTTCACAGGGCTGGTTAGCTCTTTAGGCTGGTCTCCTATTGCTTTCTGTGACTTTTCGCCTTCTTCTTTCGAGTTCGCGAAGTGTATTCCACACTAGCGTTATTAAAGTGCCGATCTCATTCCAGCAGTCCTATAACCGCATCATAAAGTCTACGAGCTGTCTTGCTTCCGGGAAGTGGCTGCATGCAAAAATTAGATGTTCAACATCCTCTTTTTGCTCTTCACATTGTGGACAGAAAGTATGATAGTATGATAGCGCTCCGTTGCTGTTTTCGGGTATGGCGAGCAACCTACCGTATATGATATTTTCCAGTATTTACCCCATTATATCCATATGGGCTATGTGGGGGTTTATTTCTTCCGTTTGGTAGAAATGCCAAGTACTGGACCTTCCATGCATCGGGAAATATTTTTCCTTCTAGGAATCGCATCGTGGCTTGGAATGACTCCCCAGTCTTGATAGCTCTGTTTGGGATCCTGTCGGATCCAGGAGACTTATTGTTGCGTATTCTTTTGCACGTACTCTGCATTTCTTCCAGCAATAGTACTAGTGTGGTCTCGGTCCCAAACTCTATGATAACGTTCCATTTCGTTTCTGATTTTCGTGAAAAGATATGCTCTACTAATAAGCTTAGCATATTGGCTTATGTGTGAGGCTTTATTTTCCATCAAGGATTAATGTCTGCTATGTCTAGTCTGTCCCCCGCTCGGTAGAAACCTTGACGTGGTGCAGGGGCTCAAACTACAATGGATCACTTAGGCTATGCTGACGGAAGCATACGCTTCCAGTAGGCCCACCCATGTCAAACAGGCTAGCGAGGAGTAACGCAAAAAGATCTACCACCCCTAATCCAGGGTGTTACGCGTCACCATGCCCATTGGATGGTTTGCAGCCAGGAGAAACCGGCTGTATTATAACGGCGCCTCTCTGACACCGAGTCGAATCAGAGCAGTAAGCAGACCTTACAAAATCAAAAAGGGGCCCTAATGTGGCGGACTATTTGAAACCCCAAGACTCGTGGGATAAAAAATGAATAATCAATATACAAAAAACAATCCCACGAAAAACGTCTTTAATTGATCTGCTGATTAGAGGGTTTATATCGACTTTTTATATAGACGGGGCAAGTGCGAGTAGATCTCGTTTATTTGAATTTTCAGCTGTGTCATCTGCCTCCCTAGATCGAGCAAGATTTTGTACACGTCTGCTTGTGATGTTCTTTCAGTCTGTGCCGAAGTGTATCAGTGTTTGGGCCTGTGTTGGAGTTCCCCCGCCTCTCGCTATTTCTGCGTGAGACCGCTGAGGGGTAACAGTCATTGATCTTGTACGATTTGTCTCAATTTTTCTTTGTTAGGTCACACCCTTCGACGTGTTTAGGACAACTTCCGTAGTTAGCAGGGTGTCCCCCATTCCGACATACTGTACAATTTAAAAGGGTTTTGTCTTCTAACTTTTCTTTACCCAAAGGGCACTCCTCTGCATTATGATCCTGATCGCATTTCACGCAACGATGCTGCATTTCACAGTTCGCCGGTGAATGCTCAAACCTTTAACAGCGGACGTATTGAAGAATGTTTATGGCTTTTTTAAGTTTGTCCCATGTTACACATTGGTGGTGAAGGACTGTTATTTTCCGTAGACTACCAATTTTACTAATTGAGGTTAACTGTTCTACGAAGAAGGGCAGCTTCCTGTGGGGGTTCTCTATACCACATGGAGAACCAACCCACAATTCATACCTTATCTCGACCGCTTTCAGCGCGTCATTTCTACCTTTATTCCCATTATAAGCTATTACACCTGTAAATCATGTTAAACGGACGGCTAAACTCATTATCCTATGCAGATGATGCATAATTGAGTTTAGCTATCTTTTCGTCATACGGCAACCTCATTTCGCTAACTCACCGGAAATCGCATCATGTCGGTTAGCAACGTCAAACGACGCGGTTGCTTAATCTTGCGACCGCTGGGGGAATTATCAAAGCATTTAAGTTAGTTCCCATGATCAGATTTTCCCTAGCCAAGTCGGCGTCCTTTTCACTTTCTCTAGACGCTACATTCGCTTGGGATCAATGCTCTATTTTCGCAGGTGAATAGCACCAGCTACATTTTCCTCTCCTCCACAATTCTGTCTCCCCACAGTTCAATGCCCTCCGAGGTCACCACAGACATCGCACTAGGTCAGTGAAACTCCTCGGAGGCTGCATTAATACACGTACACTAAGCCAGATCAACCCTGTGTTATTGTGCTTTCCGTTTTGATTTATTTTTCCTTTCTACGCCCATCAACGTGGAACGAATACACAAGTACTTATCCACCTCGATGAGCGTGGCGAATTGAAAGATGCACAAGAGAGCGCAATTACCATTGGCTGGCCAATGTGCAAATTCGAAAAATCCAATTTCATCCCAAATTATCCCAATTCTTTACTCAAACATCATCGCGGATGGTCACACCGCTTAACGAATCGTCTTTCCACAACCGCCGTGTCCGTCCGAGTTGTCTTTCTTTCCTCTTGTCGCGCTTTTGCTATAGCTAGTTTTGCTTATAACTGATTTATATTTTCTTCTTCATCCTCTGATTCAGAAGAAGCCAGACAAGCGAATGTTATTAGAAAAATTCCCGCTTTAATTAGAAATATGGAGGAATGCACTCTCTGCCGCAATTTGTCTTTGTTCTAACATAAGATCTGCAGCTTTGTTGCGTGTCATCATTATGTTATTTGTTTTGCTCTTTTTGATTTTTGATTTTGGCGTTTTTAATTACGGTTTGGTTCACGAAGAGCGTTTTAATAGGGTTATTTTGCTTTTTAATATCCTATTCTTTGTTTTTATTCCATCGTCACTGCTCATGTCTGAGCCAGCGGTATACACACGTTAACACAACAAGCGTAAACACCACCGTTACCACATGCTAGACAAAAAATGCTTAAATTCTAGCTTAATTATGTTATATTATAACTTACTGGTCCTTAGCAGACGCTCTAAGCTAAACATTACATAACAATTGTGTAATTTGCCTTTCGGACACAGAACTTTGTGGCAGTACTTATGATTATTTGAAAGACAAAGAAAAATTTGAAAAACTTGGTCGATTTTTTTTGTTGGTTTTTTCTTAAAATTTAACCTACATATATATATATATATATATATATATATATATATATATATATATATATATATACATATATAGATATATGTATATATATATATATATATATATATATATATATATATATACATATATAGATATATGTATATATATATATATATATATATATATATAATTTTTTTTTTTTTTTTTATTGGTAAGACAAAAGTTGATTTCAAAAAATTGGACCAATTGGAATTTTAATATTTAATTTTTTAGTACTGAAATCAATAACAAAAAAAAATTCGATATGGTGTAAAACTTACCGGATTAAAACTGGTCAATTAGTTATTGAGATACTTGTGCCACCAGTTTGAAGAATGTATTCCCCAAAAAAAAAAAAAAAAAAAACTTTAGAGGAGAAAAAGTTTTGTGTTAAAACGTTATAAATCGCTTTTTTTAACTTTTACTTTTTTATATCCAGTCGCTGGCCCATACCCAACTCCCTCAATAATGACAGGGATATGCTTGGATTCTTCTAGCGCAGCTCGTTCCAACTTCCGGATCTCCTTTATTGCGTCTGCGCTGTGATGTTGGTCATTGATATGCGGCGATTGTCTCGTTCTTCATGGAGTCAGCCCAGTATTTTTAGTTTAAAAATTGTATTACATTTTTAATATTTTAAATATTTGTATCGAACGCGTTTTAAAATATTTCTGCAACTTCAAGCTGTAAAATCAAGCAAAGAAAAACAAAAGGATTTTATTAAGTTTCAGACACGACTAGCAATGGGCAAAACAACGAACTTCCCCCTTCCACATCTACCTATAAAGCTTCTACACAACTTTTTAAGTTCTGTTATATATTGTCAGGAACCATTTGATATATTCTGGGATTAAAATAAAACGCTTTTCCGTCCGATTAACTTACAAACCCATTAATTCCAGATATACATCTCCCGGATCAAACTTCCAAACTTCCACTTTCTTGTCATTCTTTGAAAAACCGTTATAATTTGAAAATAATATCTTTTAATCGGATTTTTCTTTTCAGCTCCGCAATTCATCAGATACCATCGTTACCCTTCGTCGTGTTACGTTGGCATCCACCGGTTTGTACAGATGTGAGGTATCTGGTGAGGCACCCGCTTTCAACACAGTCTCCGAGTCAGAAAAGATGACCGTTGTCAGTAAGTTAATGATTACTTTATATCCTTTGGAAGTATTTTAAAGCTCATACACACCATAGCAGTCATTGTAACTGAATTGTCTGTGTCCACTAGAATTTGTTTGAAAACACAAAAACTCCTATTCATGTCGAGAACAAGTGTTGACATCATGCTGCAGAGTTTGATACACCTGTATCCAAAGGATCTTTTGTTTATGTCATGTTCGTCCTGGAAATGTGAACAATTTGCATATTGTCGGATTTAGCACGATTCTCTGGAAATCCAACGTGTTCACTGGGCGACGTATTGTGAGAAAGAATAAATGGTGATTCATAAGAGTGCAAGACGAAGCAAAGATATTTAGGGCAGGATAATTACTCCTAACCCCATAGGGTTGTGCTCTATGTGCGTATTATTGAGGCTTCTCAAGCTTGCTACTCTCACTTATATTGTACTATATCTTTAGTTATAAATGTAAAGGAGCATGCAATGGGTTGTGTTATAATTAGCGCTACAATAAAAATTTCAATGCAGTCATATTATAGAAAGCGTAACTGTAGGAGGTAAATGTTCTGTCAAATAACAGTTCTTTAGACTTTAACTGAGAACCAACTTCCTTAAATTTTAATTTGCGACGAATTTCACACCAGTTAATTTCTTTCCCTGGGAATCCATTGTAACAAAGAATTAGTTTCTAACGTGGTCGGAGCCAATTTTTTAAGTCATCTTTTTTCTTTCTTTAACAATTATAGAATTAGTTTTATAATTTGTAGAGTCACAATATGGGACTACAATTAAAGAGACTACATCCTGTCGGAACATATTTATTTATTTCAAAAGCAGAGCGTAGTAGGATGATATACCGGTCTCGCTAGGGAAAATTAATACCATAATAAATTTAATTTAATTTTTCTTTTATTATTTTTTTATTATCTTACATGTTTTTATATATTTCGTTCTTTCTTTATTTATTTATTTTATTTTATTTTATTTATTTTACTCTTTGTTTATTAGAATTGAGTTTTCCAGTATCATTGTTGCTATTTTCGAGATATTGAAAATTATAAACAAAATTATAATCAACACTACACCCAAAATAACGGAAGTATCTTTTTACATCGTAAATGACATATAGCTCCCATCTATACATATCCTTGATGTCCTTTGGAATTATGAATAAATGTAATTACTTTCTTACTAGTAGTAAAAATACATCAAAATCCAATATCATTAAAGTATCAAGTCTATATAATGGGGAACTACAGACGCAGCGACTTGCCCCATTCGTACACCAGAAAGTAGTAAAGTTTCTGGGTAATTGCCCAACCGTTTTCTCGTGGTTGCGTTGTCAAGCGAACCCTTGCACAATCGCGTGTCGCACTCCATTTGCCAACTACATCTTTGTTATATTATAAATGTAATTAAAACTCCTTAATTGCTTTTGTATCACATGAGCATTCACTCCCGTCGAAATTCAATTAAAATGCTACTAGTTTGTTATTTCAAAAGAATGAATGCTCGTTTGCCGGTTTGCTTGAGAAATTGTTTTAGACAAAGGAAAGCATGTTTTATTTTTATATAATACATAAAACATAAAATAAACGCACACGTGCTCCAAAGCAAGTGTTTAGTGCAATGGGATAGAAATGTAAACCGAAGTCAATTGCAGTGGGAGAAAACTTTATACTTAATGCTTGGTTTTTTTTTGCACTTCTGTTACATCACTTAATCACTTCGTTAAACATTGTACTATGGAATGATTTTTATCATTTATTTTACGAGAGAAGTATGAGACACGTTACGAAGAGGTTGTGATCTGAGTTTCAGTGGCGATTTTATTTCTATAAAGATATATCACCTATATGGCTGCTCTCATTTATCCACTGTGAATCTCATCTCACGTTCCACTAGTGGTATTATTAAAGCAGACTATTGCAATATTAGCGGAGTAGTAATTCTAAATCTAGCTAGTTTTCATTAACCTGCTAAAGTTCAATTCGTAGAATTCTGCTTCTGTGAGTGGTTTAAGAAAATGTTGTCAAGGATACACAGAAGCGTTACACATTTTTAAACAAATTTTGACGAGTTCAGAATATAAAAGGGCAGCGCATTTCGCGTCTCGAAAATCAGGGATTCCGCTAACTTGTCGCCGACAGTGTAACTTATAAATTCAGTATTTCTCAATGCCAATTAATTCCAATGCATTTTGTAACTAGTTAACCTGTGGCGTTTCTAACAGATACACACACAATACACAAGCAAATAGTGAAGAACACCGAACGAAAATCGAATAAGAAAATGTATCAAAGCCGTATACCATAGCGATAACATAACAATTCCACATCAGTTGAGTGTACTTGAGTTTAGAACTCGAATCCGTACAAGCGGCAGTGGCCTGATGTGTTGAGCATTGGTTACATTTTTAGTGATTCTAACTGTCATAGCGTCAGTTCGAATCACACATTCTTCAATATCGTCGCAATACGCTATAATTGGTGATCCCGGCGTGATCTGTGTACACACACACACATACTTCCCCATAGTAAACAAAACTTTACGACTAAGTTCACGACTTCAACATAGAGCACCGCACACCAATAATTTCCTCCATCGTTCCCGCACGAAGTTGATCGTAACAAAGTTACTGAGGAGGGAGTAGTTTGCCATTTCTAACAGATACACACACAATACACAAGCAAATAGTGAAGAACACCGAGCGAAAATCGAATAAGAAAATGTATCAGAGCCGTATACCATAGCGATAACATAGCAATTCCACATCAGTTGAGTGTACTTGAGTTTAGAAATGGAATTCGTACAAGCGGCAGTGGCCTGAGGTGTTGAGCATTGGTTCAATTTTTGGTGATTCTAACTGTCATGGCGTCAGTTCGAATAACACGTTCTTCACTGCCGTCGCAATACCCTATAAACCCATGTATCCAATGTCTTGTGGCGTATCTCTCTAATTGTTCCCTGTCAAATAAAAATGCTTCGCTATCTCTAATCTCGGATGTTTTTCCTCTAGTATTTTTAGAACTAGTATTTATAGAATCACTTGATATTTATTTGTCGTGTGTGTTGTGTCCGGTGACTCTTTGCGTTCATTATTTTTAAACGATCATTATTTTTAAACTACCAATATTTTTAAACGACGACTATTGATAAATAAGAATAAGTGCACCCAGAAATGTGTTTCTTGATCAAAGATTGTTCACGAATCTCCTTGATCGTGTCCGCGAATTACGCGTTTCCAGACATTATTCGTCAAAACCCTTGCTAAACACTAACATGTGACTTGAATATAACGAAAAAACATAATTCTTAGAGATTCAAAGTTTTCAATGGAAAATCGAACTTATCGGAACTTAGGGCAAGTTCCCCTAGGAGGCGCCCCTACAAGTTCTTGAACGGGATCTTCAAGGATATCAATTGGCCGGAAAGTTATTACAATTAATAACAATAAAACAACCATAAAGTACCCTCCACCTAAAAAACAACGCCTTTTAGCAATTCAAGGCAAGATAACCATTTCCAACTGTAGCGTAATATGCTCTTACATCCTCCCATGGACGAGGAGGGGGCGGTGACCATAAAATGATTTTACTCTTAGGTTAAGTTAGTGTTCAGGAGGGATTTTCTGTTACGCTTCTATTTTAAAGCATAATATGCGCAACAACAAAAAAAAGACGAAGGGAAGGAAAAAAAGTTAAGTTTAGTGGGGCTGTGTCGGTTCCGCCAAATCCCACGGTTTACCTTCCTAAAAAACCCCCATAATCATCACCCAAGACGCTCAAGTCCTTACCAACGCATTCGCATTCGGCACCTAAAAATGCTGCACGCATTTAAGAGATCAAATCTATGATCTTGAAGTCCCTGTAAAGAAAACTTGCCTTCATGCATTCTCTTCGCATACCACTGCTCCTTAAGATTTCTTTATTAGCTTACCAGGAATTTCCAATCAATTTCGGCATCTACGTCGCCAGTCAAATTCCCTTAGATGAATTTCTGTAAACAAAATAATTCGGATTGCATTCAATGTGACCGTCATGACAGGGACCATAAATATTGCGCCGTCTATTTTCCCAGCCGCGTCATGTATCTTTTCATACACATTGCCTGGCAACCATTTTTGTTTGTCTTATCAATAAACAACCCAAGCAGCTGCATATAATTAGCGCAATAGACGCTGAAACCAAATTCTGCAGCATTTCCTAATGCAAACATGAACTCGGTTTCTACTGCAGCCAGAGATGCCATAAACATCCAATTTGCTTTTAGCACATTTTTTCTCCCAACGTCGATAATAGCGACGAGGCATCGCGTAAACAATGACCCGCATTACTAACGGCGCATTTGGTCATTTTTCCCTTTTGTTTTTGCCGCCTGTTGTTTTGTTGTTCCACTGCTGTCAAGCACGTGTGAATAGCATCGATCTGAACGATCACCACACATACTACCATGACCTTTATCACAAGATCTGGTTTCCTATACCACAAAGAGAGACTTTACGTGTCTCTGGTGTTAGGTAAAAACGATATCCTTATTGGAGAGGATATCGGTTTAGTCCTATTCCAACCACAGAACGGATCGGTCGAGCCGTTCATCATCCCTTGTAGGGTGTGCTCGTACTGCACCCCCTAGCGAGTCTTTTTTTTCCGATACCACTCGTGCGTGTTATACAGTTCCGCGAATTTTCAATCCTTAAAGATAAACATACCGTAAAACGAACAATTAATAACCAAAATGTATACGGTGTCAGATGTGAAACAATCTAATTAAACAAACAATTCGCAACGAATCACTTCACCAGTGAAGACAAAAAATCATCCTAATTTATCAACTGTTCTTAAATGTAATTTCAGTTTAAGTACTTGTTACTAACAATAATTTCCTTATCAAGCCGCTCCTTACAAATTGTAAACTCTCCACGTGAAAATAAAATACATTAGCAATAAGTGTTTCCTTTTACTTGCTTCGAAGGCGGTGTGTTGCAGAGTTTAGTTTTGTTTTGTTTTTCTTGAACAAATTTCTTCTCTCGGAGTTTGCGACGAAACGCCTAAGTTGTGAGGACGAAGTACAACCCTGCGCCCATGCCGGCGCCACAACTTCGTTCCCCCACAGGGCTGCCAACCCATTTATTGGATTAATTCAAGCAACGTAATTACCTAAAACTAAAGTATATATATATATATATATATATATATATATATATATATATATATATATATATATATATATATATATATATATATATATATATAACTTACAATCTAAAGAGTCTAAGAACTAACTACGCTTCACTTAAGATAGCAAAGACAAATAAAGAGGGCTGGAGTTGTGGCGGGAGATGAGGGAAGGTTATAGCAAAGTGTAGAATCGCAGCTTAAGATTGGTGGTGAGAATGGTTTAGGAGGTGGTGCTTGAGAGTGTAGGTAGAGAGGTCGAAGTCGAACAAGGTGGAACTGGAGTTGACTATTCTCAGCATCCGCGAAAGGGATGTTGTCGTTGAGAGCATAAGAGTTATGGTGAGGTGGTATATAAAGAAGGCGGGGATTACGCGTATTTTGAGGGTTTGTGTTCAGAGGAATTAAGCTAAGTTGGTAGGCGCAGTCGACCAAGCCGGAGAGGACCCAATGAATGAACACTACGGACTGAAAAGTTTCCGACCTAACAAAGATACAAGACATTTTTTCTTAAAATGTATTTTTATTTTCTACAGAGTCTCCTTGTAACTTTACATACTTCTCCCAGCGATGCTCCCATCTCTCTAACCCGTCCAAATAGTTTCGGCGTTTTTCTCTGCAAAATAACTGTTCACGATGGTGATTGCCTCTTCATTTGACGAAAATCTCTGTCCACCTAGCGTAATTTTTAGATTAGGGAACAAAAAGAAGTCGCTTGGGGCTAGATGTGGTGAGTAAGGCGAATGGTGATGCAGTTCAACCCGTAATTCGCGGATTTTCGCCATGGCAACCGCTGAGGATTTTCTTTTTCTGCAAATGTGCCCGTTTTTCCACAATTTCTGCCTTCAGTTGGTCAACTAATGATGCGTAGTATGCTCCCATAATGGTTCTTGCTTTAAGAAGATAATCGATTAAAATAACTCTATGACTATCACAAAAAACAGTCGCCATCACTTTCCCAGCCGAAAAAATAATTTTTGCTTTTCTTGAAGCCGATTCTCCCTTTGCAGTCCACTGTTTTGACTGTATTTTTTTTCGGGCGTATAATGTTGTATCCAAGTTTCATCGATAGTAATTAATCGTAGTTAAATCTCGGAGATCTTGCGCCTAAACTGCGTCAACAGAGCGTGATAAATGTTCATTCGAACACGTTTTTGGTTTAACGTAAGCAAACGCGGCACCCAACGCGCGCACAGCTTTCTCATGCCTAAATCTTGATTTGATATGTGACAAACACGTTCTCTGGACATTTTCATAGCCTCTGCTATCTCTCTCACTTTATCTCGGTGGTTATCTATCAAGATTTGATTAACTTTACCGATGTTATCGTCAGTTGTTGTCGTTTTTGGACGTCTCGAATGTTCACACGTCTCCCGACCTCTCACGGCCACGTTTAAATTCAGCTGCCCAAAATTTCTTTGTGTTAAATGATGGTGCAGAGTCCCAATACGCAGAGTCCAACTCATCTTTGATTTGCGTGGGGGTATTGGCGTATTTCTAAACCAAAAAATTAATGATAGCTCGATATTCTATTTTTCCATTTTTACAAAAACGCTTACATCAACACAGAGTGTTGTCAAACGACTGTCAAATGAAACGTACGCATCCAAAATGGCCGACATTTTGGTGAAAAAATATCAAAAGATCCACAACTACATTCACTACCTTTGATTGACGAGTGCTGCTATCTTCACGTTGGGGTCGGAAAGTTTTCAACCCACCCTCGTATGTCAGCCAGGACCCTGAGATATTCAACGGTTCTGTAGTTGATTAACTTGAGACGGTTAATGTACGTGGGAAGGATTAATAGGTTTTCCATTGGACAATGGTCAGGGGTTGGTTATGAAGGGAATAGGAACATACGGATGAGTGAACACGCTTATGGGAAAAGGTTATAAATTGGCATTGGCGATGTTACGTACAAAGCTATTTTTGTCACACCAAGTTGAGAAGTTGTCAAGGTCTTGCATATCTTGGTGTCATCAGCGTATAGGGAGGAGTTCTTAATGATCTTATCAGTGTTAGAGAACTATAAATAGGAGAGGACCCAGTTGACTACCTTGAGGGACCCCGGAGATGGCAAAGAAGGGGACGGATATCATGGACCTGAACGAACGGGGTAAAGTCTATCCTTTAGATAGAAAGAAATCCATTTCGGTAATCCAAGTTCGAAGCCGAGGTAGGCAGATAATTTGAAGAGGATCAGATTGTGAGAGATTTTGTCGAATGCTTTACTCGTTACCGTACTCTAGTCCTAAGAGTGTAAAGGAAGTGAACTCAACCAGGTTGCTTGTAGTTGATCGGCCATTGAGAAAACCATGTTGCCTTGGTTAAGTAAAAGATTTGCAACGAAAACTAAGAGATTCGTATGAAATGCTTTCGAGAATCATGGGCTTTCCGATAAGATGGTAATTCGCTACATCATTTTTGGAACCCTTTTTGTGGATGTGGGGGAATACGTCTTGTGACAGTGAGAGATTGAAGTTCAAAGAGTGGGGAGCAGAGAAAATGGGTAAGAATTTCTTGAGGAGGATTGCAGGGATACCACCAGGACCCGGTGTAAACTCGTCTTTGAGTTACAGTAACATTGATTCGATTAAGAGGAGATCAAAGGAGTTGCGGAGAGAGGCCCGGGAGAAAAGTTACGTAGGTAGTTGAAATATGATGGATCAGGGACTATTAAATCATTACTGATTGGCTGATTGAAGTGACTGGCGAAGATGTTAGCAATAGTAACAGGATCCGAAGAGGCATGAGAGTTTAACGTAAGCGATGTGGGGGACCCGTCGGATGTACGTTTATGAGTGACGATCTGGAAAAAGGTTTTGTGGTCATTTTTGAGATTGCTCTGAGTTTTGGTGAAATATTTACGATAAATAATGTTGAAAAGTTGCGTGAATTGGAGGTAACAGCGAAGAAAGTTGGAGTAGTCGGGTATAGTCGGATTAGGAGAGAAGGTGGCACAAAAGGTGTTCCTTTTGTTACGCAGGGAACGAAGCATGTGATTGTATCATGAAGGGGACGAGGTTGATGTTCCTTGTGTAGAATAGGGAATGAACAGGGAAAAAGAGTGAAGGATTTAGGTATATAAGTGGGTGATGGCATCTTCAACGGATAGGTGATCGTAGTTGAACGAAATGCGCCCTAGGTAGTCGTTGATCAGGCAAAAGTTAGTTTTATGGAAATCGTAGGCGTAGTGATTTGAAGGTGAGGCGGACGGCGGCGAGTGAACTCGGAAGAATGTCACGAGAAGAGGGGGCTGATGGTGGTCTTTAGATGTAAAGACGAAAGGGCTGAGTGAGACATTTGTGTATGATTGATAGTATCTGTTGTAAAGATGAGGTCTAGCTGCCTACCCGAACGGGAACTGATGCGTATTCTCTATCGAAGGAAAATATTCAGAGTGGTGGAATGAATTCATCAAGCACAGGGCAGCAACAATACTTATCGAAAAATCATGTGCAAGTTACATTATTTTTAGGTTCTAATAAAGTATCGAAAGGACCCCAATAAATTGGTCAAATATGAGAACTGTACATAAATCTAAACTGAGCAAAGTTTGAATATCATCATCATCATCATCGGCACTACAATCGGGAACCGGTCTTGGCCTTATTTAGCAAGTCCTGAGGCTTGTTAAATTTTCCATAATGATTTTTTTTTTTTTTTTTTTTTTTTTTTTTTTTTTTTTTTTTTTCTGGGCGAGGTCATTAGTCTTGCGCCAGGGGCTCCCCGACGGGGAATCGAACCCCGGTCTCCCGGGTGACAGGCGGGTATACTAACCACTATACTATCGAGGAGCCCAGTTTGAATATATTGAAGTATTTTTTGAATCTCATCAGACACACATAATTGGCAATTCTTTTCGTAGTTTCAAATATGTTGTTCATGCGAGTACCAAGAATTCATACTTCGTTACAGTCAACGATGCAATTTTCATTTAATGCATCTACATGTGGATTTCTCTTCGGTGAACAGATACATCATTGGGCCTTGAATTGATTGATATCTCTACTTGACGTTCACCATTGCCAGACGGTGTTTTGGGTTGTACAGAACTCTAGCATCAAAATCATCATCATCATCGGCACTACAACCGGGAACAGTATTGGCTTTATTTAGCAAGTCCTGAGGCTTGTTAAATTTTCCATTATGATTTGTTTTTTCCGGGCAAGGTCATTAGTCTTGCGCCAGAGGCGTGACCGGCTGGTATACTAACCACTATACTTTCGAGGAGCCTAGCATCAAAATAGCATGGGAAAATGGACCTATTAGATAAAAGGGGTAAACATCAAATAAAATGAGAGAGTTGTTGCATATAAGTGTTAATAAAACTACCCCTTTTTGGAAGTATCACCGAATTTTACAACGAATTCTCTTCCCGTGGTCATAATGAATATCTTACATTTGAGAATTATAGGAATTTATAAACTTGTCCTTCCAAATAAATTGAGCTGAAAGTCAAAGTTAACCGACTAAGCGCCTACGTTTTGTCACATCTTCTTTTTTTATTGGATGCTAGAAATCAGCGTGAATAGCCTAATGACGGCTTGGGGAACCAAATTAATTTCGCTATATGATAGCATTTTCTTCAGTGTATTAATTTGTTCATAACATTTTTTCGAACACTTCGTTAATGTTGGGCAATAAGCTAAAAAAGGGTTCTCCAATAAGAAAGAAATATGATAAAAGCGAATAAAGTTAAGCCCTTGCGACAAAAGGGTGGTCTCTTTATTAAATCGTTCGACTGTTCGCCATGGTTTCAGCGGTGCTTTTCTAAACGATTATCCAAAATTTTGATAACATCATAAAGGTTATATTTACATATAAAGTTATGTTTTTTTTGTTAATATTTAACTGTAGATATTGCCTGTTGAACGGTGTGGAGGTGTCCGCCCTTGTTGTTGGCTACAGAGGATTATCACCACATCTAACGTTGTCTAAAACGAATCTTTCAAAAATCCACTTAGCCGGTTGGCAGCAGAGATTTATGTATATCCATAAGAACACGAGAGGGAAAAGTCGGTATTTTTGCGTCACGTAAATGAAATATTGCTGACATTCGAATTTTAGTGATCCCAAAACGGGTTGCCTGAGATATTCCCCGCTGGGCACTGTAAGCGGTTCGTTGAAAAAGCTCGTGTTTTTCGTTATTTTAATGATGTTTTTATTTTCTTTATTTTAGATACATAAAGCTGAAATTTTTGAATAAAACCACTGGTAGTTTTTAGGAGCGACTCGTGTCCTTTTCTATATTTTCTTTCACTTCGAACTTTTTACTCAATATATTTTATACTAACTCGGAACACAATGCCAAAACTCCACTCTCAATAACGGTCTTGGTCAAGCGCTCGAACTCTACTCTCTGTTTTTGTGTTCCTCTGCCCTAAAGAAAATTCTCCCCTTCGATCTTGCAGATCGAAGGATACATTCCTTTGTTTTCATTATCCCTTTTGCCACCCGCCATTCAACTACTTTATCTTTTCCGGATTCGGATCACAAGGGGGTAAACAAGACAAACGATGTTGCGGATGGGCATTTTTGATCCTCGATGTTGGTGGGCGATAAAATGAACATGTGGTTCGTTTTATGGTGCGAGTCGTTTGTTTTCCAATTGGTTTCGCGATTTAGTGCAAACAAATTTTTAGAGCATCATCAAATTGCAAACGTGCATTTTATGATTCTCAACAATACTTGTTTGAGAGTGGAACATCTGGTTCGCACGTGTGGTTTGTGCGGTTATCACGTGTTTGATTTTATAAATTGAACAGTGTACGACAATTGAACATTTAATTCAATTTGTTTGACATTGGATTCAATATTGATTTCGGGTTATGTTATGGAAGGTTAAACATTTGTGGGGGTATTGATAGGGACTCGAGATCGTTTCATCCTTTAAGTGGATGGTTCTGGGTGTACTGCAATTACTGCTGGCTCCAATGGGGTAAGTTTTAAGGGGTGGAATGTTTTTCGCCTAACATTAGTCTCACCAATATGCATTATTATATCATATTCCAGACGTTGGATTTCTGTTGGATTATTTGCATACACTTTATCTTTAAATAACTCTAAAGAACGAAATCCAAAGATGTCAAATCGCATGATCTTGATCTTTGCAATTTAGCTATTCCAAGCGATTATGCGACGTGAAAACTTCTCATTTAAGAAACCTACCGTTCACTGGACTAACCCCAATTGTATTTTCAAAAAAATAAGTTGCAATAATGTCGCCATCACATAAACCAAAGTATATTGTTATAGCTTTTCATACTCTGTTGTGGATTACTTTCACACCAAAAACGACAATTTTACAATTGGTTCGTTTGCAAGCCGTTTAACCACAAATTATCTTCATCTGAAGATATGTTTGTTTTTTGAGTCCAATCAGCAAACGCACGATAGTAGTAGGGTTATGCCGGTTCCGCCTCAATTCTGGCTCAAAAGCTCTTTTCTGTGTGAAAGCTCTATGTGAAGGTGAAGATGTGTGTGTGGTGTGGTGAGTGTTGATAGTGGTATGTGGTTCATGGGTGGTGGGTTCTTAAGTGAGGTGTAAATAGTAGTATTTAGTGTATTTCTTATGAGTATTGGTATTAATTGTGATATTTTGTGGTTGTGATTAATGGTTGTGGGTTCTTATGTGGGGTGGAAATAGTAGTATTGGTATTAATTGGGTATAGTTTGTAGTGTTCTTATCGCTGTAGTTGTTGGATTTTGTGCTTTTGATGCTCTTGGGTTTTTGCAGGTGGTGGTGATGAATGCTTTTATTGACTATTGGGCTTTTTCTATGTGGTGGTGAGTATTGGGGCTTGTGGTGATATCGGTGCTTTTTGTTATGGGTTTATGTTTTTGCTAATGGATTTATGCTTAGATGGTGATATCGGTGCTTTTTGTCATTCATGGGTGGTGTGTCTTAACTGAGGTGGAAATAGTAGTATTTAGTATATTTCTTATGAGTATTAGTAGTAATTGGGTATAGTTTGTAGTGTTCTTATCGCTGTAGTTGTTTGTTTGGGCTAGTGATTAATCGTTATCAGCGTGGTGGATCCGTGGATTTTGTGCTTTTGATGCTCTTGGGTTTTTGCAGGTGGTGGTGATGAATGCTTTTATTGACTATTGGGCTTTTTCTATGTGGTGGTGAGTATTGGGGCTTGTGGTGATATCGGTGCTTTTTTTGTTATGGGTTTATGTTTTTGCTAATGGATTTATGCTTAGGTGGTGATATCGGGGCTGAATGAGTAGTGCTTTAGGCTTTTGTCTCGGTTGAGTATCGAGGCTTTTTGCTCTATGATGATGATGAATGGGTTGTGCTTTTGGCTTTTGTCTCGGTTGTAAGCTGTTAATTGTGATGGAAATAAAAAACGGTGTCTTTGGTGTGCTTTTTAATCTTATTGTCATTAAGCTGAGTAATATAAACGGGAATTTTGTTGTTGGTGGATTTGTATGGGAAATGGGTTGTTTTTGCTGGAACTTAAAACTGACTTCCCCTAAGACGCAGAGCTAAACTAGTTGAATTCACCTAAGACGTAGAGCTAAGCTAGTTGACTTCACCTAAGACGCAGACCTAAGCCAGTATTCAAACAGATGCATTAACAAGGCGGGGGCTTTTTGCTCTATGATATTGATGTTTTTTTGCTGGATCTTAGTGTTGTTATTAGTTGTTTCAATTTTGTTCGGGTGTGATTCATGATTGTTTGGCTTGTTGTGTTGTTAACAGTTGAGCAAATCTTTAGTGGGTCGTGGGTTTGTTATATCAGTAAGTGAATTATGTATTATTATTATTATGTATGTGTTTTTGCTGAAGCTTGGATTGTATGGAAATGATTCATCATCACAGTCGTCCGCAAAAATAGATCCACCTTGTTTTTTTTGCTGGATCTTAGTGTTGTTATTAGTTGTTTCAATTTTGTTCGGGTGTGATTCATGATTGTTTGGCTTGTTGTGTTGTTAACAGTTGAGCAAATCTTTAGTGGGTCGTGGGTTTGTTATATCAGTAAGTGAATTATGTATTATTATTATTATGTATGTGTTTTTGCTGAAGCTTGGATTGTATGGAAATGATTTATCATCACAGTCGTCCGCAAAAATAGATCCACCTTGTTTTTACAGTTGGTTGGGAGGCCGGTGTGTGTATAACAGTTTGGTATTTTGAAATGGGTGGCTATTTTTGTTGATTCTTTGGTTTGGTTGTTATTATTAGTCATTAAGTAGAGTAATATGCTGAAGCTTGGATTGTATGGAAATGGTTCATCATCGTCATGGAAATTTTTGGTGATTCTTTATAGCGATTCTGAGACACTTTTTGTATGGGAAAAAAAGCCATGCCCATATATGGTAATTCCGGAAGTGCTCCCCTAGGAAATGAGGTAATCGGAGGGGGGCGGATGATTTATGATCGTTGTCTTTGTGTGATAGATATTTTTTTAATTTTAAGTTGTGGATTTGTACTTGTTATCAATTGTTTTAATTTTGTTCAGATGTGGTTCATGGATGTTTGGCTTGTTGTGTATTTGTTATCAGGTGTGTACATCTTCAGTGGGTTATGGATTTGTACTTGTTATCTCGGTAAGTGAATTATATATTAGGTTTGGGTGATTAGCGTTCAAGGTTAATTGTGTGACATGAGCAGATGGTATTTTTGAATTGGGTGTGTGAATAGGTGATAGGTGATTCATGATTGTTTGGCAGTGAATATATGGGCGTATGTTTTAGTTGTTTCTTAATATATAGACATTTTTTGTGATTCTATCTGCTTTTGGGTTTTGTTTCGGTTGTCGAGGGCTTTTTCAGTAAATCTAAGCTGATTCTTAATATTTTGGGCTTTTTGCTCTATACTGAAATGGTACCACTTGATAGTAAATCTATGTTGAAATGGACTTTTTTGCTATATTGAATATGTGCTTTTTTGGGGATTGTCTGGGGTGCTAAAGGCTTTTTTATGAATATATTCACTTGGCAGTAAATCTATGCTGAAATATATATATAGAAATACGGGCTTTAAATTTGAAAAAAAGAAGAAAAAATCATCATCAAACCCAATATTCGACGTGGGATTAGATAGGAAATAAAAAAAATCAACATCATCAACTGGTGAGTTACCTTATTTATATATTAATTGTTATTCCTTTTTTGACGAGGTGCTAGTATTTATTTTTGTGTATTGTATCGTGAGTCTAGCAATAATAATAATAATAATCCCGATGTTTTTGCTATTGCTGTATAATGTATGGAAATGGTTCATCATCATCGTCGTCGTTATCAGTTGTGTATATGAATAGGTGACAGGTGATTCATGATCGTTTGACTTGTTGTGCTGTTATCATTTGTAGTAAAATAGAGGCGTGTTATCAGTAGTTGTTCGTGGATTTATATGGAAGTGATTCATTGCCGTTTGGGATTCTTTCTTATCTCAGTATGTGAATTAAGTCTTAGGGTTGGATGATCAGCGTACAAGGTTAAAGTTTGGAGTAGGTTAATTGTATGACATGGTTGGTCGGCGATTTGTCTGGAAGTTGAGGACTCTTTTATATATTATTATTAGTCATTGAGCTGAGTAATATATATAGAAATTTTTGTTGTTCGAGGGATATGGTATGGAAGTGATGATATAAGACTTAGATTTGGATGATCACAGCGTTCAAGGTTAAAGTTTGGGGATAGGTTAATTGTATGGAAGTCATTCGTAGTCATTTGACGTCGTGGTTTTTGGGATTCTTTCTTATCTCAGCATGTGAATTAAGTCTTAGGTTTGGATGATCAGAGTTATTTTTTAATCTGTATTTATTGGTATATTGTTCGAATGTTTTTATTATTATCTAGTGTGGTTATATTAGGCTGTTGTTGTTGCTGTATTTAGTTTATTGTTATAATGATGTTATGTTTTATTGTTCAAAGTTTTGAGATCTTTTGGGATTCTTTCTTATCTCAGCATGTGAATTAAGTCTTAGGTTTGGATGATCAGAGTTATTTTCTAATCTGTATTTATTGGTATATTGTTCGAATGTTTTTATTATTATCTAGTGTGGTTATATTAGGCTGTTGTTGTTGCTGTATTTAGTTTATTGTTATAATGATGTTATGTTTTATTGTTCAAAGTTTTGAGATCTTTTGAAAGTTCTTTGTTTGCTTATAATCATATGGGGTATTTTTGAAAAGCACAGGCAGTTTTTATATGGATATATTAGTATGGATAGACTTTTTTTTAGCGCTACAATGTTGTTAATAGCGAATATATTATTATTAGTCATTGAGCTGAGTATTATAAGGGAATTTTTTTGTAGCTTGTTGTTATATTAATTATGTGTGTATGTATGTGTGTGTATTGATGGACAAATATCTGAATTTCACCTGTTGAGCTGTTGTCAGTTGTACACATCTTCGGTTGTAGTGGAGGTGTTGTTAGCATTAGTTGTTCGCGGATTTATATGGAAGTGATGAATTAAGTCTTAGGTTTGGGTGATCAGCATTCAAGGTTAAAGTTTGGGGCTAAGTTAATTGTGTGGCATAGTTGTTCGTGGATTTGTATGGAAGTGATTCATTATCGTTTAGCGTAGTGGTTTGGAATTCTTTCTTATCTCAGTATGTGAATTAAGTCTTAGGTTTCAATGATCAACGTTCAAGGGTATAGTTTATAATTATGTGTATGTATCGACGTCAGGAGAGAAAGAGAAAAAGAGAGAAAGAGAGAGCAAGAGAGAGAAAGAGAGTATATTGGTGGACGAATGAGATGTGTGTATGCGTAATAATGAATGAATTTCGGTATAGATAAGGCCATCTTGACTAGCTAGAAATCATTGTGTCACTAAACCATTAAAGAAAAACACTAAAAGGTTCCATTGTGGTATATATTTGGCTGAGCAGGAAAATTGTTGCCATAGGATTAAAACAAAAAAAAAAAAAAATCAACAACAAAAACGGTAAGTTAACACCTATCATGAACCATTTTTAGGATTTCTAATTTATTTCTTCAAATGTTATGTATTAGATTCGAGGGATTTTTATCATCGAGACAGCTGTTGTTTTTTTTTTTTTCTGAAAGCGTAACAAAGCAAAAGAATTAACAGTAAATTTTTCATTACTTTTTTAGAGAAATATGTCTGCTAACGAGGTCAACACCAGCAACAACTACAATATTAACAATAATAATGTCAGAAAAAGACTGAGGCAATTTTTGGAGGAACGCCAACAACAACAACAACAACAACAACCTGCAAAGAAATTAAAACAACAGATCTATAAAAGATGCTTGTTTTGTGATGAGGATGTTGAGGGACGGCTTTGGGTCCAACATCATAGAAAAAATACCCACAAAGCAAACGCCCAACAAGCTCTTAATGAAAACGTCTCCTTAATAGCAAGCGCATTCCAAAATCGTATCAAAATATTTGCCATTACCAACAAAGATGAGAGTATGATAAATGTGAATACGTTATTTGAAAAAAATATTCCATTGATTAACGAGTTACTACAAGATGAATTGAAAGTTTTGAAAGCTTTTAAATTTAGTATGGAGCTTTTTGCTAACTTTGCGAAACTACCCAAAGAATGTGAAGAGACAATGCAAATAGATATAAAAAGCATGCAAACTAAAATGTACACGATTGCGAAAGAGGAAGACATAAGAGAAAATTTGAGCACGGCAATTGAAAATATCAAGGCAAAATTGGAAGAGTTCCAAGAAAAAGATAGCGGGTGGGCGTTGGCAGCATTTCAGAGGATCGAAATTAACATCAACAAATACGAGCCATTTCAGCTTGATAGATAAGGACCGATATAATAAATCTTTTAAATAACTTGTAGCTGCATCAAACAAGAATAAATAAAATATATTTATGTATTAAAATTAATTGATGTTTTTCCCTTTGGCTAATTTTGTGAGAAAATTATTCGAATATTGGTCATTCATTTTTCCCCCATGAGTCTTAGAGTATCAAATATATCCCCACCAATATATGTGAATTTTCGGCTGTAAGTTGGTTCTTAATATATGGTAAATTTTTGTTGATTCTATCTGCTTTTGCCTTTTGTCTCAATACTTGAAATGGTTTGTGCTTTTGCTACTGGTTTGTGTCTTTGATCGCTAGACTTTCGGATGGGTTGTCTCAGTTGTTGGGGGCTGTTTTCCTTTTTATGAATATACCACTTGACAGTAAATCTAATTTTATGAATATATACCACTTGGCAGTAACTCTATGCTGAAATGGTTTAATGCTTTTGATCTCTAGACTAGCGAGCTTTTTGCTATATATATATATATTGAATATAGCCTATTTTTAGCGCCACAATTTTAAGTTTTTTATATGGATATATTGTTAATTGCATACTTTAGGGCTACGCATTGTCCATATAATATATTAAATTCTTTGTGCTTTTGGCTTTTTTATGAATATACCACGAGTCAACGAATGATTATTCAAGTCCATATTGAGCATAAAAAATGTGTTGTTATCAAAAAAACATATGGCTGCTTATCAAATCCCATGACCTTGGATGCTATATCAAATTCTTGATGTCTAAGTGTTTTTAGTGAGTCTCCATTATTCTTATCTTACCTATATGAATAAAACCGCTGATCATTGTTCTTCAAACATTAAAATTAATTGAGGCCATTTTTTCCATGAGTCTTGGAATCGCCCTATTTAAGTAAACCGCCTGTTTGGAACCGTCCTGTTTGAAGAGACAGCCTGTTTGGAACCGCCCTGTTTGGAATCGCCCTGTTTAAAGAAATCGCCCTGTTTGGAATCGCCCTGTTTGAAAAAACCCGCCTGTTTGGAATCGCCCTGTTTAAAGAGACAGCCTGTTTGGAATCGCCCTGTTTGGAGCCGCCCTGTTTGAAGAGACAGCCTGTTTGGAATCGCCCTGTTTGGATCCACCCTGCTTGAAGAAATCGCCCTGTTTGGAATCGCCCTGTTTAAAGAAATCGCCCTGTTTGGAATCGCCCTGTTTGAAAAAACCCGCCTGTTTGGAATCGCCCTGTTTAAAGAGACAGCCTGTTTGGAATCGCCCTGTTTGGAGCCGCCCTGTTTGGAGCCGCCCTGTTTAAAGAGACAGCCTGTTTGGAATCGCCCTGTTTGGAGCCGCCCTGTTTGAAGAGACAGCCTGTTTGGAACCGCCCTGTTTGGAGCCGCCCTGTTTGAAGAAACCGCCTGCTTGGAACCACCTGTTTATAATACAGCCGATACATAGAGATCTGTTTACTGCTTTGATTCGATGCGACATCAGAGAGGGGAGGTTATAATACAGCCAGTATGTCTTTGAATGCAAACCATCTAATGGGTACGATGACGCATATTTCCTTGGATTAGGTGTGATAGAACTTTATGTGTTACTAATCGTTCGCCGGTTCAAACAAGTTCGGGATTCCTTTTGATATTACAGAGGAAATTTAGTTATTCGACTATCTAGATCATTTTAGCAAAGGTCGTTCTATGAGTTCCGCCAGGTCTGGGTCTTATGCGAAATCAGTTTTTGGCGAGGAGATCTCAAGAATTCTTCTTAGTTATTCGGCTATCTGGATAATATTAGCAAAGGTCGTTCTATGAGTCCAGCCAGGTCTGGGTCTTAAGATCATGGGATTGGACAACAACACCCTTTTTTTATATCAACACTTTTTTTTTGACCAATATGGACTTGAATAATCATTCGTTGACTCGTGGTATATTCATAAAAAAGCCAAAAGCACAAAGAATTTAATATATTATATGGACAATGCGTATCCCTAAAGTATGCAATTAACAATATATCCATATAAAAACTCAAAATTGTGGCGCTAAAAATAGGCTATATTCAATATATATATATATAGCAAAAAGCTCGCTAGTCTAGAGATCAAAAGCATTAAACCATTTCAGCATAGAGTTACTGCCAAGTGGTATATATATATATTCATAAAATTAGATTTACTGTCAAGTGGTATATTTATAAAAAGGAAAACAGCCCCCAACAACTGAGACAACCCAACCGAAAGTTTAGAGATCAAAGACACAAACCAGTAGCAAAAACACAAACCATTTCAAGTATTGAGACATAAGGCAAAAGCAGATAGAATCACCAAAAAATTTCCCATATATTAAGAACCAACTTACAGCCGAAAATTCACATATATTGGTGGGGATATATTTGATACTCTAAGACTCATGGGGGAAAAATGAATGACCAATTGGGGAAAAAAACATCAATTAATTTTAATACATAAATACATTTTATTTCTTCTTGTTTGATGCAGCTACATGTTCTTTAAAAGATTTATTATATCGGCCCTTATCTATCAAGCTCGAAATGGCTCGTATTTGTTGATGTTAATTTCGATCCTCTGAAATGCTGCCAACGCCCATCCGCTATCTTTTTCTTGGAACTCTTCCAATTTTGCCTTGATATTTTCAATTGCCGTGCTCAAATTTTCTCTTATGTCTTCCTCTTTCGCAATCGTGTACATTTTAGTTTGCATGCTTTTTATATCTATTTGCATTGTCTCTTCACATTCTTTGGGTAGTTTCGCAAAGTTAGCAAAAAGCTCCATACTAAATTTAAAAGCTTTCAAAACTTTCAATTCATCTTGTAGTAACTCGTTAATCAATGGAATATTTTTTTCAAATAACGTATTCACATTTATCATACTCTCATCTTTGTTGGTAATGGCAAATATTTTGATACGATTTTGGAATGCGCTTGCTATTAAGGAGACGTTTTCATTAAGAGCTTGTTGGGCGTTTGCTTTGTGGGTATTTTTTCTATGATGTTGGACCCAAAGCCGTCCCTCAACATCCTCATCACAAAACAAGCATCTTTTATAGATCTGTTGTTTTAATTTCTTTGCAGGTTGTTGTTGTTGTTGTTGTTGTTGGCGTTCCTCCAAAAATTGCCTCAGTCTTTTTCTGACATTATTATTGTTAATATTGTAGTTGTTGCTGGTGTTGACCTCGTTAGCAGACATATTTCTCTAAAAAAGTAATGAAAAATTTACTGTTAATTCTTTTGCTTTGTTACGCTTTCAGAAAAAAAAAAACAACAGCTGTCTCGATGATAAAAATCCCTCGAATCTAATACATAACATTTGAAGAAATAAATTAGAAATCCTAAAAATGGTTCATGATAGGTGTTAACTTACCGTTTTTGTTGTTGATTTTTTTTTTTTGTTTTAATCCTATGGCAACAATTTTCCTGCTCAGCCAAATATATACCACAATGGAATCTTTTAGTGTTTTTCTTTAATGGTTTAGTGACACAATGATTTCTAGCTAGTCAAGATGGCCTTATCTATACCGAAATTCATTCATTATTACGCATACACACATCTCATTCGTCCACCAATATACTCTCTTTCTCTCTCTTGCTCTCTCTTTCTCTCTTTTTCTCTTTCTCTCCTGACGTCGATACATACACATAATTATAAACTATACCCTTGAACGTTGATCATTGAAACCTAAGACTTAATTCACATACTGAGATAAGAAAGAATTCCAAACCACTACGCTAAACGATAATGAATCACTTCCATACAAATCCACGAACAACTATGCCACACAATTAACTTAGCCCCAAACTTTAACCTTGAATGCTGATCACCCAAACCTAAGACTTAATTCATCACTTCCATATAAATCCGCGAACAACTAATGCTAACAACACCTCCACTACAACCGAAGATGTGTACAACTGACAACAGCTCAACAGGTGAAATTCAGATATTTGTCCATCAATACACACACATACATACACACATAATTAATATAACAACAAGCTACAAAAAAATTCCCTTATAATACTCAGCTCAATGACTAATAATAATATATTCGCTATTAACAACATTGTAGCGCTAAAAAAAAGTCTATCCATACTAATATATCCATATAAAAACTGCCTGTGCTTTTCAAAAATACCCCATATGATTATAAGCAAACAAAGAACTTTCAAAAGATCTCAAAACTTTGAACAATAAAACATAACATCATTATAACAATAAACTAAATACAGCAACAACAACAGCCTAATATAACCACACTAGATAATAATAAAAACATTCGAACAATATACCAATAAATACAGATTAGAAAATAACTCTGATCATCCAAACCTAAGACTTAATTCACATGCTGAGATAAGAAAGAATCCCAAAAGATCTCAAAACTTTGAACAATAAAACATAACATCATTATAACAATAAACTAAATACAGCAACAACAACAGCCTAATATAACCACACTAGATAATAATAAAAACATTCGAACAATATACCAATAAATACAGATTAAAAAATAACTCTGATCATCCAAACCTAAGACTTAATTCACATGCTGAGATAAGAAAGAATCCCAAAAACCACGACGTCAAATGACTACGAATGACTTCCATACAATTAACCTATCCCCAAACTTTAACCTTGAACGCTGTGATCATCCAAATCTAAGTCTTATATCATCACTTCCATACCATATCCCTCGAACAACAAAAATTTCTATATATATTACTCAGCTCAATGACTAATAATAATATATAAAAGAGTCCTCAACTTCCAGACAAATCGCCGACCAACCATGTCATACAATTAACCTACTCCAAACTTTAACCTTGTACGCTGATCATCCAACCCTAAGACTTAATTCACATACTGAGATAAGAAAGAATCCCAAACGGCAATGAATCACTTCCATATAAATCCACGAACAACTACTGATAACACGCCTCTATTTTACTACAAATGATAACAGCACAACAAGTCAAACGATCATGAATCACCTGTCACCTATTCATATACACAACTGATAACGACGACGATGATGATGAACCATTTCCATACATTATACAGCAATAGCAAAAACATCGGGATTATTATTATTATTATTGCTAGACTCACGATACAATACACAAAAATAAATACTAGCACCTCGTCAAAAAAGGAATAACAATTAATATATAAATAAGGTAACTCACCAGTTGATGATGTTGATTTTTTTTATTTCCTATCTAATCCCACGTCGAATATTGGGTTTGATGATGATTTTTTCTTCTTTTTTTCAAATTTAAAGCCCGTATTTCTATATATATATTTCAGCATAGATTTACTGCCAAGTGAATATATTCATAAAAAAGCCTTTAGCACCCCAGACAATCCCCAAAAAAGCACATATTCAATATAGCAAAAAAGTCCATTTCAACATAGATTTACTATCAAGTGGTACCATTTCAGTATAGAGCAAAAAGCCCAAAATATTAAGAATCAGCTTAGATTTACTGAAAAAGCCCTCGACAACCGAAACAAAACCCAAAAGCAGATAGAATCACAAAAAATGTCTATATATTAAGAAACAACTAAAACATACGCCCATATATTCACTGCCAAACAATCATGAATCACCTATCACCTATTCACACACCCAATTCAAAAATACCATCTGCTCATGTCACACAATTAACCTTGAACGCTAATCACCCAAACCTAATATATAATTCACTTACCGAGATAACAAGTACAAATCCATAACCCACTGAAGATGTACACACCTGATAACAAATACACAACAAGCCAAACATCCATGAACCACATCTGAACAAAATTAAAACAATTGATAACAAGTACAAATCCACAACTTAAAATTAAAAAAATATCTATCACACAAAGACAACGATCATAAATCATCCGCCCCCCTCCGATTACCTCATTTCCTAGGGGAGCACTTCCGGAATTACCATATATGGGCATGGCTTTTTTTCCCATACAAAAAGTGTCTCAGAATCGCTATAAAGAATCACCAAAAATTTCCATGACGATGATGAACCATTTCCATACAATCCAAGCTTCAGCATATTACTCTACTTAATGACTAATAATAACAACCAAACCAAAGAATCAACAAAAATAGCCACCCATTTCAAAATACCAAACTGTTATACACACACCGGCCTCCCAACCAACTGTAAAAACAAGGTGGATCTATTTTTGCGGACGACTGTGATGATAAATCATTTCCATACAATCCAAGCTTCAGCAAAAACACATACATAATAATAATAATACATAATTCACTTACTGATATAACAAACCCACGACCCACTAAAGATTTGCTCAACTGTTAACAACACAACAAGCCAAACAATCATGAATCACACCCGAACAAAATTGAAACAACTAATAACAACACTAAGATCCAGCAAAAAAAACAAGGTGGATCTATTTTTGCGGACGACTGTGATGATGAATCATTTCCATACAATCCAAGCTTCAGCAAAAACACATACATAATAATAATAATACATAATTCACTTACTGATATAACAAACCCACGACCCACTAAAGATTTGCTCAACTGTTAACAACACAACAAGCCAAACAATCATGAATCACACCCGAACAAAATTGAAACAACTAATAACAACACTAAGATCCAGCAAAAAAACATCAATATCATAGAGCAAAAAGCCCCCGCCTTGTTAATGCATCTGTTTGAATACTGGCTTAGGTCTGCGTCTTAGGTGAAGTCAACTAGCTTAGCTCTACGTCTTAGGTGAATTCAACTAGTTTAGCTCTGCGTCTTAGGGGAAGTCAGTTTTAAGTTCCAGCAAAAACAACCCATTTCCCATACAAATCCACCAACAACAAAATTCCCGTTTATATTACTCAGCTTAATGACAATAAGATTAAAAAGCACACCAAAGACACCGTTTTTTATTTCCATCACAATTAACAGCTTACAACCGAGACAAAAGCCAAAAGCACAACCCATTCATCATCATCATAGAGCAAAAAGCCTCGATACTCAACCGAGACAAAAGCCTAAAGCACTACTCATTCAGCCCCGATATCACCACCTAAGCATAAATCCATTAGCAAAAACATAAACCCATAACAAAAAAAGCACCGATATCACCACAAGCCCCAATACTCACCACCACATAGAAAAAGCCCAATAGTCAATAAAAGCATTCATCACCACCACCTGCAAAAACCCAAGAGCATCAAAAGCACAAAATCCACGGATCCACCACGCTGATAACGATTAATCACTAGCCCAAACAAACAACTACAGCGATAAGAACACTACAAACTATACCCAATTACTACTAATACTCATAAGAAATATACTAAATACTACTATTTCCACCTCAGTTAAGACACACCACCCATGAATGACAAAAAGCACCGATATCACCATCTAAGCATAAATCCATTAGCAAAAACATAAACCCATAACAAAAAGCACCGATATCACCACAAGCCCCAATACTCACCACCACCTACAAAAAGCTCAATAGTCAATAAAAGCATTCATCACCACCACCTGCAAAAACCCAAGAGCATCAAAAGCACAAAATCCAACAACTACAGCGATAAGAACACTACAAACTATACCCAATTAATACCAATACTACTATTTCCACCCCACATAAGAACCCACAACCATTAATCGCAACCACAAAATATCACTATTAATACCAATACTCATAAGAAATACACTAAATACTACTATTTACACCTCACTTAAGAACCCACCACCCATGAACCACATACCACTATCAACACTCACCACACAACACACACATCTTCACCTTCACATAGAGCTTTCACACAGAAAAGAGCTTTTGAGCCAGAATTGAGGCGGAACCGGCATAACCCTACTACTCACGATGGTCAAATGGCACCAATTCTTGAGACAACACAGTATTACATAGGATGTCCCGTAAATAGCGTGTCATCTTTGAGAAGGTGATCCTTACTTTCAGCGAAAGTCTCACTGTTTTGGAGACATCTGGGGTTTTTTTTTCAAAATTTCGAAATACCCACACGTTGTCCTAGAAATGTTGACGGTTTATCCAAGTTATGACATCTATTGTCCTTTTTTTTAAAGTTCTTGAGCGGTCTCGTCGAATGCAAAATAGCTATTTTGACGTTACTTAACAATTTTGTGAAGAACAATGAAATATGTTTCAAGATTTACTTTACCATACTGTCTTCACTAAAATTTGAGATATTGTGGCGAACAAAACAAATTACTCGACAGCGATGCCAAATAAACTTAAAAACATCAGGCATTTATGAAGATTTCAGAAAGGTGGTACACTATTATATCATCTGAGGAAACAAAAAAGTATTCCATTTTTTATTTAAGGGGATGAAGTTTTTATTTCTTAATACACAAGTTCGAATTGAAAATTGCTCTTAATTGCCCGTAAACAGATTTATTTTTATTATTTTGACAGAATATTGTCCTTCAATGATGCGTATTTTGCTTGGTGATTGGTAATACTGTTACACACAAAACCTACCAGTCCCAACACGTGCCTTCTGGAGACACACCTAGAATTTATTCAATTCAATTAACATGAATATCGATATGATTAACCTTAACCAACATACCAAATTATTTAAGAGATACTTGTGAAATTGCATAAAACCTGAAAGAAAGTCACAGAATCTAGATATGACATCTGGAGACAATTTGATGGCAAAAGAAAGCCAAGAAAAGGACACATATTGTACCACTGACAATAATATATGTACTAACCAATTTCATGGGAACGGTACAATAAGAAATACAAAATATCTTTGTTATTGCGTCATGAAGGGGAGTTGTATGCATATAAGTTGCCAAGGATCGTGTTACACATATCTAAGATAAACAATACACAACCATGGCCAATTAACCATTGATTGCATTTATCTTGGGTAAAAGAGGACTGTGCTGCGAAGCATACATTTTTGTATGTATATCTGCCCAGATTGAGTCATAAACAAAGGTAAGTAACTGATAAAACATCCTTAGAGCACAATCGAAGAAGAAAAAGGATCACTTTTATCACTTCGGCCTCATCGGCTGTTAATTATAAAGCTCGCCACGCTTTAAAAGGCGTCTTCTTAACTAGGGGCCAACACGGACGTAAAATTTAATACCGTGTGTAAACGTGTATGTACATTATCTAAAATAAAACTTATGTGTTTTCTTTTAAAAATTGATGGACATGCAATTTGTTAAGTGAATAATGTTTGTGAAAGTGTGCTACTTGCTAGTGTAACTACACTGACAACGAGGCTTCACTGCCCACTCGGATTTGTTGAGAATTGCTGAAAACAATACAATACGCTACTTGCGAGTTTTCAGATATGGATATCATTTATGGAGAAGTTCGCTAAATTGCGAGAGCAGATTTATGTGCAAAGATCTCCTAATCCTAACACAGGTGGTTATTAGAAGAGGTCACAACATCTACGTGGATCGTCAATACATTGAATTTTTTTATTGGGCCTGTTATAAAGACAATGTTTACACTACGCCTATCCGCAATAAGAAAAACGTACAGCAACAAATCACTCAAGCAGCTCGGAAATTTAGTCAGTTAGTCGGAGAGGACTTAAAAGGCACATTTTGCATAGAAATTGAGCAGGTGATCTAATAATGTAACACCTTTGTGAAATCTTCATAAATTCCTGATGTTTGTGTATTAATTTTTCAATGGGGTCCAGTAATTTTTTCGTTCATTGCAATAGCCGAACATTTTTTCGTTCATCGCAATAGCCGATGACAATTTGCTAAAGTAATAGTTAAGACATTTTTTTTTTCTTGACAAATATTTTAAGCGAAGTTTCCATTCGACGAGACACTTATTCAAGAGTTGTTGGCAACAAACAAATTTTACCTTAGATGCCATAATGTAAACAAACCATCACGACAAAGACTCGAAAACGGTGCGACTTTTACTGAAGTCATGTTTTGTTTTTCTGATAGCTTTATGAGGTAAGAAACCACCCTTCCAAATATGGTACGCTATTTATGGTACACCGTCGTCAATTTCCAGATTAATTGTTTATGATGAACTCATGCGTTTCATTCACGATCAACGACGTGCTTCAAATCCCCTGTGAACATTGTAGACCACTGTACCACCATATTTGTAATTAAAATCGTCAGTTCTCACCTTCGCCCTTCTTCCTCTTGTTGTTTGCATACTGTGCTTCAGATAAAAGTTGTTAATTAACTTAAACCATCAACGTAACCACACCATGCAAAATTTATCCTTAGGTTTGCCAACGAAACTTTAAATGCAAATAACTATAATCCTGGTCCCTGTACAAAGGATTATCATCGCCCCCAGCATTTCCCACTGACTTTCTATAATCGTACCAGAACCATGTAGCTAGAGATTTTATTGGCCAATTGATGACGAAAACAAACCTCCAGCGATGGGTTGGCCGCTGATTCGAATCCACTGTTCCTCTTCCACTGCTCCTTATTGATGTCCAGGAATATAAATACCCAACAAGAAGATATTACTAGTACTGTTTTTTCGCAGGCACAGAAAAAAAGATTTGCCACAACCGCCAGCGGCAGCAATTTGAAATCCAGCCTCAGATAAAAGAAAAACACAACAAGAATTGCTAAAATAAAATACGGAAAGTAGTAGAAGAATAAGCATAACAAAACAAAAAAGAAAAGGCATTTCAAAAGGCGAATGGTATGGGAAAAAAAAACAAAAATAATAGTTAAACTTCTTTTGGGATTTTGGGTTCCTTTGTGAAATAATCTGTAGAGAAGAATTCGGTCTTCGAAAGTATAACGAGTTATGAAGAAATAAATATCGTCCCTTTTATTCGTGTGCCCCTGGTTTGTCATTATCCTGGAAGGATCTCGTTACATTTTATTAAGAAAAATTGTAGTCATTAACTTGTGATGTTATTCACCAAGCACAGCAGCAGAAATGTGTTTATTTTATCTTCGATTGTCATTCGTCATTTTTAATGAAAATTGTATTCAGGATTCTTCAAAGTGCAGTCGGCTGTAGAAAACTTGCTGGTGTCCTGAAGCAAACAACAAATAATTTTCTTTTCAATATTTCCTACGATACTTAAAGTGGGTTGGTGTACATTAATTTACATTTAAGGCTCATTTGAGATAGATTTATTTTTGTTCAGCATGCTACATGGATTTACATTGGATCTGCCATTGTATACGTCCTTTCAGAAGGCAAAGGACAGAATAGAAGCGTCTACGTTTCAGACCCTTTTGCCTTTTTATCACTTCCTAAAGGATGAACAGCGTTTAAGCTTGAGGCATCAATCATAAAAAAAGGCAATTGGTATGACGAAACCGATTTTTCAAACTCGTTAATTCTTGGGTAACGTCCTACGATATTAATTTTGTTTTTATTGCTGATGCAATTAGTCTTCTTTTCTCGATATATATTTGAGTATCTGTGAACGGGACTCTAATTATATATTCTGTTGTTTCAGAAATGGAAACCAAAAGAACCATATGACAGATTTGTCATCCCTGATGTTTTTTGTACGTCAAGTAAATTTATTTGTGGATGTGTTTTAACACCCCTCTTCACAGTATTTACGTAGAATGTATTGTATATGTATTACGTGACGTGAAACTCAGGAGTTTTAAAACGAAGCAGCCGACGTCGGAATACAAAGTATTTTATATCTATTTTCCGTCGTCAATTTTCGCTCAATGCGATGACCGAGCTTAAAAATCATTCTTATTTTAAAATAGAAGGTGGACCAACTTAGAGGCGTTTGTTGTTAGAAAATGACGGTAGAGCGGTAAGTACAATTAGTAAGAAGTATTAAGTCAAGCAAATCAGCCCGCGAAACATTCGATATGATAAAAAATGTTCGTGATAGTGACTGCTTAAGGCGCTAAGCACGCGACACGAGGATCAAAGCAATGAACAAGACGCACTGACGAAAATGTACAGAACATTGTACACAGAATTATCATCGAAGATTTGAATAAAAGAAAAGTCCTTGCGCACTTGCTTCTAAAATCATGGCAAACACTGGAAAAATTGTTAAGTTTTCACGTAATGGACTGTAACTGGCAACGAATAATAAGCTCCAATAAGAGCTACTAACAAAACCGGAAGCCCTAACCTAAGGAAGTGCATAAGCAGCATTTTGGGTGAAGACAATGTTAACAGTTTCCTGTGATTATAAAGAAATTATTCACAAGTAGTACAAATAGTTGACAAAGTGTTAATTCTGAATATTATCTTTTCACCCATTATCATTTGTAATCGAGAACTCGAATACCGAGAGGAAGGGGTCTGGTTGCTGCCTCACGACAATTTTTTATTCGATAAAGCTTTTTAGATTACCCACTATAGTCAACTGTTATGATGCTGCCAAGAATATTCGAAAATAGTACGCCGATAGGCAAAACAAAACAAAAATTCAGTGTACAATTTAGAGTGATTATGAATAGACAGTAGGTTAATATATGTAGAATATATGTAAATAGAACTTAGGATTCAGTCTTGAGTAAAAACTGTGAATTCTTTAAAACTAAAAAAAAAAAAAAAATAAAAAAAAAATAAAAAAAAAAAAAATATATATATATATATATATACATATACATATATACCAAGTGTACCGGTATAAAGTGAGCGTTTTTTTTAAATTAAAGAACATTTCTTTTAAAAAGTAAAAAACATTTTATTCGAAGTATTGGCCATTGCTTTCTACAAATGTCGATCACCTTTCTGGCAATGTGTGGATAGCACGCCAATAAAACCGGTCGTCTTTTGAGGCAAGCCATTCAGAGACCCAATTTTCGACTTCTTCGTACGAATTGAAATGCTGCTCAGCCAATGCGTGTCCCATCAATGAAAACAAATAGTAGTCGGAAGGAGCCAAGTGTGGTGAATACGGCGCATTATCATGCAACAAAATTACTTTTCCGTATCTTGTGGCCCATTATGGTCGTTTTTCGACATTACATGGTTCAAATTGATCATTTGTTGTTGTTGATTATTTGTAGCGTTGCGCATCCACAGTTTCGCCAGGTTTTAGAAGTTAATGACACACCACCCCCTTCTGGTCCCACCAAACACAGAGCATTGTCTTTTTTCCGAACCGATCAGGCTTTGCAGTCGATGTTGACGCTTCTCCTGGATGTACCCAGGATTTTTGGCGTTTAGGATTTTTAAAATAAATCCATTTTTCATCACCAGCCACCATTCGATGCAATACTGACTTCCTTTCGTGTCATAGAAGCAACGTTTCACATGTGGTGTTTCGCTTTTCCATCAGCCTGTCATTCAATTCATGTGGCACCCAGATTCCCCACTTTTGGATCTTTCCCATAGCTTTTAAACCGTCAGAAATTGATTGTTGTGCAACATTTAACATTTGTGTCATTTGTTTTTGACTTAAAGTGTCATCTTGACACAATATTGCTTGCAATTCGGCGTGTTTAAACTTTTTTGGTGGTCTTCCACGTTCTTCATTTCGCACATCAAAATCATTACCTCTGAACCGCTTAAACCATCTTTTGCATGTTGCTTCCGATAGAGCATGATTACCATAAGCCTCGAAAAGCATTCGATGCAGCACTTTTCTTCAAATGAAAACAAGAAATTAATGCTTTCCGCAAATCATCATTTTTTGGTACAAAATTCGACATTTTTAACAGGATTAAAAAAAATGATGTTTGTACAATGACTTGATGCATACTAAATATGTTTGACAGATGTCATAGCAACCAAATAAAAAATATATAAGGGCTTGTTCACAACAAACGTTCCCTATCGATACATTTGTATCTTGACGCTCACTTCAGTCCGGTGCACCTGGTATATATAATATTGTGACGCATATGACAGTCAGTACTAGAATATTCGGGAAAGTCCAAAACAAGCTTTGGAATATTCTATAAAGTACTGGAAAACTGGAGACTATAACATCCAAGATTATGGAACGGACGGAAACGAAATGAGAATGTGAGAAACGATAAAAAGACGTGGAGACAGCTGATGGTGACAGACAGGAGGAGGAGAAAAAGCGAAGCAAGCGATAGAAAAGAAAATCGTTGAGTGTTATATTAATTAAATTAAAATTCGATTTAACGGCTCTTATTTATTCAAAATAATCAATCCAGCGAACCCTAAGCACGCTACAATATATATATATATATATATATATATATATATATATATATATATATATATATATATATATATATATATATATATATATGTATATATATTCAAAGATATTACTGCAATCTTAAATGCAAATCCAAAAGAAGCATTACAAGCCAGATGCGAAACAAATGCAATCATTTTTTGAACATAGTTTAAGTCTTTTATTTATTATTGCCACGTTACCGTCAGGGCTGCGAAGTGTGAACAATTAAGAGTGGGAGCACTTTAGGCACAAGGCACATTTAGATTTTAATTTTGTAGTCGAACCTGCCACAAGTAACAGTGGATTGTTAGTTAATTGATTATAACATCCTTGAAGAACCTTACTTTTACTGTAGATAAGGATTTGTATCCGAGTCATTATATTTTGTGGAGCTTAAAAGTTTTAAATTCGACTTCTGGGTTATTCACACAATTTAATCTCAAATTGTGTAAAAAAAAACTGAAGTAGGTTCATTTTTATAATTAAAAAATACTTTTAGTGACTCCAAATTATGGCCCTAAAATCACTGGGGGCCAACCTAGATATCAAATCGGAGATATGGTCCGGGTCAATTGCAGCTCTTCACCATCAAAACCCGCATGCCACTTAAGTTGGTTAATCAACGGTGAACCAGCTAACCGATCGTACCTCAAACAATACGACAATATCATCGTTGGTAGAGAAGCACTTGAAGTAGCCCGTTTGGGCCTTGAGTTCCGGGTCCGAGGATACCATTTTCGCAGTGGTGACATGAAATTAAAGGTATACCAAGCAATCTTAAAATAAGAAAGAAGTAAGAAATATTTATTTTTAAATATCATTTATTCGTAGTGTATTGCAAAGATATCCTCTCTGTACTGGCAAAGTAATGAAGAAAGTGTTGAAAGCGATAAACAACAAAGAGCCCCAGCGTTAGAGTCACGCGAAACAGTTGCTGCCAAGTCCAGAGTCCATGGTAACATCAAAATAGATTATTTTCGTAGAATTACTTTAAAATAATTTTTTATTTTTGTATTTTCGTAATTCATTTCAAGGCACATCTGGAGCATCAAGCTTAAAAAGCATGAGTGGATTGTTTTTATATCTGACAGCAACAACATCCCTCATTCTCTACTTCGATTGCATTAGGTAACTACATTCTCAACAAATCTAGATAAATCAAATGAAAACTGACGGAAAACATTGATCGATGAAAACGTGTAGTTTATAACTGGATACAAAAATGCCAAATAAAATATCCTAAATCTTTGAACTTACTTTTAAATCTAACTCACAAAAAAAAAAATTAATAAAAAAAATTAACAAGAAAATAAATAAATAAATAACTGGATAAACGAATTAATGTAACACTTTTAACACATTTGCGTAACGAACAAATTTTAAAATCATGGACTTAGCTCTAAGAGGAATTGAGAAATTCAAAGATATACGCATTCTTTCATTACCAGGACATATGTATCTATTTTCATTGTAAAAAGTCAGATCAGCCGATTCCTAGTTTTATATTATTTAATTATTTACCGAAACTGAAAACCGACTTAAAGTGAATATTTATATCAATAGTTTTAAGTGTTTGAGATAATCCAAAGTAAGAAAAAAAAAAAAAAAAAACAAGAAACTTATTATAGTAAACTGCACTTAAATGTAAGCAAAAGTAATAAAAACATTCGAAAAAGAACGAAAAAGAATTACTAAATATTATTGTTATTTGTATTGGTTTTATGTTTCAATTAAAGTCTAAAGCATAAGTAATGAACTGTTTTAATAGACGAATCATCTGAGGAGAAAGGTAAATTTCATTTAGTAATAGCCGAGTTATAAAAAAATAATAAAGATTTCCATAATAACTCCATTGTTTTTCTTATCCATTTTTTGTGGTCTAAATAAATAGTATTATCTAAAGATAACTATCGACGGTAAAAAAAGGGCCTGCTCTTGGCCGATGTGGCAACAGATCTACATGAAATCTCATATGCACCTAAAGAAGGAGTGAGTTACTTTCGAGGTTTTTTTCTTTTGTTTTTTAAGTAAGAACAAAAAACTACATATTGTGTACAATGCAGCTCAGTTTTTCTTGACGTATTTCAAGATTAGTATCATTCTATTCCCTACGCAGTCGTGCATAAGGGGTGATGTACACCTCTATGATATTTATGGTCCGGGTAGTTCTCATGTTCCAGAAAGTCACACAAAACACCATCTCAACAGCACAAAGAAAAGTCGCAGGTGAAAATCTCATACCGACACCAATTATTGCTAGTAATAAAAGACTGCCGTCAGTCACCAATCACCCTCGAACGGACATTTATCGAGAGGGCGACCATTACAGACCCACATTTATTCGCCCTGATGTTTTTTGCGGACTTGAAATGAGATTCCATTCCAGCTGTAATAGAACATGATAAGTATTGGCCGAACAGGAATAGGAGGAGTTTATGGAATAAAATGCTTTTAATATACTTGATCTACAAACTTACGCCGTATTCATTTTATACGATAAACCGGTCCACCTGTAGATATGTATTAAATCAATAGCACGTAGGATTGTGGACCACATAGTCAAGAGGACTGCTGTTTGCGAAATGTATGGTCCTTAGACTTATGCCAGATTTCATGAGAACCCGCTCCAGATTTATATCATTCCTGCTACTTCATAAGTAGTCATATTACGTCAAATTATGGATGATTCAACGAGACCATATATATATATATATACCAGGTGTACCGGTGTGAAGTGAGCGTCAAGATACAAATGTATCGATAGGGAACGTTTGTTGTGATCGAACCCTTATATTTTTTTTATTTGGTTGCTATGACATATGTCAAACATATTTAGTATGCATCAAGTCTTTGTACAAACAACAACTTTTTTTTTAATCATTTTAAAAATGTCGAAAGTGCTGCAGAGTTGCATCGAATACTTGTCGAGGCTTATGGTGATCATGCTCTAACGGAAGCAACATACAAAAGATGGCTTAAGCGGTTCAGAGATAATCTTTTTGATGCGCGAAATGAAGAACGTGGAAGACCACCAAAAAAGTTTAAACACGCCGAATTGCAAGCAATATTGTGTCAAGATGACACTTTAAGTCAAACTCAAATGGCACAAATGTTAAATGTTGCACAACAATCAATTTCTGACCGTTTAAAAGCTATGGGAAAGATCCAAAAGTGGGGAATCTGGGTGCCACATGAATTGAATGACAGGCTGATGGAAAAGCGAAACACCACATGTGAAACGTTGCTTCTACGACACGAAAGGAAGTGAGTATTGCATCGAATTGTGACTGGTGATGAAAAATGGATTTATTTTAAAAATCCTAAACGTCACCACCGACTGCAAAGCCTGAAATGATCAATTTGAATCATGTATTGATCGCAAAATGACCAGAATGGGCCACAAGACACGGAAAGCTAATTTTGTTTGCATGATAATGCTCCGAGTCATACACCAAAACCCGTCAAAGAAACAACAAAACTCTCGGTTGGGAAGTGTTACCCCACCCGCCGTATTCACCAGACTTGGCTCCTTCCGACTACCATTTGTTTTCATCGATGGGACACGCATTAGCTGAGCAGCGTTTCAATTCCTACGAAGAAGTCGAAAATTGGGTCTCTGAATGGCTTGCCTCAAAAGACGACCTGTTTTATTGGCGTGGTATCCACAAATTGCCAGAAAGGTGGTCGAAATATGTAGAAAGCAATGGCCAATAGTTCGAATAAAATGTTTTTTACTTTCCCATTTAAAATTAGTTTAAAAAAATGCTCACTTAATGCCGGTACACCTGCTATATATATATATATATATATATATATATATATATATATATATATATATATATATATACATATATATATAAAAGATTGGTCATACATTTTTGCACATTTGAAAGATGAATAGAAATAAAACTACAAATGTTATTTTGTTGATCATTTATTTAATGTAATAAACTGTTATTGAAATATATTTTTTTTAAATGACATCGTCGAGACGTGCCCCGTCTCGTCGTTGGCAGTTTTGCTATCGAGTACGGAAACTTTGGAAAACTCGCTGACACATGTTGCGAATTACGGAAATTTCAACATGGCGAATGTTCTCATCGCTTCTATTTGAACGTAGCCGCGCTGTTTGTATAATATTCGTTGTCGATCTCGTTTGCTCGAACTTCTTGGCCCAAACTTTGTTTAATGAATATTTGGACACTCACTTAGATGACGTAATCCGTCAATTTTAAATAGGCGTTAAACAGTAACGTAGGAATCGTTGTTTTTGTAAAATTGTTTTATACGAAAAGCACGCTATTGTCCCGTGAAGCGCTCCACCGTGACTAAAATTGTATGAAACGACACACAATTTCCCGCCACTCGCGGGCCCCTCCCTCTAACGGTTTTAAGAAATCAAGTGTTGCCATTTGTAAAAATGAATGGACCACCCGGTATATACATAAACGAGGGCAGTCCAAGAATGAATCGGCATGACACATAGATGGCGGCAGTTATTTTAATGTTATGACTGTGGTAGATGGTGTGGGGGTTCTTTATACCACATGGAGAACCAACCCACAATTCCATACCTTATTTTGACCGCATTCAGGGCGCCATTTCTACCCATTCCCCTTATAAGCTATTCCACCTGTAAATCATGTTAAACCAACGCATAGCTAAACTCATTATCCTATGCAGATAATGCATAATTGAGCTTAGCTACCTTTTTGCCATACGGCAACCCCATTTCGCTAACTCATGAGAGTTCCATCGGAAATCGCATCATGTCGGTTAGGACCGGCATTGTCTGATCAAACGACGCGGTTGCTTAATCTTGCGGCCGCTGGGGAAATTATCAAACCATTTAAGTTAGTTCCCATGATCAGATTTCCCCAGCTAAGTCGGCGTTTTTTCACGTTCGCCAGACACTTCATTCGCTGGGGATCAATGCTCTCTTTTTGTAGGTGAATAGCACCAGCTTATTTTCCTCTCCTTCACAGTTCTGCCTTCGTACAGATCAATGTACTCTGAGATAACCATATTCACCGAATTAGGTCAATGGGTTACGCTCAGAACTGCATTGATTCATGCACTCTCACTCTATACATTCTATAATGAGGTATATATGACTAAGGAGAGCGTATTAAAATAAGTTCGTGAGTTACATGTAACTCATTTCTCTATACAATTTTGGGCATTTCTCTATAGTTTTTGTCATGAATGTGATGTGATTTTTTTTTTTTTTTTTAAATAAAACTGGAACACGAAAGATAAGGTTTTTAATCGTAGAAGATTATTACAAAATGAACCATGTTTCTCGTCATAGTAATATAAAAATAATGCCTTTTTACACATTTTGCACTCAGCGTGTAACTGCTTCGATTTTCTTGCAAATAATCAGTGCATCTTTTTTATACGAGTTTATTGTGTATATATCGTGATATTTCTTGTAGACTATTCCGATAATTGCTTGACGAAGCAATGGCATTTGAAAATCTTGGGGTGCTAGAGGAGATTGATGATCTCTGAGAGAGGTTATTTTCTGTGGTTGATGCTGCTGATCTAAGGAGATGTCGAATTAGATGTTATTGGACTTGTAAAACTGTCAACTCAAGGCCATCGGCCAACTCGTTGTAATGGGTCTGCAGGTAGAAACTCGGCTCTGACGTTGCTTGCATTAAAAAATTTACTCGATGCTCTCAATTCGGTAGTCATTTGAGATATATGTAGCTTAGTCATTGCTGTTTTTATGATGATGTGGGGAAGAAGTATGTACGGCACGAGATTCCCTTCTTCCACCATCAACGAAAGATCTGCCGAAGGCCACTAGAAAAAACACAAAAAGGGACTCCACAACACTATGTCCACAAATGTAACACAGAAACACGCTCAGGAACTGCAGCACAGGAGAAGAGTCAAATGAAAAATACTGATTACCGGTACATGTTGAAAAGGTTTATTCATTTTTATTTGTATCCTTAGTTAACACAAACTAAACGTGCACTTTCCGTTCGATTAGACGGGACGTAATTAATAATTCGATGGTATTACTTTTAAGCGATAACTCACTACAAATTCTATTTACTTTACACCCGACTTTTTGATGCGGGATGTATGCTTCCCCGCGGTGCCACGGGGCTGCAGGAGATAGCACGACCAGTGCGATCGGCAGAAGAAATGAGACTCCGCGATACAACCTTCGTTTGGGGTGAGTTTGTGGTGTGGTGGTAGATATCCTCCTCAGTAAGGATATCGTTTTTACCTACCACATTAGAAACGTAAAGTCTCTCGGTGGAATAGGGAACCAGACCTCGTAATAGAGGTAATGGTGGTATGTGTGTGATCGTATCCATCACCGTGTTTATCGTTACGTTTAGCAAAGGATAAACGAAATCAGAAACGATAAAAAAGGGAACAAATAGAGAAGCGACCTAGCGCATCGGCCTGTAATGAGGGTCGGCTAAATAAATAAGCTGCAAGTCATTAATCGGAAATGTATTTGGGATACGTCAAACAATTTAAATTGTTTATCGTATCGCCAGAATGCCTGCGGCTGAACGGAATTCTTTTGTTTGCACATGATGTGTGCTAAAGAATTTGGTTTTAGCACTTTGGCTGCTAGGAGTTGCTTTGTCGTTGGACAAAAGATCCGCAGCCCATGTGTATGTTGTACACATGGTGAGGCTGGGAATAGCCGACACAATGATCATTATCCCTGACTCTGATGGTTACATGGTACTGTAACCGATATGTTTTCTATCAGGGATACGAGGTATGTTCTTTAAGGAATTCTTCTAGGAAAGCAAGTATGATGCATAGAATTATAAATGCCTCAGAATCCTTTAAGGAAATTCCCTGTAATGCGTTGAAAGCATTAATGTCCTTTTTCAAGGAAATGTTTCTGGTATGCTGGGTGGAGATTGCGGTGCAGGTGTGGGAAAGTTGAAATTTGCCTGGGGGTCTTGATAAGGTAGAAAGAAATTCTTACAGGGAATTTGTATGCGGGATGCATGAAGGTAAGTTTCTTTTCCAGGGACTTTTTAGATTAAGGATTTGGTCTCATTAATGCGTGAGGTATTTAAGGTGCTAATGCGATTGCATTAGTGAAATTAGGCGATTGGTGGGAGTTATGGGGTTTTCTTAGGAAAGAGCACCGTGGGGTTTGACGGAACCGCCACAATGTCATTTACAAGCTGCCATTCCGTGTAAACCAGTTGTATAAGAGATACATCTCGATAAGCAACATTTACGGGTTGCATCCCATTCTCTTTTCAAATGAAAAATGAAATGTTGCTCAAGCTGTGAACTTAATTAATTCGACTTTGGGTAAACATTCTGTAAGTCATTCAAAAGTTAAAAACTTGTTTGCAAAATCTCGTGAGAGAAGTTCTAGTTTTGAGGGCGCTAGTAAAGTTGCAGTAAAAAAATTACGAAGACCTTTAAGTTGTACTGGACGAAAGTCCATGTCAAACTCGTGAAGAGCTTGCAGAACAGCAATATCACTTCGATTGCATGCAATGGAAAAGGTACAGAAAAAAGGAAAATTGTCTCCCCATAAATTAACGGACCGAAACAAAATACGAAGAGTTGACATCTGCACGCATTTACTTTCTCGATACAAAGAAAGAATTTTTTTGCACAAAATCGATACGGGTAATCAAAAGTGGATTTTGTACGACAATCCTAAAGGCAGAAAAGCAAGGGTTGATCCAGGCCGGTCATCAACACCAGTTGCAAAACCGACTATTCTCTTCGTATGAATACATATATATATATATATACATGAAATCTAAGTCAGGCAGCTGAAATTATCAATGGTAGTTATAGTTCCGAAATTGTTACAGCTAATTACGCAAATAAGTTGGTTTCGATGGTTCTATTGGAGTATATTCGATGTTTAATATTGCGGCCAAAGTCCAGGGAAACGGCTTGGTTATTTCCACTGTAAAACATACTTAAAGTTATCAACTCACAGTCTCCGGATATCGACGAATAGTCGGAGAGAAAACATGCTCAAAATGCTTACGTTTGAAACTGCTAAACGTTTTAAATGTTTTTAATGGTAGAAAGCCATCTTGAAAGATAAATAGACATAAACCAAAAAAAAAAAAAAAAACGTCGTTGCTCCCAACGTAATTGCTCTTTAAAGACAGTGACTGGTATTTGGGGTCTATTATTGATGTTGATAGTATAGTGGTTAGTACACCCGCCTGTCACCCGGGAGACCGGGGTTCGATTCCCCGTCGGGGAGCCCCTGGCGCAAGACTAATGACCTTGCCCAGAAAAAATAAATCATTATGGAAAATTTAACAAGCCTCAGGACTTGCTAAATAAGGCCAAGACCGGTTCCCGGTTGTAGTGCCGATGATGATGATGATTGATGTTGATATATGGAATTTTGTTCAGATGGGAATTCAGAAAGTCGAATATTTCCGCTGATGTTTTATATAGATGTATGATATTTTGACTGCTCCTCGATAGTATAGTGGTTAGTACACCGCCTGTCACACGGGAGACCGGGGTTCGATTCCCCGTCGGGGAGCCTCTGGCGCAAGACTAATGACCTTGCCCGGAGAAAACAAATGATTATGGAAAATTTAACAAGCCTCAAAACTTGCTAAATAAGGCCAAGACCGGTTTCTGGTTGTAATGCCGATGATGATGATGATGATGATATTTTTACTATAATTTACAGCGGGCATTATCCGTCTTCATTGCTTAAATTTGTTTTTTTTTTTTTTACACAAACGCACGCAAATATATCATAAAGAAAATAATAGAATGCTTCATGGGCATCACCCTATTTGCGTCTACATAATGGTTTTCATGTGAGAGATGCAGTCTGTTCGGTTGCCCACATAAAGGAAATATACACACAACTATGGACATATAGTTCAAGAAGACCAAACAACCTAATATTATCTATCATAGTTTGAGGCTTAATTAACGCCCAGTAAATAGCAAGTGTGTAGGGTTCTCTCATATGAATGATTGTCAAAAACATCCAAAGCTATACTTCACAAGAGTTTACAATCATAAAATTGTAGTATAGCACATTTTCAACCGCTGGTCATCACTATCATTGCCACAGAATGATGACTATGGGGCCCAATAAAGCTCAGGTGCTCATGAACAAGGCACAGCGGCACAGACACAATCGCTGACTACATTTCTTACCTACAACATTGCTCCTCATCCGTACTATCATTCATTCTAATTTCGAATAAATTTGCATACTCCAATTGGTTGTAGGATGTAAGGATCGGTATGGTGGCCGTAACCATTCTATCGAGCACTATCAAAACGGTATCGAAACGTTTCGAAAATGATTTGTGGAGACAACGGTTAGTACATGAGGTGGTTGGGAGGTGCACTTATTGGACAACAATTATCTTACAAGTTCAGAAAGGATAAATGACCGATTGTTTGAGAGCTCGATGTCCTTATCGTAGAACCTTCATTAACTCCCGACGAACTTTATTGACGTATATTCCGTTTTGGAAAATGTCCAGAAGCAAGTGGAAGATTGAATTTGGGAGACTATCCCACCGCTTTCCACATTCCTTGATAGTCAACCTTATACGTAAGACATACTTTACAAGAAAAATGTGAAGAGTAATTCATAGTGAATTGGTTTGTTGTTCCGATGAAAGGTTCGATATTTATCGCATAGTAGTTAGAATGCGTTATAGCTTTGATACACCACAAGAAATAACAAATAATCCTGCCGATATTCAGCATTTACTTAAACTAGTTAAAAAAAATTTTTTTTTCTTTTTTGTGAATCATCATTGCATTATTCACTAAGCGAAGTGTTCAGTTTTCTTGTTTCATAAATATATAATTAAAATAATATCATCGCTTGGATTATGGGAATGGGAAGTAGGAATAATAAATGAATATCATTTATGGGATTATGGGAATTTCGAAGTGAGCATGGCTCAAAATGAAAGAGATTTTAGAAAAGTTAGCGATGAAACCCTTTTTATATCTAGGGCCATGATTAAGCAAAATTGTCGGTTCTACAACTGAATTAATTCACGAGAAACCTCTTCATAACCAACGTGTGACTGTTTGGGTCGGAATTCGTGCGGAAAGAACCTTTGGATCGCTTCTTTTTGAAGACGATAATTGAGTAGCCGTTAGAGAGCGGCGAATTTTTTGTGTGTCAAATCTGACTGATAAGATCATGTGCAGCTGTGGGGGTTTCTCTATTCTACATGAGAAACAACCCACAATTCCAACCAACATTCCTATCTAATTTCGACCGTTTTCAGCGCGTCATACTTACCAATTTCCTTTATATATATTCCCCTGTAAAACATTTCAAACGGACGTATAGCTAAACTCATTATCCTTTGCAGATAATGCATAATTGAGTTTAGCTACATTCTTGTCATATGGCAACTCCATTCTTGCTAACCATGAGTTTCCCATCGGAAATCTCATAATGTCGGTTAGCAACAACAAGTCTAAACGAACGACGCTGTTGCATCATAGCAAAATAGCTGGGGTTATTTCAGCGTCTTAGAGCCTGGTTCTCACGCGGATTATTTCCCAAGCATCAGCGGCTTCCTATCGACTTTCCCTCAGATCACCCATTCGCTTGGGATCAATGATTTCTTTTTGCAGGGGAGTAACATCAGCTAAGTTTCCCTCTCATTCGTATTTCTTTCCACGGTTCAATGCGCTTTAACTACACCATAGCCGTACCACTGGGTCAGTAGATCGTGTCAAAAGCTGCATCTGATACCAACACACACAATCAAGGCTACCACGAGATCACAGCATATCATGTTTTCTGTTCTCTCATTCTTCATGTCCGTCAATTACCCTATTAACAAAAGTTACTCACACTTTGACGGGCGTGAGTTTGAGAGAGCAGAGGCGTAGTCTCTTTTGGTTGTCCTGTGTGAATGAAATATGAATTTTCAACCCTAATTCACACCAGTCGCTAACCATCATCTAAACGGAGTTCACGTCTCTGCAGTCACATCTCAATCGCATAAGTGTAAAGTCGCGTCGCAGTGTTCATCTATAAAAGAACTAACGAAATAAGACGAAAAGTTATTAATGTTAAGCTTTCTTTAGAGTGTCAAATAGTATATTGCGTGCGTTTCGAATACATCTAGTTAAATAAGAATACCGGTGAACAGAGTGGAGCTGTAAATAAAAAAAAATAAAAAAAACTTTAAATAAATAAAAAGGTGTTTTCCATTTCCTTCGGAGTAACAAGTGTCTAAGTGAAGCCGTGCCATACGTTGGCATAATACTACCACCCCCACACAGCTCTTGATTTTAACAGAACGGCGTTATTGGTAACGAAGCTCTAGCCCCATATCGTTTTATTGGGCTCTTTGTTCCTTGATTTCCACTGGCCTCCACCACCGCAAGACTTAATGCTCCTACGCTTCTTCCTGCGCGGGCATTTGAAGCATTGAAAAGGGAATGGTCGCTGTTTGTGCAAAATAAGGACAAAGGACCTGAAGGGATAAATGACCCACCCTGTATTTATTCGAAAACAAAAGAAGTAATGTTAATGACATGTTTCGTTAACATTAACATTAAGTCTAGTGAATTTTGAATTTTTGACTTTCAATTTTTTCTACTGTATTCTTGAAATATCAATAAACAACCTATAAAAAAATGAATAGTAAAAATATTGATTGCTTTTATTTTACAGCACTTCAAAAATAAAAATACCCCTTGAAGTAAATTGTGAAATTTTTATTCAGGTTAGTATAAGGAATAAGGAGATCTCTGACAGTATAACGTTCATCTTGAACCTGCCCATAATGGCAATGTGAGACTGAGGTTACGATCTGTATATTCCTTTTCGATGTCGACGGAATAAAAGCAGAATCTAATAAACTCAGTTCAGACATGTTCAGAAGTTTCGCATATTTTCTTTTCTTTATACGAGGGTTGCCTTTTATATTTCGGGATTAGAGAACAAACCCAAATATTGATCATCGAAAATCACTTTATTGTTTTTCAAAATATTCCCCATGAAGATCCATACACTTTTGCATGCGTTTGAACCAATTGTCGAAGCACTTTTGCCACTCTGATTGAGATGTCTCCGACACATGCATTCTGAATGCAGCAACCGCTTCTTCAGGTGTCGAAAAACGTTGACATCTCAGTTTGTTTTTTACGTACGGGAATAAAAAGAAGTCATTCGGTGCCAAGTCAGGGCTATATGGTGGATGACCCATCAAATCGATGTTCTGGGTGCTCAAAAATGCAGTTGTCGCAGCCGATGTGTGAGAGCTCGCATTGTCGTGGTGAAGAGTGATCCGTCTTCGGCGGTTGGTTTTCCTGATTTCTTGGAAGACAACTGGCAAACAAATGGTTGTGTACCACTCAGAATTGACTGTTCTGCGTTGTTCTAGTGGTACGGTTGCGACATGTCCAGTTTTTTCGAAAAAACAGGCGACCATTTGCTTGGAAGTGCTTCGTGCGCGAACAACTTTTGTTGGATTTGGCTCATCCTAAAACACCCAGACAGTCGACTGCTGTTTACTTTCGGGCTCATACGCGTAAATCCACGATTCATCACCTGTCACGATTTCATAGACGTGTTTCGAAACACCGCGACCGTATTTTTTGAGCATTTCTTTCGACCAATTGACACAAGCTTTTTTTTGGGCGATTGACAAATTGTGTGGGATCCAACGCGAACAAATTTTTTTGACAGTCAAATGTTTATGCAATATTGAATGTATGCTGGTCCCACTAACGCCTAAGGTTGTCTCAATCTCACGATAGGTCATATGGCGATCTTCCAATATCAGTTCGCGCACAGCATCAATGGTTTTCGGAACAACAATTGATTTTGGACGACCTTCACGAAATTCATTTTGGAGTGAACTACGACCACGATTGAATTCACCATACCACCGATAAACACTGGTCCTTGATGGAGCTTCATCGCCAAAAATTGAATTAAGTTCATCCATGCAGTGTTGCTGAGTTAATCCACGCCGAAAGAATCGCACGAAAATGTTGACGATTTAATTCCATTTTTGGGGCGAGATGAATCTTTTAAGTTACGGTAAACAACACAAATAGCGCTCGTATATCAAAACGTTCTGAGTGCGTATAACCTCAAAAATGTCCAACTTTACGACAGAGCTGTCAATTGCCGGATTGCAACACTAGGGTTGCCAAATCCCGAAACATAAGAGGTAACCCTCGTATGACGTTCTATCCTTATAAAAGCTTAATTTCTTTCGCTATCAATAATATTAAATACCCCCCTTACGGTTGCTCAGTATGTCTCTTTATAGGACTCGATAGATTCAAGTTTCATCTATCTTTAGGAGATCTACAATATTTACCAATGTCTGAGTGACAACCTAGGTCCAGCTAACAAATCGTACGCGTGATCGTGCTTATTTTCTGACAGTAACGAGAACAAGTGACTAGGTGATGTGCCCTTAGAATATATTTGATGTCCTTAGAGGACAATTTTCTTTCAATTGTCGGAATGAAAGCTTATCCATTCAAAACAAAAACTTGGTATCCCTAATAGGCTGGCCGCAGAAGACGAAATGGAACTTTGTTTTGATGTCATTTCAAAGAACTCATTTGATTTGGATCAGGAAAGTATTCATCCTTTCAAGTTACGGTGTATGCATACATTTTTTGTTTTCCGCTTTAACTAAGAGATGGCGCCAGCAATAAGTACGCAGCTTATTAATTTGACGCATACGTCATTTTGTTCTTTTGAGATTTAACTACAAACACACACAAGTTGAGTCATCCAAAAACCAGCGACTTTGTTTTATCGTTCAGTGGTCATGTCGAGTGTTGTGCCTGAAAAAGCATTGCTTTTCTCATTTAATCAAAAAAAAAGGCTGTCGAAAGTTATCTTTTGCTGGTAGAAACATATGGTGAGCACGCTCCATCAATTAGAACACTCGGGACATGGTTTCGACAATTTAAAAGTGGTGATTGCAATGTGAAATACAGTGAGCAGTCTGGTAGACCACAAAAATGTGAAGACGAGCAATTGCAGGAGGTATTGGATGATGACTCAACACAAACTCAGCGGCAATTAGCAAAAGCATTACACGTGTCATAAGAAACAATCAGCAGACATTTACGGGCAATGAGGAATATCAATACCAGGTGTATACATACGTTTTTTTCAGGTTTAACTAAAAGATGGCGCCAGCGAAGAGCACACAGCACTCAGCAAAACTAGTGAAAGAGACATTGCAATCGCTTGGGTGGGAAATCCTTCTGTATTATTGCAGCCACTGGTCTAGTTTCTTAATTAATTCAAGTTGCATTCAATTCGTTTTTATATAAAAAGTGACCAAGAAAAAAAACCATCCATAAGCAACCCACTAGTCATATATTCCACAACCACTTTGTCGTCGTTTACGGGTGAGGAAAATAGAATCATTTTTTTTACACTAACACGCCCAACAGGGAATATTGGAGTACGCTGAAACCTCAGAGCACAGTCCAAGCTGAAGTATTGACGTATAAAAGCACGTTGCATAGGCCTTACAAAATAGTACAGATAATAAGCCATTAACTTTATATTAAGTTGATGAAAAGGTTTTTATTTTTTTTATTAATTATTTATTTTGCTCCTTTGGCAGTTCATTGATTTCGAAAACCTTAAGCATAACTGCTAAATGGAGAAAAGATGTATGAATTACTTTATCCTATCTCATTTAGGTCACAGCTATTCCGCCAAAGCCAGAATTCATTTATTTATTGTATTTGACAGTATTGCAACAGAAAAAGCAACAGCGAGGTTTTTATTCTGGGTAAAACAACTTAATGATGCGAACAATGGCGCCAAATTGGATCTTATGTCTCAATTGTGCAACGTCATGTTGTAAGATTCCTTGTCAGTAGGGCTATAAAATGCCACCCATTCATGCTCCATGAAATGGTTTGTAGAAGTCCCTGACCATCTCTCGAAGCTTGATTAATAGACCGGTTTAAAAATGGCAGGTCACTCCGAACTCTCTCTGTAATATAAAGGTTTCGTAATATGATCGAATATGGCGCTAGGCTAACAACCTTGCCCGGAAAAACAAATTATTATGGAACATTTAACAAGCCTCATACTGGTTAAATAAGGCCAAGACCGGATCCCGGTTGTAGTGCCGATGATGATGATGAATATGATCGAAAGAAATCTTTAACTATGTTTGGAGGTTGGCGAGTGCCTCTGATAATAGTTATCCAAATTTTAATATTATTATTATTATTTATTGGCGTGTAGGAACCCGGGAGTTTATGACCTCGCCGACCCGGGAGTTTATGACCTCGACTCCGTTCCCTGTCCTAAGCACTCTCCTTCCACGTTCGACCTCCTCAAGGTCAGACCTAACATAGTCATGTCATCTCCTTCGCGGGCGTCCGCCCGATCTCTTTCCCGTTGGTCTACCGTCAAGAATTCTACGCACGGTCCTATCGTTGCCCATTCCCGCCACGTGTCCGGCCCATCTTAATCTTCGCGACTTGATTACTCTCACTATTGTAGGTTTGCGATATAGCTCTTCCAATTCGTGGTTAAGGAGTTTCCTCCATTGTCCTGCCTCCTCGTCATATTTACCTCCAAAGATACCCCTCAAAACGTAATTCTCGAATACGCGGAATTTGTTTTCTTCCCGTTTTGTGAGAACCCATGTTTCGCATCTGTATAGAGCAATCGGCATGATTATGGTTCTATAGACACACAGCTTTATGTTACGTGATAGCGGGTTGGATTTCAGCAGTTTACTGACTGCGTGCCAACTAGCGTTGCCGGAATGCAGTCTTTTGTTAATTTCCTTCGACATTTCGTTACTGGCCGTCCGTATTGTTCCCAGATATTTAAATTCTTTAACTTTTTCAAATACCTTGCCTCTGACGTTTATATGTGTTCCACCTGCTCTCGCCGTAATCATGTATTTTGTTTTGTCTTCATTTATTTCTAGGCCCACCTCTTCTGCCGCTTGCATGATGATTTCACTGTTTTTACTTACAGTTTCGAGATTATCTCCCAGAACGGCGATAACGTCCGCATATGCGAGCACTTGTGTTACCCCGTTCAGGGATGATCCGGCCATATTGTGGACCAGTAGTGAGGGTTCGATCTCTTCGAATCATGGAGAAGTTTGGGAATACGGGACGGTGACATGGATGCAACCTAGTTTCGGTTACAAGTACCACGTCCGCCCGGTTTTCCTTTGTGAAGTCAGAGACTATCATACGCTTGGAATGCGAAACAAGGGAGTTGACATTTAAGAGGATAACTTTAATTTTGGAATCCATTGTGGAGGGTATGTCTTGCATATGCAGTGAAAAGGAGTGCCTCCCTCTCTGCCTCGGTTGATAGTTTCTCATATCGGGGTCGGATATCCTCAATTAAGCGGGAGAAACTAAGTAGTTTCTCGAGCATTGAAGATTGCCCCTCGGAGGCTTTTGCACCGCCGCTTGAATTTGAGGCGTCGCGTTGGCCTTTACCGGGGCTCGCTTAGGGACTTGAATATGTGTTTGAGGGGGAGGAGTTGGAAGGGTTTTTATATTCCTTGCCTGCTGACCCCTAAGCATGTCGGCAAATGTGAATCCATTTTGGATGAGGTTTTGTGTGGTCTGTTTTCCGAAGTCTGACTTGGCTGTTTGCTTAGCTCGAGTCTCCTTGGATCTTTGTTTAATTTCCTTATATTTAGGACAATTTCTATAACTAGCCGGATGCCCTTTGTTGCCGCAGTTGCAGCAAGTTGGCAGTGTTATTTCACCCTGCACATTTGTTGCGGGATCGTATTTCGCTAGCGGTAGTTCGCACTTGCCAATATCGTGGGATTTTCCGCACCGAACGCAACGGCGACTCATGTTGCAGTTTCGGGAGACATGCCCGAAACGTTGGCAACGTCTGTATTGAGGTATTTCTCTGTTATGAAATACCTCGAAGACAACTTGCTGATGCAAGATTGGAAGCGACTTTGTCCGTATTATGGAATCTATGTCGGTTCCTGGGGCGAGGAGAAGCTGCCATATGTTCAGCTTGCTGTATTTTTGCGGTCTGATGTTCACAAACCGTTGTGGGGGAGAGAATTTTTTGACGTCAATGAATTTGACGTTAGGAAATGTTGCCTCAAGAGCAGTTACGATGTCGTCCTGTTCCCAAGAGGCAGCGACTCGTTTTAAGAGGATTGTCCTCGAGTTTTCGTCGGCCAGAGTGCAGGTGTAATAATTCACCTCCTTGGCCTTGAGGTTGTCGTTAACCTTGCGGTAGGTTTCCCTAACGTAGGCTATGATTTTGTTTAGAGATGGGCTTAAGGTCTTTGCCTTGAAGTTAGAAATCCCTAGCCGCTTCATGTCCCCGACGAATTTTTTTAAATTGAGGTCTCGTGCAAAGACCCCGGGTTGCTGTTTCTTCTTAGAAACAGGTGGGCGTTCCCCAACCTCTGGCTGAACAGTGTTGGGAACACAAGCAGCCTTTGGTTTTGGGTTAATTAATGGAGTTGGCCGCGGTGGGCAAGGCTCCTGCGGAGGTACGACCTTCACAAGAGTTGGAGTTATCGCGGGGTTCGACAACTGTTTGGGGTGCGGCGTTGGCGGGCAGCCGGTGGCCACACGCTTATTGGAGGGTCCTCCTTCGCAGCTTAGTATTGGAAGTGATGTTTTCCGCTTAGGGGCTCTAGACGAGTTTAGGGTGGGGGTGCGAGAATCACCGTCGTCCATTGATTCGTCGGAACTCTCAGTGAGACTTTCCAACTCGGGCTCGAGCTCCGATTCCGAATCAGAAGCCACCGAACTGGCACTGGACGGGGATGCGGGTGGTGCGGCTTCCAGTCGCGACAATTTATCTCTCAAGACAGCGTTCTCTGCCTTGAGAGCCTCGAGGTCCTCCCTTAATCTCTTTATGAGAGCCATCATACCCGGATCGGGGTGATGGCCTACACCACGAGAAGAGCAGGTGTCCATCTATTTCGAGTTTGCAAACATCGACCAGAAAAGGAAAGAAGAAACGCGTGGGGCGCAAGGAAAAGAGAAGAGGAACAAACAAAAACCAAGAAGGGAAATAAGCAGACCTAAAAAAATCCTTCTAAATTAAAACAAATAGTAAAATAAATTTAGTAAATATGGGTTAAATTAAAAATAATCGAACCTAAAGTTGTTTCCTGTTGACTAAAAGAATTTTTTTTTCCAAACTTTTTTTTTTTGTATTTATTTATTTTGTTATAAATAAATTTTTATTTGTCTGTATCTTCTATCAGCTCTCACTGTCGACTCGGGAAGTGTGATCCTCGAATACAAAATCCATCGCCCTTATATAGAGAAACAAATCGAAATTTGTATCTCGAAAATACACAATTTCCTACAAAAATCCCGATTTTGGAATCCTGACTGAGATGCTCAGTGTTTATTTAAGATAAGAATTCAATTTCTTGAATTCTTACGAAACTATTTCGCAGATGTCGATCTGTATCTGGTTTTGGTTTTCTATTTGCTTAAATCAATGGAATTTTTCAGATAGAGATAACGATCTCTGGATTTTGAGTTTTGATGATGCCGTGGGGCGAATTTAGAACAATAAACGAATATTAGATTCGTTTATTGGGAATTTGATTTTAATTTAAGATTTTGGATTTAATTATGCCGTGGAAGCAGCTAATAAGCGATAAACGAATGTTTGATTCGTTTATTGCGAATTTTGGTTTATGTTTGTTTTTTTTTTCCGGGTTTTGATCGGATTTTGAGTTTTGGAGTAAAATAGCTGGGATTTGGATGTGGAAATAGAGGAAAAAAGGTGGTAGGGCTTTTCAGAGCACTACACTATTCCCGTTTTTTGCGTTTGAAGAGTCTCATTGTCTCTCTCCGAATCGTCGCGTAGCTTTTTGCGTTGACTTCATCATTTCTTTCTAAGTGGATCACTCTGAGGCGTTTACGTTCTTCGATCTTCGCCCAGCACTCATCGTCAAACCAAGGTTTGGACTTAATTGTTTTCTTAAATCCTAATACCTTTTGGGCTGTTAGTTTGATTGTGTCTCTGATCGATGTCCATTTAGTATCCATAATATGAGCTTCCTCTTTCTCACTGCTCCCATTCTCTAGAATGCTAAATCTATTCTTTAGTTCTCCTTGATATGGATATTCGAGTGGTGTCTTTTGTCTATGAGGAAGTGGTCTATTTGGTTACGCGTTACGCCGTCGGGTGATATCCATGTTAGCAAAATTACAAAGGTTAACCTCTCAGATAAAGAATTCTGGAAGTAAACCAATCACTTATTCAAATCTCGGAGTGCGGGGAGCTATCTCAGTTAGAACAAGGCGGAAGAAACCAAATTCTAAACAACTTGCCTCAAGTAAATTGGTTTCCCTACCGAAATATTCTCAATTCCGAATTGGTAAGGCATTTTGTAATATCAGAGGACGTGGCCTCACATATGCGAACGTAATCTTTGTTCACAAACTTTTACAAGCAGCAAAGCCCGATTTCATACTGCCAGGTTATTCTCGTCGGAGGTATCGCCAAGGATGATGGGGCTACAAGTTATTTCGGTTGTATGAAACCAACGATTAGGTTTGTCCGAGTGTGAGTGCCAAGTGGTCACTGGTCACTTTCGGAGGTCTTGAACTAACGATTGGGGTCAAACGAGTTTGATTAGAACTCTCGGAAGTTCTTTGTAGATCCAATGAACCTATATAGTACGTCCCAGAATCGATGATTTGGGCTGTCGTTGGTTGCTGGCCAGCACACAAGGACTACCTTTGTTGGAGGTATATGAATGATTGATGAGTGTCTTTCGATCGACAGCGAGAACGTTACCTGTTACCTTAATTAACCGTATTCTAAAGTAAAAACGTAACTGTTTTGGCAAGGGGGGAGGGAGGAGGTGGAGGCAGGATAGGAAATAAAGTAGAGGAAGCAGCGCGTCAGATAAGGGGGTTCGAGTAAGTGGGACGATTTGGAGGGCGATGTTTAAGAGCGGCGGTAGTAAAGCTGAAGACTGGTCCAGGAACATCGTCAATCGAAACATCATACGTCTAAATACAGTTATTCTAAGTTCATGTGGCAACATTAACAAATCGCTATTATCGGAAACAGAACACTCTGCGAGAGCGTGTTCCAAGGCACGAGGGCAGGTCAATAATTCCTTAGAAAATCTAAAAGATGGAGCTCGCAGCATCGCTAATGGTCTGTTTTTAGTAAGCATTATTCCTCACTAAGCATCTGTCAAAGACAATATATAAATACCTTGCAATTGTCTGATAAATTGGATATGAACAAAATATCTGCAAGTGGGTGTCGCATTTGCTTTCAACCGAGAACAAGCTCATCTGCGTGGTCTCTTCTAAGGCTCTTTTGCAATGCATGCGTCGCAACCCAACGATTACTGGACAGTATCATGCCTCATTATTAGGGCAGCTAAATGCGAAAATAAAAGTAAATCGTCTTCGTTTGAAGAAAAAATAGTTCCTATTTTCCCAGGATAATGCAGGAGTGCATACGTGGGTAATTTAACTGGCTAAAATTTAGGAATTGAAGTGATCTGACCCCGAGTGACTTCCTTTTATTTTCAAGTTTAAAAAAAAAGGCTCAAGGCGAACCCCAATATAAATAGGGTATGCTATCGATAAACGGCACTTGCATCGACGAAGCCAAGGGACTATCAATCCTCGGCACTCGCATTAATTCAACTCTTAATTGAAATGACCACATATTTGAAGCTGCGAAAAGTGCAGCCAAATGTATGGGTTTCCTTAAGAGATACAAAAGATACGTCAATCCATCCAACCTGACCAATATTCGTCCCAAAATGGCGTTTAACTCCCATATTTGATCAGGCGCATCCAAAACTGAACTACACGTGTTCGATAGTATGCAAAAACGAGCAGTGAAACTTACTGGGGACCCTGCCGTAAGTCGTTTAATCCCGTCGTTAGAACATAGGCGCAACGTATCATGCCTATCGCTTTTCTATAGGTATTACAACGGTGGTTTCACAACTGAACTTGCTGAATGTGTCTCGCATCTTCAAACATTTTCCCGCGATACCCATAAATCTGTGAATGCGCATCAGTTCACGTTGAAAGTGAACTTCAGGCACACAAATAAACATAAAAAGTGGCTCTTTAGCCGAACCACACGCATGTGGAATGCTCATTTGATCATGTGTTTCTTCGTCGTTGTGATGTCCATGCATTCAAAACATATATTGGATCGACACCTCCTTTTCTTATCCGCTTCCTCTCCATTCGCTTGCATGGTGTTCTGACATTTAAGGGTACTTCAAAATCCCCTTATGTACGCGCATTAGCGTAAAAAAAAAGGCTTTCTCTACCGATGTATCAAAGGTTGCATGTCATTGATTCCAACACACTCGACGACTCCAATTTAGTTCTTGGGCCAGGGAAGTCGGAATCCGTTTCATCCATCTTATTGGGCTGCATCGTGCTTGTCGGAGCACTTGATGTTCGTAGGAAACTCGGTTACAGTTGTCAATTTTATTGAATCTGGAATTCCGGGAAGCACATTCTTTCACTAAAATCTAAGATATCCGTTTAACTAAAGTTATAAGTCTCGTTTTGTTGACACTGTGGCGGTCCCGCCAAACCCCACGGTTCGCTTTCCTTAAAAACCCCCATATCTTCCATCCAATCATATAATTTTGCTAATGCAATCGCATTAGCACCTTAAATGCTTTACGCATCTAGGATTATCTATAGTATAATAAAAGTCCCTGTAAAAGAAAACTTACCTTCATGCATCTCTTCGCATATAATTTCCTGTAAGATTTCTTTTCTACCTTTTCAGGTATCCCAAAACCTATTCAGTACGTTCGGTTCCCAAGCAAATTTCAATTTCCCACACATGCACCGCAATCTCCACCCAGCATACCTGAAACATTTCCTTTTACAAGGACATTTAATTCTTTCAACGCTGGATAAATTACCTAAAAATAGTTCCTTAACTAAATATAAAACATTCGGCGCCCATTGTTATCAATTGAAATGCAACGATGGACGGCTTGTTTTTACAGCTGCAGCAAGCCGACCAGCGATTCGTTGTTCAATAGACAAACAATCATCAATTTCGTGCGTTGCCACAAACTAATTTCCCTGCATATACAAATGCAGACAAGGGATTCGTTTCTGCCACCAATCCCATTAGCACCATTTTTTCCAACGTCTATCATAGCGACGATACACAGCGTAAACATGACCCTCACTGCCGGACGAAGCATCTGGTGGCTTCTTCCATTGTCTTTGCCGCCTGTCTGCGTCGTTGTTACATTTCCTTCGAGCACGTGTAAGCAACATCAGATTTGAACGATGTCACACACACCACCATGATCTTCATTACAAGATCTGGTTTCTTATTCCACTAAAAAAGACTTTACGTTTCTCTGGTGGTAGGTAAAAACGATATCCTTAGTGGAGACGATATCTACCACCACACCACAAACTCACCCCATAAGCGAATCATCTCTGCACGAGATGATTGTCGCTGAGTCCATTTCTATCCGCTGACCACCACAGTCATGCTAACTCCCGCTGTCTGTAGCGCTGCAGACACGCGAATTTCAATCGTGATAATACCCGGAGTCATGAGAGATGTTCCGAACTTGTCGGTTTCCAATTGTTTGGCGAGTTTGTGCCGCAATTCGTTTGTAATGGTTAATGTAAATAGAATTTGTCGTGAGTTTAAAAATAAAACCAATAACCATATAATTGCGAACACCCCGGATTTTAATCGATTTAAATAAATCAAAAGCATTGCAGAACTATAACCAGTGTTTCAATTCGTATTTCCCCTTGTGGATGGTGTCGTCGTGGATTTTTGTTTGTGCTCTCCCTTTGGTATTAGTCGGAACCATTTCCGGCGAATTTCGGCTGAATTGATTTTCTGAACCTTTAGTGATTTGTGGGGACGAGGTAGAACTCTCGCCCATGCTGGCGTCGCGACCTCTTACCCCACAACACTGAATCAAATAATCGAATATCGCTTAAGGCAAGTCCCACAACATAGAATAAATCAACACATTTTTGGTTGATACTTCACGTATGAACACACACGACGATGTCGCGTCGCTCTATCTAGGCACAACCACAGGTGGCTGGGTAACCACAACAAAATGAAGGTCTTCTGACTAAAAGTCGTGGACAAATATTATAGTTCCGCATGGGAAATTTGTTTATAAAAAATGAAGAATTACAACCAATTGTTAATATTAAGAGGCTATTTCACCTTTCCTACTTTGGATAAAGTAAGTAACATCAATTATGCTCTGTGGAAAATCTAAACAAACAACTGATTAGTTAAGTAAACTCTTAAATCGTACACGGCCTACCGAATGCTTAATTTGACTGAACCAACACATCTGCATTACCTCGGATATAACCTTCATGCGAGACTTTATTTTGAAGGTGGAATTTGCGTTTTCACTAGACCGGGTTTGCCCCATTTGTCAAAGGGAAGAAACACTAGGATTCAATATGTTGCATATCATTTGTATGAAAATCGTTCAAGGATCCGTCGAATTTCTTTGTCGTGTTTACCTCTACCAGAAAGGCGATGGATTATTAAACCTGTTCGAACCGATTTCACATAATCTCGAGTGGATTAGCCACTTACCATCTGGAATGAATAGCCTAGTCAATACATAATTAAAACCAATGGGCCAGAGATTTTTCCTTAAATAAATGAAATATGTTTACCAAATATCAACGCAACATTTCATGTTTGCGGATTTCTCAAATGATAGTGAATTGTCAAGTATTATTGATATTGGCTTTAACCTCTAAAGCATTGTCACACTAAACGAATATATGTTTGTAGAGAATCCCAACGCTGTCGGCGGATGCTTTAAGGTCGTGCACACAGAGAACGAATCTGTTCATTCCAGTTATGACCTAGAAAGTTGGTCACTGTGAAATCACAATTCGCTTCTCAATCAAGAATTGCAGAAAGAAGGACCTTTACTATTATCAGTGACAGAAATAGTTCAAATCCGCGTCTCGGCGAACAGAGCGGCCTGCTCTTAGAGGTAATATGCGATGAGAAAACTTGATATCTGACCGGTTTAGTTTCTGTATTTTGAAAAATACGTAGTGATTGTTGTTTCTAGCGCTCAAATTGAATAGTAGAATACTCCGACTGGAGAGCTAAAATTCAAGATCTTCGTCTAACTTCAGACAAGTGTAGCATCTAATCTAAAAATGTAAAACATTTCTTATATATGTATTTTTTGCATATATTCATTCTAAAAGCAAGTGTAAATAAATTATTGTTGTTGGAGAATAATAGCCATAATATATAAATGGACTTACAGTAGTTCCATCTTACACTGTCAGCCTGAGAATCCTTTAATTTAAACATAATATTCACAACAAAAACAAAATATTTCGCCATCCTCTGATTAATTAAACGCTCACCGTCGTTTTCAGTGCAGCGATTCAGTCAGCCAACCGAAAAACTTGCTGAACGCAGAAGAAAATGAAAGGAGAGCATCACGTCACTATCCAAACTCATTTACATTGGTCCCTCTAATTCAATTTACTCGTCAGCACAAAACTTTGTCACATTGTAATTACGGCTATTTACATAAGTATCTTGACAAACCCCCACCGATATCCTTGCCACTCCAGCCAACCTCAACGAACCACAACTTGATTAATTCCTCCTCTTGTCCGATTACATTATTTCAGGCGAATACAAAGTTCTTCTTAGCCAAAGAATGCCGAAAAGCCGAACTTGACAGGATATTCGAACGCTCTTCGGCTAAAATCAAAATTAGAAATTGCCCACAAGGTAACGCACAAGTTCAATCGGCCAAACCAACCGTAAGGAAGTCATTAACGTCTTTTCGATTCTTCTCAGTTATGGGCTTAAAGTTATCCCAACCTACGATACACGTACACTTGAGTGCTGCCTGATAAGGACGAAACGACAACGGCGAGACTCAGAGTAAAACGTAATGATGCTCCTGCAAAACAAAACCAGTTGACACTGATTCACTGGCTCAGAACCAAACTCCAATAAAATTGCATGAACGGTTGAAGAGCGGAGCTTGTTGTCCGGTCGGGATATTGTTCCTTAATTAATGATGGGCTTGTCCTTAAATGCGTTTCTGATTCGCGAAATTCGAAATTGGCAGACCGCGTAAACACCGTTCAAGTTGATACGTGTATCGCTGTACTTCGGGCCATTTTGACTAGGCACAATGCCAGCTTTTAGCTGGGCTCGGGGGCAGGAAATATCGAACATCGAAGTGAAACAACGAACAACTGGGAGTTGGTAGTAAATTTTGCAAGAATTAATGTGACGTAATGACAGAAGCATTTCAACCTAATGGATGGAGACCGTGGACGGAAGCAGAAGGACATCAACTGAATCAACTGAACTGAACCATGAAATTGCCTTAATTTAAATATTAAAGTGAACCGTTTGATCGGCTACTAGGAGGCCAGAAGTGAATGGAATAACATTTCCGAACTGGGTAAGGGGAATTGAGAAACACAAGCACTCAACCGGCACTGTGGACTTCAGAAGGAGGATTAGTTTAAATTATATGAATTTTATCGGAGGATTTAGATGGGCGTAGATGTATGCCTCGGCAAGGATTGTCTTACAACTAGGACATGGGCAATACTCGAGAACTGATGTTTCTACATCTCTATTTAAGTAACCAGGATAAGTAATAAATACATGAAATTCGTCTAGTGCTTGTAATAATCTGGAGACTTTGATTTATTAATGGAAGTTCCGTTTAGAGTCTCCCTTGGACAGGCGTGCCAAATTGCAAAGGGGACAGTCGATTTTGATAGTTTGTTCTCAGCTTGAAATTCCATCCAAAGGGAAAACAAAGTTTGAGTATGAAGGTTTTCTCGGAATCTTGTGAGTATAGCTCAAAACTAAATGGCGACTGATTCAAGTGAGATGTTTTAATCTTTAGTATGATAACAAAAAGGACGGGAATAATTTATACATTTCCTGGCTTAATACTAAATCTCTCTTAGTAAAGTTTTTTAATCCCACTGACTTTTCATTAGTGTTCTAAATAATACATTCAGAGAGAAGTAATTGTTTGCAAGCTAGAAGATAAAAACGGTTTGGTAAAGTACCAAAAAACCAAGTGCATTAAGTTTTTCTATTACATTTTATTATTTACATATCTAAAACTAACTTGAATTATTACGGTTTTTTAAAAAGAAAAGCTTATCTTGGAATCTTATTTGTATGGTATTGGATTGTACCACATTAAATGTCCGATTTTATAGTACACATTTAAAGTCAATATTATTTTTCCGTATACGTTTATTCAATCAAGATAGGATCCGCTGACATCTCTGGCATTCTTCCAACGTGATACAAGCTCAAATATTCCTTTTGCGTAGAAGTGCTGACTTTTTGAGGCAATGAAATCTTCAAAAGCTTTTATGTTCGGTTACGGAAAACCTTTTGCCGGCAAAATGAATCTAGATTGCGAAGAAGATGGTAGTCTATTAGGGAAATGTCAGGAGAGTGTGGGAGTTCTTTGAGGCGCCCGAAGAACCATCCATCCGCCTAATCCAACTCCCCTCCCCCTACCTGAAATGCCATTATCTATCACCAGCAGCTTACCTACAGATGAGCAGTCAGGCCCCCCTGCAACAATACTTACCTGAAAACATGGGCCCGCGGCAAAATCACTTAGAATGATTGCCGTTTGCTATTTGGCAGTCACATTGGCATCTATAGATTTTCACCCAGGGGCATGCTTGCATCCAACCATCATGTCCTGAAATCGAATTCGGTTTTCTTATCATGTAACCGACATTTACACCCGAACATGTCAATACGCATAGCTGAGAAGCATATTTCCATATACGTGCATGACATGTTCACCCTTGTTGTATCGGCAGATCCATCGCTCGACCGTTCGATCGACAGTATACAGCACAGCCCACCGCTGGCTAGCTACAAGAGAATTCAAGTGTTGTTTAATGTAAACACACACTCCACCCATCGACCGATGAGATGTTACCATTTTTAATCAAAGATATGCTACATGCGATGGCAAAGTAGTAAACAAACATTGCCCCTATGTCCTTAGGTTTTCAACAATTGCAAACCGCCACCAACCGATCATAGAACTAGACATGAACATGATTGTTATTTAAACAATCATACCCTGATCATGTCTCACGTATCGTTTCCTAAGTTAAACAATCATATTAATGGCCATACCCTACTATGCTTGCCCAAACTAAACATACAGCCATCCAGCCTGGTCCCTTGCCATCGTCGGCGAAGTTTGTGTTGACTTAATGTCAGCAAAATATCTATCCTTCATCGTTCACCAGAACAATAAGGCTAATTCACAAACAAGGTGCATCTAATGTACGACCCTGGAAATAGCGTTTCTGTTTACATAGGACACAAATCTATTTCGTTCTCAGGCGATCATCACGATGGTTTACGACAACAAGGCACGCAGCCCCTAATGCTTGTCCCTTTGTTTGAACAAGTGTAGTTCGTTCGTGTTCGGTATTTCAGGTCAAACCTGGACCTGTACGGTCATATGGGGGAAATCCCCCCATTTAACGCCGTTTCGATCGCCCATTGGCTGTCGACAAGTAGTTCCGATTCGTTCCTCCTACATCGATGTGTTCCACCACCGTTGCATCTGATGGGGTGTGGATTGCATCGGGGAGTCAGATTTCATCATCGGAGGGTGCGCACGAGTCTTAGAATTAGTCGAGTCATTATATCGTTGTGTCTGTAATAAATATTAGTTCTTTTAAATGTGACAAGCACAAAACTTAAATCGTTGTTTCTGTAATAAATATTAGTACTTTTAAAAGTGAAAAGCACGAACTTAAATCGTTGTTCCAGTAATAAATAATAGCACTGTTAAACGTGAAAAGCACAAGACTTAAATCGTTGTTCATGTAATAAATATCAGTTCTTTTAAATGTGACAAGCACAAAACCTAAATTGTTGTTTCTGTAATAAATATTATTATTTTTTAAATCTGAAGTTGTACAGCTCAGACTAACATTTGTGTTATTAAAGTTTCAAGCAACAACTCTAGCGTTTTTTTTTTATTTATTCCATTCTTCGTCGGAGAACTATTTAACATAGTCGATCGTTTGGTGTTTTAAGTAAACCTGTGTCGTACGCCGGCACCCCTACGTTAACACCACAAGAGTACGGTGGATGCGGAAGAAGTTCAAATCCCAAGTGCAACCGTTTTTGCACCGTTACTTGCGAGGTCTGGCATTGTCGTGCATAAGTATCGGGCCGTGCCTATTGACCAACGCCGGTTACTTTTCAGCCAATTTGGCAATGCAATATGTCGATCTCCTCACAATATCTGAAAGCGTTTATTGTTTCCCATGGTTGAAGAAATGAAAAGTGGATTGGTCATTTCGATGTCCACCAAACTGTCCCCATAACTTGTTTGAGTGAAGATCGGGTTTGGGTGTGTGTTTTTGTTTTTCATCTGCATCCAACCACTATCCAGCTCTTTTATGGTTATCATACAGAACCCACTTTTCATCACGAATGACTATCCGGTGCAAAACCAGTTCAGTGTGGTTTCTAAATATAAGCGATGCGCAGATTTCCAGCCGCCGTAGTTTTTGGGACTCATTCAATTCATGAGGTACCCACTTATCGAGTCTCTTAACCTTTCTTATGAGAGAAGGATGTCGACTTATTGTTGTGGCGGTTCCGCCAAACCCCACGGCACACTTACCTGAAAAACCCCCATAACTGCTACCCAACTTCCTTAAGTTCGCTAATGCAATCACATTAGCACCTTAAACGGTTTACGCATTAAATAGAGCAATTTATACTTTAAAAGCCCCTAGAAGAGAATTCTAACCTCGCATGCATCTCTTCGCATACAAATTCTCTATAAGAATTCCTTCCTAACTTATAAATTCCCTGAAAGAAAATTCATCGGTTACATATCATACAACCGCATAATCAGGTAATCACATCCTTGAGTTGGATTATCCCGCCTCAACATGTGTACAATAAAAACTACCTACATACACATTGGCTGGCAACCAACAATAACTAATCCAAGCATATAATTAAAGCAATCGACGCTAAAGCCAATTTCCCTAACTCGCACCATGTGCAAACAAAAGAACGCTGTTCTTCCGCAGGCATTCTGGCGATACGATAAAAATCTATATCGTGTGAAGTATCGCAAATGCATCTCCCATCTAATGAGTTACAACTTGTTTACTCAGTTGAACTCTCAGATCATAAATTCCCTTTGTCCTACATATTCTTGGATCCATTTACGATTGACCTTCTCACATACGCAAACACAAACCCAATTAGCATCCAATAAGATTCGGCTTGTTTGCTTAGCCGAACTCACATCTCATGGATGCACATTTTCCCTTTCTTTGTTTTAGATTCATTCCTATGGCTTTGATCCATAAAATAACCAATGTACACACATATATGTGTACCGTGACGATCTGACGATCAGATATTCACCCTTAGACAGGCGATGGAAAAATGTCTGGAATTTAAAATTCCACTATATCATCTATTTATAGACTTCAAGGCCGCCTACGACAGCATAGCCAGGGTAGAACTATATAATGCCATGAGAGAATTCGGCATTCCAAATAAATTGATACGACTTTGTAGGTTGACCATGACCAACGTAACTAGTCAAGTAAAAGTAGCGGGATTGCTGACCAAACCAATAAACATCTATAATGGACTCCGACAAGGGGACGGTCTGGCCTGCCTCCTCTTCAACCTGGCGTTGGAGAAAGCAATCCGTGACTCTGGCGTTACAACTAGAGGGACTATTGTCACCAAGTCCAGCCAGATACTTGCCTACGCAGATGACATCGACATCATCGGTAGAACCGAAACGGCGGTACAGGAATCCTTCACCCAGTTCGAGCAGGCGGCACAAAAACTGGGACTGCGCATTAATGAGGGAAAAACTAAGTACATGGTGGCAACTTCTGCGAAGAGAAGACCTAACGTTGGTCAAACTATCAGGGTAGTGGAGCACGAATTTGAAGTAGTGCAATCCTTTAACTACCTTGGGTCAATAGTATCAGCCGATAACAATATGGAAGAAGAAATACGCGAAGGGCTGATTAAATCCAACAAAGCCTACTATGGTCTATCAAGGCTCTTTAAATCCCGAAATTTATCCAGAACATCCAAGCTACTACTGTACAAGACCATGGTCTTACCAGTACTCATGTATGGATACGAGACCTGGGCGATTAATAAAATGCACTCTGAACTCTTGGCCGCGTTCGAGAGAAAGGTCTTAAGGAGAATTGTTGGTCCCGTATGTGAGGAAGGACGAAACCGGAGATGCTACAACCATGAGTTGTACACAATCTACCTTGAAGCTAATGTTGTAAGAAAAATCAAGCTCGGTATACTCCGGTGGGCGGGACACCTAGCTCGAATGAGCGAAGAGGACCCTGCCCGGAAAGTCCTTTGTGGCAGGATGTATGGAAAGAGACAGCGCGGCAGACCTTGTCTGCGATGGAGGGATGGCGTAGACCAGGACGCCCAGAGCCCGGGAGTGCTAAACTGGATGACATCGGCTCGAAATCGGGACCGGTGGAGAGATTTGTTAAATAAGGCCAAGACCGGATCCCGGTTGTAGTGCCGATGATGATGATGACGATCTTCCCTATGAGATCTGTTTGGTTACCCCAAAGAGAGACTTTACGTCTCTCTTAGAATAGGAAAATGCACCCCTTAATTAAGAGAACCAGTTTCACTGGCCGAATTTCTTTTGACAACGAATGAATATCGCTGAGTCAAATTACATCCGCCGACCACCACGGCGCCATGCCATGCTTTGTACAATCTCCGCCCTGATTTCGTTTGGTCCATATCCACCGTTGCGCTTAAAACATCGTTTCCGGCTTCCCACGTGGTTTGTAGGAGCGAAGTCGTAGCACCGACATGGGCGCTGGGTTCCACTTCGTTCTCACAAAAAAACAAGTTCCGCAGCGGCCTGTAAACGAACGATCACCAGGGGAAACCATACAGGAATTAAAACACACTGCCACAGATTTAAATGGTTATTTCATTTTAATTTATTGTATAGTGTTTGATGGCGGTGACATAAATACACAACTTGAAAAATGATTTGATGTAACTTTAAGTTTAAATGTTATTTGACAGGGAAAACACCGAATACATTTCGTGGTTACCGAACGCGACTCTCGACTCACGCGATTATCGCTCTCCTGTGCGCAGAAGGGTAGCGATGGAGACACGACCCGCTCGGGTCGAAGGATTGAATGAGACTCAGCGATCGTCATCTCATGCAGAGATGATTTCGCTAAAAAAAAAAGGAAGAGAGAGAAAAACTTTTCTCTTAAGGGTGTGACCACTAAGAAAATGCGATCTTTTTGGTGCAGTGGTATATGTGCGCAATCGAACAGATTCAATGTTGTTGCACGTGTTCGAAAGCAGGCAAGGACAATAGGGAAAAATGATCAAATGCGCCGTTGGTAATGCGGGTCATTGTTTACACGATGCCTCGTCGCTATTTATTTTGCTCGTTTTAAAAGCAAATTGGATGTTTATGGCATCTCTGACTGCAGTAGAAACCGGGTTCATATTTGCATTAGGAAATGCTGGAGAATTTGGTTTCGTCGTCTATTATGCTAATTATTTGCAGCTGCTTGGGTTGTTTATTGATAAGACAAACAAGAAAGGTTGCCACGCAATGTGTATGAAAAGGTACATGACGCGGCTGGGAAAATAGTAGGCGCGATATTTATGGTCCCTGTCATGACGGTTACATTGAATGCAATCCGAATTATTTTGTTTACAGGAATTCATCTAAGGGAATTTGACTGGCGACGTAGATGCCGAAATTGATTGGAAATTCCTGGTAAGTTAATAAAGAAATCTTAAGGAGCAATGGTATGCGAAGAGAATGCATGAAGGTAAGTTTTCTTGACAGGGACTTAAAGATCATAGATTTGATCTATTAAATGCGTGCAGCATTTTTAGGTACTAATACTGTTGCATTAGCAAACTAAAGGGAGTAGGGTAGTAGTTATGGGGGTTTTTCAGGTAAGTAGACCGTAGGGTTTGGCGGAACCGCTACAGGTTCATCTTCGAGGCTGAAATCTCCCGAACGGAACTTACCAAACCAACGTTGTATAGTGCGTTCGTTTACGTCTATATCCTCAATTAATGTTTTTCATTGGCAATAACGCCTTATGGAACATTTTAAATTCATAAAGGAAGAGGATTCGAATTTGGACTGCCGGCAGCATGGTAAACAATTCCTAGAAAAAAAATACTGTACTTGTAACGTACTCTAAAATTCTCACACGTCAAGCACACGTACCACTTTACTTTATAAAAAAAGAAAAATTAACGTTCTGGCACAAATGTTCACTCGAGAACTTCTTATTTTCGACTGAGCGAAAATCGGACATTTAATCTGGTACAACACAATAAAATTAAAAATGGATCACATACACCAGCAATCAGGCCGGGGTCCTCAATAAATTCAGTGCCGAAATTACCATAAAAAACAAGAGCTAGAAAAGCAAATGGAGGAAATTCTTGATTTAAAAAGGGAGCTGAGCCGGAACAAGCAACAACAGAAAAAAGAACAACAGCAGCGGGAAGGACAAAGACAAAAAGGACAACATCAACTATCGGAGGTCAAGAAAATAGTGGAATTAAAAGAACCTCAACAGTAGTTACCACAACAACAGCAAGAGACGCACCAACAGCAGGAACCGCATCAACATCAGCCAGTCAGCAATGAGGACAAAGTACCGGCTATTGTCATCAGCTAGATGGACACAAAGGATTTCATAAAATTGGGTGAGTTGACTTGTAAACATTTCAAAGCGAAACGAAATAAATATGTAAAAATGAGTATAATGTGTGATGATTTAGAAGGTTATCGCAAAATTAAATCTGCATCGGGTAAAGCGATAAGCGACAAAATCAAAACCTCTCTCCATGTTCCTAAAAGGAATTGATCCTTCCTTTGCTCCTGAAGATGTGATTGAAGAACTAAAACGCTTCGAAAAAAATGGCTTCAATTTACAGGTGTGAAACCGTCTTTCATAGCAAATTCTAGAAATCGCAAACGTAATTTGCCTTTCTTTATTGTGTCTTTAAGTTCCAATAGTAAAATTTATTGACTTAGGTATTTTGGATATATTAGTCAACAAACAAAGTTGGGCGAAAATAAAGAAGACCGATCACGTGTGGTAATGTATGTGCTGTCAAAGCTTTGGTCATGTTGCGTCACACTGCAATATGCATTTTCGGTGCGTCAATTGCCAAAATAAGCATATCGTTGAGGAATATTTAACATATTTGGCAAAGAACAGTTCCCACATAAGAGTAAGTTATCCTGCGTCCTCTGTAAAAATACAGGTCACCTGGCTAACTTTAGAGGTTGCCCTAAATACCAATAGCTGAAAGTAAAATTGGAAGCTAGAAAGAAACAAGTTTAAGAAGAGTAACGAATGAAAACTCCTTCTTACGACAACTTCGTAGCACCTAGTGTGTCATACGCTCAAATGACAGGCGGTGTAAAGAAAGCAACAATCGTCGAGTAACCACGTAATAACATAAAAATGCTGGCTCCAGAGGCACAAACAAACATAATCGCAATTTTACTGTCCATGTAAGCACAGTTTACCGTGTTCGAAAAAAAACTATATATTCCACACTGTTTCCAGATAACTCCACACCACAGACAGAAGATTCTCCTGGACTATTACGTTTTAAAATTATCGATGTGAATGTCAAATCACTAATTCGAATGGAGAAAAGAGATAATCTGGACAATCTACTGGAAGCAGAAGGCCCAGATGTGCTTTGGGTACCGAAAGTAAGTATGTAAGGCACAAAGTGGGCTTCCAAAATTATACTCGTAAAGTAATTAGAGGAGATCGATCAAACTCCACCCAAGAAAGGACTACAACACAAAGACGTTTACAGAATCTAACCCATTAAAACTAATGGACAGAATATGTTCTCACAAATTAATAAAGTCTTTCGAGGGTGTTGCCGCGCCGCGCCGTGCTTCCTCGTGAATTGAGGGAAGGGTCGCGTTCCGGAGTTTTGCCAAAGGAAAAGAAAGATTTTTACTTTATAAGACATTTACTTCTAATCACATGTCCATTCCTGTGGACGTTCTGTACAAAATTGAAACTTAACAACTATCTACAAGAAAAATGAAAATTCGGTGCACCATCCTTTCTTTTATTAGATTTTGGTAACCAAAAGAACCATGTCAATAGGTTTTCTTTTTACCTGCGCTACGGCGGCGTAATAAAAGGATCGACATTGAGCTGGACCGTCCTCTTTCGTTTATGAAGGTGTCATCAATACCATCATTAAGTAACACCACATCTAGGACGGCGAAGGCTTCAAGTAGTGCCTGGCCTCTATTGTTGGTCCTTGTGCTTTCCCATTTTACTGCCCAAGCGTTGAAATCTCCAACAATTATAAGAAGGCTCTTATCTCTAGCTTCTTGTGTTATTCTGTCCAAAAAACATTTGAAATATTCTATTTCTCACCTTGGGGGAGCGTAACAACAGTAGAAATGAAGTCCTCCGATCTTAGCATAGTCAATTGTTTCCAGCCGATGGATACTTCTGCATTCTATGGGGGAATTTCCAGTTGTCCAGATGGCCGGGTGGGGATAGAAGTATTGTACCGGACACGGGCACTAGGTTCACGTTAACCCCAATGGTTGTTCAAAGAAAACACGGAAGCTTGTTGTGAAGCGAATTTTATTAATTTTTATTCGTGTTCTGGAATTAGTAATCTACACAGTTCTTCGATTTAGTTATATACAAAAAGAAACGATTTATTTACATTCACTGGAGATCTTTTCTTTGATTGTGGACAGGTGAATTTTACAGAAATCTACAGAGTTCTTTGACCGAGATCTATACAAAGAGAAACGATTTATGTTAATTCACTGGTGATCCTTTCTTTGATTGTGCACTGGTGAATTTTGCTACTTTTATTTGTCTTTTGGAATTTGGGTTTATACAAAATGAAACGATTAATTTTAGACACGTTGTAAACGCACTGGTGATAGAGATTTGACTTTTGGAACGTTTGGCGTAGCGTGTGTACGCTGCGGTGGTTAAATATTCACTCATTAAAATTGGCGAAATTAATTTTTTGGGCCCGAGCGGCGGCGTGACCGTCCGCGGTGATGACTGAGTAACGACTGATCCCGATTAGGGATGAAAATATGGATTTTACATTCGCACCTACTGCCCTAGTGCGATGACTGTTGTGATCTCAGAGTGCATTGAACCCGGAGAAGATAGAAACGGGAAGGAGAGGAAAATGTTCTGTGGCTATTCACCTGTGAAAAGAGATCATTGATCCCCAGCGAATGTAGTGTCTGGGGAAAGTGAGTAGGACGCCGCCTTGGATAGGGAAATCTGATCATGGGAACTAAATTAAATACTTTAATAATTTCCCCAGCGATGACATGATTATACAACCGCGTCGTTTGATCAGACTATGCCGTTGCTAACCGACATGATACGATTTCTGGTGGAAATCTCATGGGTTAGCGAAATGGAGTTGCCGTGTGGTGAAAAGGTAGCTGAACTCAATTATGCATTATCTGCATAGCATAATGAGTTTAGCTATGCGTCCTTTGGGGATATGTTTTACAGGTGAAATAGCTTGCAAGGGGAATTAGGGTAGAAATAACGCGCTGAAAGCGGTCGAAATAAGTCGGAAATTGTGGTTGAAATTGAGGGTTGGTTCTCCATGTAGTATAGAGAACCCCCACAGCCGCTGTTCCGCTGCTGTCTTCCTCACATGTAATAGTACCAGTGCCAGGCATCCTGTGCTGCTCATTGATGAGTACCACGTCGGCGCCATATTCCTTTACCGTTTGCGAAAGGAGATCTTGTGCCGCTCCACAATGGTTTAAATTGATTTAAATGCATTTAAACTTGTCCATTTTTATTGAGAACATTGGAAATTGCGTTTTTAAATGCTCGGCATTTGTAACTCCCTGTTGAGTGGTGGTTACCGCCTTCGAATCCTGATTCGCAGAATATGCATTTAGGTTGTGCTTTACAACCCATTGTTTTGTGGCCTTTTTCATCGCATTTCAAACAGTTATCCGAAAGATCTTCTTCGGATTTGCAGGAGTTCGCCACACGACCGTATTGCCAACATCTTAAACATCGTGTGGGTGCGATGTGTTCTCGAAGTCCGCATTTCACCCATCCAACCCGTAGGAAACCTGTAGCCTGGTTTTCTTCTTAAACTCTTTACCGCTTCCTTTGGGATCGCGTTCAGCGCAGGGAACTCTATAGCGATCGCAGTTAGGATTTCCTCCACAGTGATTACCTCATTTAGATCACGACACTCAACTGTGATTTCCTGTGAGACTGTTTTGACATTAGCATCTCTGATTATCTGTTTGTAGATGAGCTGTTTGACCCTGAGAGAGAGGCCTCTAGATTTCCACAACACTCGTCTATAGAGGTTAAGCTGTATTGAGGCGCTATAAAGGGAATTTATGATGTGGGTTGAGAATGACCAGTCGTTGGAAAGGGTTACTCCCAAATATTTTAGAGTTTTGGAAGGTTTTATGAGGGTGTTATTAAGCTTGAGTTTAATTTTGTTGTGGCAACGTTTAGTGTTGTTTGTGCAGTGGACATTTTTGCCCTTAAACACTATTAGCTAGGCGAATTTTTCATTTGTTAAACGATGGTAAGATGTGCGGGAGGAAGTTGTTAACGCGGTTTCTTGTCGTTTTGACAAATCTGCTGCTAGAGCAAATTAAAGTATCGTCAGCATAATTTAGCATTACAACACTAGGTGGAGGTTGGGGAATATGGGATGTGTATAGAAGATATAAAAGTGGTCCGAGAATCCTTGGGGAACTGCCGCGGTTATGCTGCGAGTTTGTGAGAGGGAATCTAAAATCCATCGCCTATTTATACAAATCTTCATTGAAATTTGCATGTGAGAAAACTGAGGAAAAGGGACATGTCAGGGGGAACATCATGCAAATACTATAATAAATAACCGAACTTTAAGAAATTCATCATTGCATAACCGAGCTCGCTCTCGAGGCTCTGTCGAAGGTCGACTGGTAACGGCATTTTGTAACATTCAAACAACGAAACCTGATATCCTTGCCCTAACTGAGGCCCAGGTCGATTTGTCAACTGATTCGAGATATCTTCGTTGTTCAGGATACGACTTACATTCGAGATTCCGTCTTAAGGGTGGAGTCTGCGTCTTCACGCGGTCCGATCTTGCTAGCCAGAGGATGGGTGCGTTGGAACCCAGTAACATGGACATCATATGGTTGAGGATCGTGCTGAGGAGTTCTGTTGATTTTCTTTGTTGTTTTTACCGCTCCCCGAATGACAGAAAGTATTCTTTGCGGGATGGAGATCTACATTCCGCATTTCATAAAACGAAGTTCATCTGGTAAGCCTTGGTTTGATAAAAAATGCGAGCAGATTACAGGGGCAAAAAATTGTTTTTCAATAATGGCGCTCCAGTCCCATCGAGGTTAACAGAACGAATTTTGTTAGAATCAGAAACGCGTGCAACCAGGCGATTGATACCGCGAAGAAGGCCTACAACGACAGAGTGATCAATAAACTCCTTCCGTGCCCGACTGGTTCGCGTTCTTTCTGGTCAATGGCAAGGGGTGTCAGCAGTATCTTCGCTTCCTCCTCTTTTCCTCCATTAGTGACGGACGGCGGGACACTAGTCACAAATTCAATGGATAAAGCTAATGTTGTCCCGAATTTATTTTCCGCGAATTGAAGCCTCGACCCGGTCTTTTTGAGCCATCTGTGATCGCGCCGATACGGTCTTCCATGCGGGCTGTTGAGATTTCGCCCACGCACTATTCGACGCATTCTACGTGAGCTGGACTGTAGGAAGGCAGCCGGCCCGAACGGAATACAACCAGTAGTCCCCAAGAACTGTGCTCCAGAACTATCGCCGGTTCTTGGCAGACTCTTTCGCTTATATTATCCACGGAGGATCTTTCCTAGCTGCTGGAAAATCCCGTGAGTTCAGCTAGTCCCAGAGACGGGATAAAGATGTCTCCCACAAAATTACCGACCAATAGCATTACTGTCTATGTTATCTAAGGTAATGAAAATGGTCATTAATGTCGAGTTAATTAAGTATTTGGTGTGCAACGATCTTCTGAATGTTCGTCAATACGGTTTCCGAGGTAGGCGGTGCCCGGGAGGCTCTTTGACTCTTATAAACGATATATGGACATCTCCGATTGAGCGGAATGGTGAGTCAAGAGCGGTCGTATTGAATATCTCCAAGGCTTTTGATCGCGTCTGGTATGGGACATTACTGAGCAAACTTCGTTCATATGGACTTTCCCAGCTGCTTTGCGACTGGACGAAGAGCTTCGTTGAAAATCGATCGATCCGCGTTGTTGTGGACGGCGAGTGTTCGGATCTGTATCCTGTTAATTTTGCGGTACCTCAAGGGTCTATTTTGGCACCAACATTGTTTTTGTTTCACATAAATGATTTGTTGGCGACAACGGAGAACAAAGTGTTCAGTTTTGCGGATGATAGTACGCTTGTTTCCTCTTTTTCTAGTGATCGGCCGATTAGTGCATCAATGTGGGACCAGCTGAGATGTAGATTGACTCTCTGAATCGGGATCAGGATACGGTCCTGCAGTGGAGAACGGTCTGTGGGTGGTATTTGCTATGCGTAAACACGGACGCGGGTTCAGTCAAATACCCCACAACACTAAATGGCGCACAAAATTGTTCCGCGAAGAAAACCAAGAAAAATCAAGCACACAAGTTGATCCTCGAAGGTGTAAAGGAAAACAAAATGAAACACTTTATTGTCATCTATGGGCAACTAAACATTCACTTAATTACATCGAGATGATTTTGGCGTAAACGTTGAAGGACCGTCTTTAAATTACACGTTAACATAAACAGAAATACTTGAATATATCTTAACTATCGGCAACTAAACGTTCACTGACATACATCGAAACAGTTTAGGAATTGTTTTGACACGAGCGCTAATCGTTAGTCAATATTAATATTTAAAATCCGCGGAACATATCATTAAAATTATACATCCACAGGACTCGCGAACGACAACTCTGGCGCACTAATAGAAACTTGGCTCCTGGGCACGTGTGTGCGGTTGGGTGGTAGCAATCTGACTCATTATTGGATGTCTCTTTACAGACATCCAACGAAAACGAACCTAAGGGATTCGCCGACGAAGGGCGGCCAATGGGGAAGGTCAAAAACAAAAGGAAACAGGGGAAAACTCATGTAGCAGATCGAATCTGCTGCTACATGTTTGGGCAAGATAAACTGCCGCCATCCGCAAGGGATAGATTCTTTGATTGACGTGAGTCAATAAAACCCTTGCCGAAGGCAGGAATCTATCTTGGAATAATGAATCAAGCATTGGGTATGGCCGTTGCCAGATCATTTAAAATAAACATATTTCGGTGATGTATGTTGTCTTAGGGATATGTTAATCCCATTGAAGGGACTGTCAGGCGAAAGTATCCGCTTGAGTGTTTACTTTGTGTAAACTAAAATTGGTGGTCATGACCGATGCTGGTGATCGTTCCGAGAAACGACAACGGATCATAAAATCAATCATGCTGAGATACAAGCAAATATGCGCGCCTGAAAGGCCAATGTTTAATTTGATCTTCTTTACTGGTAGGAAAGATAGATCCTAGACATGCCGTTGAAAATCTGGCTTGCAGATGTGCAAGCAACCCGAAATGATGCTAGGTCAATGAATAGGTACAAAGATAACACACGGAAAGATCAGCGCGTGTTGGTAGGTATGTGCCATCCATTGTTCGGTCGCAGAATCTCGTGGTGATGCTGAATTGATGTCATGGCAAGATGATAATCTTGCCATGAATTATGCTTTCAGGAATGACCGTGGAGAAGAGGTTTGGAAAAACCCCCAAAGAAAGGTAAGCTGCCTATAAGGTATTTATGTCGGTCATCCTTGGGCATAACCGAATTAATTCCAGCGAATTGGTTGGCGGTTAATGCCGTAGCAAGGTTGTATCATCTTGCAGAAGATTCGACTTTAAGGAAAGTCGCATTGCTGGAAATGGTGGGGATCGAGCGATGCATGGCTCTTCGGGCCCTGAAAAGCCCCACAGGTCAATCTCGTCGACTTCAATGCAACGACGACACAATATACAACATTCACAAAGAAAAGTGAATTATCGGTTCCACAGCTGATGATGAATGGCCAGCCACACGAATCTGGGGAAAGCATGAAATTGCTCGGCGTCACGGTCTATGGGATTGTATCGTGGCATAAACACGTGTCGAACATCACCAGATCCGTCTCAGGAAAACGGAACTATCTTTTGAGGGCCAAGAAATATTTTAGTCCTGCCCAACTTGTTCTCGTATATAAATCCCAAATTAGACCCGTGCTCGAATATTGCTCTCATGTTTGGAACTCTGCTCCTAAACATACCCTCGACCTACTTGAGAGCATACAGAGACGAGCGATCCGCCTGATTGGGGACATGGGGCTGGCACCAGGACTACAGTCGCTATCACATCGAAGACGCGTAGCCGAACTCTGTGTCTGTTTTACAGATATCATCACGGGTACTGTTCTTCGGAGATTCGTGGTATTATTCCGTGCATTTAGGCTAATATGCGCTTCATAAGACAATCCGACGGATCGCACCAATTTGCGGTTCATCTCCCGATGGCGGGAACATCCCTGCACCAGAACTCGTTCCGTTACAGAGCGGGAAAGCTGGGGAACTCCATCCCCGCGCGAGTGTTCCCGGAGCCTTACAACCTGCACCAGTTCAAAAAGATCTGCAACAGTTATTTGGTGGCATCTCGGGGTGTCGTGTCAGCGCTATAGGTTCGCCTGGAGCGTAGCCGACCCCTGTCTGTTTTAGAGATATTATCACGGGTACTGTTCTTTGGTGATTCGTGGCATTGTTCCGCGCAATTCGGTTTATATGCTCTCCACGAGACAATCCGACGGATGGGACCAGTTTGCGGTTCATTTCCCGACGGGGCGAATCTGCATCAGAACCTGTTCCGTTACAGTGCGGGAAAGATGTGTAACTCCCTGACCACAGAACTGCAACAGTTATTTGATGGCATCTCGGGCGCAGTGTCGTATCTCGGTGGCATAGGTTCGCCTCTCCCGAAAGAAGTGTAAAAAAAATCATTTATACTGCAGGGGTCGTGCGTTATGATATCTGTTAGGCAGTTTCAGAAGTCAAATTTTACTTAAGAGAATAATTTGCCCTTATCAAACTTACCTTGTTGAAAGAGTCTACATATAATTGTTATTATTTATTGTAATTTTACCGTTCTGCACTTCCAGAGGCAAGAAATATGAAACTTGTCAATGACGGAGCATCCAAATAAAAGAATACACCGAAGATAAATCTTTAAAATTATTTGATTAAATTTTTATTTACTAATTAATTACGGGTAATTGATTATAAATGGTATTATCCGTAGGAAAAACGGGTATGTGTTTATCAAAATTCTGAAAGAAGTAAAGTAAAATACTAAGGAATACTAGTGCGGTTTATGCCCATTATTGAAATAATGTTTCAGTTCTGTTTTTTGTCTCTCGATGTCCCATAAAAGATGTCTTAAAATGACAAATTCAGCTTTCTGAAAGCTAATTTTTAATTTCCACACAATAATTATCGGACAGGCCCAATAAAATGCATTTCAAATTTATTTTATTAGTAAATTCATTTTCTGGCGTCCTTACAACACGGACGCCAATCGAGACTGATCCTCGAATAAAAAAAAAAAAAAAAAAAAAAAGGGTTAGCGAGAGGGCCGACTTTAGCGAGACAAGGACAGATGTGTCCTTCATCTTGGCTCTGGCTTCTGGTCATCTTGCGATAACCGAATGGGATATCTATTTTTAAAATGTACACATCTGGCTACAATCCAGATGGGGATAAGGATTTTAGAATTGCGTTTACGGGAAACGAAATGAATATCTTTTAATATGGGTTTGTTTCCATATGAAGATATGCATTGTGGTGTTTAAGTTTTAGGAAGTATTTGATATTTGAACATTGAATTGTTGGTTTGGGGATATGGATGCATGATATATTAGGTGAGTAGAAATGTACGTGGTAGGCAAATGGTAGGGCTTCTTGGAGCACTACCGGAATATACCTATACATGCGCACTACATCATCATCATCATTCGGCACTACAACCGGGATCCGGTCTTGTCCTTTTTTAGCAAGTCCCGAGGCTTGTTAAATTGTCCATAATAATTTGTTTTTCCGGGCAAGGTTATAAGCCATGCGCCAATGCGCACTACATAATGACAACCAATAATCAGAATCTATGATCCATTTTTCCTTGTAAACGTCATATATTGTGTCCTTTTCGCTTCACTATAAAGTTAGAGTGTCGGTCTAATTGTAAAGCATCTGACCTAACTGATCATTCAAGAATGGAATGCAGAAAATAAATGCCAACAGGAAACCCTTCTTAATGTATTGATGACATGACAAATGTATAATTTTTCATTTTTCCATTCGATACGAAAGAGTTTTGTCAGACGTATTGTGATCAATGCAGAATAGCTTTTGCTTGCCTTGTAAGATAAATAATCAATGCGAAAAGACGATCAGCTGTAGTTATTGTGATGTTTTTTTTTTGTGTCTGAGCTCCACAACATCTACTGTTGCCTGATGGAACTTTTTCCGTTCATGGATTGCATGAATGGTAGTAGTTATTAAAAGTCAATACCTACAGCAAATGCTTAGCTAAAACTAAATTGAAAGTCTTTCCCTGTAGGGAATTACTTAAAAGCAGACATCTTTTAAAATCATGGAAATCTGTTAAATGCTCTCTTATTTCCAGCATGGTGTGGCTGCACTTGTCAAATGCAATAAACCATTCCATCCAGATTCTTAAGTGCCATTGAATATTTTAATGCCCCATCACTTCCTTTTCGGCCTCTTTCTATAGATATTCTACAATAATCCAATAATACTTCATAAAAGAAAAATGAACGCACCCGCGCAAAAGTACAAGGAAAACAGTTCCGTAATCTGAAACCAATATCTGGAAATCCTAGAGGAATACCCTTTAAAACAAAAAACTTAAAAAATGAAAGACAGAAAAATAGGGAAAAAAAAACATTACCGGGTTTTGAGAACATCCTATTTGACCGCCGTATACTTCATCTGTCGTTGAGTGCGATTTCGAATATAAATTTTCCGCGGAAGGATCAAAACATTAGTATTGAAATCCACTCGATTTCTTGATCCGAATGGACGGTTTTCTAGTGCTGAGTGAAAGCCATCGAAATGGGTGGAAGTTAAATAGGATCTGCTCTACAGGCAGTCATACCGAGAATTTAATTCGACAGAAGGTGTTCGTTTTGTTTCGGGAACGGATGCAAATCAAAAGTAAATCCCCCGGAGATCTGTTTTTCGTCATTTTGCTAGTCAGTATTTTGCAAGTCGAGAGGCCTATCATTCATCCATCTATAAAAAACAATATACACGGGTATCTAAAGTGGCCAATGGATTTCTCTTGTTTGACGAGGGGTTTCTTATGTTTCCGCAGATTTGTGGTGTTGAATAATCTACCGACGTAGACTGAGTGCCTCTGCATTTAGGTATGAAAAGGAATTTTAGAGGAGGATAATAGATTTCACTTGAAATGATTGAAACGAGTGAAGAGCAAACATTTTGTACCCTCAAGGAATATTATTCAACAGGCGTTCGTAACAAAAATTATTTAATTTCTAGATCTCATCGGCGGATTGGGGCGTAATCTAGTGAGGTTTTTTTTTGTGGATGATCAAGAAGTGAATATGTTTGAGTACATCCAAAATGTACAGGAAACTTTTTCTTTCACTTTTCTTTTTTCATTTATAATCCTGCTGTGAGTTCTTCTTTAACGATGGTAGGTTACAGCGCTAGGAAAACACTCATAACGGGTAGGAGTTCCATGTTTTTCCTAATCCTGTAAAAACGAATTTTAGTATACACATTCACGTGGACCAATTGTACATTGTTCGATTCTATCGAATTGTCTTGTGGGAAATAAGTAAAAAGAAATCCAAACCCACTAGATTAGATATTCAAAGAACCTCCCCATCCAATCAAAAAGTTTTTGGAAAAGTCTTTATGGGCGAGCTTAGTTAGTAACGCTGTGTTCCAGATGTCGTCAAAATCTTTCCAGGTATCTAATATGACCGGTCTTGACTAGTGGTCTATATATCAGTGAAAACCTTGGATGACTGTACCGGGGATCATTTAGTAGTCCACTGTATTTTAAAAAATGTAATCGCCGTCACCTTGGATAGTAAGATTATTGCTAGGCCATTTTGCAGGAGGCTCTTTTCCTTTCTTTCGAAGTGCTTGAATTCGAGGGGTTTCCCAACTGTTAGAGAGGGTTTTCTTTTCATAAGATATACGAATGATATTGGTAAGAATCAGGTACAGTTTTGGGACACCGTTTTGTAGGACTATTGGTGAAATTCCTTTCGATCCAGATGAATGCTTTCAGTCCAGGCCAAGGAGAAACATTGAATATCACGAGGGCAGGAAAATTTTACGGGCGCGGTCACAAACAACTCTAAGAACCCAATCTTCAAGATCCAATTCATAAAAGTGGAAATGACAACGAACTGTAAATTTTCGCCCTTACTATTTATATGAAAAGACGTGAGTCTTTGTACGCCGTCTTAATTGTTATGTGGCAACTATTTTTGATTCTGACGAACTTTGTTCTGCTGCTCTCCACCAAGCCGCTGAAAGCTGTTCGAATTTTTTATCAAATGGGTGGATATCGTTCGATGGGATATGGAATGTGAAGTTCCACATCAATCAGATTAATTTCGGTAAGGCAAAGGGGTTAACTTTGAAGTATTTAAATCAAACAATTGACCACGGCAAGGATGCAACAAAATCCCTGAAATCGTCCAGTTAGCTATCCCAAACCTCAACAATGGGCGAGGTTGGGAGGGTGGGTTAGTCCTTTGGAATATAAGTGATTACAGAAACTATACCAAATGGTGTTTGGGGTTCCATAATCGCGGAGTTGCTTATATATGGAATAAATGTTTGGGTGAGATGATAGAATTATATCCAGATTGTTCGCAGAATCCATTTGGTGAGTCTCGTAAAGTCTCTTTCACGAGTTGAATCAATTTGCGACTAATAGCGAAGATTTCCTTCCATCTTCGTCTATTCTGTTAGAATGTACTAGACGGTTGGAGTAGATTGCAACAAAGTCATCAAGAACGATAACGAGGCAGGTCTTTGTTTTGCATACAGTCAACGATATGTGAAAGATATTCGAAGAGAGTCATCGGTCAAACATCATTTGGGGGGCATTCGAGACAACAGAGAAATTAGATAAAGCCTCCCAGCGTGATTTTCAATTCCAACGATGTCCAAGTTAGTGGGTTCTGAAGCTTCCTCGCTTCGAAGAAATTATCGGTTTAGATGTTCAGTGATATTTCGTGGGAGCGTACAAACCTGCAATCTTTCGAACCCACAATCCTTTTGGAGAATAAATCTCAATCAAATAGTGTTTTTTACACAGAATTTATTTATAAGCAGTTCTATTTCATTAAATGAATTTGTTTTTTTTTAATTCTCGTCTATTAAAAGTTGAAATCTATATTATACGTGTTGAAACTTATCTACCTGGATTTTACTGGAATTCATTTATACAATTACTTACGATCTAAACATGCAATAGCTTATCTTACAAAAAAGAAAGAGGAACAAGCAAAAGGGAAGTAACTCGGTAAAAAATGATCAGAGAGTTCAATGCGTGTAGACGAATGAACCACGGATCATTGCAGGTGCGTTGGGTGATCTACAAAATGCTGATGTTGCTCCTCCAGCGTCGGCGCATTTGCAATATAACGTTCAGCGGAATTCGCATCGTCACCCGAATCGGTGGTCTCCGGTGATATACAACAGTTCTACTGTGTGGTACGAAAACTATTGGTAGAAAAAGGATTGTAGATAGAAATTAGTAAGGAAATAATATGTTATTACATATATATATATATATATATATATATATATATATATATATATATATGTATATATATATATATATATATGTATATATATAGATATAGATATATATATATATATATATATATATATATATATATATATGTAATAACATATTATTTTCTTACTAATTTCAATTTATATTCCTTTTTCTACCAATGTAGTATATATATATATATATATATATATATATATATATATATATATATATTTATATGTACATATATATATAAAAATATAAATAAAAATATGTATATATTTATATTTATTGAATATATACTCTTTTAAGAATACTTCACTAATAATGGTAAATATTTCATTCTGCAGAAAAGACTTTTAGGCTTCGCATATTTTTCTATGTAACATAACTTTAAGTCTCAGCGTCCACTCTTACAAAATAATCTCGGGTGTAAATCGTATCTTGAGAGATATGTCGAGCTAGTTGAGTCTCGGTTAGAGCTAGAATATCGACCTTGGCAATTTGTAAATATTGATGGATTGTATTGCCCTGAAAAGCCCGACCATCTCCTTCCCCCAAACATACACCCGATTCCTCATAATCTTCACACCCAATTCCGCATAATCCTTACACTTAAACTCGAATCCATCATCCAAATTCACAAACACATTCTCCCGATAAAACAAAATTCCTGATAAACGATAAACGAATCAAATGTTCGTTTATCATTCATACACCCAATTATTAATAATACCCAAACTACAAACAAACACATGGTAAGTTGAACCAGATGTTCAATTACCATACTCATACCCCAGATTTCCAAGAATTCGCCTAACCGAATTCTTATCACAAATTTCTAATACTCGACTCCAGCCGAATTTCCTTTTTCGAGATTATGTTTGCATCTCGATGCATCCGCGATTCGATTACATTACGTTTATAAAGCGGCATGCATTGTGATCTCGAGCGGCCTCGCCCTGTGGATGGTAGAGGAAACCAGATTTGCTATGCGGATGACGTCCTAGTATACACGTCAGGTAAAAGCCCAAAACTCGCAACAAACCGACTCAACCATCATCTGGACGAACTCTATCAGTATTACAGTCGATGGAAAATTCGACTTAACCCATACAAAGCAGTAGCTATAATTCTGGATAGTAAACACTCCCAACCTACTTCTCGATATTCACAGAATATCCGAATACAAATAGGAGGTACTACGATTAGACCACAGGATAGGGTGAAATATCTTTCATCAAACATGTGACCAAATTTCATCAAACATGTGACCCACATTCTTCAAACGGGCCTCGGTCGGTCTAAGCAACTGCACAACATCTTGAAGTGGACCAACAAAGTTGACACCAAAGTTAAGCTTCTCTGCTATAAGCAGCTAATCCGACCTGGAATATCATACGCCTTTCCCATATGGTCCTGCATATCTTCGGCTCAAATGTAAAGTCTTCGAGTTTTCGAAAGGAAACTCCTCAGAAGATGCACCAATCACTCTAGTCACAGTACACAGCGGCACAAACATACACACACCGACCAAAGCGCAGATCACCAGACGGCAAAGACGTGATCTGCGTTTACTACCGCACCCAAGACCTACCGGCCTTGTATGATTTCTTTCCCACCATCCCTCTATACAAGTAGTTAGAGAACACCTGGACTAAAACTGTCCACACTATCCTTGGATACCCCCCCCCCCCCCGCCTCCCTCCTCTTTTTTTTCAGATATCGCGAGACCGAGCCCAACATCCTCACGGATGTGGGTGATTCTGGTTATCGCAAGATGGGCAGAAGCCAGAGACAAGATGAAGGACACATCTGTCCTTGTCTCGCTAAAGTCGACCCTCTCGCCAACCCATTTTTTATTTTTATTATTATTATTATTTTTTTGATCTCGAGCGGCCAGTATACTGAGATTTATTTTCCCTGGATGAAGTACCCCAGGAGCAGAACTGTATTAAGGAAAATAAAGAAAGACTTGACTGATGACTGGTAAGTAGAGCTGTGGCACATGCATAAAAACACTCTTTTTAGAAAACCTCGTTCCTACCAGCGGTGGTCATTTTCGTTGTCCTGGTAATTTCAACATAACTTCCACGAACCATCGGTCGCTACTCTTCCCCCAGGTCTGAGGAAGCACGGCGGCGACCACTACGAGCTTTCCCAGGAACGGTCTGTTAAGGAGACCCTTGTCCTTTTAAGTATAAGGAGACGCGCTCCCTTAGCGTAAGATATTGTCGTATAACAGGATGGCAGTTAGATTCGTCTTAGTGAAACCGATGCCTCTGCGTGAATTAGATTAACTTCGGATGTTTATATTTGGCTCATGAAGGGTTATCATATTATTTTCTCAATTCGATTCCGGGTCATCATTCAAATGTTCAGAAGTAGTCAGGGGTTTCTCTCGACGGACCTTGGATTCGACATACCAAAAGTTCCTAATTTTTTTGAAGCGCGTCCTCCATTCAAGCTCCGAAAGATGGTGTTGAATTTCTTCCAACAATTTCACCGGGCTTATAGCTTAATGGAGTGGTATTATTATTATGGATTGAAGGTGATGTTGAGTAGGTTGACAAATTGAATTGTGGAGGCAGAGACTTGCTACAATTTTGCTTGGACGCATGTACCAAATGTTCACCTCTGCTGCACGACTACTGTATTGTGCTTGGGTTGTATCTAGTTTTTCTTCGTCAAGGGATTTCTGGTGATTGTTCCGGAAAACCCGTCCCCACGTATCAAGCACCAAAAAACCAAAGTGTTATTGCATTTACTCCATTCTTCCTTTCGTTTATTCCCCTTTTTTATATTGTTGAATCTTAATTACCCCTTCTCCATTCCCTTTTTCCAAAATAAAAAGACGCAATTGCACTCATAATTCACTTTGTACTGTGATCTGCTAAATTCGCTTTCGTAGTGGTTCATCATCACATCTACTATATTTCTTATTTTTATGTGTAATTCCGTTACCATTATCCGCAACCCTATTCCCTCGTTCGTTTATCATATCGATAGGTTATTCGCTCCTATTGGAACATGCTTGACCAAACTCCTCGAACGTTATCAATCACCAGAAAATACTGAATTCATTGAGTGGTACGCGATGCCTCTTGTGTCGATGGACAGCATTTATATCGTTGAATCCAAGGGATTGTCAATTCTTGAAATCAATTCGAGACTGAACTGTAATAACGATCTGGTTCGAACCGTCAAACGTGCTGTCATTTATTTGAAGCCAATTTAGTCATTGAATCTGCTAAAGTTCTATCCAAGAAGATTCAATTTTGCAAGATAGTACTGGCGTCAATATCTACTTACTGTGCACCAAGTGCAAGAATTTCTGTTTTGTGGTTGAATTAATAGGATTCAGGTCGAAGTGAAGCATTCACACTATTGCAATAATGGGTCGAATTTGAATAGCACCACTATGTACACAAATCTTACGATTCGCAGTCGATGAACGGAAGCATAGGGAAATATCCCCAACGGACCCTTGACGAATCCCATATAATTACCACACCACAAACGATGGAAATTGTGATAACAACATTATTAGAAAACATGTTTGGGGAACATAAGACGGGTATATATAAGTGTTTCTTTACGAGTATTCAGCTCTTGACGGAAGCGTGGCTCACATATGTATGCCCAATTTAACCAAAATTCGAAAATGTAAACTTTTGGGGACAGCGGGAACGTGTTACTTCATTAGTAGTTTGTAACGAATGGACTTTAACAAATAAAATGCTTGATGGCTCCTTCAATCCACTCATTATACTTTTATTCTAAGGAATTTCGCAACTGTATTCAAATAAGTGAAAAAACAAAAATTGTTGAAATGTCAAACTCTGAATACTCTTTAAACTTTCGAATTGAGAATTGTTCGCACTTAATAAGGTTTGTTTTTGTTTTTTCTTAATTCTCTACAAGTCATCGATAACATACATCATCTGAGCCATTGCGAATCCTATTTAGGATTTAAGTAAAACATTTCCCATGAAATATGCCAAATACCCATAACTTAGGCTCGTCAAGTCTAAACGATTTCCATAAAACAGGTAAACTTATTAAATACATCCTGCCCGCAGCAAATCAAGCACCTGGGCAGGTGGTATAACCTGCTCGTTCAACCAATAAGACATCCCTCTAACACAACTTCCCCATATATACTTCCCGGATAAGAACTAAGCAACTTTGTCACATGGTGTTGTGCAAACTGTTATTTCCTTGCAAATCCGTGAAACTAACGAAAATGGGTACTAATTCGTAGTCCTTAGCGGTAGTCTATCGGTCAAAATGTCTCATACCTCCCATACAAGGCATGCCACCCATCGGCCATCCACGCCATGATATGGTGAGGGCAAAATTCAAAACGCTATTAAATGCTGCCAAATTCACTCGTTCCTCGATGCTATTTATCATACTTTATGAAGTCCTTGCTTATATTCCCCGGATATGCATAAGGATATGCAAAGGATGTATTCTGCTGCTGTTGCCACCAACAGCATGAACGACAGCCTGGCACAACTACTGCATTGCCACTAACTCTATGTAGGAAATAATAGTGCACTATTTCCCATTGATGCTATAAGAAACCATCGCCAGTATAGAACTGGTATATAGTCATACCACACGCACACACACACACACACATCCCCAAAAGCAGCTGGCTGCTCGCCGATGGGGCAGAAGGAAAAGGATGCGCATATATTACCGCAACCTCCGTGTGTAAAATTATTATGCAATCGACCAGGACTTTCACATTGTAATGCACAGCAGCGTCGTGAAACGTTGCACCCTTCACCGCATTACATTGGGTACCAATCATATGGAGACACTCTGTAGTCACATGCAAAACATTTGCATATCCATTATTTGCGATCAATAAAATATCGAAACAAATTTCTCGTTACTGCCATAGGAAAAGAAAAGTGGAAAGAAAATGTCCCGTTCGAAAAGTTCCTAACGAAACATTTCCATCTGTGACGCAGTGTGGTGCATCATTTTCATCATAAGAACGATGTGAATCCCGACAGAACACCGATAAACTCCGACGTTCTCGGATGTTGGTACGACAATACAAACAACACTGACAACAACTAAAATTCTTTACCTCGAATTTCTGCACAGAGTGTCCTTTCGCAGGCAAGGCAACACATTTATATAGATACTCCATTGTCACCAACAAAACCACGTGTAAAAGGTTACAGTCGCAGGCATTATAGATATTCGAACTGGGTACACTTAAGTTTTTATGATTGTGCGATTCAATATGTCGACCGACTGGCACCACTCTGACTATGCCTTGCAAATCCTCCTCGTGTCCACAACGAATTTACCTCAGAAAAATTCGCAGCACGTTCAAGGGTGTTGGGCCCAACGATGACAGATAAAAGTGCTTGAATCTGCGTCTTCTTGTAGGCGAAATCTCTGATCTCTGATAAGAGGGAGCTAAACTTTTACACGTGAATCACGATGAGGCAAAAATGTTATTGGCGTCTTACTGACACTCCCACAAGTAACACTTAATTTAAAGATATTCTTTAGAGTTTGAAGAACACAAGAGTCATTAGAAATTCATTGGTGTGCATGGGTGTGTGTGAAACAGTTTCCTTTAGATGATTTTATCCCACATGAGATTTTTTTTAGTAATTTTCTATAGGTATCATGAACCCCAAGTCTCAGGTATATTATATTTGCAATGTTGTGTATAAAAACGTTGTATCTAAGCAAACTGGCATTTCCTGTTATTCTCCTCTCGCAGATGGCTTTGGGTTAACTTTCGCGGTGCTCGTCAGTGCTTCCTGTGAATTCTTGCCTTGTTCTTTTTTATGCCAAGATGAATTTTCCAAATCACTCTCAAGACGCGTCGAGTATGTTTAAGCTAAAAAATGATAATCCTTCCAATGAAAACGTCAGATTGCACTTCACAACACTTGGTGTGGCCCAGACTAGAAGTACATGCAGTAATGCTCATGTCATTGCGGCCCCGTAGGAAAAACGAATGGGTTTGTTTTTCTCAGGCTAAAACAATCACAAACAATCGCCCAACAGAGACGGGCATGTAAGAAATATTACATAGTTAATAAAGTTACTTTATCATATTTAAAGCATATTCTCAAAAAGTGCGTTTTAAATAGTAGAATAGTAGTAGTATATTATGACTCACTTTGAGCATTGCTAATTACCGCAAAAATTATTATCACTAGAAAGTTGTTTAGTCAAACCAATTTGTACCCAATAGTATTTCATTTTGGAAGAACCAGCTGTTAATGAACAGCACTCTCCCTCCTTTGGGCAATTTCACTTACCTGTAAAAAGTTTTATCTGAAGCTCCCAACAGATGCTACTTATCAACTCTTTTTCTTGTCAGAATACCAGCAGTTTATCAAGTGATAATTGATCCTTACCTTTGAGTTTTCATTCCATACTACGGCAGAAAGCAAATCAGAGAACATCATCCTCAGTTACAATCTGCTAATGGCTATAAGACTTTTCCTCTCACAAATGGTAACAAAATTAAAGGAAATATAAAGCCAGCTACACTGAGTAATAAGGAGAAGTAACTAGTAGATCCTGTAATGAAGCACAGCCGATGCGAAAACAAGAAAAAGAGAAAAGCATATCTTTTAGGATAAGTACCTCCATAATGGCTTATGCTTTGTCCGTCTTGTTTTCTGCTCATTCCTTTTATGCCTTCATTTTATAGCTACCATGTCCAGTCTTATTGTTTTTTTTTTCTTTTATATTATTTACCGTAATTTCGTTCCACTGTCATTCATCTTTTTGTGAGGTCATCTGTTTTTTACCTTCCTGACCGCCGCAGGACTTTTTTGGGTTCTTTTAACTTTCCTTTTGCGAAATGTACCTTCCCTTATTATTTCTTTATCTTTTTGTTTTTGTTTTCTCTCTTTGTTCTTTTTACGATGTATGTACATATTTGCTGACTAGATATAAAAGGAGATAAATGGCAAATGATGGGCGCAGGAATTGTGGGAAGCTCATTAGAACGGCTTTTGCCTTTTATCTCACGGTTGTTGTTAAAATCATTTAATTGTTATTTACTTCTGACCTCTCTTCTAAAGTGTGCTAGAACTAAACAGTAGATTAAGATTTAAAGACACGATTCCAGAGATAATTAATATGAATTTCGTAATATGGCTTTCGGTCAGATACAAATCCTTCCATAGATCCTGTAAATAAATCACAGTCGTAATTAAATGCAGCCTGTCATATATTATTTTAACAAGAACGACAAAAACAACACGGACGAAGAAGTTCTCGTCTTTATTGGTGAAGTATAATGGATCAATGGCTGTATTTTATCGTCAAACGAATTTAACCGCCAAAAGGCACAAATCAGATGCGAACGAGGACCATGAAATACGTAAAAATGATGACAACTTGTATCCCAGTGATGTTCACTAGACAAGGAATAAATATAACTTTATCAGAAAGCGTTTATTTTCATTTAAAATCCCGGGACTTTTCGGCCTATGTAGTATGCGAAGCTTCGAATTTTCTTAAAGGATTTCTTTCTAGTTTAAGTGAACCTTCCTATTGTATATACCACACAATACGGAGCAAAATCGAAGCCGCAATTTATAGATTCAAAGTGCAAACTGCGTACATGACTAAAAAGTGAGCCATATAGAACATTCTTTGATAGGTAATAAAAACTTCTAGGCATTTGTATAGCGTAATATTCATTTATTCCTTTGCTTATAGTTGTTGGAAGACCAAACGCTAGCGCCCTAAAAAAAAGCCAAATGTAGGTGTTGCCCAAGCCGAACTCACTTTCGAACTCGAACTCAAAGAGCTGAAAATTTACATCTGTTGGCCCCGGTGGCATTCCTCCAATTAGTTTGAAGAGATTTTCTCCTTCATCCTTTCAACCCCTGCAACATATCTTCCATATATTCTATCCAACTAATCTATTCTCAAATAGCGAATGGCAAGCAAATTAAACAAAACTGAGCGATTCAATATTTATCGTTTGCTATTCGTCCAGAGCACTATCTTACTATACTACGTGGACGATCACGGATAGTTTCGAAATATGGGCATCTTAGCACTAGGGATTAGATGGAGCATGTATCCGAAAAATAGATCGGTTTATCTACTGGGGCGATGAGAGTAAGATTGCACTGGGAATCTGAAAGGCGCTTGACAAGATATGGCACTTGTCCAGATTGACTAAGTTGATTTCCACTGCCTCCCATCAAATTAACACTGGTGTTACCTGACGTTAGGTACGCTCCCTAAATCTCTTCCTCATTATTATAAATAATCTCTTGTTCATTAATTACATTTCACATGATTGTTAATTACAGCACCTTAATTTTCTTTCGCTTCAGTAAAAACAAGGTTGTCTCAAAAGCATTTGACAGAGTTTGGCACCCGTTAAGATTATCGAAGGTGATTTACTATATAGATGATGTACCTTTGTGGCGTTTCTAACAGAAACACACACCGTACACAACCAATTAGTGAAGAACAACACTGAAAGAAGATGGAATAATAAATGGCAGAGCGTTATAATATATATATATATATATATATATATATATATATATATATAGCATAGTAATTCAACATCAGTTGAGTGTACTTGAGAATAACGATAAAATTCGTACACACGTCCGTTAATTGGATGCTTTTTTGCTTATTCGATTTTCTTTCAGTGGTGTTCTTCACTACTTGGTTGTGAACTATGTGTGCATCTGTTGGAAACGCCACTCGAATCCCTTCCCAATAACTTTGTTATGTTCAACTTCGTGTGGGAACGACGGAGCGCGGAACGGGCGAGAGAGAGGACGTCGGAGCAAGCGCGTGGACCGGTGCTATATGTAGAAATCGTGATTGCTTATGGAAGTGTGTGTTGCGTTGTACAGATCACGTCCGGTTCACCAATCATAGCGTTTAGCAAGGAGAGTGAAAAAGGTGAACTGAACACACGATGAAGCTGTGGGGAGGAAGTATGTTGCGCCGGCGTACGGCGCTGATTCACTTCCTTCCTCATCAATCGCTTTCTCTACATGCACTACGGAGAGGAAGGTATCGGCAGTTGAATAAAGAATGGAGCGGATACTGAACCACGAATATAAAATGCACAGAAAGTTGTTTGGTGTACAAGGTTTTTAATGTCGAGGGCTTTAATTGTATTACATGATGTATTTGATTACATTTTGGGTCCTTGCTGGTTTAACACTTTGTTCTAATTGTTCATGAATCGTATTGGAATATTACTCGATACACTTTGTTCTAGTTGTTCATGACTTGTATTGGAAAAGTACTAAACACACTTTATTCTTAATTGTTCATGAATTGAATTCGAAAATTACTCGATACACTCGCGACACCGGCTATACGCCTCCCCGTGTGCGAAACGGGTGGGCGGAATACGGATCGCCGACCGGCTCGGTCGGGTGACGGAAAACGACTCAATGATTGTATTCGCTGGCTAAGGAAATTCTGCCAGAGAAATTGGTCCTCCTACTCTAAGGGTGTATTTTCTCTTCCCAGAGAAACGTAAAGTCTCTCTTTGGGGGAAAGTAACCTGATCTCCTAGCGAAGATCTATAACATGTATGTGTGTACATTGGTTCTTTTATGGTTCTTTTATGGATCAAAGCCATGGGAACGAATCTAAAACAAAGAAAAGGGCATAGAGTGTATTCATGGGATGCGAGTTCGGTAAAACAAACAAACCGAATCTCCTTGGATGATAATAGGTTTTCTGTTTGCTCTTGCCGCTGCTGATGAGAAGCAGATCCCGAAACATGAAAACACAAAGGCAAAGTTTGGGTATTTGTCTGAGATATGCATTACGGCTAAATAAATAGGCGGCAATGCGATGTGGAAATGTGCTAATGGGTTTTAGCTAGATTACCGGGGAATGCTGTTTATTGCATCACTGCAAAGGGTAAGTATACCATACCTATTTGCATTTGCTTATACCGTAGGATTTAATTGGTGCCAAGAGACGCGATATGCGTATATTTGTTTTGGTCCCTTGAGTGTAGGTCGCCAGCCAATGTGTATGTATGGTGATTTATGATACACTTGGTGAGGACGGGAAATAGGCGACGCAATGATCATTATCCCTGGTTGGGATGGTTACATGATATGTGAACCGACAAGTTTTCTTTTCAGGGATATGCTGTTTGGAACTGAATTCTTAAGAGGAATTTTGAATTCGAATAAAGGAATGCAGGTAAGAATTCTCTTCCAGGAGCTTTTAGGTAAATACATTTGGTGAATTTTGTTGCCTGAAGCATTTACAGGTGCTTAATGCGACAGCATTAGCAGAAAGTTGATACAGACTGGGTTGTAGGGATGGGGGTTCTTTAGGTAAGTAGTCAGTGGGGTTTGGAAGAATCGGCACAAAACGAATGAGAAGCGAATCATTGAAGCATCAGACTACTGCTGCGTTTCCTAGTTCCTTTCAGTGTTCTTCACTGTTTGATTGTGTGTTGTGTATGTATCTGTCTGAAACGGAACTCTTTTCCCTCCTCTGTGAGGGTGTAGGCATTCGATCATTATACTCAAGTACACTCCACTGATGTGGAATTACTATGCTTTTGCAATGGTATATGGCGCTGATGCTTTTCATATTTGATCTTTGTTCGGAGTTATTCTGTCTCAGTTAGAAACGCCAAGTTTTATAACGGTCTCTTGTATTACTTACAATTCACTCGCTTCGTGATTACACCATATTCAACTTCTTGACTAAGCAGCTTGTTATGCTTGTCACTGAAAACTCAACAGTGTAAACAACATAATTTTTATTTTACTTAATTCGATTCTTTGTTGTTTTAGTTTAATTGTTATAATTTAATTTAATTTACTTTTAATTCGACTCATTTTATTTATTTTATTCGTTATTGTGTTAGTTTAATTGTTCATTGCTTTCCCCGCATCCCCCTTCCATTTTTTGGCCACGGTATGCTGTAAATTGAATGTATTTCTGAATTTACTTGTGTACCCCACCACTGTGAAGGAACCAACATGATGGTACGCTGAACTCAACCTAATTCTGACCATAATATTCTATGGCAACATTCTGCTGCGCAATAGCTTCTCAAAATTCTAATAAATTTAATTTAATACCAAATAATGGCATTTGGATTCGATATTCCCGACGGCTGGAAGAGTTACAAAAACGGTTTTCGGCCGGAAGTCATCCGGAGCTATTAAAAACCGCACACACATACATAAGGAGGCGCAAACTCCTCTCCGTCGGTCGTTTCCTACTTTATAAATATACGCATTTTGGTATAACGTAATTGTTCTCTTTAAATAATTTTTGAAAATGTGGCAAGCTTCCGCCTAATAATAATTGGTTGAACATCATCATAATTTCATTATATATTTCTACCAATATAGCATCCGCCCGTGAACGATAAATCAAATCGACTTTCTAGAAATATTGACCTGACCACATAATAGCAATTGCCCCATCAATTTTCATTCCACAAGACATCCTGCCAAAATAAAACGTCTAGATCTAAACTGGCACCATCATGAAAATATCATGCTCCTATAAAAAGAAAAAGGACTGCGCGCACAAGAAAAAGGATAACAGAAGACGCAGACTGAAACGAAAAACGAATCCCCTGATCCTTTGTCGAATTTACCATCGTTGCTCCAGCATTGCGCACTCAATTGTCTGAACTTATTGCATACTTAAACTGGGCCACTATTAATCTTCGTGCTGTTATAAGCAGACTGCACTGAAGTAACAATTATTCTTATCTACAGTGAAATTTTTTCAAAGCAGTTTCTTCTTAGCACAGTTTTCTTTTGAACATTGCCAGGATCTCTTATTCCTACTGTCGATGATTGTGATATCTTGGATGGCCAACACGGATGCCCAGATAGTCGTTCCAAGTGTTTTCAAACAATTCATATATCATACACACTCAAAATTGGTTTGTCTTGAAGTTGTTCGTGCTTAAGGATATCAGTTTCAATTTTTACATTCCCTGTTTATGAGATCCTTTGGGAATGCTAATGCTACTCGTATTATTTTACATTACGTGCCCCTAGCTAATTTAAACAGGCTTGACAGCTACAGGTATTGAGATGACGAAATAACAAATTTTACTATATCTACATTGAAATTTAATGGTAGACGACTAACTGCAAAATGGTAACCTAACTATACCCAACAGCTCGTCCATACTTTTCAGACGGATATTTTCAAAATCTCTTCGAAAATAAACTTACTGAAGACCAAAAGGATAACATTTAATGTCTCATGATTTGGAAGGATGGATGAAATTTATTACCACGAACACGTATAGAAGAACGACTTAAAGAAGAACATAAACTATATATTTACAAAAGATAACATTATGTGTTCATCTTCACCCTTTTGCAGGGTCGATTACTCACTGAAACCATCTGAGCAAAGTATCTAGGGCTATTGTATAAAAAAGGAAAGAACACAACAACAATACAAAGAGCCAGAAAAGTTTTCCTACCTGCTGGAGATCGTTTAAGTAACTTCGTTTGTTCATCAAAGTTTTGTTAAAAGGTGGAATACATTAGATGTCATAGGAAGCGATCAAACAAATATTTGCAGTAAAATAAGATACGGTTACGATGGAACGTTAAGGGACTGCTTAACCATAGGTTAGGTGTGAACTGTTACGACTGAAAGGGATGCAGCCTATTACGAAGTGAAAACACTTTCACAGCAAATTAATTCAACGAACACCTCCTTATAATGATAAGGGTGTTGATGCCTATTATCAAACGTATCTATTAAATTCGGGAGAAAGAAAAACATGTACGGATGCGATGCAGTAAATTCTCAGTAGACTGAATTGATTGCCACTTTTATTAACACGAAATGCGTTTTCCTTTGATACAGTTTCCTTGTAAATAAGCATTTGCTATAATATTATTAATGTTTCAATATAAATTTAGTGGTAGTTAAGTAAACTTAACATAAGTAAAACTAAATCGGTGAGCACTTGTTACTCAGATGATACATAACTACTGTGAACAAAAACGATTATAATTAGATTGTATTTTTAAAAAGTACGCGCGTTATGAATATTGATTTGTATATTTATATAGTGTATTGATATAACTGTTGTATATAGCCGTTATAAATTTTATGACTTTTACTTGGTAAGGTTAGAAATTATCGCATCTTATGTTTGAAATAAGTTATTGTTAGAGATTTTTTTAAATGTATAAAATCAAAAACCCTGCCGCCCCTATCAGAGTTTTTGAAAAGGTGCAATGCTTGATTCAATCTGAAAATGTAAACAAGCCCACGGAATATCACCGTTGTACGGGGAAATGAAGTAACTGAGAACAATGTAGTAGTTTGTTCAGGGAGCGTGTCTCCTAGTCCTTAAAAGGAGAAGGGATCTCTTAGACCGCTCCTGAAAAACGGCCTACTGAGGTCGTCGCCGTGCTCCCTCAGAGCCTGAGGAAAGAGCAACGTCCTGTTGTTGGTCCTGCCGCTTTTTCGGCTTTCACAGTGCTCGTCTCCGCTGGCTTCCGTGGGGGCATGTGATACTCAGAAAGGAGTGTTTTGTGGGGGTACCACAGCTCTACTCACCAGTTGTCAGCTCAACAAAACTATTAAAAGTATCGTTTTTCTTCGGTATATGGCTTTACTTAACTAAACTCTTTTCATCTACTTTATAAGGTTATTCTCCTGGGGCACTTCCTCCAGGGACAATGAACGATAATCTACTGCGGCCACGAGATCACTCTACTGTTCCTTTATAAAGGGAAACAAATCGAGATTTGTATCTCGAAAATGCACGATTCCATACCAAATGCCGATTTTGGTACACTGAGTGAGATGCTCAATGTTTGTTTAAGATAAGAATTCGGTTTTCTGAATTCTCATGAAACTATTGTGCATATGAGGATATGTAATGGAATTTGGGTTTTGTTTGTTTAATTTATGAGGGATTTTACCAGATTGAGATAATGTATTTCTGGATTTTGAATTTAGATTATGCCGTGGGACAAATGCAAAACGATAAACGAATATTTGATTCGTTTTTTGCGAATATTGATTTTAGTTAGGATTTTTGATTAAATTATGCTGTGGGGGCAAATGCTAAGCGATAAACGGATGTTTGATTCGTTTATTGCGAATTTTGGATTTAGTTTAGGTTTTATAGGATTGTGGTTAGATTTAAGGTTTTAGTGTAGGATTACTGGGATTAGGATGTATGAATGGGGGAAAAAGGTAGTAGGGCTTTTTAGAGCACTACATCCTCCCCTCCTTCGAGAAAAGAAAATTAATCTTTATGAGACCGGAAAGTCCTTTGTGGCAGGATGTATGGAAGGAGACAGCGCGGCAGACCTTGTCTGCGATGGAGGGATGGCGTAGACCAGAACGCCCAGAGCCTGGGAGTGCTAAACTGGATGACATCGGCTCGAAATCGGGACCGGTGGAGAGATTTGTTAAATAAGGCCAAGACCGGATCCCGGTTGTAGTGCCGATGATGATGATGATGAATCTTTATGAGATTAATTTTCTGGAAAATGGTGTGATTGGGAATAAAGGATGACAGTATTGTGATTCCGTTACATAGGCCAGAGCTTTTGTTTTAATATAGTAGCTTTAGGTATACAATATTATTATAAATTTGTGTAGATTGTGTAGTTTGTTTCTTTCTTAATATTAATGTATTTGTATTTATATTGTATTTATGGTCGTGGTAACTTCGATGGTTATTTATGTAATAAAAATAAAATATTTTCTTTTGAAATTTTGTTCAAATACAATTTGGTTTTTAAAATTTGAATTTTTGGTTGTACTTTTCTTACTTTTAATGTGTTTAATGGTAGTTGTTGGTTATCCAAAAATAAAGTTTATCTTAAATAAAGTATTTCATTTTGAGTCAAGGTTGTATTCGTTTTAGTTTGGTTTTGGTTGTGTGTACAATAGATATTTGGTTTAAAATTTCATATAATTTGTTTTTTTTTTCTTCGTGTTGATTAAACATTGTATTAGAAGGAAAAATTTAATTCTAGAAATTTTCATTTTGATTTAAAGTAATAATTTTTTTCTTATTTTCTCAGGATATATGTGATTAGGTTAATTGAAGAATGTTTTGTAATTACATAGGTACTTGAAATTATGATATTAACATTGTTTCGTATCGTAAGTTTCGTTTTTGTATATTTCGTTTTTTTTTTTCATATATATAATGTTTTTTCTTTTTCAAATTAAGATTATTTATTATTACAATTTTTTTTGTTTATTTATTTAAGTTAGTGGTAGTTTATTAAAATATTGTCTGATATTTATAAACTTATTTTATTAAGTGAGTTAATATTTGTCTTCATATATTTTTAAATTTAAAATGTTCTATAATATTTACAAAATTATTTTATTCGTACAAGTATTTGAAAAGAAATTTGGAGGCAAATTTTAGATACTACGATAGCTATGTACTAGATTTTGGTACAGTGTTACTTTATGATTTTTTTTTTTTTTGTAAGGGTTTTCTATACGTATATATATTTATTTTCCTTCAACTTTTACTTTTTGGGGTTTCTTGTGCGTGATTGCCTAGTCCACAAATGGTTTTATATTTTTGTTGTGGTCTTTTAAATATTTAAAATCTTCGAATGCAAGAATGTGTTTATTCACTTGTTTAAATATATATATATTTGAATACTAATCGGAAGTCGATTTGCTTCGTTTAAATTTTTTCTTTAAATTTGTGGAAGACTTCCCACGCTTTCTTCGGGTTTGGCCGTGTAACATAGTTCAAACTTTCGAGCGACAATATGTTAAGAGAATAATAAAGTTTCGAGATTAAGATTTGAAAATTTCTTTTATTCGTAAGTGGGAGTCCGATTTTTTTGATTAGATTTTATCTGTAAAATCCATTTTAAAATTTGAATAATGGGAAAAACGAGAGAGACAATGTGGAGAAACGAATTTCTGAAAGAAGGAATATGTTCGAGTGCAATTTGGATGTGACTGTTATCTACAAGCTGTAATAGTCCGGCGCCGTGCTTCCTCTGTTGAGGGAAGAGCGGGGACCTTTTGTTTTTCTTTTACTTATTTTGCGGGTCCTGTACGCGCAACAGTCTTATTAGAACTTTCCCACTCTGCTGATAGAAGGCAGTCACATCCGCAAATAGTTAAACCAATTAGGTCACTCGCTCTGGTTCCTAAGAATTCTCCACGTCCCAGGCGGACCTTCCTTTGGTGAAAGTCCAGTTACAACTGGCTGAGGCGCCATTAACAAGAAAAACCCTTTATTAAATGCAACGGCTCTTAAAGGGTTTTAGATGATATTAAAACTCATATATTATCAATATCAATATATTTATATCAACTTAGGGGTGGTACTTCACTTATATATCAACTCAAAACTTCTTAACTCACAATTCAAACTAAAACTTTACTCTCCACACTTCCAATCTCAACTTATTTTACTATTAAAATTTCTCTCTACTTATGGAACATTGTGTTCTAATTTACTGTAAATTATAATATGAACAAAACAAATTTTCTCAAAGTATTCCTTTAGTTTCTGTGACTTTTAAATTGAATAAAATTTGAACGAAAATCAAAGTGCTCTGTTTTGAACTAAAAAGGGGCAAGTTATTAAAAAGGGGCATGTTATGAAATGTACTGTAACTGTAACTGGCTTGATACAATATTGTGTAGGTTTATTTATGGTATGTATTAAATGAGATGTTAGATATGTAAGGAGATTCAGTGTTAAGGCTAATAGGGGTAGTATTCTGGAATACTACAAAGCTTACTCTTTTCCAACGAGAACATTAGTTGTTTTTCAGTCTTACATTTTGCTGGGACTCTTAGTACCGCAGGCTTACAATTTGCTGAAATTTCTTATTTCTCGGGCTTACAATCTGCTGGGAGTTCTTGCTCCTCAGGCTTACATTTTGCCAGTATTATATGTTTGTGAATTTCCACTGTATGTTGTGATCGTGGATGCAACTTTATGACATCAATCGTGGCGTTTTGTTTTAAATTTATGGAGGATATTGAAGTTTCAGGTTCCTGCTTTCCTGAACTTTGTTTTTCATCGAGTTCCTTAACGGTTTCGTTACCACGAACTTTGTTTAAATGGGAAAAGGAAGATTCAAGGGTGGTTGGTTCCGTTGTGTTTGTCGAATCATCCGATCCGGCCCGTAGACAAACGGATTCAGATGTTGACCCACGAATGGAGTTTTCCAATTTTCCATGAATGCGTGGATTTTCCGTAGAAGGCGCCTCGTAAGGTATGGCATTCTGAATATTTTCCTTGACCTCATTTTTGTTTCCTAAAAGCTGCTCGAGTTTTACCATGGTTCTCTTCTTTACAGCGAGCTTAAGGAATCCCTTCTCAAAGTTAATGTGGCACTGGTGCTTCGTAAGGAAATCGGTTCCCAGTATGCCATCGTGTTGAAATTCTACATTGTTGCCTATCACAAAAAGGTTATGCTTAAAAGGTATGATGTGCTTGTCAGTTCTTAATTCGAACTCCCCCAATACCTTTCCGCATATAGCGACCGTTCTTCCAGCAATGGTGGATATAGTCACTGGGTCCGCATTTCCTGCATATCGTTCAATATATAGATTATCTGATTTTATCAGGCTGATGTCGGCGCCTGTGTCAATGAGGAAAGTGGACTATAGTATATCCGATAGGTTAAATTTTAAAAGTATTACTGGCTCCTTAAATTCCGGGCAGAAAAATACGCGCATTTTAAAACTTACATCGGGATGGGGTGTATATCGGCGATTGTCTGTACTCGAGAAGGATTGTCGTTGCTCACTGCCCGAGCGTGTTCGTTTCCCTGTTGTTGGTTGGGTACCCTATTAATGTTTTGCTTTTGTCGGGTGTTTCGATTTTCAGTCCGGGGCGAGTTTGTCAATGTCCTATTTTGAGATTGATTGGATTGGTTTCTAAAAGGATTTCGACTCGTTGAGGGTTGGTCCTGGTTTCGCATATGAGTTAACCTGGTTCTGCACTCTGCCTGAGTGTGATTGTACTGTCCACAGTATGTGCATTGGAGACGTTCAACCTCTGTCTTAATGCGTTGGGGGACGGAAATAGGAAAATTTGTATTGCGATAGCAAGTCGCAGAAGTGTGGCTCTTTTGTTGCATGTTTGGCAAATAAGTGGTTGATCCCTCCTAAAATTGTTGATGGAGGCTGCCATAGTGTGGTCACTGTTCAATCTACGAGATTGTTCTAAAGCATAAGTGATGGCTGCTTTAAGATTTGGGGTGCTGTGAGATTTCACCAAGATTCTGAGGCTGGAATTTTGTAGCCCATCCTCGAATGTGTTCAAGACGAGTCTCTCGTTTTCAGCCAGAGGATATGTTCTGACTGCAGCCTCAGGTGAGCTAGAGTATGTGGCGCTGTCCAATTCATGCAGATGGTGTGCGAATTTATTTGCAAATTCTTTCACACCCTCCTTGCTATCCTGTTTTGTTACCACTAAATTATTCTGCGCCGCAGACCTAGAGATGAGAGCTTTAAATTCTCCCTCTAATTCGGATACCAGATCTTCCCAAGTTAGAATGGTTTTATGCCCGATGCATTTACGCGCTGGTCCCTGCAATCTGGCCTTTACCACCCTTAGAATAAAAGATTTTTGATTGCCGTCTTGTGCCTGTGAGAACAAAATGTCTCCACAAGAGACGAAACCCTCGAGCTCGTTTGGGTCGCCGTTGAATACCGGTACGAATCCCAGTACGTCGGTCAATCCGATAGGAAAGTTCATTCTAGAACTCTGTTCGCGAATTTCCGTGCGTAAAGTTTCCGACGTTTCGTCCTCGCGATTCTGTGTGAGCTTATAGCGTTTGAAATAATAGTGAAGAAGAACGTGTGATTCGAACTGACGCTATGACAGTTTGAATCACCAAAAATTGTACCTAAGCGTTACCCATCAGGCTACTGGCCGATTTTAGAATTTTATTTTTAAACTCGACTATACTCCACTGATGTGAATTCTTATGTTATCGCTCGGTATACGGCTCTGATGTATTTTCTTATTCGATTTTTCCTTCGGTGCTCTTCACTATTTTGCTTGTGAATTGTGTGTGTATCTGTTAGAGTCGCCACAAGTTCGGGCTCAGGCCTTTGTGAACGCGTACCCGGTTTTATCTTGTCGCTGACCACGTATTTAAGAAACAGTCCTGCCCAAATAATGGTAAAAAAAGGCAAGGAACTCAAAGAGGAGATCTTCATTATGTCGTGATGAGATGGCCAAGGGAAAAATGAAAACAACAACAAGAAAAGTATCTTCAAACTTGGTTAGTTTGATGCTATGGGGAAAGTGTATTTTATTCCTAAGGTGAGAGAAACAGTTTCTATTCGTTCGAGGGGAGTAAGGCCTAAAGTGTCACGGGCAAAAAGAGAAAAAAAGGACTCTGAAATGGGTTTTTTCGCAGGAACGTAACTGATACAAAGGAAAGTCAACACACAAAATGTCCAGAACAACGCCAAAGTTAAGTGTCAATGACTTTAAAACGATTTCTCCCATCAACATTTCCATTGCATATGTAGTGCTCCGGGAGCCCTACCATCCTTCCACAATCCCAATATACCCATTTTCCATATTATATATATATTTTCTATATTAGATTTATCTACATATTAATCAAAACCATTTATATTATAAATATATATCATCATTACTTAATAACTTCATCATTAATTAATAACAATATGCAAAAATTCCATATCTTCATGTAACATACTCATACCCAATTAATTCAAACGATTTCTTATATAATAATACATAATACCTATCCCAACCATCATTACACTTTCCTAAACGATTTCCTAAAAATCGTTATCCTAAATACATAAGCAGCTGCAATCGTTTTTGCTTAACATGATGAACCCTGAATCATCCCCATGTACATAGAGTGAATAAATATAATCGTACAAGCGAAAACGAAAAAAAAAAAAAACTAACGGTAATTACGTTCATGCAAACAGAAACTTCTAGAAGAAGGAAATGTAATAGAAAAGTTTTGTACTTTCGTAGAGGAGAAGAATTGCAACCACAGACGAGTACGGACGTTTTCTGTCTGTCGGTTATATATTGTTTATTTGTTATTTAGTTATAATGATATCTTTTGTAAATATATAGTAAATAACTAAATAAAACTGTTTTGTGTTGATTATTTTTGAATTTAATATTATTATTTATGTTGAAAATTTGCTAAAGGTATAATTAAAAGAGGTGCTGTTAAGGGTCGAGGAAGCACGGCGTTCGGATTTGGACACATACCAATATCAAGTAGATCAGACGCCATCATATTTCGGCCGTTTAGTAATGACCTAAAAATTACGTTCGTCATTTCAAATATGTATTCCACATAGCTTGGCAAATCCATAATGACTCACTTCTCAGATGACATGTTAATAGGTGAGCCTCATACACCGTGATATCTTATATTATGCAGGACACACTTCATCGGTACATCTGGAAAATGAGTATTGTAATGTAATACTTTTGCTGGGCGTGTACCGTCAAGTATTTCGGTTTAATGACCGTGGACATTGAGTTATAATCCAATTGTCGGGAAAATGTGTTTTGGTTTCAACGGGTACACTACAATCCTACTTTTCGGTATACTATTGGAAAATCTGAAACTCAATTCTCATTATTTAAAATAGGTGATCAAATAAACTTAATTGATAAAAGCACGGTTCCTAAGAGTATGTATCTACTGAAACAGTTCTGCATCGTTCTCAACAGTTGGATTTAAAACATCTTGGCTTTAAATCATACAAATTCATCGAGTGCGATTATTGAAGTCGGTCGATATTTCGAATCGTTATCGTTTCAATCGTTTGTCTCTTATGAAGCTTGAAGAAGTTTTCCCAAAACAATGTTACCGTATTGGGATGAAAAGTAACGTGAGATGGTTGGAGAAGTACCATAAGTTCCAGACAAAAACAAGGGTGTGGAATATTTTCATCATCATCATCGCCATCATCAGTGTTACACGCAAAATCTTCCACCCCGTAATACTTACCTCGTTGGAGCCAGCCTCCACTGTTAATCGCTGTACTAGGAGACCATCCACTTAATGGATGAAGCGCCCTGCAAGCCCCATCATTGTTCCCATACATTGTGCAACTTCCATAACATATCCCCAAATCAACATTGAAACCAATATCAAACTAATTGTATTTAAAGTCCAATTGTCTCACACTGAATTCAATTTATAAAATTCAACACGTGATAAACCAAACAAATGTCCTTTTGGTTTGCGTACACGGAAAATTCCCTGGAACCAAGTGTACGGACCAGATGTTCCACTCTCAAACAAATATTGTTGAGAATCATAAACTGCGCGTCTGTAATTGTATGATCCTCTAAAAATATGTTTGTACAAATCCATTCCCACAATCAACATCATTTTCCTAAACCAAGTTGAAAACAAACAAATTGCACCATAAAATAAGCCACATGTTCATTTTATCACCCACCAACATCTAGGGTCTTAAATGCGCATCCGCAGGATCCTTTGTTTATTATTCCTTTTTGTTTCTCCTTCTAAGATAAGCAAAATGAATGGCGGGTGGCAAAGAGGTAATTGAAACAAAGAATGTATCCCTCGATCAAACGATTAGTAAAAAGGGAGTCGAATTGAAATGAGCGAGCGGGAAGGTTGTGTAAAGGAGTTCGAACAGTTAATAGAAATAAATATAATTATAATGTTGAATCCGAAAAATTGTTGAATCCGAAAAGTGTTTAACCAGATAAGCTTTTGTATCAAAACAGTTAATGGAAATAAATATATTATTGTTGTTCACAGAGACGTAGTGTTAGAACTAAGAAAACAGAATAACTAAGAATAAATAGTCTGACGGTAAACTTTGGTGTTTTTGTCACAGAATCTCTTATATAGACGAACAACATAACAAGGCCAGTGATTGAGTTTAGGAAAAGAGTGTGCCATATACCCAATTGGGGCAGTCCAAGCAGAACGTGTCCTAAGCCACCTAAAGAGGTCTAAGGAATAAACTACCCCATCGCCTCGAAGACTGCGGAACACCACGGCCCGCCGTACACGACGGTAGGACCCACAAGAGGTCAAATAATCATACCAAACAAAAAATATAACGTTACATTCGTCTATATTTCACTATAGTACCTGAAATATATGACTCATAATTTACTTAATTTAAAAGGGATTATTTTTCCCATCGCCTTAGACGACATGGACAATAATGGTATTGATAGGCTTTTTTATGGGTTTTCTTTGGGATCAACTGAATACGAGTAATTTTCCAATTGGAAGGAACGTTTCTGTGCTTACGATATGCGAACATATTTTTAAAACACGTAGCCACAACTGTCGCCTATAAAGATTGTACTAGTTCGACCATAGGTTACTCTAAAGGACTAGTAGTTGAAAGTTCTTTTTGAGTTGAATGCTCATCTATGCAGCAAAGAAAGAAGGATAGAAATCCTTGCGAATAGTCTTAACGATTGAGTAGAAGAAGCATGAACCAGCTGAAGGGTTAGCAGTTTTTCCGTTAAGTTGTCATTGTGAATCGTGTTATCTACCTCAACCATTGATTAGGATGCGGTTCTGGTTCTAACAATTCCATTCAGTTCATCTTCGATGGGATGGTGCGTCATGATTAGCCTTACTTTTCGTCTGTCGGATAAATTCCCTTTTTTTATCTCATTAATGACGTCTCTTTAATTCAATAAAAAATAGTTTAAAAAATACTTTTGCTGCTTATTTATTTATTTATTTAAAAGTCGTAAGGACTTGGGTCATAGGATGTTAAAACAACACCTTAATTGCGAAACCAACAAATCTCATTATTCCTAATAATAATCATATAAGCTGCCAACCAACCCAGATACCGCACATATGTCAACTTCAGTTATCTACTACATCATCAAATCAATTATTGTATATTATCTTTCTCACCTTAACATACAGAGTACAGTATAAACACATAAATTGAATTGTGCTTTGGCTTAGAAATCGTTTACGGCTCAGTGATGGGTTATTTGCTTTAGCTTTAAACCTGAATCATTCTTAGTGACTGACTGATGCGCAAATCGTTGATCGTTATTGCAACACCAATTCATATGTCATATGTATATGCCATTGCGTTTTATATAATTCATAGTATATCTATAGCTTTAGTTAATTAATATGCCTGGCGAGGCTTTCCTGCAGTATACATTGTTCGAGCATTGGTCCTTAAATGGAATATCCTCTTCTGTCTAGTATGCTGACGACCTTCATGTATCCATTGTCGTTCTATTCCATCCTTTTATCCTGGGAGAAAGATTCTCATATCAAACTTACATTGCATATGTCTAGAGGAAATACATTTCAGTACATCCGTATATATGAATCTCAACCAAGGCCGCACATAAGGTGATCCAATTGATATTAACAGGCTTAACTCTCAAAATTCTTTTGTATGAGATGCGCGAATTATAATGAATAGGTTGAATAAGTGTTGTCATTGAGAATTATGTAGAATTTCCCCCTGAGTAATAACGTAGTATTGTTTAATTATTCATAATGACATTTCAACCATGAGAAAGTGCATATCGTCAAGTTATGTCTCAATTATGATACGAGGGTTGCCTTTTATATTTCGGGATTAGAGAACAAAACCAAATATTGATCATCGAAAATCACTTTATTGTTTTTCAAAATATTCCCCATGAAGATCTATACACTTTTGCATGCGTTTGAACCAATTGTCGAAGCACTTTTGCCACTCTGATTGAGGTGTCTCCAACACATGCATTCTGAATGCAGCAACCGCTTCTTCAGGTGTCGAAAAACGTTGACCTCTCAGTTTGTTTTTTACGTACGGGAATAAAAAGAAGTCATTCGGTGCCAAGTCAGGACTATACGGCGGATGACCCATCAGATCGATGTTTTGGGTGCTCAAAAATGCAGTTGTCGCAGCCGATGTGTGAGAGCTCGCATTGTCGTGGTGACGAGTGATCCGTCTTCGCCGGTTGGTTTTCCTGATTTCTTGGAAGACAACTGGCAAAGAAATGGTTGTGTGCCACCCAGAATTGACTGTTCTGCGTTGTTCTAGTGGTACGGTTGCGACATATCCAGTTTTTCCGAAAAAACAGGCGACCATTTGCTTGGAAGTGCTTCGTGCGCGAACAACTTTTGTTGGATTTGGCTCATCCTGAAACACCCAGACAGTCGACTACTGTTTACTTTCGGGCTCATACGCGTAAATCCACGATTCATCACCTGTCACGATGTCATAGACGTGTTTCGAAGCACCGCGACCGTATTTTTTGAGTATTTCTTTCGACCAATTGACACGAGCCTTTTTTTGGGCGATTGACAAATTGTGTGGGATCCAACGCGAATAAATTTTTTTGACAGTCAAATGTTTATGCAATATTGAATGTATGCTGGTCTAAGGTTGTCTCAATCTCACGATAGGTCACATGACGAGCTTCCAATATCAGTTCGCGCACAGCATCAATGGTTTTCGGAACAACAACTGATTTTGGACGACCTTCACGAAATTCATCTTGGAGTGAACTACGACCACGATTGAATTCACCATACCATCGATAAACACTGGTCCTTGATGGAGCTTCATCGCCAAAAATTGAATTAAGTTCATCCATGCACTGTTGTAAAAAATAATCGCACGAAAATGTTGACGATTTAATTCCATTTTTGGGCCGAGATGAATCCTTTAAGTTACTGTAAACAACACAAATAGCGCTCGTATGTCAAAACGTTCTGAGCGCGTATAACCTCAAAAATGTCCAACTTTACGACAGAGCTGTCAATTGCCGGATTGCAACACTAGGGTTGCCAAATTCCGAAATATAAGAGGCAACCCTCGTATATCAATATAGAATCAACGTGTGAGCGATTGCTCTACTCTCTATCACACTAAATGCAGTCTATACCAGTTAGCGAACTAGAAAATATATTTTTAGCGCTTCTGCCTACTACAAGATGAACCGTCCGCCTTCTGTATTAATTGGACGGATAGAGGGTTAATAAATTAGCTTAGGATACCCCAAATCTCTAAATGCATGGCAAATAATGCTACGAAAGTAATATTTTTAAATTTCGACAAAGCTTTGTACTTTCCTGTCACGTGGTGTACGATTAAGGACCATAGCACACTGTAAAAACGCAGAACAAGTAGGGCTTTGTGGTATATGGTTGTTATTAAAAACCTGGAATTTTCCTGACAATACTTAGTCATCTACTATAAAATAAAGTGGACGTGGTTCCAACAGGGATTTTCATCGTATCCTTCAAACAGTCGTTAAAATTGAACTACCAACTATCTGTCTGCCTTAGGCTAGAGGTGTTAGTTCTTGTGTTGAAGAAAACTCGCCATAGCAACATCGATCATAAATAACCAGAAATGATGAACGAGAGACTCGATCCGACATTTTTTGTGCATTAACTAACGGTCAATACTTGGCGGCAAATCTACGATTGGTCTATAAATATGAATGATGTTGTAATTAAAGTCCGGCAGTTAAAATTGTTTGCTTTCAGTAGAATGAACACGTTAAATAGGCATGTATCACAAAAGTTGTGCTAGAAGCTGTTTTACATAATTACCCCCCACTCGAATCAATGAATTGATTCGCATTCTCTGATCTCCTGCATACGATTTCCTACCTGAAATCAAAACGTTCATGCCAGTAACAGCAAAGCATGGGTAGACGAAACAGTTTCGCCAATCACCCATTACTTTTGCACTTTTGCTTGGGAGCAAAATCTATGCCTGGTGAAAAGTATGCATAAGTATACTTTTTAACCTTCTCCATTTCCCCTTCTCGGAGTGCGGTTTTGGATCTGCATTCTGAGAGCAATCAAAGCATGAAACGGGGTCATGCGGTCACCCTCCCGGTTTCGCTTTTCGTTGCAAGCGAAACCAAATCAACCCCTAAATCGACATGCTCTTCGTAGCAGTTTACCCATTCTCCTTGAGTTATTTGACAGTTGAGTAAATCCCCAAGGGTTTATTCATCTTAATGGGTGGGAAAAAGAGGATGAGTGTGCGTTCGAGAATGGGCGATCGTAGAGAGAGTACCTGTTGTTGGGTAGGAGTGGGTCAGTAGTGAGTTGAGGGCAGTTCTGGTTGGTAGTTTGTCGATAGGTGTTGTTGTAATAAAATCGTGGTGCGAAGTCCGTTTGAGCGCGTAAATCCTTAAAAACGAAAATAAAAAAAGAACATATATAAAACCTAAAAATTCAAGTTAATTGTAATCAAATTAATTACATTTAAACAAAAGGGAACTTGTGTGGAAACTATGACTTCAAAGAAAGGTGAAATCGAATTAATTACATTGAAACAAATTAGAACTTATGTCAAAATTAATAATTCAGGTGAATGTGTATTCAATATAGGTTCATTTAAACAAAAGGAACTTATGTGAAAACTAAGAATTCAAAGGAAGGTGAAATCAATTGTAATCAAGTTAATTACATTTAAACAAAAAAGAACTTATGTGGAAACTAAGACTTCAAAGGAAGTTGAAATTAAAGAGACAATGAAACTTGAGTTTGTCGGTATATGGTGAAAGAGTCTGGAAATTCTTATCCTGCCACACAACGAAACTACCTTTTCGGCAGCCAAAGAGAAAATCGATAAAATTGTTGCACCATCAACTTCAACAGCAGCAGTGCCGAAACTAATTCCAGCCGGTTCGACAGCAACCACTCTTTTAATTTATATATATATATATATATATATATATATATATATATATATATATATATATATATATATATATATATATATATATATATATTATTCAGTGCACAGGAAAAGTGTTACAACCGAAACCTCTGAAGACCTGTAGAAGTCAAATTGTTCTCAAATAAGAAAAACGAGCGCAAGAATGGTTCGTCAATAATATTCCTTAAACGACTTCGGGTCTTTTGAGTGAGGTAAAGCTTGAGACAGATTTATCCTATAGCTGGAACGATGCCGAGAGATGAGAGAGAAGCCCCAATTTGTAATAAGGCCACGACCATCCTTCATTGTGGGCCTTGTTGGCGTCGGTTTTATGGGTGCTGGAATCATCTACATCCCCAATAATATTAGATATGTGGGGGGTCGAAGAAGTATTGCACCAGACACGGGCACTGTTTCACTTTCTTCCCCACTGCACTCACCGATTGTTCCGTCGTAAAATTGCTCGCCCGAGAAGAATGGATAAATAAACGCACTGGGGTTTTTGATGTGTAAATGTATTTACATTTTTATTATACACTAAGCTCTTCTTTCGCACGAAACTATGCAGCCATTCTCTATTTCGCTTATATGTGTTGCCACTGGATTCACTTACAAGGTCGCTCTAAAACTATATTTACATTTATTGTTTCATTTAGATGTACTGAACACTTAAAATTTAATTGATAAACTAAGAAATTATATTGTTACAATTAATAAACCACGAAATTATATTGTTACAATTAATAAACCGCGAAGAAATGACTCGTGCACTCCTGGTGTTAGACGTAATCGGCTTCCCTCCGCCGGTAGTTATCGACTGCTGGAACTAGGGATGATGATGGGATTTTTTGGATTTGCACCGCAATCAACCAATCGAGATCATCTTTGCATCTGCGCTCTCTCACATTCCCCCGCCCATCGAGGTAGATAAACGCTTCGGTTAATTCGGTAGTCGACGGACAAGGGAGAATGAGAGAACCGAAACAAAATGTGCAATGATCCCGGGGTGGATTTGGTTTTTTGTGTGCGGTATCAATGCAGTGAATAGGACGCCGAATTGGCTAGGGAAATCTGATCATGGGAACTAAATTAAATATTTTAATAATTTCCCCAGCGATGCATTATTATGCAACCGCTTCGTTTGATCTGACTATGCCGTTGCTATCTAACTGATGGGATAGCTAAACTCAATTATGCATTATCTGCATAGGATAATGAGTTTACCTATGCGTCCGTTTAACATGATTTACATGATGAATAGATTATAAGGGGAATGCGGGTTGATTTGACACGCTGTTGGCGGTCAAAATTAGGCGGAAATAGTGCGTTGGTTCTCCATGTAGTATAGATAACCCCCACAGATATACCCAGGTATGTCAAAGAGTGAGAGGAATATATTATATTTAAAGCGGCATTGGCATCTACAGGGCTGACAAATTTACACGTAAATGTTAGTCACCCACAGCACGATAAGTATGGGCAGAAATGTTTTGCTCGGTTTTTATTCTGTAACAACATTTTGAAATTTTGTATACAATATAATATTAAACTGTTTAATAAGAAGAAGGATATCGCAAAAGCCATTTGCAGGTGAGACTTTATAATAATAACTTTTTTGTTCTATTAAACTCATGCTAAATTACTCCGGGATTGAATATACAACTTTGTATTATATGGTTTGTCAAAGATGCTACTGATTCGGTGTGTAGCCAAAAAACTTACAGTAAAGTTAGCACCGCTAGCGACTCAATGAATCACACGTAGGCCGTTGATTGTGTATCGATCTTCGAACAGTGTACAATTTTACCTTTAAACCATTATTCAAAAACGAGACCACATATTGGAAAATTTTATATTGTAGCCTGTTTTCGACCACGGTGCTCCGATTTACAGACTGTTCGGGTACTCAATACAATACTCTTTTACTTACCAGCTTATTTTGTTGTGTGGTTTTAGGTTCATTTTTTCCTTATTATACAGATAAATGAACCGCACACTTATTACATCAAAACATGAAGGATAGAGAGAAAGAGGAACGGGACGGGTTTGAATAAACAAGTGGTTGCCAATAGATTTTACTCTGTGAGTTTGTGGCGGTTTTGCGAACCTCACAAATCACCTCTAGGGTTAAAGACTTTGACGTTCAGCAAAAGGAGCCACACATACTAGTGTCCTCAGCCTCACGTATCCACAGATACGTGAGCCGCATTCCCCATTATGGCTCCATGGCCATTGAAGGACACAGTACTGGAACATTAATTTGTTGGGCCAGGCGCGGCATTGCCAGATGCCCAGAGCCATAAAAAATCCCACGCGATAATAATGCAGCTAAGAAATAATCAATATTTACGATCTCCTCATTGTTTATTTGTTAGTCGTATTATTATCGCGTGGGATTTCTCCACACGATAATAATGGGGCTAAGAAATAACCAATCTTTGCAATCTACTTTTAAGCCAGGTGCAAGTTTATGGAAAGGACCATCGTAGGAACAGATAATAAACTATAAACGAACCAATATGTTAATTCCGACTTCAAGTCGTGCAGAGCCAGTTGATTTGCGCGTGAGGTTTGTGGACAAGCGTTGTTATGTTGTAAGATTATGGGCGCTAGTCTCCGTCTAACATGACAAACTCGACGTCAGATGTATTTCAGAGTCACTATGTACTGAGAAGAATTTACGGTTTTTCTCATTGCAAAAAATCGGTCACATAAACTCGATGGGCAACCCAAAATGCAGTCAAAAGAAGTCATTTTGGTAATGGTTGTGTTTCATCAACAATTATGGCTTTTCCATTCGCTTCCATGAAAACGTAATTAATTGGCATTTGTCGAGATTAACGAAAAGTTGTGGAGGTCTATCTGGAGAAGAAAAGAATCAAGCGGTAAGGTAAGACTACCACTTACCTCCTTTGACTTCAACTTCAGTTTTCAAATGTTTCCTCGATGGGATTTTTCTGTTTTCCAATTTTTACGTATATTCTACGACAGAACTAGAGCAAGGCAGGCCTCGTAGGGACATTTGTCACGCACTTTATAACAAGCTGTAAATTACATTATAAAATATATTCTGAAACTCGTTGTGACACATATTGTGGAAACATATCACGGAAACATATCACGGAAATATATTGCGAGAGTACGAAAGCAATCAAAACTGAGGACGTATGTCCGAACTTATTTTCATTAAATCGAGTTTAGTTTGCAAGATTTAAAATTTAATGAAGATTATTAAAAATGAAATTGGATTCAGATAGAAAAATGACATCCAACCAAAATAGTGTGGTGAAGCGCAGCGACTTCGAAAAAAAAAGTAGAAGTAACTTTAGCTTTTGTGTTCAACGGTGAACATATGCTTAAAATTGCCAAAATACCATGAATATTCGAGGGAGAATCGCTATAGAGGCAAAGGTCCGCCGTGTATCTTCGATAGTGACTCCATCCTTTCTGTAGCTGCTGCGTATTCGATTGGTTGGATTGCTCGTCTCTGAATAACGAGCAGGTGCACGTATAAAAATCGCTGCACACAAAAAAACAATTAATAACAAGGCTTGTCCTCACAGTTTCCCTGTGGTGGTTTGTGTTGCTGCTGCTGCAGTTGCGGCTGATCCTGCTGTTGTTGCACAGGGTCACAGTTTAAGAAAAATGAAGGTGTTGTTTTAATTAAAGTCAATTGTCAATTATTGAAATAAACAGTGAAATTGGAATTAACTAGTTCTGCATCTAATTTAACTTGTTAGTTTCTAATTAAGATTTAGGTCTCCCTCCGAGGGGTGCATTGTGCCACTTTAGCAATTTACTACGCCGTCGCAATTCAACCATAGCCAGCATCGGACGTGTTAAAAGACCACCGTTTTCGCTCAAACGTAGGATGTATATAACTTTTTCATTGACAAACATACAATTACATTACGAACTAAATTGCTGTTTATCACATAACCAATGTGTTTTAATATCATGAAAACATCGGCTTTCACTCTGTGAATACTCAGTTACAAAACGTATGTTTAAAAAACGGGCAACCTATTGATATAACTAATCTAACTCATAAAAGAGAACGAAGCCACGAAATGGAAAAACAGTGACGTGACTTGTTGTGACAATTAAAACAAAGTGCAACAACAACAAACAAACAAAACGAATGTTAAAAGAGACAAAAAACGTTCTCACAAAATCACTTCAGTGAGGTGCAAAAAACAAAGTAAAACAATTAAAATATATCACCTCGGTCGTAAAAGTGAAAATTAAAATAAACAATATATTGCTCGTTAAGCAAATAGTTTTCAAACCGTCATTTGGTGCGAGTGCAAGGTTACTGACTCTTAGCCGACGATAACCGAGTTCGTGTCGGCTTACGGGAGAAGTCGACCTCGTGGTTCGTATTGCAGTTCGCCTATGTGTTTTTTTTGAATGAAAGCAAATTGGAAAGAACCGGCATGAACACGGAGGAAGATAAAAACGCGACAGCACACAAACGAAAAGGTACACCGCAAAACTCCATTGTGATGCGAAGTAAAATCGCGAAATTAACAATGGAGGAAAGAGATCAGCAAATGGAGGAGGACAGTGAACTCCCCGCCCCCTCCAACTTTAATATGTATGGGGCAAATAATTCATTCGCTTCTCTTGCATCCTGAGAGGCTGAGGATGAAGAAGAGGAAATAAGTGAATTGGAGGCGAAAGTTGCGATGGCAAGAGCCCTATTAGAAGAAGGACGCCGAAAGAAAAAAATAGCAGCTCTCGAACAGGAAAAAAACATCCAACAACAACAAATGCCGAAGCTAAAAGTAGGCCAACAGCAACAGCATCAACATCAACGTCAACAGCAACACCAACATCAACTTCAACAACAACAGCAACTACGAACACAAAATCGACCACCGAAACAGCAAGCAATACAGCAGCAGCAAAGCAACAATAACAACGAAAAAATAAAGATACCACCAATAAACAGTATAGATATTGAGTGTAAAGAATTGGTAAGTCTCTGTAAGCTAGCTATAGGAAACAATTTTGTAGTCAAAAGAGTTGCAAGTAACAGGCATGCCATTCAAACCTATACGGTGGCAGGCCACGACAAAATTAAAGAGGTCTTAAAAAGGGCCACCGCAGAATTTTACTCGTTCACGCCGAAACAAACGAAGAGCGTAACGGTTCTATTAAAGGGTGTCGACCCTGAAATGGAACCGGAGGCTCTGCTCGAAATGCTTCAAAAGCTCAAGGATCTCGAGTTTACCGCGGTAAGACCGTTCACCACAACCAATGCAAGAAGGGAAAACCGCAAGCTACCCTTCTTTTTAGTTCAACTCACACCCAGCAGTAGAATTGGTGGTCTAAGAAAAATTATAGTCGTGGATCATCAAATTGTCACATGGGACAAGCTAAAAAAAGGCAGAGACATCCTGCAATGTGTCCGCTGCCAAAGGTTTGGTCACGCAGCGGCAAACTGTGAACTGCAGCACCGTTGCGTAAAATGCGGAAAAGACCATAAGGCAGAAGAATGCCCTCTGGGAAAAGAAAGGAAGCCCTTCTAAAGTGCACAGTGCTTATTATCGAGGATGTCCTAAATTCCGAGAAATAATGGCAAGAAGTGTGACTCGGCAAAAACACACAGAGCCAGCTCGTACTACAACAATGCCCGTAACATCGCAGCGGTCGTGCGCACAAGCTTAGTCGGGTGGGAGACCACAAAATCAGTCTACAACATTGGTAGCCACAAATACTCCCACACAGACTGAAACAACATCGCAAGCAGACGTGGTCACGGTCCTGCTAAATTTGCAGAGACAGATGACACAGCTGCAAAATCAAATAAACGAGATCTACTCGCACTTGCCCAGTCTAAATAAAAAGTCAATATAAACCCTCTAACCAAAACATCAATCAAAGATCTTGTCGTGAATGTAAATTCACTAATAAGAACTGAGAGAAGAGCCGATCTTTTCAACCTGTTGCAAGTTGAACAACCTGATGTACTTCTGGCGGGGGAAACAAAGTTAAACCAGAGACACAAGATATGGCATAAAAACTACGATATTCTACGAAGACACCGACCTAACTCCTCTCGGGGGGGGGGGGGGGGGGGGGGGGGTCCAAATCTTTATAAGAAAAGGGATCAATCATAAAGTAATATATAGTGGAGAAGTGCGCAGGTTCCGGGTGCTGGAAGCCTGTATCGTACGCATACCCCTTCAGCAAGGAAGGGGTTTGTATGCGATTGCGGTCTACACACCTGAGGAGCACCAACATAATCTATTTATAGCAGAGCTCGAGACACTCTTCCGATGCTTACAATTGCACATGGGCAAAAAATACTTTATCCTAGGGGGAGCTATGAACGCCAAACATACAAATTGGGGAAATCATATATCTAATGCCAGAGGAAATCGGTTGGCTGGTTGGTTAGATCAGTTTCATACTGAATATAGAACTGACCTGCTAGCTATGGAATATCCATCGTTCCCCAGAGGTAGATCGTTCTTAGATATCTTGCTAATCGACTCACGACTGAGATTACTTAGCACCAACAGACGAAACACAAACTGTTTACGGACAATTGAATACGACAGCGACCATTGTGCATTCACGGCAGTAATAGAGCTTCCGAACGAGCTCGCAGATCTGGAGGAATTCGTGATCCCGCAACCCTATAACTACGGGGCAATGCGATGGCCGCGATTCACCAGATCATTAACAAGAGAACTTCGTTCGAATGACTTTAATCTGCCAGTAAACAGAAACCTGACTAATGTCGAAATCGACAAATACATTCAACAAATGGACGAAACCGTAAAACGAACAATGGACAAAACAATTCCCAAAACAACAGTTACAGATCACACTAACATGTACAGAAACGCAACAATAAACGCACTCCACAAGAAAAAGAGCAGACTGCTATCGAAACTAAAACAATTCCACAGACAGTTTACAGCCAGACAAGACCAGGAGATAATATCACTGAAATCCCGATTAAAAAACCTCCAACAATTACTTAAAGCTAATTATAGATTAGCAACAAATTTGTATTGGAACAACAGAATTCGAGCTATAAAAACTAATAACCCGAATATGTTCCCACAAATAAATACAATATTCAGGAGAAATAATCAAAACGAGATTCAGTGTCTCCAAATTCCACGTACTGATGTAAACAAGCAGCTGCTAACCAACATTGGCATAGATACAAAGAACGCCATCCTCAATAGTGAGCTCTTCGTGATCGAAAAT